>CM017902.1:13693817-15015903 GCA_008369825.1 Triplophysa tibetana
GATCCAGAAGTGGAGTGATGATATTACAGGAAAACAGGGAATAGTGCCTACTGGTAAAGCTGTTTTAACTCCTGCTGGAAATCTCCCATGTAAAAACATCATACACGCCGTGGGACCCTGTCTGCCCTCAAATCCAACCAAATGGGATGTTGAACGATCCGCTCCCATCTTGCATAAAACTATTAAGAGCATCCTAGATGTAGTTGAATTTTCAAAGTTATCATCTGTTGCAATTCCTGCTATAAGTTCTGGCCTTTTTAATTTCCCCAGAGATCTCTGTGCAAATATAATTGTACAAATTGTACAAGAGTACAATGACTGTAATGGGTTCAATGGCAGGGTTGTAGAAATTAATCTTGTAAATAATGATGAACCCACGGTCCAAGAAATGGAAAGAGCCTGTAAGGAGTTTCTTGGAGGGCCAAATATCACAGGCTCATACAGTGGAGCTGTGACAAGCAGAGACCAAAGTTTCTCTTCAGGCAACAGTTTCCAGTTTGAAAATGTAACACTGCACATCACAAAGGGGTTAATTGAGGAGCAAATGGTAAGGCTATGAAAGTAGGAAATTTAAAAAAAAGAATATTCCTTACCAACTTGTTTACTTAAAATTTATAAATGTTAAAAATATCACGCATGATTAGATTGATATTCCCACTTTCTTGTCACTTTGTTTCTTTTTCATAGGTTGATGTAATTGTGAATACAATCTCCGATAACTTGGATTTGTCCATGGGGCTTGTTTCAAAAGCTATTTTCGAGAAAGCTGGCAAAAAAATTCAAGAGGAGCTTTACAAAAATAAGAAAGGCTTTGTCGCAAGTGGTGACGTTTTTGTAACTAAAGGACATAGCTTGAATTGTGTTGAAGTCTATCACACTGTATGCACATCAAGGTCTGGGACCAGAGCCAAACAGGTACATTTGATTTCAACAACTCTGCACACAATTTTTATACCTGAGACAGCCTATAACAAGCTTTTGCCTTTAGATTCTCTACGAAGTGGTCTTAAATTGTTTGATGAAAGCTGTATCCGCATACAAGTCCATTTCCTTCCCAGCTATTGGTACTGGAAATCTGGGCTTTCGTAAACAGGAGGTTGCCGAAATCATGATGCAAGCTGTGGCAGAATTTGCCAATAAGAACTCCAGAAAGAAACTCGAAATAAACTTTGTTGTGTTCCCAAAAGATATTGAAATGATGGAGGTAATTTCTACTGATTTACAAACTAATTATTTTTACAATTAAAAGTCATTTGACTGTGATTGGAACAGTCACCTTTTATTTTAAGGTCTGTCCTATGTTTAGTAATACAAAGAAGTAGAGAATGCATTATCAATAATATGTGCAACATGGTTAGTCAAATAAATTAGGATGGAGTTCAACAGACAAGAAACTTACACAAGAGTTTACTGTTGTTTTTTTCAGGCTTTCGAAAACAAGCTTAATGGGGTAAAAGGACGGATGAAGTTTCACAGTGCCATGCCACAAAGTGAGCAAAGTATATTCTATACTATTCAATATTAGCTATGATTTTACACACACATACTGTACAGTATTGCACAGATTATGTATATTAGACTTTATTTTAACTTTTGATTTGCTCAGTTGCTGATGTACATTCAGAGATATTCTTTGGTTTAGGAATTATCTAAACATTGGCAAGTTAATCTAGTGTCGAAGTTCTTAAATCATGGCATGCTTGTATGTTTTCAGGTTCTGCTTTTGCAACCAAAGAATCCACAAGAAATGAAACACCGACTCTTGAGATCAGCAGTGGCTCCAAGGAAGCTCTCAGAGAGGCACAAGCATGGATAATGAATATGTTGGGCCCACGAAATGGCACAATAACTATTATGAATAACCATGTCATTTATTTTGGCCAAAAAGACCATGAAAACCTGCTGTCGCTTCAAACCTTGCATGGTGTACACATCACAGTTTTCTTCAAGAATGGTAACGGTGGCGTAATTATCACTGGAGAACCCATCTCTGTCAGCTGTGGAGCTATTGAAGTGGAATCCATGCTTTGTCAGGCCCAAAAAGACTTTGCTTTAGATGAAGAGAGCGATCTTCTGTATTCTGTGGTTCGCTGGCAGTGTAAAGATGCTCCATGGCCACCTAAAGTCAATGCAGCTTTGGAGAAAGCCTATCTAGCACGGAACAAAGAAATTGAGTTGCATGACTATAATATCAAAGTCAACCTTAAGAACAAGTTTGTGGTTGACTGCTTTGGGCAGACAAGCAGCGTGGCAAGGACATGTATGTTTTTGTTGTAAATTTTGTAAATATTTACAGTTGAAAGTATGAACTAATGTTTCTTAGCAATGTTTGAGTTCATGTTCAGTTTATGATTCGTAACATCTGATACAGTCTTTTTCTCTTTCAACACAGGCATGTTTAAGGATTACAGCCCTTTTCGTCTAGACAGCAATTCATTTTATGCAAGAACTCCTGTGGATGGGAAAGGTTTTTTGGAAATGGAAAGGAAAGTCAAAGACTGTGGACTATGTACCATCAGGGTGAGCAGATGAGGGCAACTAAAATTACATTTTAACTCTAATGACTAATTCAAATGCAATTATTTCTCATTTTGCCCCAAGGTGAATAAACCTTAGACTATAACACATCAGGTTATTGTGTACAGAAAAATAACTAAATCACAAGAAGTTGACAACAAGAAGTTAAGCACAATGTTATTTATATACAAGCTTCTAATGGAATGTGGTTGCACTTGTTGTTACAGGTGGAGAAAATCGAGAATGCTGCCCTGCAGCAGATTTTTGAACTGAACAGGATGCGAATAAAAGATAAAACGGTGCATCTATACCAGTGTGTGTCAGCTCAGTTCTGTGATCTCATCTGCAGAGTTGGCTTTCACAAAGATTTCGCGCCACCTGCGGGTAAGACTTATGTGCAATATTCGATTTTTGATGTTACTAAAGTTTAATGTATATTTTTTGAAGGCTTAGTTGTGATATGTTCCTCTAGAAAAAGAACAACGTACAAATAAAAGTCTACATAAAAGTATTTATATTTGCAGAGCAAAAGGATGGCAGTGGTATATACTTCAGCAGTACACTGGACCGGGCGTTGAAGCTATGGAACAGACAGAACGAAGAGTACATCTACATCATTCAGGCTCAAGTTCTTACTGGAAAATCAGTGATTGGTTCACCAGATTTTATTTTGCCCCCTGTCATGGGTTCTGACCCTTTGAAACGCTTTGACAGTTTGACTGACAAAGAAAACACTCATGTGATCTTCAATGGACAACAAGCTCTTCCACAATACCTGATTTTATGTGGAAAACCAACCTCTTCAGCTGTGTAGCTTTAGATATTTGTTAATGAGTTTTGTTCGAGCAACATGCACTAACAAAACATTTCACAGTAAATCACGGGAAACTGCTTTAGATCTTTAAAAAGTTGACATCTTTAAACAAGTTAAGTGAGGTAAATGAAGAAAATAGTTATTTGCATTTAAGTAGTCTAAATCACTTATTTAATGAGATTATCTAATGAGCAATCATAATTGACTAGTTCATTCTTTAAAAACGTGTTTAACCTAGATGTGTTCTATTCTTAATTTCTTATATGATTCCTTTCAGCTGTGGATATTTTCGTTGTCTTTATTGAATTATGGGATATGTGATATATATTGGTGGTAGATAATCATTATTATCACATCAAAATGAGTGAAAATAATCATTTTTCTTAGCACATGTTTTAGTTAGTTATAGTTCAGTCTAAGAGGAATGTATTTTGATATATTTAGTACATTGTTTGGTGGTGGATTTATGTATTCAAACTTTTTAGAAAAAAGTTAAATCACTAAATTGATAAAGACAGAATGAATCTAATACTATATTTTGTGTTATTTGACAAAATAATTAAATAAATGCACACTATAACCAACATTTTTTGATTACGGTTCATGGTTCATGGTTCTGAGCTTCAATTTTCCTTAAAGAATGTTTATTAACACAAATGTATACAGGTGAAGTGTTTATTGGTTCTTAACAACAACAACAACAACAGCACATATTTGTAACATGTATAATGTAACAGTTTATATTTACATATAAAAAGATAAAAAGCATAAGGGTACAATAAAATTACTACAACAGCAAATATACCTATGTTTAAATTCTGTTGCCATCTTTCTTAAGGAAATCAACAAATCTAAATTTAATTCTAAGAATTACAACTTTACACTAATATTACACTAATATTACACTTTCATTATGCACTCACAGTGCTTGGGAATATAAAGTTTAATTCATATCTAGACTATGTTCTTTTGTTATATCCTGAACATAGTGCTACACTGCGAATCATGAAAAAAGACTTGTCATCTCTGGACTTCACATGATGTTATTTTTTTTAAGCTAACAGACTACCACATCTTGAATCTACCAGACTCATGAAACTTGATGGAACGACAAGTAATCCTGTCTCACAAGGCCTAGACACCAAAGTGTTTCAGAGCACATACAGTAGTCATATTAAAGTATATTTCCTAAGGAAAGTTATTGCTGTACTATTACCTTATTTAAAAGACTGGTCAGATAAATGTCTAACAGAAAGTATACCTTAACGTCTTCACATTAACCTCTAATTTAGACCATTAAATGCTTTTGAGAACATGATTGTGCTACTGCAAAAAAATCAACTATTTCACAATCTTAGTACCTCAGTATATCACATGATCAACATACCAAACTGTTTAGTAAAGGTTCTGACATCATCACATCTCTTTGTTTCCCTTTCGCTATGTTTATTGCATTTTGAAAAATTAACAATAACCACATTAAAATAAAAATGTTTGTTCCGTGTTTAAAATACAATGATTCTCCAGAGTTTAAAAAACATTGAAATATTTCTGCTATGTAAAGTATATAGCAAATAACTAAGCTGTGTGTTTGTAAGACACATTTGTCACAGCTTAAAAACAGTCCAATACTGAACTAGGATATGCTGACCTGTGTTCACAAATAATCACAGATTTTAGACATGCTTCAACCAAACACATAAACACACTCTTCACATGGAGATGTAACACAGATTATTCGGCAGACTCTGAAACCTCCATGCCATCCACCAGCATCGTGTGAATAATGCCGTCTCGTCTCTTACCGCTGCTCACAGCTTTAATGCAGCAGTCATGCTCGCCCACGGTGAAGTGTGTCTCTGTGCCATCTTCAACAAACTCTCCCTGAAAGGGTTAAAGAAAGAGACAGTAGTGTTTTTCTGTTGTGGTTATCATGGTGAATAATGATCATGGGTCATTCTATCTTTTCTCAAAGGTTTAACTAAAAGCTCAAAATTGGTCTCGAGTGTTAAATTAAAAAATGTCAGTTTTCCTGACATGAGCAAAATAAACAGATACTTACAGCTGTTTCCATTTTCTGTCCATTGCACCATATATCCATGGTATCCTTCTCTGTTGAGGATGGAAGCGTTTATAAGTGAGTGATTAAATGGCTGTTGAATGAGTGATAAAGATAAGAACAGTAATAAAATCCACTTCAATGTCAATATTCTTGTGCCTTTCCTAACACTTCAACTATGTATTCTGCTGATTCAATTACACAATTCACATACATTTTCTGATCAACCAAACACTTGCCACATGCCATACACTAAAAATGAAAACAGTCCGGAAACAATCACTGTTTAAAAGTACCAGCCATAAATTCAAATCTAAGTCAAAGATATGAAAATTACCCTTCCTCCTCATTGTATTACTTCAGTAGGCACATCATTCCTTTCCTGAAATTTCTCCACTCTTGTTTTTTTTCTTGTTGAGCAAAACTAGATTTTCCCATATTATTTTAAAAGTGTTCTTGACAACCATAACACTGGAGCTGGATACACTCACTGTATATGAAAGTATGAATTACATGAAATTCAGTATTTTACAACACACGAGAAGGACCTTCTCCTGTTGTGTACTAATTAGTTAACAGGACTTGTTAATTTTTTTAAACCTTTATTTAACTGCAGGTAAATCGCTGCCCCTGCACTGCAGGTCCCTCAGAGAGTGAGAAAACATTTAGCACCGTAGTCGATGAATGCTCACCACGTTCATAAAACAAAACAACCAGCTTTAAGTATCTGAGTTACCTTTAATTAAGTTAAGGATCCTGTAAACATGCATTTCTTACCCAGAACAACTCTGCAGTCGATGCCATCCAGGTTAAGAAGCCACGTGCTGGTGACCTTGGAGCGATTTTCCATATATTTCTTCAGGCTCTTTCCATTAATCTCAAGAGTGTACTCGTATGCAAATCCGCTCACTGCTTCTATGTTAATAGTGGCTTTTGTGTTGGTTCCACCCACGTAAAATGTCTCCTTTCCAACCAGTTTGAACATCCAATCTCTTCTTATAGTTTCCTGTGAAGGTAATGAACAAACTCTTGAGACACATGCACTTAGTTTTATGAAGATTTCTCTGTCACATACACGGCCCTGAGGAAATAAGCATTCTGTTACAATCAATTCACTTTGGCCAGGTTTCACAGACAAGGTTTAAGGCTAGACCCAGACGAAAATGACTGAATATAACGTACCCAGGAATATTTCAAAATATATCAGTGCCATTGTTTTTGTCTCAAGCTGCACACCAGAAATGTGTTCTAAGGAATTTTTATAAAAGCACCACACATATCTTAATTCAACTGAGGCATATTCCTGGTTTAAGCTAAGCCGTGTCTGTGAAACCGACCATGATGTGTTAAATAAAATGCATTTTAATAGAATCCGTATTCAAATATCTTAAATATGTGTTCAGAACAATCACTAAACTACCCAGGTCCGTGTTGCTTTCATTTTCATGCATAACCCCGCCACAGTTCGAGTGCAACCGAACTCAGACCACCTCCTTCGGGTAGTCTCGGGTTCCGTAGCCAGGTGGGCACACAGCTTTGCTTGACAGCTTTCACATTAGCGATTTCTCCTGCGAACCGCGCCCCGTTCCGAACTAAACTTCAAGTGTGAGAGCGACATAAAATTACAACAAACTGACTGCATTTGATGATTTTCATGTGTCAGTGGAGTTTACAAGTATGCTGTTATCCAGATTTGTATAAATTAGAGTTATAGTAAAATTCAAAAACATTTGACCTTTCCATCGATGTTAATAACTCGTTTTCCTGTAGTCGTGCCATGTTCAAATTCAATCCTGTGCACACCATCACTCAAAGCCACTTCCCACACAGCAACAAGATCTCCTGTCATCTTCCAGTACCTAACAGTTACAGCACAGACATAACGTACATGAAAAACAAAAGCACATGTTTGCAGTAAATAAATAGGTTTGAGTCACTCTAAATGCTGTTTTTCTAAACTCAAAATCAAAACATTAAAAATGATTGTTAATGAAACACTGTCTTGTGTGACATTCAAAAAAGGTGACAATTGTTTGTGAAATGGCTTAGGTGCATTATTTGACGTTCTTTAGTATGATTATTTAAAGTCTTGAAAATAAGAATGTCTGTTAGTGGCATCATCATTAACGTTAGACCTGTAAAAAGAACAAGCTGTCGATCGTTCAAAACACAACAGAATCAGAGCAGTTAAGACTGATTTTACCTACCGAACCAAATCGGAACAGGAATGAAATTCGGGATCGGCTGTTCCCAAGACACAAAATATTAAAAAGCTGTTCACAACAGCTTCAAAACAGCTAGCTCCAAATTAAGCTGTACGTGCTAACAACAGTTACTATGGCAACAGCGTCTCATTCTTTCCGTTTGTGTCAGGTTGAACGCCACAATGATCACTACTGACCTCTGCTGGTTACTTGGTATTGCTGGTGATTACTGATTTATATAATTTATAGTGACAGATGAATTAATAAATTCATCAATTAAATCATTAATAAACTAACCTTGAATCATTTATTTTCATTTTTATTTATATTTATATTTGAATAAGATTTGTAATGTTTATGCATAAACTATACATACTTATTTAAATATTTTAATTATGTGTATTGTTATGATCTACCAGATAGTGTTGTTACAGTTAATAACTATTTATTTCAATATATGGATTGATTTATATGTTTTGTTAAAGGCTTTTATACAGTTTTATCATGTGAGTGTATGCAAGTTTTTCTGGACGAATTCATGGGAAATTCCCAGTTCAAAATAATAAAGAGTACAAGCAATAAAGCAAAGGGTGTATACAGGCAGAGTAGTCGAACAAATGCAAGTCTGTTGAGCTTTTAAATCACGTTGTACCATTGTAACCTTCAATCAAACTAATAGCGCCATCTGGTGTTTTTAAGCTAGTTTACACTCCATTTTATAATTGTTTTTCGATTTCTTTTGCTGAATATTGAATATAGTTTTTACTTTATTGCCTCAATTTAGGAGCTTATTTCCTTATTTATTTATCTTCATTTCATTGAACAAGGTGAAAGATTGTCACTTTACGTGATTTAAAAGTCTCGTTTGTTTTTCAAATTGTTGTTCAAATAAATGTATAGTTAACTTACGTATGAACCACACAACAGATGCCGCGTTCCAGACACCTCAGATTTGGGATTTTTCTCCACCTCAAACCCAGGAGTAACGTTTGAATTTTATTATTAAAAGTCTATAGTAACAGTAAAACTTTGATGTTATTAGTGATTTATTAACACTAAAATAAAATAATAATAAAAATGTCCGCGTTAAGATGGGAAAAATCCCAAATTATAGGTGTTTGGAAGGAACGGGGCAAAGAACCCTGTACCGCTTTAAAGAAAATGACGCGCTCGTGACGCAAAACTTCCGCGACGCGGCGCAGAGCTCCTTCAGCGACATTGAGGAATATCAGACGGGCAGGAGTTTATATAGTTTGCGATGGCGTTGCGATTATTTCGGCTGGTTGTGCCCAGTGGTGCAGCAGCGTTGAAAGCAGGATCGCCTGTGCCGACGGTAAGATTGACAAACATTTCCTGCAGACCAGACGAAAGATCCTTCTGCTGTCAGGGCCTAATGTAGTCAAACTGAAGGACAGCAGCAGAACTACAGCTGTGAAAACAGCATACTTTTACTGTTATATTAACAGACTTCTTCTATTAATTCATTTGTTTACAGAACCGTTAACTTGACTCAAACATGCATTCACTTTTTTTTTACAAAGTTCGAGTTTATCGAATCTAATTTTCTGAACGAGCTGTTTTTGAATATGAACCACATTGAAGCAAGCTTTATAACAGCAGTCATTAATAGCTTGACTAACATAGAGATATTACATCTGATTTTGATGTAAACAATGTTGCCGTCCAAATCACTATAATGATTTTCTTCACGTACGAAAAATGACACAATGTATATCCTCTTAAGGCTCAAATTCACACATCTGCTGTAAATAACCTGCGATATGGATGGTGGGCCTATGCTTTGGGTGAGAGGTCATCATCCCGCTTCAATGAACACAGCAAGATCATTTCTGTTGATGGCAACTTGGCATCAGGCAAAGGAGCACTTGCACAAAAGTT
Source organism: Triplophysa tibetana (assembly GCA_008369825.1). Lineage (NCBI taxonomy): Eukaryota > Metazoa > Chordata > Actinopteri > Cypriniformes > Nemacheilidae > Triplophysa > Triplophysa tibetana. Next base: position 13,703,311 of record CM017902.1, read on the forward strand.
GGCTGATAAACTAGGTAAGGAAATGATCATTTCTGGTTGATTTTCCTCAATCTATCAAACAGTAAACAACATGGCCATGGGGACACAAACCCATGCAGTCTGAAAATCTGTATGTTCTTTTTTCAAAGCTGATTATAAAAAATGGCAGAATGTTAAAATTATTATAAAGTCTACTCTTATTATCTGTGTTTGTGGTTTAAAAAGCATCTTGTTTTTCATGATCAGGGATGCTGTACATGCCAGAGCCAGACACACACTATGTGGACAAAATGACAAAGGAGAAAGTTCCTCTGGATAAAGCCTTTAATGGAAACTGCACTCTGGAGAAGTTCTACTTGGAGCCCAAAGCTAGTGATGGAAACTCTTATCGTCTACAGTGTTGGATGTACCTTATGAGACTTCTGCAGTACTCTGATGCTATTGAACATCTGCTGTCCACCGGTAATCAAACTTCTCAAACATTATTGCCAGTCGCTTGCTTTTTATTACATGTGTAGCTTAATGTTACAATTAATGTTTCATGTTCAAACATGATAGTAGATGATTTTTTTTAGTGACCTTTAAAATGTTTATTCATCCGTCCATTTGGTGTTTTGAATAAATGTATCTGATAAATTACACTTTGAAGTGAGATTATGCATAAAAATACAAGATTTTATAAGAGGAAAACAAGTATATAATGAGTATTGCTGGCCTAAAACAAACTTATTATCTTGTATCACACCTTGGAAAGATAGGAAAAATTTGAATCAAATTTGTTGATGATTTTATTCCCTCTTATATGTGATCATGCCCCTCTCTCTCTCTCTCTCTCTCTCTCTCTCTCTCTCTCTCTCTCTCTCTATCTCTATCTCAGGACAGGGTGTTGTCCTGGAACGATCTCCATTTAGTGATATGGTATTTTTGGAGGCCATGTTCAAAGAAGGCTTCATTCGCAAGCAGTGTGAGTTGATTATACTTAAAGTTTAATTGTAAAATTAAAGATGAATCAATTCAGAAAACTTCATCTTAGCCTCTTTTTTGTTGATATGAGAAGAAACACCTAAAAATCTGAGATATGTTTGTTGTTCTCCTGTAGGTGTGGAGCACTATAATGAGGTTAAAAGTGTCAGTCTCTGTGAGTTTTTGCCCCCTCATCTGGTCATCTATGTGGACTCCCCTGCTGAAGAGGTTCAGAAGAATCTCAAGGCAACAGGAAAGGTATGTGTGGAGGGAAACCTGTATTTTGGTAAAAATTAATAAAGCCTTTGATTAAGTGAAATAACACTAACAGACATTGTCAAAGCACAAACAAAGTATGCTTATATGTTATTTTTTTGACATTATTTTAAAAGCTTTAAAGGGACAGTTCACCCAAAAATTCTTTCATCACTTCTCAGCCTCAGATTGTTCCAAACTCGTATAGATGGTTTCATCTTACCAACATAAAATAATGTTACACTGCATGCTAGGGCTGCACGATTTGAAGAAAAAATCGAATTGCGATTTTTCTGACCAAAATTGCGATTTGCGATTTAAAATGCGATTTGACTACAATTTAATAAAAAAAGAGCTAGGTTTGTTGTGTTGGTTTTAACAGCATGCATCAAAGAAAGACCAAGCAAAATCACAAACTATTGTAACATTATCCCACTGTTTATTTAAAACCACTTACACTGTGGCCATTTTTTTTTAAATAAAGTTGTCATGCAAAAATGTCATGACAAATTAAGAGAATAACAGCAGTATCTTAAACAGTTAAATTAACAAGTATAAACAAAACCTTAAACTTTTAAGATCCCAAACACACTGTAAACAATTACAGTTATGTATGGCGTCTGTTATTTTGCTGTACCTTGTGAAAATATGTCGTAGGGTGTGCTTATTTCAAACGCGTGAGCAATTGAAGTGTGCTTGGATGTCAGTTGTGGTGGTTGTTGCGACGAAGTTGGTTTATCTGTGGACTTTTTGCCTTGCATTCATCATAGAATCGTCTTTGATACCTCTGCAGGTGTTAATAGAGATTGGTTGTGTTGCCTTGCGAGGTCGACGCAGACTTTCAAAATAATTCCAAACATAAGCGATGCTTTTTCATTTAGGTACCAAGTCATCTGCTGCTGCAGGACGTTGCGCGACATGACCTTACTTTGTTGCGAATTTGAACTGCTAGTCCCTGTCGCGCTCATCTTTAACAAATGACGTTCTTTGCTAATTCAAAAGCATATACAGTAGAGATGCGCGGATAAGCTAAAATGTCACCCCCATCCGCTGCTTCAAATAAATTATCCGCACGTATAATATTCTATGATATATATATTCTCCCTTTTTAAATTTCTCTCGGATCTGTTTTGCCTCCATTTCTGCTTAAAGAAGTAGACCCTCCTCTACCGCCGCCACGCGCACATTTCTTTTAAATTACTACAAATTAGCGCCTGATTAAAGATGCATTTAAAACATATTCGTATTTTTTGAGAAATTGTGTTAATATTGTATATGATATCATCCACCCGTGACCCACCCGCAATTAATCTGAATGAATTTTTTATTACCCGACCCAGGTAATAAAACACTTTGGTGATGCGCGAATGGCAGTTAAATCCGCGGGCACTGCGGATGATCAGTGCCCGCGGATTTAACTACCATCCGCGGATCACTAAAGTGTTAAAATGCTCCCTATTGGTTTAACGTAAAATTGCAAAAGCAAACTGTCAAATAATACTCAGCAGAATTTTATCAGATTTAAAGCTCTTTTAATCGAAATAATCGCAGCTTTTGCGATTTGAACATCGCACTCGTTCAAATTGCGATTTCGGTTTAAAAACGATTAATCGTACAGGCCTACTGCATGCTCACTTTTGTGACCCCAACTGAACTTCCAGTACACATACTCAAACAATAGAGTGCCTGTAGATTATTTCTGATAACAATCAAAAGTAGCCAAAAACGTTACTTGGCTAAACTTGTCTCTCCGATATTTTGAATTTAGACTGCAAAACCAAGCTCAACCACTAGATGTCAATGTACCATACGGTTTGTTTAAATGCCTCAAAACTACAGGCCCACAGAGCAATAGATTGTTTGTTTAATATAATGAACATGTAACACAATTCAACAAATCGTTTATTTTATACAATTGTCATACAAAAATAATATAATATAAATTAATGTTAACATAAATAATATAAATAGTTATATTATTAGATACTAGCCAAACACAAACCGGAAGTTAACATGGTGTCAGGCGCGCTAGTCCGATGAAAGGGTCTTTACATTTCTTTGTTCTGCTAAACAAAAAGGAGGACATTTGTAAGAATGTCAGTTACCAAACAGATCTCATCCCCAAATGACTCCCATTGTATTTATTTTCCCTAATATGGCAGTAAAGGGGGATGAGATCTGTTTGGTGAACTGTATCAGAATTTAATGCATCTATTTCACATCACTATCAGTCATCAAATTTCAGTGATGTCTTTGTAATATACACTCACCTAAAGGATTATTAAGAACACCATACTAATACTGTGTTTGACCCCCTTTCTTCTTCAGAACTGCCTTAATTCTACGTGGCATTGATTCAACAAGGTGCTGAAAGCATTCTTTAGAAATGTTGGCCCATATTGATAGGATAACATCTTGCAGTTGATTGAGATTTTTGGGGTGCACGAAGCTCCCGTTCCACCACATCCCAAAGAAGTTCTATTGGGTTGAGATCTGGTGACTTTGGTGGCCATTTTAGTACAGTTAACTCATTGTCATGTTCAAGAAACCAATTTGAAATGATTCGAGCTTTGTGACATGGTACATTATCCTGCTGGAAGTAGCCATCAGAGGATTGGTACATGGTGGTCATAAAGGGATGGACATGGTCAGAAACAATGCTAAGGTAGGCCGTGGCATTTAAACGATGCCCAATTGGCACTAAGGGGCCTAAAGTGTGCCAAGAAAACATCCCCCACACCATTACACCACCACCATAATTGCATTAATAAGAACTTGAACAGGTGTTCCTAATAATCCTTTAGGTGATCATCATAATTATTGCTTAAATTCTAGAATGTTTGTGCGATTGAATTCTACACCATTTTTTATGCTAAAAATTTTACTGGAGGTCTGACAACACACTATTCTAAATACGAAATCTAATCATTTGAGACATTTCGAGTCATTTAACACATGGTGATAAATCAGATTTTCTGTTTTCTTGCTTATGCAGTCATACCTCCAGAATGTTCCTTTGAGCTACCTGAAGAGCATTGAGACAGCATATAAAAAGACCTTTCTTCCAAAAATCAGGTATTTATTTAACCGCCCTTGAAAATAAAATTAAAAAAATATTTTAAGTAACTGATATTTTTAATTATGTTTATTTCATATTACCCAAGTACACACAAATGTGTTTGTTAATAGAGTGTTTTTAGGAATATGAATGTAAAATGAATAAATAGTAACATTCTATTAAATATGTGCGTTTATTAATTGTTACAGTAACATTAATATTTGTAGCTACATATTGTTTTGTTGTTTTCAGTTGTACTTTTTAAAGAATGTTGTTTTTGAAGAGCTATTTTGATTTTCAGGGAGGAGGCAGAGGTTCTTGCTTATGATACAACTCAAGTCCAGGATATTGAAAGGGTGAGATTAATGAGAATAAAACCGGTCTATGAAGCATGTTCAGACACTCTCTGACTCTATCTGATTCTCTCTCTCTCTCTCTCTCTCTCTCTCTCTCTCTCTCACTCTCTCTCCCTCCCCCTCTCTCTCTCTCTCTCTCTCTCTCTCTATATATATATATATATATATATATATAACCACACAGATTGCAGAGGATATTGACTATCTCAAGTTTGAGAAGGGCCCGTGGCTGGAGCAGGATGATGTCACATTGCACTACATGCGAATGCTGTGAGTGCTTGTTATACTGGCTATACTTATTTCATGTCATAGATGGTCGTTTTTTTTCAGCTCATTCAATACGTTTATGCTTGAAACATTCAAAACAACTTTCAGCTTCCTTCCTATGTTCTCACTTTTTGTTCTCAACTGAGATTGTAATTTAATCATTTTTTGGATTTCGTACCTTCCTAGGGTGGAAGACAAGCAAAGGGTGGCCAACATGACCGGTATCCTTAGATATCTCCCAGAAATCACGATCGGGGCTCATGAGTTTGATGCTACCTACTTCGCTTACAAATCGGTATGTGCAGTTTTTTACTTCCATTTTACAGATAGTCACGTTACTGTAAATGGTTTATTGTAGACCAAATTTACATCTACAATTAAATGTCAGTTTATATGCAGAAGCCAAGTGTTGGCTCTGAAATTGAAGTTTAAAAGAACAACACCACAACTTTCGGATTCAAGTGCCACAGAGCGGTGTTTTCACAGGTTATTCACTTCTTATCCCCTGAGGTTATTCACAAATGTCTGTGGCATAACAAAATCAGTAGACAGATGGATTTATGAAATGCATGACAAGCAGCACCCATGAGCTCATGAGGAAAGATTCAGTTGCTGTCTTTCATCAAACTTCTGATTTTTAAACGCTCATCACTGCTATTTCAGCCTCAACACTAAAACATATGAAGCTTTACATCACCCCATTGAATGTCACAAATATAAATTATATGGCTGCTCTTACAGAGTGTTTTATTTTAAAGTTATTTCAAAATAAGGTCACTGTAAAACATGGGCATGACACACCAGAGCTTCAAAAATTCTAACATGTGATATGGAAATCTGTCTCTAGCTCCCAGGAAAGAACTATGCTGAAGGTTATAATGAAGACGTCGGGGACAAAAGCATCTGGCTCAAGTGAGAAATACTAGCTTCGCTGAAGGGAAGGACATCTGAATGAGAGATGGATTCAAGTTAGTCCATGTCCTATGGGGAAGATAAATATCCTGCTGTTTTGCAGCTGAAGATGTCGTTGTATATTGTTAATAAAGAATTAATTGTATATGTTACACAGCCTGTTCGTTTTTTTTCAAGTTTTAAACTACAGAACTGGATGTTTACAGTAGACCGAATAATAGAATGGAGGAAAAAAAGAGACTATAATCCTGTTAAATTAGAGTGAAATTAGCCGTGGAAATAAGTAGAGACCGAGGACCTGTTAACACTAAGGGTGTTAAAAATTAAAATATGACCTTGATGATAAAATTGAGGTAATTTTGTTATAAATTATAATCGTACAACAGGGGAGTCCACAACTATAATGATAAAGAGGAAAAGTATGTTTTTTTTTTAAATGATGAGCGTTACGTTTTTCGAGAGCCAATTGTAATCCATTATAATTTAAAGGGTCCATATATGTCTTTATCTGTTGGTGTGTAGGCTAATCATTACAGTTTTCTTCATTATTATTATTTTCGATGTGAACGGGCCTTTTTGGCTGTCAATATTTTATGTCATCATCTTGAAAAAAACTTATCCTAGTAATCTCTCATTTGTCATCATCTTTTAGGTGTGGACTCTCTATTCTCTGGACGATTTTGAAAACCAGTTAACACTGTCTCAAGTAACGAATCTGGCGACTCGATATTTAAAATCGTTTCGTTATGGCGAGACGGTGACTAATCACCACAATTAAAAGATATTTCTTTCAGAAGCGGCACAATGCAAACCGTCCACGGCTCATTAGACATCCGAAACCTGCAGTTTCTCGTCACTCAGAGATGAGAGGAGATGATATGTGTCTGCTGCGGCGTGTTTGCGCTCCGGCTGCCGGTAAGAGAGCGCCCCGCTGATCCAGGAATAGCGCCACTGCACGCCGCTGCTCGTTCATTCCTGAACGACTCTCGTATTACCATGAGCTCCGGCTTTCAGATAGGATGATCATTTACCAAAATCTACATTGGCGCTGAAATAAGCTGTCTGTTAAAAAACACCGGTTCTTCTGACACTTTTAAGCCCATGTATGAAAGGAAATGGATGCACCAAATGACAGTGATTATTACATATGAGCGATTGTACTCTGCTTTTCACATCATCTTTCATTGTAAAATAAACGGACAAAGACCTAATGAGAACAAAGATCACACACGACAGAATAAGTACAAATTTATTTTCTTTACATATTACCAGATTAACAAAGGAAAGTGGTAAAGTATTTAGAATTTAGGTAACGTCTTTTTTCCATTTTGTTGTTGAAATATATTGCTTAGTAAAAAATATAACGTTTTCGTTTTAATTCAACTCCTGCTGAATGTTTTGTTGGACACCACTAGAGGGCGCTTAACAGTTTACAGATCACTGTGATCCTTCACTGATATTAAACCTGGATATATGTGTTTGATACAGGCCCTATTAAGTTCTCTCAGAGGAGGGCAGTGTTGTACCTTTCATTTGAAAGTATCAAACCTAAACTCTTATGAATTCCTGTCTCAAAAAACAAGAGGCTTTCTCCTCCTTTACCCGTTTCTTCTTTGGTGTATCTTTCATTATGCAGGCTTACTTTGACAGCACTGTTTTAGATGCATAAATATTTCACATACATAGATCCCTGCAAATGCTGCAGTGCAGGTGTATTAATGACTTGGCAGTTGGCACAGGGAATAAAGCTCAAATATGAGTGCTAAACTGAAAAGTGCACATTATCGACAAAGTGGTACGTTTGAATTAAACTTCATTACTGCATTCAATCTGAATTTTAAAGGCTAAATTGGTCCAGTTAATCTTGATGAAGCATTGCCGTGAATGAAGAGAGAGTGTTACGTTGCTGTTCCTCCTACCTGGGTTTGTCTGTTAAATGAAGAGGATGGAAAGATAAACAAAGGTGTTGTGGTGGTGCTGACAGGTGAGGGACGTGTAGCGTTGGTCCGATGAAACTTGAATGGCTGTAATTAACTTTGAATGGCAAAATGACAGGGCATAAACAGATAATCGTGATAACCTGTTTTTTTTATATGCCTAATATTATATATGCATTGTCTAAAAAACAATACAGTAAATGTAGGCTTCACCCTCACTGATGATTGTGTTGTTAAGTGAAGAATTACAATGGATGAAGAGATCTTCAGAATTAAAAAGTATATATCATGATGAACAGACCTTTGTGACATTTGTAAGCATTTATTGCGAGTTATTTACAAGATAAAATGAAACGTAAATGAAATATAGTAAAGCAGTGATTCATTTTGTACATTTATTTAACTTTTAATTTAGTATGGTTTTTGCTTTTGCTATTTATTGTTTAAGTTAAATAAAATTGGCTTGTATTTCCTTCGAGATCTTCAAGAGTCATGAGTCATCTGGTCTTTCATATGAAAAAATCTGATATGTTCTGATGAAGAAAAAGAGAGAGACCTCTAGTAGCAATTAAGTTGGATCTAAGTTCTAACTAATAAATTAATTAACTAAATTAACTAAAATTAGTTACAGTGTACATGGTATGTGACTTAAACTTGACATTAACCATCAACTGTAAGACATTTAAAGAATACCATGCAGTACATGAACAAGGAGTGTGTCCTTTATCATGGGCATAAAGTGGTCTTAAGAAGTCAAGGCCGCTTGAGCTACTGTCACCCTGCCCTCATTTTCCTCCTACAAGTGTTCTCACTGTAATTACATTTTGTGACTAGAGGAATTTGCTAGAAGATGAATGATAATAGTCTATGAGTGGCTGAGATGTGTCACACCTGAAAGTTCAAGACCTTTCCTGTGTCTCCAGAGAGAAGCTTTCACACTGACAGAAAACCCGGGGCAACAATTTCACAGTGACATCATCAGAGGCGGGTCTTTTCCTGACACCTCTCAGTTTTTCTCATATGCCTGTAATCAGATTTCACACATCGTTTCAAATTAATTATGAACATGCAAGGAAAGAGCACGATTGGTTGGCTTAGATTGCTCTTATAGTCTTGTCACTGTGACCATCGGTTATTTTTGAATACCTGCTACATACTCAACCTGAAGTGTGACAAATGTAAAACTTTTGACTGCTTTTAATCCTGGTTTATTGTTTCAGCTAATGATGTGTGTTAACTATTGAATCAAAAAGGTTGACTTGATGTTGTGAGCACTGGGAGAGCCATGCCCTCTGTCTCATCTGTCAGCCAAATTATTAGGCTATATCATATAATAATTTCATACAAAACGAAGGAAGTCTGTGAGATCTTACTAATATAGTGAAAAAGAATTGTTTTGCTATATTTATGTGGATCGCATTTTATAAATCATGTTTTTTCTATAATTTTAACTATAATGTCATTAAAAGCTGTGTGAATGACAAGAAATGACATAACTACAACAATGTTATTCAAATTAGCAACTTGTGACAAGTTACCAACTAGATTCTCAATAATTGCTTTAATTGTCAGTCTCATTTCACCGTTGTGAATGTCTTTAGATTCTGATATCTAAAATTCCTCATCTTTTATTTGTTCAAGCAAATTGACAAGTATCACCGGATAGTATATAACAAGGTTTTGTCTCAAAATAGCTTATGGTTTACAGCTTTTGTGGTTTATATCTTGGAGTCACGAGTGACTATTTGCATTATGATTTTAATGGGAAAGTTCACCCAAAAATGCATCTGTGTTAGTTTAGGCAGTCCTTGTAGTCAAGCTTGGATGTCAGCTGTCATCAGCTGATCACAAATTCATACTCAGCCCATATCAGCTGATCCGATACGTTCTCTCAATTGAGTGCCCTATTTAAATTCCCTATTTAAGTTTCAGCCAAGCCTGCGTCGCCTGCTTCCACTGCATGTTGCTTTTCAGCCCACCACATCCCCTGCTCCTCCTTTGCTAGTGTTTCACTTAAATCATAATAATGGCACTCTGTTGTCATTGTTGCAGGCTCTATTCTAGGGGTGGTTTGAGATGCTCTCCCAGCTAACCAAGAGAGCCACCCCAGATGCTGCTGCTGCTTCTCTGTCTAATTTTTCATGTAGATCTCATGAGAAGGATGGGGAGTTTACATCTACATTTATGCAGTTGGCAGACTGTTTTATCAAATGCGACTTGCATCCTATACATTTGTTTCTAAGTATGTGCAATCACCTGGGATCGAACCCACGCTCTTACCACTGAGCATGAAAGCATTAGAAATTTAGAACAGAGCCATACCACCAAACAATTTAACAATCTGCTAATAAAAGATTACTTGTCTCTAAATTTTGACAGTTTTTTCTTGACTTGAAAGGTCCTGACTGAACTATGGTAGTCAATAATGCCCCAGAATGGTGTTTAATTTTCCACATTCTTCAAAACACCTTATTTTGTGTTCGGCAGAAGAAAGAAATTCATACAGGTTTGAATAAACTTTAAAGTAAGTAAGTGATGACAGATTTTTTGGCTATCCATTTAACAGTGGCTTGCTCTAGTGGGCATCTCAGTGGTCTGAACTTTAAATCTGTTTAGTTATATTTTCATGTAAACACCTATATTTTAAAGAAAAATGGGCAATTTCTCCAGTTATTTTGTTCCCTGGCTAGAATAAAGCCTGAAGCCATCATAAATTACCATTTCATTAAGATTCAGAAGCCAAACGGACTTAAATATTCATGGATTCCCTTCTTTCTCTGATTAGATTTTAATTACATGATATTGTCTTAAACAAATGAGGGATGTCAACGTAAAGGAGCTATTTGTTTTGAGGGATAATGAACATCTGAGAGGTAGAACAGCTTCAAAGAAAAGGGGCATTTACCCACGAAACAGGACGACCCCTAAGAGCCCATCATTGTCTTGTTTCTGTCGGAGAATAAGGGAGAAAAAACCCTGAGTACTCGCACCTTGTCAGGACCTTCTTTTTCTAGATTGTGCTTCAACTCATTCACTTCATTTCCTGTCTGCTTTGAAAGTTTCATGACCTCCAGTAATTATTCAGTAGTGTGATGCATGACTCGTGTGCATGACGCTTCAAATTATGAGCAAAAGTTACAGCTCTTAGGTTCTTCTCCCCAATGAGTATTCAGTCATGCATGTAAATTTCTCCGTTTTATATTCAAGGCAGAAAAACATGACACACCTGCTGTAACCAAGGTCGAGGCAGTGGCTGTAGACACAATGTTTGCAATGGCGTTAAGTGCATTTTAGCATTTTAAACTTGCTACAATCAGGTCAAAGCCATTACGCTTTTTAAAATTTAATTTTCCTAAAAAATCTGTAGCTGCTTAAATATTTCCAAAGCTCAGCAAGGAAATTAATTTGTATAATAAAAATTCCTTCTCCTAGTGTCACACCTGCTTGTTATGTTCTGCCACAATAATGTCAAATCAAAAACATCCAATACCAAATGAATGCTTACCAACTTCTGATTACTTTCATTCAACGCCAGGCATAAAAAAGCAAATTATGGCTATGATGTAGCAGTTTTCTCTTTCCAGCATGAATAACTCGCCTCACAACAGAGATGCCAGCTCTTCACTATAATGGCCTCATTAAATTTGCTTGCAGGTGACTGGAGTGTCCACCACCATGAAAGCATATCAAAGCCACCGTGTGTGTGGCAGAGTAAGTGCAACAAAAGTGCTGTCCAGCACCGCAAACGAACCCTTAAGCACCGATGCGAGGCATAAATGCGTATGTTGCGTATTTGCCGCAATATTTATGAACTCAGATCTGATTGTCCAGGACGACGGCATCTACCCATTATTGCACAGATGCTGTAACACTTTCCCAATATACAAACAAATCACCTTCTCATTTACATAAGGTGGTTGTCTTCCACGGCCAGCATTCTTGATATCAAAAATAATAGGCAGTGATGAGCAGAGATATATCAGCTCGTTCGAGTAATTGTGCCTTATGGGGATTTGCCGCCTCTAATGGCGCTCTTAAACACAAAGAATAAGAAGACAATGGCTGACTCATCAGGTTCAGGCCAGTTCTTCACACATCTTTCTTAGAATTTATTACTTACTTGAAACTGTGAGATGGTTTTAGAGTGCACTATGTGACTAAAACGTCTGGTCCATACAGAATAATGCAGAAATTGGACTTAAGATTTACAGATATTATGTTGCGTAGAAACCATCCTAAATTTGATTTTAAGATCATTTCTAAAAAGTGCATACGTGTGATTCATAGAATTAACGTACGCACAGAAAACTCATGTACGCCTCTCTATCAGATGTGAAATCTCAAATGATCGTAAAATTGTGCACAGCTAACAGATAAAGATCTCCGCAATTTAATGATGTCTAATTAGGGATGCACGATAAATTATCGGCCATATCGGTATCGGCCGATAAATGGACATATTTAATGTTATTGTTGATGGCCGATAATAAAATGTATGACGGTATATTAAAGCCAATAAATATTAAATCATTTCCTCTGCTTCTCCATATGCATGCTACTCGCAGTTAAAATACACTACAGTACTGTCTTTCTGTTGTGATAATTTACTTACTGTTATTATCAAAACATTACAAAACAGATACAGTATTTATGAATCTGGAAGGATATTGTTTGAATCAGACTGCTGTATGACTGCTTTCTGTCTTTAGACCTGTTAGACATGTGGCTATTGAGAACATTTTTCTGGAAGAACATAAGGAATCGTTAACTAGTATATTGTAAGCTTGGTACTTGATTATCAGGGGAAAAAAGAGAACAAATGGTTACCTTGATTTCTGCGGTGAATGTTTTCAAAAGCAGTCGTCCACTTTTTTTTTTATATTAATATTTAGATACTGTATATCGGCCAATATATCGGTTATCGACTTCCAATGTTAAATAATTATCGGTTATCGCTATCTACCAAAATTTACATATTGGTGCATCTGAATGTCTAATTAATGTCATTAATATATGAAAGACAACCTGTTAACGTCATAATCTTTTACGAGCGTAAGTAAAAGCACGTACGTCTGTTCAGACCCTGACATGGTGCTAAGCACTTTTCCACGTCAAGGACCGTTTTTATAAATAAGCACGTGGCCGTGGATTTTTTCTCACACTTAATGATAAAATCTGTGCGTACCCACGTTTTATAAAAGAGGTGCCTTATGTTTAAATGTGTTTGATGTATAATCATTGTTTTATTTATGAATGTTATCTTTCTCATTTCATCACTCTAAAACATGTAATTTCTTGCCCTAACGGACAACATTTTTTAATTCTGTCATCATTGACCCACCCTCTTGTCTTTTTAAATCTGTATGACTTTCTTTCTTCTGCAGAACACAAAAAAATATATTTTAAAGAATATTGGTAACCGAGCAATGGAGGAGCCCTTCTTTTCTATTGTAAACACACAAAACAATGCATGTCAATGGGTTGTTTGGTTACCAACATTTTTCGGTAAAATATCTCTCAGAATTCTGTTATAAAAGTCCTAAACATTATGCTGTGGATTGGACACAGCACCATTCAACAGGGAGCACCTGCAGCATTCGAGGTGGAAATCATTTTAAGAATCATTAGTTCAATGATTTTCAGGTCTAGAGCCTCATTTATAAAATGTGCGTACGCAGAGATTTGATCACAAAGTGTACGCAAAAATCCATGGTCATATTCTTATTAATAAAAACGTTTTTTGACGTGGAAAAGTGCTCAGCGCCACGTCATGGTTTGAGCAGACGTTCAGACTTTTGCTTGTCCGAGTGCAGCAGGTTTTTGGAAATATAAGTCATTCTTGCCGCTCTTAAAAGATTTTAACGTTGACAGGTGATCTCTCATATATCAATGACATTAATTAGACATCATTAAAAGGCGGAGATCTGAAACCGTTAGCTGTGAGCAATTTCAAGATAATTTGCTATTTATAGATTTCACATCTGATAGAGAGGCGTACATGTGTTTCTCTGCGAACGTTCGTTCAATGAATCACTTGTACGCACTTTGATAAATTATCGTAAAATCAAATTTAGGATGGTTTCAACACAACATTCTATAAATGAGGCCCCTGGTGATTGATGACATCAAGCATTTCACCGCTTATACGAAACAACGTTTGAAATTTAAGATGTAACTGATCCTGTAAGATCCTCACATTACTTGGATGTAACAAAAACCGCACACAACAACCATCAGTTACAGTGACTTTCTCAAGATGACTGGTGCAGATCCCTCACCACATTTAACTTTCTCTTTCCAAGCAGTAAACCTGTCCGGATGAAGGAAACACATTTTTCACATGTGTGTTTACGTTATTTCATACATCTTCTGTATTGGCTATGATCTGTGGTGAGCAGTTTCTTACCTCAGGAGAGTTCACACTGTCGTAGACTTGACATGGAAATTTCATCAGGCTTTAATGTGCCACTCATCCATTTGCAATTGTCCTTTAAGCACCATTGCCTGTTCTAAAATGATTCCTGTACGCACAGTATACTGTACGTTTCTGAACGTTACTAACTGCCAAATAAGCATCGACTGTCAGCCAAATACAATTGCAAACATTCCACATAAAAGATATGAAACAACCAAATATAACAAAAATCGACAATAAAACAACACTGGACCCCATTGACTTCCATTGTAGGGACACAAAACCATTCCAAAATATCTTCTTTTGTTTTCCAGTTTAAGGAATTTAAAATATCTAAATTTTAATTTCCAGGACCCTCATACACATAAAAACATAAATCCTCAGAAAAGCCTACACGAGTAGAGGAATGTCTTCTGACACAGGAGTAATAAGAGCACCTTGACTGTGGATTTAAGCGAGTCGAGTGAACAGAGCCAGGCCACGCTCTCCTGTGGAGCTGCGGAGGGCAACAAGGTCGCTCAGAGTCGCAGTCATTTTCAAGATGAACAACCTTGTCCTCTTGGACTAAATATATCTGCTGGATGTCCAGGTGTGCAGACTAGCTCCCTCAAGCCACCCCACCAAGGACAGATGTCAGCCTTTGACGCCCCATTACTGACCCATCACAGCTGGATGAGGAATACAGTCCTCGAGCGGATTCTGCATTCCTTTGCCTGAACGTAGTATAATGTTTTAAGCGTTATGTGGGAGAGGAAAGATAAGATCCAGAATGGGGAAGGGAAAGTGGGTTAATGGAAATCATGTACAGTACATGTAATACCTCCTCTTTGTAGTACTTGGGTGTTCAAACACATGTAATGTTAGTTTTACACAGGCAGGGAATTGATGCAGTAGACTGTGTTTAAATTGCTTGGATAAAGTTAATTACGGCTTTCAGTCCATTCAGTCTTCAGACATGCTTAATTAATCCTCTGCAGGGTCACATGTTTGCTGGAGCCCATCCCAGTATCTCACGCTATTGGCAAGAAACATCCGTGTCTGATCCATCATATTGACTTGAACACAGGCTCACAACAAATCTTTTAGATGTCAAATGTACTGTTTCCGAAACTAAAGACGGATGTTTCACTGGCCGGTCAGTTAATGACTCTGAATGAAAGAACCTCCTAAGGAAGTTCCAGATTGCTTTCAAGGCACCATAAGATCATGTCTAATGATGTAAAACAAATTCAAGTGTGCTTTAGAGGTAACCAAATTTAGACTATATAGCTTATTTCTCATTACAAATGGTGTTCTGGGTTCATCCTCTAATCACTAAATTGCACACACTGGATTGTGAGATGGTGAGTGGAAACTAGGATCCACTCAGTTTTCATCATCACTATCTCAGCAGAGCAGAAGACACCTCTTGCAAATGTGTTAACCCTTTCTCATCGGATTTACACATTTTCCCACACTTTTGCAAGACAGTTTACACGGATGTCATTCAAGCAGTCCGAACTCCATTGTCTCAGCTATGGTAACCAAACAGAAACAATCTATTCCTAACTATTAGAAACTACCAAGATCAGTTTGAAAACACTGAAGCACCTGTTTGACACTCCTTCACACAAATCTTCAATTAGCAATCAGTCTGCAGGTCTTATAAAAAATGGAACCTCATTGGGTAAAGGCCCACTATCACAGTTCAGGGACAGAGGGGTGCCAACATAACCATGTGTGCTGCCATCTCCAATGATGGTGTCCTATGCCCACTATTGGCCCATACAAAACCGAACGCCTCATAACATTCCTGAATGCACTTCATGAGAGGCTGATCCCACCCGAGGAGAGAGAGCTGTTGAGGCCTGGCATGCCACTCTTCGTCATTATCTGGGACAATGTGACGTTCCACCACTCTCGCTTTGTCAATGGGTGGTTTGGAGTACACCCTCGTATGATGATGCTGTTCCTCCCAGCATGTTTCCCGTTTTTGAATCCCATAGAGGAGTTCTTCAGTGCTTGGAGGTGGACGGTTTATGATCACCATCCCTATGAGCAAATGACCTTACTGAATGCAATGACTGCTGCTGGCCAAGAAATAGGTGCAGAGGAATGTCAAGGTTGGATAAGGCATTGCAAGAGAGGATATTGAATGTGATGTGGATGAGGCCATGTGGCCCCAATGTCAAGACAGAAGAAACTGAGTATGCTGTCTTACAGTATTTGAGTTTTCAGCCACAGTTTGAAAAAATGTATGCATTGAATCAATAATAATTGCATCAAATGTTTTCTTTTTCTGGATCCAATTCTTTTAGGCCTGTGTGTTGATTGTTTCGAAAATGTGGAGTTTGAGTTGACGGCTGCATCAAAGCATTTAAGAAAAACTGTTATTTGTGTATAGTGCCAAGGCACAGCATTGACTTAAAAATCTAAATTTTATGTTCACAATCAGTAAAATAAAAGAAAAGTCATTAACTTTTTTAACTTGCAACAAAGATGAATTAAAAAAAGGCAAGTTCAAGCAGCAGTCGTCTCTTTCTTGAAGCTGTCTTTGACATAAAACACACGTGTGAAGTAAAGCCTGCCAAGCTTTAAACTCAATCTGACAAAATCTCATGACTTTTTTCCCCTCGAATCCTATGTTTAGTTATTTTAGTAAGTGGGTGGCATCAAAATATGTTTCAAGAAAGCAATTTGTATTTGGCAAGAGCACTGTACTTTGTGCGAGGAGAGATTGTGAATAGTCAGTCATCTGGAATGTCACTGGGGAGCTTTTAGCTTGAAAAGTGGAAAATGCACTTTGAGGAACCAAAGGGTTTGTATTCATTTGGTGTAGAGCCTCAGTTTTTATAGCTTAGAAAACGTTTATATTGCATTACATTTTTTGTGCTTTCATTCGTCAGAAAAGATAAAAGTATAAGTTGCTGCTCTTCTGACAGCATAAAAAAGGATGTCTGACCCGAGTACTTGAAATGTGTCTATGTGTTCTTGTTGGTTTAATACATTGTTAAAGAACGTCTGATATTTACTGACCTTGACTCATATAGTCATGAGGGTCAGCAGGGGTTCTTTCTGATATAATTTACTGTTTTATGGTGTTTTGTCACATAACAATAAGCCTTCCTGTTGGTCACGCCACAATGGCTTAATTGTGGTTTTCACTTTTTTTTACATTGTACTATTTGAAATTGTGAAAATGTCTTTTTATATATAAAATCTCCCAGGAAATGCACTTAACAAATTCACTAGGCAGCAATTTCACATGAATGATAATCATACAAAACTAAAAGTTAATACAAAATAAAGAATTTGGTGTATTGTGAGAACGAACAGATTATACTTGTCTTGGGGGGGGGGTTCTGAAGAACTTTGGGAATCCCTGTTCTACACAACCAGTGCATGTCTCACAGTTTTTTAAAGAGACAGTTCACCCAAAAATTAAAATTCTGTCATGAATTACTGTACTTACTGTCCTTTATGGCGGCCGGCTTCTAGGGCAGCAATAAAAGATCTCCACTACATCTCCAAAATTTCTTTGTTCAGTTAAACACAAAGATATTTGGAAGAATGTTAGCAACTGACAGATCTTGGACATCGACTGCCATTTAGATTTTTTTTACCATGGTAGTCAAAGTAGCCCCAGAACTGTTTCCTACCCTAAATTCCCTAAAATATGTTATTTTAAATGCTAAAAAAGCATATGTGCGAAAAGCTGTCAGCTGCTAACATTCTTCCAAACATCTTTCTGTGTGTTCATCAGAACAAATAAATGTATACAGTTTTGGAACAACCTGAGAGTAATTCATGACATATTTTTCATTTTTGGGTGAACTCTCACTTTAAAGAAGGCAGGCAGGTGTGTTAACACCTCTGAGGTGTCAGGTCTTCCTCTAAAAATGCATCTTTTTTAAAAGTTTCAAACTTTTTTATTATTCCTCTGCTATTCCTCAGATTTTGTATCAAACTCCTGCGCACACTTGAAGACCAAGCCCAGTCAGAAAAGGACCAGGGGAACCGCATGAAACATGTCTTTAACTTTGAACATCGCAAGATGTGATAATTGTGTTTTCTTTCACATCCTACTTTTGTTCGTTGCCGTATATACATAGAGGCGCTAGCGTGGATGATCAAAGTAGAGTGTTGACAGGCAATTTAGACATTAAACAAAACTGTCCTTTCAGTTGTTAACTTCACAGCTGAAGAAAGAAACAGCAGCAGAAACCTTTAGTGTTGAGGTGTCATTAATCAAGAGCATTTGGATGAAGGGGGGGAGGAGGGGGAGAAGGTGAGATGAGATTTGGTGCTCAGGGCTTATTTCAGACTCCATCCTTGAAGCAAAGAATTAATCAAAGGAAAAATATCTCTCACTAGTGTCGGATTCTCGCCGTGTGGCTCACCTACAGTGTCTGGCATTTTCGTTTCGTTGCATCAGCATCTGCCGGCCTTTTTTACACTTTTACATTTTACATTTATAGTAAAAAGCCGTTTCAATAGAGATGCACCTTACAAATTCACAGGTACACATAAACTAAATTATATTTATAGCACTGACATATTAATGCACGCTTCAGTGGCGTGCTCGCAGTCTGTGTGAGATAATATTCCAACATTTCATTTGCATAGTCTGGAATTTGTTTCTCATGAGTGATTACACATCCATTTTATTTGTGTTAATATACCTGAAATTAGGTTAAACAGAAACAGATATTGCTCTCACATAATTTCACATTTTCTCACACTGCTGTCTCTGGTTACAAACAACCATTTATAGTATCAGTCTAAATATTACATTTTTAGAAAGTCATTTTTTTGAATCATCACTGTAAAAGCAGAATTGTAAAAGGTTACCTACGTACAAGTAAATGTAGATAAATAGCATTACATTTCTGCCAGAATCAACCCTATGGCTTCTTTTCCCACAGATTATCCTATTGTCTGTATGCAGAACACAGGAAATATGTGCACATTATGTTTCTCTTCTGGGTGTGTTCCTCTTCTCACTTCCTGGTTCCAGTTTCACACACTTAGTCGGTTGCTGTGCAATATACAGTATCAAAGAGACCAATTCATTTCACATGATTGTTTGCTGTAAACAGTTATATAAATATTCTTAGCATTTAAATGATTTAAAACATCACCTGACATTTGCATTCTATGTTACAACACCTACTTTTCTGAACGTCACCTGAACATCATATTTCTCTGAGCTCATGTTTGGTGCAGACATTCAATATCAACATCAAAGACAAACAAATACAAGAGGCTGTACTGTACAAGGCACATTCCACTAATAAGGTTCACTTTTGTGTCCCATTATTTTTGAAGCATTATTTTAATGATGTGCTCCGTTAGTCAACACATGTTTTTCATTACTTTACTTCAATTTCATTTTATAAGTTATACATAATGCTAGAGTCAGTTTAATATAATTTAATTCAATTTAATTTAAAGTGACTTGAAAAGCCTATTTGATTTAATTAAATAATTGAAGGCAGCTTTTGAACCATTTTGAGTTTCTTTAAATCACTGTATAAGTGGAGCTATTATCATTATATTAGCAGAGCATTACAAGTAACACATCTATTGTCTGTTATCCATGATTTTGACTTGTTCTGTAGTTCAGAGGTTATACATTCCTTAAATTGTTACAGTCAAGAACTACATGACTGGGAAATTTTGGACTCTCTTACATTTTGAAGGATACGTTTTTTAAAATATAAACCAGCATTTGGTCTCAAACTTTCTGAGCGAAAGCACTGAGACTAAAATTGTAAAACTGTTACCAATTCTCTGATATATAAATGAATATAATACATTTTAATTGCTCGCTTTTTGACATATTGAGGTCATTTACAAACACCTATAGCAGATTCTGAAATGAGAGGAATTTGGAAAATTCGTGTTTGTTTTTAATGAACAAGTTATTTTACATAACAGATGTTTACAGTCAACATCACTAAATAATAATTAATAAACAAATAATAATAAACCAGTTTGAAAGTTTACATAAACCTCTATGATGTTACCTGAACAGTTAATGAGCTTTTATGTTTTGTGATAGCTGTTAAAGAGCAATTCATCAGTCTTCAGAAAACATTTCCGATTCTCCACAATCTGTTTTTTAGCATCTTCTGCAAACTTCATACAGTAGTAAGAATCAGGAAATAATCTATGTAAACTTTTAAACTAGCATTTTTTTGTAAAATTTGCTTTTATTTTTTTATATTAACTATACGGAAACTTATGTAAAATAAATTGTTAAGGGCAGTACCCAATTCAAAACAGCCTCCTTTTGTTTTTAATTTGCAAATTTTCCAGATTCTTCTGGGTGTATGTAAACTTTTGACGTCAACTGTTTCTCTGTTTCTATATTTTTCGGCTATATTTCAGGTTCAGTTTTGTGTGCTTCTATGCTTTTTTCATAAATAAAATAAGTACAACTTCAGATAGATGATTTTCTAACACTTCATGTTTCTTTTGTTTGCTGACACTGTGAGCTACCCGTCTCCGTGCAATAACCAATTCAGGCATTATTTCAGTCTGTACAAGTTTGTTATGTGATGTATGTGAAGGCCATATATTATATCTCATATGAAATATTCTTTCTTGTCATCATTCGTGGCGTCCTGCAGTGCCGGGTCTCCACGAAGAGCAGCGTCTGCGGTCTCAGCAAACTCTGTGCCCTTGGCCTCATTGGTATGATATGTGCCTTTGTGCTGGTACATGTATCGCAGAACAATGGCTAGGAGGAGAAGCAGGACCAGAACAACCACAGCAATGACAACTAGAACACACAGACACACAGACAGACAGACAGACAGACAGACAGAGAGTGAAAGTTTATATTTACCTGTGTAAGTAGATACTGAACTCTATTTAAATTAGGACATTTGGTGCAGGTACAGTTGATTTAAATGATATTTATTATATTTAACACCATAATACTGAATTAGACGAAAACACAAATGGGATTGGCTATATTTACAGCTTATTCAAGGTATTGAGAAGCTTTGTATCATTAGAACCCTGCTGTGGTTTACTGATTCCAATTACTTTTGTGCAAGAGCACAAACCAGATAGTGATGATTTATTTGTAAATTAACTAAAGAGAGACCATTGTGGTTCTGCCACTTTCATTCTCTATTCCACCAGAAAGGTTTTGAGGTCTTGTGAAAAAAGACCTCTCAATTGTCCAGAAATCATCCTGGCCATCATGAAAATGCTTTTCTTCATTAGGCTCAACAACACAAGCGTGCTTCTTTTCAGAGATGGGGAATGTTTTTACTTTAAAGTACATTTTCAAATATCTGTATTTTATCACTGTGTTTTTCCTTGGAAAAAATGTACTTCACTACATTACAGCACATATCATAGCTTCTACACCTCTACATTTAATAAATGGACATCGTTTTTACATTTAATAGAAATTGTACTCAAAACTATTTACTTGCATCAGTAATGTTTTATGTACTTTCGTATTAAAGATAATGCAGCACATGTAAAAAAAATCCATTCGGTGTAGTGACGTTAATAGTGCAATATTGTTACCCTGGACAACAAAACCAGTCTTGTGGGTCAATTTTTCGAAATTGAGATTTTTATATAATCTGAAATCTGAATGAATAAGCTTTCTATTGATGTGTGAGTTGTTAGAATAGAATATAAGGATAAACTATATAATACAATATCTGGCTGAGATACAACCGTTTAAAACTCAGGATTCTGAGAGTGCACGAGAACAAAATATTGAGAAAATTGCCTTTGAAATTGTTAATCAGAGGCACTGTGGCAGGCCGTCCACTCACAAAAATAATGTTTTTATATATTTAAGAATTTATAAAATATCTGCATGGAACATGATCTGTATTAAATATCCTAATGATTTTTGGCATAAAAGAAAAATCGATAATTTTGTCCCATATAATGTATTTTTGTCTTTTACAAAAAATGTCCTGCGCTACTTAAGACTGGTTTTGTCATCCAGGTTCACATATATGCTTTAAAATGTAGTAAAGCAATACATTTCCAGTAAGTACTTGAGTCATTTTAATCTACCCAAGAAACTTTTTCAAGTACATCTGCTTATTTTTACTGATGAAAACAAAAAGTTTAATTCTTTCTGTGCACTTTGTTGCTATTAGTTTAGAACAAAATGAATTTCCTTCAGATAATGCAAGTTTTATTCCTTTCAAGGTTTTTTCATTAATACAGGTTTATTCTACAGTTGCCTTTGGCTTGCTATCCTCAGGGCTTAAAACAGTAATACATGACTTTTTTATAAGCTGCTTTGAAACAAAAGAGTATGTATTGTTGAAAGAGCTCCAACATAATAAAGAATTGTTTCGATTTTATAGGTGAGTTTTGAGCAAAACTAGATATTTGAGAGCTGTTACTTACCTCCAACTATGGCCTCGAAATAGTGACCAACTGATCCCTCTAAAGAAACCAAAAGAAAATATTTTAATAACAGGCTTTTGAATTTAAAGATCAAGTATATATAATGTACAGGCATCTAGTGGTGAGGATGCGAATTGCAACCAACTGTTCCCTTCACCCCTCCCTTTCGAAAGCACTACGGAGGCTGACACTGACCTGCGGTGTATGAAGATAGAAATAGCTCATTCTAAGGTAAATAGTACATAATGCTTCAGTATGTAAGGTCTTAATACACCTCTGAAGACATAGTAAAGTTGTATAACATATTGTATTTATGTCAGTAGATTCTCAAAAGAATTACACAGTGCAGCTTTAAAATGTAGAGAAGGATCTTGTCGGACACCTTCATAAGACATTCCATGGGAAATCAATAATAATATAAAGCACTATTGTAACACTATAAACTACAGTTTAAAAGTTCTAAAAGTTAAAAAATGTGTTTTGTGTCTTCGACTTTTTTCATTGACCTTTGCTTTTAGACAGAAAAATACTTAAATGTTTTCTAAGTGGCTAGAACTCCAAAATGTTTTCACAATAAATGTTGCAGCGCTACAACAGGATACGGCCACACCTCACCGATCTCTCGCAAAACACGTATTGTTTACTTTCTGCCAGTGTTTTTCTAACACGGGTGAATCTTTCATGACTCTTTGTTTTTATAGACAGCTGTCTCGCTGCTGCACTGCATTCAGACTCATTCTCTCCTTCACCGTGGGGACAAAAAGCTCGTTAAAGAAAGTGATTGAAGATAATCATGAATTATTGCAAAGGCAACATCTGCTCCCTTGACTTGACTTTCATGGAAGGACACGCAAACCAAACATGTTGCTTTCAGGATGGAGATGGATCTAGTCAGACCCCTAAACTACTTTTAAATAGAAAGAATAATGCAGATTTGACCAAGCAGATGCCCCCAAAACATGAACGATTAAGCTCCCTCATTAGCGTCTAATAACCAGTTACATTGTGATTAAAAGCTCATTGTGATTTGGTGTTTACAGCGTGGTTATATTTAGAATAATTAGGGAGACACCGAACATTGACATTTGGGTAATGTGAAGGGCATTGAGAGGTGTTTGCAGGTATAATGCACACACACGATCTTTTGTATCTCCTCATATGTGCCCACAGAGACCAGTAATTACAGGAGGTGTCCTTTACAAAGGGTGGGTAATATAAAAAAACATAACTTACAAATGATGGCAACCTCATAGAGGCTCTCAGGCAGTGAATCATTTATAAATCAATCACAAGCTCCTAGCTCTACTAAACCAAATGTCTAAAAAGGTTTGCTGCTTTGGATCTCTCAGCGTCCCTTGTTCATAACTTTCTTGAAATTAGGGAAAACTCCGACTGCAATATATCTCATGAATTGACCATAGACTGGTTTTTGTTCCAAATTGTGCCACAGATATTATTAAGTAGTGTGAGCATCAAAAAGTCTTGTACTAAATATCAATGTCTAATGATAAATACTTACTGTAATTAGGCGTCTGTTATGGAAATGTAAACATCTCAGATTAACATGTTTGGATTGAGCAGATGCTTTTATTTAGCCCATGTTCTACCGGTTAGGGAAACTCTACCAGTTAAAGGGATACAAATGAAAATTCCGTCATGAATTGCTCCCCAGATATTGCCAACATTTTCCCAAAAATCTTTCTTTGTGTTCATCAGAACAGAGAAATGTATACAGGTTTGGACAAATTTGAATAAATGATGACAGAATTTTCATTTTTGGGTGGAGTATCCCTTTAAGCTGCAGAAACACAACATTATTAACTTAAATCGTGAAGATTTTGAGGAATTGTTAGAACTTCTACTATAGGATTGTGTTAGTTTGAAGGTGAAGGGTGAAGCACACAAATATGCTCTAATCTGGGTCAACTGAGACCTTATGTGTTTGCTGGAAAAGTAAGCGTCCTTCATAACCCCTTTAAATGATCTCTTGTGTTTATACTTCATGGGCCATTTTCATTCATTGAACAGAGGCTTGAAAGACTATAGCCAGTCCCGTCCTCAAACCCTAATGTTGCAGTGTTGGGTTGATTGTGACTAACTGACATTTACACAACGACGATGTGGAGTAGAGTAGAATACAAAAACTATTTTTGTTTGCAATTTAAGACAGAGTTTTTAAAGAAACACTACGTGCCATGCAAAAGCGCAGATTCACATTTAGCCCAAGTTACTTTTTGTACCTGTTTTTAGCATGTATTCATGTAAAAAATTGTGGTGTAAATAGCATGTCTCTGCTGTCGTAGTGATGCAGTAAATGTACTTTTTGCTGGAGAAACATTAATGCTGCATAGCACAAACATACAGTCCTGGATTCCACCATTTTTGTTACTCGCACATACAGAGAGAATGTGTATGCCTATGATGTCAGTGTTTTGAGAGTTTTGTGCTTGCACAGTTTAGCGATTTTGAAGTTTACACAAAGACGACAACAGCACTGTTTTCCAAAACTTTCACTTTGGTTGGCGCCAAGAAGTCCAGTGGACTATGCGCCGACATGTTGTGCAGCAGCACTTCCAGTAACCTGAGTTCAAATCCCGCCTTGTGGTCCTTTCCTTGGTTCCGATTTCCTCTCTCTCATTCCATAATTTCCTGTCACACTCTCCACTGTCCTATCCATATAAAGATGCAAAATGACTTGCACTTTGAAACCCGTTTTCACAAGTCTGCGTTTCAGTTTCAAGTAAAATACATTGCATAAAGGGATCCTACTGTCGCACTTATATAGATGTTCGTTGGTTGGCTTATCCGTTATGGAGCAATCTGAGTTGAGAACTCGTCACATGACTGTATGGTTGTAATAATGATTTATAAAGTGAACTGTCCGATATCATTTTGAGGTCATATTTCTTTAACCCACTTAAAGTAACCTGCAAATTTATGTTTCAAACAGAGACAGCAATATAGAGGAAAAAGTTACAGATTTATTATTAACAACACAAATGACAATACTCATTCTTGAACACCACATGAAGTTTAAATAATGTGAAGGGAAAACTTAAAAATTGACCCTGAGACAAAAATATTAAATGTCCTCTTATTCTACAGGAGAAACAGTCAGTATGGTAGACTTTAAGCCGGTTATAAAAGATCTTTCGAAGTCGCACAGCCACAGCACCCCAGGAAGTATTAAATCTCTGCTAAATTTGCCATGCAAACACGAGGGAGCCCGTCTCGCCTGGAGGCGTCCCCTCGTTAGCCTTGTTAGCAAAATCTGCTAGACACTGGGACACGGAGGAGGACATCTGTGCTGCGTGGCCAGCTCTGAAGAACAGCTTTTTTCACAGCCTGCCATCAAACCCGTCGGGTCGGTCCTAAAAGACGTTGAGGGCCAAAGGCATTCCACCCTGCATCTCTCACTCATGCCACACACACCCAGGGCAGAGCAAATCCATCAGCCAGACATTTGCTTTCATCACCTTCCCAGAAGTGGAGCTAATCTCGCCCAAAGCCGGCTTTTGAAGCGCGCTGGTAATTGTCTCCCGATAGGACGGGCAGCAAAACCACGAGCCAAAATGAATTCCGGTCTCTTCAGTTCTTGGGTGGGAGAAGCATTAAGCTGATAATTTTCCACTTTGAATTAATGCAGATTTTTCATTGTTGCTCTGCCCAGTGCCCAAACTAAAAAACATTCCAAATTTCAACAAACTGGATAACAACCAAAGCAACGGCATTTAAGTGTGATCGTCATTGTCAGGGGACATCCAGTGTTCTGGCTCTCCTCTGCTGGCCTTCACAGACATTTGATAACTAGGTTAAAATATCTCCAACTATCCTGACTTGAAATATTTTTTTCACCGAACTTCTGCTTTTCTATTAAATGGTTTATTAAACTGTCTTTCCATTTAAAAGACCATTTTCATCACCTCCATGGGCATTTCCTGGTAAAGCTCTGGTATAGTGTCAAGACGGCAGGGACAGAGGTCGTTGTGTGATGTGTGAGGTGATGGAGTGTCAGGGCAGGCCTTCATGTTTCATGTAGAGGTGAGCTGAAGAATAAGCAGTTCCTGTGATGTCTGTCAGGAAAGCGCTCGACTGTGACCAACTGCCTGTTCCAAACTGAGGGTAAAAATGGACACTGAACGCATGGCTAAACTCACTTTTAGACATTTTCTCTCTTTCTCGCTCTCATCTCAAATGAATTAGTTTATAATTAAGTGTACTGTTGAGGGAGAAAAGTAAAAATGCATATATAAAGCTGCAAAGAAAACAGGAAGTGTCATCTCATTCGGGCATTTTTTCCAGCTTTTCATTAAAGTTCAGACGGTATCAGTATATTATAAAAGCATCAACTGGGAAGGACAAGTAAATACTTCTCATTTTAGATAGATTTTTAAAGAAAGCCAATATCTGTATGAACAGATACTGTACCTAAATGTCTTAACACAGTTTTGTTATCTATTTGCAATCTTCACTGATACTATCCAAAACCAAAATTACATAATAAATATAGTATAAAAAGAATAACAGATTATAATGGTATCCTGATAACTCTCACCCGTTCCGTATACGGGACACCTAAGTCTGCCTCAATATTGTGCAAGTAATTTCTAATCGAATCAAGACAAACTATATATCATTGGAAAAGTCTCTTTACAGACTCTAGAATACAGATTTCTTTGGTGTTTTTTAAATTAGTTTATGTAGAGAGAGTCATTGATTCTTTTTTATAAAGAGTGTGCTCAGATTTTTTTATCCTTTTGAGACCCATATTTTTTAGTCAAAGAAAAACAAACTTTTTTATTACTATAACAACATGCCCTTAAAAAAATTGTGTGTGTGTGATTTTTTTTGGCAATAATACCTACTTTTCTATTTTCAAACGAGACCAACCGTTTGTCTGTTTTCCGAAGAATTCATGAGTTACCGCCATTGTAGTTCCAACATGCATTTTATGTGTAGGCTCAAAAAGGGCTACGACAGTTAATAAAATTAGGATAGGCTATTATAAATAAATATAATATATTGATTTAATAAACTTTTGCCCTTTTACCATAAGAGGTGCGTGATAATAAATAGCTGATTACTGTTTTTTAACTAAATTTAAAGAGTAAAACAGTTATAAACTCAAAACAAGATGGAAAAAAGCTAAATAACAGTAAAATAACATGATAACATTGTTTTGGTCAAAGGAAATGGTTAAACTAGCAAATATAAAATGTGACAACTTTCTCCAATTCAAATACCACAACCTAACCTAATAAAACACAAATAAATAATTCTCCCATGTTAGAGAATACAATCATTTGTGTTATTTTTTTCCATGTGGAAACTTCCCTTGTGACAACTAGCCCCAGTCTCCCCTCTAATGTAATATTTGAAAATATATTGACAATTTTTGATACAACTTATAGGCTAGCGGCCACAGGGACATCATCCTTCAACCTGTTCAAAAAACAAAAAAAAATCCTGTTCTGTTGAGGAACGGCAAATGCTGAGACAATGAAAATAGATGATAACTTGAGGGATCCGGCAAGTAGCCTCAGCCTCTAATGAAGTTTTAACAAACCAGACAAACGTTCATTCATAGTTCATCAGCACACTTTAATTAGACACATTTTTCATTGGTGCACCAGTCAAAGGCAGAAAGGATGTCCGTAAAGCATCCGGTAAGAATGCTATTAGATTTCACACTGTTTTACATTTTTGTGCCCTTTAAAGACTGTAAGAGTGAGAATTTATCTTGACAGTTCCTCAGGGACAAGGAATCTGCCAAAGTGATGAATACATTTAAAAAATAAAGGTTTAAAGTCCAGCTGACCTGCTGTTTCCCAGTAATGTACTGTATCAAGTTCAGAATGACTTGTAACCCCTTATCATGCTGCTATTGTAAAGGCGTTATATTGATGAACAAGTTATTTACTATGTCTGCAATGTACAGTTCCATATCAAGAAAGGCGTCAAAACAGCCTTGAGCGAAAAACCATCATAAATCTCTCATTTACTGGTCAGAAGCTTGTCTCAGATTCCTACTATATACCACCAAGGCAATTCAGACCTTTAAATCCTCCTCTTAAACAGATTTTACGATTGTCATTTCTATCTTATTCGAGAGAAATGGCCACAGTATTTCAACACTGTATTGTAGGTGATACTGTATGATTGCTTTGCGGGACCATATCAGAAAATTTATGCTTGAAGAAGCTTGGGTGAAGGCTAAAGGATGTCCATCAGCCCTTTCATTTGATGGAGAATTGTCCAACAATTCATAAGCTAGTAGCTTTCTTACCTTTATACTTAAGGAATTTATTTACATTAAGGAATACCTTTACGTTTCTTTGTTGAGAGAATTGGGCATGTTTCTGTAAATAAACTCTTAAATACCATTAAATAAATCTAAATTACAAAAATATCACTGTCTGTCCAGCTATCTTGAAAACAAAAATCTTAGCTTCGTAAGCTGTGATAGGCTGACTGAGACCAGGTTTTACTGAACCTATGCATTGTTGTTTTTTTGTTGCACAAATAGCTTCTATTGTTTTCCCCTACTTTGTACATCGCTTTGGATAAAAGCGTCTGCTTTATGACTAAATGTAAATGAGGTTGTTTATAGTCATTTAAAATTGGTTCTTCAATGGCACCTTTATATTTATTTTTTGGGGTTATTTAGCTGCATCTCACAATTTGTGTGACATTCTATTATGATTCTTTTAATAAACAAAATATAATAAATACAATAATGCAATTCTTTTAAATAAACAAACACATTACATAAAGTCACAGTATTTCAGGCATGTCACATTCAATTTAAAGTCCACGTATTTACAATTTGGTTCAGATGTAGGTATAATTTTCCTTGTGTCCGTTGGCCAGAGTTGAGCTACACAAAGCAAATGCCAGACTAGCTTTCTGTGCTAAGTTAAGGAGGTTAATCAGTCAAGCTATTGCATCGATTTTCATCATACAGCGCACATTCATCTCTGGTAACGTCCATATTGCAGCCTGTGAGCAAAGTGAGGGCAGCAACAGCACAGGTGCAAGTATGTTTAACACAAGGTCTTGACAGTGATTACAGCCCTGAATTCTCAGCCATAGGGGGCTATGATAAAGAAGACAGAATTAGGAAACAACACACTAGTCTACCGGTTTTTAAAGACGAACGAGCAATAGCGCTGATGACAGGGCAGGAAATGAGACTAATGGATGTGACTAATGGAGCGAGATTTCAGCACGTCTTAAAGGAGGAGAGAGGGCGGGACATTCACATTGGCTGAAAGCTTGTGCCGGTGCATTGAGGTAAAAGAGAGATGCTTGATATGGAGGCGAGATAGAGGATCCACCCCAGCAGCTGTGCAGCTTAAAACACGAGCCACTTGTTCTTCCACACCATTGCACAGCCAACCGTCTTTATTTCCTTCCCTAACTCTCTCGCCTGCTACTGTAAGTGTCCAATAACAGTCATTTATGGTGTGTTTAGTAAAACTGTAGGCACTGCAGACCATTAGAAAGCTTGCTTAAAACACATTTACTTTACTCTCTCATTGTTTGTCAACTTAAAAGGAATGCAGTGCATGTGAATTCTGCGTAAGATAACATTTTTCTGTGGAAATGACTGAACTGAATGGGCTCAATTTCTAATTTTGTACAGCATATTTTCCTAAATATGTATAAATGATGTTATTTTAAAAAAGATATAAAGTTAGTTTAGTTAGTTTAAAAAAGATATAAAAACAATTTCATGTACATGAATACTGCACTCTTAAGATTTTTAAGTTTATCACCTAAAAAAATAAATGCTTGTCTATTTTTACTATGGTTTTACTCGGTTTATTTAGCTTTCTCAGTTTTTAAACAATCTTGACGCTCCTGACCCTTGTAACCTGATGTAAGATGATGTGACTTGCCCTTGACAAACCATATATCAAATCCAACAGACATCCCACTTGAACGTTGACACAATGAATCTGAATGGCCTTTGCTACCTAGATGGCTCCATTTATCATCTGGATATGTCTCACAATACCGTGTGCCATAATCAAAGCAGCATAATTATGACTATGATATTCATCTCTATAGTTTGCACTTGCCCTTGACAAGGTCAGTCTATCATCATTGGGACTAGGGCATCTAATCTTTGTGAGCGGTGAAACTGTAAGAAATAGATTGAGATTCACTGGAAAATATGTAAGAAAAGAAAATTGCAAATGACCCCCGGGTCAGTCGGCCACAGATACAGTTATTCAGTGGCCCAGAAATCAGATTGTGGCGCTGAGGGGGAAGAAAAATCAAATTGAGAATGAGGGCTCGAGGCGATGGAGAGCACGTCTATGAAGATAAGAGGAATGTGGAAATATCCACAGGGAGTCAAACCTAAATGTACAGAAAGGTTTTTAAAGTTTTGAGACTTTGCATTACAAGTTGATAAGTACAAACATGAGACTAGAGGTCTTCGTCGGACGGGCCTCCAGGTAAAGGATTAGCACGGTTTCATGCTGCAGCTTTAGTAGTCGCACTTAAGTCACATTTAGTTACTCAGACTGGATATCTGAAAGGAATGGAGCCCAGACCTCAAAATGTAAACTAAAAACACACAGACTACAAACACACTTCCGTTAGACAGAAATGTACCGCCTGTGAATGGGGTAACCTGTTTATATCTCAAACAAAAATAAATAACAGCTGCTTGAGTTCAGCTAGTGTGTGGAGTGGAACAGGCCTTGAGGATTTTGTTTTTTTATTTTGACAAAAGTAGAAGTTTTGGGGAATTGAATCTGTTACACATTTCTGTCAGTTCCAACCCCCTCCTAGAGTCTGTGTCAGACATAACTTTATAACAACATAAACAAACGCATGCACGCTCTTTGGGCCAAAACTAACTTCTGGAAGACCTCCGGTAAGAATAGAGGCCCTGCAGATTATTTCTGAAAACAAGCAAAATAAATAACAATCAAATGACATTAGCTAGCAAGTTCAAATTATGTCTGGCCAGTATTTTTTGGGTTAAAGAACCGAGTGTGGACTGTCTGTCAATATACAATAAATTATATAAATTAATATGAATTTCAATTAAATATCAAGTCAATTATTATATTACTAGCCATTCCGATTAACAAGAACAGACTGGAAGTTAACTTCGGGCCAGGCGCGTGCATCTGATGAAACCGTCTTTAGTGACGTAAATCGTTGTGAAATTAGAACATTTGTGGGCGGGACTTGATTTTATCCTCGGGAACTGATTGGATCCTTGGAAAATGGAGGCAGATTTGAATCTTTTCAGTGACTTGTTGCCAAAGGGAAGGGGCAGAAAGGAGTCCATGATAGGTCGGTCCTCACACTGTAATTCGTGACAGGAAGAGAAGTTGTTTCAAAGTGAGAGGTTTAAGTTTTTGATTAAGGGTCAATGAAGAAAAAGGATTTTTATATATGGTAATTTTAAAATACGAATAAATAATAATATCTATTGCAGTTATGCAAACATTAAGAATGTGGTGTACACACAAATGCATATTAAAATGTTAAATTACATGATTTCAGTGTTGTTCATCATACATTTCATGAACTGCCCATAGCTTTCAAAAAATTTCATGTGATTAATCAGAATATTAATTAATTTCCTTGACATGGCTTTATTTTCTTTTCACGAATCTTTAGCATTTAAAGTGTTTAGAAACACAGTATTTGTATTTCTTTGATAATGTAACGATCTCATATTTTTGTTTAAAATTAACAAACTTATTTTCCTGAAAATACCGCACACAACCGATGTATCTAAATGTTTTAAAAATACCATTCACTGCATACTGTATCAGAGATTCAGATTTCAGCCACAAAATTTTATTTATTTAATTTCTATTTGAATACAATCACTGATATTATTGGTCACACCACATGTAAAGTGGTCGTTATACCTCAATTTCGTTGTGACTTTAATGTGTTAATAAACCTCAGCTAGTGTCACCACTCTGTTTATACTCAAGAAATTCTGTCAATTGAAACACAGCCAGAATCTTTCAGTGTACATCCTTCCAACACCCTTTGCTTTGGGGTTCATCATGTCCACAGCACTGAGCTCAAACAAACTCAGTTGTGGGGCTGGTCATGAGATTCTGAGTGTGACACACACACACACACGCACACACACACACGCACACACACGCACACACACGCACACACACGCACGCACACGCACACACACACACACACACACACACACGCACACGCACACAGACACACAGAGCCCTGTGAGAGCCTCAGTTAAAGAGCTCCTCCCCTCCCTCAGCTTTCTGATTTCCTCAAACAATCTGCTGTTTCTTTCCTTCTCTCTCTTTCCTTCATGGCCTCAGGTCACATCTGCCTGGGATTTCGGGCTCAAGTGGTAACTGCTCCTATCTCGCCCAACCATATGTCAGGCATCTCGACTCAGAAGAATACGTCCCCCTCTCTCCACTCCAGCACTCCCTTAGTCTCGCTCATTCACGCTGAGAGTCTGAGGTTCTCAGAGAGAAAAGGCTTTTCAATCAGTTTACTAATGGGCATGTGCTCTCATGAGCCACTCAAGTGACTGCAGGCCTACCGAGGTTGATTATAGACAGCTGGTTGAGAATAACGCCTGGCTCTGTCAGTAATAATGAAGTCTGCTATTGATGGCAAAACATTCCTGAGGATGAACATAAACAAAGTGGCTCTTACGGCAAATACCGGACATGGATAAAACTTGCGGTGGAGTTTCAAAATGTTGTGCATTGCATTAATAGAGATAGACGCTGAATTCAGATTTGCTATAACTTTAAACATTAACTTTTTATTCAGATATGCTATAACTTTAAAACATTGACTTTGGAAAGAGTTATGGAAGAAAAGCGTAATATTGAGGTCTATATAGAACATATATTTGATTTAAATGCATGTTTTTTAATTTCAACAAATGTGTAATATTATTATTGTATTATTCAATGCTCTACTGTGTAAGACACACCACTACTAGCATTGATACAACATTGACTAAGACATTTTTCTGTTTCAAAATTATTGTCCTGAAACTTTTCTTTCTTCCTTTCCTTCATTATTCATAACGCACTTTCACACAACACTCAGTATGCGAATTGCTGTACAATACAGCTAGAAATAAACAAAATTTGAATCACAAAATCACAAATACAGATTATCTCAGCTAGTAAAAAAGACAGTTGGTGTGGCTCAGTGGTTATAGCATGGCACTAGCAATGCCAATGCTATATTTTTAGTTTGTTCAAACAATGCAGCAGAGATCCTATTCCTTGCGTTTAGGTTGCAAGAGAAAATAAAGCTAACTATCATCTGTGTACAGGTGGAAAGACTTTTCTCCAAGGTAGCACCCATCGGAAGCATAAATATAGAAAATAAAACGGGGGCTAGGATTGAGCCCAGAGGTACCGCACAAGCAAATGGGTATGAAGACAACCTGTGTTTGCAAATAGAGACACAAACTTCTATTTGTTAAAAAAGATTATCATATGGGATTGCAACTGAGTCAAGACAACTGTCTGAAGTATCGTAGAGAGAAATATCAGGTTTGATACACGCCTGAAATTAATAAGATTTGAAGAATCAAGATTGGGACTCTTTAATAAGGGAGTTACTGTAGCTGATTTAAAGCAGTCAGGCTAAACCCCAATAGATAAACTAAGATTAAGAAGCGATACCAGATCATATCCAATGGTATTACAAATCTGTTTTAGAAATCTGGGTGGAATGACATCTTGTAAAGATAAAGTTTTTACAAAAGGAACAATGAATCTGATGAAATGACCCTTCTTTCACATATTAGGGATAGCTTAAGGGTCAATGTAAGGTTAAGGTTCCTAGAATGAGATTAGGTGCTATTCTTATCAACTATCTGGATTAAGTAAGGGTTTAGGTTAGGATTAGTTTTCTTTGGTAAGAATGTTGCTCGACAAAAGATGCAAATCATTCAGAAACGTAAATTACCTGCAAGGAGACCTCAGATTTTTTAGCTTTAACTATATTCAGGTATTCAGGCATATAAATACATTTTAAATTGTTTAAACTGTACCTACTGTGACAATCTCATACAATATTTGCAAAAATGAAACTACAGTATAAGATAATTTGGTGAGGAAGGCGGGACGAGGGCCGTGAGTCGGGCCCGGTAGCGGGAGTGATAGTTGGAATCACCTGTGCGCACACCAGTCCCGCATATCTCACAGAGGAAATCGGGAGCATAAGAGGATGAGCGACGGGACTGCTGACGAGAGAGGGCAAGGCCCTGACAAATGTTTACGTTTGTATTTATGTTCTTGTGGCCGGCAGTCGACCGTGAGGTGGACTAACCCGAACCCTAACCCGGCTCCTTCCTTCCCAACTTTGAACTGTGTAACAGATAGTTTATCTAATTTTACTGGCAAATGAGTAATTGAAAACATAATTTTTATTTATTTAATATTAATAATTTAATTAATAGATTTATTTATTTATTTAACTAATACAATTTAAATTATTCTGTTTAACTTTCCAAATGCAAATAGAGATTTGAAAGCATCCTTTGAATTTCCAGGTCTGTAAAACAAGAAAACAAGAACATTTCTTTAAAACAAAATCTAAAAGAAGAACGTCAGTTTAACTGAAATAATCATATCATCAGAATCAAATCAGTGCTTCTCGGCGGCCTTGCCTGCCACCCCTCTGTGCAGCTATTTATGCCATGGCAAAACACCAGTCCTATCTCCTTGAATGGTGGAGGGCATATATTTCTAAAATCACTGGCAAACATTTGAATTAAATTAATTTGATTGAACCTGATATTGACGGTATCATAAATTTAGTATGCTAAAATAAAGTTGTCCTACATATCCCCTTCTCAAGTCACTTCAGCTACCTCACAAGACCCCTGCCACGGAGAATCGTCAGTCTTTATCGATTGACTATTAGATTTTTTAACTGGAGGCGGGACTTTCTTAACTAGATCCGCCATATTGAGCATTGCATTCCTCTGCATTCATGTAATGGCAGTAACGCATCTTGTTAATATGGCTATGATCTTACGGTCATACTATAGCCATTCGGGTATGCCAATAACCTCTGTTTGAGAGAGAGAGGCCTTGCTACACACATAGATGTTCTCAATAAAAACTAAATTATGGTTGCCTGCCAGTGTCAATTCAAGATAAATGCACATGCAGCTGTTTTGCTGAGAACAGAGACCACAAAGTTTCTTTAAACTATTTGATCTCAGCATGGGGACAAGCAAGGGGGCTTTATGTGTAAGGATTTTCAGAACAGAAGATAAATTCAAGTTGTGGCTTGTTGATTTTATCCTCAGAGGAACAAACACACACGCATGTATGCAGGCACACACACACACAGAGTCCTTGTCCTGTAACTTCTACAATCCCTCTGGTTTCAACTTTGTTTCATCCTCATCTAAGAATAATATGAAAGTCTTGTCTTCTATGCTTATTTATGCTCTCTCTCTTCCCCTCTTCAGAGCTCAGTATCTCACATATCTTTCAACATCAATTACTTCAACCCTATAGCACAGAGAATCATTAAAAGTATCATGTACACTTGAAAGTGCTTGAAAGACATTTGTATCCATAACTTATTATGCAACTTTTATTTGATCAGTTTGTGACATTCACAGGAGAAGTTATTTTTTAGGTGTTTTTAACAGCATGCACAACCAGCAAAGCTATCACAGTATGAGGGAACACTGGAAACACAGTGTTTGTTTATTGCCTCTCACACAGAGATTCCAGAGAGTAAATGCAGAAAAGTATCTCAACAAGTGTCCCAACATTGGAGGATTTCGTTCATTCTCACAGCCAAAACTTTTACATTCCTGTCTCATCTGCTTATACATTTACACATTGATTTTATCATCTGAACAGACTAGCTCTCCTCTTGCTATCAATCCAGTTCTGTGGCATTATCGTGTTTCTCTATGAAACATTTCTCCCCCTTTGCTAGTTAATTCCAATATTAAATAGTGGCATAATAACTGGTGTGAACTTTGACACCCTCTCCCTGTACTGCATAGCCTTTACTTTTGTTAACAACATGAATCTATTTATTTGATCTATTTTACTGATGTAAGATTTGGCTGCTAAATAAAAGTTGTTGCCCTGTAGGGGTGAGGGGTGTTACTCTTGGGTGTAATTTCTGGTCTAAAATGTCTCCTCACTGTTTGGGATCAATTTAATTTTTTATCCAAAACAAAAATGAACCAACTTCCTGTCACAGCAGGACATCATCAATTAACATCATTATCATGTGACTCGTATTTAAATATCACTTCGCCAACACACAGCAGGTGACAACCCGCTGGATATTTTGAAAATGCATCCCAGACATTTGACCTGCAATAAAACCTTGAAAAGGATTGATCGCTGCTATTGTTTGATGCCAAA
This sequence comes from Triplophysa tibetana, assembly GCA_008369825.1. Classification (NCBI taxonomy): domain Eukaryota; kingdom Metazoa; phylum Chordata; class Actinopteri; order Cypriniformes; family Nemacheilidae; genus Triplophysa; species Triplophysa tibetana. The sequence goes on from CM017902.1 coordinate 13,740,234, forward strand.
CAAGTGAGATAAAATTACAACAGTTTATTTGTAATGTAACTGCCTGGAAAAAAAAACTCATTTAAATTTTGCCTTCTGAGCTCATTCCTTAGTAACTTCAATTATTAATAACAGTGATTCATATAGGATGCATTAATCACTTTTTGCATTAATATGTTGAAACCCATATCCTTGAATGAAAGTGTGTATATTAATGAACAATGTTTATACAGAAGCGAATCTCTCGATTGAAAGAGTCTGCATTCTTGTTATGATGCATGCTGTATTTTCACAGCTCATTGTACCTGATCTAGCAAACGCTCAGTAATTTGATCATTCTCATTCAGTGCCTACGACACCACCATCGTCTGCTATCAAAGGAATCTCTGGTATGCTGAAGTGAAAATAAATTCTAAATCAAGCACGAGACAGCCATATGGAAGCAACAACTGGTCAACACATTGCTGAGATGATTCTACTTTTTATTCTCAACACAATATGAGAGTCAAGCATTGCTGTCATTTTTGAGTGGTTTACTCAAAAACGCACAAAAACAAAACTTCACAAGCTGAATAACACGCACACACATCATCATAGACCACCCACATGTCTCCTTATTTCAGTTCCACATGACTTCTCTAAACGTACCCAAAATACATTCAAACACAACCGCTTTGGATCACTTCACACTGTCGCTTCAACTTGTCCTGACACTTATTCTTTAAAGTTCACGTAACTACAGAATACTTACGATGATGTACGGGTGACGTGAGAAAGGTTCTTTGGGTTGTGCTAAGTGCTTGTGCTGTGGAGTTGTCCATTAGGAACATGCGAAGGAATATTTGGCAGTGAGATTGAGAAGAACAGCTGTGGGAGAGTGTTCTCCGAGATGATGAGATGTCTGCAGAGAAACAGAGATGGGGATTGCTTCAATCCAGTGTGCTCTTGGTGAAAACAGAGGAAGGAAATAGCAGACAATCTTTGTTTATGGCTTACAGACCAAATTGCATCATACACATCCCAATGTGATTGTGAATGTTGAATAATATTTGGATGTGGGATTTTGTTGCTACACATCAGCTACATAAATCACTTTCATAGAAGCAAGTAACCCATTGTGAAATGATTCATATTACTAGAATATAATATTGCATTAATAGGAAAGAATCCAATGAAGATTAATGATAAGATGATTATGCAAGATGATAAAATGATCTTGTCATGCTTAAACGTTTCACAGCTTTGAAAACACCAACTTTTTAAATAAAAAAAATCATGGAATTATAGAAAGTCAGTGTCACTATAAAGCTGACCAATCAGAGAGGTCATGCTTTTGTCAAGGTGAGGCATGATGCATAAATCAGATTTGTCTATGAACATGTTTAATAAAATGTGTCACAAAGCACTATTATGATCCAAATATTATTTACACTTTACTATACTTTCTAAAAATGTGTCGCTGCAAGGAAAAGCCCAGAGCATTATCACTCAAACTGAAACAAAGAGTGTTTCCCTTTTACCACCCACACCCTGCATGTGCTTCCTGCCTGAAATCCAGCAATAGATTATACACTGGCATGATTCAATCTTGAAACCTTTTGTTTTAATTTCAATATGTGCACAATAAACCGGAATATAGGGAGTGGGTTAAGCAAAAGGAGAAACGTTCTTTTTTTAAAGCTAGCCTTGACAAGGAAACTATTGCATGACTTCACTAAGTTGAATGAAGCTCCATTAATGTCTTTCACTATAATATACTTTCACTATATTGAGATCACTGGTATTTAGTTCTTTTAATACTTCCAAGTACCAAGCGTTGTTCATTTTAAAATGTTTACTTGCATTGAGGTAAAATATCAATGTCTTTTATTATTCTTTTGATCATCCCTGTCATATTTACATTTGCCATATCACACTAGCCTGAGGCAACATGGCACACTAGACCACACATGGGTAACAAGTCAACAAGTGGCCTTCATATGAGATAATTTCTATACTGTTTAAAATGCTTGCCAGGTAGTTTTCAATAGAGTTGGTTAAGAGGATTTTGGCCAGTTTATAATTTTAATAGCAACGGAGTAGGTGTCCAAACGTGTCACTGGTACTGTAATTTCATATCCACATGATAGAGTCAACAGTATATTACTACAAGATTGAATCATATGTTTGCATAATGTGTAATGTAGTGCAAAGTTTAATTAAGTATGCATGTGTGTTTGTAGCACATATTAGCATGGCACATGTCACAATTATTTGGAGTTATTTGCTGAGCTGTCATGTTGCATCTCTGTCACTCAACACCTTTAAGAACACACAAAGCTTTGGAGGACATGCCAATCTTTTATATGAAGGAAAACAACACATTTGTAAAAAAGAAAGTTAAGAGTTTGCCCTGAGTGCGAGAGATGTATTGGATCGAAAGAGAAAAATGAAGTACAAAACTTCACCATGCAAAATATCACTTTAATACCAACGTATTTTTTTTGCATGGATGCACACTTTAAATGTACAGATCTGAACTCACCGACTTTCCCAACAGAAACACCAACAGCCCCGTAAAAAGTTTTCCAAAGTGTGCAAGCTGTTATCCTGTTTCTCTTCCTGGTTTTTTTCTAGAACCACAAGCACTTCCTTTGCTCAGCAGAAGTTACTTATCGCTTTATTAAAGAAAGGCACTATTATCAGAGGTCTGTTTTCATAAGATCTGCTAAGTTTAAATGTATGTCATTCTGGCTGTTCCGTTCAGCCCTCTCCAGCCTTTACGTTCTCCCGTACCCATCATTTCTTCTGTTCGACCAATCGCTCGGCAGGTCCCACCTCCTGAACAACACACAGCTGAACAGACTCCGCCTCCTAAACAACTCACAGCTGTTGTCAGTTTGAGTCTAGAGAAGGAGGAATACCATTTGCCTGATAGCAGCAAATAGACAATAAAAGTTATGCATGGGGGTGGGCAAAGCGTATTGTGAAATATTTGGATTTGTCTGTCATTTCTTTTTTAACATAAGAGCTGGAGGAGGAGCATGACGCCCGTATATCAAAATAAACTTTGTGGAACTAAAACAACTGTTATGTAAATATTGCTGCTAATCATATACAATAATATGCTTTTATAGGTATATAAAACACACATAGAGTATAATTGCATAAACAAATTATGCACAGCATTTTATTTTTGTGAGCACAGGCCATCTTTAGATCTACACGCAGGATTCCCAATGTGTTTATTCATGTGTTTGATTCCACAGAGCCAGTAAAAACCTGACTCCAATTCTCTGTATAGTAAATGAACATTAAAAAACGTTCAGTTCGGCATTTTGTTTTAAGAAATCTGTACACAGTTCTATCAGGCTCACTACCGTCAAAATGATTGACAATTAGTTTAGATTGGTGTTATGGTTCTGTCCTGGGCAAAACTCCCATGCAGCCAGCAGGTATAAGAGCAGGGAGCGCAGCGTTAACCCCCCTTAGGGTAAACAGAACAGAACAAGCAGATGTCATTAGTATTTCTATAGGTAGATGAGGATCAGCTGATGGAACCTGCCAGAACTAACGCCATACGCTTGATTTTTCTTGTCTTAAACGGCATCAATATCCACAGGTAGCAGTGTTTATCTTCGTAATATTCTATCTAATCTTGCATGCTACTTACATGTACAGTTTTCAGTTGGCATACACTTTAATAGTTCAAGTTCTTTCATGTCATGTACTACTGCAGGTACAATGACATTTTTATTTTATCTGCTCCTCACGAGACAGACAACATACGGGACAATAAAATCTGAAAAAATAGAATAAATGTGAAAATTGGAAATAACAATAAAAAATACAACGGTAGTCAATAAAAATTGAATTTTCTGAAGTATATGTACCTATTATTCTAAATTAAACACACAGAACAAACAGAATCTTCTTTGTAGTGTAAAAAACGAAAGCAAAATGGTTTTTCTTTGTTCATCACTGTGAAGAACAAACTGTGTCATTTTTTTAAGAGCATTACCTTTGCATTGAAGCACTGATATTGACAGTCCTAAACTGAATCTGACTCATCTGCTACTGATGAAAAAATTTGTTTGTAGATAATCATCACCTATTGTAACACAGTACTAAATTGGTTTAAATTGATATTTGGTTGTATTTTAGTGTAAGTACATACCAACAATTAGTTTCTCATTTTTGTTTTTGCACATAGGACATAGGAGGGGTCTTCATATCTTAATATCTTAGTATGGCATATGATGCAAATCATTAAAGTTAGGCTAAATGCTATTTACAAAATAGCATTTGAAAAATTAACAAAACCAACCACTCCACCCCCATAGCCACAGATACTGCCTTCCTGAGCGAGCTTAATGACTTTTATGCACGCTTTGAGAGAGACAATAAGGAACCCGCCACCAGGCTCACACCTTCTACTGACCACCCAATCATCACACTAAACTCCACAGATGTTTACACTGCACTAAGCCGGATAAACGCGCGCAAAGCTGCTGGCCCTGATGGGATCCCTGGTCGTGTACTCAGGGCATGTGCGGAGCAGCTCGCTGGGGTCTTCACGGACATCTTCAACCTGTCCCTCGCCCAAGCAGTGATTCCAGCATGTTTTAAATCCACCTCCATTGTGCCCATTCCAAAAAATTCCAGCCCGACATGCCTGAATGACTACCGCCCTGTGGCACTCACACCCATTGTTATGAAGTGCTTAGAGTGGCTGGTCCTGTCACACCTAAAAGACTCTCTACCATCCACACTGGACCCATACCAATTCGCCTACCGTAGCAATAGGAGCACAGATGATGCAGTGTCCATGGCGCTGCACTCTGTGCTCACACATCTGGGCAATAAGGACACTTATGCACGCATGCTGTTTGTAGACTTCAGCTCTGCATTCAATACTGTCATCCCTTCCAAGCTAATCATCAAACTTGGAAACCTAGGCATTAACAACTCAACCTGCAACTGGATTATGGATTTCTTGACGAACAGGCCTCAGCTTGTTAGGTTAGGCAACATCTGCTCCACCACAATCACCATCAACACTGGTGTACCACAGGGCTGCGTACTGAGCACCTTTCTCTACTCCCTTTTCGCACTCGACTGCAGGCCTGTGAATGGATCGAACTCCTTCATCAAGTTTGCAGACGATACAACAGTGATTGGTCTCATCAGCAACAACGATGAGACTGCTTACAGGGAGGAGGTACGGCACCTGGCCACATGGTGCTCAAAGAACAACCTGCTCCTTAACACCTCCAAGACAAAGGAGATCATCGTGGACTTCAGGAAGGCGAAATGAGGCACACACGACCCCATCCACATTAATGGGATGGCTGTTGAACGTGTTTCCAGTTTTAAGTTCCTGGGGACCCATATTTCGGAGGACCTGTCCTGGACCACCAACACCTCATGCCTGGTCAAGAAGGCTCACCAGCGTCTCTTCTTTCTGAGGCACTGAAGAAGAACCAACTGTCTTCAACCATCCTGGTGAACTTCTATCGCTGCACGATAGAGAGCATCCTGACCAACTGTTTCACAGTTTGGTACGGGAACTGTTCTGTTGCTGAGCGCAAGGCACTGCAGCGGGTGGTGAAAACAGCCCAGCTCATCACAGGGACTACACTCTCTTCCATTGAGGACATCCAGAAGAAACGCTGTCTGCGTCGAGCTCGCAGCATTCTCAAGGACTCCTCTCACCCCGCTCATAGACTGTTTACTCTACTGCCTTCCGGTAGGCGCTACAGGTGCCTCCGGACAAGAACCAGCAGACTAGGAAACAGCTTTTTTCCCAGAGCTGTTTCATTGAACTCTGCTCCCCACTGATTTCACTACCCCTCATAACTTTAACTTTAATGCTGCTATTACATTGTTTACATTGCACTACATGGCTGCCATGCATGACCGATCTGTACACACCAGTACGTCATGTATCTGCTCTACCGGACTGTTTACACACACACAGCATCTTTTGCACTCTATACTGCTCACTTGCACACCAGGTATATTATACTGAATGCTCATTTGCACTAATTGACTACTTCAATAACTGCATTACCTCATCTACTGCACTGTAACTTCAATAACTGTATTAACTCATCTACTGCACTGTAACTCTATTAACTGCATCTACTCATCTATTGCACCATAAATTCAATAATTGTATTAACTCATCTACTGCACCGTAACTCTATTAACTGCATCTACTCATCTATTGCATTATAAATTCAATAACTGTATTAACTCATCTACTGCACTGTAACCTTATAGCTAATGTCTGTAATTAATGCACACTTAAGTCACTTGCACTATTGTATAGTCTAAATTGTTATCTGTTCACAAACACCTGTACATTAATGTTCACAGTATATATCCTTCTGTATATATTGTCCATAGTACATACCGACTGTCATTTTGTCATAGAACATTTGTATAGTATTCCCCTGATATTGTATTCTGTATTTATTCACACTGTATATCCTGCACTTGCTAATTGCACTTCTGGTTAGACCTAAACTACATTTCGTTACACTGTACTTGTATATGTGTAATGACAATAAAGTTGAATCTAATCTAATCTAATTTAAAAGAAGCTCAAAATTGGTAAAAGTGATAACCGTATTTTGGCACAGTGTGAGAATACTTTTTTAAACTTTTACTCAAATTTCACCCATAATACCAAGTAAGGTTTAATGATGGACTTGAGGTTTAAACTACTAAAAATAAAGAGACATGCTTATTTAAATGCAAAGAATATCACTGTTGCTTAAGATACCCCCACCAAACACATGGTTCTTTTGGTCCAGTTTTGATTGACTGTGATACTGCGAGGTAAATTAATTTTGGAAGTGTTAGAAGAAAGTGGGATTTTAATTGCTGTCCTCTTACTGTCTAAAAAATAAGTGGTGATTTGTGACTTTACTGGATAGCACAGATGCTGCGCAAACTGTTTCCATCACCACTTTGCAACGACCAGATGCCATTCAATTCAATGCCTGAACTCCATCAATGAAGTGAATTTTTTTATCTTTAGATGTAACATAATGGCTTAGAGCACTTCCTAATAATAAAATGTAAAATGTAAATTATCTTTCTCGAAAGTAACTTGAGTTCCTCACATAGCAAATACATTTTGTTTATTTTATTTGCTGAGTTTGCGAATGTCTTAATATTGTATTCAGACTGAACAAAAATGACAACCATGCCATTTATTTTTCATGATTTCACTTTTGAAATGCTTTATTATGTTGTCTTGGATTGTGATCAAAGCATAATAGAATTAGATTAATTGAATCTGTTTTTTATGCCAATAAGTTGTACTAATATATACTCATAATAAAAAAATATAACTCGCAAAATTACAATCATTTCTTTCAGTCGCACAAGAAACTCCACAGTTATCCTCAGGTATCTCTTGGCTTTGGCTATGCTGTTGTTTCAGTCATTGTCTTCCATTAGTGAGAGGGGTGTTTACAGTAATTACCCAGAACAAGATCCCTCATCCTCTGAGGCAGGAGCGTTTGGACAGGCCTCTGATTGGCTGCCACAGAGAACATTACAGCCTCTCTTCGTTCCACACACACAGAAAAAAATCTGTGGTGGAGGAAATTATGCAAAGGCATTATGTAGTGCCTGTTTCTACAACAAGATTTTGATTACACTAGATGGCATAAGTCCTATCATAACTAGAAGTATCCAGCAGGTAAATTACCTGTGGTAAATGATGCTTTACAACAAACAAGCTCGTATATCTTTGACGACCGGGGCTCTATGTTTTATCGGGGACAGAATGGCATTAACAATGTTCTATTTGCATCAAATTAATTGAAATTGCATTTCTTTTTAGAAAATAATCTCAGCCCTCTTCCGTAGTTGCTACAACCCTCCCACAACAAACAACTTTGAGAGAAAATCAATTCTAATTGGTTATATTGACAAATTTCCTCTCTTGGCATTGGTTTAATTGGACAGTCAGTCAAGGACAGTAAACCTACTTCTATTTTAACTGCATCACGGAGTGTATTTAAGGTGAATGAATGAATGAATGATTGAATGAATGAGGCATTTATATTGCGCTTTATTGTTTATTGCTGTACACCCAAAGCGCTTTACAACCATATGAGGGGTCTTTGCTATTACCATTTAAATGTACACTTTTTGGACAAAAGTATTGGGACGTCCCCTTCAAATGGACAGGTATGACTGCTTTAATCATTTCCGTGAGGACAAATCTTAACGCTACAGTATATGAAGATATTCTAGAGAATTGTGTGTTTCTAATTTTCAACAATTTGGGCAAGATCCTTTACTATTCCAACGTGACCATGCCCCTGAGCAAAAAGAAAGGATTGATTCAGTCTATTGTGGAAGAACTTGACTGGTCTGCATAAAACCCAGACCTGAACTTAGTTAAACACCTTTGAAGCAAACACTCAGCGCCCAATCCCATCAATGGCTTGTACAAAATGGGTGCAGTCATTTCAGAACACAAAAGACCATTCCAAAAATGTTGCGACACAGATGGAAACTAAATTATTTTGTATGGTAGCATAGCATTAAAGAAAGGACAGGTGATCCAGTCCAGAACCATACTTTGTCATGTTGGTTGGAAATCTCCTTACATCCTAATGGAAATCAAGAAGTATAGTAGTCAAATTATACTTATGTCAATATAGTGTCCCATAATCAAATGCTGATGTTAATATTAGTAATAAAGATGTCCTTATATGCATGTGATTACATAAAGTCCATGCATTAATGTGCACAACAAAACATAGACTATTTTATGAGGTGGCAAATTTGTATAAATGTAACAGGAGCGAAAGCAAATCATACTTAAACGTACAAGCAACATTGTAAAAATTCATATTAGCCACCACGCAAAGTTACAAATTCTGGTAAAATTGTTGGTGTTTCTTGTTGTGTGATGTCAAATCTAAACATTTTCGACATGGTACTGTCTCCTCTCCCAACCTCAGAAAAACCTGCTGTGCAGATAAGGAGAGATGCATTACCTTCTACCACACACGGACATTAAGAGGGTGGATTGATGTGTACAGTAAACAAGAGACTGAAGGTTTATCAGTGTGTTAACAACTCAGGAATATATAAGATACTAACTTTAGCCTCAGTTCTCTGCTTTTTAGCTCTGATAGAATCTCGCAGATCAATGCACATCCCCAAATAAACTGGCAGAAGGACAAACAACAGGAACAATGCAGTGAACAACAGGGCCACATTGGCAATGATCATCTTATTTGTCTAATTTGTATAACAGCGACATCTTATACTCTATTTTTATAGTGTATTTAGATTTATGAATCTGGCAGATGCTAAATATATATAAAAATTACTTGGTTTAACTACTAACTACATCAACATTTAAAATTCCCATCAATAGTGAAGACAACTACAAATAACCAATCGCAATGCATTTTTGGCCAAACTTGACTTTAGTGGTACTGGCCTAAATGGCTTTGCAGGTTTACTGTACATCATTTTGTGCCTTATCTTTGCACAGTCCATCAGCACCACTACAATCAATTCCCCCCTCACATCCTTTAACAATCTAATCGTGTCTCTGTCACTCTTCTGATGTGTCCTTGTCTTTTTATCATCTTTCCTCTATGTTTCTTCTTTAATTTCACCTCCCTGCCATTCAGTTTCCTTAACTACTTCTTAAAGCATCTCTAAATCCTGGACAGTTGGGATGGAAAGACAGTGTAAACAGCCGGGAGGTAAGAGGGAGTCAAAGGCTAAAGGTGGATGACTGGAAATCTATGATGTTTGTTTTGGTTCAGTGATGGACAGCAGCGCCAAAACAAAAGTGCATACACACTCCAGGAAGTTCTGGAATATAATGAAATCAACCTGTTCCAGGGCTGTGTATGTGTTAGAGGGTGTGTTTTCTAAATGTATAACAAAATGAGCATGGTAACCTGAAGGGTCCTTGTCAAATTAAAAAATTAAGTCCCAAAAAGTGTGGGTGTAAGTTTCTTAAAATCTAAATCAAGGTGATAGAAAATAAAAAAAACGAAACATTTCATATTTTTAAAATGTTATACAGTATATCATAAAACAATACATGTGTATTTGCCAAACATGTTTTATGCTTAAGTTATGCCATCAAAACAGCGACATCTGCTGACGGACAATTGCTTCGTGTCAAGGGAACATGCCAGCTGAAGATATTGAGGAAATTACATCGCTCCCTCTGCCAAGTGCATTCCAAATGTCTACATAATGGCACTCAAATGCCCTTTTCACTCCCAAATCCTAGGAAAATAGGAATGACGACTATGTTTGGAATGTTTCCGATGACGCTTCGGTGCGAAGACAAATACCGTTACAGCCCTAGTATAAAGGTAATGTTTTATCTGTTTAATTCAACACCATGCTAGAAAACCCAAAACTTGTGAATGCCCTATTCCAAAAAAGTCAGTAGGTGACAAACACGCTATAAATCTTCAGACCTGTGAGCTTCAGTTTAACCACATGGGAAGCAGTCAAATCAATTACAGCATGTATTTGTTCTCTTTGACACACCATGGTTGAATAGCTGTGACCTTGCGGGGACACCCTCTGTTCTTTTCCGCTATCTGTAGGGATCAGTAATCATTTAAATGGAAATTATCTTCCCAACAGTGTTGAAAAAGTGGGCCAAACTACCCTTATAGCTTGAAACCAAAGACCACCCAGTTGCAGGCACTGAACCTTCAAAATGCAAACTGCCCATCAGTGCTGAAATCATGCATAGTTATTGTTTTTCTTCCAATTGTTTTTTTTTCTCAGAGGATTTTTCAGACTGCCCACAATAGCATTTTATATCCCCTCTGTACCTATTCAGAGGGATAAATAATATTGAACATGATCTTCAGACTGAAGGGTGAATTACATAATTTATTAGTGCTGCACGGGGTCTCTGGAGCTGTTTAAATACTGCGTGACATCATGACCTCAGTTTCCTTTCACTGGCAAAGTAATTTCGGAAACTCCCTGCACAAGAACACATTGAAATCATGATATTAAATTGGAAACATTCAGCTGCTGTATATTATTGACCATTAAGCTGAACTTTGGTGTGTATTTTAATAGGCCAATCTATGAAGGCAATGTTGTGCCTCCGCTATATAAACAACCTTTTACATGGTATTTATGTACAGTAGAGGCCTATATGTGTACAGGATATTGCAGTGTTCAGCACTTTACTGTTTCTCCTACATCTTTTGAATGTATTCACCAAAGAATCAAACGCACCCTCTTTACAAGACTCACTTATTGCTGTTTTATGGTTTTTACAAACAGACAATAAAAACTTGAGTGTCCTTTTTGACACTTGTGTTTTTGAATAATTACACCTGAACAACTTTATTGATTCAAATCAACTTTAAAGGTCAACCAAGAGAAATAATGATCTCAGTTGAACATTTTTCATTTCTCTGTGTCAGCTTGGCTTAAAACAAAAAGAAAGATAATAATACATTCAGAGACAAACCAGTTCGGCATTTAAATGTCATCAGAATGCTTGTGTTAGAGGAAACGTGAACAAACACGACAGTCCCAACAGCTGACAATGTGCAAAACAATCAGAAAAGTGTGTTTATTATGAACCTCACCAATGCATTTCCAGGCTGATGCTTTGAAGTCCCAGAGCCGAGCAAGGAAAATCCAATCCTCCTGCCAATGTGCATGAAATTAGCTGATATTTACTCACTCGTCTTGTACTCCGTTTGACTTTTTCTGATTTCATTTGAGACAATATGCACTATGTTCTACAACTGCAGCTTTAACCTTTAAAAGTTATTTTGGCTAAAACATATACGAACAGACAATTGAAAACAGTATATTATAAATAGGATCAAACATTATTTATGCATATGCCAGGATATTACTGCAGTGTTTTTACATGTTTTTGTCTTTGTTTAAATAATGCTGTGTATTATATTTAATCAATCTGCACAAATGAAATAAATAAAAAAACTAATGATGTTGCAATAATCAATATACTGTAAACTATTGGCTATATTTGTGACCCTGGAACACCATAATCTTCAATAGCACAGGAATATTTTTGGTATAGCCAACAAAACATTATATGAGTCAAAATTATTGATTTTTATTTTATGCCAAAAATCATTAGGATATTAAGTGAAATTTATGTTCCATGTAGAAATTTTGTAAATTTCCAAATGCATATATATCAAAACTTTATTTTGTGAGTGGATGCAGCAAAATTGTTGACAAAATGGCAAGAAACACACCTAAAAACACCACTCGCTGCTGCCCGCTCTTTGGGAATAACCCACTCAAGTTTGATATCTATGTAAAGGTAGACTTTATGCTTTCAGGGTCGTCTACAAAGTCATTGCAGCAGTAAGCCAATAGAGAGCATTACAGGCAAAATAGGAGAAGCAAGACATGCACGTGTTTTTTCTAGATCTTGCCAATGCCTTTGGATCAGTGCCATATAAGATGCTGTGGACAGGCTTTGACTTCATTCAGGTTCCAGAGGAGGTAACAAAGCTGATTAAGGCATACTTTCAGGATCTCCGATTCTGTATTACCACACAGGATAGTACACTACAGGGCAACAGCTGGAGTTTGGCATCATGGCAGCTTGCACAATTTCACAACTGGCTTTCACAATGACAATGTACATAATAATCCGGGCATCGCATTGGGTGATCAAAGGAAAGCGTTCGAAGAATGGGTTACACCTACCTCCAATCACAACAACCAAAGCATGTACAATGTGGCTGCTGGACAAGCTCCAGGAGAACATTAGTTGGGTATAAATGGAAATTGAACCCTAGAAATCAAACCTAGCAAACCTGCAGCATTTCTTTTATCAAAGGCCGGCCTACCAATGAGAGTGTCTGTTTAAAGTGCGGGCTCACATCAACAGTCAAGAACAAGCCCATCAAAAGTCTTGGTGTCAGGTGTAAAAAAAATAAAATTCTCTCGACAGGTAGTGGTCTAGCTTTAGTTGAAACCAGTAACTTTGTATTGGCACCTAATGTATTATGGCTCCTATGACATATCGATTGTTGCTCCCTAACTTTTTGTAAGACGCTTTGGATAAAAGCGTCTGCTAAATGACTAAATGTAAATGTATGAGTTAATGGAAACTTGGCAGCGGAGGCAGAAGATTGGGGCTGGACAGCGAAAGAGTTCCCTTTGGAAGTGAGGTGCAGGAGCTTTGTTTCCAATTCTACTACAAGCCTGCTTAAAGAAGTTGGGATCAGAGGACAGGCCCAATGGAGGGTAGTCAAAGAACTTGCCACTGTTGCTGAGAGAAGCCACCTGCTGTGGTTGAAACGGATGAAGACAATATGGGTTGCCAAATGACCAGGTGAAAAAATAATCTTGTTTGTTGTAATGTTACGCCATACAGAACCGGGGGCACTGAGCATGCATTTACGGTGCCAGTTGGGATAGAACAGCCTTAGCCAACGAATTTGCATGTATGGTTGCGAAGAGGTCTTGGTAATGTGTGGTAATGTTGTGCCATATGGAACCGGGGGCACTGACCATGCAAATTGAGTGTTGTTGAGACTGCAGCCACTAATCTAATCTAATGAGCTAATTGACACAGGAAGTGGGGTTCAGAGTAAAGGTCCAGGGGAGTTTGATCAAAAACTGTCCAGTGGTGCGAAAAGAAGTAGCCACTGGCTGTGGTTGAGGCGGATGGATACAGCATTGGCTGCCAAATGACCATGTATCAATACGACGCACACCCAGGTATGATCAACCTGTGGTGCTTCTCCCTTGGCTGAGAGGGTCTTGTGGTAAAGTGATGAAACACAATGAGGCGGAAGTTCCCAACTGAAGATGAAGAACTAAATAAATGTCTTATTGTGCCATTAAACTGTGCTGAACAGTAGGATTAGAAAACCTAGTCCAATTAAGTGGATCAGGAATTAGCTGGCCTGCTACAGCGCATCTGATTAACAACTGGGATTTTCTCAATACTTGTATTTACATTTTTAACATGCAATACTTGTATTTACATGATTAACAACTGGGATTTTCTCAATACTTGTATTTACAGTAAAATACATTTCTTAGCACACCAAGGTGACTAGAAACATGACGTTGTCCAGTTATGACTTCTTGTTGTACGGGAGAATAAATATTAGTAGCACAAAGCCCAGCCCCCCTTAATCATTTATCACAATTGATAAAACCAAGGATATAGTTCTGATGTGCAATATAGTTCTGTTGAGCTACACAAAATACAAAATGGCTTTAACGAAATAGTTAAAACAATAAGCAATGTAATTTCCAACATCATGGCGATGATTAAGAAGTTTTAATGACCTCTTCAAAGACTCTTCAAAGAACACAGATGGAAAATTGCAGTAATCAATTGAATTTTGGGGTCAGAAATCATTTAACAAAAATAAAGGAAAACTGCACCTACATCACCACAAGTTGTTTGGGACACTGATCAAGAACAAATCTTCTTCTCTTATGCAAAAATAAACTGCACCTCATTAATCTGTGATACTGGAACTTCAACCAGGAGTGGGTTCCATGGCCATATGGAATGAAAAAGAGTTTTTTTTGGCAGCAATGACACAATATAGGTTTGGTGCACACAGGGATAAAAGAATGCCCCATGTCCAAAGTTAAATATGTCACCAGATCTTCATTGTTGTGAACCTATTTCTATACCAGAGGTTCTTGACATTTTGTCATCATGTTTTATACAAACACCAACAAGTAAAAAAATCTAAACCTGACTTGCTCTGCTAGAAATATTCTAATGGGTCGTGGTTAGATCTTATATCAGCATATTTGTTCAAATTAAACATCCACATCAATATAAAATGGGTCACTGAACACAAAATCAAGATCCTGCCATAGCCATCCCAGTTTACATTTAGGCATTTGGCAGACGCTTTTATCCAAAGCGATTTACATTGCTTTATCATATACATTTTACATAGGTATTTGCAATCCCCTGTGATTGAACCCACAGCTTTGCGTTGTTAACACAATGCTCTTACCACTGAGCTACAGGAAAGCTAAATCTGAACCCTAGAAAATGAGTGATATGAACTGAAGAAGAGGGAGGACCAACATTTGAAGGATCTGGAGAAATTCTTTATGGAGAAATTGACTCAGATGACTCACAATGGAATCTCAAACCTCATCAGACTGAAAAGAAAACACTTCACAGCTGATTTTATTATAAATTAAGGTTGCGGGGTGAATTAAATACAAGGCGGCCAATAATTGTGGCCAACATATATGGAAGATTTTTTTTCTCAGTGTAATATTCCCCCCACTTCAAATTGTTTTCCTTCAAAGAAATGTTGGAATATTGTCGATTTTTTTAATAAAAGATCAAAAGGAGAAAAGGGTGCCAATAATGGTGAGCAGTACTGTATGAAGCTAAAGCATCAATTTTTTCTCTAATTGTTGTGAACCAACTTTAATATTAAAGGGCAGATAACCATGAAACTTTAAAATGTTATTTACATTTAGGCATTTGGCAGACGCTTTTAACCAAAGCGACTTACAGTGCTTTATCCTATACATTTTGCATAGGTATTTGCAATCCCCTGTGATCAAACCCACAACCTTGCGTTGTTAACGCAATGCTCTTACCACTGAGCAAAAGGAAAGCTATATATAAAGATATATATAATGTACACTTATAAGAACCCAACTCATTCAGTGCTTTTTCCATAGCAATATATAGGCCGGAAGCTGTCTTTTTTTAATAAGCTTCATGACTCCCTATATTTCTTTCTTTCTCTCTCTCTCTCTCTCTCATTCTCTCTCTCTCTTTCTCTCTCCCTCTTTCTCTTTCTTTCTCTTTCTCTCGCTCTCGCTCTCTCACCCTATCGCTCTCACAGTGGGTCGGTTTCCCCATCGAGTGCTCCTATCACTGCATTCTCAACGCCTTTAATGGAACCTGAATGGCTACTGGCCTGTTATTGGCCACATGGGGATTGTAATAATCACAATGTAATATTTTCTCCATGGGGGATCAAGAGGCTGTAATTTGAGAACTGACAGGTGGTGGCCATCACTAAAGCCTTCGAGGGTTGTTGCTGTGAGTTTTTTCTGCAATTCTTTTTGACATGATTTCTTTCTGCTGAATTGTAAAAAAGAGTTGGACAAAAGTGTAAAGAATTATTGTTGTTCTGCGGTCAGTTGAATCCAAAGTTTAACGCACGCAACTGTGGATGTGTCTACAGACATCTATTGATTTACTGTAATATCATAAAATGGTAAAACACTACATAACAAATAAGTATTTTATATTAGGTAAATAGTGTAAATATTACTGTTAAAATGTGTATTTAATTGTATCATACTGTGTAAACCAAACAATCTGAAAAAGACTGAAAATGCATTTATTTCATTATCTCCCTTCAGACTGATTAAAATTAGTTAGAGAATGAAAGAAGAAAACACACTAGAGAGAAAGAGCTGCAGGACATTTGAAGTAAACACACAGAATGATAATTTAATGACTAGTGCTTATTTACTCAACATACAGTTATGTGTTCATGTTTCTGTTTAAATTTCAATTTCTCCTTGAGGATATTTGACTGCTCCTCAGACTCTGGATTTATCAACAATGGAAATATTACAACTGTAAATAGTAGTTTGATTCTTCAGCAGACAAACCTAAAATGTTGACTAATTGGGCAAACACATTGATCCTCAGTCATTTATCGATCACTTCATCTTTGTCTTACTTTAACATTTATTATAAAGAAAAATACACTCTAGCTGGCAGTGAAAATAAAAGAGCCATTTTACAGTAAAAAAAACCCTGTTCGTTTAATCCAAATACTGCTTAACAACCATTTCAATCCACACTGATGATATGCATCATTAATGCAAAATAAATCCACTTTAACATTCCTACTGTAAGACCTTTTCTCAACCCTTCAACCAATTGCTGTAAATGTACCCAACCTTAAATGCACTGCTCGTGCTGTGTAACTTGAATAGGCTGCTTGTACTTCCCTCAGCAATATCAACATAATTTACAAAGCAATTGTTTGAAAATTTCCTTGTCTTACATAGAACATATAAACATTATAAGTGCTTGATTTGTCTGAATTTAATGAAATTGCAGGAACATCGACTCAAGCACTTGACTGCTGCTGAAGTCTTCCGTTCACCTCTGCTCAGAATATTTTGTGAGTCTTGTGGGAGGTCACAGTATTGAAGTATTTTATTTGTGAATATCTTTTAGGCTCCAGTAATTAAGAAAATAAGAGAGATTAGATTAATTTTCGTTTGCTGAATTTGAATTTTTTATCTGGTAAACATCCATATGGCTTGTGACAAATTACCTCAGCACTATTAGAGCGGAAGGGGCTTAGTAATTTTAGTAGACGCACGTCATCACCCTGCGTGCATATAGTCAATTAAAGCTATTTTATTACTAATGGTCATTAAGCTGCTCCTCATCTAAACACTTCCTTCATCTTCTGGTCTCTCAAGTGTAAGTTCATGGAAAAAACTACTGACCCCTATCTATTTGCCTTTATATTTCTTCCTTTTTTGCTGACAGAAGGTTCATACATATAAGTGCTGACTATTGGAACACACGTTGCATTGAATGTGTAGTCTGATTATTTGGGTCAGCAAATTTTCATATAAGCACTCCTTTAGGCAATAGACTGCCATTAGAGATTCCCTAGTGGCCAGTCTAAAATGATTTGCACTGGAAATTGACTGCAGATTTAAATTACAGCATATGAAATACAAAAACACTGCTGGTGAAGAAATTCACATAGGAAGGAAGATTTGGGAAATTAGGGAAAAATTCTTAAAAACTTTTTAAGGAACATTTCTCCTTTTTTAAAATAAGATAAAGCAATATTTTTAGTCTGTTCATTTTAAATGGACGTTGCTGTAACACAGCTTTGAATTTCTGTTTTAAGAAACCCTTTTCCAAAGAAGGATTAGCACTATTTTTGTAAGGTTGTGGTGCCAAATATTTACAGTGAGAAATAATGAGTTGTTAGAATGTAACTTCTAATTTTTAGAAACAGACAGACCACCGTAAATAAGCTATGCACTTACCTTATTAAATATTCATGTTCTTTGTGAAGCTTTCAGAACTTTGGCATCTGAAAGAAATGTTGATAATCACATCATACAGGTGACCTTAGTGTTATTGACTAGATTCATATTCAAAATAGAATCTGGACAACCAATGTTTAATTTCTATCAAATAAACATCTAGTAGAACATTAGAACCCTGGTTTATAAGACGGGGTAATAATACAGAAATACAGTGTGAATCATAAACCCTGAATGACCATGGTAAAGTATGAACAATGTAAAACATAAAACTAAACAACCTAGGATTACATTTACCCTAAAAATGGCCCTTACAGCAATAGTGAATGCTTTTCTATGTGCTTCATTGAGACATTCATATGTCTTTATTGAGATGCTTGTGCTTCAGTGCTTGTGCTTCAGTGACAAATGACGACATCACTCTACATGAGAACTGAGCGACATTAGGGCTGCGGCACAAGTGTCACGCTTGATAAACTCGGTGAGAGGTGGTCCTTTTAAAGCCATGACACTTTGAAGCCATCACAGATTAAAAAGTGATTGACTGTCACTCATAGAATCATCACATGCTTGCACAGACATCTAATGTGAATTCCTAAGAGGAGAGCTATTAAAATCCTTTAAAGGAGGCAGTCTTTTGCTGTTTTAGAGGCTTTGATTATGTTTTTTGGGTGTTTAACAATGGATGTTCATGTTTCTAATAAAAAAAACATTATATTTCACATATTTCAAGTCTATTTTTCACCGCTGTCCTTCTTCTCACAAAACGACTGGATTTCTTTCGGTCTATATAAAGTCTCTTCCAAAACGCTTTGATTGGTAAAGCTGACCAGGTCTGTCGTGATTGGTTCCCCGCTTAGAGCGTGTGTGAAGATGTCCCACCCATACCTTTTCAGCAAGCTTCCGCTTCTCAGGCTGTTGTGATTGGTCGTTCCCCTCTCAGTGCACCTGTATTCATAAGCTGTTGCTTTTAGAAATAAACAGTAACAATTAAGTCAACTTCACTTCATCAGTTAAAAACATGCGGATCCATCGTAGTGTAATGGAGGTCTGAAGTGTTTTAGGCTATACACACACACAATATCTCACAGCTCTCACAGCCGATGGAAACAGTCATAGAAGCTATTATTTGACTGTTGGTTATCTAAGAACATGTGTACCTGAATTCTTATTATTAGCTGTAGGACTGTGATGAAAGTGAAAGTAGTTTACCAAGTAGCTCAGTCAAATGTTTACAATCTCTGATAACCAAAGACTACTCCAGCGGCTCTTCCTCTTCTCTAAGGAAGGCCTTGTCCCTTTTTTTTAACAATCCATCCAAAAATGGCATAATGTAAGACTTTTGCCATTCTCTAGGTTAGCACAGTATATGTGCTCTATTCTGAGAAAAACAATTAATTTTAATAGGAAAACCTTTAAATAGAAAAACACTGTGAAGCTGATGATTAAAGTTTTTCTCGATTGCTAAAACACAATTTATGAAACAATTCACCATTTTCTGACAACTATAAACACATTATCAGAATAATACACCAACTTATAGAAACCCCACACAAAAACAGCCTCATTTTGCAAAAGTTTAACCATGTTCTCATTCAGAAAACACAAACACACAATATAATGTACTGAAGGGTCAAGATGTAAACTCAAATAGCACAAATTTGTCCATCAGTAAACATTCAGTAGCAAAACTGATTACTTACTACTACTTACATAAACATTATAATTACAGTACACACTGTATATGAGAGAAATGTCTCTATTCTGTATCCAGTAAACTGCACGTTTACACCCTCAAATTTATGATTGTCAAGTTTAAAAATTTGTAATTGTAGCCTTTTTTACCTGTTCCGCATTTTTGCAGAAAATAGTATACTTTTATGAAATTGTGCAAATTTCAGCAAGCTGGAATTGTTTTGAGAGGAGATTTTAATTTTGACCTGAAAATAGGATGTTTGGGGAATTGGATGAGATGTTATGGATCTGTGTTTACTGTTTTGAGAATACGAGGCATCATTTCAAGAAATGTGTTTAGGCAATCAAGAAAAACTGTAATTAAATTGCGGTGTATTAATCTGTTTAATAAACTGAAAACTACTTCTCACAATCCAGCCATTTTAGACAATTGCTTTTTCAGTTCTCACCCACTAGCTTATTTAGACATTTTATCTATTACTGTCATTATTTTGCAATCAACAAAACGCTCAGTTCTGGTCCGCAGAAGTTGCATATTTGTTGGATATAAAATAATTGGGGTTTGGTTTCAAATTCGTTTTCCCATAGCTCAGTGGATAGATCATGGTGTTACCGATGGCAAGATTGTGGGTTTGATCCCAGGGATTGCACATAGTCAGATACAAATGTAAAATATAATCCAATGTAAGTCACTTTGGGTAAAAGAGTCTGCTGAATGCAAATTGAACGGATGTTTGCCTCTGCAAATAGATGAGAAATTCCTTTCACTTCTTATCTTTGGCAACAACAATTTTCTAAGGTGGGGAGAAATCATTTCATCCTCGCCACTTTTCTTTCCAGGTAGCGGAACAAATGATGGCACATGCATCATACCACTGAGCCATTTTCCGCCCCCTCTCCTGACTAATTCGTTTATTGAGCCTTTTGGACGCTCTGACCATTGCACAACGATATTCTAAACTCTATGGGCGGATTTAGTTTAAAGCATAATCCCTCTTGTGAGGTGCGTGTTTTGGATGCATATTTAGGAATTTAGTTTTGCAGTCCTGTCTCAAAGCACCATTTGCAGTCTTTCAAGTAAATGATTGCTGAACCTATGGGAACCCTTGAATTTATTCAAGAGCTTCAATATTTATCTTGAATCCTTCAATTAGTTTAATACTGTATATTATATCACTGAAGGAGACTGTAAGCAGTACTTGGTTGAGAAGATTCACAAAGATCTAAAAAGGGTATCTAAAGTTCTCCAAGATGTTCTGCAGGGTCTGCCATCTAAGGAAACCTCCTGTCTTGACAATCCTAAAATTTTAAGTATGCACATGAATGTTCTCTCTTTAACTACCAAAATTCATCAACACCGCAAAAATGCTATTCTAACATTCATCTCTCAAATCCTCGACATGTAACAACAAATCCTCATGTTGCGTCACAGCTATCCAACAAATCCAACCACTGCTGATCTGGCAAGGGTTGAGCTCACTTTATCAACAGCAGATAACTGGTAACCATGCAGCACCTCCTCTTGATCTATATTCAAAGTTAATTACCTGCTGTGGTGTTCACTCCTTAGAGGCTACTGACTCATGTGAAATTAGATTAAGATATTCTTCAGGAGAGAGAAAACGAATCATTGTGATCGCTGACAGTTTTATAGTCGAGTGCTTGGTTGAACTGCATTATTGGTCCCAAAGGACAGATAATGATAAAAGGCAAATGTGCTCTTCAGCTGTTTCATATCAGGTATGGTTAGTCAGGTAAGTCCTATTTTTTGTAAAACATATACATTTCAACATCGCATTTTGCATTTTTTTTCAACCTTTATTTCAAAGGCGTATGCTGTTTTAAACTCATCTCTCATTCAGCACCATTATCTGGCACTCCGTTATAATGTTTAGATACTGCTTTATCCCATTACTATTGGGTGTATATCATTGTCAACACTTGTAATATTGCCTTTTGTCCCTAATCCTTCAACATCATAATCCTTCAACTTCCCATACTTTTTCTAACGCTTGATCTGTACAGCACATTGCACATACATTAGCAGTTGCAGCGACTGGGGTTATTATATGTGATGTTCTGTATGTAATGCTTATTAAATACATAATGATTTGCTTCAAATGTGATTAGAATGTCTTTATAAAAACCAAAGTTTATATAGCGTATATATACGTTTATTTATAGCAGCACTTTTAGAAATTATTGATTGCAGCCTTGCATCCTAATGGTGGTTAAGCGTGTTCCTTCGTTTAAAATTTCTGTTTCTTGTAGGCTGACATTGTTATTCCTTCACAAGTCACTCTTTGTTGCTATTCCCTAACCTATATTTGAAATGTAAATGCAAGTGTTAGAACCCAGAGGGAATATTACAGTGTTTTATTGGATAGTCATTGGAAAGGGATCAGCCAGATAATGAGATAAAAACCCCAAATTGTTGACCTTCAAGCTATGCTATTTATTAAATAAGGAATATGTTTCCTCACTGCATAATTACTGTAGTTTTCAGGTGACAGTTCTAAATGTTTGTTGATTGTAAGACATTATATTTCCCTAATCATAAAATGGCTCAATCATGCTTGCTTTAGGCAAAAAAATAGAAAGGAAAGCATTGTGGTTTCGAATGCATTTAACTTTTAATTGCTTGATAAAATAATGAAGCATGTAAGCAAATGAGAAAAGGATTCATGAATTAGAAGCATTCAACCATCAAAACCGAAAACAATGTGCATAACCAAGTGCATGGAATCAATTTTGAATGGCTTTCACATCAAAAGTTACAATGGCCTACATCTCAGCAAAAATGATCTAATTTTCTTGATATCAATGAAATATTTAATACAGTGTGGATGGAACCCTGGCTGTCATTCCAATCCTATTCCATGTGTATATTTAACAAAAATTGACTACCTTAAATACATATATGACTATTTTCTATGCAGTATATAGAGTGGGCCAGGAAACCTGCAAAGACGTACATTGGTTGCAATGACGACAAGATAAGGTCACATTCGTCTCTGCACTAGTGTCACCAAATTTAACTTATGTTATCATTGTCAAGATGATATTTTCTGTCACAAACCTTTCCATGTCCATTAAATCACACAAATTTTCACCCACTTGTCTTTTAGTAGAACCACTAGCAGGTCACAATTTTGGTGAAGGCTCCTGCTGTCTTTGGAAGCAGGACCGTGTTGAACATATTAATCCAAAACCACTGCTTAATAGACAAACCTTGGTTTTTACAAGAACTTGTGACACACGGGTACTAGGTGATAAAGTAGGTTTAGTCAATGCAAATATTCAAGACCTCTCCCTTTTGAAGTTCAGGCATTCATTTGACTATAGATGATTTCCATGTTCTAGATTGAATTTAATGGCTTCTATGTTGCTACACTGTAAATGTGCCATAAAAGAGGTTGTGCATATGCAAATAAAAGGGCTGCCGATTTACACTGGCCTCATGAACTACTCTCACGCAATAAAGAGAAATTCACGCAGGGGTATTTAACAAACCCCCTATGCAAACCAATAATGGTTCTAAAGCAATGAACTGACAAAATGATTGCGTTTTCTGCTAAACACTATTATAGAGGCAAAATGGTTAAAAAGATCATTTCGCATTCTGGCTGTCTAATACAAGGCAATAATTCTAAAAAGAAGTATTTGTTTTGTTTACATTCAAAACCTCCCGTACTCACGAATACTCTTTTTTATTCAACAGGCCTAAAATTCTAACACGAAACACAGACTGAGAAAATCCAAAGCAAAGTAGATTGCCTAAGTTGGAGACAGCGCAGAAGGATATGGTGACGTATCTACTGGGATCCACTACTTCATAAAGGTCAAATACGTAGAGAAACGCTGCGACTAGAGACCAAAGGCTGCTGGGGAGGAAGACGGCAGCCTGGATCATGCCTATGACCGTGACTCTCATCTGGCTCTTCTGTTGGGAATTGGAAAAAGATTCATTCTGTCCCATTTGCTTCAAATGTCCACGGAGATAGACAAAGGTTTTGCCCCAAGAGATGGACAGTGTGATGAGTGGACAGGTGCAATATAAGACAAACAACATATTTGACAACTTAAATATAGTAAGTCCTTTTTCTTCGGTCAGTGTCGTGTTGTGATTTGCAGTTGAATTGATCGTGGTTGATGGACTGTGAATCATGAATGTTATTGTTCCCATTGAAAGAGACAGTAAAAGAAGTACCTGAGTTGAAATGAAGCCAATATATATTATTATGTTAACGTTCCTTTTAATCCATACGAAGATGTCACTCCTGTGCGGAACGATCGACATGTTGTAGAAAATGCTGATCCAAGCGTTACACGAGAAGTTGCCGGTAAATGTTTGATAAATCACAACTCTGCTTACTGTATGAAGCCAACTAGGTGGCTTAACAAAAACAGTTATTATCACCACTGCTGTGACAAATTGTAGAACGGCTGAATTGCACAGCACGGTGATTAACAAGAAGCGCATCGGATAGCGAACCGTCACTCCTTCAGCCGGTTGTATGAGCCAAACCAAGAAGAAAATGTTGACAAGAATGGCTGCAAGGCAGAACGGGCCACAAATTGCCACGAAAAGCAATGGTTCCATCATGATTGCTGCCTTTTTTGTTGGATCTACACCGTCTGCTAAGTCTTGCAAATGTCCTGCTTATCCCGATACATCCAGGATATATTATTCCCGTGATTGAAATGTGCCTTGATAGCCAACCATGCAATCAACTGTTCCTCATTTGTAAATCGCTTTGGATATAAGTGTCTGCAAAATGGCTAAATGTAAATGTAAACAAATCACACCCATTCTCACCTGGATTTAAAAGCATGATGCACAACCATTTTTTTGAAGTATCATTTTGCTGCACAAATACCAAAAGTATACTTGATGTGTAATATGTTAACATATAAACACGTCATTTTATGATTGCTTGATGTTAAGGGTCTTACAATTTCTTAAGCAGTGTTTAATCTGTAATGTTCTGACTATCGCATGAGTACGAACTAGATAAATTCCAGGGAATAGTTGGTAGGATTGACTTTTAACAACTACACAGCAACACACAGAGAGAGCTCAAGGAAGCCATGAGGAAGAGAAAAAAAAACATTTCATTTTTTTGACCGGTCAAACTCTTTATTTAGTTACTTGTGGTCTTAACCTTTTGAGGTGATTTGAATGAATTTCCATGCATATGAATGTCTGAGTTTGAACAGTCAGATTAGATGTGATGTACTGCATGTCCCTCAGTCATTTCTGAATGAATCTCCTACTTTTCTGCACAAAAATAATAAAAAGCCACCCTCTCTATTTTTCTCTACACCATACTTAAATCTATCACGATTCCTGGTTCAAAGGGACTTTAATACTATAATTAATTCTCAAACTTTACCTTTGAAATCATAAATCGGTTGAAAAATATACCCAAAACCTTAATAAGGTAGGATGCAATGGAGTTTGGTACTTTTACAAAAATATGGCACATCGATAAAAAAGTGTCTTTTTTATTAAACATGTATTTACAATATATCTGTACATTTACATTCATACAAAACAGCCCCCAAAATAATTCATATCAATAGAGGTACAAAATAGTTTAAGAGATAAATATTACAAAGGACACTTCAGTTTCCAAAGAGAAAGAGAAAGATCTGTCAGTCCAGTCCTAGAAGAGACAACTACTTTTGTGTAAGTTGGGAGAAAGAGTGAAATTTTATTAAAAAAAAAATACCCCCAAAACTAGTCCTCAGTGTATTTGCAAGGTTGTGTTAATTTTGATTAGAATCAAATATGAAACTTTTATAGATAGGGTTTAGTTTTAACAACCACAAATAAAAAAGTGAGCATCAGAATGAATACTGATTTTCGTATTGGCAAAAACTGCTACAATTATAATATAGTTCAGAACTGTCTGCGCAGATTTTAAGTTATCCAGGTCATTACAAATGGTCAAATAAAGTTATTCTTGTCAACTGGACATGATTCTCTGTTAAAGGTATTGTGTTCATCTTCCAAGATGTTGAAACGGGATGATGGAGATTCGGTGACAGATTTGTTTAAAAATGATTTTGTGTCACGGATGGTCAGGCGGGACAGATCTGTGATAATGTCTAAACATTTTTCTGTGACAACCTTTAATTACATTTTATGACGTTTTTTGTCATTTTATAACAAGGTGTCGCCTAGGAGTTCTATTTGCATTCTGAGTAGTTATAAGACAAGAACTTCAAAGAAATGTACAGAATAAAACATCACAATGTGAATAATGCTGCGTTCAGATTATAAGCGATTTTGTTGTTGCAATTCGCCAAGGGTTGGCAGTTAGGTCGCTTAGTGCGCGTTTTCTAGATTGGTTGTCTGACTGACAACATCCAATGATCACGTTAGCTCTAATATCTACCTATTGGCTGTTGCTCATGAAAGTCGTTCTTCATTTGTATGAAGTTGAAGATTTAAAAACTTTGTCACATCGCTAGACATTCCACATCCGGTCGCCAAGGGATGCTACTACTCGTGTGGCCGGAAGTCGCCAGCACTCTTATAAAATGAATGGGATCATGTCGCTTGTAATGTGAACGAGGGGTAAATTATTACAGAATAGGAATATGTGAATAACTTCGTTTAGACAAAAATCGAATTGAGAGCCTTATAATTCCAAGGCGACGAAGGTGTGAATTATTATATTTAATCTCATCACATGATGTTTCAAGTGCAAGTTTCCTAATTTGTTGTGTGTAGTGGATGACTGATGGGCGAGTGGCATCCCTGTCAGTTTTGTCATGATTCTAATCCGACTGTAGTTCACTCCATAAAACAGAAAATCAGAGTAATACAGAAACACATTCAGTTAAACTTTTTATGAATTACTTTAACAGCTTGCATGCTGACTTTGAGACGTAAATGGCTACATTTATTAACAAATAATCTTTGTGTGGGACAAAACACTAAATATTTTGTTTTAGATTCAAAGAACAATTCAAGATTTGTTCACTATGGCAGATATTTCACATTATAACACATATGGGTTTTGTTACATCATGTTCAACAACAATATTTCTGAACATTTGGAATTAATTAAGCTTATGTTAGCAGCTTCTTCATAAAAATTAAAGAATTGTTTGTATTGTGTAACTCTTAGAATTTAAATCTCAGTCATGTTCAGAATTATGATCGAGTGTTCCAAAAATGGGTATGGAAATCTGCCTGCAACAATTTTTCAACCTTATGTGTTTCTGGCAACCTAGAAAGGTTCACATGCTTGAAATACCTGTTGTTGCTGGACAACAGATCTCAATCCAGGAGTTACCATGAATTAACATGCACTAAAGCCCATTGAGCCTGTTCCCTGTATTTCAGCATCTACCAAGAGGACATATCATTCATTTTGATAAAAACACCTTCTAACACACCACTCACATCCCAGAAATGACCTAACATTAGTTATTCCAACACTTGTAGGTAAGCACTGTGAAAACTACGGACTACAGTACTACTTACATTGATCAGAGGATTCCGATAATCCCAAAGCGAGGAAATCTCCAATTTACAGTATGAACCATTCTGGATATAAAAGGGCCTTACAACAAATTTGCTGAAGGAGATGCAGGAGGAACTTAATTTCAAACTGAAAACTACAAGGACTATTACTGCCAGTGTCTCTCAGATGTAATATTCCTGCATGGTGTCTCTTATAGGGTTGTGGAGGTGAAACTCTGCCCTATAAGCGGCTTCAAGGCTACGTTGGTGCTCCTTCTCCTGGAGCCGTGAAGCTCTTTGGGCTTGTCGGTGCTGGTATAGGAAACGCGTCATCACTGCCAGCACACAGAAGGTACTGAAGACCGCAGCCGTAACCACACCTGTGAATCAGAAAGAGCTTCAGATTAGGGGTATTATTTAAAGGTACAGTTGACAAAAAGTGACACAAAGAAACATTTATACTACTGTTGGATACCCATGTGACTATTTCTGCAGAACACAAAAGGTGAACTCAATAAGGTATCCATGTCACTCATGTGATGAGACAGTTCACCCAAAAATTCAACTTCTGTCATCATTTATTTACCCTGGAGTTGTTTCAAATCTGTATAAATTTCTTTGTTCTGTTGAACACGGAGAAATATATTCGGAAGAATGTTTGTAACCAAACTCAAAATATCTTCTTTTGTGTTCAACAGATTACAAAATTTATAAAGCAATTGTTCCTACTATGGAAGAAGTCCATGGTGGCCAAGAACTGTTTGGTTCAAAAATTCTTTCAAATATCTTTCTCTGTGTTCATAAGAACAGAGAAATTTATACAGATTTGGAACTACTAGAGGGTGAGTAAATGAACTGTTCCTTTAAGACTTCCGAGGTAATACAATGGCTTGGTCTCTTCCTCAAATAAAGGTATTAGATGACTCATATGAACCACATTTATATATATATTTAATATTTTGGAGCCAGAGTATTTTGGTCTTTAGTTTTTTAAGAGTTTTTATTATATGGAAAAATATATGTGGGTACTCTTAAAAATCGCTTTTGTGTCCTCATACCAAGTCTTATGGGTCTGAAACAACATAAGGTGGGATAAATAATGACACAGTTTGTAGTTTCGAGTGAACTATTCCTCTAACGCTCATATTTATCCTCCAAATCTCCTTTTCCATCCTCTCCCAGTTAATCCACTTTGGCGAGGACTTCATGACCCTTTCCGAAAGTAAAGTGGCCATCATCCACAATTCAGTCACAAACACCCACGCCCAGTCACATCTCCCACTCTGCTGCTAACCTTGTTTGAGAATAAACCTGCAAGCACTCGCCAAAAACCGCTGAGTGCAGTTTTTGTGAGAAAACTCTTCAGATCATCTCTCTTTCTTTACTGTCAATACGTATACTAAACTACTCTTCAAGCATTTTGATCTTCAAGCTGGCAGAGCTATGATCTTGATCTCTTAGTTTACATTTTTGTCTGGATAATAGGTCAAATCAGCTGGAAATGTTCACCATAACTGCACTCGTACCCATCAGGCACCATTTCCACTTGACTACCCCAAGCAACAGACATCCCTTCACACCACTTCTGTTATCGCCATGATAAAGTCACTCTACATCTGCACTTTTTGGACGTCTGGATGTCCAGCCATCACCTAAAGCTTAGTCTTGACAAGATGAATCTCATCTTCATGCCATCCAGAACCTCACCCTCATCAAATCTCCACACAGTAGATGCCTCCAGCTGTGTGTTATCTTAAAAGAGCAGTTCTCCTTTGTGGATCACATCACAACAACCACCAGGTCATGTTGTTTAATGGGCCTTGATATAATGGAAACACATTTCTGTGTCAACTGCTTGCACAGGCTCTAGTCATTTCAGTGCCAATGACTCTGGCAGATATTTTTATTCAAAGTGACTTAGTGCATTCAAGGTCATACAGATTCATGTCATGTTCCTTTGGGAATCAAAGGCATATAATTGGTTTTGTTAGTTTAATGCTTTCCATTTGAGCTAGAGAAACCCTTTTCTATAAAACATAAATGCTGTTTTTTTATATTACTACTGTAGATGAAACCTAAAGATTCCTGTATAGAAATTAGGAGCAATGAGTTCAGTCTGACATAACTTCCTACAAATCCCCTTCTTCCTCTAATGGAAAATTTATGCCGTCAACTAACTGTGAACAATTTCTTCTGACAGTTCCAATGGAGATTTTATTGCCATAAGTTACAGCACACAACAAATTACAGACATAAATGCATGGTACATTTCAGAAATAGAGAGAGCAAAGAGAAAAGATGAACATAAACAATATGTGTGATAGGGAGAGCTCATTTCATACTTTACTGACTGTTACAAATGAAACATTGAAGGAGGATGAGGTGGTAAATCAAACCTCCAATTATAGCTGAATCAGGCTGGCCGTCCTCTCCGTGATGTTCATTGTCTTTGCCCACCTCTTTGCCATGATCTACGGATGCGTCACAAAAAAAGACATCAGTGATGTTCTGTTTGTTGTACATTTTAAAGAGTTACAGGATTAGGGAGCCATTCACATATTGCGTCTCCTGTGTGCGTAAATTCGTAAATTTAAATGTAGACATGCAGCAACCACGCTCAAATAGGCAGCAACAGGGAACTGATGTCATTTGACATTTTTCTAGGCGTGTTGAAAATATTTAAACTTTCCGGAAGAACGCAGGTGCACCACAAGTCTTGTGACAAGAGAAAAACAGTCAACTTGTGCACCAATTTAGGAACTCTCTGTAAAGATAGAGACAACACTTATTGCAACGTTTTCTCAGCGCATTTAATCCATCGATCCTTTGTTAATACCTCCTCATCATAACGGCAAGCGTAGCCCATGGCTGCTTAGCAACGGCAGACACTAGGAGTGCATGAGCTCCCACACACTTTGGGAAAAGGAGAAAGCGACGCGGCACGGTTTTCTGCGTATGTGTTTTTTTCAAATAATTAGACACACCAGGCAAAAAATAGCCTTCTTAAGGAAACCGAAAATACGAAAAAAAACTTACATCAGATACGTTGCAAATTTTATTAAAACGAGCTGGTAGCCTTATCACGGCACACACTGTGCAAAATATAAATAAATAAAGAAAACCAGTAAGAAAAGAAAAACGTTATGTTTAAAGTGATTTATAACTATAAAAAATCATAAAAGATGGTTGGGTTCAGTGTTGCGGAGGACAAGTGATGTAATCGGTAGGCAGATGGACACCATGTATCACCGGGGACACCGACTATCGCAACAAGCCTGTATTTTCTTGCATACCTTAACACCATTTTCATGTCCATTTGCTTTGGTAACCTAAATGTTGAGGTCTGGTCTTCTTGCATTTGGCAACGTGGCTAGAAAATCACCACATACTATCCTGTTATCAAGCTATTCCGCAATTATAGGCCACTTAATAATCAGCACTTTGTTTATCCTGGATTTTGACGCTCGTACGATTGCGCAATCTCTGAATTGTCAAAACATTGACAACACAATGTGAGGTCGTATTTATTTTTTAAAGTGCGAAAATTTCGTACAAAAATTTCGGACTGTATGTGCAAAGACCTTTACTCTGATAGTAACGATTTTGTTCAATACAGGCACATTTAATTTTGACTAAATTGTGGCATATGTTCATAATCAACAATGGTTAAAATAAACCTGATTTAACGTTCACCTTATAAATGTCCAACCTTAATTTATTTATTCATAAATTATTGTGACAGTTTTTATTTAAAACCATTTAACATTTTGTGACCATATGAGGAAGTTACATTGATACATTCAAGGTACTTTTGTAACTAGAGTAAATGTAAATTATTATATGAATTTGCACTGTGGTTTCACAGCACCTTTTTTAATGTGGTGATCAACATTTTCCTAACAGACTAATCTTATTTACATAAAAACAGCATGTGTGCTATATTGCAGCAAGCACAGGTTGTCTGTAAGACGTCTGCTAAAGACCTGTTGATCTGGAAAATATCTGCTTTCAAACATCTGCTAAACATCTTAGAAAGAGCAGTTTTACAACCATTCTAAATCATACAAATCTTTCAAAAGTCTTCTTGATGTCTATATGACATCTGACAGCAGACGTCTCCGAGACGTATTGTAGATGAACAAACAATGTTTTGCAAATGTCTTGCAGATATAAATGCAGCGTCAAATAGACGTCTGCCAAATGCAGTGTGCTATCAGGTTATATGCTTATTTATGAAAAATAAAGATTGAGGTATAAAAAATTATCATTCTGTCTTCAAATCATGTAAGTACTTACCTAAGCGAGACACAGAAGTAGAAAGGTCAGCTAATGCTCCACAATTCGACTCGAGCAGACGTCCTCGTATGCTAACCAATGAGCTACCTCGGTTCAATAACGCTGCCTTAAGTGGAGCAACTTGGTTGTACTGGACAGATGAGAAGCAGCCAATGAAACCTTTACTTCCTGCATGAGCTACCTCATCATCCATGACATCACTTCCTGTTTAGTAAAATGGAAAACGTATAATACGAACATATTTCAGACATTTTTTGTTGAATTTAAAAAATATTTATGGTCACAAATTACATGATTACAGAAGGACAAGAATCCATGAAGCTACACTTTTTCCAAATCCCTAGATATTTTACCCACAGGCGCTCATTCATGGTTAATATAGCGCCTTCAAGTTTGCCAGACACCTTGAGTCACTGAATAAAAGATAAAGGCTTCGAACTGCAAACAGCCTTCATTGTTGAATCACCCTTGGCTAATGTCAGAAAAGGGGAATTTTGAAATGCGTCAACCATCACAACAGGCAAGGAAAAGTCACGGGATTTTTTAGTGAGAGGACTTCAGGTAAGGCTGATGCACAAGAACATTTGATGTTTAAATGGGTTTTATTTTAGTGTGCAACCATCATAAACAACATATAAAAAAGTAACAAAAATGCTATGCATTTTTTTATCTCAACAGATTAATTAGTTTCTTATCACATAACATCAATTCGTTACCTGTCACTTTTCCCAGGGTCAGTGACTTCATGGAGTTAAAGGCTGCCTCATATGAAAGGACATACTTCTTATTTTCATGGTCAACCTGAGCAAATGAGTATATGAACAAAAATCAATTAAGCATTTCCCCATATTGAAATGTCACAAAATGTAATTATTAAATTGCTATAAGCTTTAGGTTTAGTGCCACATTAAAATACATTAAAGAATATAAACACTATGTATATCAAATCATAGTGCTTTCATATTTTTCCCTACATGTGTTCATTTGCAACTTTAGTGTGTTTCATGTATGCAATGAAATATCACACCTGAACAAACACATCCTTTCCCTCCCGCTGGATATGAACTCTGTGTAGTCGTCCATCTGCCAAGCTGCTCCGAATGGGACTGAAGACATCTGGGCTCAACTCTTTATGCAGTCGATACCAAATCTGTAAACTCCCTGTGTTAATCAGATCGATATATTTAGCATACTTGGCATTAGTTACTTACAGCTCTGGTCAGCGATGAATAATTTTGTTGTGAGCAAGCCATAAATCATTACAAAATCAATTGTATTATCTATTTGGTACGTACACTGGTCAAGCAAAATTTAAAGGCATGTAATTCCCGTCACTGTAAATTTATCTAGCTTCCAATATTGGCTCTGCATATTGACTCTAGAGCTCCAAGTGAAAGTATTGTATAAGTCTATGAGACAAAGCATTTATATATAGACAAGGCTTTAAAAAAGATTTGAGGATATTCATTTCTTTGCAGCCTCTGGCTCTTGCTTGTATTGATTATGTCGAAACACATTTATTTGTATCTCCCACGCACATATTGTCCAGGATCCGGGGGACTAAAAAACTCTGAACTAAGGCACAGGTTAACGCTGAAATTGTTGGTACGGTTATATCTCAGACACCCCCTGACTTGCATTGGTTGCCAAAGGCTGCAGCTCACACTTTCTTCCCAATATTTGCTTTAGCACCATTTAATTGAATTTAACACTAAAATGAAGGTGGTAGTACAGTTATGTAAGTGTTTGGTATGATATAAAACCGCTTTGGAAACTATTCAGAAACAAAGTATTCTAGTAACTCTTAAATTGTATGTACTTTATAAATGAATTAAAGCCATTGCAAACGTCAAAATACACTTTTTCGGTGAAAAGTTCTTGATTATCCAATTCCAATTTTGCTTGGTTTAAAAATGACTGTATAAAAGTAGAGAAGAGAGAGAGACACACAGAGCTATAACTGTCCCCATAATTTAAACCTTGCAGTACAACATTCACAATGAGGATCTTATTGAACACCTATTATAGGCATATAAACTCAGAGTCTGTGTTTTTCCGCCAGCTTTGAAATTGTTTGCACAGTTTTCTCACCATTCCTTGCTAAGATGACTGCCACATATTGCTGGCTGAGCGTGTTGACTGTCAGCAGCATGGCAGGACTCTGAGTGGTTTGGAAACGGAGTTCCACGGTGTCTCTGGACACGCTGTACTGAGAGGAGCCAGACAACACGGTAGGCGTCCTGTTCTGCATGACGGAGAACGCCTCCTGCAAGGTGTAGGTGACCGACGCACCTTTTTCAAAGGACATGGACACCTCTGTGGACACAAAAACAAAGTGTTTAGTTTGTTTACTTTATTTCTTTCTTTTACGTGGGTTGTAATAAAAATTAAAGAAGGTGCAAATTTTTAACTGCAGCATTTATAAAGAATTAAAAGTTAGATGAATGGATGTCAAGATGAACCGAATCTTATTAGAGAGACAGACAGAAAAATCTAAATAGATGGAAGATCTCAGTCTGTCTGCATCATCACTGGCAGGCGGCTCTGATTAGATACAGACGAGTAGAGAACAGAACAGCCTTTCTCGTCTCATCCTCATCGTCTTTGATCAGCTTAGTGAGCTCATCAGATCAAACTAAAAAGAAGCAGTTAGACACACATCTGACTTCCTGATGTCTTCATGAATGCCAATGTGTCCATTTTACCGTCCTGTTTACTCACAGCGCTATTTATACAAAACTATACATTCCGAGTTTGTTTACGTTTTTCGAATGTACTTTTTCCATGACTTCAAACAAGGTGCTTGAACATTCCACCCACACGAAGATGAAAATACATCGTAGCCATGTATCATTAAAGAAAATCAATATTGCTTTGTAGATGGGGCATGATGTAAGCGTGGATTTTTAGGAACCGAGGGATTCTTATGTAAAAGGTAGCTTTGTTTTAGATTCCGTACGTCGAAAAATCCCACTCGACACAAACGCCTCCGAGACGTCTGTGCCTTCTGTGCTCATGCAGGCAATATCAAAGCTCTCCAATTCAGTACCAGAGAGCCTTTGATAGAGCCGAGATATTCAGAGACTGGCAGCACTTGCCCACTGACATATGGGTAAATTATTTTTACGGGACATTATGCAAATTTATAAACGTCAGCACGTCGAGATGAATTCACGTTATGTTACATGCTGGTTTCATCATGCCTGAAACAAAGATGATGATGATGCTGCTCCTGGGATGTGTTCTGTATTGCCTAGCAACCGTCTGCAAAACAAGGCCAATTATGGCTGAAGAGTTGGATCCTCTCAAAGTAAATTTGCTACAATTAGTTATTATGCAGATTCTAGTTAGGTGCTTTTTTTCTCTCAAAATGGTAATCTTCTATTTAATGCTTATACTAAGGGGATTTACCTTCTGTGCATGAGGGTCCTCCATAGGCAGAGTTTGTGCAGTCGCACACGTAACCGCTGCTCTTCTCAATGCACTTCCCCCGATTGAGGCAAAGTCCAGCTGAGCTACTACAGTGCCCCGCACACCCCGAACTCACTCCCGGAGTCACTTTGGCCCGCTCCTCCAGGTCAAACATCACTCCATTCATATTAAATGCTCGAATGCACCCAAGAAAACCTCTTTGTTTCGTGGCTGTGCATCCTGGAAAGCCAAAAAGAAAGAATATGAATGAAGAGCAACAAACAAATGACTTTTATGTGAATGTTGAAAAAAAATATTTTACCAACAAACATCTGGCTGCCGAGTTGAAGGCGTAGGTGTCCATTGGGAGGGGTTTCTGTGATCCGGAGGGGCAGCTGGTCAACCTGCAAGGACGCCTCCCTCACGTTGCGTTCGGCTCGGACCCAGTGCCACTGTCTGTCGTTCAGCGGCACGGGAGATTTTACAGTCAGGACCACTGGCCCGTCGCCCACATCAAATGAGAAGGTCACGGCTGAGGGAGCTGGTGGACAGAAGGACTTCAATGATCTGGAGAGTCTACAATGAGTGGAACATCTAACACCTAAAAACTGCTTTGATTTGAGTGTGCTAATCTGATCGGTGTGTCATTATTTGCAAAACCTACCATGTGACTGGTCCCAACACCAAAAATGAAGACTGTGGTACTATTGTGTGTCCTTGTAAAGCCACACTGTAAAGCCACGCTGAAATGGATACTGTATCTAAGTGAAGGAATCATTTAAGTGATCTAGATACATTCTCTACATAAAATATATAAAATTTAATTACGATAATACAATTATGTGTCAGAAATCAAACTTTAAGATGTCAAAGCTTATGTTGATCATTTGCTTTAAATGTGCAGATCAACTGCTTGCATCTAAGGAGAAGGTCATGTTTAATAGAGCTGATCGATAGTATTTTAAAGTTTCAAGTGTCTTAAGAGTCTATAGTGAGCATGTTGACTCTAAACTGGCAATTAAAACCAAAATGGACAACTAAAATATAAACTAATACTGACATTTATAGTAGAATATAAAATATAATGTAATATACCATTGATCGTTTTTATGAATATGTTTCACATTCATGTTTCACTTTTCATTGCAGTTAATAATATAATAAATGTTTTAAATGTGGTTCAATAATACTTCATGTGGCATATTAAATTAATGTGTCATTAGATTTGTGAAACAGAGGCTGGTTGCATGAAAACCCTTAAGTGAGGGTATTGAGGGGTAAAAATTCCTGAGGAAAGGTATTTTAACAAATGTCACCATCACACTTATCAAAGTGTTCATATACTTAGCATTTTGCAATATTTTCAGTAATAACTCAGCAATGGCGAAGCTGTTGCTATAGTTACATTGTAGAAGATTTATTGGACCACAAATGTAACATTACAGCAGCTGAAATAAAGGACAGAAGCCGATGAAGGCAGTATTTGAGATAAATATGCAAAAAGAAAGAAGGCCTTCCAAACGTACTATAAAGCATCAAACCAATATTCTGTTGATATTCATTAACCTTTAAGGAAGTATATCTATAAATGACATCCTTTATTGCGTTTAAGACTTAAGGGACCTGTTTTTTAGGGAAGTCAAGCAAGGCCATAGTCCTATACACTTGAATGAGAGAAGACATATCATTCTGAAATCATTTGCAAAATTCACAGTTAAATGGCATTGTCCGGCTAACATAACCATAAGTTTTGTTCTATTGAGCTAAAACAAATTATTTGAGGTCACTTAAGCTTCTGCAAATGCGCACAGGTTGGCAAATTCCTTACAAGCCTCTGTGTGGAGCCCCGCCCCAGAGTATAATCAGTATTTATTGATTGATGATTGGCTCATTTTACTGGAAGGCAGGACTTCCGTCACAAGGGCTGCCATCTTGAACGTTGCTTCTCTCCCCATGCAATGGTTCGTCTTTTTAATGATAATCTTCTATTATTTTTGGTATAATATCTAATAAAGACTTATTCGGCAATGCATAACAGAACATAAGGGAACACTTTAGCAAGTAAAGTTGAATGCCTATTAGCCCATGTTTTTATTAAGGGTACCTATTACTCTATACAGTAACTGAGGGCTTTCATGCGCCAGAACACAGGACCTTACATTTGTTCAGTGCTAAGGGTGCTGTAACTCACAGCTCAGCTCAACTCGAATAAAGTCCTGAACGCCCATGTTCTCCAGGAAAATGCCAGAGAGTGATGCTGTTTTGAAGTAGAAGGAAACGTCGAGAGAGAGTTCTGCCTGGAGGCCGGGGAAATGCAGACATGAAGCCTCTTGATAAAATGATGCAGCGTTCCACAAGGACTCTAAGAGGAAGATATGCACAACATATTTGATTATAAGTCTAAACGGATTATATATTCAGTTTATACATAGAATTATCTGCCCGGTGTCTCTTTTCTCCCACACTCGCTCATGCTCTGTCATTCTTTTCCAACCATCCGACTCAGTCACGTATGACAGAACAGCAGAACAGATCAGTTAACGTACTGTCACCGGAGCACTGCAGGGGTCCAACGGCGTACACAGCTTCGGAGCCCAGTCTGTACGTGTCACCAATCACTATCTCCTGAACCGGCAAGTGTTCTTTATATGAGAAAACGCCAGTGTCGTTCTCCCTGTGAACCAAAACACAGATGCCAAATTGCTTTAACAAGATACACATACTATATATGATTTAATGCTTATTTATGACAGTTGCTTGTCAGACTGTCTGACACAATGTGATTTGAATAAAACCCATGGCACACTTTGCAACATCTTTTTTGCCTTTCTGTATGACACACATTGATGTCTATATTTGTTCCCAACTGTTGCGGCCGAAGGATCATTATCTGTCCATCTCCGTTGCAGTAAAACCATACGAATGCGATGCAATATTAATGACACGGCCAGAAATTGAGCAGAGGCTAAGATGTCTGCAGTCAAGTCCTTTGGAACAAAACGTGACTCAAAAAGCAAAACTCTAAGCGCATGCACCAAGTTTTGGCCAACAAGCCCATAGACAGAGATTTGATATCAAAAACACTGCAGACTAAGATAAATTGAGTAAGTCCAATGCATAATAAGTCGCATTTGTCTTATTTACCATGACATTCGATCTGCATCACAGTTGCAAAAGTAGTTCATGTCAGCACAGTTTTCCTCCAGACCGCAAGAGCACTGCTGCACCCCCGGCTGGAATCCACCCCAGTAGGTTCTCTTTTCTCCTTTGCGGTCCACCCACCATGACAAAGGGCTGCCATCTGCAATTACACCAGACAAGACCGGACACATTCATTTGTAGTCCAAGCATATTTTCTGTGAATAAAAACGATGCAGTGGAGAAACTATTTAAATGTAAGCTCATCAAAATTAACATGAGTAAAAAAAATGACAATGTGCTTACAAGCTTACATTGATGGACATGCATAGCTGGATAGAATTTTTTTTAAATAAAGTAATTGCTTTATCTTTACTGACAACGGCTACTTGAGCAATAATTTTGATTTGTGCCAGAGATGTTTGCGGTTTCAAGCTCAGGATGCACTGACAGAGCTTTAATCGACAGCTTAATTTAAAGCACTAAATCAAAACACTTGTGATAAAGTGTGATAGTACAGGCTTTCAATAAATCTCTGGTATGAACTGTATATTAATGCCAAGTGGAATTTAATCTGGCAATAATTATGACTTAAGCCTGGGAAAACTGCCAGACTGAAAATAGAAACCGTGACTAAAATATGGACATTCTTAATCGTTATTTTGCAGTTGAATCACAAGAAGTCTACAACAAAAAGTACATTGAACTTAAACTTCTCAGTATTTTATCATATTTTTGCTTTTCTATTTAAAGTCATTTCACGACTGTGAGATTATGTGATGATAATTATATGCCATTTTTAAATTGGAGAGATTGAACACTTCGCAGCACTTGATAAAGAACATCAATCTGTATACTTTGTGTCAAACAGCTATATGCAAAAATGCATAAAACAGGATTTAGCTCCAGAAAATCCGCTCTGACCACAAGCCCCAAATCTTTACATTTTCACAGTTACTACGTTTCATCAGTAAAATAGTTTTCACGTATCAAATCTGGATTCTTTTAAAAATAATAATAATAAACTACCAACTTGACATTACAAAACTCAAACGTAGTATTTGCATCTAGTGTTAAACATCTAACGCATCACATCCTATTTACACATACATCGCTTCAGTGTCATTTTTTAGAAAATAGTGCTTATCTCTGCATACAGTTTGTATGCAAGTAAACAAGGCAATGTTTTTCTACTGTGCACGTTAAATATTGTTAGACAAAGCAATGAAACTAATTATGTTTTTCTTTTAAGTCTATTGAACCAGAAAAGAAAAGAAAGCATTTCTGATGACACAATGGGTGGAGAATAATAATAGTGTTTATAGTCTGGACAGACATGATATCAGCCTCCAGGGAATTGAGCTACATCAATTTTTCATAAACCGAGGAACCTACACTTGACTCCCTCCAATAGCTGCCAAAACCGAAAAAACAAAGAGCTTTTCAAAAGATACATATCTGTCTTCCTTCCTGTAGACACATAATGACCCTTCTCACATGCTTTTGGTGAGATGCTAATGAATCTTTTCGCAGGGCTGTATAATCCAGTTCAACATTCCTTCTTTTGCATCACGAAACTGCTCTTTCTTCATTTATCATAATACAGTTTTGACAGACCCAAATCTCTCCATGATAGATTTTCTCCCAAAATAACATGTCTAATTTGAGATAATTCATATTTCACAATTTATCGTTCAGTATAAATAAAGATGAGGAAGAATCATTTTGGTTATTAGCTTCAACTAAAGTAGCTGACAAAGTCAATCTAACACAAGGTGCTAATGTTTATTCGGTAACAAAACTAAATAAAAATCACTGATTTAAGTGTTCCCAAGTGTTCAGAATGTGCAAACTCACCCCAGGGGTTAAAAAGTCGTGATCTCCGGCAGTGATATGCAATTTTCTGCTCACAATGTTCTGACAGGGACACTAATGCCTTCAGCTGATCGGATGAGGCGTTGTAATTGAACCACGCGACGTGCGGCTTCTGTAGGGTCGAACCTCGTACTCTGACCGCGTCGGAGCTGTTGTGACGGACCACTGTCCACACTTTGTTCTCTGAAAATAATGTGAATTATTTTAGCGATCCAGAACATTCACAGGCAACAAGATGGAAAATAAATAGATAAAATATTAAAAAAGGCATGGAAAGACTTTACAATAAGGTCATGTTTGTTAAGAATAACTTAATGCATTTGCTAAGATGAACTAAAATGATCAATACTTCTACAGCGTTTATTAAATCATGTTAATTTCAAAATGTTAAATGGCTGTCTTCTCATGCCTAACATGGTCAACTAGTCAAAAAACGAGTTGGGCGTAATACGTAGTATTTCTGTGCTCGATTAACTCCCCCAGGGATCGTACAGGTTTCAGAAAGTTTTTTTTGAACATATAAAACTGTTTTGTAACAACTTTTTTGTCCCTTACTGGACAATTCTCCCGGAAACGCAGGAAGCATGGCAAGGAGAAGGAGCATGCGCAGACGTCACTTTCACTTGTAAGCAGGAGAGAGAGAGCATATAATTCCGAAGTTCAGGTGTTCGTTTGTTCACTGCATTTGGTTGATGAATGTTATATAAGCTGTGGATATAGCGCTAGATTTGGAGATCGTTTGAAACTGATATATGGAGCCGTCCCAGCGCTATAAGATGTTGGACATATGGTGAGTGAAACTGATGTCTGTGTTTTGTTGACAATGGGTGCGCACGTGTTTTGGTTGAGTCTACCCCTCCCCCCCCACATGCAGCATACGTTTTCGGAAACTATCGTAAAACTGTATCTATCTTTTATAAATGTGATCAAACTAAATACTCTTCGAAGATACAATGTATGCAATACTACTCTATAGGTACTCAAGATTAATCTGAGAACATGAACACTGGGCAACGTGCACACTATTCGAATTTGTGCTTCCGCTAAAATCTCAGCCAGCTGAGCAACGGCCACTTTCATTGAGCTGAGGTCATTTTTAGTAAGAAAACTATTGAATTTCAACAAACCAACAGCAGTACAGCTGAGCATTGTTGTTTACCTCTGAGATCATTCCACGAGTAAGTGCAAAAGTTTACTTCCCTTTTTTCGTATTGTGAATGTAGGTTAAAAAAATCTTCTCCTTTTTGGTTGTCGATATATGACATAGTGTTTTGATAATTTGATTCACGTCATCTAGAAGTTCCTGAGATTTTAGCAGAAAACATGTCATCGCTCCTTGTGCATTTACTCAAAAATATTTGTATTAACATTAACAAGGATTTAAGAAGATGCCGAAACTAAATTGCTCGTTGTCAGTATAATTTAGGTTATGCATTCGTGTCAGGGACGTTCTCGGAGTGAATCCAATCACAGGCACCGGTACAGCACATAAAACGTTATTTAACAAAACAAAAGTCCATTAAGGGGAGAAAAACGAGAACAGGACTAGGTAAATAATAGTCATCAAGACACAAGGTAATCGTCTGGACATGGCAAGGTACCAAGCACAATGAAACAACAAGACAGCAAACACAAGGGCATTAAATAGGGGAACTAACAAAGGATAATTAACAAGGGGCAGGTGTAGGGAATAAAATACTGATGGGAAGATAAACAAGGAAACGATGGGGTGGGGCCAAGAGATGTGACCAGAGAGAGTGCACGCAATGCCAAAACAAACAATGCCATGTCAATCTCCACATTAACACTGTGGGATTCTCTTGAACCTGCCAGAAGACTTGAAAAGCATGAGAAGGTGATGCAGGATCATGATACATTCGCTAATGTTAACAATTACAAATACCTTATTGTAAAATGCTACCAAGGTAGTACATTCAGGAGAGTTAAAGAATGTGAATGTCACAGAATAAGAGCTCCTGGCATATGCAGAAATGCCAAACAAAATATTTAAAATAAAGAAAAAATAATTTGATTTCTTTTCAGACAGAGACAGGTAACTTTAAGGTGAGCCAACTTAAGGTTTCTGAGCGCTCTGCCAAACTCCTAATAGTCCTATTTTTCTCTATTTGATACGACTTTACCTCGGATTATCCAAAGAGCACCATTGATAATATTGACAGACCCGTGTAGCAATCTTTGCCTTTTTAGTATTCAAATATAAAAACTTGTTCTTTTAAAGCATTAAATGCTTTAAATTTAAAGACCTATTTGATATTATATAATGAGACCTGTTTGATCAGCGAAAAACTACAGTATTCTCACAGGACAATATACCTTTAGCATGAAACTTAGAAAGTTAAAAACATACAGTAGCGAATCTCTCAAATTGTAGTGTTCATGCAGCATTAGTAATAACAACCAAGTTAGTGTATCATAAATATAAATATTACATATATTTTTATATCATTTATTCCTAAATTAGCTAGGATATATTGTGTGACAGTTTAAATTGCGCTAAATGTACCATCTTACTAGTAACCTTGTAAAAGTATATAATTTGACATCTCTGCTTACATTGTGCTTAAAAAACTGCAAAAACACTCAAAAATCAACATGTTTTCATGTGCTGTTAACATGCACCTGCTGTTACTATCATTTGTGGAGAAAGAAAAACTTTTCTTTCAAGAAACTTTTAATAAAAAGCTTACCTGTGATATTACAGTAGACTTTAATGGGATCCAGAGGACCACTTCCATCAGGATCTACAGAGAAATATCCAGAAGAACTGCCTGCGAGTCTGTAGTGTTCACACGAAGCTTCATACACAGCTAAAAATGAAGACAGGGAATAAAATATTTAATTGTTTATCAAAGTACTTGTTTATGAAACACTTCAACAGCAATAACAAGGCTATTGTTTGATAGGTTAGGGCTTTCTACTGTACATGCCTGTACTTTTAAACAAACTTTCTATAAAGACAATCCCTAAAGGGAAACAAACAAACAGAGAAAAAGAGCTTTGCTGGAGAGAGAATCTCTAAGGATCAAATCTTCCCACAGACTGTAGAGACTTGTTTTGATATGCTGCACATTATGCCATGTTAGTCACTGTGTCTTCACTTAATATCAAAGCTCATTCAAAGAACCCAAAAGGCATGCTGGGAGTGAAATCGAAACAGATGTTACTTGCTGTTTAACTGAGATTTAATATTTTACAATCTAAATAAGTGAATTTAATATTGACAATATATGCTGTATATGTATAAATATATAAATACAGTAGGTTTATTAGTGTTTCTGAAATGTAGGAATCCGTTGCGCAGACCTACAGTTATGGCATGTAGCTCCAGTGTATCCTGTACCAGTGCAATCGCAGTAGAACGATGACCACGTCTGAGAACATCGGCCACCGTGCTCACAAAAATTATAGAGACACCTGACA
Source organism: Triplophysa tibetana (assembly GCA_008369825.1). Classification (NCBI taxonomy): domain Eukaryota; kingdom Metazoa; phylum Chordata; class Actinopteri; order Cypriniformes; family Nemacheilidae; genus Triplophysa; species Triplophysa tibetana. Next base: position 13,783,603 of record CM017902.1, read on the forward strand.
GAAAAGGAGATATAACCAGAGGAATGAGGAATTGTGCAATTCTGGTCGAGCACTGATACAGTTTTAAATAAACGGAAAGAAACCGAGTGCAATCACATTATTTAAAGCCGAATTCATGTAGACAAATTATTTTTAAAGTCCAATTTAAATGAATGTCAGATGACAGCAACAGACACAGTCAAACACTCTATTAGTCAAGATAGAAAATATCTAAAATATTAAATATATAAAAAGAATATCTAAAAGAAATGATATTTCATATCAACTGCAACCGAGTCTAATTTAAAAAAAGTTAAAATAATATTCGCAGTCACGTCAGAGAGTAGTCAGATTGCCAAGTCAGTTGCCTGCCTGGAGAAAACTCATTTCCATTCCAAGAGTTGATATGCTTTTCAAAGCCGCGATAGTTTATAGGAATAATCTGCAACAAGGAAAACCTTTTAGCTTGTAAATGAAAAAAAATAAACTGAAAGTTACAGTATCTGAAAACCTCAACAATGACTAAAACAGGCAGTCAGAGAAATATTGCATGTCATCTTAACTCGCCAGCACAGAGCACTTATTAAATACATCAATGTTATTTAACAGTGTGAAAATTATCATTTATTTAGGATTTTAGTTGGAGACAATTTCAGATCATTCAACCTCAACAGTAGAATGAACGCTTGAGTCTTACCATCACAAACTGCCTGTCGATAAACTAATACACAAATCCATGTTTGTCAGAGGTTTCCAGAGACGTGCTGATTAATAGCACTTTAATTTCGTCTGCTTAACTTTCACAATTACCAGCCTTTTAAGCCTGCATATATTATTTCACTCAGCTCGGTTTGCATGTCTGGTCCCCGAAGAGCCGCTTTACGAGGCCTCGACGTACAATATAGCCATTCAAACAGCCATTAACCGCTACAGGGAGAGTCAACTGCAGGCTGGATACTGTTTCAGGTAATGATTTCATTACCTCGGTGCTATTTCTAGTCATGCTTTGAAGCAGGGCTTTGCCGGACCATAAAATTATGCTAGAACTGCTTGATAGCAATAAACCGCCCAGTGAAGTTTTAGCGATAGAGGTTGTCGGTGAAGAGGGACGTGTTTAAAGTAAAAGTCGATGACCTGAAGATTTGTTGTAAGGTTTGTGATGTGGAAAGTAACAGGGCACGCAGCGCTTGCATTAAATGGGTGATGGACAGCGGACGTTTATTTGTGATTTTAACTTATGCAGTATAAGCGTCATTAGGTCACATACTGTAAGAATTACGTTAATACTACATTAACCTTTAAAATTTTGAGCAATTTCAAAGGGACAGTTCACCCAAAAATGAAAATTCTGTCATCGTTTACTTATATATTTTATCCAAATAGCGACGGCACCTATTCACATGCATTGGTTTTGTGTCAATACAAAAGGCCCAAGAAGTGAATGGGAGCCAGGGTCTTTACATAAGGCGGCGTACTTATTTTGTGTTATTTGAAAGAGAGAAAGTCATGCAGGTTTGATGTGACAAGAGGGTGAGTAATTAATGACAGAATTTTCTTTTTGGGTGAGCTATCACTTTAATGTTATTAGCAATGCAAGACAATGTCTGTAATAAAAATGTGAAATAAACCAGCTATCAAATTAGTAACATGAGAATTAATGACCAATGAGAAGCGCAGAGCTTTAAAAACACATGCAGACAAACAATTTTGATCAATTCAAGCAGCTCATTTGCAGAAAGCACATCGAAACGGCCACCCATGCATCACCAACTTTAGACAATAACAAGGTCTGCCTTGTAAAAAAAGATTAAAAGGTCTTCCACTAAGACTTCATTAAAATTGAAAATCAATGTGCCATGCAAAATAATGAACTTGTTTCCATGGAGAAGCAGCCGCGACAACATCCGAAACCAGAAAGAGGACAAAGCGTAGTAGGGGTCAGCTATTTTGGCACTTGATTATCAGAGACCCAGTCTGAGGTGGGATACAGAGGGCCAGAGACGTAAAAAAGGTTTCGTCTAGCTGCCGGCAACGGTCTGCCCTCTGGCAGCCTCTCAAAATCTGTCACACAGCTCACAGCGGAGGTCCTCAGACTATGACAGCTGCTCATGAATGATTTAGGCTTGCCACTGATGGAGGGGTCTTGTCATGTTCATACAAGTTCACTATTAATAAAATGCCACCGCTCAGATAAGCCGGCGGGATATGTCCCTGCCAAATAAAAACATATCGAGAGACTGAATGAAAGCCAATGCGGTGGTCTGGTTGAAATAAAATGGTGTGGATGGATGTGTATCAATTTCTGAAAATATATACTAACAGTCCTAGACATTTGAATAAGGTCTGAAGCAATTAGACATATTGAGTAAGTAATAAGTAATAATCTAAAATCATATATTTCATTTCTGTACAACTCACATTTAATGTAACATAATAATTCTCTCGTTTCTAAATTCAACCTTAACTGGTTCATGTATCTTGCAGTTTTAAGAAAAGTCAATAGCTCATAGCACCATAGCGTTGCCAATTGGTCATAAGTCAAATGTGTTTGTGGGCTTTTGGTAAGATTTTTTTATGAATTTCTTGTTTCCCCCTTTAGTTTTTTGTTTTGAGTCAGACAGTGATTCAAAGGCTTTTCTGTCTGGCCTTCATGTTTTGAAGATGTTGTGCAGAAATCTGTCTGCATTTGGGTTTTGTCCATGCAATCCCAGACAACACAATCTTGGGCCGCAATACCAATCTTTAAAATAGAAAACCATCCAGCAAGCAATCCTGCCATTTATCTTGTTTACTCCACCTAAGTTAATAAGGAGACGAAAGCAGAAATCTCCCCTCCTCTATGCGGGCCCCAGCAGACCTGAGATACCGCAGGGGTCATGTAATTCTGGGTCGATGAGGCTTCTGATTCCAGTGTGTGGTAATGAGAAGAAGTGCAGAACGCAGCATTGAGCTTGTTAGTGGGCCGCTAACCTAAGTGATAGTACAAATGAACTTCCTCCAGTTATAATTAGGACTCTGCCAATAGTCTGGCTCAACCAGCCCATGCTGGGCTTCAAATGACAAAGCTTTGACTGGCGAATGTTTCAACATTGCAGCAAAGACAGTAAAATGCTCTCAGGATTTTGGTGGTAATTTACAATGGGAGCAAAAGTCTGGTTTATGTTGATGTTTGACTCATTGAAAAAAAGGGGAAGACAACTGCACCTGTCACGAATGCCGCATAAGTCAAACTGCAGCTGATTGTAGCTCCCTAGGTGGCCTCGGTGAACTGACATGAGATCAACTGGTTGGTTGTTAACAAAGATGAGCCTGACACAACCCTGAAAGGCTATTGTGGGATTGAAGCAGCTTGAATCGTTGCGGGATGCAGGACATCCTAAAGAAACGGATAAAAAATGTGAGTTTAAGGATGAATGTACAACAAAACATGTAAAAAATATGTAATTTATTAACTTCATTACCCTTTAAATGCACATATGAAAATGTTTCATTTGTATACAAGGTTACACAATTATGGACCCAGTTGTAAAAGTCACATCTAATTATGGTATTAGGAGAATCAATATAGCTGTTGCCATAAAAATGAAGAAAATAATATGTGTTTATTGCTGTAAAGGATAGGATGGATTATAGATTTCAAGTTACAGTAGTTTTCATTTATAATACGATAAATACTCTAAGGCTGCTAATAAATCACAATTAATCGGATCAAAAATAAACGTTTGTGTTTATAATTTTCTATGTATGTGTACTGGGCATATTATTTTGTACTTTTAAACACATATACATTTATGTCTATGAGAAATATATAAAATATGAAAATGAATAAATGTTTATATATAATTTAAATGATGTATACATATAAATACATGCAAATATTTATGAATACAAAGATAATATGCTCAGTGCAGAAAAACTTTTGTTCTGGATGAGATTAATCACGATTTTCCTTTGAACAGCCCTAAATGAAATTATTTATCTTATTGACACTATGTTTGGCACACACACAAAACAAAAATCAGAAGTTGACTTTCTAAACCTTAATCTTTTCCACAGACTGTGTCACGCTATTGAGCTTAAAGAATATTTCATTATACATTTTTATATATATTTCATCTATGAATGAAAACAAAATACTACAAGTTCATCCTTCGCTCGGCTAAACTATTAAAATAAGTTTTAAGTGTGTTTGTTGCCCAGGGGAATGAATGTTGTGAATAATGTTAGGCAACTCACTGACATTGAGTTGAATATACTCCATCAAGTTTTCAAGAATACAAATGACTCTGCTAATCGTGCCTGCAGATTTAATTACCAATGATCTTTCGATCCTGCCTGGAGATGTTTACGCACTATATTTTACCTCCAAAATACTGTTTGCCGTTTGGCTCCAGGTAATTCTTCAGCTGAATGGTGGATGCAGGCTCATTGTCCAGAGTCATGATGATCTGTAGACCTCTAGAGCTGAGACTCACTGAATGCCACAAACCATCATTCACCCTCTGGCCTGTCAATCAGAAAAAATAACAATGTACGCTGTTTTAACGAACACATTGCTAGTTTGTAATGTATAAAAAACCTTTAAGTGCAACATTTCAAGCAGTTGGCACTTATACCAAATGCGCAACGCCTTCAGAGAAAACAAGCAGTGTGTAATAAGCATGGAAACAAAACTTAAAACACAATACAAAGTGGCATCAAAACATCTGCTGGCAAAAACCGCCCCCATCCCCGAAGATGAATTCTTTGAGGTTTGATTTAATTAATTCCGGCCATTACAAATGAAGGGCGCCCAAGCTGTGTGTGGCCACTGTGTGTCTACAGCCTCCCCTGTGCCGCCATCTGTTTTGTCTTTTGAGCTCCATTGCTCCTCTTCTTCTATATCAGTAATTACCACACCCTCTATTTCAGTCAATGTTCCTATGACGCTAGACAAAAAAGGTTTAATGAAGGAAAACAGCAGCTTTAACAGGGTCTAGCCTTGAAAAGCAGATGGAGTTTGCCCTTTTTTCCCTACTAAGCGTCAATCAATGTCAAACATCGGGTTAGACAGAAACATGCACCTGTCTATCTGAGACACTTTTAGGCTAGCATGCATGTTTGACCTTGATCTTCAGTCCAGCAAGCTAGACAAAGATGTAACTTTTAGCCTTTATAGCTGAAGAGATGAGCTATATTGACTTCTATACAAAAGATTTTGTTTTTTTATGCATTTCATTGGATGAAAGCGCTGGGGTAACGGTGTATCATCCTGTGCTCTGTAAGTAATAGGATGTCTCTGAATTGCCTGGCTGGCTTAATTGAAAAAGAGAGACATTTATGCTCTTGATCACTTTGTGCATGTAATTGCTGAAAGTGAGAATCCTTTCCAATTAAGCTCCTTCAAAGCAGTAATTTCGGTGGCTAGAGTATGTCATGCCTGGATAAAAGTGACAATTCTAGCATTTGATCATTTCCATGTCACTTGCAGAAGCTTTATGCAGCTTACAATATGCCGGACGCATGTTAAAAACATGTAGTGTTTGAAAGAATAAACGCTACATCAATTACATAATTTGGAGAACGTGCTACCGATAAACTTTCAAACAATCCAGTGTTCAAAGGGCAAAGTCTAGTTGTGGAAATTACAGCTTGTTCACCATGTACCTGCAATGCAACACTCTAAAACTTATTTTTGAGAAAAGAGCACTCTAAAAATATTGGGATATTTTCGACCCAGCAAAAAGGTACAAACCCAACGGCTGGGTTAAAGGTCCAATGTGTCATTTTTTTGCAAATCTACTGACCGAAACGCAATCTAATGTATATAACTATGTCTTCAGAAATGTGTCAAGACCTTACATGATGAAACATTATATTTTTATTACCTTAGAATGAGCTATTTCTGTCTACATACACTGTGGGTCCAATTACATGGAATTTGCCATTTTGTATCTACAGTAGGCCTTAACGGACAAAATGCTCTACAGAGCGTGTAGTGCTTCGCAAGGGAGGAGGGACGGGGGGAGTGAGCCTTGGTTGCAATTAACAACCTCAACGCTAGATTTCACCAAATGTCATACACTGGACCTTTACCATATCCCAGAAAATGCTTTCTATTTGGCCTAAAATGGTACACAGTACCCACAGTAGGTTGAATTACAAACCAACGGTTGGGTTAGACACTTTTTGACCCATCTCTCTTATCTTTTAGAGTGTAGTGAGTTAGCATAATAAAACCAAGCAAAGGAGAAAAATCTGAGCTCCTCACCCGCCGACACTTCTGACATCTTCACAGATGCCGTCTGATGTGTGAGGCGGAGGCGCCCGCTGCTGATCTGCAGGATCAAGTACGAAGGCTCCTGACCGGAGATCAGTGGGTTGGATAGAAGCAGGCCGTCGGGGTTCCACGTACGAAACTGCAAGCGTACTGAAGGGCCTTCCAGGACCGGTGCAGGTGCTGGCAGCGACAGAAAGCTGCTGCTGGAGCACTGAAATGTGGCTGCCACCAGCTGCGGCTCAGAGCAGGAAAAGGTCACGTTGCCCTGTGAGAAGAGAGAGAGAAAGCCAAAGCGGGGAATGACCAACGGCACTGCAATCTGGATACACATGACCCACTTGTACTGTGAAAATGAAAAGATACACGAGGCTTAATTAGCGGTTCCTCAGATTGCCACACTGTAGGTACCTTTTGGAGTATAACCGAGTGATAAAAAAAGCTGTTTTAACTCATGGTTTAGTAAAATATAGACAAACCCAACCATTGCATATGAAGGGACAGTTTACCCGACAAGAAATAAACATTTATTTTGTCATTTATTCACCCTCATGTCATTCAAAACCTGTGTATGACTCCAGTCTTGATACATGAAAGAAGATATTTTGAGAAATGTCTTAGTGGTTAGATGTCCATGCAATGGAAGTCAATGGGGGCCAATGTTCTTATATTCTTTTGTATTGGGCTTCTTTTGTATTATATTCAAGTAATACAGGTTTGTTATGACATGAATAAATGATTGAACGTTTTCATACAGTATATACCATCTAAATTAACCCATGCTGGGTTGTTTTGAGCAAAACTGTGTTAACCTAAGACTCTATGGATATTTTCTAGGTTAATTTAAACCACCAGATTGATTTGTACATAATTTATTCCGCACTTTTTAAAAGAAGAAATGGATTTATAGATTGATAGACACAAAATAAACTGGGGTACATAAACATTTCTGTAGCAAACAAACATGCCTCAGGTCATTGGTTTTTCTGTCTAACATGCTTGGTTTCAGGTCACGCCACAACATTTCAATGAGTATAAGGTCGCAACCTGACTGTTTTTTTTTAAATGTGACATTTCCCCTGCCTTAGCAATACATTTTCATGGATTTCCTCAGGATCATTATCATGTTGTATTTGTCATACTGAATTAATGCCTATGTCAAAACAAACCACTGTAGCCAAAGGTTTAAAATCACGTTTATAGTTACATGGCAGCGAAACCCTCTAGCAATGGGGAGAAAGCTGGAACCACAAGGAGAGACAAGGATAAGCAACAGGAAACAAGCTGAAGAGACACAGGAGAATTGGAGAGGTTGGGAACCAGACAGGATAAACCCACAAAGGCAGCAGGCGGTCTAGATAAATGTCACCAGCGCAGCTCCATGGAGAGCAACAGAGGCTCTGAGAGCACATCCGCAGGACAGAAGCTCACGTAAGCGTGAAAAGGTTACTGCAGTGTGAGGTGAACACCTCATTGATCCCTGTGCCACGGGGCTGTACAGACACCAGATCGCTGTACTGAGGCCTCGCCGAATCTTCTACCGACCCGACAGCCTTGAGCTGTGTTACGAGTAAATATGTTTGTTTTCTTACATGGCCTGGCTGAATACAAGTCATTTTTCCTCTGATGTGATTCACACAGGGTGTTTTGTCAAAGTAATTTTGACAAAGTAACAGGAATGTTATCATTTTTAAGGCATCTTACTTTTCCTGCCAATTAGCGTTTTAACAGCTAGTCGAATGTGACACAAAAACATAATTTGGGAAATGTGAAGGCTGACAAAAGTAAAGGTGTGAAAAAACTTGAAAGCAAAAAATGATTGTTGAAAATGAAGCGACAAATTTTGACAGAATCTGCCAACAGCAAGATTGTGGGTTCCACTCCCAACCAGTGGACAAAGTTAAAAAGTCAACTTTGAATGCACTATGAAATGCTATAAGTCAATGTGTAAGTGCAGATATTTACTGTAAACTATTCAATTAGTAAAAGCATAAGTACATAATGTATGAGACAAGTTGCTCACCACACTGTATATCTGAGGCTTTCGCCGCTTTGCCAGGTCGATGACATTGACTCCATTGTAGTAGAGGTTCTCCATACAGCCATGAAAGTTACGTCGAATAAAGGTCCCAGGTTTACCAGGCAAAGGGATCCCTCCAAAGCTTAGCTTTATACACAGAACAAAATAAATTCATCAGAAAACAAGGTTCATTTCAACACAGATATTTTAAACGTATTTAATAGACCACAGAATATCCAATATTCTTCCTGCTTGTAGCTCTGAGCTTCATTGAGTGGTATAAGGATCTCTGAGGAGAAATGGTCTGTTGACCCTTTGTTGTTATCTGTAGCCATGAATTAATGTAAAAGTTAATTTTCATTTATACAATCAATAGACCTTAGAAGGGCAAGAGGACATATCTCATTTTATTCATGAAAATGGGTCTTTGAGGGATAGACATACAGTGCCGTCTATAGGTCATTGGTGATTTTTTATCCATCAAAAAACACAATATTGAGACAGCAAGAGAACCAAACACAGACTGAACATTTTTCCTCTAACAGCCCTGCTTATATTCACAGAAAAACAACAGTATATGACATACAAAATGTATATTGGTCATTCTTTAAAACTTGATTGTGTTTTTTTAAGCATTTTCTCAGGCAAATAAATATGCCGCAGGTCTTTGGAATTTAAGACTGTCTGACATTCACTTCAGGTCATAGCACACGGTTTAAAAGGGTTTAAGGTCAGGACCTGACTTGGCTCCATCAAATGTGAAATTTCAGCTTTTCAGTTGTATATGTTGTTTTGTGGGATTGTTGTCATGCTGCTTGAGCTGGGCTCTATAAAGCTTCATCTCACGTATGGACAATCTGCTACAGTTCCATAAAATTTATGGATACAGCCCAGAATTTATTTTTCTCTTAGAAATACAGTCCAGAACATCTGCAGGGTATTTCCAAACTACACTGAATGTTTAAAATGAGTTTTTTTTTGGAAAAGCTATTCTTGCTCTTGGGCAAACATAAAACTTCAAAATTTAGGCAAAACTTTAAATGTGGTACTTTTTTTAAATCAACCATCAACTAGTTTGTCAAAGTCAAGAAGTTCAGCAACATTCATTTACGAAGGACAGTAGTTTTCATTCTTGGTAAGTATTTAACACAAAATGGTGTGGGAGGGTAAAAACAAACAGCAGGATGGGTGGGTCTTTTATTTTAAAACAATTAAACATGCATTAAAGAGCCCATGGGTAAGCATCAAACAGCAGGCCGGGTTGTCGATGGCGGGGAAAGTGAAGGTCAGGTTGTGTGTTGTGTGGTTGGGGTCAGGTCCAGAGTTGCAGGACCAGGCTGTTGTTGTCTCAGTGGCAGCTAAGCTATGTCACGTCCTTCCTGGATCTCGAGGGCACCTTTTTAATACATAGAGCAGTGCCGTTTCTCATTGGTGGGAGGGAGGTGCACTTCTGCCTTTATGGTGCTATTAACTTCAGGTTCACCTCATCACTGCTCTACTGATAGCAATTGCCTCCTATTGTATGTCTGACTCTGGAACAGCGATCGGACGGCTTGGGAAACAGTGATATGTGAGGAAGCAGTTCCTCTATCACAGCAGATTTATGAACATTGAATTTTCCTCTTAAAGATAAATAAAGTCTTTTCTTGTCATTTTACATCCAGAGGCTTTTTCGTTGGCTCCCAAGTACCCAAACCTGTGCCATAAAGAGAATACTCAACTCCTACTCTAAACTCTTATTTTCAAAGGTTACTCTGATATCTTGTGGCTGTTAGTTTTCACTTATGTAGTTATACTGTATACTGTAGAGACATTTCTTCACACACCAGGTTTTCATATCCGGATGTTATTCAAAATTCAAATTATTCACATTTACTACACATTTATTTTCACACAACTGGACAGAGGGAATTTGTTTCTTAAAAAAGTATCAGCACGCATTTGATTAAATTCCTTAACGCGCATTGACCATGTAATTATATTTACCACGTTACTACTTCCATGTTTCAGGAGAAACACCTTTGTCACCAGATGAATGCTACTTTAATCATATCCAATTTCCACAATGAGGAAAAGTATGAGTGTCTGAGACCTACCTCATAGTCAACCTCTAAAGAATCTCCATCACCCCTGGTCCTGAAGTGCTGAGTATGTCTGTCCAAAGTGAAGTTAATCTGCTTGCTAAAGCGTTCGATCAGAACAGAGTGCCAGTGGAGATCATCCAGCAAACTTCCGAGAGTGACCACCATACGAGCACTACTGGACCTCACCCTGCTGTCATCTAACAATTACAAAATGTCATCATAAGCCGTGGAAAAAAATTAAGAAGCTGTGGAAAATCTTTTTTCTTAACTTATCATCTATAGGTTTAAGTTTAGGTAAATGTTAGTTTCATTCTGTGAACAATATTTCTACAAATTTTCAAATGAAAAATATTGTTTCTATCTGCATTCATTTTCAGAAAACGGCTAAAAAAACTGAAAAGATACTTTTTTCTGACCTAAAATATTGCAAAGATAACAAGTTCATATTCACTTTTTAGCAATACAATAGAAATATATGTACAAGTATTTTGGAAAAGTTTAAAATTAAATTTGTGTTTTATAAACTGTATTTTTAGCACAGTTAACATGTGCCTTGTTATGCTGTTAGTCTTTCACATTGCTGTTTGCTGACTTTAGGTCACTCCTGAGGTTTGATTTTGTTGAAATTCGACAGACACTGGATTGGAATGGCCATAATACATCTAGAAATGCTGATTAAATGAAAATGTGAATATTTTATCTCTTAAATTCCTACTGTAACTCACCTAGGTTTAGATGCAAGGCCAACCTGCCACGATGTAGCTCCAGAGTGATATAATCCCCTCGCTGGCCTTCTCCGTGCAGTAAAACACCCTCCGCCTGTCGACTCTTAAATCGCAGAGATATAACATCTTTCACCGTGCTCATTGACTTCTGGTTGAATCGGTAGAGCAAAGAGCTTCTGCCATCAAAGTCTGCCACATAGGACCCTACAGACATGTGACATAAAGCAGTTACTTTTTTATCCATAAAAGAAATTCTCATTTAATTCAGAATTAAAGAAACAATAGTGAGCAGAACAATAGACAATTTAGAAATTTCCATTACTGTCCTATTTTCTGATTTCACGTAAGGGATGTCGTGTAAATGAAATGGTCTGGAATTACAGCAGTCTTATGGATTCTGAGGTTGGGAGAAAATGGCTGGAGATCTGTTTCACTCTAAATGGTGATGAGAATATTTAAAATGCAATCAGCAAGATGACCTGTATTATGCTGAAACTAAATAAGGGAAGAACATTCAAAAGCAACAGAGAAAATGAAGTTTGCTAAACTGCTTATGCTGCAGGCTGAAGGAAAAGCTCTCTAAAGTTTAAATGTTTTGGCTAACATCAACGCCAGCATAACAGTAAAGGATGATGGGCATGGAGAGATGTTATACGCTTATGTATATATTGTTTACAATTTTGGAATGAATGGAATCCCCCCATTATAGACCCTGTACATTTCTTGGTAGGCTTATGTCAGAGAATAACATTTTACAAACTTATTTGATTCAGCAACCAATGACTTCATTATTTTTAGCCATAGACTGTATGAAATATGGACATAGTGTTCGTGAAGCATAAAGTGGGCGGAGCCAGCCATCGCCATTTAAGCAGCGCGTCTTTCCCGGATAATCGAAAATGGGCAACGAGGTGGGACGTAATTGGAGCTGAGGCGCATGGTTGCTGAAACTACTTAAGTGACCACGCACCTATTTTGCTGAATTTTAAGGCTTAATATAAGTTAAATAGGTAATAAAAAAATTCACCCTACTCACATATGTCACGAAGGGTAAAATTAGCTATATAGAGCAAAATCGTTTTTTGTACTAGGCTTTAAACATGTTTTTTTTCTGCTGCCATTTTAACATGGGGCTCAATGAGATTCTACTCTGTTTTGGAGCCAGCATCTAGCGGCCAATTGGTGAACTACAGTTTAAGTCACTTACATGTCGGCATCACAAGAGACATTGGAAGGTTGCCGCTTGTTTTCAGCCTAAAAAACAGACTGTATCAACAAACTACTGCAAAGCCATCTATCAGGACCAGTCTATTTAAATCTTGATGATATGGCAAATCTTTAATGGCACCAGGGAGGAAATGAAGGTCTCAATTCTTGGGTGGAACTGTCAGCTAGTTACAAGTTTTACTAGCATTAGCATGGTTACAGGTTAGTCTTGCTTTATACTTAACATTATTCTGCAGATTGACAAGTAAAACAAACGGGTCAACAATATATAAATCATATTAATATGGTAATATGGTGCATATTAATTACCTTGTTGGGGTGGGTTCACACATAAAATGACTGAACGGATATATCATTGCAGTCGGAATGACAGCTCTTGTCATAATAACCACCATGAAGTGAATTGAAAAAAATCACTGTATTTGAAGCACGGTGTTGTCCATTTTTTTTTTATATAAAAAAATCAAGATAAAAGGTTCAGCCCAACAGTGACGATATGGAAATTCAGTAAAATTGTAATATTTGCATTTGGCAGACAGTTTTATCCAAAGCAACTTACATTGCAGTGTATTATACATTTGTTCCTGACTATGTGTAATCCCCTGGGATCAAACCCATGACCTTGGAATGCTAGTGCTATGCTCCAACCACTGAGCCACTGGAAAGCTATATAATCTATATAATTAAGCAGCAATATAATGTTATGACATCCTGTAAACAATATGAGATATAAAATAAGCAATGAGCTTTTTCTCTGTGCTGCACTCTCGAACACCAGCTCAGGGGGGAATTTACCAAAACAGAACTGTGGCCACTGGCAGTGTTGTTTATTTCATGTACCGTGCAAGTTGCTCCAGCTTCGGATTCACAAAAGGTATGCAAATCAACGAACTGCCAAAAAAGTCTGAGCTGAACGCAGTTTGCACGGTGCAATTCCACATCTTGCAGACTAAGTGCCTTGTGGAGAGTGCACATGCATCTGGCAAACTTTGCTGAGACTATAGCATCGGTTCGCGACTGCAAACCAGACACCTGAAATGGCTTTTAAAAATGCAGAAAGCGTGCTCGACTACATTGTGCATCTGGATATTGTCAGAAACTGCAAGGGAGACCATGCAGGGAGAACCCAATTGCAGGCAGGACTCAGGGATGACGGGGTTAACAGATAATTTATTACAAAAACAAGACAAAAAGGCAAAACAAAACCCACGAGGGGGAAAACAAGACAGGGTAATATATATATAAATAAAGACAAGGACACTGACTTACTAAACTAAGAACACAAACACTTGAAACAAAACTAAACTAACACTTACTAGAACTCGGGATAACAGGAACAAGGAAACAAGCAAACAGCAACAGGAGATACAAGATGAAGCGCTACAGCAAGACAAGGGACTTCATACAGTTTACAGCAAACAACTTTCAAGGTAACACTTGCAATGAACAGAACAGCTACAATGCACGAGCCACAAGACAAAGAAACACGAGGACTCTTTATGGGGCCCAAACTCAGGATAATTAATAGGGACCAGGTGACACAGATCAAACACTAAGGGGAGGCTAACGAGACTGAAAGAGCGGGAACACAAACGAGACTCGGGGAGAGTATGGAAGGCCACAAGTGTCAAAAACTTCTCTCCCCACATGAAAACAGAGGATCCTGTATGATTCCACCTCTAGACTAAGAAATACCTGACAAGATGAGGTGGAATCATAACAGATATTTGCCCGGTTATAATGCAGTTCTACATTATTTAAAATACAGTATTACTGCTGCCATGATTAATAGAAAAAGCATAGGCTACATGTAAATTGCAATTCACCATCTACGGTAGAGAAATAACACTGTTTTTACTAACAAAGCAATATGTGTTATAGCCTCATTTACATGAATAGGGTTGGCAATAAAATTTTGTCAAATACATAATGTAACACAAACAGTCAAGTACTATTAATAGCAGAGCATATAATGTCTGCTTAAATTGTACTGTGGTTGATTGACAGCATTTTATACAAAATTATTTGTTATATGTTTGTGCTTAACTAATGGATAGAATGGCATGAGTGTAAGTTATGAAGGAAGCTCATATTTGTATGAACTATAAACTACTTTGAATGACGTAAACAATACTGGTACAGAAGAACTTCCCATTTCAGCTTTTAAAATGCAACCAATAGAAATTTGCTTATTGTCAAAAGACTTTCTGATTGACCAAAATGGTGTTGTGCAGATGCAAAAGCCACATCTTCTTTTTGTGTTTGTTCAAACTTGTTTCCTAGAACTCTTTTACTGAATTTCAACTCATTACCGTATGATGTCACTCATTATGAAGTAAAACCGTACAGCCCACAGAGGAGCAAGAGAGTGAAACAAGTGAAGTGCGTTTTAAAAGTATGCCTTCTTTCAAATTAGTGAAGCAAGACTCAGAAGGCTCATATTTACACACACACAGCATCATTTGCACTCTATACTGCTCACTTGCACACCAGGAATATTACACTGAATGCTCATTTGCACTAATGGACTACTTTCATAACTGCATTAACTCATCTACTGCACTGTAACCTTAATAACCGCATTAACGCATCTACTGCACTGTAACTGTATATCTGCATCTACTCATGTATTGCACCATAACTTCAATAACTGCACTAACTCATCTACTGCACTGTAACTTTAATAGCTAATGTTTGTAACTAATGCACACTCAAGTCACTTGCACTATTGTGTAGTCTGTATTGTTATCTGTTCATAACCTCCTGTACATTAATGTTCACAGTATATAGCCTTCTGTATATATTGTTCATAGTACATACAGACTGTCATATTTTCATAGTACATGCCCATTGTAAAGTATTTTCATAGTACATGCCCATTGTAAAGTATTTTCATAGTACATGCCCATTGTAAAGTATTTTCCTAATATTGTATTCTGTATTTATTAACAATGTATATCTGCACTTGCTAATTGCACTTCTGGTTAGACCTAAACTACATTTCGTTACACTGTACTTGTATATGTGTAATGACAATAAAGTTGAATCTAATCTAATGTAATATAGATTCCAACAGTGAATATAATGACCTTTAGGATAATATGCAACTGCTCCATTTGGTCAAATAAGGAAACTGCTGGCTGTGACAAACATGGTCTGGAAACGGCAATCTTACAGTTGCAGATAATGACACTTGGGTACCGAAGCATTCGCAGGTTCAGCTTGAGTTCACAACTGTCACAGCAGTTGGCTGATTAGCATTAGCATTTTGCCCATTATGTGATATGTGGCTCACGTTAATCTGTGCTGTTAGGTGCAGTCACGGCACTACCAGTGGGCAATAGCCATCAAATCATGTCTAATTAAAAATACATTTTTGCTCTTCCTGTAAGGTTATATTTTGTACTCACAAAACCGTGAGGAGTGCTTCCCAGCTAATGTTCATTTTGATTCTCTATGGAATAATCTAATGCTTTGTATGAAATGTTGTTTGGTGGCTGTGGTTCACTATTACAGATGGAATATTTCACCCAAACCTCAGGTTGTTCCAAATCTGTGTGAACGTCTTAGTTCTGATTAAGAGAGAGCAAGATATTTGGAAGAATGCTTGTAACAGTTCTTGGCCACTATTGACTTGCAGGAAAAGGTTGTCATTAATCTCAATGGTGGACATGGCAGGAGAACCCAATTGCAGGCAGACAGGACAAGGCAGATGAAGGGGTTAACAAAAAGGTATTTATTATAAACAAACAAGACTATGAAACCACAAAACAAAAACCCATGAGGGGGAAAACAATACAGGATAAATAATAAAGTTAACTAGGACACAGACTAACTAAACTAACAAAACAAACACTGGATATGAACACTAAACTTACTAGACAGGGAAGAACAGGACAGGAACAAGGTAACAAGTATAAAGCCACAGGATACAAAGACGGTTTCTCCAACACCAACAAGGTAAGGTATAAACTACAGGTACAACGACTTTGCATAGACCGGGCAAGGTAAAGCTCACACAGACGAGGGACATCATACAATGAACGCGCACCAGACAAAGAAACAAGAGGATGTTTTATAGGGGAGGTAATTAACACAAACTAGGAAACAGGAGGGTAGGGAACAATGACGTGACTCGGGGAGAGTATGGAAGGCCATAAGTGTCAAAACCATCTCTCCCCCACAAGAAACAGAGGATTCTGTATGATTCCACCTCTAAACCAAGAAATACCTGACAAGGAGAGGTGAAACCATGACAAAAGTGTTTTGGGACACTTTTGACTAACATTGTAGTTTTTCCTTCCATGGTAGTCATTGGTGGCCAAGAAGTGTTTGGTTACCAAGAAGTGTTTGGTTACAAGCATTCTTCCAAATATCTCTCTCCGTGTTTATCAGAACAAAGACATTTATATAGATTTGGATCAACTCAAGGGTGAGTAAATGACAGATTTTTTTATTTTTGGGTGAACTGTCCTTTTAAGTAGCATTTATTAGCGAAGCACACATTCGTTCAAATCAAAAACATAACCCATGCCCGTGTAATATAAAACTTTATGTAATCTATCATCTGATTCATCCTGCTTCAAAACTCTTTCTTACAAAGCCTGGCCAGATGAATGCCTGATATTTAGATAGCTTAGTTCGCTATTGGAAGATGTAGAGTCATCAAACAAGCTTTATTAAAAATCACTTGAGTAAAAACCGCAGCTGTCATGCAGTGCATTATCAGTCTGACCTTGATTCAGCACCTGCCGGAAATGACTGAAACAAGACAAAAGACAGCGGCTGTGAAGATCTGCTTCAAGAATTATGGGAAATGCTTTTACCTTATATACTGCGCCATAGCGCTTTTATTGCTTGTGTTGTTGTAAAATGTGCACAGTGTGAATTGCTATCAGATCTGGGATGCTTTTGTTTTGTTTTTATTACTAAGATAAAGGCAATTGAAATCCGTGACTTCAACTAACTCCCATTTTCTGTATAATTCCTCCATATCTGAAAAAGTGGCTGTTGTGTCTCACAGGGCACCTGGAAAATATTATTTTGAATTGGTAAATACTTATTTTAAGCAAATGTGTCACTCACGGTAGGTACAGCCATACACAGCCACTCTGAGGCCCACCCGACCGCTGGGGCTCCACTCCAGAGGAACGAAGCGAAGGAACCGGGTTCTGATAGGCTGGCTGATTTTTTGATGAACCACACTGTCTGGATTCCCATTACCCACAATCCTCTGCAAACAGAAAAAACATTGTAAAAAAAGTTTTGTTTATAATCATTTGATACTGTGCTAATTGACAAGACTGCACAGATTTGGTTGAATAAAATAGTAGTATTTGTTTTGAAGACCTCAACAGTTTACTTAAATGTCAACTTATTTTCATCTGCTAGTGTTCATAATTTGACAGTAATTTGTGTCTGACTCACTCGCAGTTGCGATTCGTGTTGAACATGAGAACAGATGACCAAAACACCACATGGTTATGGATGAATCACAATGGGAAAATGTCAACTTTTTCGAAGATAGACTATGTCCCTCTGAGATAGTGATAAATAACATCAACAATATCATCACCTTCCCTGGTGAGATCCTAGCAGCCCACAAACACTGTTATGATGCCAGCAAAAACAAGAATATGATGGTAATGACTTTAAAGCATTGTTTTGCTAGCTCACTGACTCGGAGGAAGAAATACAGCGCTCGCCAAAATTATCAGGGATAACTGATTTGTAGATAAGCAAGCTCACTGCTTTAGAGTTTTTGAAAGATGTTCTAAAGAGATTTCACCCTTAAGGAGCAAAGTTATCTGACGTGTGAAAATTAATTTAAAGTCCACTGTTTGGTCTGATGAATGTTGTTTTACTCTTGTTTAAATTTCGAAAAAACTGCAGGATATTGTATTCTTTTTCTACTTGTCTGCTGTTTTTTCTCATGACTGCACAAAAATTTCACCAGATCTCATTAGTTTTTTTCTACAGTGGTTTATATTTGTTCCATTCTTAAACTTCTTTGTATTAGCACGTTTCTAATGACATCATCAGCTCCTCATCTGAGAGCACACTGACGACAACATCCTGTCCCAGACTGCAGTTTCTTCTCTCTTTTTCCCCCTCTGAGAGGATAAAAGAAAACCACAATACATCCATCCAATTACCGATCAGTTCACCTCAACCCAAGGGCGCGGCGGAGCTTCCGCCGAGACTGGGGAGATGCCCCTGGTAGCAGGCTGCCCACGTAAACAGGTCCTCTCCACACTTCATTAACTCTATTCCTCCATTGACTTCTGCTAGACCTCCATCTCCTTTCATTAAGCTCCTGTGCTCTGCTGCCGTTATGATAAACTCTCCACGGACCGTTTCATCAGCCCTCTTACGTCTGCGACTGTTACACCTTCTGTGAGTCACCACTCGCCACTCCCCTTAAACCAGAATCTCTAGACATCAGAAATATGAGCTAAAAGAAGATGAGCTAAACTACGGAGGTTTTGTATGTGTGCCTTGAATGTACATCTGGTAAAAAAACAATAGACTTTGCTTGAAATGTGAGTGTTCTATTAAATGACAACTTGTCACAATATCTTTAACATTGCCGAACATTCATGGTTATGTTATGTTCCATGTTTCAATAACAGAGAGTTGTCCTTTTGTTTGAGCAAGCTTCCTCCATTGAACCCATCTAAACATGAATGAGACTCTATCCCAGGAGAAACAAGGACCTGAGAGTGTCACAGATAGCACCACCTCTGTGCCTCTGTGACCATCCTTAAATGAGTGCTAAGACAGGAAAACTGTCCCCAGACGAGAGACAAGCAGTCTCTTTCTTTTCAGACATCCTCTCTGGCTCCATTCTGAAATGCAGTTCTGTGCAAAGAAACATCTTAAAGGTATTAATTGCAGCTGATCAGCAAACTTGACAAGTGACAATTTCATTATTGTTTAAAGGGGTCATATGGCGTGAATACGTGTTTTTGGGTCTTTGGTGTGTTATTAGTTAACCATGCATGTATTAGACAAGTACAATTTAAAAATAAAAGTGTCAGAACAAAATAGGCATTCTATCTAAAAACAAATGCTCACCCAGACTTGCCTGAAATGCCTCGTGTAACCACACCCCCAAAAATCTACGTCAGTTAGTGGTATGATTTGAACCGCACAAATGTATACGCAAGTAAGGTGGGCGTACCTTTGAGTACAATTGCTTTTGAACCTGATGTTCCAAATATGGTAAGAGGCAATACATTTCCGTCACACGCTTGCCGTATTCGACCAATCACTGCGCACTGGTTAACTGGCCAATCATAGAACGCCACGCTTTTTAGAGCAATGAGCTTAGTTAAAGATTTGCGCGTTTCAGAGAGGCGGGGTAAAGAGGAGATACAAACATGAAAAAAAAATTCACAGCAAATTTCTTCTGTGGTTGTGATTCGGACCTGGTACAGCTACATGACTCATGCTCGCTTATCCGTCAATAATACTTTATGGGACCCGTATCGAACATGCTTATGCTTTAGGCAAGCTAATCAAATGAAATGATGGACACTCTTATCGATTGCCTATGGGGCTGCTCGAGCCTCCGTGTAATGGAGGAATGGATGGAGAGGGATAAAATTAAAGAGAAAACTGTCTGATTTGGATATTCAAAAATTAGCACATGAAACGTGGTGTTGAAGTAACAATTTGGATGCTGTTGGCAGCTATAATCATTTAAATTAAATACTGTACATTGGATAGAGGCGATTAAAAGAAAAAAGAGCTGTGCATTATGAAGATTTTGAAAGGTTATTCAAATGAAACAATCTGCAAAAAACATACCCTGAATTGGATGACAGCTAATTCAATAACAGAAATGTACTCTGTCAATTCTGAAAGTTTGTTTAATTCTTTTAATTTCACCTTGACTTTTAGTGCTTTATTCTGTACACATACTAGGCTACACACACCAGCGTGAAAACTGTATTCTGCAACAGAATTTACTCCAGAATAATACAGTTAGTGACAACCCCATTAACCAAAGTAAACGCAGTGTGTACAGAACCGAACAAATCAAGAATATACATGTATATATAGTTCTGGCAGGTCACGTCAAGCTCGCATCAGCTGATCCTCATCTACCTACAGCTTCTGTCTAAAATTAACTTTGGAACCAGCAGCTTATCGCGTTCCTCAGGAGAAAATGGGCCTCCTCCATCCCCAATTCCACATCAAGTTTACAATCAAGACTCAACTTTCTGATATTCCTTTCCATAAGTCTCAGTTATGTGTAACATAATGTGTTACACTTAAATGTCAATAGCAACCAATGACATCTGCTTGTTATGATCTGATTATCCTAAGGGAGGTTATCACTGGACTATGATATGCAAATTGTCAATAATCATTTTTTGACATTAGTAATCGTGACAAAACTAGCTGTTTATAACGTCTTTAGACGCCCATATGAGGTGATTCCTCTTGAGGTGCAAGAAAAGAGGTCTTCACTTTCGCACATTTTGACACAGAGCTAGCGGCTCACACAAGCCTTTGCTAAAGTGACAGTGTTGCCAGATTTTCATAGAAGACAAGCCAAGATAAGCCTGAAAATATATATATATTTTCGATTGGGAAAAGAAGATTCAATGTAGTGGGAAAAACAGCATGGGTTGCCTATTAACTAGTTCCTGTGCTCGGACATATTGTGTGCCAGCATATATATCGTTGTAAACCTTAGCGATAAACCTTATACCTACATACAGTATTCGGCTGCCTAACTTTGTATTTTCAATAGAGGTGACCTAATGTGCTGTAATATCGAATCAAACTCTTGTCAGTAAAACACGTCTACGAGGGCCCATCATGGGTTATGCAAACTAGAAATATGATCTTGCAGTCCTGCCAAATAGTGCACTATATATTCTAAAATAATTCACGATTCAAGCTTCTTCGGTAACACAAGAAGAAAAGGTCTTTCTTTTATTCCAGCCCTGAAAGAGAAGCAATTCTTTACAGCAAGGTTTTTCCGGATGTTATGGCAGTCTAACAATTCTGAGCTGTCAGTGTTAACATCTGTCACGTTAGTTAACGTCCTGCAATTCAATTCTTCTTCTCGTTCTCAAGAGAAGATCCTACCTCTTAACATTCACTCTCAGAAATTCTCATGGTAACATTCTCACATGCCACAGACCTACACAGCCCGGAGAAAAAACTGACAAAGACGGACATGTAGCTCAAAGACCCACAGGCTGTAAGAGAGAAGAAATGACCGTGGAGAGGCCCTCACAAAGCTTTGCACTCAGCAATTTTCTGTCAACGTAGGCGAATCCTGTTTCCCCGCCAGGAGATGATGGCAATACAAGACGAGAGAAGAAAGAGGCTACTAACGAAATGTGTCAGGAAAACTTGCATATAATAGATACACATATTTCTGCTTTTGAAGTGCTGGAGTCAGATTTCGTTCACCGGCGCTGTGGCTATCAGGGATTAACTAGCTGACTACAGTTTACTAATACACTACATGCAATTAATCCTTTATTGCAATTTGTCTGCCATGACCGTTTATTGATTAAAGATATATGTCCCTAATACACTAGAAATGCAAGCTTGTACAAGATGATCTTGTCCTGCCTGCTCTTACGCACACATGCAAGCTTTCTCATTTTGTGGCAAACATAACAGATCAAAACACTCACCGCCAGCCGCAGTGCAGGCTGGAGAGAGCAATTATCGGACACTTTGGGGAGTCCGTTCACACCTTCCTTCTGGAAGACCTTCCCTGACAAATAGATGGGTGGGGTCGTTCACTACTTTAGTTCACGCCAATTTAGTATTCCTCACTAATTCAGGTACACAAAAGCTGAGGCCTGACAACAAATTAGTGTTTTTTCTTAAAGCGGCCATTCCCCGTGATGTTAATTGTTCAAATTTAAGCTGATGTGAAATGTTGTTCTTAGAGCATAAACAATATATGCAAAATGACAAAGTTCAATGCCAAGCGAGAATTTGTCTTTAACAGAATCCGCATTTCAAGGACTACATAGAACGGCTTGAATCGGACAGCAGCCCTTTACTTTCCCAGGGGTACATGATGTCACTTTTCCGAGTTTTTGAAAAACCTCCGCCCAAAGGAGAAAAAAGGGGCAAGGCCTTACTTAGAGAAGAGGAAGAGCTGCTTGAGTATTGTTTTGTTATCAGAGATTGTAAAAATTTGACTGAGCAGCACACTTTAGTTTCACTTTCATCACAGCCCTAGCTGGTAATAAGAATTCTGGTAAAAACGCATTCTTAGATAACCAACGGTCAAATAACGGCTCCCATGACTTTAACATCAACTGTGAGAGCTGTCCTGTGTAATACACGGATATTGTGTGTGTGCACGCATACCTGTAAAACACTTATATGAAACGTGCTTTGAAGTCCTGCTTGCAGATGTCTCCTAGTGAATCTGCTTGTTTTATTGTCCAATATGAAAACGCAAAACTAACACTTCTGTTAATTGTGTTAATAAATATAACCAGTCTGACCCAATCAGTCCGGTGTCCGGAAGAAATCCAGTCATTTTGTTAGAAGAGTAGAATAGACATTCAAATATGTGGAATATAATGCGTTTTTCAAAACTAGAAATATGAAGAACCATAGTTAAACACCCCAAAAACATAATCAAAGCTTCAAAAACAGCAAAAGAATGGCTCCTTTAACTTAGATTTTAATTGTTGATCAGATGCATTGTGTCCACTCATTTTTACTTTAGCACTGAAGATGACACCCTTGAAAATTTGTGACGATGTGACGTTGAAGGAGGTTGCTGTGTAAACAGCTTATCTCAGCGAAAGGGAGGATAAAATGCATCACCGTGGCTGTGAGATTTGTTAGCTTTCAAATTTTACTCCTGGGCAAAAAACAACAACAAAACATACTAATGGACCCTCTTAGAATAATTGGTTTTACAATAATTTAAAGTTATGGGATTTTTACGATGTCAAACATAAAAATGTGATCTAAAAAGGATGTGTGCTGAACATAAGATCTTTTTTAAAAGCAAAATTTTAATACATACAAATGATTTCAAAGAAAGATAATAAATATCAAAGTCAGCCTGAAACCAGGAAAAATGCGTGGGTAGCACCAGCAAGGATTAAATAAACAGAGCTTAGAACTAATCTAGGGTTTGTTGATCCTAGTTTTATTTGAAATCAAATTGCGTTTAAAAACTTATTAAAGAATTAACAAATTGTTGATAAAAACTTTAACCTGTATTTAAACCGTCATATGTGATTAACTTTGTCCCCCATGATGGATTTGCAGGTGTAAATAAAAGGAAATAAACAGCTTTTGCACGTAAAAGAAATGTAATTTTGCTATTTGAAACCTTTCTCTGGATAATTTGTTGATCAGTCTGATTGTCCATAAACACATTTCACAAGCCTTGAGGTATATGACAGCGAACAAATTTGACAGTTGAGCAGCTTCATCATCCTACAGCTCGCGACTGGAGCAGACATAAGAGGGAAGAGGGAATCACGAGTGGGAGGAACTTTGCCATCGATACAGCTCCGGTAGGCGATTGCGTGCCCGTGGGTCGTCCTCTGTCGTGTTCTGGGGCTGTGTGGGCCTATTCATGACCGGCCCACAATTTAGACAGGGTGCCCACAATATCGGTAACCCTGGTCACTGGTGCAGCTAAAATTCTCTTCTCAGGATTGTCGGTCTGTTCCATTTAATCACAGACGTTGTGCTTGTATGTATTGGATAAGAAAGCAGGGCATCTTGAACTTGACGCTTCAACACCCAATCAAACCGCTGCCCCCCCTTGTGCTGAGTTGTTTTATTTATTATCATTTTTATTAACAATGAACACATCATGGCGCTTATGTATCTGTTTCTGCTCATTTTCCTGTACAATTTTTTACAGATATGCTTTTATATTGTTTAAATTTCCTCAATATAGGAAGTTTAAAGTTAATCCCTAACTGAGAGATAAATCAGAGTTTAAAATAATGGAGCAACAAAATTAAAGTTAATCTAGGTTTACTTTAAAATTAAAACCTGGATCAAACAATAGTTTAAAATTAGGTTTTCAATTTGGTGCAACAGAATTATTAAATAAACCATGATTTAATCTAGACCTATTTCTTGTTGGTGCAGCCCACCCAAAGTGTCACACGGTGTTCAATGATTATTATATATTATTTATCCGTGCATACCATTTTTTTAAATTAATTTGCACTTGTTATCTGTAATCAAAAACATTAAGCTACTCTCCCCCGCTCAAAAACAACTCTTCAACACATGACTTAAGTAACAAAAATGTAGTGACAGGTGAGGCTCTTGCCAACCTGTGCTCAGACGCAGAAGCTGGAGTGACATCAAAAAAGGTAGCATAATTGTAGCTTAAGGAACAAACGAAAGGGACAGTTTAATTGTTGGTTGCAAATGAGCTATTTAATTGTTATTTTGGCTAGCGTTTTTCAAAATATCTGTCTTCCCTCATTCAATTACTTTAGATAGACTGTGAACTTGCTTTTACTGAAACCGTTGTCCAGTGGCACTGCAAACAGATCTCAGTAAATCCTTAGTGTTTCGAGTCTGACATCATCACGCAACTATGTTTTTTTTTAGCAATTTTTATCAATCATAGGTAGTTAAGATGGTTAGGGTAAAGGTTTCGTAAGACTTGAAACACGAAGGATTTAGTCAAAATCAATAAGCCACGCCCACAGATCTGACTCGAAACACCAAGGATTTAGTGAGAGCCCACTGAAAACCTGGCCGCCGAGTGGCTCGACTTCAATAAACGGACTTTGTTTCACCACTAGTGGTTATCATAAACATTCCTAAATGCCTCACTTGTCTAAAAGGAAACATTATGCTTATTGACCTGATGAAAGAAGCTTGTAATAAAGAAAGACCACAACAAACCCAACAGAAATATTTATATAGTTTGCAGAAACTTAGTCAATCCCTTACACATGACAGTACAATAATGAGACAATTCTCTGCCAGATTCAAAGCAGGGTCTGAAAATCTGCCATCTATTATATTCAGAGCTTTTTCAATGAACATTTATACGCAGTGAGGGACTCTTGAAATTACTCCATTTTTAATGAAAATTATTGGCAAAGCTAAGAAGATCAAAGGACTCCTGCAAAAGGCAGAGAAAAGATTATCGCCTCATACTTCTTAACATGCTTCCTTTAAACTTGTTACCTGATCAACTTTATTCAGAGTTCCGCCACATAAAACGCAAATTACATCTTATCAGACTGTAATCTTCTGCTTTTATTAAACACACTTTGAAATGTCATTATATCTTTAATAAAGCGGTGGCCTCACAGTTTAAACGTAATTACAAAGCAGCGATATGAGACAATGATTCTTCTTCATTTATAGGTGTCATAACTGTTGAGCCTCAGCCTGAAGACGAAGACAATGCAAGTGTGGGAGGCTCAGCATCAAACCTGTGAAGATTGAGCGTCTCTGGCAGGTTCAACATCATTAGGACGTTCTATTTTGGGGCTCTCAGAAATTGCAAGTTACATTTCATATGTTTGGAGATGAGTATAGAGTTAATCTATTCTGAACTTCAACTTGTGAAGATATGATGCGGAAGACCTTCAAAATATAAAGACGTGGAAAAAAAGAAGAGATAAATTATTTTCACTAGTTATTGGTAGGTGTTGAGGTAAAATATAGTTTTTGTTTTGTTTTGTGAACTACTATATTTCACCAATTTCTTTATATAAATATTGTTTCTAGCTGCATTTTATTCATAAAAAAGTGAAACAGTAAAATGTCAAAATCATAATTTTTACGTGAAAACCTGGTTTTTAGCACCGTTTTCATGTCTCTTGTCATGTTGTCAGTCTTTCACATTGCTGTTGGATGACTTTGTCACTCCTGAGGTTTTATTTTGTTGAAATTCAACAGACACTGGACTGAAATGGCCACAATACATACAGAAATTGAATAAATGAAAATTTGGAATGGTCTTTTAATTTTTTTCGGCTATAGGCCGCCATGCCTCCATTTATTCTGGCTGGTGATGTGCACAGTTGTTTATTTTGCTTAGCAAAGTTATTTTGACTGTGGTCAGTCTTAAACGTAACATGTTGTGCAAATTCGCTGTTATTCTGCATAATAATGTCGTGTATGTGCAACCCGGTTCAGTATTCCATTGAAGAGCACATACACGCGGCATGCTGATCATATTGCATCCGCGTAATTATAATTTGTAATTGTATTGCATGTTTTTTTGGTGATAACTCTCTTGCTGTGCTGTTGGGCTTGTTGCGTTTCAAGTCTGGAGTAGTATTGTAAATGTATCATGTGTTAAGTGTGATGGCACAATGATGTATGCGCACTTCTATAGGAAAGCAAAGAATGGTTCACAACTTAATAGCAGCAATGACTTTTCTTTTATATGATGTCTGAAATATGTCGTTCCGATTGGTCAATAATTGAACTCTTTTGTTGGATAGGTGTGCATAATGGCAGGTAATACCTTAGGTTCACTAATGCCAATAAGATATTTTTCCTTCTGTAATACAATCATTTTATCTCAAATCTCATGTCTATTTATTTATTTACTGTAAGCATCCGTCTAATAAGCAGGATAACAAGGAGTAAGCCAGTTGCAAAATAAACTCCTTCAGGATGACAACTTCCAAGTCCTTATCACCCCGTAGAGATTTATTTTGCGATAATGACCAGCTGACTGTAAATTATCTCTTACATATCACTATCTGAACCCATGCAGGTGTGAAGGCTGTTCCATCAGTAATTGGTACTAAAATACACACACTCACCCCGACACTGTCCTCCAACATGTATTGTTTCCAGACCCGCCCGGTGTCACTGTAGAGAAGCATATAGGCGCTGACCCAATCCATGCTGCCGTGACGACCTTGTGTGGCCACGGCCGTCACCTCCATTCGGTCCTGTAGGTCAACCTGCAGCCATGGCGACCTGTCCTTCGACTCCGGGCTCCACCCTCCTCCTCCTAAAGGACCCCAGGAGACCCCAGTAAATGTCTATAGAAATTCTGAGAACTTCTTACACTCTAAAGCTGTTTTGAGATCAGTCATATGCAGTATGGTCAATATTATTAGACTAATATACAGGTACGTTTGGTTTTGTATTCACACGGTTTGCTGGTGTCACTCGTTTGACAGATTCCTCTTTGAAACAAGGCAAAAAGCCTCGACTTCTTGACCTTACTTAACATGTACAGCGTTCGCTTTGGATCATAAACAGGGAGGTGTGCCTGGGGGCCACACATGTTCCATAAAGATGCGTCTCTGCCCCCATGATCCTCTTGCCAAGGACTGTAGGTGAAAGTGGTCAGGCTCAGGCAGAGAGGTTCATTAGTCAGGCACCACGAACGTGGCTCAACTCCACAGGAGAAGATGAGAGCAGAATTTTAAACCTGGGATCTCTGACTTGAAGGAAGCAGCGTTTACACAGACCCCCAAGGGAGAGGAATCATTTAGTTTGTTACAGTCGTGCATGGCAGAGGTTCGTTACAGCTATGAATAGCTCAGAGGACACGCTGAGAGAGGGCAAAAGGCTTGATAACACATCAAACCAGCAATTTCCTGGAAGTGGAGTTAGTTTTCTTTCTTGGCCTAGTGGGTTTGAATTAAACACTCAGGGATATGATTCTACAACACTTCTATAGTACAACACTTTTTACCTGTATGTTTTTCATGACAGGGTAATTTATGTCGTTTTCTTAAGTGACTCTGACAACTGAATTAGCATACAAACGAGAACTTATACTTACCATCTCTTCTGTTTAGTTTAGCGAAGTATGCAGCCCGACTGTCTGAGAAATGTGAAGAGCTCTGAAATGAGGTTGCAGGCAGAAGAGATGCCAAAGATCCATCACAGCTGTCTGGATAACAGAACAACAAAATATATTAGCTTATGAGAAAATAAACTCCTTCACTTGTGTATGTGTAAAATGGATTTTCTTTAGATGAGATTTTTATTGTTCAGATAAGCTTCAATCAATCATTTGAAAGTTCCTGTAGCTCATAAAGTAGGGCATTGTAGGGCATCACCAACAAGATCGAGGGTTTAATTCCCTTCCTTCAGTAAAAATTGATCAAATATAATATAAATGCTAAAATGATGGGCTTAAGTTTTTCCTTCACATCCTTCCCCCAAATTTCCTGTTTTCCATCAGCGGAGTACCTGCTGAGTCTTTAATTATGAAAATGCCATTTATTTCAATTAATCACCACATGGGGAAAAAAAGGCTACTCGTATCTTAAAGCTTCATTTGAGGAGGAAATGAAGAATCCATCAATTGACAGTCCTTTTAAAATGTTGCCTTTTCTGTAATATTGCTTGCCAATAGGTGGTTAGTGTGCTGACATATAGTGCCAGTATGTTTCCAGCAACCTGAGTTAGATTGCCGTCTCGTGCGATATTTTGACGATCCTGCTCCCCTGTCTCTTTCCAGCACTTCACGTCACCTCTCCTCTGTCCTATCATAATACAGGCAATATGCCGAAACATATAACTTAAAAAAAAACATTGTGTGTGATGATTTTCTGTAAATCACAAAATGTGACTACAGACTGGGTCACATTTTCACAAACGGAACTAACTGTTTCTTAAATTCAGAAGAAGCAATATTTTGTTCTATGGAAAGTGTGGCATTAACAGCTTTAGATGTTTTAAAGTTATAAATGTTTGCCATTTACGTGCATAACGTACTTAAAGGCTTTGACAAATCCAATTGGATTGCATGATCTTTACAATTAACAAAATGATAATAAAAAGAGCACAGCGGTCAGAGTTATGAAATGTGATGGAGAGAAAATAGGTTTCTGGGTCAAGAAAGCAACTGCTGCAGGTTATCTCTATGGAAACAGCAAAATTTACCTCTGTGCTTCAATACGAGTTTCATAATTAGGGTTAAAACTCAGCAGGGGTCTTGACTTTAGTTTTTGATAGGAAAGGTCATGTGCTCTATTATCATCAGATTATAGATGAGAAAGTCATTCACTTTTTCATAATATGGGACAACACACACACTGTAAAAAATAACACAGATATTTACTTAAAAAAATGAAGGTAACAGTATTACACAAAATATTTTTAAGTACTTTGAAGCATATTTTTAATGCAATATTCCATGAATAAATCAAGTAAAACTACATACATTATTTAAGCAGTTCACATGATAAACTTTAAAAAATTAAGGAGAATTACTCAATTAGGCATTGGATTTAATTTCTTGATCGTTTTTAACTTCATTTTAACATTTATTATTGTTCACAACATACAGTATATGATGTACAAGTAAGCTGACAGTTGACTCAGTACTGACATTAGCAGCATTGCTGTTCACTGCCTGAAAAAACACACTAGGTGAAAAAACACACAAGCAGTAAGTACAAGTACAAGTACAAGCAGCACTCTTCTGAAAGATGGTAACTACGAAACTCAGAAATACAAAAAGAATATCTTCTAAATCTTAAAGACAACGGAACAATAAACACCATCAAGTCTTTCATTTCATTCTAAAGCACATAAAATAGCACTTATTTACAAAAATGACTCTCCTAATGCAGTCGCATGCAGAGCATGCTGGGAACTCTAAATTCACTGCTCAGTTAGGGATAGTTCCACCATAAAATAATTAAGTAAAGATCCTTCATACAAGTTTAAGTGGGTTGAACATGAAACAATTAAGTCAAATTCACTCAATTATTTGTGCATTTAGAATTCTGAGATATTTCTATAATTTTAACTTAAATTTTGGTTAAAAAACAATATCACAATTGTTTTAAGTAAAGTTTACTCAATTAATTTCATGAAATCTACTACAAGACAGAATCATTTTTTACAGTGCACACTTACACACATGCTGCAGTCTTCATTACCAAAAAGAAGATTATAAAAACCTTTGGTTTTGTCTTTACAAAAGAAAGAAAGTCATACAGGTTGCCAAGAGGGTGAGTAATGATGACAGAATTTCACATTAGGGTAAACTAATCCTTTACAACGTCACATAACTCAAGGCTCAATTACTTCAAAACCCATTTACACGCAACATGTGCTCCATTAAACTGTATAAAACAGCATGTCGACTGAAAAACCTAAATTAATTTAATTAGCATGTCAACAAACCCTGCTTTTGGGAACCTAGCAGAGATGTTCGGTTCCATTCAGTGAGGTTTTCATAACAGATCCTCAAATAACAAATTATTTTGCATCGCAAGCAAAGGCCCTGAAGCAGAAAGCAGGAAATGTGAAAGGGTAACTGAATATCAATATTTACACATGGGATTTTATGGTCAGTTCCCTACTGATCTTGAATTCTACAAAGTCATTTCAAAAGACTCAAGCACACTTTATATTTGCCATAGACGTAATGAAATGCCAGTCATCAGTTGACATACACTTTAAGTATATATTATGTATGTATATATTTTGCTAAATTAATGCTTCAATCAAAACACATTCACAGATGAGTGCTGTCTGCTCCACACAACCCCCGTCTTTAAATGTAGGCGACATATGTTCAGCTATTAACCTCCTGCTAGGCGATAACCACTTATGACCTTCATGAATATGTGAAGACTTTGCTGTGGCTTAGTTTCTTTGTGTCGCATCTCTATTTTCTTTACTCATTTTCAGACTCTTGATCTTTGAAGATCAACAGCAAAAAGACCAACAAACCCAGACAACACGATGGTTTTTTTGAGAGCAGCCAAAAACAGTTATGAAATAAATCATTTTGAAACGAGAGCCTCTAATTCATGCAGACCTCACATGAAAAGCTCAGACTGTTTTTATTCCCCAGAGAACTGCTATTAATCTGTTTAAAAATGTGATTTTTTTTTTATTTCGCAAATTCTCTATATGACGAAGCTGACATTTACATAGAACTCCAAGACAATCAGTTTGCCGTTGAATTTCTCTTTTTATTTATTATAAGCAAACACATTGTTGAACTTATGAAACATTAATCTTTCAGGCTAATAGTTTTTACATTGAAATTGATCAGAATCGTGAATCACGCAAGCGTTTCAAACTAATTACAATGTAGACCATCATTGAATTCCCTCTAGTGAGACTTAAACAGTTGCCTGAAAATGCCACACAGAGACCTCAACAATTACATGAAACATGACAAGAGTAACAATCAACTAACTGATCAATTACAGCCTAGTAACAGGTTCCTTACATCACAAGTCGATAAGTAATTAAATGACAAAAACAACAATAGGACAAATTGTCAAACGTTGCAATTACTGTTTATCTATTATTTATGTTGGGATAAAGGTAAATGGGACTGTACCAGAAAATCATTTTCATTGTATGCTTATTTGGAAAAAAACGTTACCATTTAATCCATATTTGACTTAAAGTGATACTCATAAATTTAAATTTTGTCCTCATTTACCTACTCCCTTGTCATTTCAAACCTGCATGCCTTTCTTTCTTCTGCAGATCACAAAGCAGATATTTTGAAAAATGTTGTTATCCAAACAACAGTGGTGCACATTGACTTGAATTTGTTTTGTGTCCATACAATAGAAGTAAATGGGTACTGCCATTGTTTGGTTACCAACATTCTTCAAATTTTCTTCATTTTTGTTCCGCAGAAGAAAGTTAGTCGTACAGGTTTAAAATGAAAACTGTGTGAGTAAACGACGACGGTATTTTGGGCAAACTATCCTTTAAAAAAACAGTGTAATAGAAACTCATAACAAAAGTTAATTTAAAATGCATGCCTTATATCAGGGCTGTGTTGTGGTCTATACATATGATTCAAACATGGCGTACTAAGCTCATGCGAACCTGGGATCTAGTCAAACCGACTCGGATCATGTCCTGATCCCACACTCCCTGTATCCATTCTTCCACAATCCTATATAAAAATAAAAGGCAAAAAGCTTACAGCAATAGGCAAATATTTGCTTGGTTTTGTGTACCTAATCTAAGAATCATTTCACAGCATGCAGATGTTTACAACCAACTAGAAAACATTAAATGTTGTAGAGGTTGCAATCTGGTGACCATATTACTGCACAACCTTACAGTATAAGGGCACTTTAGTAAATGACAAGAATCTTTTAGAGAAAGTCTGGTGGCTCTGCAGCTCCCTGTGTGCTCTTAGAGCTCCGTTTAGGATTACAGTGCCTCCAGCGTGGACTGGCAGATTATGAGTACAGAGATCTGAGCCTGTCTGCACTCAGAGGCCACTGATCCGGGATCAGGACGGCCGGCAGATTTGCCTGGACTACGACGGATCTCGCGCCATTGTTCCACGTCTCTACGCCAATGCACAGCAAGAAACTCTAATCTGGTGCAGAGCAAGCTAGGATAGCGAAAACTGGCTGCCGAGTGATTACAATAATCACTGCATTTCAGCCATCTGTGAGTCAAGGACTTGTTTTCATTTGGTGAATCTGTTTGGTTTTTAAATGGTGACCATGACAGCCTCCAGAAAGCTGAATGATGTATTCAACTGAATGATGAAACGCAAGGACAGAGCGCATATGAGGTCAAATGATCTCATATTGTAAAAATCCTACGTGTGACCTGACTTGACGGCACGGATCATGTATATGAACAGATGTCTTTAATACTGATTTAACACCCAACTCAAGAGGATCTTATTTCTCCATCGTGTCTATTACCCATCATACATCAGAGCTCCTCTGGGATTACGCCTCAGCATTTCTGTGATATTGTCACATGGTCTAATTGCACCATTTAAACACTTGTTTTGTCAGTTTACCCTTTAATTCCCGCAAAATGTTCTTTATCTATCTTCATCATAGCTCAAATTAAATATAATTTATATTGAATAAAACCAATAGCTTGTTCAGAACAGAATTTCCATTCATAATTTCTTGCATATTTACTGAAAGTCCACCCAAAAATGAAAATTATTTTATCATTTAGCCTACACATTCTCTTGTCGTTTTAAACCTCTTTGAGTGTTTTTTTCTGCAAAACACACAAAAAGGTATTATGAAGATTGTTGATAACCAAGCATCGACGGTACCCATTTGCTTGCATTGGTTTTGTGGCCATACCATAGAAGTGAATTGGTACTGCCATTATTTGGTAACCAACATATCCTATTTTGTGTTTTGCAGATAAAAGAATGCCAAACAGTTTTAAAATGACAAGAGGCTCATTAAATGATGACAGAGTTTTCAACTTCAAATGTGGTGTTTTCTGTTATACACCATTATACTCGAAAAATACTAAGGGGCTTATTCACAAAACTGTTCATCCACTTTTTCTTGCATATTTTCGTACTCTCAAAGGTACCCGTAATAAAGTTTAACCGAGCTCTGAATTAAATCACGACTGTTATATTCGGTGCAAACACCTGGCACTCCGAACCAACTGGCAAAATCCAGAATTGCATTGTGCAAATTACATTCAGCACAAATTTTGTAAACTCTGCACCATTATCGGATTTTCCTTATTCCTTTAGTGAATTGGTCACTAAAATCCTGCAGACTGCGAATGCAAATAAACTGTGTAACAGTGGGTGCAATTCATTCATGGTGCATTCCCACCCTAACTGTCCAACTGGCCCTCTATGATAATATGCATTTGTTACCAACATAATTGTATTAGACTACTCTGAATGATGTCAATAAGTGGGATAATGGGATGGGCATAAATAGGTTTCTCACTCCTACATTTGCTGGGAAATGAACGCTCTCGATATGCGATTCTATCAGCTTCTGTCTAGAGAAAGTCATCCATCTTTAACATCATTGACTCCTACTGTCACAGAATGCGCCTCAAACAGATGCCGGCTGCATTAATTATATCTCTCAATTGTCAGCACAATAGCAAGGATGCTTGTGGTCACAGCCCTGTCAAAGTTGTTGATTGTGTCAGTCAAACTTTCTGACCTCAAAATTTGGTCTTTCAGCAGGCCTGGCTCAAGGTGGTCAATACTCATACTGTTCGCAACGCAATTTTAACTCCCTCATCCAGATTGTAAAATAAATGTGTACTTGCAGACTTGCCTTTTGGATGCCTATGCTGACTTGGGGTACATTTGACATACCCGGTTGTATGTATTGTAGCAATACTTCACCAAAGTGTGCACTTTGGGATCACATAATGTAGGGCTTTGTTTGTGAAATGGTCTAATTCCCATATGAAGATAAAACATTGGCAAAACTCAAGAGCTTATGGGATCTAATTTCAACAGTTGTTGGGGATCCTCTACATGGCCTCTACAACGTTTTTATACAAAGCGACAGTGCATTTAATGCAGACATTTTGTAAGTGTATGTGCCTTTTGTGAGTCAAAATCATGACTTACTAGCATTATACTCAACCATTTGTGCTAAAGAAACAACTAACAGCTGAATGTAAACCAGCAGGAAACTTAAGGTTTCAAATGTTAGAGCAGCGTAAAGAAGTGTGGTGGCAGGTGCTTAAATAGTAAAAAGAGACAGTATTCAATAACTGCCACAAAAGCACATGCCTATTCAATTCTTCAAGTAAATCCTTCCGTTTCAGTTTGGTGCTCTGTGTAAAACAAGCTACAGGACACTCTGTAATACTGTTGACAGGTGAGCTCTGAAAGATGCGGAACCTATAAAGACTCCCTGAGCACAGCAGTTCTTGCACGGTTTAGATCTGAAAAGCTGGTTCTTTTCCATCATCTTAAGTATTCTAGATCAGCTATTGTTATCCCTGACATTATATCAGCCAAATCTAGGCCTACCTATAGTGTCAGTCTAGTTTTAATCCTAACGCTTACTGTATGTACAGCAACAGTAAATGAAAAATAAGAGGAACATACCTCAACTGGTAGACAAGTGTGCCATGGGATCAAGTTCCAATAAATGCACATACTGATACTTCGTTCAGTATTGAATATTCTCCAGGTATTCAACATGTATGTGTACTTTTATGGTGGTTTTGTGTGATGAGTCAGCCAAACCATATCCAGCTTAACTCACTTGCTAGTGCAGCATTGCCTTACAACACTGGGTCCATACAGTAGGAATTTAAGTTGATCCTTAAAATGGAAATCATTTTATGCACTTTAGCTGTTTATTTACAACAAGCATTTTGGCCTGATAATGCAAACCTTGACATGAAAGTTTTGAAAATGATCTAATTATCTTCTCTATGAAAACAGGAACTTGTGAAAATGCTGATACAATGTGCATGTGTGTTTCTTTACAAAGTGACATCACCAACTACTGGCAAGGCAACTACAGTCAATTTCAACTGGACACAGACACACTTTTCTATTTTTACTTACTAGTCAAGTCAAGTCAACTTTTATTTTTTATAGCACATTTTCAAGCAACAGAGATGCGGTGAAGTGTTGTACTTTTAAAGCAGAGCACAGAACACATCTTACATCCATATGACTAATCTTAATCAAAAGTTAAAGAAAAGAAATAAAATTAAAGAGAAGATTTTTAAACTGGCTTGTGAATGGGCTAGCCTCACATTAATAGGTAAGCTATTTCAGAGCCTGGGAGTTTTAGCAGAGAAGGCACGGCCACCTTTTATTTTACAGTGACAACGGGGGAAGGTTAAAAGAGACTGATTACCAGATCTGAGAGCCCTTTGAGGAATGCAGGGAATCAGAAAATCCTAGATATATTTTGGTGCCTGACCCGACAAATCCTTGTATACAAGAACAGCAATTTTCAAAATCAATCCTGATCTGTACTGTAGGCCAATGTAAGGATTTTTGTACCACTAAGAAGCCTCGCTGCAGCATTTTGAAAAAATTTCAGACTGGAGATTGTGGCTTGAGGCAATCCGCTATAAAGGGAGTTACAGTTGTCCAAGCATAATGTTATGAAGGCATGGATTCCAGTCTCCAAATCTTTATGGGAAAGGAGCTGTTTTTAATTTCGCAAATGATCTCAAATGGAAGAAACTTCCCTTAACTACGATGTGACAATCTATTGCAGAAAATTCATCAATGAATCAAACATAAGCCCGAGATTTCTTACATGATGTTGAACACTAGCAGAGAGAGAACTCAAACCAGAAACAGTTGTTATCCTAGGTTGGCCAAAAATCATAATTTCCCTTTTGCCTTTATTTAATTGCAAGAAACGATTAGCCATCCAGCATTTTATCTCTTCAAAACAGTCAGAGAGCGTGTCCCAGGAATCACTAGTATCGATTTTGCTGGAAGATAAAATGCGTATCGTGGGCATAGCAGTATTACAAGATCTTATATTTCTTAAAAATGGCACCCAGGGGCAACGCATAAAGTGAGAAGAGAAAAGGGCCTAAAACGGACCCTTGGGGAACACCGCATGACAAGGGAACTAACAGAGAAGAGAACTTCCCAACGCTCACCGAGAAGGTTTGATCCTTCCGATAGGGGGCCAATCAATGCAATTTGACACCCTGTATACCCACCACTTTTTTCAGCCTATGTAACAAAATGCTATGGTCGATTGTATCGAAGGCAGCGCTTAAGTCCAATAAGACTAGCACCGCACATTAGCCAGTATCCAGAAGATGCAACAGATCATTACTGACCTTCAACAATGCGGTTTCCGTTCTGTGCAGCGATCTAAAACCCACATGAAAAATATCTAATATATTAGGCAAGTTGATTCTTTAAGTTTCAAGATAAAATGAAGCATCAAAATAGGTCGAAAAATTACTGAGAATAGAGGGGTCAAGATATGGTTTCTTGAGCAGAGGGTGGACCACTGTATGTTTAAAACTTGATGGAACAACTCCGTCTGCTAAAGAACTATTAACCTAGCTAATACAGCCGGATTTAAGGTTGAAAATACTTCCTTAAAATGACGAGCCGGGATGACATCACACTCGCAGCCATAGGACTGCAATATCAGTAGATCAGCAAGCTCCACTGAGGACAAAGGTTGAAAACTAGTTAGAGAAAAATTTGTGTAATACCCCAGAATAGTTATTTTTAGTACTGGTGTGGATACTGTAACTAATGTTTAGCATTAACCTCAAAAAGTGAGGAGGTTATCAGGTGTGTGAGCACTTTTCAATTTTTAATAATGTCTGATTAAAAGCAGATTCTCAATGCAGTCAGAATGAGAATGTTGTTCCAAAACACTTGTAAGAACTTGACCCTCTCGTGCTGATCCGGCATGAATTCTTTTTGTGACACATGCTCAATCAAACCTTGACATCAAATGCACAACTCAGCGTCCTTATTAGTTATTCTTTTCAGTGATTCTAAAAACAAAGTATAGCGGAGCCTGCGGAACATAAACCCTCTTGCAGCCAATGATACTGTAACTCCTATCAGCTTATACTCCTTATATTTTTCTCTGTCTCTTAAAATCATTATATTACTATACACATGTTAATCATGAATACAGCATGAACTCTCACTGCGACACAAAGATCTTTATGCATATTACATGATACACACAATCAGATAATCTTCACTGACATTGCAAAGAAAAAAGAGGCTAATGGTAAGTCTGTCATATTTGCCAGAAAACTACAGGAGCCCCATTGCCAAGACAACTGCTTAATTGATCAAGAGAAGGTCACTCACCAGGAAACTTGGCCAAGTTAATTTTTAGCATCACCCAAGCTTTTGATGAGACTCCAGCACAGGGTTGTAAAACAGCATGTTACACACAGAAAGCACTGCTGCTCATAATTAAAAGCAGACAGACCAAGTTCCTGCCCAGGATTTTGAATTCTCAAGGCGGAAACAAGTTTTCAATGAAAATAAAAAAGAAATATTAAGACTTTGCACCATTTCAAGGTCATTGCTGAAGAAGGTACTGTAGTTCCTGAGTTCCTTTTAAAACCGAATGTATTGAATTTCCACATTTAGTCATTTAGCAGACTCATTTATCCAAAGCGACTTGTAGAGAGTTTAGGGAGCAATAAGAAATATGTCATACAGGAGCAGTGATACAATAGGTGCTAATACAAAGTTAATAGTTTCAACAAAGCCTGACCAATACCTGTTAAGAGAAAGCGAGAGGGTTATTTTAGTTATAAAGACACTCCGATGTTGTTTCTGATTTATCTACACACTTGTGCCATCGAACTTTATAAATGCAATATCGCTCGTAGTCATGTGATATGTCTCTATATATGCATGGCTGTGATTAAATTACATTTATTCATTTGGCTGATTAGGCCAAAGGCACAATGCCACACACACAAAGTACATATCATCCTTACTCAAGGGATATTGCATTAATATTCTTCTATATAGACTTTTAACTCTTTATTAACATTACTTCTACTTTTGTTATATTTATTATGGTTCTCGTTGTTATTATTATCATTTATAAATATGTTTTGTTTCAAAGCCAAAATAAACAATTTGTGATAAACATACTCAAATTGATAAATGAATAATAAGTTGTTATTATTTTCAAACTCTATTATTTACATAATGGAACATCTGCTTTAACTAAAAGTCTGCTTTCCTCATGTCTTTCTTTTTGGCCAGTCTGCATGCTATCATTTTACAGCTTGATTTTTCAGTATTTGGTCCTGATGGCTTTTGAACAGCCATTATTCTGTAGGCTCTGTTCGCTGAGCTGCAAGGGAGATTGGCTTCCCTCAGTCTCTAATTAGGCATCCTGCACTTCACCAAAGCAAACACTGCACTACAAAGAGATGCGACTCAATAATGCCATCAAATTGCTTTCTGTCTTCCAGCAAAGATTTCTATTTTCTGTCTCCCTCTGTTCCAGAAAAAAACCATCAGCTAGGTGTGCTGCCTGTCTGTGTGTTGGATGATTACGAGTGATAACTCTATAATGCAGAACATGATGAACAGGACGTTGAAAAGATGGCTTTGTATTTTGAAATACATCTCATGGTTAGCTGAGATCAGATAGGCTTAAATGAGAACACTGACATACTTCAAAAGAAGCTCTAAGAGATGAATGAAATAAGAAGCACGGCAACACAGAAAGATCAAATATGCTCAAGGATATAGGACCAAATTCAAAGCAATCTTCTGTTATGAAGCTCAGACTTTGAGTTGGCAAGATATTCCTTTCTCTCTATGCAATAAACACAGAGAATCTGAAAATCTACAGCATGGGAATGAAAAGCACGGCTAAAGGGAAACAAGTATCATCACAACATAAGCAACAAAAGATACTGAGTAGCTGAAAAATGAACCACCAGAGACCAAAATATGACATCCAGCTTTTGTGACATTATCCATTGTCTGAGGAATGTCAGCTGGGTAAGTGATTTAAATTCATAGATCACTCAGGAGAAATTTACAGTTTGTCACTTCATGCCTTATCACTGATTTGCTTTTACCTTCTCTGAGCACATTACATTTAAAAAACTTGGCCACATTGATGATTCACAAATAAATGTGATATTCTATTCCTGCACTACATGCAAATTATATTGCATTGACTATCGTGGTGATGCAGTACAAGTGAGTGAAATTTTGTTGCACTGAATGTGTCTCATTCAGGGTTTTTAAAGTGCTTTGACGGTAGTGTAACAGGTTAAAGCTGTTATGTTATGCATTAAACATTCAACT
Organism: Triplophysa tibetana; assembly: GCA_008369825.1. Taxonomy (NCBI): domain Eukaryota; kingdom Metazoa; phylum Chordata; class Actinopteri; order Cypriniformes; family Nemacheilidae; genus Triplophysa; species Triplophysa tibetana. Next base: position 13,823,378 of record CM017902.1, read on the forward strand.
TAATTTATTTAAAGGAACTCAAGTGTGAATTAAGGGACTTCTAAACTTCTACTTGCTGACTTCATTTAAGAGCAAAGTGGTAAGACTTTGCAATAGGGTTGTATTTATTAACATTAGTTAATAGCTAACACACTAACTAACAATAAAGAATACTTACAGCACTTGTTAATCTTAGTTCACGTTAATTAATTAGCATTAACTAAAATGTTTTTAAAATCAATAGTAACGCAACTTAAGTAGAGGATAATGTTCAGGCAGCTGGTTGTTATCGCAAAAATAAACCCCGATAGTGTGATCAGGACCAAAGGGTCTTGTATCACACTGAAGGGGTTTATTTTGCAATAAGAGCTGACTGCATTTACATTTTCCCGCTTAATACATGGCTACTTGCCACATGAGAAAAAAACGCAAATTAAATGTGAATTTGAAATATTTTTTATGCAAATTTTGATCGAATGCAGACCTTCCATGAAGAAAATCTGTTCACTTTCGGTTTAAAGGTAAGAAACTCTGATCAAATGTCACGAACAGGCAATTTGGTTTAATCATTTGTAAATATAATGTCATATATGATATTAAAATACATATTTCTATATTTCATTTGTAAAAAACCTGTTAATCAAATTAGTTCAAACTTTCAAAAAAATGCCTCTGAAAATTAAATCAATTTCTTCATACTCTGAATTAGCTTTAATGTAAACATTTAATATATCCGGATTCATGCGTATACAAATTAGTCCCACCTCCACTAAATTACACCAGCTCAGACTACCTGATCTACTTGTGTAATGTGATTTGCTACAACATCTTTGTGATGTAGAAACCCGTTGCAATGCAGTTTTAGGGAGCAAAACACTCAGCAATGGTGGTGACTGAATACATTTGCACATGATTTGTCATGAAGCAAAATAAAACACCACATAAACATATAAACAACACTAAAGATAGATTTTCACCACAGGAAGTCTTTAACAAAGATTGATAAATGCTAAAACTTATACCGTGTCAGGTTATCCAATGCAGTACCAATGCAACCGTATTATTACGTGTTTGCAGCAAAGTTTATGCTCAGTATACTGTTGGAATGTTACAGTATGACATCATTCCCTTACTTCTGGACATCATGGTTTGCAGTACATGCATTCGAAAAAAGCGATATGCAGAAATTCATTGCTGTTTATTATTTATTAACAAAGCAGTTAATTTTCATCACTGTAACATTCAGGTAGATTTCAGCATGACCTCCAAATATAGATTTTGATTTTTTTCACTATTGATTATAAATTATTTCCCCTTTCACTCTACTTTAAAGATTTTACTTCAGATTTTTAGTGAAACTTTACGGCATCGCCCTATTCCGAGCATTGTTTCTTTGTGATTCTAGATGTGACTCCTAAATTTGTTATTCTGAAACCAGCAGCACCGCCTTCCTCGACATCAGTCCTAGGGCTAGATCATCGTTAACCTGCTATGTTAGTCAGGGTGAGGCAATGCCTGAGGTTATTGTCCTATGAGCTTCTGGTGAATATCACATCAGGGGAAGTGTGTCTGCTGTTACAGGACGCTGACAGTTGGGCCACTTCCAGCCCATCGGCCCAGATGGCAGGGCACATGGTCGGCCCCCAGCTGGCTCATGGAAATGTCACAGGAATGGCTAGCATTTGAAAGAAATGAAAAAGAAATGCGGGACATGCAGGTGTGTGTTTTATTTTTGCTGACGTTCTGCCTTTCATTGTCTCTGAGCCTTCAGAGAACATAACACTGTACAGCAGACAGTCAACACAGTTACTACATCACAGAGTTTAAGAGTTTCAGCATGGCATACTTTGATCAAACAATTATTTGGAATGGGACACAGGATCACACTTCTTTAGGGATTAAAAAACACTCTTTATCAAAAGGAAAACATGTTTGCTAATCTTTGTGCTTAAAGAAATGTTCTTTGATCAGGTGTTACGGAAAATATGTTTTTAAAAATCTCATCAGGTGGCTCGCCTTTACAAAATGTTGTTTTGAAACTCTTGTGGAAACCGTCAGGAAAAATCTTTTGAATGTCTCCCCGCCTGGCTTCACTTATTTGATGCAGTGGAGGAGATCAGAAGGGGGAACAGGCACAGAAGTGGTATGTGTTTAATACCAGACACTGTGCAAGCACGCTTTCAAAAAACACACACTTCCAAGCTGCTGAATATACCACTTAAAACATGATCATTTAAAATTGCAAAACAAAAAATTATATAACATTACATTACTATATTGTTCCATTTCAGGACCGATATTTTTATTCTATTTAACCATAAAATGCATACATTAAAAATAAACGTATGTATGAGCGTGGTTAACTGTTGTCTTCAATTAATATCAAACTTAAAACCTTGAAATCTAGCAAAGAGATGCATAGCCAGGAGGAACTAAATATCCTCACAATACAAGGCAGAAAAAGAAAGAGAGCAGTGAGTACGAGAAATATCACCCACCAGAGACCATGTTATGACATCTGGCTTCTGTGTTAGATTGGTGAGTAGCACTTTTATCCCCCGTGAAACTCAAAGCCAGACTGAAATGAAAATGTGGATCAACAATAACGACAATCCTATGCTATATTTTTCATATTATGTGACCTTTTCTTAAAAGTCCTATTGTTTTATATAAAAAGGTAAATTAGTTACATGGTTTACATGTCCATAAAAACATTTTTTCTAGGTTGTCTATGAAATTATAGTACATATATGCAATGCTTAAAACCATGGTCATGTTTAGATATACAGAATATTAATTAAAAAGGTAAATAGCAAGCTGTCCTTAGCAATTTATCCTTAGCAATTTACAGTACACCGATAACAGTGACAGTTCCCATGGAACAACCCACACAAAGGTACATCAGATAACATCAACATGTAATGTGCATGTAAATCAGGTCTTTAAATGGAATATTGAGCTCACATGAAGGTTGATTGAACACTTGGAGGCATTTAAAGGACACACGATTTTCCAATTCAAATTTGTAATGCTTGGTTTATTTAAATCCCAAGATTTTAAATTCAAACCATTTATTGGGCATTTCCATTAAATTAGTTTAAAAGGAAATAAACTAGATCAGTAAATGTGTCTTCATGCCAATTGCTGCAGCAAAAAAAGCGCCTCATTCATTCAGGACTGATCATTTTCCAGATTTTATCATCAAAAAATATCAGATGAAAGCAAACAAGTAATGAGAATTCGCAGGTGTGTACCAATGCACCAGTTCCTAATTTCTGGGCATCTCAAACAGACAATTATTACAGTATATCACAAACATCACTAAGAGGTTACTGTTGTATTAATGTAGCTTTTTAAATAAATATTTCTGCAGGATTTCAAACGAACCACAAATCCTTAGAAGGTTATTACAACTATATTAATTTCACAGATCCAAACCGTTTTTCATGGTATCATTTAAAATAAATCTGTATAGGTTGTATGTTAGGTATGGACATAAACAGTACAACAGAACAAATTATGGTTGTATTCTGAGAAGAGATGTGTAGAATAGCCACACAAAGAACAATAGCTATGGGTGTGAGTCATGTTTGCAAGTGAAATTCACTCTTGTACCAGAAATTTACAAAGATATTAACAAATAAGTTAAAGCAAACATCATACCTCTACAAGACATATCTTAAAATAAAAGCTCTTTATCTTAAAAGATAAGGCAGACAAAGCACAAGTGTTGCCGATGTCATCATTTTTGGACAGACAGGTTGATAAACATTCATATTCATGGGATTGAACATTCTGAACAGAGTCACCACAGGTACGTACAATCTGCTGACTATCCGCTAACCTGCTATACAAATAATTGTGTCATACGCGGCTTGTTAGTGTCAAAAATTCAGCAAAATTCTCAAGAAATCTCTCTTTTTTTCCCTGTATCTCCTCTCCACAGACGCAAGGAAGCAGAGGATACAGTGATAGGCTGGTTTCGTCTGAATAAGGCCACGATTAATCAATCTTTTCATGCTCTGGTGCCCACGCAGCATAAATCAGCATGAAGATGAAGTCAAGTTTATAATATGGACAATACTGTCAAAGCTCTTCGCAGCCTCTCACCTTTCAAGGTGATTTATATTATCTGCTAAAGCCTTAATGCCATTCGCACCATTTTTTTCTCCACATTTCAAGGTGCTTCGGCTGAATTCTTCACTCTTTGTCTTATACGAAACTGTATAAACAGTAGGCAATTTGGTTCTGCAGTTGACGGAAAATTGAATAGATTAGTCTGCCATAGCGGTGAACCGGTCATCTCCCATCCAACTCTAGCCTAAACTATTAATGCAGGAAACAGAAAACAATCCACTAAAGATTCCCTCCTACTCAATGCCTGTAGGAAATCTGGTCATCTCCACAGGAGAGCTCCCTTTAAAAGCCTCTCGCGTTTGACCTCATAAGAAAGTTGAAATAAATGACTGTATCATGCTAATGCCCAACAAGATTCTCCTCTCCCCCACTGAGAGGGGAGTAGTATTTAGAATGTGAAATCAGGCTGTCTATACCCAACCAGCACTTTGACATGCGTTCAGACTGAATAAATATCTGCGTCCTGTTTGGGTCAATGCACACGTTTTGCACTTCAAACTGTGAGTTGGACAGCAGTGATCGCACAAATTTAGTTTGACTTTTTTAGGATCTGGCAGCATGGAGGCGTTAATTGAAAACCCGCTTTGCAGTCTTTTTTCAGTATATACTGTAAACAGATATACACCTACTGAAGTTTTAAAAGATATAGAAAGTATTTTGTCTTTTTTGTTCTAAGGATTTTGGGGGCATTTTTTCGCTTTACAGCTTTATGTGGGACAAACAATTCATCGCAGTACATTCTAGTGATATTGAAAGACCTACAGCATGTTTGACATTCTTCTGCATATTCAGAAAATATGCGTTGCAAACTCTATAAATAATTGAATATCTTTGACGGATCATTAATATTGCACTGTTGAAAACCAAGACCTAATTTTGTTTTACGGGTAAAACCCATCATGCTGGACTTTTTAATATCATCTTGTCCGCATGCAATGTCAGGTTTCTCCAAACACACTGAGACAGCCGGGTGAAACCAAACTTTCGTCTCGTGTCATGTTGGGACCCTCCAATGTCTAGTGGTCACAATAAAGGGGATGTAGTTGTTCTTCCAGGGACACCAGATACGAAAGGACATCCTCTTGTTATCCCTCTTTGAGAGCAGAGCCAGGGGCTCCTGAGAGGGACAGCCGCAACCATTATCTCTGTTACCTGACACAGTTGACAAGGATATGATGGATCTCAAGCTTTATTCTGGTGCCCCTGTGGTAAATATGAGAATATCCTTTTGCTTGTCCTCAGTGAGGATTCATGGCTGATCTTGATCCACAACACACTTCTCAAGCACACCAGAGCTGATTAAGTTTTTTTCCCATATCATGTAGAAAAGCAACCAACTGAGTGAGAATACGCAGCGACACCGTTGTGTTGTGAAACCCACATTATGCTCGCCGTTGCATAATGTTCAACATTTCAACAATACAGGCGACACATTTGGGGTAGCTGGATCTCACTGGTATTGAGAAATACACACACAGAAATACAATGGATCTATTCTGGGGAAAGTCGCATTGACCTCTCCTGAATCATACAGTACAGTAATATAGGTGCCAATTCTTGTGAAATATTAAAAGCTACAGTTTGTTATGGAATTTCATAATACAACAAAATAATATTGGAAGTGGAAATCAAATTTGAAGAATTTGAACTGCAGTGTTGGGGATGTAATAAAGAATATAAAAAGACCCAGGGGAACATTATAAAGCAAGCATAAAGCAACATGTTAAAAATTGTTTTCGCACTTAAATGATGAAAATAATAATAATGGATGAATGTAAACGCGATGTGCACCAAAACAAGAGAAGCAACAGCGACCATACTGTATGTAACCTATGGAAATGTGATGTCTTCTTCATTTACATCAATAAACACACGAAGTGTGCTAAAACATACATACAAGTTTAAATGAAACTCATTGGCATAGCCCACATTAAAACAACAAAAATAAAGATAACAAACTATTACTTTTAACGCCTCAAACTTCTGATTTTTTTAACCTCTTACGGCTTCCCAGCAATATTTTGGAGCTCGTGTGGATGACTTAAAAACGAATTCTTGCTTAATTCACTGCAAATTGTTAAGGATGTATGTTAAACTTGTTTTCATTCACTCCACATAATAAATATAAATTGATTTCAAGTATCTTGGGTCTACTACAGCAACTGACTAAAATATCTTAGTCTAACGTCGTAAGAAAAACACTACACACGCAACTTTCAAAATCATATAAAAAAGCACTGCAAGGTACTTACAATGACTGCCGCACATGACTGAGCTGAGAACGGAGAGCAGCGTCAAACTGACACCGCAAGCCCATGACTTGGGCAACTGCATGTTGTCCAGGTTTTCTAATGGCAGTATATCCTAAATATGTATGAAAAGGTGTATGTCCAGTACGATTCGCGCCTCTCTCTTGTCTCGTGTATATTTCAGTAGCTCGTGCTTCTCTATCTCACCAGTGAGCAGTCGAACCGACACCAGGCGGAAAAGAACCTCTTAAAGACACCCACAGCTCCCACAACGCCGTCATCGTCATCTCTCCAACGCACACACACAGCTCGCACACACACTCCAGCATCATCTTCCACGCGTGCCTCTTTCCAAAACAAACACTGGTGGTGCTCCAAATGCATCAGAAGCCAATCCCATATGACATGTAAATGTTTTTTAGGTATTCAGGGAACAGCGTGGAAAAGTTTATGTAATTCTCATGTGGGCATTTGGCTTGTCTTGTGACGTTAGTTACGGTGTTGCGATTCGACGCACTTTCAGCACCACGGACAGTTCCATTAGAAGCGTAACAGCGCAATGCATTTCAGCTATTTGAATACGGATTTCAATATTGTTTCGCATAAACAAGTCTTTGTAACGGCAGAGAATGACTGCGATAATTTTCAAAATCAATAGTGATAGTTTGTTTTGTTGTTGGTAAACTATTGTATTGATTAAACGATGATTAACAAACTTAACGCTTTGATATGAAAGGGCAGTGTTCCCTTTCTGTCGGTCTCTCGACGTTGTGTCGAGAACGACAGATGGGGTTCGCCCTTGAGAACCAATCAACTCTGACTACTATAGAAAAGGCCAATGAAATTTGGCGAATGAAATTTGCATGCCGGGCTCCGGCCCCGGATATCCGGTATAAAAGGAAGCCGGCGTGCAGCACTGCGGGCAGATTGTCATTCAGAAGTTGCGGTCACGGGTGGCTGTCTTCCTACGGGAACCAGCCACCATTTCGTTTGCTACCTGGGCTGTGACATCTGTGGCTACGGCCCCGATGACCACCCACGTTAGCAGCGTTAGTGATATGGGGAACTCTGCGAACGTAACCCGCCAGCCAAGTGCTCACGGGCCGATCGCACCCCGATTCGCTCTTCTAAACGTTCCCCAACCGGCGGTGGCATACCGTCCGGATCCTCACGCACACACTCGGAAACGATGTGTGTGATGTAGATGAGATGTCGCTCGCAGCATCGGAGGGAGACTGGCATCCGACTCTGAAGAATCCGAGCTCCACCCCCAGGGTCGAGTTCAGGAGGAAGCAGAAGTGATGTCATCCGTGCTAACCCGGGGATGCGTGGTTCCTAAGGTCGGAGCGCGGTGCAAACCGCGCCCACCCCGGGTGCCATGTTTTTCCCGGAAGTGCATGAGGAGCTCTGTAAAACTTGGACACTCCACGGACCGTTCCAGTGAAACCAGCTCCGGCTCCCTTACTTCCCTCGATGGTGGGGCAGCCAAGGCTTGCGATGCCGCAGGCCAGGCTGCCTCCTCTCTCTATGCCAAGGCCATCCTGCAGGTCCGCCAGGCCTAGGTGTTGAGAGAGCTCCACGAGGGTAAGGCCGACCCGGCTATAATGCAGGATCTCCGTGCCACCGCTGGCAGCGCTCTACGGGCGACCAAGGCGGTGGCATGGGCCCTGGGTCGGACGATGTCCACGGTAGTGGTCCAGGAGAGACAACCCCGGTTATACCTTGTGCAGAGGAGTGACACCAAGGAAGTCCGCTTTCTTGATGCATCCCATCTCGCGGGGTGTGTTGTTGGTAACACCGTCGAGGACTGTGCTCAGCAGTATTTGAAGGTGAAGCAGACAGTGGCAATAAGCCACATTTTTTTCACGCCCCGACTCGGCCGCCTAGAGGCCTCCGAGATCCCGCGTGACGTCTGCTTCCCTTCAAAAAAGGCGGAGCCAACCTCCCCTCCGGGGACCTCCCGCGACAGATGGTTAGCTCCGCCAGCCGACGAACCACCCCCTGTGGGAATGATGAAGCAGACCGCCCCCTTGGTCACCCTGTCACAGTCCTTGGGAGCTCGAGAGCTGCCCACACTGTCTCGCTGGCCTTGCGGGCGGTCCGTCTTGGTTACTCGATCCAGTTCGCCAGAGACTCTCCCAAGTTTCAGGGCATCATCTCTCCCTCTGTCAGAGGCAGGGACGCCTCCGTACTTCGGGTAGAGGTCACCACCCTTCTTGCAAAATAGGCATCGAGTTCGTCCATCAAACCAAGATGTTCAGCGGGTCACGACCCACACTTCATCATTCCCAAGAAAGACGGCGGGTTGCGCCCCATCGGTCTGCGTACCCTGAATAAGCACCTTCACAAGCTGCCATTCAGATGCTCACGCAGAGGCGCATCCTGACATCTATCAGGTGTCAGGATTGGTTCGTGGCAATTCGAACTGAAGGACTCTTACTTTCATGTCTCGATCCCCTCGACACCGGCTGTTCCCACTGTTCGCGTTCGAGGGGTGGGCATATCACTGCAGAGTCCTTCCTTTCGGTCTGTCCCTGTCTCCACACGTCTTCACGAAGATCGTGGAAGCCGCCCTTTCTCCCCTTAGGGAAAAAGGTGTGCGGGTACTAAACTTTCTCAACGACTGGCTTATCCTGGCACACTCGTGAGATCTGTTGTGTACACAGAGGGACCTGGTGCTCCGGCATCTAGATCGATTGGGATTTCAGGTCAACCGAGAAAAGAGCAAACTCTCCCCAGTGCAGAGCATCCTCTTCCTCGGTATGGAACTAAACTCTGTCACCATGATAGGGCAGCTGTCCGCAGCACGCGCCCAGTCAATGTTGAACTGCCTGGAACACTTCAGGCAGTCGGCAGTCCCCCTGAAACAATTTCAGAGGCTCCTGGGACACATGGCGTCCTCCGCGGGGATACTACCCCTCGGATTGATGCACATGAGACCGCTTCAACACTGGCTACAGTCGAGTTCCGAGGACAGCGTGGCACACCGGCAGCAGGCGCATGGTGATGACGCCCTGCTGCCGACGCACCCTAACCCTTTGGTCTTCCATGACCTTCCTCCGGGCGGGGGTTCCCCTCGGGCAGGTTACGAGGCAGGTCGTGGTGACGACGGACGCCTCGCTGCAGGGGTGGGGTGCAGTGTGCAACGGGCACGCAGTAGCGGGGCGCTGGACGGGCCCCCGTCTACGCTGGCATGCAATTGCCTAGAGTTGTGGGCTGTGCTGCTTGCGCTGAGAAGGCTCCGGCCTCTATTGCAGGGCCAGCACGTGTTGGTCCTCCGGGACAGCACGACAGCCGTATCGTACATTGCCAGGGTGGCGTACGCTCACGGCAGCTAACACAACTTGCCCGACGCCTTCTCCTGTGGAGTTAGCAGGTGATCCGCTCCCTGCAGGCCACACACATCCCAGGCAAACTGAACCAGACAGCCGACGCACTCTCTCGTCAGTATACGCCTTGCGGAGAGTGGCGACTCCACCCCCGGTCCAGCTCATTTGGGTGCTGTTCGGACAGGCACAGATAGACCTCTTTGCCTCCCATGACACCAACCATTGTTTGCTTTGGTACTCCCTGACCGAGGCAGAGAGCTAAGGCCCCGTCCGTGAAAGTTACCCGTCAGGGCTGTACCAATCTTTCTCCAGGAAAGCTCTAGAACGCCCCGACCACCACACTGGAAGGTTACAAGTTTCACGAAAGCTTCGAGCTGACACGCCCAGGCTTGTTACCGTCGCTTCGCTGAGATTGTGAGGCGATACAGCGTTTGTGGCGTTTTCCATAGATAACCCCATCTGTCGTTCTCGACACAACGTCGAGAGACCGACAGAAAGGGAACGTCTTGGTTACGTATGTAACCTCAGTTCCCTGATGGAGGGAACGAGACGTTGTGTCCCTTATGCCACAAACACGTATCGTATTCTGCTGCAGTTGTCAGAGGCTCTCGGGCTCTTCAGAACAAGAGGTAAATGAATGCTGCACGCCGGCTTCCGGAATGCAAATTTCATTCGCCAAATTTCATTGGCCTTTTCTATAGAAGTCAGAGTTGATTGGTTCTCAAGGGCGAACCCCATCTGTCGTTCTCGACACAACGTCTCGTTCCCTCCATCAGGGAACTGAGGTTACATACGTAACCAAGACGTTTTATAGCCTAAATAATAAGGATATTGAGCATCAGTGTCGTTGATCACTTATTGTCAGCGATAGACAATAGATTCCGAATAAACCTGGAAAGTCCGATGCAAATTTCCATTTTTAAGGCTTCTGGTTGTAAACACTTTTGGAGACATCTGTCTCACTGGACTAGACAGTTGGTGACACCCATAGGCTTTAAATGGGATGACAACACCCACTGACTCTGAATCAGCTCCTCTTCTGTTTCTCCTTGTGAGGACTAAATGATTGGGTAAATGAACAACAGTGTTGTCAGCGATGAATTTGCCCTCGATCAGTGAATAATGTTCAAATTACATAAATCAATACATTCAAACAGTTTTAGTGTAGTTTGAATGATTTCATTGTCAAATATCAAACTAAGACTTCATTCATTAAGTCAATACAGCTTTTATGTATATAGATCATAGATATACATTTTATTTAAATAATGTTTCTATTTAAGCATTGAAATATTACTTTTATGGTGGCATTTAGTAAAAGTAAAAGTAAATAAAAAACAATTACATTTATGAACTTATGCTTGACAATGTTTAAGTAAATTTTCTTTTTTAAAAATTGAATTTATTTGATTAGTCTATGAATCATTCTCATTGGGAAAATATGTGGGCAGCTTATAAAATACATTAAGGTGTCTAAATTAAAGTTCAAAGCTGGTGTATAGACGGATGATAAGTGTGTTAGCGAATGAGAATGATGGTTTAATGTCGCGGTCAAATGACACATCACGCACTGGGAACAGTGATAAGCATGTTATCGGAAAAGAGACTACAAACGGGCTTCACATGGAAAGAAATGAGACGACTCTCGCATGAATAGTTTAAACATTGACCCTCTTGATCCTCATATCCAGATGTTCCATTTCTCATGGGTGAGGTATTTAATATGAATAGAAATTACTACTTGATACAAAATATTTGCACCCACTGACTTAATTTAGCACAGCAAAACAACAGCACCTCTTTCTTGTATCAATTATTTAGTAACTAAAAACCATGCATTTGATAATGCTTAAAAGAACAGCCTGCTCATGAAACAGTTTGCACACATATATAATAATAAATGTATGACCAATCAGATTCCTTGCAGTTTACTCTGAATTGATCTTGTTTATGAGCTGTAGCAGTTATTTCTATACTTGCACTACTTCATATTACACTGATCAATACTAAATGCTTTGTAGAGCATCAATAGTGTGCAATAAATATGCTTGTGGTCTAATTAGAGCAAAAAGATTCATGATCTCACTGCCACAAAGACACTACAATTACGTTTTCTACATTGGATCACCATGTGTTGTTTTTTGAAGTATGCATGCTATTTTCTATATTTCTGTCCAGTGGTTGCGATGAAAATTGGTTTTCAACGTGACAGAGGGGCTTAGAAAAATTCTTGCTACGGTGTAAATTTGTTTTTCAGTCGTAGAATAACAATGTATAAAATGTATTTATTAATAATAAACAATGTAAAAAAAGCACTTGAATGCTGAAGTCCTATATAAAAGGTAACATCTAGTCAGGTGTTTGTCGTACAGTACAAAAAGTGATTAATGTGCACTGCCTTGTTGCGACGGCACTATTTATACCATCTGCATAAATGCATTCCGTTCTCATTTATCTAGCAGATCAATAGTCTCCCTTAAGTTCCTTCCCTTAGCTTTTTCTCATTGGATGTCAAGTTATGAGGCTGTACACCAACAGCTTTTAAATTACAAGGCCGTATTTGACACCTTCTTTCACCCATACAAATCCGATTCATGGTTTAACATCACCTTCCTAAAGGCAGAGAAGCATGAAAAATGTATTCCTTATTTTAAAGTCTTAAAGGTGCAGACTTTTCAATTTTTCAAGATCTCCCATAGCACTTTCTAAAACGTCTTGCAAAATTGTTTAATATGACAGCTTAAAGCCTTGGAGCAATCATATCAAAAGAATGTGCCTGTAGCTCCCTTGGTAGAGCATTGCATTAGCAACGCAAAGAACGTGGGTTCGATCACAGGGATCACACATACTGTAGTGAAAAAAGACATTTATACACTAAATGTACTTGAAAAATGCGTCTGCCAAATCATACATTTAAAGACAAAAGTAAAGTTCAATGATCGTGCACACATTTTCCAGTTCTTGGATTTATTCCATGTGATCTTTAATAATTGAAAAAAATTGCTTTGTGAAATGCAATTAAAATGTTAGACATTTTAAGACACAACAACATCCCATTTAAATTGTTCTTTGTTTTCAAAACTCTGTGATAACAGAAAGCATACAATCGACAATATTTAGATTCCATATTAAACAATCGCTAGAGTATAGATGGTTTCAGCTGCAACAACATCAACATTATGTGGCCCAAACTTTACTTCAGGCAGACCTCTGCAAAGAATTAAAACTGTTGAGTAGTTTTAATTTAATTTTATACAATTAATACACAATATAATATTAATAAAATATAAAATAAAATAAATTGTAACTTCAGGCCAGACGGGTTCGTCCAATGAAACCGTCAAAACCAACTGACTGATTTTTGTCCAAGTGAAGCTCTCTCCTGTCTGAGGTGTTGCGTTTCCAGTGGACCACAAAGTTCTTCTTGTAAACAGATCTGCAGTGAAGTGTCAAGATTCTTGCGTTCATCTCTGGTAAGTGTTGAGAGGTACAGCCATTGTCTGCTCTCCTTCATTCTCTGCACAATGTCAAACACGAGCAGCTTCATTACTCACACCTCTGCAGAACAGTTTTCATCTCCACCAGCCCTGTCAACATTGAGTCAGGAATGTGTGTAGCTCTGAAGTACAAAGGAGACACTTGTGTGTGTATCTATCCACCTATAAATAGTAAACATTTGTAACGGAGCGTTTTGAGGATACAGATACAGTCTGTTTAGCCTTTACAAAGAAATGTATAAAGAAGGAAGTGGTGTCGAAATTTACCAGTATTGACAATAGTAAGTAACTAAGTACAGTTTATTTAAATAGAACATTTACATTCAGCAGAGCTGTCCAAAGTGTATCACAGAGTCAATTAAACACCAACAGCTTTACACATGAGAAAATGAATGCACAGAAAATAGCCATGATTAAAAACTATTAAAATCTGATTAAAAAAGATTATCCCTATATTCTAAATTGTAAGTGTGTAAAATGAACAACATTAAAGGACCGAATGTCTTTAGACAGAAATGCAACATGATAAACATACCTATGTTTTCAGGGGTGTATAAACCCCTTACATATTGAAGCGTAATGTTTTGATTAACTTAGAATTAGATATTTCTATTTACATACACCCTAAATCGGTCCCCTTACATGAAATTCGCCGTGTTGTTTTTTACAGTAGCCATAAACTGATAAACTGCTATACAAAGTTTGTAAAAATATGTTATTTCCTTCGGAAAATATTTGTTTCATGCTAAAGTCTTCACGACAACTCCTTTGTCCTGTGAGAGCCGACGTCGAGTGAGCCGATGGTTGCAATTGGCAACCTCACCGCTAGATGTCACTAAAATTTCCACATTGCTTCTTTAAAAATGATTTTCACTGACAGCATTATTTGTTCATACAACATTTAACAAGATGTCATGATAATGTTGTTACTATGGATACGTTTGGCCATGAAAACAGTAAAGTGAGAATCAAATATCGTGTCAGCTCTAAAAGAAAGTTTGTAAAATAAATTATGAAAATAAATTCATAAAATCAAACTTTATGTTTTCTTTATGAAACTTGGATTCATTTTATGAGACACAATTCGAGACCCAAATTTAGATTCTGGGCACCACAATCGAAAACATCCCACACAACTCAATGTCCTCTTCACTTGAAATGAGTCACATTTATGATGAGCATATGCATTCACATCATCAAGGCCAAGACTTTTCTCTGTTTGTCATGTGGTACTTGTTGTTCATTCTTCTATTTTGAAGTTTCATTGGTATTTATTTTTGGTAATATCACAGTGAGATATCGGAGTCGTAAACCCATATGTTTAATAATGATGTCATGTTAAACTATCACCCCACTGCTATCTACTGTATAGTATATTCCTTGTGCATTAAATGATAGATCTGCGGTTTTTGTTTCCCTCAGAGACATTGTCTGTAGCTTTGACTTATCACAGTGGTTGTTCTCTCCACTCAAGTCACCTCCAGCTTGTGCACTAGATCAAAGTAGATACATCTGTTTCTGCGTGTCGCTAGCACTAATGGAAATATATTCACGCTTACTCATTTCATACTGAGCAAACTGTATACTCCATACGGAATTAGTTCACACCAGACTCCTTTTGACTAATACAATCCAGTCATTCTTCATCTGTGGCCCCAGGTTAAAAAAGAGAAGAGAAATCAAACTCTGTCTGACAAAATACAGGCAAGGACTCATCAGTCTGATTTATAGCGACTCCAGTGACACCCATCATGCCAGTAATAGCAGGTACTGACGGATAGCGTCACATGAGACGGCTAGTGTCAGGGTGAGAAAGAAGTAATGCTCAAACAAAGCTGAAATGCTTTTGCTATTTCCGAGCGGAAACATCTGTTACAGGGCGGACACAAAATATTATAATACTGAGACTGGAGAGTCTGGCACTCTTAGGGTCTGCAGATGCTCCTCCATGTGTCTAAGTGCAAAGTTAAGACAATTTAGAGTGTTTTGGTGCTTTTCATAGATTTTCTGTTTACAGATTTGAGATCTGTTTTGGTTTAAATTATTTCTAAACACCAGGAGTGACACAAAGTCATTAAACAGTGCGAAAGACTGTCAGCATAACAAGACACATGAAAAATGGTGATCTTTTCCTAAAAACATGTGCAGATATTATTGTGTATTGCTTAAAAGTGAACATAAACTTGTTTTATCTGCAGTATTTGAGGTGGGAAACATTTCAGAGCATCTTTTTTGTTAATTTGTTTGTTCATTTCCTGCAAATACATGCAAATAGAAACAATTTTTTTTTTTGAGATTTGGTAGAAATATTGTTAGCAGTTAAGAGAATGAAACAAAAATGATAATTTTACATAACCACATACCTATAAATAGAAAATTCAGAAAAAAAAATCTGCAGTATTATATTCAAAATAATAGTAGACATCTATAAAAATACCATACTATATGGTATGTGCAATAGTGTACACATCTATTTACATAATGCACTCTTTTGTACAACCTTACATTTTCTTGGACCTTGCAGGGAACAGAGTGAAATATAAAGAATGATCTGCCTAAGGTGATACATTAAAGAAGCTGGAAAAACATCTATCTTTCCACATTAAGTTGTTGTCTGACGTGATATGCTTTTGTATAAAATCCACAGTACGTATAGAATTTATCATCCTCCAGATGTCATTTTCTATTATCAATCACAAATCAGAATTTGTTCCATGGGCCGCCTTTGAAGATGGTATCATTGCAGAAAAACAAATACGTGATTAGTCGGATGAACTAACGAAAGAGATGTCTTTGAATTCTCTCTCTCTCTCTCTCTCTCTCTCTCTCTTTCTCTCTCAAGATTCAAATATGCTTTATTGGCATGATAAAACAAATTTTTCATTGCCAAAGGACAGGATACTTTAATGTATACTTTAATGTAAATAAGATAAAATTATAAGTATAAAGTATCTATATACACATATCAATATAAACAGAAAAATAGCAACGTATTGATAACAGTTCTCACTGAGGGTGACAGGATTCTGTCATATGGTGTCAGTTTGTGTGTAAGTTCTCTCTCTCT
Source organism: Triplophysa tibetana (assembly GCA_008369825.1). Taxonomy (NCBI): domain Eukaryota; kingdom Metazoa; phylum Chordata; class Actinopteri; order Cypriniformes; family Nemacheilidae; genus Triplophysa; species Triplophysa tibetana. Next base: position 13,839,636 of record CM017902.1, read on the forward strand.
CTCTCTCTCTCTCTCTCTCTCTCTCTCTCTCTCTCTCTCTCTCTCTCTCTCTCTCCCTCTCCCTCTCCCTCTCCCTCTCTATCTCTCTCTCTCTCTCTCTCTCTCTCTCTCTCTGTCAATTTCAATTTTCAATTTAAGTGTGCTTTATTGTCATGACATAATGTATATTCGTTTTGCCAAAGCATTTGCAGCTGGGTTGCGTACAAGTAGTGCAAGTACTTTTTCTAATAAAATAAAATGAAACATAATAAAGTGTGATGTATATAGTGCAACTTCCATTCCATTCTCTACCGCTTATCCGAACTACCTCGGGTCACGGGGAGCCTGCGCCTATCTCAGGAGTCATCGGGCATCAAGGCAGGATACACCCTGGATGGAGTGCCAACCCATCGCAGGGCACAAACACTCACTCATTCACTCACGCACTCACACCCTACGGACAATTTTTATAGTGCAACTTAAAGTGGTTAATTAATATAAGTAAATATATCAAAACCGAAATAGCTGATAGTTTAAACAAAGATTTACAAATGCAAATGATACATTTAAGCAGAAGAATAAAGGGATATAACAACATAATGTTCTGTACATATTGTAAAGATCAGGTCAGTGTTTTGTCTCATTTGACAGACTTTCAAGCGTCTGGTGTGTGGACTTGATTTTCCATGAAACATTGTCCGTGTATCAGTGTATTTTGTGTATTCTGTTATGAAATGGTCTCTCTCTCTCCCCATAAAAGAAAATATCACATCTTTGTCCGTCTAAGCAAAGTAAGAATACATGGAAACCTGCATCCACAATAGTCACCGTATATTATTGCCTTTCTAATGTCATTATCTCTGTAGAAAAAAAATGAACCCAGATAATATAAGCTAACTAATGCTGCCCTGATCAAAGGGGTCATATGGCGCGAATTCGTGTTTTTCTGTCTCATTGGTGTGCTATACGTTGCCCATACAAGCATTAGACACGTAAAATTGCAAAAATTAAAATGTTGGAACAAAAGATGCATTCTATCTAAAAGCAAATGCGAACCCAGACCTGCCTGAAACGCCTCCTGTAACCAAACCCCGGCCAATGTACGTCACTTCGTAACATGATTTGAATAAGACCACCCAAATATAAATGCAAGTGAGGTGGGCGTACTTGTAAATCTCATTGTATCATCACTACCGCAGCTATTGCGCGGAGACGCTCTTTGTTTTTCGTTGCGAAACGAAAGCCTCTTTTGTCCTGCCTAAGGATGAGACAACTAAAAACAAATAGTTACATTCTTTTTACAATACTGTTTCATACAATCCGAATGTTCAAATTTGTGCAGAGTATTTCACCGACGAATGCTTCACGAACATGGAAGAGAGATTGAGACCGGCTATGGTTAAAAAGTGAGACCATCCCAACCATTAAAACTTTGCTGGAACTTCAGATTTCCAGCCTGAAAGTACATTTTACATTGTAATAGACTTTGTTAAGGACAAAGGCAAGTTTAGTTTGTCGTGTATTTGTGATCTGCAAATGCAGACAGGCATGCAAGGTGAAAAAACTAATTTAGGGTTTATTGTCTTTGTTGAGTCGGAACGAGACGTGGCGTATCACTGGTTGATCAAGAAGGGCAAAAGCGCTCTCATTATTTATTGTGTTACCATTCCAGCTGTAATGCGAGCTTGTTTCGATCTCAAACTCTGTATGCTGTATACGGCTGTTTGTTTATAGTCTTTATAACGTCGTATATAAAAGGTAAAACAGTTACCTATAGTTTTTAACTATTTAACATAATATTTCCTTATAAAACCTTACCAATCCATTACATTCTGCTCAAGTCGCGCTGGCAAAGTTGATGTATCGGCTTGATCATCTTCATTTTCCTTATCAGATTCGGGCTCAAATTGATATAAGGAAGTAGGCCTACCGATGACATTTTCTCACCTGTCTTTACAATTGCTTGGGAACATGACGTTCCGAATATTCCCTCACATTCTTGTAATATTCGACCAATCACTACACACTGGTTAACTGACCAATCATAGCACACCTCTCCTTTCAGAGCGATGAGCTTTGTATAAAATCAGCAGGTTTCCAGAGAAGCGGGGCAAAGAGGAGATACAAACATGCACTGTATGTGGAAAATAAAGCGTTTATGAACCTTAAATCGTGTAAACACATTACATTGCATCTAAAATAAACGATAATATTAGTTTCAGCCATGTCATTTGACCCCTTTAAATGACGAATCATTCAGCACGTTTCAGGATGAAATTCAATTTTCAGAGCGTTTGCTTTTTCTGCAATGATAACATTTGATGGATAGCACATGAAAATTACATGTATGTTCATGTTTTTGTTTATTTGTATGACAAAACTCAAGCTGTACCACAGGGTAAACTTATGTTCTCTGTGCTCTCATCAGTGTAGCCTTTGGAGTGATCATAAGTCACCTGCAAAAGCAAGACAAGGTAATAAATGACACCTGCATGCAATAAATACTGCCAAAAGCACTGAAACTGAATAGACAAATATCAATAAGGTTAGCTGTAGGTAATTCCAATACCTTTTAAGCTAATATTTATCATCTCCGTAAAATGTGCTTTGAAAAAAACTTAGTGCCATCCATTTTGCCAGATGCACTTGCACTGCCACATTCTACACACAAATTAAACACAAAAATATGCAATAACAGTGCAGTCTTGCTCATTTGCCTGCACTTACACTTGGGGTTATGAACTTAAATTGTTCCAAACCTGTCTTTTTAGATTAATATTGATGAAACTGTTTATTGATCTGTAATTTTCTAGTTGAAATGTAAAAGATCCTTAAAACCGTGATTTTATCATTTACAAATAGCAGTCATTTGCATAAAGTCTTCCAGACTCAATTTGACAGTTTTCATCTAAATAACAGAATCACTCATTCATGTCAAGAGATGCCTGACACTTAAGGCGGCTCAAAATATCAGAGCTAGTCAAGCTTGGAACAGTTGCTCTGGTCTCCAAATTCCAATATCAACACTGAAAGCATCACACAAGATAGAAGAAGTTTGATTGTCTGACCTGAGCAGGTCATCTGTGAGCACATTTTCTGAAAAATCATTGCTATAACGTGATGAAGTCTCAAAGGACTTGACTTTCTTCCGCAGAACACAAAAGAAGATATTTTGAAGAATGTAGTTAACTGGCCCCATTGACTTGCATTGGTTTTGTGTCCATACAATTGAAGTGTATGGGGGGGGGGGGCGCTGTTCGGTTACCAACTTGCTTCCAAATATCTTCTTTTGTGTTCTGAGAAAGAAATTAAGTCATAAAGATTTGAAATGACAAGAAGGTAGGTAAATGACAGAATTTTGGGGTGAACCATCCCTCTAAGTTAAGAGAAGAAGTTCATGGCCTGGTTGATACAGGAAAGGTTATTTCATAACTTTACCCAGAAATAAACGACAAATAAAAGCATTTTATAGCTCGGTAATCTTACTGTATTCCAACAATATACTTTTGTTTATTTTATTTTTAAGGAAACATCCAAGTCAAAGTTGATACTTAAAAGAAACAACAGAGAAGTCAATAGTCTCATTAACTTCTGTATGAAAGTATGATAACACAAAGACAAAACTTCCTTGAGACGTGCCTTTATATTCCTTTTCTACCAATATAAAGGTAAAAAAGTTACATTCACATTATATTCCTCTTATGCTTCTAGCAGTCACTTTTCCTCCAATACAACTTTCAATAAAATGCACAAATCACAGTAATGGCTCATAACAGGGCAAGTAACTACGAATATACAACACGTTAAGCTGGGTCTCAAATGTCAAAGACTTGCCCGCAGCAATAACCAATATAACGATCATCTAATCATTTATTTGAATGGGCCTGGAGAGGTTGCCGTTAAAACAGTTATTAGGATTTAATTTCACCATTGAGGGGGCTGGGGTCTACAGCTTAATGAAGGATTAGAGACAGCGAGGACATTGAAAGCAGAGCGAGACAGAAACAGCGTCTTGAATTGATTTCTAGTAGGCACAGGAAGTAAATGAAGAGAGCTGCAGAGTAAAAAAATGTAATATCCCACTAACATTGGCACTCATCGGTACAACTGCAGACACAGGAGCAGAGACACTTAAACTCTTATTAAAGCATTGATTTAGTCTCGTTCATTTGTTAACGTTTGGACACAGAATGAACATTCTTGCCAACTAAGCAGTTTCTTCAGGTTCCTACAGGTTAAGGAACTACTTCGTCTAAAGTTGTATAAGTGATTTAAGCTGTTTGCGAACACCAACATTAAAGGGATAGTTCACCCATTAATAAAAGAAACAAAAGAAGATATTTTGAGAAATGTTTCACCTCTGTTCTGTCCATCCAATGAAAGTCAATGGGATACCAAATTGAAATACTTCAAAATATCTTCTTCTGTGCTCTGCAGAAGAAACAAAGTCAGATTTGGAATTGCATGATGGTGAATAAATAATCAAAAAAATTAAATATTGGGGTGATCTATCCCTTTACCAAACTGCAAATACATTTTTTCGTTTTTAACATGCTATATTACCTTTTTTCTCTAGAAGTGCTTTCTAAAATCTACTTTGAAATAACACTTGAACCCTGCTGTAAAAATACCCCAAAGACAAAACCATTTTACAAATGGGAATTATATTGGTTTTATCGTAACCTATAGTGTCTACTAGTATTTGATGCGACATTATTTGGCAGATGGGAACCATTAGAAAATCCTATTGGAATAAATCCTACAAAAATTTGTTTTCATAATGGTTTTAATGGAAATTGTTATAGCGGTATTTTAATGAAAACCATTAGAATTTCTGTGATGGTTCCTATTCTTTTTTTAACAGGGAGCATTGTTATAGGGTTATTAATCAAATACATTTGATTGTATTGCAACTCTACAAAGCAGAACTGGCCGTCCCAATAATAATAGCATCTCCTCTTCCGGCCACCTGTTCACAACCCGCTGCGCAACCCTTCCAAGAAAACATTTGTAAATATGACAACATTTCATAAGTCAAAAGACTTTTCAATTCTCTATTTTCAGTGGAGTGGAGTCGGGCCGTTGGGGACAGGTGGACCGCCAGCTGTTCCTCAGCACGCAGCCATCACCCAGAAGAGCCAGCTGGGAAACATAAACACCTCTGAAAGAGGCCACCCCTTTGAACGTGAAGGGCTCTCGGGGTCTGTAATATGACAAATGGCTTTATTAATATGTAAAGTTTAAAAGGAATATATTGGATCACTTCTGCGGCACAGATGACAGATACAGCACTAAAGGCAAGTGCATCACACAACATTATCACCGTTCTATTTCCGCCGAGAAAGATTTGCAAGACGCTATGGGTGTCGATGTGTTTTAATTGGAGGCAATATGTTGTGAATAACAGCATTGTTTGTGCTATGTCAATCACTCTATAAATTAGCAGCTATACATGTTAGCAAATTTCTAAATACCCTTTGAGAGACAGATGAAACTTTTCTTTTAAATCAACAGCAGTGGCTATATTGCTGCTTTTGCCGGAGGTTCTGAGAGAAAATAATCTTGTTTCTCACAATCCAACGGTTCACCAGCCACTTAATCAGGATCTGCAATATGATTAATATAATTGAACTCTTCCCTCAGGATCTCACAGGCCTGGCGCTAATGATTTCTTACCTAATTACTGCAATCATTTTCAGGGTACAAAGAAAGAAGGACCATAAGCATTCTATGAATTTTCCAAAATCTGATTGACTATTCAGCACCGGCAAACAGATGTGTTGAAATAAAAATGAGGCGTGTGGTATTTGCACTAATGCTCCGAACCCTGTGTGACTCTTTACTCAATCGGCATCTCTTTTGTTCTGACCTTTCAAGACATTTAACATTCAAGGGGTGACAAATATCCATGAGATGGGAAAAATGTCTGGTCAATTCCATTACAGTAACAGAAATCATCCTGTTCCAAATTTATGAGGATCCGGTGTGGGAGAAAATAAATGTAGTTTACAGACTCAGACTCTGTGGTTCTATTTATTTATTTATTACCTGTGAACTGTATTTTGAATATCTTTTCCTTACTGTTCAATTTGTAACATTTCAATTTTTGTCCTCGGTGTATATGAGTAACATATAACCAGTCTCTGAAAAATTAATTAATTACTAGTTACTAACTACATAATTAATAGTTTAATTAGATTGCTGTTCAAATTACTCTCTCTAAAAGAAATGTAATTACTTATTAGTTTCTATATCCTATATCAACTGTGGTTAGTATTGATTCAAGTATAGACATGAAACGGCTAATTTAATTAAAATTAAATAATACATAAATTATTCTTATTAACTGACAAAAGTCAGAAGGATAGTATACATTTTAAATTTAGACTTATAATTTTGATGTCATTTCCACTATTGAATATATAACAGTATTTATTTTAATTACATCAGAAATAACTGTAATTAAATTACAGAAAAAAAGTAACACCTTACTTTACTTTTTCAAGGGAAAAGTAAATGTATTACAGTAACTAATTACTTAGTAACTCGTTGCACCCAACACTGCGTATAATACTAACTTTTGCTTCTTTTTTTGTAATTTCTGTTTGAAATATGAAATTGCAGAGTTTTCTTTACACAGGTTGTGCTGTGGCACTCATTCTCTGCTTGGAAGAATCCGGGTTGCCAGATCAGCGTAACAAAATACCCAATGAACCGGTTCCTCGCAACCACACAAAGGTGAATCACGTATAGATACCATTCTGAACACAGATTTTTTTATGTTCTTGGTTAAAGAGATACTCCACCTAAAAATGAAAATTCTTTCATTACTTACTTACACTAGTTTACAAACCATTATACATTTCTTGAGAACACAACAAAAGGTATTTCTTGCACATCATTGACTGCATATTAGGAAACGTATTGTATCATTTTCTGTTCTGTTGAACACAGATAAGATATTTTAGGGGAGCAAACAGTTCTGGGGCACCTTTGACTACCAATTAAAATGTCCTACTATGGTAGTCAATGGTGTCCCAGAAATGTCAGTTGCTAACATGTTTTCAAATATCCCCCTTTGTGTTTAATATTACAAAGACATGTATACAGGCTTGGAATATCTTGTGGGGCATTGTATTTTATGACAGAATTTTCATTTTTGGGTGGAGTGTCCCTTTAATATGTGATTTGTATTTAAAACGGAAAAAGTTACAGAATGCAGCTTCAAAGATCCACTGCATGTTATTCACCTGCACCTGGTAAAAAACAGGCAAATACTGTTGGATTTATCTCTCGACCTACCGTTTTACGCCCTTCTTCACAAAAGCTTAAAACAACAGACATAGGAAGTGAACAGGAGTACAGCCGCTGTAAAAACAAGGTAGAAATACCAGCCAAAAGTTCACTTTAACCCCAAGAGAGCAACAGCGTAGACTCTCATTGAGAAGCTAATAACCCTTGACAGCCCCTCTCTGGGGACTCAGCTGGATCAGGCAACTATAAGCTGATCTGGATGTGGGAAGCGTAAAAATGCCGCTAGGGTTTGTTAAAGACACTTGCTGAGTCAGGTTTTTGTTGTGGGGAGCTTTAATAGATGAAGAACCTGGAGCCATTTGTTGATAGTGAAACCACACAAGCGATAGCCAGAGGGACAAATGTGACTTTAAAACCCGAATAATGTTAGTGTGGAATAATGTCAATGTGAAAACTCTTATCACAATGTGGTGGGAGACATTAATCATTTGGATTTGACTTTAGTCGCTGTCCTTTGATTATGAAGTGTTTGTATTAGTGTGGTACTGTAGGTGTTTTTGTTTGTGTGTCTTTAAAGTGTATTTACTACATTCTCATGTTGTGTTCAGACCAAACGCGAATGACGCGAATAAATCGCGCTATTCGCGTGTAGTTGGACGCTTGAACATTTTAGTTTACTCGCTTCATTCGCGCGTCAAATTCGCTTCATTCGCGCGTCAAATTCGCTTCATTGCAGACGCGAATTCACGTCATGGGAGGGGCTTCTGCCAGCCGGCTCCACTCCCGTATAGATAAATTGCTTAAATTGTGTAAAGATCGTTTTTGACAACTTGCCAGATTGTCCGACCTCCTCACTCACTTTCTTCCAAGCAAGATCCTTTTTATTTCAGTTTCGAGAAAAGTAAGATGTATCGTACCGCTCCAGGTATCCACATAAAGCAACGGTGATTTTGTCCTCCATTGTTATTTGGGATTTCTGCCTCCTCTCACAACATCATAATCACCTGACTGCCAGACCAAGCTCCTGATTGGTTAACGCGGCGCGAATTTTCGCCAAAGTTCAGATTTTTCAACTCGCGCGTATCACGCGAACGCTCAATTCGCGTCATTCGCGTCATTCGCGCAATTCGCTCAAATCGCGCCATTCGCGCCGCCTCATTCGCGCAATTCGCGTCATTCGCGCCGCCTCATTCTCGCGATTCGCGCCGCAAGTAGGTCTATCGCGTCTTTGCATTGACTTAACATGTAAATCACTCGCGCTTGACGCGCAATTCGCGTTTGGTCTGAACACAACATAAGTGTGCTTCTAAATGGCCCCGACAGATGGTATAGAATGTGTAAAAACAGCAACTACACATTGCATACCAAACACATGACCCAAGGATGGGTTACAAGACTACACAATTCATGACCTTCACGAAAATAAACCATGGTTTTGTATAGTAAAAGTGAAGTAGCCAATTTTTTGATATGGTTTCACTACAAAATACCATGATCTTATTTGTAGTAAAACCATGGTGGGGCTGAGGGTTGTGTCAATACTTTCAAATGTACTGTACTTTCACTAGAACTATTGATTACCACAAAAAACTACATTTCAAAATGTGACGTTTTTCAGTTGGTGTTACAACCCAACTCTTCTTCTATTACAACAACACATAGTTTGTACTTGACATTAATTTACACAGCACAGGAATACATTTTCAACTGCTAAATTAGTGTTGTGTGTCGCAAAATGTGGAAAAATAATATCACCGTTTGGGACACAGCAGAAAAAAAAACTGTTAAGGACGGATGCAAATGTGTATCCTGTCCCTATGGTCTACTTGTTCATTCTTAACTCATTCTTTAATTCAATACAAAGTGTATATGCCGTATGACACCTACAGTATATATTCATAAGCAACCTACCAGCAACATCAGATCTGTGTGTGTGAAACTCTACTGAGAGGAACTCACTTCATTAAACAGCGTTTGAGTGGATTTTAAGTGGATCCAGATGCAGAATTGGGGAAGAAGATGGCTGCATTCTGCCTTTAATTGCCAGCATTAGCATCTCTCACTGTGGGTAAGAATCTGATGGGTAACTTGTGTAGCCACTTTTAGTGTAGCTCACTTCCATCACTCTGTGACTTTGATATGTATAAGACAAACACTCTGTAGGTCAGTGGATTACATTGTCTAGTGGCTCCTGGGGCATTGGCCTGTCTGAAAGAGCTTATAGAAAGAAGAAATGTTATTAATATTTCACCCTTCAGACTATCTCCTGTCCATACTGACAGACAGGGCTGTGGTTCAACATGCTTCAGTTACACCTCCAAAGCCTGAACATGCACCCCAGAAGCAATTCTCAATGACTTCATACATAAATCACACTTGTTGCCATAGTCTAGATTCCATGTATAATTTTAATAATAATAACTAAATCATTATGTTTTTTGTTAGTTATGCCAGTTAAGCAAGTGATATTTCAACCAAAAATATCTATTGAATTACTCACTATCTTATCATTTCACACCTATATTACTTACTTTCTAATGCAAAACTCAAAAGAAGATATTGTAAACTCCTCCTGTGGTAAAAATCAAGTTTTTTTATTTCGTTTATATGGCTATGTGGTGTTTTTAATATGCTTTAAGAAAAAGTATAAATACAATTCATAATTTTAAACCATTGCAGAGTATTTTCTCCATCAAAAACGGAAAAAGATATTAATATTAACAAGATGCGCCACTGCCGTTACAATGACTGGCGGGAAATGCAACGCTCAATGTGGCCACTTTAGCGAAGGATGTCCCGCCTTCCAGTAAAACGAGCCAATCGTCATTCAGTAAAGACTGAAGATTCTCTGGGGCGGGGCACTTGCGAGGCGCTTGCAAGCTTGTGCGCAGACACAATAGATGAGGTGTACTCGCAAAAGGAATTTCTTTGCTCAATTTAAGCTTAGCAAACCAAAGTTATGATCCAGGTCATGTCATGTTTTAACATTGATCAAAATATGCTGTTTAATTGTGATTTTTCTGCAGCGATTTGAGAAATATCTGCCTTCCCCCATTCTAGTAGATAGGAGTGTGGACTTGCAATGGCGTAAATTGCTGCCCAGAGGCCGCCGAGTGGCACGGCCGTAAACAAACTTTATCATAGTTTACCAAAAACAGTTAAAAAAATTAAAGGTTTGACTTAGATGCTGTGTCTTTTTAAAGATGCCAGCATCTGTTTACATCAGAATCCTTGAAAAACTATTACGTGAGATCATGAACGTGCATCGCAGAACAGAGCAAGGCGAGCATTTGTGTTCATAAAGGATATACATTTTTTTTTAATATAAAATTATCGTTTTGCTAGATAAGACCTTTATTCATCATCTGGTATCGTTTAAAGCCCTTTGAAGCTGCACTTAAACTGTAATTTTGACCTTCAACCGTTTGGAGTCCATTGAAGTCCACTATATTGAGAAAAGTCCTGAAATGTATGGGATGTGCATCTCCATACTGAGGTCGATGCGATACACATCTCGATGCAAAGCCAACAATCCGATACATTAAAGATACACATGAAGCAGCTAACGATGCGATTCGATTCAAATTATTCCTATCTGATTCGATACAATACAATGCGATTCAATGCAATGGAAAATAATATGATGCCATGCAATTCAATATGGTTCCCCTGCTAAAAAAAACAATAGAACTTTGCCCAAAACACTATAGAATATTTTATGGCATTAATGGTTATAATAGGTATTGTATTTGTTTTGATGGAAACTAAAGTGTCTACTGGTTTGTGATAGATTCTATTGGCGGGATGTTATCAGGCAGACGGGATCTAATAGAACACCTTTCAATTCTACTGGAGTTATAACCAAAAAACAATACAAAAAGGAATTTTGTAATGGTTAACAAAAGTGTTAACGCAGGGCACTTTCACAAACAGCTCTTGACGTTGGGGAGGTATTGAAAGCCCTCGTTCTCTGTAATCCTATTTATGTTTACAACGCATATATGTTTACAACAGCCCACGCATATCAGGGAGGAGCGGAGGAACCGGTCTACTTATTCCTAACGACTGGAAATATAAACAGCTGAAACCCTCATGCAACAACACCACCTTTGAGTTTCATGCTGTCACTGTCATCCACCCTGTTGTAATGCATGTTGTAGTTCGCTATCGCCCCCCAGGGCACCTTGGACTCTTCTTGGAGGAATTGGATACACTTCTGTCATCATTTCCCGAGGATGGTACTCCTCTGGTGGTACTTGGAGACTTCAACATCCACCTGGAAAAACCACAGGCCGTTGACTTAACAACCTGACTGCATCGTTTGACCTAAAGCGAGTCCCCACTTCAGCAACCCATAAATCTGGTAATCAACTTGATCTCATCTACACACGCTATTGCTTCACCCATCACTCCCAGGTCACCCCACTGCACACGTCGGATCATTTCCTCATCACTCTTGATCTCGACTTAACTTCTCCAAACACTACACATGCCTCCCCACTGGTCACATTCCGACGCAACATACGATCACTCTCTCCCTCCCGCCTATCCTCTGGAGTCTCTGCTACTCTTCCACCCCCTAAACAGTTCTCTCTCCTTGATACTAACACCGCCACCCACACCCTTTGCTCGACACTAACCTCCTGCTTAGACATCTTATGCCCTCTGAGATCTAGGCCATCTCAGGCATCTCCTTCTGCCCCCTGGTTATCTTATGTTCTCCGTGAGCATCGCGCCTCTCTCAGGTCTGCTGAGAGAAAGTGGCGCAAATCACAAGAACCCACTGACCTCTCTCTCTACCAGTCTATTCTCTCTTCCTTCTCTGCGGATGTCTCCTCTGCGAAAACCCAATACTACCACACTAAAATCAACAACTCTCCTGACCCTCGTACTCTCTTTAAAACCTTTTTTGCTCTCCTTTGCCCGCCTACCCCCTCACCTCCATCAGACTTAACAGCTGACGATTTTGCCTCGTTCTTTGTAAAGAAAACAAACACCATCAGCAATCAATTCTCTGCGCCACCACCTCTTGACCACAGTCAATCCCCAGACACATGCTCGTTCCCCTCGTTCTCTCTCCTATCTGAAGAGGATGTTTCCAAGGCAATTTCTTCTAACCACCCGACTACCTGCCCTCTAGATCCCATCCCCACCCATCTCCTCCAGGCCATCTCTCCATCAGTTGTACCCTCTCTGACTCACATTATCAACTCGTCCCTCACCACATGCACATTTCCTACTCTCTTCAAAGAGGCCCGTATTACCCCACTACTAAAGAAGCCTACTCTTAATCCTGCACTGTTAGAAAACTACAGACCGGTATCCCTACTCCCCTTCGCTGCTAAAACTCTAGAATGTGTTGTATGTAACCAGCTCTCATCCTTCCTCACCCAGAACAACCTCCTGGACAGCAATCAGTCTGGGTTCAAGAGCGGTCATTCCACGGAGACTGAGCTGCTCTCTGTTATCGAAGCCCTGAGACTGGAAAGAGCTTCCTCTAACTCATCTGTTCTCATCCTACTGGATCTATCTGCCGCCTTTTCCTATCACTGCTATGCGGGTGATACACAACTCTACCTGTCTTTTCGCCCTGACGATCCAACTGTCTCTGCACGCATCTCAGCCTGCCTAGCCGACATCTCACACTGGATGAACGGCCATCACCTTCAGCTGAACCTTTCAAAAACAGAACTGCTTGTACCTGGGAGTGGTGATCGATGATCAGCTCAACTTCACAGATCAAGTTGCCAGCACCGCCCGGTCCTGTAGAATCATCCTCTACAATATCAAGAAAATTAGACCCTTCCTATCAGAGCATGCTACGCGAGTCCTAGTACAGGCTCTGGTCCTGTCCAGACTGGACTACTGCAATGCACTACTGGGAGGACTTCCAGCTTGCACAACCAAACCTCTACAGATGATCCAGAATGCTGCGGCAAGAGTTATCTTTGATGAACCGAAGAGAGCACACGTCACTCCTCTACTCATTAAGCTACATTGGCTCCCTATAGTCACTCGCATTAAATTCAAGACTCTGCTCCTGGCCTACAAGACCACCATTGGTTGGGCACCACCTTATCTTTACTCACTAATGCAGACATATGTAACCGCCAGATCCCTACGCTCTGCAAACGAACTGCGTCTTGTGGTGCCATCCCATAAAGGTAGAAAATCTCTCTCGCGCACCTTCTCCGGATCTGTTCCACCTATGTGGAATGATCTGCCGGCTGCTACAAGATCTGCAGATTCTGTAGCCATCTTTAAGAAACGTCTGAAAACCCATCTCTTCCGCCAACATCTGACTGATCTGTTCTGACTCAAGTTTCTTCTCTACTCTTTTCTTCTCTACTCGTTTCTTCTCTACTCAAAAAAAAAAAAAATTGTATGAATGAATGATTCTGTATACTGTGTTAGGCTATATGAGACCAGTCTTCTTTTTGATTGCACTTATGCTCTTGTTGTACTTATGGTGTCCTAATTGCTTCCATTACCTACCCCACTTGTAAGTCGCTTTGGATAAAAGCGTCTGCTATATGACTAAATGTAAATGTAAATAAAAGGGCGATTTCATCGGATAGACAGCGGGGAGTGAAAAAAGTTTGAATCCTTTGCTAACTCGGCAATTTGCAAGTTGAAGCGGAGCTGCTAGCAGCTAACTTTACAGCTAAATGATGCATCTATGCTGCCTTGAAAATCCGTGAGATATAGGTCTCTCATGAGACAGGGAGTAAAGTTGTATTCAGACGTGCCTTAATTCCTTTCTGCCATGGCATGCAGCCTCCAAAGGCAATGAAATGATCACACGTCAAATGAGATATCTATGTACCTATAATTAATTGTTCGAAATCACACTATTGAATGGAGTGGGGACTAATTTGCATATTCATGAATTGGCATATACTAAATGAAGCAAGCGTGTCAAGTTACATTCAAGTCATTTCGAGGCTTGAAGAAGTTATTATGAAAGGGGGAAAAATTACATATGCAATTTTAATGCTTATAGATAAGTGATAAAATTATTGACTGAAGTGGGACTTTAAATATCGTTGCAAACCGAAACAATGGCAGTACCCATTTAATTCTATTAAATAGACACAAATCCAATGCAATTCCTAGTCAATGGGTAACGCAGTTGCTCTGTTACCAACATTCTTTAAAATATCTTCTTTTGTGTTCTGCAGAAGAAAGAAAGTCATAAAGGTTTGAAGTGAAAAATAGTAAATGATGAAACAATTTGAATTTTTGGTTGAACTATCCCTCTTTATTTCATTTTCATTCAAACTACTGTAGATCCCTACCTGTGGGACCAACTCCATGTCTACCATTTCTACTAACGAAATCTATAAAGTCAATATATTTCAATAGCAAAACATTACCACAAATTATGTATTTATGTAAAAGTTCTAATTGGCCTGTTATGCAAATCTGCAGCGTGGAAAAGAGTGAAAGAGCAGAAGTGTGCACGCGTAACAAATGTGAAATCTTTAATTACTCTAACTGTGAGGTTGTTGGTGATTCAATACAACAAATGTCCACCAACAATTAGCAATGTTATCATACACATAATTACTGTGCACATATGTTTGCAAATAGACTGTTAATCTGAGCTCTATGAAGGGCATTACTGTAATAATTACAGTAGTAAGAGTCTTTCACTGTAGCAACACAGACTTATCAGCACCGTTTGATTCAAACTGCTCAATATTCAAACCATAATGTTATGTACTTTGCTGTAGTCACTTGTCACCACTTGTGCTTTAATGTAGACTGTATTTAGCAAGACCTTAAAACAACACACGACTAGATAATGTATTGTGGCACTGTTGAATAAGACAATGCTTGTGTTTACATTATAACCCCCTTGTTGTGGGGTTCTTTAATTCTCAGATTACTGACGGCTGTGAGCACCGGCCTGTCACACAAGCACCACAACAGTGGAGCTGTCAGTCAAACACACAGACAGCCTATATGACATCTGAGGGCCAGCACTGACAGATGGTCAATAAAGCTTTAATATATCCTGTCATGCTACACGACAAGAGCAGTGAATATGAAGCTGCTGGATTTTGTTACTTCAAGGGGTCATATTATAAGGAATCGAATTTGCCTTCATCCTCTGACATAAAAGAACACTGTCCTAAAAAGACACACACATGCCTTTTAGAGATCAAAACATCCTCTCCTGTCTAAAAAAAAAACATTGATTGAAAGAAGACGCAAAATCATGTCGGCTTATTTTGACATATGGCAGAATAATATATTTGAACACACACACACGTCTGAGTGACTGACCAGTTTTTATATTTCATTTTCAACTTTTCCTGCTATTTTTTGGGGTTGGCTTGTTAAATCTTTTGGAAGAATGTATTGCTGCTCTCTGAATCTCTGTATTTTGGCATTTTGATTTATTTATTTTGCAATAAATCATTATTATTAGTCACCCTCTATGTTTGTCACTGGGTTTTGCAAATATATAACCAATAAAAAGTATTAAAAAGTGATTTTCAACTATCACAACCAGTATGTATTCATTTAAATGTACAGGAACTTTTCCGTTTCCTGAAAAACAGCGAATTTGGACATCCTAAGTTTCAGAAGGACAGCTACGGAATATACTACATATAAAATGTAGGGTTACTGTTAAAGGGGTCATATGACGCAAACACAGGTTTTTCTGTGTCTTATATGTCATTCTGATCTGTTATAAATTGCCCATGCCTGTATAAGACACATAAAATTGCAAAAATGAAAGTGTCAGAAAAGATGCATTCTATCTAAAAGCGAATGCTCACCCAGATTTGCCTTAAACGCCTTGTGTAACCAGCCCCCCACATATCCAAGTCAGTTTGTGGTATGAGTTGACTTAGACCACCCAAATGTATACGCAAGTCAGTACTGTCAGAACAATCACTCTGGAACCTGATGTTCCAAATATGGTAGGAGCCGTAACATTTCCGTCACACGCTTGCAGTATTCGACCAATCACTGGGCACTGGTTAACTGGCCAATCATAGCAATGCTCGCTTTTCAGAGCGATGAGCTTTGTTAAAGATAGTAATATAGCGTTTTTAACCTTTAATCATGTAAACACATCGTTTTACATCTAAAACAACAACGATTTTAGTTTTAGCTGAGTCATATGACTCCTTTAACCTATGTTTGTGTTTAAAAAGGACACTTTCTGAGTTAAGTCATTTAACCCAACAGTTGGGTTTTTTCTCTTTTTGACCCATCTAGGGTTGAAAATGACCAAGCATTTTTTTTTAAAGCATAATGTAATGCTCTGTTTATTTGTGTGAAGTAACATATGAAGAATAATAGTTTTATCTTGGATTGTGTTAAAGATGAAGGCATAACCCTATGTCAGGGTCTTCATGGTCATAAAACATTATTAAAAACACTGCTGAATCCCTTTCTGCTCCGTAACAAATTAACCAGATCTAAACATTAAACCTAACAGTAATGGAAGGCCATTTGAATAGAGACAGGTACTGTAAATGTGTGAAATACCACAAACTATAAACTCAAACATAAAACAATACTACATTATATGAGTGTCATTAGCAAACAATTTCCTACCAGGAGCCTACAATTTCATTACACAGGATCAAGCCGAATACATCAGTCTGGGTCATTAAAATAAGCAATTACAAGATGTAGACAGCAAAAACTCAGGATCTCATTAAAAACATAAGCAATCCACAGATGATCACTGGAAGATGTTCAACGCAGCAGAAAGACCAAATGGTGCAAACAGAGGAAGATGTGTTTTAAATGTATATCCACTAAAGCAAAATTCAGCTTCGCTTTCACTCTCATGTTTCAGCAATAAAGCACACGAATGTGAGTGCTTACAAAATACAGTACAATTACATCGATGCAAGAATGCATCAGACTTGTTTCTTATTGCAATGGTACAAAATAGATATGGGTACGTAATAAGCTACAGTAAATGAAATGCAGATGAGATGTCTCTTTTTAGTAAGCAAGACAGCTTATGTCCTAACTTTTTATCTCCGTCTGCCTACATACAGAACACGAGACATAGCTGTAGGCTGCATTACATAAAATCCTGCTCGTTCCATAGCAGAAGCATACAGAAAGAAAAGGCTCATTTGAAATGCGAATCTCTCATTGTTGAAGAAAGGCCACGGAAGATCACCTTCCATCCCACAAGGACAATGTAGAGATCTAGTTGTTTGTTTGATGGTCTCGATGCAACTGTTTGGCATCTCATCTTTTTCAAGGACAGCAGAATAGAAAAAAGAAATAGATTCAGAGTTTTGGTATCTTCAATTGAATTCCGATTTTGAAACGTTCCACTAATCTTGTTCTCTGATGTATTGCACAGTTGGCTTCCATTCACCAGGAGATTAGTCATAATACCTGGCCAGAGCCGGATTTATTTCTATCTTGTCGGTGGCCTTTTGTCTTGATCTTACACAACATCCCATCATTAACATAACTGATCCTCGCAGGGGGCGTTTTCTGTACATGACTGAGTGTCTTTTTATTCACAAGCGGTTTAATCTGTAAAACGGGTTCAGATAAAATGTCTTGACAGACAATCCGCTCGTGATGTTTTCAAAACATCGCATCCACGAATATGGATAATGATTCAGTGTTATGCACAAAACGTTTTTGTTTTTTATGCTTATTGCATAGCAGCATAAAAATGATGAAGCCCTGGACAACAAATAAACATAAACCGCTATAAGACCCTAAATATCCACTGAATGCTCCAATATCAGAGGCAGAAGCAAATGCCTCTGCAGTCTAAAGCACAATGTGCAGATGCAGGCAGAATTGAGTCTTTCCTAGGAAAGCTGCAGCTGGGCAAATGAACAATCCGACACTTCCATCCCAGAAGAGAAGAATCATTAAGTTAAGAGCTGTTTAATGGGCAGATTTAACACAGCTCATTGTTTTGATCCGTTATACTTAAAACTTGCAAAACCACATTTCAAGAGGCAAGTTTGATCCAGTGGGCAAACACATTTTGTCATTTTAGCCACATAACTTCTATTTATGATATCTGCAGTGTAACATACAGAAATATTGGTCAGTGGAGTGCTATGAATTAACATCTGTGTTTCATTGGGAAGTATAAAGTTAAGGGGAAAAGTCATTTTATAATTTAATAACATTTTCTATCCATTTTCGTCCAGGCCGAGCTTCAGTTTAAAATGCAAATATGCACCTGCTGCTTGTGTAAAAATACACATGTGTATTTATCTAAAGTGAATATAAATGCATTTTTGTTTAAAGGACGACCTACATGATGTTAGTAAATGCCATGGAAATTTAATGTGACATGCATGCACAACACAAGCAAGTAAAGTATTTTCAAATAACTAACTTTAAAATACAATCTGTACCATGTAAATAATAAAAAGTAGATACAACAAATCTACGTACAATAAGATTAAATATTTTAAACAAGTATACACAGCACACACACAACACCATATTTAACAACATTTCTAACTCTACTTGTAACTTCTACATACAGTATTCTTCATACCTACTGTAAAAGATTAATTGTTTCCATTTATTCATTATTTGGAAGAATGTCAGTAACCAAACCGATTTCATCCCCTATTGACTCCCATAGCATTTATTTTCCCTAATATTGTAGTAAATGGAGGATGAGATCTGATACAATATCTTCCTTTTAGTAAATGATGACAGAATTTTCATTTTTGGATGAACTATCCTTCAAACCCATTTTTCATTAAAATACATGTCTGGCTTTATTCAACCCAACGTATGGCTACCCAACACGGAGTGTACATGCCATTCCCGTGGGGCTCAAACCCATAACCTTGTAAATGCTCTACCAATTGAGCTACAGGAACACATTATTAACATAAATAATACAATTAAACCAAAGGACATCAATCAAGTAGAATAAATTATTTCTTCACACGTTCAATGAAAAACTATGCAGTATAGAGACAAAAATCCATTGGCAGAGCAAGACCTGGCTTCCAAGACTGACTACATGGTGACTCAGCCCTAAGCAGGGAGATTAATTATTCGCTAAAGGAATGCTTCAATGCTTTATTAAATTAAATAATGTGTGATGTTCTAGAGTGTTCCAGTCATCCCCAGCGTTTCTGATCAATATCTCAAACCTGCTGCCAATAAAATGATTCCTATTAATTAAAGAAAACAATCCTTCCTTTGTTGTACTGTTCTAAAACTTTGTTGAGTACAGTACTAAGGTAAATCAAACCTGTTAACTGTCGGAACCATTTTTGAGTCCACACATGAAAACGCATGTTGGAACTAAAATGGCGGTAACTTGTGAATTCTTTGGAATACAGACTTATGGTTGGTCTCGTTTGAAAAAAGCAAAGTAGCTTATTATAGCTAAAAAAAACAGACACACACATTTTTTTAAAGGTATGTAGTCAGGTTTATTGTAAAAAATAAATAAAAAAAGTTTATGTTTTTCTTTGATTAAAAAATACATTAAAAAATATGAGTTGATATGAGTTGACTTCTTTTCAGAAGTTCATGTAGAGGATATCAGAATGGAAAAAAAAATGTCACATTATCTGCATAAAATCCGCAACCAATGGAATTGGAATACAACTATATTTGGCACAGGTTAATAATACATTTGCTTTGAACTTACCTGACACGAAATGAATTAGCACATGATAATGTGAGACTGTGGGAACAAGTTGCCACATGATGTTATTTTGTTAAGTGCAATCATTTAAAAAACTGTAAAGAAAAAAAGGAATAGAAAATAAAAACAAGTGCATCCGTTCATTAAGAATAAGACAGGAGCAATGACATGATATATGCGACAAAAAACTTTATACAATATTAGAACAACACAGTCCAACCAACTAAAGTCTCAAACAGTATTAACTCCTTTCCTATGCATCAGTATTTAAATCAAATAAAAAGGGCAAATAAAAGAGATTTTTCGACAGCTACAACAATTGTGGGCTCCAAGGACACAGTGTCCTTCAATTAAGTGTCAACCTCTTGAATAAAAGCCCTGACCACCTTCCCACATTTTAAAGCACATTCACTAACACATTTGCTAGCTCAGTCTTCAGTTTCCAACCACAGAGTTCAATTAACAGCAAATTTCACGATACCTCGCTTGGCTTGTCAGGTCTGAAGCCGAGTGACTCCGAATGACTTTGAGAGGCCACCAAAAGATCAATAAGTCACAGACACCTTTCACAACTGAGCTGTCAGCCCCACCAGCTGCTTTCAACACTGCATAAGTAAACTTATTTTAAGAGCGGAGCATTGACAATTGAACTTGCCTTGTTAAATCAAAGAAAATTAGTAAATTCCGATCTAAGGGTTTTTAATCCTGTTCCTGGTGACTCACCGGTGTGAGGAGTTTAGCTCCAACCCAAATCACACACACAACTGACCCGGATCAAGGTTGATGCTATTTTGATTCATGACTGAAAACTAGTGCAGCATTAAAATGATAGTTCACCCAAAAATCCCATTAGTCCCTTTACAGAACTTAAACCTACACCAAAATGTCCTTATTTATTGTGTTACATGCAGTGATGCTTTAACCTGTTGACTGTTTCATTATCTTCAGAATACGTTTAGTGTTTAGTCCATCCTGATGATTTAAGGATAATAGTCCAATATTACAGCCACAGCAAACCATTCTCTGCAACTTCACATTGGGTCTGTCCTTCTCGTGTCCGGAGAGATGAGGTTGATCTCAAAGCTCACCTCAATGAGACTCATTAAACCCCTGAGACTGTATATGCTTCCGCAGACCCAGCACTGCTCGGAACATGAACATTCTGTCAACAGAATCCAAAAACGGATTAAATGGAAAATTAGCAGTGTTTATTCTAAGCCCATCTGTTCATGAATAAGATCCATTGACCCTTATTAACTTCCCACATGCTATGTGAAGGCTTGACAGCTATTTGATTGACATTGTTCACTTAGGTGAACGATTAGCGCTGTCTAACTGTGCGCTACTGTTGGTTGAAGAGAAACGTTATGGCAGGATTATATTTCCGTTTGAGAAGGTGAATGAGCACTATATATAGTCTTCTGTGTTTTATACTGTGTGTGTGGGGGATATAGTATGTGAGGTTTATTCTGCTTTAAGTGGTGTATAAATGGCTGTAACCGGAGGGGGTAAAGTGCCACCTAGCAGGCCTGTCATCAGCAGTGTTGATGAGACCGGACATGCCAACATTAACCCTTTAACGGTTAGATTCAATTCAAATTAAATTCTAGAACTTTTCATAATTTTGGATTGTTGCAAGTCATTTAATTTAATGGTCACACCCCGAAAAGAATCATTTTTCTTTTGTGTTCTTTGTGTTCATTGGGGGTAATAACAAAACTATGTTTAGTGTATTTGCACAAAAGTTTGATGTAAACGCACTAAACATAATCTTATATATAAATATATATATATTATTTATTTTTTTAAGTTATAGTTTAGAAGATTTTTGCCTTTACTGATAAGATAGTGGAGACCAGACAGGAAAGCTTTTGGTTAGAGACAGGGGAGTGGGACCAGCAAAGGAATCTCAAGGTCGGGCTGGGCCGCAAGTGCACTGGCATTATATGTTGGCGCACTACCCACAGGGCTATTGAGACAGAAAACTTAATTTATATTTTATGGTATAATAGAAAACATTTTACAGGTTAAACTTATATTATGTTTTAAAAGAAAATTCTGTGTTTTTCTTAAGGAATAGTTCACCCAAAATTGAACCATCTGTCATCATTTCCTCACCCTCAAGTTGTTCCAAACCTGTATAAATGTCTTTATTTAGTTAAATACAATGCAAGAAATTGGAAGAACGTTAGCTACTGACAGTTCTGAGGGACCATTGACAATCATAGTAGGAAATTATTGTATCATTATTTTAACTGAAGACATATATATTTTGAGGAATTAATGTAAGCCTCACTTTTGACAACCATTTTATATTTTCTGCTATGGTAGTCAATGATGTCCCAGAACTGTCAGTTTCTAACACTGTATCCCTTTAATAGCACCATAAATACAACTTTCCATACTGGCCACAGACAATTACTTTTAGTGTCACTAATATACACTTTATATTTGATATTTTGGTATATTTACTTAGATTTGACATTAAAACGATTCATGCTGCACTTTAATATTATCTGTAGTTTATTTTTGTATGATCTGTAAAGCAAGCCATCTGAAACTAAACTGTATAATGTATAAAAACAAGCTTGAGCTTAAATGATTGTGAAAACAATCTCACTGCTGTCAACATAATAAAAATAATTACATGGTTAAAGAGGAGTATCTTTTCTTACCTGAATCAAACCGAGTACAAATGTTTTATTATTTTCAACACAGTATCACAACTCTAAAGTGTGCTGAAATTATAATCCCACCCTCAATGCGATTCGCTGTCCAAAGCCAAGCCTCCTCCAAACTCATGAATGTATTTCGTAAATTCTTAAATAAACGAATTATTCATTAAATTATTCTCAAAGCATGTACTTTTCCAAAAGAAAAAGAGCAACTTCTTTTTAGACCCTTTGTCTGCCGCAGCTCTCTTTATCGTGTAAGTTAAAAGCTGAACCAATGTTATTTCGAGTTTTTCCTCTTTCATGATCCAGAAGTTTTTTTCGTAACTGCTTTTTCTGACTCTCGTTTTGTAGATTTACTTTTTGTCAGTTCCGCATGAAAGTTTGATTGTTGCCAATTTTCCTCCCTACATTGACACAACGGATGTTAGTGTACTGCGATGCTGATGACGTATGATGTCTGCATGAACAGGGTGCGCAGTGGAATGCAAAATACGTGGGCTGAAAATGTACACATGACCAGTCAAAACTGCGTTCGGCCAGAACGTTCTACTACTTTCACAGACGAAACGTAATTATAAAAATATTATTCGACCACTTCCCTTCTTGATTGCTATCAGGATGAAAAGAGATTTCCAACCAACATGACAAAAAGAATATTCTGGACAGAATTACCCAGCATGCCTTTAATACGTAATGCAATATAAAACTTGCAAATTGTTATAAACTCAGGTAGTCATATATTTATAATCACCTCCTAGCATTTTGGAGATTTTAAGATTCAGAAAAAGAAGTTTGATTAAAATGTTTCAACAAGAATAGCTCGACCTTGAGCTGTTAAGAAAAGCAAAGGAGCACTATAAAGAGCACATACGCCTTATTTAACAGTGTTCGACTCAAAAGGTGTCCCTGCATCAATGTAGAGGCAGGTGAACCCTGAGCTCCTGTAATTAACTTTGTCTTGCTTTGTGAGGTCACCCTGCTCAGAAGTGCCTGTACAATGCAGTCCGTGGATTTCACCGGTAATTTAGCATCACGTGCAGAACACATATTGTTGGGGCTCAGAGTGTCTTGTCTTGGCATATGCACCCCTCTGGGCAAAACAACAGCCCGTTAAGCTATTCTGTACATGTGTGTGGAATATAAATTCCTTTTTTCTGCCCTAAGGCTTCAAGTCACCCTGGAAAAAAATGGTGTAAGCAAAGGTCAGCCAAGATGAGGTAAAATCACCAGATGTCTCTCTGTCACTGCATGGTTATGCTTCACCTTTGTCTGCTCATTTATTTATTTATAAATTCATCTATATGAGACGCTTTTCCAGAAGTGCTTATCAAATGAATTTCACTTTTTCGCTTCACTTGATGTCCTTTTGCTCAAAAAGGCAAAAGATGTAATGAAATAAATCTTGGTGGACAGAATGATCACGCCACAGACTGAGAACGACATTCAAAAGGATGGACTTTTGCAATCTACTGCACGGTACTCAAACTCTACCACTTCAAGTGCTTTGTGCAGACGTGACTTGCAAGCAGTTAGGAAATAAAACACAGGTTCTGCAGTGAATTTTCCCTGTAGTGGTGCGTTTAACAAAAGTGACAATCCACAGTAGGCCTGTAGAGTTGGACGCTGCAGAAGCCTCAGATTGAAACTCTGCAGGTTGTTCTGCGTCTCTTTTCTCAAGCGTCCATTTAAATGCTGGGAGGTGAGACAGATGCCGTGTCCTCTGCTCTGAATGGTTGGAAACAGCTGTGAATAGGGATGGCTGTGGAAACATTGAATGTGGTGGGACTCCCCGGACTATTTCCCAGCCGTGGAGCACATCTGCTGGCTGCCTCTGTGATGGGGAATAGAGTACAGTTTGGGGATGAGATGTGGGTTCTGGACCGTCTCTTGTGAGTCCAGAGCACGTTTACCTGTTTTGTTTATAACATTCTTTCTCATGCTGGTGTGACGCACAGATGTTGTTGGTCACCAAACATCTGTCACAACAGAAAACAGACAGTGAGCTCCTGAATGTTGCAGTAAACCGAACAACATGCCAAGAGACTCAACTATTTCACAACAACATCTATAGCCAGTAAAGCGTGGGTTTCGATATCAAGGAGGTCTATCAGGTCTACCATCACACTTCAATAGGAACCCCCCTTACACAGAACAAGCCAGTGGACTCATTAATGCAACAGCATGAGTATCACTACACAGAGAACACTCCTATGATAGCAGCATTAGGACACAGATAGTCCATTAGCGGATGAGAAGGTCTCCAGCGTTATTACTGCTCATTTTCTCGGCACTGTAATACCTCAAATGTCTGTTCAGATTCACAAGATAATGAGATGTAACATTTGAAAGCATGCCATCAGAAAAACAGCACTAATGTTAGCTAATTACCATATTTTTATCTGTGTAAGAGGAAATAGATGAAAATGACCTTTAGGAGATGAGTCAATCACTTTGTGTGCCTGTTGCTTCACATCTACATATAAATGTGGCAGCAGACATGATGTCTGCTATGGTGTAAGTCATGTGAAGTCCATTTGGAAAAAGTAAATAAAAGAAGCTTTTTTCCGTACATATATGATTAAAGTCACAATGAAATCAAAAACATTATTCTTATTTTATGGAATATCGCAGTGCTTGTTATAAATGATTATCTGTGCAGGTCTTTTATATTGATGTGCCCTCAAAAACGGTATGTCAGAACAACTCTTCTCTTCATTATGCATTATTCGGCCTGAGGGCGGGGCTTTACCAACTGTCCAATGGCCAGGCTTCCAACTTCCAACAATTCAATCACGATTTCTCAAGGACAAAATCAAACCCAGCCATACATTTTTCTCACTCCACAAGCAGTTACACTCAGATATAGGTTGCAGTTTAACAGTAGCGACCATCACACTTACCACATGATACATTTACAATGCTACTCTAGACTTGAAACGCAACAAGCAGAACAGCACAGCAAGAGAGTTGCATGCAATGCAAATACAAATTGTTATTACACATATGCATTGCGATTAGCGTGCCGCTTGAATGTGCTCTTCAACGGAATAATGGACCACATGACAGACACTGCCTCTGATAATAAAACCAACACAGACTAACATAGACAAAACCGACACTTCATGAGAGCACTCTTAGCAAAGAAAACCGGCAGATAGTAAACAGAGATTCACCAGCAAATAAACTATGATTATAATAAATTAAATATTAATATTAAACTGGTACAGATAACTGACCATGATGAATGTTTTATAAACGGTTGATATAATGCTGGATTTGGAGATAGTTTGAATCTAGAATATATAGAGCCGTACCAGCGCTAAAAGATGCCGGATATGAACTGCATGCAGTTAGTGTATCTGATGTCTGTGTTTTGTTGACAATCTGTGCGCATGTGCTTCGGTTCAGCCTACCCCTCCCCCCCGCATGCGCCATATGTTTTCGGAACCAATCGTAAAGCTGTATCTATCTTTTATAAATATGGTCAAACTAAATACTTCTCATAGATACAGACTACGCAATACTATTCAATAGTGACTCAAGATGAATATGACATTGGCAGAAACCTGTGTGTTACGCCCGCTTTAAGAACGTGACACACACATCGGTGAGGCTGACTTAAAGCCACTAGATGGAATGAACATTCTATCTCCCTTCTATAGTATCTCTGCATGACTTATGGAGCAGGTTTTGACGGACATCTTCGGCTAAATTATGAGGAAAATCTACAAAATCTCAATTTTTTTTAAGATATAGCAGAGCTTGTTTGTTTATTGTGTTCAATTCCTGCAGGGATTTGATAAAGTCTTCCCCCTCTTTTTTTTCAAGACTTGATGACGAAGGTCATCCACATGCTGTTTTGAATGATGTTTTCTGCATTTCCTCTTCTTCTTTTGAAGTTTTATGGCGGATGGCAAACCAACGTCCGGTGCCTTTTCTGCTTTACGTGACTGCTTGCAAAAACGCCCCTCAGATGGTGGAAAGTTAGCAAAAGACAAAGCGCACCCGTTTAGAAAGATGATATGATTAGTCAGTTTTACTGTTACTCAAAACTAATCTCTCTCATTGTTTACTGTTGTACTGTCAGCAGTAGCCTCATTGAAGGCCCCCTACCTGAGCATGTGTTCAACTTCTTGCAACATGCGCAGGCTGCACAGACTGCATATGCATTCACAGAACTGTGACTGCGCCGTTATCTTGAATTACTCTTGTGAGACTTGGAAATGTCACGTGAATAGAGTCAACATCAATCCAGGAAAATATTTAATTTGAAAAATTATTAAATAATAATAAAATTTTATATATATATTATTACGATATTTAAGGTCATCACAGGGGGCCTAGAGTTTCCTGTTTCTGAAATTGTTTCTCACAGAAAATGTTTATCATATAGGAAAAATCTTTCTATGACATGATTATTTCTATTGTTTGATTTCTCCCGTTTCTCCTCATTTCTTTCCTAAAACTGACTACCAATTGCATCAGTGAAGCGAGACTTCAAATTATAATATTGTTTTTCTCCCCGTTCTCTTTGTTCCGGTTAACTAGTAACTGAATACGAAAAAAGTTTCAGCTGATGCAATATAAGAACAAAATGTAATCTTTAGAAAAAAGTATAAAGTGGACAGTGATGAACACCGTTGACAACAATATTCATACAATATTAAGATAAATAAAAACACAAGTTCTGGTCACTTCTGCCACAGAACATAAACATGTTAATAGTTAACAACATTTAAAACATTTAATAGTCTCATATAGCTCATTCTTATTGGAAAACAAATTCATATTGTGACTTAAATGTATCGAGGCTTTATAATATACAGTGTCATGATTCCACTATCATGTCATGTTTATTCGTGTTATTTGAGTGGAGTCATGGCATAACCTATGGTTTTATGTGAGATTGAATGATTCTTTCTCGTGTCTCGTCATTGTTCCCTACATCTCGTTCCTCGTCAGCCTCTCCTTAGTGCTAATCCCCAGCACTTGTTGCTCGTTACTGATCCTGTGTTTGTTCCCCTATAAAACATCCTCATGTTTCATTGTCCTGTGCTCGTTCATTGTACGTGTGTACCTGTACACTGTTGTATGAAGTCCCTTGTTGATGTACCTGTATTAGATGTTGCTGTTCCTGAATGTTCCTGTTACCCCGTGTCTAAGTAAGTGTAGTTGAGTGTTAGTCCATTGTAGTCCTGTCAAGTATTGTATTTAAGTCTTTGTTAGTTTAAGTGTGGTAGGTCTAGTTCCTGTGTACCTTTTATTGTTATTCTTATCTTGTCCTGTTTTACCCCATCGTGGGTCTTTGTTTTGTGTTTCGTTTTGTCAAATAAAAACCCCTGTTACATCTACCGTCTGTGTCTGCCTGCAATTGGGTTCCCATGCCATGTCTATCATGTCATCTCATGACAATACAGACTGAAATATTATTTTCAAATAGACAAACATATTTGTTCCTTAAAATCATGGATTCTGGGACACAATATTATATGTTGGCCCATCTGAACTCTCAGGGTAAAGATGTGTGGGTAATGCAGGTCAAAATTCCTCTCAGCAGCAGAGCAACAACAAGCCAAATGTACATGTGCAAAAAGAGCAAAATATTGTAGGATATTTTAGGGTAGAACATTCGGACTGAAAATGCATACAACATAATTAGGGGTTTTGTTTCAAAATGTTCAAATTTACAATGTTAGTAATGTAAACCGTACCAAATCAAGATTCTAGATTTTATTATGACTATTAGTTTTATTGAGCCAGAAAAGAAACAAGCTCAACAATCCAAGAATTATGAATTTTGACCTTTGAAGAGAACTGGAGACTTTTATCCAGGTTTTGGTTTCAAAAAAGCCTGGAGGCTCAAAGGCAGACAGAAGAGGACCTGAGAGACCCATGTCAGTTTTTTCATCTGATGTGGTTATGCTGCATTGCAGTGAAACATGTAAGTGGTAATGGTATTCCAGAACCTTGAAGAGGGACTAACTAAGGCTGTTTTGGAGATCATTAAAAATGCTTTGCACCTCTTCGGGTCGTGACTTTAGAGTTTGATAGACTGAGAATTTCCAGCTTATGGATGAAAATTGATGCAATACCAGGTAAATGTTAAAAAGTCATTTACTTTCCCTTCCTCATCAGTTTTTTCCGAAACAAAACAATAGAATGTAAATGAACAAATGTCATGCTTAAAGTGTGAAAATGTCAGGGAGATGGGAAGAGTCATAGAACAACCCACAGTCTGTCTTGACCATGGATGAAAAACAGACCAATTTTTTGATTATAAATGAAAATATTGTATTTATTTAATCGTTCCATTGTTCCATCGTCCAAACTGTTGTTTGACTAGAGCTTATTGGACTCAACATATTCTTTAAGCTTGCCCTTGCAACATGTATGATATGATATGTTACTGTTACAAAGGTCAACAGTTGACCACTGAGAAATTACCCTAGAATTTAGGATTTCTAGATTTTTAGGATTAAGGGCATGAATGCAAGATAAATACAGGAATACATTTACCGTAAATTTACTAGAAAAACAGGGGAAACTGTTATTTTCGTTTATTTCTGGCACTCTAGCAGCTAGACAATTTTCTGTTTTTTACAGGATTTTTTTGTCACAGTTCCGTATTGAAAATACGGTCAAAACAATAAAAAATTACAGAAAAAGATCGCAAATTTCAAGGAAAACAGGAAAACACGTCATTTTACAGGAAAAGTGTCATTTTACTGTTTGTTTATGCCAGCTGCTATTTTAGCTGCCAGAAAACTTTTTTACAGGTTTTTTACAGTATTCTTAATTACAAATGGACGAGGTGCGATAAGTTCAAATGGTCAGTGAGCTGTCCTGAACAAACGCTGTCCTTTCCGACTGCTGTATCGACATGTTCTGTCCTCTGCAGCAATGCAGACTTTTCGTGTGACACTGAGAAGAAGCAACAATAAATGGTGTTCAAACACAGCTGTGAAAGATCCCAATGCCAACAAGGACAGCTTCTCATGAATCATTTATCTCACTGGCACCTGAATCAAGAAACTGTCCTCGTCTTCCTCACAGACTCACTTTGGGGCCTACAGAAGTTGCCATGTAGTTTCTGAAAGCAGTTTTATTCATATTTCATTTGGGACTTTGGCAGAAAAGTGCTGAATTCAAACAGAGTATTTTCTAAACAGAGAGTTAGCCAAATCTTTCCAGGTATACAGCAAGTTTAAGCCAACCCCAAAATAACAATAGAAATAAAAATATATATTTTTAAAGAACTAAGACCTTCATTGTTCCAGGCTTCCCCATAGACATCATAGTAATTCTCACTATCATGGTCCAGAAAGGAAATAAAGACATCGTACTGATCGTACCGATGCAATCGTAATTTTATGAATCAACCAGAATACTTCATGTGCAAAAGAAACAAAAATAATGGCTGTAATCAATTTGCACATTAAGTATTTCGGTCATAGTTCATATTTTCTTGACCTTGACTGTGAAAATAAATGTTTTTTTGGGGGTGTAGAACAACATGAGGGTAAGTAAAGAATGACAGAATTGTTTGACCATAACCAAAACACCTAACAGTAATACTCCGTATATCTCATGAAAATCCCACCCAACCTGACTTCATGGGATTATTGTGAATCGTTTAAAACACACGATTATTAGAAAAAAGCAATGCTAAAATCTCCCTCCCCTTACCCCGCCACTAAACTTAATGTTACTTGTGGAAGCCAATCAAATGGAAACGTTCAAATTCATATAAAGTAGCCACCCCTTAACATAGTTACAAATTCTTGTGACATATTGGCCCACCAAACAATTACAAAAATAGCAATTGTTAAGGTCACTTGGCATGATTTGCTGATGTTGCTGATGTTAGGAATAGCTATTAATTTGAGCCGTGGCAATGCTAGCTTTTTCTGGCTGTCTGGTTCAATTACACTCCTCACACGAGAATAGAAAGTGACAAGCATCCATTATTTGTTCTTTAATTATAGATTGCTGTTATAACAGAGTCACAGCAAGTTTAGAGGGGAGAACTGAATGCAATTTAGGCTTAAAGAAAGAAAGAGAGAAAGAGAGAGAGCGAGAGAGAGAGAGAGAAAGAAAGAAAGAAAGAAAGAAAGAAAGAAAGAAAGAGAAAAGGAAAGGAAAAAAGAAAGAAAATCTCTACTTAACAGTTTCCATTAAACAGCAAATACTGTTTCCATAACAACATTTTGACAATAACATAGATATTTCTTTTTGGTTTTAGCACATACACAAATCTGATCACACATCTGATGATGACACATAGCCTGATCAGATGGAAATGATGTGTGACTGCTCAGAAAGCCACTCCATCATCACAGCATGAAGGCAACCTACTAGTTTGTGAAATTGCACAGCTGTTTATTGCACCATTTCAGGCAAATAGATTGAATCTCTTGAGTTTTTGTATATTTTAGGTGAGGAGTTGTAAACAAAGTGCCAAAACATATCATGAGGCCTCTTCGTTATACTAGCTCTGATTAAGCAAAGGAAAGATTCTGATGTGAGGAGACAGAACCTGACCCAAGCACTGATCTTTTGATCTATTTATTTAAAATACACTGGTTGTTGAAGAGACCAAGTAGCCTACTGTATTGTTGATTGACTGTAATAATACAAGACAATGCATTTCAGCTGCACTCACCTGCTGTCAAGACATAATGAGTCAAAAACATGTCGCTTCACATTCATTTCAGTGTTAATTGTTCAAAAAATATCAAAATAACTGTTTTGTGTAGAAATCACAACGCAGTCAGAATCAGACTAAGCAAGTCCCAAAAATGTATCAACAATATAGGAGATTGTGGCATCATGAGAGAGTGCGCGTTAGAGGGAAGATACATTCCCCTAAGATGGCTGGAACAAGGGGCCGTCTGGGAAAGAACTACAACTCCCAGGTGGCCACATCGGTTGATCATTAAACTGAACCTGCTTACTGGAGAAACTCTCACGTTGTGTTTGTCTGATGAACTGCATCAATAAACGATCCTCGGCCTCTCCTGGTACCACAAGATATATATTTGTTTTGTGTTACAAGCATATTTGAGGCTGAATGACATTGACAAGCACAATTTGGTAAAGCCTCAAGTGCTATAGAACTGCTATTTACCGATCATCAAAATAGTGAAAAAATAGCAAGGATAACCAAATAAAATACTTTTATACAAATACTTGTATTTGTGTTTGAGCGTTTTATAAAAAGAAGAGAAATAAATTGCATGAGGAAAAGCCCCAGTAAACAAGTGTGCTTTGAGGTTTTAAAAGTGCTAATTGAATCACTTGCTCATAAGGGTGCATGTGATACTTTTCTGTGCCAACTACATTGCCAGTAATTCTTTGTTTTTAAAAGCCCAGACCTGCAGGGTATTTACAGAACTTTTTTATTTAGTTTGAGGCTTGTTTTGTTGCCTTCAACATTTTGTAGAATCCAATTACTGATGCGCCATTAAAGTCTCTGTTCCACCAACCCACAAATCTATTTGTCTGTCTAAACTAATGGATGAATGACATCCACATGAAAAAAATCAAAAATAACTGATGATGAAGCATTACATGAATGTGTGTAAAAAAGAAATTGTGAAGCTGTTTAAGATGTTAATAATAATCGTATCTGTGTTTTTTTGTAGATGAAAGACTTTACATGAGGACCCATGAAATGAAACTAAAGAAAGGAAATAATCTCAATGATTGACTTTTCTAAACCCAAGCATTTGACACCCATCTAAATGTTCAGATTAGCTCAATACACAAATATGTACAGCGTCGTGCCCTTAAAAAAATATTAGTTTTTGCTTCTGTTTGGTTTAGCATTAAATAAGGCATTTGATAAAAAACATTTTTATCAAATCACAAAGATAAATGTCAACCAATTAGGAACAATTAATCCGTTAAATCCCCTTGAGTTTCAAGCTGTTTTACCCATATGCTAGTTGCTTTGAAATCCATTTTTTCACAGTAAAAGTTTCTACTTTAATAACAAAAAGATAAGCTTTATTTTTTTTATATTTACAGCTTAACATAATTTGAAAGTATTGATTTCGACATCATTATACCTTGATCCTATAATTGCACCTAGAAATGTAATATGATGCATTTAAATATACCTTTATTTTTATTATATAACAGAAGGTGCTGCGATGAACTGATCCGAAGGCTCATAAATGTCTTTACTTCAGCACTGCAAACTATGGCTCTATTTCATGTACTTAATCACATCTCTCTAAAACCACCCCAGAATGGACAAAGAGCACAAAAGGAAGCCAAATGAATGGTGTCAGGGTGATTGGATTTGCTCAGTGGACTGTAAGAACTGACCGGACGATTATCTATGTCTGAATTAAACAAACCCAGGCCAGTATAGCTTTATTTTACATTCCACTTCAAATTACTTTAATGGCCCTCCAACTGGATCTGAGTTTTTTTCCCATGTTTTATAAGTAAGTAGAAAAATAATTTATCGTGTGGAACCGGCTTATCATCAGTTGCTTTGGTCTCATCAAATGATGGCGAACCGCTGTCTCAGGCGATCAAAACTTTGCGTTGCATTAAGTAAAAAGGGCTTCTCAGAGCAAAGAACATGTGCCAAAAAAAGAAACAGAAAAACATAATTTCCTGTTCTAAGGAAAATGGTCCAAGAACATCAAAAGATTTTAGTTTAATCTTGAGGACGCAGATATAACATTCAGTGCAAATAGAGACTTTCTCAGATTATTCTCATTAAAAAAAAATAATGAGATTATTCTCATTATGTTTTTTAGATTTTACAAGTCTATTATTTCGAATCAGCTTTTTCTGATATCAAATGACCAAAACAATGTTATTCACATTCATTTATCATTTATATAACTGTCTCACTTATTTCTATTATCGATTTATCAACAGTATGAATCCATGCAATTATTTGTACGGTCTGATTTTTATGCAATACATTTAGAGATTTTATTTGTTTGTTAGATTGTACTCAATACTTCAACTACCACAGTGTAAAATAATTATTTAAGATAGATGTGTATTTCTTGTTGTATTGTGAAGACATTAACTGATTTCTCCATCTCATTCGGATGATTACTTCCTGTCTGTTGACAGGAAGACACATATCTTCCGCATATGACACATATCAAGTTGCATATGTCTAAAGCCAAAAAATCTCACAAGAAAGCACTCTCAGTCTTATTCATGTCTTCTAAATGTTTTGACTGACATATTTGCAGTGATATGTAGTATTTGAGGTCATCTGCCACAGCATTATCATATAAAAGCTAATCTTAATTCTGCTTTAAAAGCAAACATTCACAGTTGTCTGAGTAAATTGCAAATAGCTTGTCTGTAAACACTGTGGTTATATACGCGGCTCACTGTCCCTCTGTTATTGGCCGTATCCTCCGTCTCAGCACTTCTGTGGATGACAGATCTGCCAGCAGCCAGGTGGTGTTTTGTTAGACTTATTGTGCTGATTCATATTTCACTGACCTTACATGCATCATGTCACATTAACTGACTGAGAGCAAAGCATATCTGTTTAATGAATAAACCCAGCAGCTCTGCATTGCTGTATTTCATCAGTCTCATGAGATTCTGCTGAATATCTGATACCATTTTTAAAAACTTTATACTGTATCCTCCTGAATAACAAATCCATCAGATAACATCAAAGGCAGTCACATAGAAGACAAAGGCTTATCTGCTTTTTTCATCAACACTCAGATGCACATTTACTAGCTACAGCAGACCGATAGCAGTTCATCCCATCTTTCCATAATAGTTTCTGGGGTTGGTGATTGTTGACTTCCAAATCAAGATTTAACAAAGATCAGCATCGGCCAAGTGACAAGACATTGCGCTCTGGTTACACCCTAAAGTCACCATGAAACAGGAATCACGATTAACTTATTTTCCGTATCGTGATGTGTATCCGAGTGAAGCGGCTTCTGAAATGTGAAAAAATATGTAGGGCGGGGCATAATTTTGTCTTTCCTTTTTGATTGTTTTTTGTACGTTGGGGGCTGGAGGGGAGGGCAAAAAAAGCTTGGACATTGGACAGTCAGTATAGTCCCACCTCTTTTTTGTTGCTGACATCATGTGGTGAAGAGTTGTTGCTTAGAGGGGGAGAGGAGCTTAACATTTTTGATTAAAGATTAAAATGCAAATTAATTAAAAATAATAATGGTATGAACGGATAAATCATTTTTAATGATCACTGCAACACTGGGCAAAACATTTAGAAATGTCCTGTTTGATTGCATGGTGACTTTAAGCATGATGCACTTCAGAACGGACTATCTCACCTAAATCAAAATGTAGGATTTCTTTGTCATGGTTGTTTACTGCTCTACGCAACATATGCGAGTGCTTGATAACAGCAGGGAATGTGAAGCCATTGTGTAAGACATGCAACATATGTTCCCTTGGTTTTCACAACTTTAATACCTCAATCAACCACTAAAAGCATATTCAAAAGTTGATTTATGCCCATGAAATAAAGTCATATGTGCAAACACTCAGATATAATCAGATCTAAATGTGATTCAGCATCTGTGACAGGTGTTGGGTCTTAAGGTAGCAGCCAGGGCTTTCTTTCTAAAAATTCAATGAATTTACTTAAATAGAATAAACCAGAATAAAGAACAGAACAGAATAGAATTCACATGAGTATTTAAGCCAGCCAAAGTGCGCGCACACACAGACAAATCCAGACAATCATTTATCAGTAAATGATGGAGAAAGGCCTTCATTTATAAATCAAACCGAAATGGGGTTTTAAACAAAAGTGAAGTCATTTGCGGGTCTTGTATGACAAAATGATTTATCATGAAAGATCAACAAGTATGAAGAAATATCACCTTTGAGTAAAATACAAGGTTAATAGTTAAAGAGAACCACCAGAGGAGAGCTGCAGGCTAGACAGAATCTTTGTTACACATGATTTTGCTTTCTTCAAAAATTGAAAGCAACCGAAAACACAAAAATTTAAGAGGAAAACTATGCATATTTGATGCCAAACTTAAACTATTAATTTGTTATTAGATTATGAGCAATGAATTTTCTTCAACATCCCTATAGAAAGCTATTGAAAAACTAATGCAGAGTATTTTTGCACCTCTAAGCTCTATACATATCCGCTCTGTTCCATTCAGTTTTTTCTTCTTCAGCTCCTTTGGGAAACTTTTGGATAATAGATGCAGTAAAGATGTTTTCTGCGAGTACAACGATGTAGAACTAAAGCAGACCCACTGGCCCCTTGGGCCAAAGCGTCAGTGATAAAATGGTTGGAACAGAAATGTTATCTGAATCCCTCACGGTTCTCCTGGGAACAGACTGAACGACAGTGCTCTCCATATATCTGACAACAGCTCAGACTTCAAGCCTGTCTCCTGGCTGCATCAGAAGCTGATCTTACTTCTGCAGGCACCTTGTGTTATCTCTCACTTCTCAGTCATGTATTTTGTTCCTCGATAGTTTTGTAAAAAAAGAAGATTGAGTTCAAATAATCACTTTAAGTCATAGAATAATGATGAATTAAATGCATGTGAGATATGCATGAGTAAAGTCCAATAGACATAGTGAGACAATTGTTTTTGTTAGAGGAAATAATTTTTGCACAAAGGTATGTTACAATTACATTTATGCATTTTGCAGACTATTTTATCCAAAGCGACTTACGTTGTGTTATACTATACATTAATACCTAGGTATGTGCAATCCCCTGGGATCAAACCCACGACCTTGCGTTGTTAAGGTAATGCTCTTAACCGCTGAGCTACAGGAAAGCTTTTTATAGTAGTTAATTTTGTAGAAGTCAATCAATGAATGTCACCTCAGTCAGGGCAAAGAAAGATTTTTCTATTGATGATACTGTAAATAACAGTTCAATAGACTATTTATCATATGATATCTGAGCATGAGATCCTGTTTTATTCAGCCCTCTGCATATGATTTCAATTTATTAGACGACAAAAGGCCAACACGACAGAGCAAATAAAGATGCCTGTCAGACACAATACAATACATACTGTTATTGTATTATTTCTTTCCATTATCAACAACTTATTAAGAACATCTGTAGGATGTCAGTTGTATAACTCTTAGTGAAAACTGTCAATCTGTGTCAGTGGGCACTGACACTTCAGTGGCTTTGATTTTGTCCCAGCAGCTGTCTGGTCTAAAAATAAACCTCATTTGCCCAGTAGAATGAATATGGGCCTTTCATACATCTGCTGCCTCTCATAACAATTAATCAAGCAGATCATTCCTGAGCTTTAAATGAAATCTGCCCTCCTTAGAGAGTCAGAATGATTTAACTAATTGTTAGGTAATATGTGACTGAAATATAAGCACAGCCTCAAAATGCACTGTACGCACATTTCAACCTACAACAGAAGTAGGGCACAATATATAAAATTAATATTTTTTTTAAGCTGCTGTATTTGTGGTTAGTTCTGGTCCTTGGTTTTGATTGGTTATGCCGTGTTCTTCTAATCCATTGTAAAATTCCCAAAAACATACAGCTGATACAACCATCACCGTACCATTGTGTTTGGCTGTGTCTCTGTCGCTTGACAGCCGCTTTGATGTTTTAAAATTAATATCATTAAATAAAAAAATTTGTCCGTTATTTTGTGAGTCCTTGCTGTGTATTTGGAATACATAAAAAGTAATAAGCCTAAAGAAGCCATGGTTTGAAGTGATTAAATAACAGCTCAGGGGT
This sequence comes from Triplophysa tibetana, assembly GCA_008369825.1. Classification (NCBI taxonomy): domain Eukaryota; kingdom Metazoa; phylum Chordata; class Actinopteri; order Cypriniformes; family Nemacheilidae; genus Triplophysa; species Triplophysa tibetana. Next base: position 13,876,906 of record CM017902.1, read on the forward strand.
GTTTTTAGGCACTACTTTGAATGTTACTGTTATAGTCTCCCTGTGGTGAATATGAAGTTTTAAAATTAACTTTTATATGTGCTCTTTTTAAGCTCAAAGATGAGTTGTAAGTAATAACATGCTGAAATGAAATGAGACTTTAACTGGAATGTCTACAAAATCAACAGATAATGTACTAGCGAAAATTGCCTGTACTTTCTTCATAGTTTTTTTCAGCATGTTTTTTATGTTCTCTTGATAGATTTATGAAAATTGCCACATTATGAAAAGAGAAGCACATATTATGACATAGTATGTGAAACTAGTAGGTTTAATTTAGTCAATATTGTATCTTACATAACACGTTGTCTTTTTTTGCATCTCACTCTTCTAAGAGGTCTTAGAGTAAACTATTGTCAATTCTCTAAGCTACGATATAGGCATTCTTGGCAGTTTTAGCCACAACAAAGTAGCACAATTAACAAACAGTGGATAGCTTTGTATCTTATATGTTAGAAGGATTCAAGAAACAAGCTGATATATAAAAATATATTTTAATCATCTTATACCTACAGTACAAGTGGACCGATTCCGGTTTAAATTCAATATATATTCATATCTATATGTAACAAAATTATATTCACTGACAAAAATGCTGTTCTACAAAGAAATTCATAGCTCATATTTTTTAAGAGGCTGATTTCAATAGCATTGAGTGCAGTAGTCATTGTGCATATGAATAAACCCCTTCAGATTCTGTAAACAAGCTTCTTGGGAAATAAGAGAAGCTTACAAAGCAGAGACGACGCTGAGGTAAATTTCAGGTTACAACTGCGAAGGACAGAAATGTTTGACATTTTCTGTTTCGTCTTCACGTGCCATTTGTTCCTAGTATTTTATTCAATCTTCATATTATTCTCTCCATCTTTGGGTCTCTGTCTTCTATTACAAAGATAACTACTAGAATTATTGACATTTTAAAGTACTGATCTGATCTGATGTCATGAATTTCACTTACTAATGCAGCACTGGACGGAACAATAAATAATAAAATAGAATAAAACTGGAGCCTGGTCAAAATAACAATATTTCACCACTTACTGGCTCTGTAGCCTCTTAAACAATTTTGCACCTTCAGCCCTGCTCCTTCCTCACCTTATAAAATGTGAGAGCAGTGAAGGACACAACCTCTCAGTGTAAATCCTCCACGGTTCAAAGTTTGTAGCGGTAAATACCTTCTAAATGTGACAAGCCACACTCTAATACCAAAGTGGAGAAACATTGATTCATTTCAAATTCTGTGCACTGAAGCTGTCCAAATACAACACTGCAAAAAGACTGCGAAAGAGATTTAAATTTTCATGTAATATAGATATCAGCAGTGGATTTCATTTTCTGGGTGGGAGGATTAATTGTTGAGCTGAAACAGAGATGATAAACTCAACTGTTTAGTCATAAAATTACTCAATGAAAAATAGGGAGATATCTATATTATTACAAATGCAATTGTTGCCTGCAGTAAAATAATGTTATTCTCAGGTAAAGGAATGTCATTTTAAAGCCTTGTATATACGTTTCATGTATATTCCTGAACACAAGTTTTATTTGCGCTTTATTATTTAGCTATGGGGGCTGAAGATGAGAGCTAAATATCAAGCGAAGATCTCCAGCTCAGAGGAAGCAACATTTACCCAGACCCCCCCGGGGACAGGAATCATTCTGTTTGCTACAGACTCACACGGCAGAGGTCGACATCTAAAAATAAGCTCGGCTTGAATTACAGTTGAGTTCTGAGGAGAAATTACTAGGATATGGGTAGAAATTATATGGCTTACGATCCATCTGACAGGCAAACAATTAATGAAGCACTTTCAGCAACGCAATTAAAGGTTTCAAGGTTTCATCAGGCAGACGTTTATGAGAAGCAGCTCATGTCTATAACATCAAGCACCATTCAGTATTGTGTAAATCTTTGAGCATACAACAGTGATAAACCAAACAAGCAATAAAAATATGAATTCATTTTATATCATTACGGTTCATACATTGCATAACCAGCATTACATTACTTCACATATAAAAGTGGTCATATAAACTCCCTAAGGTTCTACACACGAATCTTTAAGTAACACTTCTTAACCAAAAAAAGGATAGTTCACCCAAAAATCATGAATTAGTCAATTCTGTCTTGAATTACTCAACCTCACATTGTTCTAAAACTGTATAAATAAAAAGGTTTTATATAAATAAGTTTTGTGTTGCCAAGACAACATTTCCAAAATTACAACATCAAAAAGTGTTTGTCCAACCCATTTAACAATTGTAATGTTTTCATAACATTACATTTAGATGTAACCAATTTCATGAAACAAGATTATGAAAGTATTGAGGTGACATTGTCACTTTGTGATGTTTGTCACATTGGGCTGGTAACTTAAAAGCAGTAAGTGGTGTATTAAAAAAAATCCAAAATGTCTTCTGTGTGGTCTTTTTTGGTATCTTGTGTCCCCATCATTTTCTTTAAAAACAAATGTGTCCAGGTTCTTAGGGGTAAGAACACTGAAACCAGGCTATAAAGGTAGCTGGTCTAGGAGCTAGACCACCTCTTCTGATGGTTTTGGCCACTTTTCAGCTGGTCGGCCTGAGGGTCCAGATTTCTGTTTAGCAGGATAAAATTACAACATACTGATTTAAAAGCATATCACTACAGTCTTCCATTAAAAATGGTGAGTTCTATTACAAACCAATCATTTTGTCGAACCTCTACTGACACCAAGTGAAAGAAGGAGGGAAGGCACATGGATGTATTGAAAAAACTCTTCACTTTATATCTCTCATGGTCCCTTTCATTTCCCCCTCTATAAAACAACAACCATACTATTGATCTGCTATTGTAGTTTTCTTCGGTACATCTGCCCCCTAAACCCTAAATACTGAGAGACCTACGTCAATCTCTTTTCTGCGTTATTTAATACGTCCACAGGTGTCTTTCGCTATCAAGCAGGACTCTTGATTTATCTAATTAACTTGCCCTAGTAGACTGAATCAGATGGTGGTGCTTATGGTCGAATCAAGCAGTTGAGGACAATGATCAACACTCGAGCAAGTGGGAATCAATTTATTTATGGCAGCTGGTGAGTGGAAAAAATCACTGCCTTTTTAACTCCCTTTTTTAACTTTTTAAGCACATAAGAGAAGAGGGACACATGCATCCAAATCCATATAACTATGACCTCAGACCTTTATGATTATTTAACTACTGTATAGACAGTATATGGATCAAGATGACTTTGAAAGGGAATTAAACTCAGTGGTCTTTGTGGTTAGGGCAACTAAAGTCACTTTGCATGTACAGTAATTTTGATATGGACAAAAATCCAGTTTTAGGTATATGGTGACATGACGATATCTTACTTCAATATAAAGAAATGAATTAACATTTAAAATCTTTCTGTTGTTAATATCCTTTTCAATCGTTCAACAGGGCAGAAATACTAACCCTAACAGAGGACAGTTCTAAGACACTCAGCAGGGGGAATAACAATCAAACCTAAATTATATTTTTGAAGCCTTTAGCAGTCGTTCATTGAGATAAATGTCTTTCCACTTTAAAGACAAAAAATATGGGTTGTTACCGTGCTGGACCCAGTCCGAAAGACCAACAATAGACATGATTTAAACTTCTAAAGCAGCCCAAACACACAGGGTTTCTGCCAATCTCATATTAATCTTGAGTACCTATAGAGTAGTATTGCATGCTTCGTATCATCGAAGAGTATTTAGTTTAATCACATTCATAAAAGATATATACAGCTGTACGTTTTTTTCCGAAATCATACAGCGCCAGTCGGGAGGGTAGCCTGCATTGCCAACAAAACACAGACATTAGTTTTACTCACCGCATGTGGTTGTATTGAGCACAGAAATATATACGTAATACGCCCGACTCGTTTTTGACAAGTTGACCATGTTAAGCATGAGAAGACAGCACATTTAACATTGTAAAGAAGTCAGAATGCATGACACATTGTTGCAGCACCCCTTTAAAATGTATAATCATTTGGGGCTTTTATCAGTTTTCCTGTAGCTTGTTGTGCAGGAAGACACAAGTGCTGGTAGGCCTATGTGAAATAAAGGCTTCACAAACTATCATTTAAATTATCAGAACAACTGAAAATAAATCAATGCTGGTTAATTATATGAGATTACTAACTGATAAAGGTGAATGGTGTTTTCATGATAGATGAGTACTCAATTTTGAAATGTTTAAGTAAAACGCTTTAGCAACATAATACAAATATACACCGTAGGATACCGTCTCCTCTGTGCAGGTCCTTTCTTCACCATCATTTGCTGGAAAAAGAATTCTCTTGTTCACACGCAGCTGAGGGATTACAGAAGCTAGACATTAATGTTAATGGTGCTCTCATTATGGATTTTTCTCTTAAACAAACGCATCTATCGCATCACAAGACCTCTGTTAAGACCACGGAGCCCTGTCGAGCCATTCTTTGATCGATGGATGCACTTTTTAGAGCACCCATTATACCGCTTGGAAGAAAGATGACATGTGGTATTATAACTCAGACTGCATTATCCTTCAAGAAGAAAGTCATATTCAGTCAGGATGCCTTGAGGGTGACATTTTGTTTTGCCTCTGAAATATCACTTTAACAACTTCCCTTTATCAAAATTTCCCTATAACTTTCCCTAAATCCCGAGAAATATAGAATCTTATAAATAAACTAGTCAGAGCAAGTTAATATGCCTCAACCCGAGAATTTGTAACAGTAATTTAGTGCCAAAAGGACACTGCAATGATTATGTTCAAAGCAGTTGTTTTGATAGAAGGAAAAAAGACACATTTGTAGTGTTAACATTATTTGTTCTTCAGACATTCTTCTTTCAAGGAAATGAAGTACCAGATTTTTTGAAAAATTACCCACATTTGTTTTTTTAATGACTGAAAATTAGTACATTTTACATTTAGATCCTCATATCTCTAGGACTGAACCTTGAAAGGGGTCTTAAAATGTAGTTCCCAAAAGACCAGTTGGTTAAATACAAGAATCTGAAAAGACATTGAGGTTTCTCTAATAGTTCTGGAGTTACAGGCATGCAAATTTTGTAGATAGAATAAAAAGCCCTTTCTTCATTTTTTAGCCGTCAACATTGGCATCAAGGACTGCTAAAATCCACAGATTTACTAACAGATATAGCGATATCTGTGTAAAAATAAAATTACGATGCTGGCATATTTCTTGCGTCATTTTCTACCCCCACTAATATTGCTCCAAATTTCAGGTGAAAATTGTCAGTTTTACCTCCATTTACAAATTATACTTATATAATCATCTGTGGCATTCCATACTTTTTTAACATCACTCCAAATAAAATCCAAAATTCGAGCCAGAGAGATATTCAAAATTTTGTTCATGTCTTTTACTATCATGACTAATTGATCTTAATGAAGTAAATTACCCACATACACAAAAACTCACAAAGGGGTTTTGGCCAATTTTTTGCTGGTCAGTAGACTCGGGGCAGGCACTGGAACATCAGGTATGCCAGATTTAGAGGACCAATCTAAACCAACTAAACCAGTTAAAGCCAGCCAACCAGCTTCAACTGGTTTTCAGCAGGGATATCACTTCACTTAAATATTCAACAACTCATTCAAACTTTCGTTTAAATGCATTTTAGAGAATTAACAGTTATTGTAAAATATGTTATTTTATTAACCGTTCGGTTGTGTTTCGTTTACTTTACTCGCCGTAACTATTATAGACATCCTTTCCTACAAATACAGCAAAAAGATATCACCTGAATATGGATGCCATCTAGAGGTCGTGCCTTCTCTGTGCACCTCTACACCCAGCACAAGAAACTCCGATGTCTTTGTCATTACTTGTAAATAAAATCGAAACCTATCTTTACTGTCTTCCATGTTTATGGTCACATCTTCTCTCCAAAAAAAAAAAAAAACTGTTGTATACTAGTGTAACCCCGACATCGTATTAGAGATGAAGAGGACTCAACCAAGCACAAACCACAGTCTGTTTCTCTGCACAAATGTATTTATTCGACAATAATAAGAATAACTCTATGATAAATGGAATGGGCAAAGAAACTGAGTTAAACAAAAACGACAAGACACTTTAGAACACCTACAGACCACGGGGCCCACCGGTTATATCACATAGAGAATACTCCACCAATAAGTGCACACTCACACTACATCACAAGAGAAAGCAAAAGTTCACTTCAAATTCCAGACAACGATAATCACCCAAAATCACTACACCTATATACCTTCACCTTGGCGGAGTAATTCACATGGCATATACAAGGGAGAACCCCACAGTTCGTGGGTCCACAATGGATAGAAAACAAACAAAAAAAAAGCAAGAAAGTAAAGATACAAAAATAACTCAAATCACGTTGCCATAAAGGACCCAGTTAAACATTTGGATCATACCAAAATACCCATTAAGCCACCATAATTTCTGGTAAAGAAAAAAAGAAAAGTAAACGGCAATCATGCATTCTCTGCAAAAGAAGAAACACAATGTATAGTCGCAGATTAAAAAGTTACTATAATTAAAAACATTTACAATCAAGTATAAAACAAATTAAAATATCAAACGTTTAAACTCAATCCAAGAATTTAATACGGATTAATACCTGCATTTACATGCTTAAATCTCTGAGACACCCAAAGTATGTTGATCCAAACAGGCACTAAAACACAAGGCAGATATAAATATTAAAACCAAGCAAACTCGCAATAGCAAAAAGGATTTGACTAAAATTACCATTGATGCTCTAGGTCTGCTTTTTTCTTTGAAGCAACAAACGACATTTTCTGATGGGGCACTCACCAATTCTGTTAATCGATGATTTTATAATCAGCTCTTACACAGCCTTAAGTACCCACACCACATGGTGCTTCAAAGAGGGAAATTGGACTTCCTAAAAACTGGATTCCCTTAAATTGGACTTCCTTTTATAACAATATGACCTGTGGGATTTGTAGTCCATCTCATTTGTATTCCCTATATCTTCTAACCCATTACACTAGTGTACACTGAATGTCTATCTAGATAGTAACTTGAAATCTCCAATTATAATAACTACTTTATAATATTCGGAAGTAATTCACAGAGACGGATATCAGACTAGTCGTCCAAAGGTTTAGATTCAGTCGGTGTTTTCCGCTGGAGTTGGTCCCATCAGTTTCTCATCAGTGCTTTGTCTTTCAAATATAACTACATCATTATAGAAGCTGCCGTCGGTGAAAATGCGATTTCAATTTGGGTAGACTTGTTTATTAAATGACTTCCTGTAAATTTCCGGTGTGTCTGGTGTCGCCATCTTTAACGGTTAATTTACTCCGTGCTGTATGTTAATTATGTGTATGGCAAATGATGTGTTTACGAAAGAAAAATCCCCGTGATTAGTAAGTGCATGTAACTATGTTATGTTAAACTTGTTTATAAGATCATGTTGCAACGTTGAGAAAAAGTACAGTATTCTCTCCGACTGGTTTCAATGATAGTTTTGTTGTGACCCACTCCGCACAAAACAAGTATGACCATTTTCAATTAAAATACCAAAATATAAAAAATAAGCAAAATTATTAAAAGCATCAAATTCCTTTATGGGTCTATAATGTTAATTTGGGATTCATTACATTTCAGTGAGTTTTTGGACTTATTCAAGTAGGGTTTGAAAATTGCTGAAAGGTGTACTGCTAGATAACATCCAGAAGAGTGCATATGATTCCATTACTAATGCTTGCGAAAGGTGTCCAGCCTATTGTTTAATGGCCATTAACATCTCAAACGTGTTGAAAACGCAGGATATGCGCCGCTTGCTCACACTCGACTCCAGCAACTCGGCAAGTAAGAAATGCGTGCATCATCTGCGCTAGGCGCTCCTCCAATGTCACAAAAATGCGTAAATGAACAAGTGAATTTTTACATCATAAAATGTTTTAAAATGTAATGCACCGCAACAGCCGAATGACCTTTGCCCAGATTCCAGTTTTGGAACTATACTGTCAGAGCTGGGGCATGTTCAGCGCAACGTTTTGCTACGGTTTCCGGAACCGGTTTGCAACGGTGTGCAACAGGGTTTGAGGTACGTTTTCTCTTGTTTGTTGGGTGTGTCAAAAATGTCAGCCCAATCAGCAGCCAAATGTACACACAATGAGTCCAAGTATAGTCGTTCAAATGTGTCTGCTGCAGCTCGGTATACGCAAAAATTTAAGATATTTGAAGATATGTATTGTGCAGTATTCAAAAATTCTTCAGAACACAAAGAATGGCCATCTCAGCTGCCATAGTTAAACTCTTGCGTCATCGCAACAGGGTGTTCAATCATAGCCCTGGAGTCGAAAGGCGGAGTCGTCAATGGACGGACTGCCCCAATATGCGACGAGTCATTACAGAAACAATTTATTAAAGTTCCCTTGAACCGGAAATTACGATCGTTTTTTCCGTATTTTGACGCATTTCAGAGTGAAATGGAATTTCTAATGAGACACATATGTAACTACACGCCGCACTGTCCGCTGGATCGTACGTCAACGCCGCCGCCATATTGGTGTGGGCAAAAGCCGACTACGAAGACATACAAGTGAATGGTGGAGCTGCAGTTATCTGTATAAAAACACAACATTGTTTTCATTCTCAACTAATTTAAATACTTTTTTATTTACGAGGAATTATATGTACGTTTTGGGACCAGTTAAAGATTGTTAGACTTGAATATGTCTGTATGTATTGTCATACAGAGCTGTTGTAACTCAGGCTTGTCAAGCAATCGTTTACGCTTAATGATGGTTTAAACATCGCTAATGTGGATTTTTTAAGACATATTAAATGCACATAATCAGAACACAGCTCATTCACTTTAAAAAACATAACAATTCGTCTATACTGTATGACTATATACTGCTATTTACAAATTTACAAGGCACTTCAGTGTTATTTGATTTACGATATCACATACATCATATGTTACTGCTGTAACGGGTTAACCATGTAAATAAAAGAAAATCTTTTATCTTTTTATCGTCTAAAATTACTACAGAAAAAGCCTTTTTACACAGTGAAATACATTCGTTTTATATAACACTTAAATTAAACTATATTCCCTTGGGTGTTTTGTTCGATGATTCAAATAATATTAAAGGAACAATCACAATGTCTGTTTAATTCTCGACTACTATTACATGCTTATTTAATCGGTTGCTTGTCTTATCTACAACAAATCACTTAACATGGTGCCATCTAGTGGATTCACCCGAATCAGGCACAAATAATGGATTTTACATTTCCTTATGACAACCATTCATTTTAAAGTATAATCGAGACATGAAACAACTAGAGACATGGTAAAGCTGTACCCTATAAGTATATCGTAAACCCTTGAAATATGTTAAGAAATATAAACGGCTTTTAATGCCGAAAAAGCGCAGCACTCCCGTTGGGTCCAGTGGGCTTTTAGTGCACTGTTGCCCTCTCCAATGGCGGCGATTTTGACGTATCGCAGACGCGGAGCAAAGAGTCCAATACGGCGTGTCTACGGCATTTTTAACTGGAACTGGCAGCAGACTGACAGTTGAAGGGGAGGAGTTAACGGATGACATACGTCATTTAAGATGGAAAGACATTAAAGGAAGTAAGTGCATTTTCAACGTTTAACTAAAGATTATGAGGGCACATGAATTTTAAAAAGGGAATGGCCAACATTGATAAGCTATTTATAATAAACGCTGCAATATTTCATGAAAAACAGGCATTGTTATTTCACTGTGACTTTAATGTTTTGTCATCTCTGTCCCCACCACTTTTCAAACAAAGTTTCGAATTTCTCTATGCTGGTTCTGTTATTGTGTGCGGTTGTTAAAAATTACGCCATACGTCCACCAGAGCCCGACAGGCTATCAAATTATTAGAGGAAAATGCTTCACTGTCAATAGATTAGTCCAGTAAATGTCCAAATCGATGTTCAAAACTACACATCGATCTTATAAAAACTGTAAGAAAGTACTAGGGTTTGTCCATCTTGTTTTCTTTAAAGTCTCAGTGAAAAAAAAAATGGTAATGCCTAGTTTTTCATGAAATATTGCTGCTTTTGTTGTAAATAGTTTATCAACATGGGTTACTCTCTTTTTAAAATTCGTTTGCCCTCATCTTAGTTAAAATCTGAAAATAAACTTCCTTATGACTATCCACCGTTAAATTACATGTTAGACGGCTTGGGCGGAGCATCCGTTAACCCCACCCCTTCAACTGTCAGGTTTCTGGCATTTCCATTTCAAAACGCAATGGCTGTTTTTTATACATCCAATCAAATCGCAGAGAAAGACGAAAGCAACGCTCAATATTTTTCACATTAGAAATTACATTTCACTCGGAAATACGTCAAAATACGGAAGTAAACGATCGCAACTCCAGATTCACGGGGACTTTAGCCCTGCGTTCCATTTCGCCTACTTACACTTGCCCTAATAGAGACGTCAAGCATGTTGCTTGTTGCAGTTGCGTCGCCATATTGGGAGGATAATGCTCAACTGCTATTATTGTTTTGATAAGTACTGTTACTTGTTTTGTTTGATATATGGAGAAATCCAAAGTGGAAGAAGCATGTGCTTTTCCTGAACGACTCTGCATAATGCTGTTGCAGTTTTTAACACAGCAAGACTGACCTACCATAGTTATATTTCTTATTCAAACAAGAAAAACGAAGCACTGCATTTAACGCACTAGAAGCGATCCTCTCAAGATGGCGCAACATTCAACGCGGCGTGACCTCGGTTAACAAGCTATTTTACATCTGTTAATTTAGTGATCATCAGTTATATAATTTTTTGATGTAGTGGAGCGTCACTAAATTCCGCCTTCTCGCGGTGAGTTGTGGGTAATATTAGCCGTTAGAGTGTGCATCATTCTGCACTTCGAATTTCTATCGGAAGTAGTAGACCATCCGGGAATCTTTGGAATATTATTTTCAACATAGGCTAATACGATTTGGGACAAACTTATTCTTCTAACTTACTTTTAAGACGGATAGTATGCTGACAGGTGTGCTTTCCAATCGCTCACGCGGTACTTTGATGTCATACTCCGATCAGCCTGCGCAGCTCCCGTATGAAGGCGAACATACCAAACGACTCCATCTGACGTCACGACGCCCCTCCTCTTTCTTTAAAGTGAATAGCTGAACCCGCGCACTCACTCACTCACACCATCTGCAAATAACGGTACTGGTCTCATTCATCACGTTACTATACAGGACCTCGATCAAGTGAGTTAAATGTACACCGTTTGTCCTTTCATTCTTTCTCAGGTTTGCATCCTTTGTATTTGTATGATCGCGTCTCTCTGACTATTCATCTGCCACTTTCCAGAACTTGTAAATGTTGTTTCTGATACCTTAATCCATCTTGATTAATTTTTTTGCGTTTGACAATTGCAAAAAGCGGCCGTGTTATTTTGATGGTCTTTTGGATTTCCTTGTCTGCTTCTTGGTGTTTTAGCGACCGGTTTCAACTTGTCAGACGTACACCCACACAATAGTGGAGGCACTTGCCTAACATAAAGACGGTAAAGTCACTGAGGGAGTTTTAACTCTCGGTCTATCATAATGCTGAGAATTAAAGCACCTTGACAATAGCTTTAGCAATCTGGTACGAAAAGATAGAATTTTCTTTGCGATATATTTCATCTCCATGTGTAAACCGAAGCATAAAATTATTAGTAGGACTTAATCTGCTCAAACTTTGTCTCATGTCATACCCGTAAGAAGTTTCTGTTAAATAATATATGCTCGTTTTAAAGCATGAATGTTTTATTTAAGCTTTCTCAGCATGATTTCATTCCTCATATTTCGAAATATGTGAGGAAATGTGGCTTATTTATTTATTTAAACAACAGGATAAATGTACTTAAGATACTTATAATATTGGATTTAGGATATAATATTGTTAAAATATTCTATAAATTATCTTGTTAACCATTTGAAATAAGTCAAATGTTTTTTTTTCATTTGATGAGCATTTATTTAGTAAATATGTGAGGTGAAAGAAAATGACGTTTTATAAATACCTGTAAAAAGAGTTTCCCAATTTGTACATATTTTCAGAAGTTGATGGTTTGCAAAACATTTGATAAGATTGTAAATATGAGCTTTGGGAAGTACAGCACATCCCCATTTTAACAGGCATTTCCTCTATGTATTAGAGGAAGACAAAAGGTGGAACATAATCTGGAGTTACAGCCGTAAACACACATACATAAGCAAACATTAAAGTCAATTGTAAACAAATCCATGCAAGTGCAGTCAATTGAAAATTTGAAATTTCTTCCACAAGTACTTGTTTTCTGAAACATTTCCTCCGCTCTGAGCGAGTTGTCCTTTCAAATAATTGTGTAATATCTCACACATTTTATGGGTATAATACTGTAAAAAACCTCTAGGGCCTCTAGGTTCTAAAGATAGATGGACATTAAATCCTATTTCCTTTGTGAAATCCTGCTACAAACACTTGTATGGTTGTGTAATAATATATCTCTTTCTGAATTTTATATATAACAGTGTAAACAAAATTATAACGCTGAAGAACAAGTTAGATTGGGCATAAAAATGTTTTATCTTTTGTTTACAGTAAGACTAGACTTAATTACTGAAACACCGTGATTTAGTGGAGTGATACATCTCATAACCTGATGGATTGCAGTGCAATGTTTGTAATTTCACAATATGTCAGATTGTCTGTTTGCATGACACATTCCCAGTACAGCTGGGCATTTTCTCTAAAGGCGCTTCACTGTGTGTGCTTTCTTCCCCAAGGTGGTAACCATGGAAACCACTGATGTATATTGCTGGAGAGCCTTTCTAGTTCATGATCAGCCTAAAGAGGATGCTGAGTTCCACACAAACATGCTACTTTTGATTTCTAAAAGCAAGAGCTGTTTGATCCATAAGCTAGTACAGTGTACAACAGAGTAGCTCGGATGCAACTTCGATTGTGTTAATGAATTATTCACTCAGATTCTACAAGATTTGATTCAATCATCTGGAAAACATCAACTGTTACACATAGAATATTCTGTATTGTCTCCTAAACTAAACTGAAACCAAAAATAAGGGAAGGACTAGTGCGGTTGTTTCCACAGCTTTTTTCTTTCTTTTTTTTGTGTAATGAGGATGTCAGGAATCAGATTGAAACTTGCCTGAACAAGAACACATATTTCTAAACATTTTAGCTTACCTTCAAGACATGTAGTGGCAAAGTGGCCGCTATTAGTGTATGACAATATATTGACGTTGGCCTTCCGAAACCACTTTTTCAGGAAATGGAAAGAATAGTGTACTCTTCAAATGTTTAAACACTGTGTTGTCAAAACTGACCAGCATTTTTGTATACCTTTTATATAAAGACAATGATAATGATTTATGGCAAAAAAATTAAATCACAAAATATGGAGATAAAAGGTTTCATATGAACAGCAGCAATAAACAACATGGCAATAAAACTTAAAGGATCATATAGACCAGGGATTTTCAAACTGTGGGTTGGGACCCACTTGTGGGCTGTGGGTCACTTGGCTGTTAAATGACAATATTGTTTAATATTAAAAGATTATTTGGTATTCCATCTTAAGTTTAATTTATTCTGTCTGGGGAAATACAAACTACTCTATTTAAAGAGGAAAAATTTATATTTTCTCCCCATATTTACATAAAAAATATTTTGGTGGGTCTCAAGATAGATTTTAACTGTATAGGTGGGTCCTGGAATGAAAAAGTCTGGGAATCGCTGATATTGACTAAAAACAGTTTGTGTTCCTTGGAGAAAACAAAAGTCTTGATGACAAAATTTACATAATATTCATAAAAAAAACAATAATACTTAAAAAGGCCTATTTTGTCTGAACTGTCCGAACTAGAACTGTTTTATAAAACATTTTTTTAAACAAATTTCTATGGAAAGATAATTCATACTTTTCTTTAACATATGAACTATCATAGCTCCCTCTCTTTCTTTTTTTGGAACAGATATGTGTGGCCAGTAATATCATGTCTGGAAAAAGCTGATCGCAGAATTGGAGTGTCTTAGGAATAAACACCATGGCAGCCCATCGCATTCGAGCAGCCAATCACACTGTGCTCCCTCGTTGCAAATCAGAGGGGGCGCTTATCGATCTGAGCGACGAGGTGTCAGAGGCCACCCTCACAGGTATTAAACATTTCCTTCTCATTTCACTACTTTACTGTTAACCTTGTCTCTAATTCACATTTACCTCCTTCTCACAGTGCCCACACCTAGTGCCTTACGACTGGATGGCATTGCCGCATTTGGCTCTGTCAGGGAAGTCATTGCCATTAAGGATTACTGTCCGTCCAGCTTCACCACTCTGAAGTTCTCAAAGGGAGACTGTCTTTATGTTATAGACACATCTGGTGGAGAATGGTGGTACGCACACAACAGTAAAGAGATGGGCTACATCCCAGCTGCATACGTCCAACCAATCAACTGTCGAGATTCGTCATTCAGTGATAGTGGAATGATTGACAGTTTGGGAGATAATTCCGAGGAGGTGAAAGAAATAATCCCCTCTGGGGAGTGGACGGGACTACCAACAACAGAATCTCGTAACGGTAATCCGTTTGTTAACAAACGTGAGTCAACTAACCCTTTTCTAAATGACACAGCTGACCAGAACAGTAACCAGAATTCAGTAAATCCTTTGAGTTTAAATAATATCTCAAACAACAGCAGCAATATGAACGTTAATGGATTCGGAAGCGGGGTTTTTGACACAAACATTTTCCGCCTTGGCTCAGGAATTGGCCCAAATCTTCGCCGAGACGACTCATTTTTAAAGAGCAAGCGTTGCTTTAGCATGTCAGAACTATCCATCCTCCAGTCCCAGTCTGATGCATCTCAAGCATCTTTGAGTTTCTTCGGTGGAATGAAATCACCAAAACCCGAGCATTATCAAAGCAGAGAGGATTTTAAAACGGCATGGTTAAACCACCGTAAACTGACACGATCCTGCCATGATCTGGATTCCATTGGACAGAGCCCAGGCTGGGGGCAGACCCAGCCTATAGAGACCAACATTATCTGTAAACTGGACAGTTCTGGCGGTGCCATACAGTTACCGAACACCAGCATTAGCATACATGTTCCTGAGGGCCATGTTGCGTCAGGCGATACTCAAGAGATATCTCTGAAGGCCTTGCTGGACCCACCCTTAGAACTGAATAATGATAAATGTACTACTGTAAGTCCAGTGGTGGAAGTTAAACTAAGTAATATGGAAACCAAGACTCCTGTCACTTTGGAGATGAAGGTGTCCGTTGTGGTGAAGATTGAGAGCCGTAAAGTGGCAGAGGTGGTGTGCGTGAGAAGCGATTGCAAGGAAGGGCCTTACATCCCGATTCCACATGCATACATGTATGGAGATACAGTCCAAGTAACTCTGGACAATTTGGAGCCTTGCATGTATGTTTCTGTGGTTGCCCAAGCTCAAGTGCTGGCTCCATACAACACAGTTTGGGAACACGTTGTTAAAAAGGTCACTATTGGGGTATATGGGCCAAAACACATCCACCCGTCCTTCAAGACTGTGGTCGCCATTTTTGGCCACGACTGCGCCCCGAAGACACTGCTAGTGAGTGATGTAAAAAAGTATTCACAGTCCACTCCACCTGTCCTCCTCCAGCTCTGGGGAAAGCACCAATTTGTCCTCGCAAAATCTCAAGATCTTCAGGTTGGGGTTTATTCCAACATGTCCAATTTCGAAGTGAAAAGCACTGAACAGGCAAGATGTGTGAGGGGCTTTCAGATAAAACTTGGCAAAGTGGCCCGTCTTGTCTACATGATCGCTGCCCGTGATTCTGGTGAAATCTCAGACTTTACTTTGCGAATTCAGGTCAAGGATGATAAGGATTGTATCCTTGGCCAGTTTTGTGTTCAGACGCCACCCCCTCCACCAAAGTCAACATCAGGGAGCTCTGTACAAAGGCGTTTCCTGAAGAAAAAGGAAGTGAGCAAAATTGTATTGTCTCCTCTTGCTGCGACCGCCAACTACCCTGTTTTTCAGGACAGGCTGGTCAAAAACCTGAAATTTGCGAAGTTGCTGAAAACTGTTATAAGACAGTCTAAAAGCCAGTATTTGCTAGAGTATCTTAAAGGAGATGTGGTAGTACTTTTGAGTGAGGAAAGAATAAAACTTAAAGGTCAATTATGGACCAAGGATTGGCACTTCGGCTACTATCACGGAAGAATCGGGTTGGTGCATACAAAAAACATTCTTACCATGGGAAAAGTGAAACCTGTACAGTACAAAGAGCCTGAACTTACGACTGCAGTTCTTTTAGAGCAGATCGTGAAGCCCTGCATGTGTCTGACTTACATCTACGCTTCTGTGCGGACCATGCTGATGGAAAATGTAGCGAGTTGGAGAGCCTTTGCTGACGCCCTGGGCTACGTCAATTTGCCTCTGACACATTTCTGCCGAACAGAGCCAGACAGCGAACCTGAGAAAGTTGCCTGCGTTCTTGAGAAGCTCAAGGAAGACTGCCATGCAATTGAGAGCAAAGAGAGGAAGTCCTTCCAGAAGGAACTCATGAAGGTAAGCGCTGAGGGGGAGGCTGATGTTTCGTATGAATCTGGATGTGTATTGAAAGCATCTTTTGTAGAAAGTATCAATATATTATTATGTGTTTATTTTTATAGTTTTTTACATTTTCTATAGCTTTAAAAGTTCATTTCACACTGAGGTTGCAGTTGAATAACATGCCTTTGCAAAGCCTGCATTTCAGATTCATAAAACATTATGTAAGTGTAGTAAGTAAGGAAGAAAGAAAGAAAGAAAGAAAGTATCTTTATTTATAAAGCAAATTATAAATCCAGCCTTCGGTGACCAAAGTGCTGTGAAGAGACCACAAAATAAAATTATACAATCTGTCTAAAAATAAATTAAAAAACACAAAAATTAAAGCAAAAACTAGGCAGGGAAAGCCAGTGAGTTAAAATGTGATTTGAGCCTTGATTTAAAAACAGAAATGGAAGGAGCACATTTAATGTCATGTGGAGCTGGTTCCAAAGGAGGAGCAGCTTCTACAAAAGCATTATGCTCTGAAATGTTCTCACCAAAGGTTGAATTTGATCTGAGATTATGTGAGACCTTTTTCTAATATGCTCCATATCTCCTTTCGTGTTGTAATCTCTTCTGTAATCTCTTTGTAATACTCTTCTGGAGTAATAATCTCTTCTTTCTCTTTGCGGTCCATAATTACAATCAAGAATTTGGATCACCCCATTGACATACAACAACCATTGTAATTTGTTGGCATATTTATTTTTTAAAGAGCAGTTTATAACTCATACTACTCATAATTTATATTGTCTTTTTTGGATGCTCTTTTTGCAAGGAGTGTCAAATTAGGTATAACAAAATTACTGAAGTTTTGGTATAGGCTAATATTGTCAATGAGGATTTAAAGCATAATAATATACTATATAGGTTTAATATTGCTGTCAATTAAGCAAAATATGTCATGTGAGAAACACATCGGTATGATGAATAGCTTTTCAGCACGTTATAAACAGTTAATTAATGCAGGCAGTCTGCTGAAACAGCTTATGAAATAAATGTAGAAGATCCTTGAAACATTAACAAAACAAGAAGAGGAGCTCTGAGAAATGATCTCCTGCATATACATTTACAATTTTTACACTCCTGCTGCAGAGAGTTTTCAGGGAAGAGGATCGTTTTATGAGATGTGTCAACCTTTACTGAAAAATTGTAAAGTAAATCATCACAAATTTTTTATTGGAGATAAAAACACCAATCAGAAATAATGCATTTTCAGTTGTGATGTTAATGTCTAAGTGTGATTGATTACCATTGCTGCTGTGATTTAAGGGTTCACTGTACATCTTTGATGAATTAAAAAAGAAATTTAAATTATTTTTATATCATCAATAGATTAATACTTGGGATTCTGAATAGCAGAGGTATTACTAAAAGTATACAATTTGTAATAAAATGAAAGTATAAAATATATGTGCAAGAATATACATATTTCAAATGCTGTCCTAAATCAAAACAACATGTTATCAGTAAAACAAATTGGTAATAAAATGCACTGAAGAACAACACATTACATTATTCATATGTTCAATATTAGATTGATGAGAATGTCTTTTTTAAGGATTCAGATTCAGGTTTGTCTGGTTGGCACCTGCACTGACACTATGTCAACAGAACATGGAGTTAACACCTTTTAGACAACTGGAATCTATAGAGGATGCTTACTAAGGAAATATCATGTTGCATTTTAGCTACTTGTTTTAAAAATACAAACTATAGAGCTGTGTCTAAAATCTGCAGTAATTGCCAATAGCAAACCCTATAGGTTGATCTTTAGACTTAAAATACAGTTTCTAATATATTCACCAATATATTATAGAAAACCAAAATAAATACATTTTTTTATCACCGATATCAACCATAAACATGAGGAACATGAAAAGTTTTATGTTCTCAGTTTGTCGCTGCCTTGAGCCACATTATGTGGTTTCTTTGCAATTAACTTCTAGAACAAGTTCAACGTGAGACTATTCTCATCCCTGGAACAAGTGTATGTTCTTTTAACAGCAGCTAGTGTTTATTACAATTAAGTTTGAAAATAAATTTGTTTTTACGCGGCTCTTATTTTGGTATTTCAAGCCGTTTCATTATTATGAACTTCTATGGGGGATGAAACGCTTAAGGCGAGATTTTGCATTTTATCCATTTTTAAGTGATATGTGGCTGTTCACAATCACACCCAGTATTAACATCTGTATGGGTTGTTCGAATTAAAAGTGGTACTGAGTCTGTTTCACTCAAGCAATATTTCGAAGTACTTAATGTGCGGATATCAAATTTATAGCATAATTGCTTCTATCCATCCATTCCGACAGTGAGAAACCATCTACATATAATCACCTATGATCTTAAATCCAAAATAGATTATTTTAAATAGATGTTTATAGCAGATGTAAACATCCTTCAAGAGTTTTAATAACATAATTGATCAGCATACCTTGATAACCTACTGGATGTCAAGAAGGAAAGGGTCTTTGAAGGTCATCTGTTTTCATCTCAAACGTGACAATAGAACTGTGCTTGAAGATGCCGGAAGACTGGTGGAGATTCATAGTCGTGCAGATGTTTCCTTTCTTATTGTTACAGTCTAAACAGATGAATCAAATACGGAATAAGAGCTGCTCTAAATTGCCAAGCCCTCCACACCTACACGTCCCCTGCCAAGAGATTTCAAACAGACATTAATCTGTAATTCTCAGCACGTATTAATTAGAATTTTTATACAGAACATGCATTTTCATTTGTTATGAGTAAATGTTTTATTTTTCAGTCTGGGCTTTAGTAATAAGTTAAACTTTTCTCATTAAATGTAATGCTTTGTTTTTAGATAAACTACTGCTAATTTCACACCTTTTAGAAACTTTCAAAAATATACAGTAAGTGATTAAGATAGTTTTGTGATAGTCAAACATCTACACAGACAGTCTGGAGGACGGAGATTTTGTTTGCAGTTCTGTCACTGAAGGGCCTAATAAGTTCCTGACTTCTGTGACAGTGGACACAGGTGCAGATGAAAGGCCTTATCTCACTTCTACTAATGTACACAATCTGTGTGTACACAGTGTGGTACATTCACACACAGTCAGCTTTTCTGCACTATCGCACTGTACTGTAAGATTATTCATACACTAGACCTCAATGCGTGCATGCGTGTCCTTAATTAAACACCGAATGCATGCACAAACCAACTTCATACCTTGAATGTTTACCATCATGAGAACTAGCAATAATCCAAACCTTGCACTAATTTTTCAGTTTGGGGCTGGTCATTTTTCATGTCTTCTGGGGCATCAGTCCTGTGTTCCTCCCCCTCTGAGCAGATTTCCTGTCATTCCAAGCATTCCAAGGCACGGAACTGAATCAGAGATTAGTGGGTTTGGGGCATGTAACGTTTGCTTTTGAGCACTTGCCGCTGTTGGGTGTCTTTGGATATAAATGTATTTAAATGTTTAAAGAACATGCAGTTTTTACGTATCATGCTTAAAGCATTGAATTAAATTAAATTGCCATAAATGTTTATAGATATAAAACAACAAAAATTTAATGGGTTAATGTTTCATAGTTTTAAGAAATATGGGTAGATCAATAACGGTTGTATATTGAGTGGCAGTTAAGCGATTATAGGTCTATATTCAGTATCTGAATGTCACGTAGACTCTCTTGGACAAAGAAAGGTCACGTAAATGAGACAGAACACTTGCCAACGGAACAGCCGGATATTCCCCCCTAACATTTTCCCTTATTCAAGAGGCTCAGATTTGCTCTCATTATATTGTGCTAGAAGCATGCACGTCGTTTCCTCGCTATCAGCACATTCATCAAAGCACTTGGTCCTGGATCTCTGAGGCCATCTTTAGCCACCAGCGATCTGATCCCCAACCAATTTTGTAGTTCTCTAGCCACTGAGAAAAGAAAACAACAAAAAAGAAATTTTCAAAGAAGTTGTAGTGCATTCTGAAGACAGACCTCAACAAGAGTACAACTTTTTATATTTGAAAATGTTTTTTTGTCAGCTGGTTTCCTACATTTTAATGTGTGGTGAACTCATTCCAACCAGTATTTATAATGTGGTTCACACACTGATCACAGCATTTCTTCTATAAGATCTATTGATGGATTCAACTTTAAGTTTGTGACTGAATGAGTAGCATAAAGTAAAACAATGAAGAGGCCCAGACATCATTCTCTGACTTTTTCTCTCCTGATATACTTCTTTAGTTAAGACCTTTTCATTACAAACTGTCTGGGAAAGTATCATGAACAGATGGTTTGAATGTATCCGTCATTTAGGCACTTCTGAAGATGGACTGTCAGGGCCTGGTGGCACGACTGATCATGGACTTTGTGCTGTTAACCACAGCTGTGGAGGTGGCAGGTCGTTGGAGGGAGCTTGCTGAGAGACTGGCTAAAGTGCCCCGTCAGCAGATGGAAGCGTATGAAGCTCCGCATAGAGACACTAGAGGACAACTGGAAAGTGAGGTAATATCCCAAATGACTGTGTCAGGAAATATGATTGAAATGAAGTTTATTTATTAATATTGTGATTTCATCTCGTAGCTCATTGTGTGACTAAAGGACAAAATTACATTCCTGCAGGATTTCATTTCAGTGGACACGCAAAAAGGAGGAACTGAAGTTATGATAATAAACTTCTCTTTCTCTCTTAAGGCCATGTGGAAACCTGCCTATGACTTTCTGGTCACATGGGCGGCTCAGATTGGAGACAGCTATAGAGATGTGATTCAAGAACTTCACACAGGCTTGGACAAAATGAAGAACCCGATCACCAAGCGGTGGAGACACATCACTGGTGCCCTCATTCTTGTCAACTGTCTGGATCTTTTGCGGAGCTCTGCCTTTAGCACCTCCCCTCAAGATGACTGTGCCATATAAGGACATTCTTTACCACCTGACTTTTAAAAGACTATTTAATATATATAATTTTTCAAATTGTATATTATGTTTTTTACAAAAGGTTTTAGCTTTTGGTATTGCACGGCAATTTGTACATCAAATATTAATTTACAGAAGCTGAGTTTAAATCTTTGAGGTTTTAATACAAGAAACAAGGGACTTATAAAACTTTAATGTGAAAAAGACTAAATCTCTTGTTAGGCATTCACTGTTCATTGCAGAAATATTTATTTGTATTTTTTTTACAAAATATTTACTTGTATATGTTTTAATACACAATATAGTCTTTATCATTTGTTTGTTTTATGATGCCTACTACACTGTATACTAAAATGGCCTTTTTCACTTTAAGTGTTATGGTCTGTTGTTGATACAGTTTAACTAATGCTGTGATGTATTGCTTGTATAAGGAGAGTACAGCTAGAATGACAAGGGGGAAATCTAAATAAGATAATTAAACCAGGTTAAATTTACAGCAATGCACCTGTAAGATTAGGAAAAATGTCTGAACTATCTGACCTGAGGATCTGGCCGTTTCATTGATGAATTTTCAGATTTTGGAACCACCTGCAAAGTTACCTTACTCATTTTGTGCTAGTGTTCTAAGGAAAAGCGGTCTACACATTTCGATGTACAAAATATGTTTTATTTAAATAATAGAAAATAACCGATGAATGAAATGTATGGCATTCATTTGAAAACGTTTGCACCAGTGCCTAAAACTGCAGTAGTAGGCTATAGGTAGTGAAGTATTATATTATGTCAGATCTCTTTGTAAAGCTCTATTGGAGGACTATGAAATCTCATGTGATTATTACCATTAATGGCAAATAATCTCTAATTATGTTTTCTACTGACACACAAAATAAGAATATAAGACTTTTTTTTCTTTAAAGTAAGCATCTAATGTGCCTAAAAATTTTGCACAGTACTGACCGTTTACA
Source organism: Triplophysa tibetana (assembly GCA_008369825.1). Lineage (NCBI taxonomy): Eukaryota > Metazoa > Chordata > Actinopteri > Cypriniformes > Nemacheilidae > Triplophysa > Triplophysa tibetana. The sequence continues at coordinate 13,899,422 of CM017902.1, forward strand.
GTGCACAATCCTGTAGACATTCTGTATTAACATTATGAAAATGTACATTATTTTAATAGTATGCACTTTGTTCTATCACCATGTGTATTCATTCTGCCACAGATATGTTCAGTTGTATTTCTTTTGTGATATAAAGAATAAATACATTTCTAAAAACATGACATGCTATGATGTAAATATTAGTTTTAGACTATAGACCTACTTGACAAAGTGCACAAGTTTTTCTTCTTGGCGTACTCGTTGAAAGTTTAACAAACCTACTACTTTTTATTTGTGAACTCCAGCTTTATCACTTCAACATAATCTTTCTCACTGTCTGACAGGTTCTCTCAACAAAATTACGACCAATAAAGTAAACAGTCATCACTGTGGGTTAAACAAAAATGTACTTATATCTGCTCTTACTGAGACACGAAGTCTGCATAGTTTACTTTTTCAAACCTTTAATCAGTACCTCTCTCCCTTTCAATCTATAACTCACTCTATCACTCCCCCCTACACACACACCGGGGGAACCAAGGGCAGTTGATAAGAATCACATAGCATTGAATTTGTGCAATCGGTTGTGAAGATTTCATACAAATTGGACGGTCACTCAAAAAATAAGGTATGAAGTATTATGAATGTGTGCGTTCCTCTATAGTTAGAAACATTTTTATGTTTATTTTCTACACAGACAACTTTTTGTCTAAAACCCACGTTGTTTTAAACGCAAATACGCACACATGTTTTCAATCTTCATGATGAAACATACTGTACACCTATAGATTTAAAAATAATATAATTTAATCGACCTAAAAGTAATGATTTCTAAAAAAAACGTGATTTGGTCAAGTGTACATTGTTGTTCTTTTTCATTTCATATCTTTACCTCTTTTTTCTTATGGATTTGCATTGTCTTTCCAAATTCCACATTACCACTTTATAATAGAAACGTTCGGCAGGTGGCGCAATATATCAACAATATTTGCAGTGTAAAAGAGAGAACCAGCTACATCGTTTCATTAAATACTTGTTTCATGAAATATTGGTTTAGATTCCTGCTTAATGATATTAACCACTGACATAATCAAAATGAAAAGATTTTTTTTCACTATGTGTAGTCGTTTTTAGTGTGCGTAAAATGTGTATTCAAAATTTCAGAAGTGGTGTATAAATTCTCATTCATGTCGACAATTATCATTTGTTTAAGGCTTCTATACGACTATCATCTTTCCATAACAATCTCGAGATCAGGGGCCTCATGTATTAACGCTGCGTACGCACAAAACGTTGCGCACGGCAGCTTTCACACTCACTGTGGGATGTACTAACAGTCAAATTAACGTGAGAATGTGCATTTACAGCTATGTCTTTACGCAATGTTTTAGTATGAATTCAACGTATTTTTTTGTACATGAGACCCCGGGATAGCCATTGCACAGGCTGCTGGGGGTCGTTTTCTGTTTTACACATGAACTGCGGGCGGAGTTTATCTTGTGTGTGTGTGCGCGCGCGTGTGTGTGTGTGTGTGTGTAGCTCGGCTGCCGCTGCAGGCCTTCCATTCATCACTCGCGTCTGATTATCACTGCGTGTCTTCACGCGTTTGTGCTACGCAGCAAAAACATCTCATCTAATGTCGAAGATCGTCCAGTTCGGCAGAGGCTGAAGACATCAAGACAAACCCCATCGGGTCCTTCACGAGGATTTTTGAGCAGTTTGTGGACAGAATTTTGATGTGAGCTGTCACTGCAGAGACTCGAGTGTTTACAGCCACGGACCTGCACGCAACAACAAGCGCAGTGCAATGAGCTATTCATCATATTAAAATCTATATTTGCTTGACTCGCTGGTGCTAGAGGGAGTGCAGTGGTTTCCACCTCTGCTGACAAGGCGAAGCGGGATCAAAATGGGAAACAGTTTCTCCAACATATCCGCTTTTCAGTCTCTCCACATAGTGATGCTCGGCTTGGACTCCGCAGGGAAAACCACGGTGCTTTATAGGCTGAAATTCAACGAGTTTGTTAACACCGTTCCCACGATCGGATTCAACACGGAAAAGATCAAGCTAAGCAATGGTACAGCCAAAGGAATAAGTTGTCATTTTTGGGACGTCGGCGGACAGGAGAAACTCCGGCCCTTGTGGAAATCGTACAGTAGGTGCACGGATGGCATTATTTACGTCGTGGACTCCGTAGACGTGGATCGGTTGGAGGAGGCAAAGACGGAGCTGCATAAAGTGACCAAATTCGCTGAAAACCAAGGTACGCCGCTACTAGTCATTGCAAATAAACAAGACCTGCCTAAATCTCTGCCTGTGGCGGATATAGAGAAACAACTGGCCCTCCAGGAGCTCACGCCTGCCACTACATATCACGTCCAACCAGCCTGCGCCATCATAGGCGAGGGGCTTCACGAGGGAATGGACAAACTGTATGAAATGATTGTCAAACGACGAAAAACCCTTAAACAGAAGAAGAAGCGATAAGTCTGTGAGCCTGAACATGCCATTTACATCGCGGAAGCCTTGAGGAGTTGTTGGGCATGGCGTCTCAACATTGCACTGATAACATTCATATGGATTGATGTTTGGATTTATGACTTTTCAGATGTTGTGGTCATGAGTCGCATTGAATCGTGCAAGTGATTTCGACATCGAACCAAAAACATATGAAAATGAGTTTATATGAAAGGGCTGGTCCTGTTTTATTGTGCATAGCCAGGTCATCATGAGTTTGAGGAAGTTCTCTACTGTGCACTGTGAAAAACACTGTAACGTTGAAAGATGCTTGATATCCTGTTGACTGTTATACGAACTTTGTTCAAATACTAAGCGAAAAACATTGTACGGAGAACTTTAGCTTCACAGTCCCAAAATGAATTTGGGGGTTTGTGGAGCGTAAAATATGAAAAAGATTGCTGTAACATCACAAGGCCTGAATGACTATGGGCTCATGGAGATGTCTAGAAACTCTGAAGAACGTGTGATGGATTGGGCATTGACTGCAACACAGTCCATCTTTAAGCACTTTTTTTCTTACCAAGATAGTAGTGTAAGACACTGTAGAGCAGATGTTAGACTGCCGGTGTATTGCAGAGTCCAAATGAATCCTGAAGTATTTTTCAATTAAAATGTGTGTTAAAGAAAATGGCTCATTTTCTCTTGCATTGATTAGTGGTTTGATTAGTAATCTGAGGATTACAAGCATTTACATTTTTTGTTTCCAAATGTATAAATTAATTATTTGGCTTCATAAGAGGAAGCCGTTTTGTAAAGCTAATTTAAAGGTCCAGTGTATGAAAGGACAACCAATGGGTCACTCAACCCCTCCCCCTTCTTTTCAAAGCACTACGGTGGCTGACACATATCTAAGATGTTGTCACGTTTTCGCTTTTTCTCCAAATGAGATAAGCTATTCACAAATGTATTTACAACATGACGAATTCCATCTAAGGGGACCCGCGGTGTAGGTAGATAGAAATAGCTCATTCTATTGTAATAAAAACATAACATAACATTAATTATGCAAGCTCTTTATACACCTCTGAATACATAATTATGTTTAATATATATTATATTGCATTTCTGTCAATAGATCCTCCGAAAATGACACAATGGACCTTTAAAGGGTGTGTTACCTTTTCAAAACAACAATTATCTTTGGTGGTTTCAGGCATCATCCTCTGGATAAATGATAGCTTAAATGCCAGACTTTAAAAGTACTTGTAAATCATTTAAAATCATTATTCCACATGTAGCTCCAAGGGCTTTAAGTTTAACAGGATCTTAACCTGAATCCTAAATAATTGGTTGATTGTGTTGGGCCGGGTTACGTTCCTTTAAGGATGTGAGCTGTTATATACATTTGGTTTTCAGCCAAAACAATTGTTTAACAATTGACATGTTTTTTTAAAAATGTGATACTTTTGTCCTCTTTTCTATGTCGCCAAACTGGAATAATCCCCTTTCCAGCCATGCTGACAATGGCTTCTTTCTGTCCCATACAACTCTATCATCCCAAGAGGAATAAGATAGAGGGTCTATAGAAACCCCCCCTATAAAGAAACCAGGCAGGTCACATACAGGTGCAGTGATAAGTGTTGTGGTCTTAACCTCACCTGAACCGTAGGTTTGCGTGCATTACATGCAAGTTTATAAACTCGTAATCTTTTAGTAGGAGTAATATCTCCTAGTGGGGGATAGTTAGGAGAAGAGCCACTTGTCTCAATTTGATACGTTAGATGATAATAGCCTCTGCAAACATGAAACTTTCAATAATATCAGGTTTCAAAGAAGCTTTTGTGGAGACAGAAGGCAATTCCCTATGCACCTCCAAATGGAGAAGAGATGGTGATGTCATAATGAGGTCATGGAGACAATCATTACTCTTTGTTTTGTCACTATAACATTTGAAGTATATGAAGTCAATTAGGAGTAAGCACTCTATAAATATGAAACGCATTTGTCCAGATTTCATCTCGAGCCAACTTCAGTGGAAAGATGTTTTATTAAACAGACCCTTTTTTCTCGCAGCATTAAACTGTGATGAATCTTCCATCAACAAATAGAAGTGATAAAAGTAAGTGTTGAGTCAAGGGAAACTGCTTTAAATTTCACAATTTAGTTTTTGAGGTTTCCAGATTGCATTACTAAAGGTTGTTACACTTTATTAACCTCTTCGGCTCTCTTTATATGTCCTCTTTTCACTTAACCTTATTTAAACCTATTAGCCTGTGATGTTTGACTAAACATTTCATTGTTCAAGATCTAAAATAATACAAATTCAGACTTCTGAAGAGGATATTTGAGACTGTGAGGGTGTGTTGTGTGTGATCTTCCACCTGTGGAACACACTGCCGGTTTGTTTTCTCAGCTGCATTGTGGTCTTGTGTTGCTACTATTGTTTTGATGGTTAACTTCAGACAGGTTATTGTGTGTGTGTGTGTGTGTGTATGAGAGAACAAAAATATGGTTTGGATGTATGGTTGTCTTTAGTCTAAAGTCTGAAAGTATCTGTTTAGAAAAAAAACTATTCATGCATTGTGACCCATTAGAAATACAATTTTCTCTCATCTCTGTGCACGCACCAAATGTGGCCCTCCTGTCAATCAAACGCAAACCTCTGGCCTTATGTGAGGTCTGCTGCTTTCCATGTGTTAATTGTGTGAACGAGCGGAGGTGCCCGAAAGAAAGAAAAGTGTGAGATGGCTGAGTGAGAAATCTAGGGAGGAGGGGAAAAGCTGTTTACTTTTCCCTCGAGAGGGGGATGGAGGACATAGACTCATAATGGCTGTCTGTGTGTCGGGGGCAGGGTTGGGTGGATAGCTCCAGGTTTCTTGTGAGAGTATAAAGAAGAAACCTTCAGTAAATGGCTGCAAATCAATGTTCTCCCTCTCATGGGAGAGAGACGTACAGAATGACAGCCACATCCCCCACACTGCCCATCCGGTCACTGAGATTCAAGTTTCAAAAAATCGTTATTGTCATTTAACGTTTACATTCACAATGCATTATTAAATCTCCCATAGAAACATATGCGCTCTTCATGTTTTTTTTCAAATGGTCATGTAAAAATGGGTTGTATGTCATATGGAGATCATATCATGCGTATAACTGCTGGAATTTGCAATGGCTTTCTAAAGACAGTTCGAAACATTTGTGGTTTTAAGATGCTCTTTACTGCTCTGTAATTTTTTGTGATCACCTGTGGAAATGTTACAGAATTTATATAACAATCACAGAGTGTCATTGGTAATGTATTCTGTCACTATAATGTATAGGATGTGTAGTATTATAGTATTTATTTGAGTTTGGAATTCTGAATTCTACAGACATCGATAGTGAAACCACCTATTTGTTAAATTTTCCAGCCATCAAATGGAACTCGGATCTCCTTTTTCCCAGCATGCTCAGCTGCGCAAAACCAGATCTGGCTGCGGATATTTTACGATATAATGTTCTTTTAATTCTATTCGTTGTGTGGTCAAGACGCTACCTACTCTGCCAAACCAGTTCGATTTTAGAAGACTAAATATGATGTCGATTTCGTCTACAAAAACTAGACAAAAAACTAAACTACAACGATATGCAAAGCTGCAGGACAGAAGGTTCAGTTAAGCCTTAAAAAGTTAGAATTCTTTATTAAGCTGTTTGTGCAAAAAAGTTACTGAACTTGCAAATTTTTTTTATGTCATTTGAATTAGAATTTTTTTTTTTTAATACTGTGATGTGTATCGTATGGTGAGCCCAGCATCGAGATATTTACCGAATCGTTAGCTGAGTGTATCGTTGCACACCTAGTTGACCCAACGCTGGGTCAACATTTTTCACCTCAGAATAAACAAGTAAAGCTAGTAAAGCCACATGGCCCAGCTGGAGTTATGAGAATGTGAGAGAGAGAAATGTATGTTCCTTATTCTTGACTTTATTCCATTATTCAGATAGCTGGATATGAAATATTATCTTACATGCTTCAGGCAGAACCGGCTTTTCCTGCTAGGACCAGCTAGCCTCTCTTCTCTTTTTATTTTAATTGTAACATATTAACAGAAACCACAAATGGATGCTAGATCAGTGTGAAACAGCAGCGACACCCAACTGTCTTTTTGTTCTGTAGCTTATGGTGTAGAAATCTGGGTCACATCCCGCATCAACCTCTTCTAGTCTTTTATGTTTCTAGGTCATTAAACAATACTTTGATTGTTTGTTTTTTGTGTCATGAGCGTAAATATAATATAACACACCAAAAGAAGGTCAAGTAATGAAGTTATTATACATCCAAATTTGTTCAAATGAAACACTGTGATAACATCAGAAATTTGTAAACATTTTCAAACAGTTTATTGATCAACAGTCTCTGTTTACTTTAACCAAGACATGCTATCTTTGAATCTCAATGGTAGATGTACATTGATGATATTCAATAGACACATTTCCATCATTTATGTTTCTGATACTCGAGATTTCACGTTTTGAAGCAGCTCCACTTTCCTTAAAAATGTGAGACAGCTTCTGAAATGAATATGATTTGCATCTTCAATTCTTAGCAGCCCAAGCAGGGAAAGTCCTTTCAGATGGAAATGGTGCTGCTTTTTGTTTCTCTGCTCTCTCTTTCTCCGTCCCACCCTATCTTACTCTGTTATTATTCCTCATGCCCTTCTTGACTGAATCAGCAATAGCAGAAGTTTTGCCTTTGCAGCTGTAAGGTTCATTTTCACTGGATTGCACTGCACGTAAAATAGATCTGTGACGGATTTCACACAGCAAACTTGATTATATATATACTGTACATACTTATGCATATACTGTATTCCTAAAAATATTTTTTAAATGATCCTACTCATCAGCGCAGATGTTAATTATTCTGGTGTATAGTTTAATTATTGGATGCTCATATTTTACATGAGTTTTAATAATCAACTGATTAGATGAGGTGTTATTAAATACTGCACACATGCTTTATTTAGTTTTTGAAATTAGAATACAAGTCTACATAAATGTATTTGCTTAAAAAATCCTGTATAAAAAAAGGTTCTTTACTGTGATGCCTATAGAGGTACTATTTTTGGTTCCACAAAGAACCAATAAGAATGGTTCTCTAAGAACTCTTAAAAATGAATGTGGTCCACGATGCAATATAAGAACCTTTTAGTCTAAATGGTTCCATAATGGTCCTCTCTCTTACCTTTTTATAATCTGGAGACCTGTTTTCCCAAAAAGAACCTTTTGTGAAACCTAAAGGTTCCTCGGATGTTCTTTGTGGCAAAAAAAGATTTTTCAGATTATGGTTCTTTGTAGAATCAAACATGGTTCTTCTATGGCATTGAAGCACCTTTATTTTTAAGAAAACACTATTTTAAAAAAGGGGCTTCAAAAGGTTCTTTGATGCCATATAAGAACCTTTTGGTTCCATGAAATAAATTTTCTTCAGAATCAGATTACTAAAAAATTAAGAAAGAGGTGGTTCTTCAAAGAACCTTTGGCTGAATGGTTCTTTGTGGAACCAAAAATGGTTCTTCTATGGCATCGCTTAAGCATCTTTATTTTTAAGAGTGTAATTGAATTATTCTGCCTGTGAAAGTAGGACAGCTTATAAAATAAAAAGGACATTGGGAAACTCCATCTGATTACTCAACATGTTCTATAACATGTTCCAACTAAACACTCAGTTCATACAGTGGGACTTAATCTTCAAGCTCGTTGTTGTTACTGTATAGTTATTTTATATTAGGAATTGTTCTTTCATCAATTCCTCATCCTCATACTATACAAACTCAAATGACTTCGTTCCTTCTTCTAAACATAAGAATGATGTAATGCATTGTCAGTTGGGTGGATTCAGTATGGCAGCACACTCCTTTTGTGCTCCAAAGAAGTCATATGAGTTTGAAACGTTTTTGTGTAAACTTTTTACAGCATCTTTTAAATGTCTCCATAAATGCACTTTTACACTTTGATGCATCTATTTTTATGTGGATACTATTATGTCTGAAAAGGGCCATGTTTAACTGAATATTTTGAGTTGAATTATCTCACCCAAATGAGGTTCAGCTATGTTAAATTTCCCTCAAAAACATTTTGATTTCTCAAGAAAACAGCCGTTAAGGTGGAGTGCTGCGTGGTTCATGTCTCAGATGTCTCAAAACTTTACTGCAAACCAAAACCATGGCAGTGAGCTTAAGGTGTGACTTTTAGGAATGCAAAATATAGGTAAAGGCAGACCGCGATTGTTTATGGGAAACCTGTCTTTCCTCTCTAACATTTAACTGTGTCTGTACAACTGTTTGAACGGTTTCATACTAGCATGACATGTTATGTAACATAATGATAGTCCTATGGGCAATATGGCTGTCGCATCATCCAGGTGGATGCTGCACATTTGTGGTGGTTGAGGAGATTCCCCCTTCCATGCAAAGCGTTTTGAGTGCCCAGATAAGCGCTTTATATATGTAACTAATTATTAATATTATCATAAGATCTAATCTTGTCTAAATGTTGTGTATGGTGTATGTGTAAGTGAAAAACAAAGTTGAGCTTCAGGTTGACCGTTTTTTTCTTATAGATATAAAGAATGAATTTTGGTTTGAGAGTGTTTTTGAGTGTTTTGAGTGGGTTAAAGCCCTTCACAAAAATTCCACTTACTTGGGGGTTGAAGGCCAAGCAGCACTATTTGCTTGATTGAGCCTTTTTGTGAAATCTGTCACAGGTCAAAGGTTAAAGGTTCTACGAGTCCGTGCATGCTTGAGTAAACAAACAAGCTTTAGACACAGCAGTTAAACTAATAGACGATACAACAGAACCACAACATCCTGGAGGAACCTAATGGTTCATTAGCCTTAAAGAAATACGACATAAGACACCCCAGAGACACTGTATATACCCAAGAGTCAATCATGATTTTAATGTACATTTCAGTACAGTTAGTTTGCAAAGACTGTTTTGTTAAAAACAACACAACCTGCCCTTAATTGGTCTAGTTAAGGACAACACATTTTGTGTTATTTTTGACTCCCTTTTATTTGTTTAACACAAAATGTCTTATATTGTGTCAAAATTCCATAACTGCAAAATGTGATATTATTTAAAACATCCTTATGGAGCATGCAAGGCCACTTCACGCACTGCTATATAATACGCAACACCTTGTTAAACATAAATCCAACCCCACTGGTTGTTTATTACAAAAACAACTGCCAAGAAAAAACAAAACATTCTAGTCCTTGTTTGTTCCCTTGTAAGAGTGTCGGCTTTGTCGCATACTGTTAAACTCGCTACTAGCCGTGTGTGGGTGTAACAGATGAGCGCCATTTTCTTATGAGAAAAGCTGGTGTGATAGACTAACATATCTGCTAGTGGGATGTTTTTGTCTCACTGTTCAGTTTTCCACTTCCCAACAAAGACAATCTTATAAATGAATATACCATTTATTTACATTACATTTACAGTAGTTAACATTGTAAATTGGTCTTCAACAATTAGCTTACATTTGAACTGACCCTTTTGAAACCATTGTTTTGCAATACATTGCATAACAACACCAAGTTGCAAATTTGTTTACTTCATTGATGGAGTTGTCATTAAAAAGACCATTGGTTGCAAAATTTACACATGACTATACAGGTCTATTGATTGTTCCAAACTCACATGGCGCCTTAAAGCATCACGTCTCCTCAAACTCGCTCATACAGACAGTTTATAAATGCATGATTAATGACTCGGCTGGTTCGCTCTGTCTCATTATCTCCTAAAATATTCCACATGACCCCACAGCATGCTGCAAATGAAGTGAAAAGCAGTGCAAGAATCCTTTAAACAGAAAAGAAACTCTTGGATACAGAATCCTTGCACTGTGTTAGAAGTGAGGAGATCTGTTATAAGTAGTAATGACTAATATTTCTGCTATAGAAGAATACCTCACAATTCTTGAAATGGGTGTGAAGGTCTGAAATCAGACCTCACACCTCTAAGCCGCTTCTGAATCACTTTTCTTTCTCACATACACAGCACAAAACCTTACGTTTCTCATAACTGGCATTTACATGCTAAGCAAAGTTTTTTTATGCCAATGCCTATTTTTTCAAAACCCAGAAAGAGTTTCCCCAAGTGATTGTTTCATATTCTGCACTTGTTCTTGTTGACAAACACCATCATTCTCATCAGCTGAAATGTGAGAGTGAGAAAGACAGATCTAGTAATGGCATTCAGCTTTGTTTATGATCACCCCACTTTCACTTTTAGAGAGAACCAAGAGGTTGACATGGCAACTAGTCCATCTGGTCACACTCCAGCTGTCTTGAGAGAATCAGATTGGTTTCAGAAGGGGAAACTATTCACAAGAACGTCTTGAATGTGAAACTCTGTACTTTCACTGAAGCCACAGATAGCTCTGTGTATACATGCAAAAGTATTTAACAGGTGTCTGAACCAAACATTATCCTTATCAAAAAATATCCCCCCAAAATCTGCTTTTTAAAATATTATTTATTTATCAATCAGAGAATTATGAATACTTTTTGCTAACCATATGCCCCCAAAATCTGCTTTTTAAAATATTATTTATTTATCAATCAGAGAATTATGAAAACTTTTTGCTAACCATATCCCCCCAAAATCTGCTTTTTAAAATATAATTTATATATTTATTTATCAATCAGAGAATTATGAATACTTTTTGCTGATTTTTGCTGGCCTACAAACATGCAATAATTTCTTTTTTTTTGTCTTTTTCATACCCTCGTGCTTACTGTGCTTACTGTGCTTACTGCGTTCTTGATCATTAATGTTTTTGTACAAAATGTTTAGAGAAAACACTTAATCTCTTTTCCACATGCTTTTTTATGCTAAAATCTAGTGTAATGGTATAGGTGACTTTCTTGGCAAGAAAGGTCTTCTATGGTCAACATCTGTTATGCCATCTTCCATCCATAAGGACCGATTATATCTTGAGTGGAAGCTATTGCATCCCTTGTGGTTTGGTTTGCCATGGTCTCTGGTATTTCCTTCTGAGCTTATGCTCGAAGATGAAAGGTTTACCAGTTGTCTCTCTCTGTAGATTTACAACATAATCATTCTGTATCAACGATCATTTTTCAAGCTAATATAAAACCACTTTTTGCTCAATCTGTATAGCAGATGGGAGATTTACAGCACTTTGGAATTTAAATACATCAAATAATACATTCATGTTCCAAGCTAAAACGAAGTAATTGATTGTAAGGATATATAAATCTCTCTTTACACTAGCCATCGAACATTTTGTCTCCAAGCAGTTCTCTGTTGTAAGGTTGTACACCTTGACACTATAGGCCTACATAAATAAATATTCTTGTTTCATATGTTTCAAAGACATAATGTGTTTTTGCCTAAAATGATTGTATAATGGTTTCTCTAAATAATGTTGATTGTGATTTTGTAATGATTCATGATTAATTCATCGTTGTGTTGCTGTTATGGAATTAGTTGTGATTGATATTCTGTTGTGATTATAAATATCACTGGTCAATGTGAACATCCAGAGCTTTTGCTGACTCTGAAATTATTTAGCAAATTCTGTGGATAAAGTAAGAGTGGGTGCTAGCAATTGCCAAATCAATGGCTTGAATCATTTGCCCATTAACAGTGCAAGTACCATTTTCTGTCACTCAAATTTGGATAAATAAGTAGGCCTATTTAAAGGGATAGTTCATCCAAGAATGAAAATTCTGTCATAATTTACTCACGCTCATGTAATTTAACACTTGTGTAAAATACTTTGTTCCGATGAACACAAAAAAGGTATTTGGAAGAATGTTAGTCATTTTCGGTTCCGGGACATCATTGACTACCATAGTAGGAAGAATTCAATGGTATTAAAGGTGGCCAAGAACACTAAATTCTTCAATATATCTCATTATGTTCAACAGAACAAAAAAATAAATCCTACTATGGCAGTGGAGGATGTGCCAGAACTGAAAATTGCTAACATTCTTCCAAATATCTAGTGTTTGTTGGAACAAATATGACAGATTTTTCTTTTTTGGATGAACTATCCCTTTAAAGGAGGCATGAATTAAAATCACAATTTTAACACAAGCTTATGTTATACAAGAGGGAATCGTATTCACCCGAACATCATTTAAGTGTCAGAACTGAAAACGCCCTTGTAAGTGAGGTTAAATCTTGATATTGACACCAGGCCAAGCGAACGGCAGGTTCTGGAATGCACCTATCTATGACGACATTGATAGGTTAAACACCACCTCCACAGAAAAATATCAACAACTATTTTTATAGCCCCGCCCACTGGTTCGCACATGACAATGCTGAAGTAACAAGTTACACTAAACCAGGTAGAGTCAGCAAGCAACAAACAAACATATTGCTTTCCTGTAGCTCAGTGGTAAGGTTGTGGGTTCGATCCCAGGGGATGCAAATACCTATGTAAAATGTATAGGATAAAGCACTGTAAGTCGCTTTGGATAAAAGTGTCTGCCAAATGCCTAAATGTAAACATGCCGTCAAAGATGTCTAAATATTGTGGAAGAATACAGTCGCTGCATAACCTTCCTTTGGATTCCGATATTAAAAAAACATGGAGCGTTTGTTAGCTTCATTTCTCTGAGTATTCCTTTGTGAACAAAGCAGAGATCGACACTGGAGTGGATCTTTGGGATTTGGTGGGCTCATATATAATTTTTCAAGGTTTTATCCACCATTTGCGAATAATGCTGGCTGTTTTGAAGTGTCTTGGTATTTTTTCGGGTCCTGTGTGATATCCATAAGCTGCCAGGACTCTCCCATTTGTTTATTCATTATGGAAACTCTTGTAACATTTGAGACCTGCGATCATGGTGATCTATTTGTCTGTTTCGGGATCACTGGTCTCAAATGCTGACAGTTACGGTCATATATCATTAAACGCATTACAAGTATAGGCACACAAATACTATACGCAAAGCCTTATTGCCATCACATCCGGGAAATAAGTCAGAATACGCCACATGAAATACTGATGTGAGGAGGTCATTTATAAATAACAGGAGATAATACTGATGGCGTGCGAAAACTGTGAATGCTGCTAATGTGTAACCTAACGTTACGTATCTAACCATATTCACAGAAGACTCCAACTACGCAAACTGCTATCCAATCAAAGCAGTGGGTGGTTACTTATAAAGTCTTCAATGCGGCACACCCATTAAAACCGATCGTTTGTTGAACTGGCCTCTAAACCAGTGTAGAAAATAGCCTATCAATTCTTCATTTAGATGTTTTTGAATGTAAAAATAACGGGGAACGTCATAACTAGAGCTCATACAACAGTATTAAACAAGGCCATTTCACGAGACCTTTAAGTATTTAGATAACAAATAAAACCTCAAATCAAATTATTAAACTTTGATCTAAAAGAAACGGATGACAATATGATCGGAAACATTCTTTGCATACAGGAATCAATTTAATAGTGCTGACTAACATACTTTAAAATGTTTAAAAACCGAACTCTTCAAGCTTTCTGTACTGGCCCTCCAGAGCAGACATTCCATATGGAGACAGGGATGTAGTCCCTCATTTTTCCTTACAAAGCAGGTAGAATGACCTCTCGTTTTACAACCATTAAACGACAAGAGGGAAAACGAGAGAAAAACGAATCCTTGTACAAAGGCTGATTCATGACTGAGACACGATTAGCAGTAATACAAGAACAACTCAGCTCTGATTGAAGCTGGGAGGGGGAGAAAGTTATCGTCATTGAGGAACCAAGTGGGTGATTTTACCAGGTAGAACCACAAGAAGTCAAGCTTATCTCTTTAAACATCCATTACCTAGACTACTTGCTACCATACCATTTTGTTTTTTTTATCATTTCAACTTTAAATCTTGTTGCTCATCCTGAAACAAAATCTACAGAATCATAACTGGTGAAACACATTAAACATCAGGGAAACTGTAGATGGCTACATTACATTAGACGATAGGTAGTTTTGGGCATCGCAACAAAACTTTCTTTGTTCTTGTCTTTGTTCTTCTCTTTTTTCCACCACTCCCTCTCAGGAAGCAATTCCCACACATGAGCAGCTCTCATTGAGACTACAGCTTTGCTCTTTGTGGGACTGAGGGTCAGAGGTTGTCAAGAGGGGTCCCCAGCTGGAGAATGTAAATCCAGACCGGTTTGACTGGCTGCTGGCTTTTGAGTTGTTTGCTTCATTAGCTTTTACTCTCTTTGGTTTGTATGATGACCGGGTTACAATAATGGCACTAAATCTACCTTGCAGACATATTTCACTGCAAAAATTGATTTCTCACCTCCATGTTGTTTCAAACATGCGACTCATGTGTAGACCCCAAAAAATCTTTGAAGAATCTGGAAGATTAAAGAAGACCTTTTTATACACTCTCAGAAACAGGTATACAAAATCTGTTACTGATACCCTTTAATAAGACTAATATGTCCTGTTTAGGTACAGATTTGTATACATTTGGTAGCAATATGTACCTTTGAGGAACTAATATGCACTCTTTATGTGCAAGTGCACTTTTTGTATCTTTTTTTCAAAGAATGTACAATAAAAATTGTTTTTGTTATAAAAAACAACATAAAATAACAAATAGATTTAGAATGACATGTGGGAGTGAGTATACATTTTTTTCCCGTTTGGACAATAAAGAGCACAATTCATCTTTTTGACCCCTTTTTTTCCTCATATCTAAAGTTTTGTTAGGGTGACATGTTCTGGAAAAACGTTATTTAAATAATATCTTGTTACGGTTATGCAAACAAATTGACTATGCTTAGCTTTCATTTCACTGGTGAGTTTCACTGTTTTTGGTGTTAACCACACAGGAATTGAGACTTTGATGTGTAAAAATCAACAAAGGTTTATCATATATATATATTTCATCATTCAGCATACTTGTTCAGACAGAAAGTGTGAGATGTGTCTTAGCTTGTTCTTGTAGTTCCAGCAATGTTTGTATTCTGAGACAAACAGTATCCAGTCTAAGAGAGCTCTGAGTGTTTCTCAATAACAGGGCGTTGCTCTATTACATCTCAACTTATGATGATCACACATGTGAGCTGCTGTTTACATCGGACAAACAAATCTGAAAGGCAAACACATTAGACATAGCGATTTATTAGTGTAAGTGCTAAAAATATGAATTCAAGAAAAATACGGAAAACATAGGGATGGAGATTTGGGATGGAGATTTTCTCAAAAACAAAATGTTTTTGAGAAGGTTTTTATGAGCTCATGTTGCAACAGGACTATCCATAATCACATGACCTCACCAGCGACCGCTTCACTGCAAACAGTTCTAAAGAAAAGACTGAAATAACACTTAACCAACCAAATTGTCCAAAAATAGCAGATCTGTTTGTATACAGATAAGCCCAAAATGACACGTTTTAACCAACACTATTGTGCAGGAGATGAAAAGACTTAAGGCAAGAACTTAAATATGTATGGTCTTGTTAACTCTTTTTATGATTTAGTTAGCCAGCATACCTCAAAACAGAAGTACAAAAACATGTTCATGAACACAAAACCACTTTAGTTTAATTTCTGACAGGATACAGTGCAAGATATTGGTCATGTCTCTTTAAATATTACACAATTTAATTAAAGTATTTCCTCTTTCTGTTCACTTTTACCTTAATGCAGTTATTTTAATAGCATGTTGGAAAATAGAGGCGTGCATGTGTCACTAACTGAAAATCTGGGCACAGATCCAGGGAACCACACCTGTTCTCAGTATTACTATACTTATTATGTTGTTGACATTCATTTATAGGTGGCTAACATAAGATATAATTGCTTGAATGCATGAGTCCTCTTTTGTAAACAATGCTTTGGAAACCACACGTTACGTTCTAATTTCAGCTATGAAGGACACTGGAACATTTACTCACCAGATATTCCCATTCGCAGAAAGGTTGCACATTAACATTCCCAGAGGTGAGTAACTAGGACTGCAATCCTTTTTCCACACAACAGCAGGATATATCATGTCTTCATTCCCCCGGCAGATGCATCATTAGATGGCTCTGGCTCATTTGCTAACTCACTAAATTTAATAAGCCAAAATACGATGATGCTGGAATTTTGCATCTGCAACATGATCTAACACTGTAAAGATGGAACAATAAAAATAGACCAAAATGAACTGCAAAGAAAATAATTTACTTGGTATTTGTGTCCTTTTTTTCGGGATAGATACCTCAAAATTCTTAAATCTAGATAGATTTCTTAAAGAGATAGTTCAATCAAAAATGAAAATTCTGTCATGGATTACTCACTCTGTTCCAAACCTTTATACATTTCTTTGTTTGGTTGAACACAGAGACAGATATTTGGACAATTGCTTGTAACCAAACAGTTCTTGGACCCCACTGACTACCAGAGTAGGAAAAATGACAGTGCTAGTCAAAAGTGCCCGGAACTGTTTGCTTTCCTACATTCTTCAAAATATCTTCTTTTGTGTTCAACAACAGTATTTTTCCTACTATGGCAGTCGGTGGGTTGCAAGGAGTGTTTGCTTACAGGCATTCTTCCAAATATCTCTGTGTTAATCAGAACAAACTAGAGGGTGAATAATTCATGACAAAATGTCTACTTTTGGGTGAATCCCTTGGATTTTTAAATCAAAACATACAAATATATGCAAATGGGATAAAAAGTAAAGAACATAAATTATAATTTTATTCAACTTTAATTTTATTAACCCATTTGCAGATATTGTGTTTTAATTATAACCATGCTTGATTTTTTTTTCAGAAAGAAAGACTTAATATCTACTTCCATTATGCTTCACAAGAAAATGTATCCTGATTGAAGAAATGTTAAATATTCATACTGGAATACAAGAGAAAAATACTAAACAAGAAATTCATTGCAGTTAAGGATATAAATACTTTTAATAAGATTTACATAGACGGTTTCAGCGGCAACAACGTAAAAAAAACTTTTTGTTGCCCAAACTTTCTGTAGACCTCAGCAAAGCATCAATAACTATTGACTAGTTTTTATTTAGTTTAGTACAGTTAAAATACAATAAAATATGAATATAAATTTGTATTACTATAAATTGAATATACATTTTTTTTATATTATAACCAAAGAGAGACCAGAAGTTAATTTTGGGCCAGCGTGTGCATCTGATGAAACCGTCTACATATTGTTTTAAATGTAGACAAAGGACATAAATCTATGGATATGCTGATATTCACCACATTCAATCTGAATAATCGAGAAAATCAGCACCATGCAGATATGGGTCACAACACAGAAGCTTTTAATAACTTCGAAGTAGAACATTTTGCAGGTTTGTCTATGTGCACGACTGCTCCCTGTGGTAAACCGAATCCATCTCCCAACATGTTGCAGACGTCTCCATCCACGTCTGATTGGCATTTATTAGATGCCTGTTTGCACCCTCCCCCTCCATATGGCAAGCTTATGGCTGTAGTCATAGCAACACCTGCTCCCCCTTTAGTCCCCTGTTGGTTGATACATACATTCCATAAGCAGCGAAGCCTGATGTCTCATTCAGTCAGTGACATTTGTGAATGTTAAAGCATGTGTTGTCATTTGGGTGTTTCTGTTTGTCTGGCCCACTGTACACTTTAACATCTTGATCATTTGACTGTACAGCCCAATATCAGTTTCCATCATTGTTTTCTGGGCCTTCAAATCGATACAAGACCAAATCCAGTCTGGTGTCTCAGAAGAATGGTGCAGAGGATTTGAGCATCAAGATAAAGGAGCAAAACAAATCTTGTGATTTATTTGGTGGAAGATGGAAAATGTGACCTACATTTGGTTGGATAACTCACATGGCAACAAAGAACCCTAAGCATTGATCAAAGCATGAGCTAATCTCAGCTAATACCAAGACAACTCTGTGGTCATTTGTAACTATTTTAAATTTAGCAAATTTGATAATTTTTATGAATTTGAACCATCTCATTAGTACACTTTCATATGATCTGCATTTCCTCCAATGATGCTTGTTAAAGGTAGGATTAAAGTGGATCAGCTTTTTGTTCTTGCAACCAAACATTTTTCATGATTTTCTTTAGTCCCTGTGAACCGGAAGTTGCGATCTTATTTACGACCCATTTCCGTACGAAAATGAATTTTAAAGGAGAATAGTAGTGGGTGTGGATTGCGTTTTTCACTATAAATTGATTTTATGTGATAAAACAACAGTGAAATTAGGATCCTTCGACTTGAGGCGGCGCCGCAAGATCCGACAGGTGTATGACATCAAAGCACCGCGAGAGCGATTTGAAAAACCATAAAAAGATGGCTTTGGAATGGCTCTTGAGGTACTTTGATGTCATCCACCTGTCGGATCTTGCGGCGCTGCATCAAGTCGAAGGAGCCTATAGATTTTGAAATGGTTGAAGGGGAGGAGTTAGCGGATGCTCTGGCAAAGCCGTCTTATTTACGTCATTTGAGATTGATAGTCATTTCAGGACGGAAGTGCATTTTCACATTTTAATTTAAAATTATGAGGGCACATGAATTTTAAAAAGAAAATGATCCACATTGATAAACTATTTACAATAAACATTGTAATATTTCATAAAAAAATAAGAAATTAACTGGGACTTTAATCATTTTTATCTTCAATTCCACATAGCACGTTTTGTAAATATATTAACTTCTTTGAACAAAAATCGAAAACGAGACAACATAGTCCTGTGTCAGCCACCGTAGTGCTTCGTAAAGGGAGGGGGGAGGGGGAGTCAGCCATTAGTTGCAATTTGCATTTAACACTGGACCTTTAAAGCAACGCTTCTCATCCAATCAAATTGAGGCCTGAAACCTGTAATGTGTTTTAATAGAATCATGTAAAAACTCCAGATACCTGTTGTTATATATCTTACCCTCTCTGTGTATATCAGAGTGACTCAGCTTAACAAGCGTTTGACAATGACTGTCTGTGAATGCAATTCATGAACATTCACCCATTAAAGATTAATAGATCTGTCAGAAAGAAAGTAAGTTACCCTACGTCTGCTCCAATGAGCTAAATCCGTTCCAACAACACCATTTAAGCAATGCTTTATAAGAAAAAAAGTATTAATTTAGTCAGCACACCATGGCTTCGGCTCTGAGCATGGAGGAAATAAGCCAAGCCAAGGGCACAGGAGATAAAGTTTCAGATGTGCAGCTGTGAGCCGTAGCTCATATGATCTGGTGTTGTGGTATGCTTCACATCATCACTGGAATGCTGCTTCATTCATTGAACAAAGAGTTAACTCTGCTTTTAGTTCATCCATCTCAGCGGGGAGGCGAGAATCGAACAGGTCCGGAGTTACTGTAGAAGTCTGACCGGCCTGGAAACAAATTGGAATTAGAAACATGAGAACTCGCTGTTCTTTATTCAGAGCCGCGGGCGGGTACCCTACGTCATGTGACGTCATGTATGTCACGTTCAACATCTAACATCCTTGTTCTTGCATTTTACAGTTACTTCATCTTTTAGTTTGAATGTGTTAGGCCTTAACAATATTTAAAATCACAGATTTCTCATTTTAAAAATGATTTTATAGCATTGTTTCTATACTAAGTCTCTTTGACATGCGAGAGTTTTGGAATCTAAATAAGTCAAAGACCATTTTGCATCTATAGACCCCAAGTCCAAAAACAACATAGAACAGCTGTAACAGTCATTTGAAACACGTCAGTCGGGGATTTACACTTGAGGCGGGGGAGGAATGGATCGAGAGATTCCAGTCATTCTCTCTGACTATAGGGCAGCGTTCGAAAGCCAGACTCCCCTGTTAAAATCACTTCCAATCGCCCAAGAGAATTTGGCCGCAGTGGTCGGTCTGTCACCATGGCTCCAAGCTTTAGTTTGATTCTAAGCCTGTTTCCAGTGTGAAATCTGTTCATTCAGCAGTCTGACTACAAAGCCTCACACTGAGTTTTCGAGAAGTGCTTGGAAATCCAACCTTGGTCAGCTGGAGGCAGATGGTGCAGTTTTCCACAAGTGGTGTTTCTTAGATATCACTGAAGTTTCCTGCATCTACAGTGGAACGTAGATCAAATTAAAATGATGGTAAAATGAGCCTCTATTTTATAGCTTATCCATCTAGATTTGGGTAACAATCAGTATGCTAACGCCCTTTGTTTTTTAAAGATAGGTTTCTTATAAAAATAGGTATTACCCTCTGATACAATATAGACTTCCCATTGTGAATATATCTGTGAGAGAAATAATAATATGCTATGTTTGTGTTTTTTGTGCAGAATTCACGTGTGAATCACAAATTAATCTTCTGTTCTCTGCCTCCTATTGACTAAATTGGGTATTACAGGTGCATTCTCTCAACCGACACCATAAAACTTTTCCTTACTAATATCAATGTGAAACAAACAAGTGCTTTATTACAAGAATCGAAGCTACTTTTTATTTCCCCTCTATTTTTAACAAGTGAGATTTGCACTGTTGCTAAGACAAGCAAATGTTTTTCCTCGCAACTTTTTGGCGTTTGATGATTTCATAATACTTGTGTTTATTGAATTTTAATTTTATGGGCTTGTATTTTAGAAAAAGATGAATGTTAATAAGGTCAGTTAATTAAGTCAGTAAAACATTTTCTGAAGAACAAGCGCTCCTTGAACTTTGAGTGTGTTAATATTCCGCCATCTAGTGGCCAGAATGGATAAGTGCAGAACACCTGCTTTAAACAAATGGACAATAATTTAAGAAATAATAGAATCTAATAATGTAACAAATGTTTATGGATGCTTTAATCACTGAGTATAGATAGTTAACAAACGTTTTTCTTTTGCCCTTCTGCTTAAAAATCGTCATCTTTGACAAATATTTGTTCTTCAATGCTATTTTGCATTTTGTGTTTAATGTAGTCATAATTATAATGCGCATAACACAATATAATATACAGATGGAACATTACAGACAATTTAGACACATCGTTTTTTTACAACCTTTAATGTTAAGCTATTCATCTTCCACATGTTCTACAGAAATATATATATCAGTATTACTACTGAAATAAATGTACATTCAGAATATTTATTTACATTCGGTTTATGTGCCAGACATGATTTGACATTAGAAATATTGTTGTGTCTGCATCTGCTTATGCATGCGTGTGCTCATGTGTCCGTATGTGTTTGGGTGTCATTTTTGGGTGGGGTTTTCTTTACATGCAAAGCATAGCAGTGAGTATTGCTTACGTTAACGCTAAGACTACAGTACAGCGTTAGAACAGACACTTCATGTCTGAACCAGCTAAATCAGGGTCTGGTGCTTTAGTAGTTTAACAGTTTCATCTTTGGAATCTAGACAGATCTGTGATTTTTACAATTGTAACAAATAAGCCAATGTTGCAATATTACTCATTGTGTGACCCTTATGATATTTATAGTAATGCAAAAGCAACTATTGCCACTAAGACTATGACCATAGCACCATTCTCCAACATGTCAGTTGATGGTACATTAGGACCTACTGTAACACATGCTCAATATTTACAAAGCAGCACATTATGAAAACATAGGATCAGATTAATGCAAATGAGCAATAACAAACAGCCTGCCTTACAGTTGTGACCTGACATCTGAATATTACAGTATTAGTAGTACTTAATACCAAATTATGTAAACATAATACAGCATCCGGCACATTGACATACCAGTTACCACTGATAGCTATACACATACACATATCTAAGTCAATACAGCACTCTACAGGATTGTGAAACACTGAATTTGAATAATATTCAAGCTGTCAATTGATACATAAATAAAATGAACACTGCATTAAACCACACATGTGGCAATGATGTCATCTAAAAAACCAAACCGATAATAAATAGTCTAAATGAAAACCAACAACCTTGTCCTGATGATGAAAACACAACAAATATAACATAAGTAATATTCTGATTTAAAGTTTCTCTCTTCAGATGAGATCACATTCAGTAGTAAACATGAGGCTTTGGGAGGCTTTGCTGCAGTTATTTTTCGGCTCGTGATTGTCTGTTTATATTGGTGTGATACATCAGTTTGCAGGAGGCGAGCTGTGAATTCATCACAGTCATTTACATTCAGTTATACTTCAGTCCCACAAATATGAGACGGACAAAACTTAAGCCAAAGATGTTTGTTTAAAAGTTAGTTTCAAAATGTTATTTAAAAAAGGACAAACATGATTTCTGATATATCTCTGATATTCTCTGCAACATGATTGTGTGTGTGTTGCTGCAAGAACACATTTCCCACAGATGCTCAGTTGCTTTCATCAGCACGTCGATATTTGTTAAACTCTAACAAAAATAAATGCACTGTGCTTATCAGGACATAATAATCAGTGATAAACTGTATATTGTACTAAACCATTAGATTAGAATGTTATATTTGTGCAGTTAGTAACCAACAAGCTCCATGTCAAATAAATAAAGCTATAAATTCAATTTACAATAGCTGTTGTGCTGTTTTTACATGTAGATCACAAATGCTTATGACAACATTTGGGTTTATGCTTCAATGTCTGTGACTAAACAAATTAAAAGACAAAGTTTATTATATATTTCCAACTATACTGTTAAACAGAGAGATTCTAAAATGTGCTTCATATTCACAATGATTTGTTCTATATTATGGAATGCACTGTCCTCTTCACAAGCCCAATATAATACACCAGTCATTCTTTCTCTGTCTGCTAAATTCTGTATCATTCACACATCAGAGGACACTTCAGGGTGATTATTACTTGGCACTAAAGGAATATCTGACAAATTCAATAAATTAAACTGGCACAGCAATGAATTCCAAGTAAATCACTGGTTCATCATAGCAAATATGGCCGTTTTTGTTGTTGTATTAGTAGTAGAAATTATTCAACAGATATCCAAAAACAGCCATGATCATTGTCAAACTACTAATATCCCTGGCTCATGTTGAAAAAGATTGTGCTGGTTATTCTCCTTCCACTATCTGCACACACAACCCGGAACTGTGTCTGTGAGAAGCCTTGAACAAATATTTGTGTCTACCTGCCGGCCAGTGCATGTTTTATGTGCTTTCTTTATTAAAATGAGTATTACGCTGGAAGTGCAGATCTCTGAAAGGTTATATACAATATTTTACAGTAAAATATAAACATACCTTACATAGAGAGTACAGAGTGTATATTATACCCATTCTGCATGGCAACAGCTCCAAAGATATGACTTAGGTTGGCTATTAACAGAAAGATATTAGTTTGATCACCAAAGGTGCATCATATGCGGTTTCAGATGCAAATTAATATGATTTGTCATTATAGTTACCAACATTTACTCTATAAATTAAAATCAAAATAGTAATTATAATGTGATTTCAATGCTGTGGTAAAATGACACTATAAATTCTGATCTCTCTTTGAAACAAGAACTTCCATCCAGGAGAACGGGTTTAGAGAATCTGGACAAACACTGATGGTCGCGCCAACTCTGTATAATTATGTTGATTCCTCTCCTCTTCACCCATAAGATGTTGTGCCGAGTGAAAGAGGATATCAGAAGCTGGTGGGTGTGATGAGTCTAGTAGACGATGCTGAATTGGCTGCCAGCAGACATTATTCCTGGAGTATTTGGGTGTGATGAAAGAGAGGCAGGGCAGGGGCAGACGGAAGCCGCAGCATGGATGGATCCAAACTGTTGCTTTTTTCCTCTGACCCAACATTACTCAAAGCGCTCATAGTTTCGAGTTTGTCTTACTCGTGGTACCATGTCAACCAACAGCCTGCAGAAATAACAAAGAGATGAGACTATGAAACATAGAAAAATGACCGATTCTCTTTGACTAAGAAAACACTTTTTTTTCTGCCTCAGGTTTAAGAGAAGTTAAAAACCTCATTATATTCTATGTGCAAAAGATGATCACATTGAATACACCTACTTGATCCCATAAGCTAGAATGACGAGTCCAATCAGGACCCCGACGGTTCCATCCAGATACCAAACATTTGGGTGATGTTTAAACACCTCGGCGCTAATAAGGATGGAAAAGCCCATGATGCCTCCGACCAAAGAATTAAAGCCTACAGAGAAAAATGAACATAATTAGATTTTCTGTTATATCAAATATAATGTTCTGAGTGAAGTCTAAAAAACAAACTTTCTAAATTATAGACCTAAGAGTATAAGAAGCAACAAATCTGCTACATCTCAATGCACAATATTCATCCGCATCTGAGAATGGTATTAGATACTTCATTATTGATGTGTAATAAATATTGGAAAAACATGATAATATCTTTCTCAACACTTTTCATGTTTGGACTTTTTCCTAGACGAAATCCAATCACATGTGGTCACAGGAGACCAAATGTTAAAACGTATGTGAATTCCAGGTGTGAATGGAAATCTCTCTGCTGACCACTTTGAGAGTGATTCCAGGAATGATAAGATTTGAAGTAATGTATTCAGAGGGGTTTTAACTCTCAGAGGAGATATTCACATTTTCCCTAGATCCCATTTGATTGAAGCAGTGATGTCGAATTACACAGACACATCTCACAAATTAAACTTGGTGGTAGAGAATATCATAGACTAAATGCCTCTGAGATTTATATAGAGGAACTAGGCTCCTTATATGGTGTGATTGTATACTGAGGTATTTGACATCTGGTGGCTCTTAGCTAATAATCTGAAATATCTATCACATCGTGACATGATGTGCTGATCATAAGACTTCTGTGTGTGTGTGTGTTTTAGGTGTGTGCATGTATGTGTGTGTGTCATACCATCAGTAATAAGGACTCTGCTGGTTAAAACCCTCCCCAGCATGAATTTAACAACAGCCAGAATAACACACGTGATGCCACTGACAATGGAAACACTAAAGAGGAAGTCATCCTGACAGAGAGACAGACAAAAGAAAATAGATCAAGTGATCACTATAAAAATTAGTTTCAAGAATCATACACAAATACACTTATGTATTTAGGTAAAATTATCATTTCATCGAAACAATATTTCCCAAATTTCATTAGGGAAATTGAGTCTATTTGCATTACTTACAAGAAAATTAAAACGGTAGAATCAGGTCAAAATGACAGAAAATATGTAACTTGTTAGACATCATACACTGCAAAGAAAACAAGTTCATTTTTAAGCAATACAACACTTATATTTGTACATGTATCTTCAGTCTTCATGTCTTGTCATCTAGTCAATGTTTTACATTGCTGTTGAATGACATTATGTCACTCTTGAGGTTTGATTTTATTGAAATACAACAAACATTGAACTGAATGGCCACAATTGACCTGCATCTAGAAATGGTGATTACATTTTTAAACAGAATTTTTTAATATAAACACATATCTATATATACATAGTAGAAAATTTAAGAGACCACTGCAAAAAAGGTTTTTCTAAATTTACCATTCATAGGTATGTGTATATAATAAATTATCGTTTTTGATTCAATCTATGACATTTCTCCCAAATTCCAAATTAAAATAAATATTTGCATTTATTTACAGATTTATATTTGCTGATTTGAAATCCGACCAAAACATATATAATAAAAAAGTGTTTTCAGAACACAGCACAATACTAATATTTTTACATGTGATTTGGTTTAGTTCAAAAATAATTACGCATTGGATTAAGCACAATTTTCTTTACAACTTTCATTCTTTTACATTCCTTTTAGGTGACATTGTGTCAATCCCGAGGTTTGTTTCTGTTACCTGTAGAAAATAAAGCTTTAGTTCTGCCAGGAAGACTCTAATGCTGCGTAACCCATTACCTTTTGTTCTAGCATATCATCATCTAACGCTTGGAGTATATAAGATCTGTACTTGATCAACATATGCCTTCACAGATACTGAGACCGACATACAATCCCACCCTCCCCAATACCAGGTCGGTCCCTGTCCATATATCCCGGGGGTAGGCTCCACCTCTGCCTTCATCTTCAGGCAGGAATGGAAGAATCTAGGACTCTCTGGATTCAAGCTACAGACTATGCCAGACTAAATATTCATTTTGTTTCATAAGCTAGTCAGCTGTTAAATAAATATCATGGCAATGTCATCTTGCCTCCTGGGTCTTTCT
Organism: Triplophysa tibetana; assembly: GCA_008369825.1. Taxonomy (NCBI): domain Eukaryota; kingdom Metazoa; phylum Chordata; class Actinopteri; order Cypriniformes; family Nemacheilidae; genus Triplophysa; species Triplophysa tibetana. The sequence goes on from CM017902.1 coordinate 13,925,971, forward strand.
GGCAGAAATGCTAATTAAGGCAAATCGGGAGTGATCTCTTAATATTTATTGTTGCTCTATATATCCTGACGGTAAATGGAGGAACTATATGAAAGAAAATACCAAAGAAATACAAAAATGTTAAAAAATGTACAGTCCTTATAAATGCTCAGAACATTTTAGACACATCAAAAGTTGGTTTTGATTCTCCTGCTTTCCATCTTTTCTCCAATCTAAAAGTGTCTTGCTCTCCACCCACACATAGCCTATCCAGATCAACTTCTCCTATATTTCTAATCAGCCAGTCTGTTCAGAGCTGACAGACAAGGAACGTGTTTAAGTCTTTCATCTCTTAAGCTGTACAGCGGCCAGCTGAGACTGCCAATTTAGTGGAGTTGGATAACACAGCTATTCAATAAAGACATGTCAGAGATTCACTGTGTTTTCAGTGAAAGGTTCTGAAATGGAGAGCCAGGTGATTAAATGAAAGGAGTAATGAATGAGAGGAAAACTGCAGGCCAAATAAATGGAAAAAATAGAGGCTATTAAAGATGACGGAAGCCAATTTGTGAATCATATATCCAAGAGCAACAGGGCAGGATGGATGAAATAGAGGGATACGGGCAGCACAAATCCATCATTAAATCAGCTCCTGTGGGTTTTCATTAGCGCTTACGGCGCACAAAATGAGCTTGAGGTAAAATATGAAAAGAATCCATTTATTAAAAAGACAATGTCTGGTCGACCTTACATTCATCAAACCCACCACATTATTAAGAGGATGAGTCATCTGTGTGGAAGCACAGTTCATATTCCGGCTCTCGGCTTAAAATTTATTTACTGTGTTGAATGATACAAAAATACAAGGACAAATGCAGAGGAATGTATGTTTTGCCATAGACATAAAACAGATCAGTGAACATCAGTGCACAGGGATTTATTGGTAGTGTTGAACAGATGAAAATAAAAGGAGATTCAATTTCAATACCATCACAACCTCTGAAATAAATCTGCAGCAGCTCACTGGTAAGCATCCAGTTTTTTTGAGTAATTAACAGATGATGATTGAAACATTACTGTTAGATATGAATGGTGGAAAATCCACATCTAGTGACTAGTGGGTTTTCAATACTACGTATATCTGTTTTATCTTTCTTACTGGCTATGCACTGACTGCAGGAAAATTAGTCTTAATAGTTCATTCACGAGTTCGCCTTGCCTCTAATGAACTGGGACTGATAAGTATGCGTATTTGGCGTGCTGTCCCGGGGCTCGGTGATCCTCCTCGAACTCTGAGCACCTGCCCCTTGACCGGGGAGAGGGCCCCAGGCTTGGTGTGTGCCCGGACCCGGATCATACCCCCAGTGCTGAGGTTGCGAGACATCCGAGAGAATGGAGGTGAGATGGCTGGACTACTTATGGGCTGTTAGAATGATTGCATTGATTGTTTATCGAAAGCCAGCCGAGTTAATTATCTGCACGTGCTCCTCCCGAACCTTGTTAATAAAACATCATTTAATGTCATAATTTGTCATTATTGTTTGCTTGTTTTTATTTACTTACATGTTCCGAATCTGTATGACACTCAAGGGTGAGTTTTAAATAATTGTTTTGTTTGCACTTTATCCAATTACAATGAATGTGGAAACATCAATCCCCATGAATGATAATTGCATTAAAAAGACTTGGAAAAAGTACTAATCTGGCAAAAAAGTAATTTATATTGAATGAGTTTGGACAATGAGTTCATGCCAGATTTTTCATTTTTGGTAGAATATCTATAGATTTGTATACGAAGATGCCACATTCAACTTATTCAACGCATCTGTCAACTGACGGTTTGTGTTTTATATGCATCAATTCAATATCACAGTTTTTTAAACAACAGTAATTGTATAATTTTGTGTGAGCTAGCATCATCATCTTGTTGTATTGTATTAGTTTTACAATCTTAACTCTACACTCTTCAAGGGATAGATCACTCGAAAATGAAAAGTCTGTCATCATTTATTCACTCTCAGATTGTTCCAAACCTCTATACATTTATTTTTGTTTTGCTAAACAAAAGGAAGATATTTGGAAGAATGTCAGTTACCAAACAGATCTCATCCTCCATTAACTCCTAAGTATTAAGTATTTGGGTATAAATGATGACAGAATTTTCATTTTTGGGTGAACTATCCCTTTAAAAAGGAGTTTATTGCAGAGATGCCAAAAAAGACCATTTATAGTTCCCCAAAGAACCACATCTTATTTAGAACCATTTTATAATCTAAACAACATTCATTCCACCACAAAGAATCTTATTCAAAACATAAATGTTAATAGGATGTTAAAGTTTCTTTATATAATGTAACCATTAACCAATTTAGTTAAGAGTGTATAATGGTCTACACAACAGCACATTTGAAATTCATATACGTGTATTAATTATCATCTTGTATGTTAATAAAGCAGATTTGACAGGTCCATTGTGCTGAATGACTTGCATATATCAACTATAGAAACCGCTACTGAGGAATGTACATAAAGTATCTTTGTATAGATCACTATGGAATTATTGCTTTACTATAACATATAACACCCATTTGGACCAACTCACCACTTCAGGAAGAAGCTCTATAGCAAGATCATGGATGGCCTTCCCCAAAATACACAAAGATGACAAGATGAAAATCACTCCGAGGATCACACAGGCTCTGTGAATAAAGAAAAAGCTCATGTTGATAAAGATGAGTTTCATCCTGTTTCAGTCAGCATAACTAAAGGTCTAAATATATTACTACTACTCTATAAGAATGGTTCTAGAAATGATGTATTAAACTTTCTACCTGCTTTGTAAAGATCAGACAAACACTGAACACCATGGACTAAATTGATTTACAAATGCTTTGTTTATATTCTCCATGCATGACAAGCGTAGACCTACAGAGACCTTCACTTCTTCCTCAGTATTGGTCTATTAATCTTCCTTCTGACACATCGACCCGAAAAATGAGATTCACAAGCCCCCTCACAGATAGAGGATGAAACCAGCCGCGGAGGCCTTTATCAATGTAATGCCTTTTGAATTGAGACAGGCAAGGTGAAAGCCAGAAACAAGGCTGAAATTTGATCACTCAATAAACCTGATAAATGACACAAGCATCTTCAAAATGACAAATGTTTTACTGAATTTCTGGCAGAATTTAGCCGATAATGCTAAGATTAGTAGCCAGCTAGGAGTGATAAATGACAGACCTTTAATAAATAAATATTTTTAAGCTCAGATTCATAAAGGAGTGATTCCCTAATTAGAAAATATAGAATAATTAATTGTTAACAAGAGAAATGTTTCTGAGAACAGTTTTCACAATTATTATTGTTGACTTAAAATGTACTGTTTGTTTATTCATCCATAAAAATATTATAATAGGCCTTTTGACATTGTTTATCAGTGATTGACTACCGAATTTCTGTAATGTGTTGTGCCCTACATGTAGCAGATAGTTTTGTGTTTTGTTTACTTACAAGTGTTCTCTGTGGGCAGAGTGCACTGCAGCAGCGTTGCTATAGCGCCACAGCACTATAATGGAGGAAAGAACATCTAACGTCGCATCAAACTGCAAAACATCAGTGAGTCATTAGTGATGCAGAAATGATAATCATCATAACTGTTTAATGATTCTAAGTGTTGCCTTAAGGAAAACTAAACAATATAAACAAACACAAAGATAAACAAACACAAAGGCTTTAACAAAGACATAAAAATATAATAATAATAACAGTAAATGTTCTTATTCTGTATGCCGCTGTTCATCTCTTGTTTCAACTTACAGCAAATCCAAAAGCTGATGCACTGTGTCTCATGAACGATACAGCTGGGGGGAACAAAACAACAGAGAAGAGTAAGAGGACGAGATGCAGCTATATCCATACAGTATATTAAACCACAAGGCACAGAGACCGCGCAGAGCAGCGCTTTAGCTTTGACTAATGTGAAACACCTTCTTTTCACTTGGAAAACATCATGAGATTTTTTTGCATTTTGACATTACAATATTTTATTTCAACTTGCGATCAATAACAATTATTTTGTTGGTGTAGCATAATGTAGTAAGCTTGATTCAGTCGTATTTAGGATATTTTTGATATACATAAGAATCATTTTAGATTGCAGAAAAACATATTTTACAGTCATAAGAACCATGGTGAAACCACATTATGTAAGAGATACAAAACTTTGAAATGTTGACTTCATTTCTTTCACAAACCCATCTTACAACATTTACTTTGTATTCGCAGATGCCTTTATCCGTAGCAAGAGAGAATTTAACATTTTGCCCTACTACCTAACAAAAAAACCTAGTATACAAAGCCACGTGTACAAACAGGAATAGTATTAAAGCTTGAACACCATGTTTCATTATTATTAAATTGTTTACAATGCTGAACAAGTTGAGGACGGAGAGTTTGCTGGAAATCTTCTAAACATCTTACGGACAATTTAAATCAGAGACAGTCAATGAAGGGCAACACACAATGCTTTTCAAAAAGTTGATATTCGGGTTTTTCAAAAAGAAGCCTAGTAAATTGTAGCCCAAACTTATGGAGTGCACAGGTCAAGATTTAAAATGTAATTGTTTCCTCCAAGAACACTGCCCACAAATATTCATATTAATATTAGAATCTAAAAAGTCTGTCCACTGTGTTCCATCAGAAGGGGTTTAACAAAGCTTTCAGACTGTAGAGAAAGCTCTCCACTTTACAAAGCGTGATCCTGCATTTGATGAGCTCTATTTGTCGAGTACACTCAGCGTTCTATTGATCTCAAACTTTAAAGACGGACTCAACCACCATGTGTCATAGCAACAGAAGGGCAAGACACTGCATGATATCTACCACTGGCCTCGAAGCCAAATAATAATTTTGTTCTGGATTTGATGTAAGGAAAGAACAAGTCGAGTATTTTGTGTTTTGTTTTCAATAGGAAATTATAGATGAACGATACAATACAGACTCATGGCATAACAGCTGGTCAGGGCTGCTTAGAGCTCTTCAATTCTATATATGAAAGTAAATAGTGACCAAATCTGTCAGTGGCCATTGTTTTGTGGACAGAGAAAAGAAAATCATACTTTTCAACAACATGAGATAGTAAATGATAACATTTTCATTTTTGTCAATAATACAATAATTGTCATTTTTTGCTGATGTAGATGCACAAGGAATAACATGCGGAGTTATTTCAACTCATGGTTGGGTAAAATACGTGGGCTACAGTACAAACCCAACTGCTGGTTCACATTAACCAAGGAAATATCCATATTTGACCCAACTAAAGTAAAACAACCAAGCATAGGTTAATTTAACGGTTGTGTTTATCCATATTTTACACAACCATAAGTTAAAACACAAAAACATTCTATTTATATCTTATTAAGACTGTAGTGGAAATGGGATATTGGATGATAATAAAGGAGGTGGATCATGATTTCTGAGAAGAACCAGCCCTGACTTGATGTTGTTAGTGAATATTTAAATTTACAACTGAGAAAACAGCAAGAGACATATAAACTATCGAAACAGACATGGAACTGTTTCTGTTTGCCTTTTATGAGAAAAAACTCTTTGTTGCTTGTCTGCTAACAAGACATGACAGGCAAAGAATGAAAGATGCAGAAACACAGATGATTATGATTAGTAATCTTATGTTGTTTATAATGATTATGAATTTTGTTATTAACACTAATAATTTCTACTTTTTATCTTTTCTGTTTTTCATTTTCTGTATGTGTGTTGACGTGTTATTTGTATGCAAAGACACGGCTGGCACATGTTTTCTGATTCAAACCACGGTGATTTGCATTCATTTTCTCATGGGGTGGGTCTCAGGTGAATGGTCTGTGTGCTTTATTCAGTGAGTTTAATTAGACAACATCTGTCCTTTCTACCATTTCTACATTAAACCAGGAAACTGGTAAAGTAGCATTTAATGGCACTAAAAGAAGCCCATTTGAACACTACAGAATGGAACTCTCATTTTCAAATCCTCTTCGCACAGAGAGTCTCTCTGTAAAGAATGAGAAAAAAAGGGAGAAACCCTCTCCCTCTCTGTGCTTTGGACTGATAATGGCCACCGCTCTAGTATTCAACATTCTAATCCCCGTCTCAGAGGAGCTGAGCTGACTGAGGTTGTCGCTCTCTAGTAAGACTGTGTGTGATATGAATTTCAATAAAGGGCAGAGACGACAGTGAAATAAAAATGAGGATTTCCGGGCTGTTCCCTAATAATTTAATTTCATGGAGAGGTCAGAATTGCTTGCTTGTTTTGAATGGTCACCTTCAAGTCAAAGCTTCGCTTTTTTCACTTCGTGTTGTGTAATGTCATGATTCATTTTTAATGACTGGTTGTGCATTTTGTTTTGAAAGGTAAGAATCCGCCATTCATATTTCTGACTGTGGAAATATATTTCAAACTCATCCGGTGTTTACAGATTCTGGTGTTGATGTAATCTAGTTGCAATCAATGCTAGCAGCGGCACAGAAAGTGATGCTTTAAAAAAGTCAATAGGCTTATGGCAAAATCAATATTTGAAGCATTCTTAAAAGCTGAGCCAGGAAAGTGACGCTGGGCCTTAATACAGCACGGGGTGAATAATCAACATTTACCTTAGAAGAACTGAATCAAATCAAGTGTTTGTTTGTTGTGGAAAAGAATGAAATTAACAGCTGTGATGCAAACCAAATGCTAATTTCTCAATCCCACACAGCGGCAACATGAGGGGACACTGACTACCACAACAATGATCTTCCTCAGTTCTGCTGCATTACGTTGTGTTTAATAATTCACAATCTGTGCTTGGCCATTTGCCACATCCAGAGTGGAGTTTTCTGCACTCTCACTCCCAGCGCTGCTAACCGATGCTGACGTCAAATTTGGGAGATTTGATTCGAGAAAGTGCAGAGGCTCACGTTTCATATGAAATATGAGCATCATATGCGGCCCCCTACAAGGGCGCTGATGTCATTTGCTCTGTGAGTGGGACGAGGGAAATAAAAAAAATCTGTGACTTAAACTCGATTTCTAAAAAACTCTTTCACACCAAAATATGCTTCCATTCTTACTGAAGAACTAAAAAAACCCCAACCTTATTATAATCGAAATAGAACTACATTTTACATGAATCCCAGAGGAATACAGCATTTACAAATAACTCACAGTAGCAGCTAGACAATCCGGAAAGAAGTAGGTGCCCTTCAGAACATCCAAACAGTAGGATGTAAATCACACCACTACTGGTTTCAATAGTACAGGTAAATAGTGGGAAGATCTTTTGTCAGTTCAGTCAATGAGAGCTGGTTGTTCCGGCCCCAGCCCAGTCAAGTAAGACAAAGGAGGTATTTAAGTGGTATATAAAAGAGGCAAATAAACAGACGAATGTAGTGAACCAGGGACTTATTGACCGTGCGTGTGTGTAATCAGATTAGTGTGCAGTGCTGGAGAAAGAAAGAAGTTGATGTGCGTATACACACAGGAATTTACACACTATACTCGAGAATTAGCTGCCTTGCACATTCACACACAAGAGATTCCCTATGTTTCATGTCCTTGCAAACGAAATGTATAACAATAATTCTGCTTTTATTTGCTTTTAATTCCAATTAGACAATTTTCATTTTCAATTTTTGTCTTCATTTATTGGATAGCCTATTTTCATATATCGTCGCTGTCCTTCAGAAACCTCTGATGTCCAACACTGTACTATTTCAATGATTAAATGCTGTGTTTTCAAGCAGTTTTTAATACTTTTTGTTGGATATTTGCAAGACCCGGTGACAAACATAAAAGATGACAAAAAAATTATTATTTGTGGAAAAAATTAAAATGACATAATATGGAGAAGGTTTCAGGAATGCAGCAGCGTTATATTGTATGCACATTCTTTCGTTTTATGACACCATGTCTTGTGCATTTAAAGAAAATTAAAGTGTACATACATAAATTATAACATAACGTAAATTAGTAGATGATATGAAGGGAAAGTTCAACTTAAAATTAAAATTCTGTCATTATTTACTAATCCCTTTGTCATTTCAACAGCCGAACACATCACAGCGATTGCGCCCATTCACTTGCATTGGTTTTGTTGATGGGTGCCGGCGCTGTTCGGTACCAACATTCTTCAAAATGACTTCTTTGTGTTCTGTGGAAGAAAGAATGTCATAAAGGTTTGAAATGCTGGAGGCTAAGTTAATGATGACAGAATTTTTTCCTTTTTGGAAGAACTACCCCTTGAAACTTTATTAGGTTAGAGATGAATCCATTTTACAACAAATATTAAAGGGATTGTCACCCACAAATGACAATTCCTTCATCTTTTACTCGGCCTCTCATCAGTCTAAACCTGTAAGACTTTCTTTCTTCTGCAGAACAAAAAAAAGATATTAATAAAAATGTTGGCCAAACAACATAGGTCCCCATTGACTTCCATTCTATGGACGAAAACAGAGACATTTCTCAACATATTTTTTTTGTGTGCCACAGACGAAAGAGTCACATGCAGGTTTTGAACAATCAAAGAGTGAACATATGATGACAGAATTTTCATTTTTGGGTGCGCTATCCCTTTAAAGAACGAAGTCTCACAGCATAATACACAGAATTGAGGAATTCCTTTGAGGGAGGCCAAGATGCTCCATCCACACGACCCGCCCACCTCCACACCCTCAGCGTCTCAGTGGAATCCAGGTTCTATAGCTCTAATCTAGGTTGATTTATTGAGGTCACACTCACAGAGCATGCAGCTCACGTCTGAGCTCAGCTTCCAGGAGCCCCCTGAGATCACAGACTCCCAGCCAACATGGCCGGTCGAGCAGATTTGACTGCCGTTGTTCTGTTAACAGGAAGTGCACTGCACCTGCTTTCTGCAGCAGAATGTTACCACATTTATTCTGATATACGCTTCGGTGTGTGCCAGCATGACAGGATTTCTGTTGCAGTCTAACGGTTGTGTGTGTGTATGTTTCGAGGCATTTAGATGTAATGTGGTGCGTGAAGCATATGACAGAGTTGGCAGGCCTTTAGAAACACCTGATCAGAGTTCACTCGCATGTAAACCTCTTGACACACTGCACAACTTGATGAGTTCTGAAGAAGTAAAATAGACTAATCACTCTGCATGAATGGTGAACATGCTTATGGACAAAACAAAGATCAAAATATTGTTTTCAATTCTTATCAGCAGAATTTAAAGTGATAGTTTACCCAAAAATGAAAATTCTGTCGTCATTTACTCACCCTCTTGTCCTTTCAAACTTAGTGTGAGTTTCTTTCTACCGCAGAACACAAAAGAAGGTATTAGAATGTTGGTAGCACCCAGTAGTGAATAGGTGCCGGGGCTGTTCGGTTACCGACTTTCTTAAAGAGCACATAACATGAGATCATGAAAAGGACATTTCATGCAGTGTCTAATGTTGCTGTGTTTGAAAGTAAGCAGTCTGCCAAGTTGTAAATCCGAAGTTGAATGAATAACAAAGTAATTGGTTTGGAAAAAAGGGAGTCGACACTGAATCACAAAAAAGCGTCGTCCCTAGTCCGATTCGCGAACCGCCGCGGATTTACGTCACTACAAATTGTCCCCGGCTACGTTTTAAGAGTCCCGCGAAAACATCACTCTTCTCCTCCAAACACTGTAGCTCGTGAGCCTCATTCTCGGTAGAACAGTCACAGCAGACCATCTGACCAACCACATCAAACAAGGCTAGCGGAAAGGAGGAGATTAGACAGATGAATCTCAGCACTAATCATTTGAGAGGCAGTCAGGAAGAAAGGTAAAAATAACTGCTTATTACTACGAAAAAATAGCGTTTTTACACCTTCTATGTTGATAAACATGTTGTTAGACACTCCATAAACCAAAATCCCTAGTTATGTACTCTTTAACAATATCTTCTGTTGTGTTCTGCAGAAAAAAATTGAGTAAATGATGACATCATTTTAATTTTTTTGGTGAACTATCCATGTAAGCTCATCTAAAATGCACAATTAAGAAATGTATCTCACGTGTTGCAAAATGACATTTCACTGTTATCTAACTATGGAAATTCTCAGACATATTTACCTCTATTCCCACCCCAAGAAATCCCTATTTCAGAAAGGCAAGGCTTTCTGATATACTCTTTGATATAAAAAAAAAACATTTAAGTTCAAAGATTCATATGAGATGCAACCAAAAAAAGAACTCAATATAATTTTGTCCACACTGGACGTGGCGTGATGCAACACGACAAATACCGGTAGTTTGTTCTTAATGGGTGTCGTGTCATGTTGCGTCGCTCGTGTCTGGTGTAAACAGGGTTTCATTCCACCTCACAGAACATTTCAGAACTTTTTCGTTGTAAGGCCCCCTTTGTGTAGGGTGTAACGCTGTGTGCCCCCCCCCAAATAACGACTTATGATCTTAAAGGGGTCATATGACAAGGCTAAAACGAATATTATCGTTTGTTTTAGATGTAAGCACAACAACCCTCTGTCTACGCTTGGGTTCTCTGTCTGTGCACTTCATGACATGACGAGAGCCGATCAGAGGAGCAGCTGTTCACAATGTGAGCAATCAGGTGAAATAGACTGCAATGTCCTGCTCCTGATTTTGTTTATTTTGTATATAGTTCACTTAAGACACAAACACACGCAGACACACACACACACACACACACACACACAAACATCGTTCAACATCAATCTGATCTTTGTAAAGTGCTTTGGCCGGTGAGAATTCAGTACCATGGACAGCAGCAACCCACTAGGTGATTTCAATGGGCAAGCTGCACAAGGCCGCCATATTAGATTTCCGATCAGTGAGTGTGGGCAGGCTTATTTCCGGTCGTATACCACTGATTTGAGCGGTTTTTTTAGATAAAAAGAAGAAACAGGTTAAATCAGCAATATGACAGAACATTTTCTGTACATTTCTAAGTACCTTGTTAACTCATTCCCTGCCAGCCTTTTAAATTAACTTTAATGGCTCACAGTAAATTTTCTGTAAAGAATATATGGACAAACAATATGTCCAATGAAAGAACAGAGTCTCAGCTTTTAAACAATAGCAACCGTATTCTTCTATCTTCATTTGATCGTATTTTATCCCTCCGTAGATGTGGGTGGGTTTCTTAAATATGCATCACTTTGATTAAACAGCTGAGATAATTAACGTTTTTTGTCAAAGATTCCGCCCAGATTACACTCAGAACAATTAGAAACCGCTATCACATATACGCAAAGGTTCTGGGATTCTGTACTTTTTCCCAAAGGTGTGTAGCAGCGCCACCTAGTGTATAACAGTACAAACACTGATTGCCGTAATAACCCATCTTTGGCGGGGAACCGTTTACTTGTCAATGGCGGTGAAAGAGTTAAGCCAACACAACTTGACATCACAGCAAAAAAGGCTGATGATGTTTTACACCAGTCAGTGCAACTCGCGTTGCTCCCCATATCACCATCTATTTCAAAGCAACAATAAACTCGTATTCACTGCTCACTCTGCTAGTAGATAATTTTATCTGTTTGTTTTAACTCATTGTTAAAAGTTCTATATCAGACGGATGGAATACTCAAGACGGATGGAATCGTCACCATCACTTACATGTGAGGCATCAATCGTGTCGTGTTCTTTGTGATGAGTTTCCGTGATTTACGTCTTTGTCGTGTCGTTCATACTGTGAAAGAGTATTGATACAGTCATGATAAGGTGCCGTTTGTATTCCATTCATCGCCAGATGGTGATACCTCATGGTGTGGAGAGAGTGTAGCCGTTTCACATCGAAAGAGGAAATAAATGATTTTTATGCTTTTCTTAGTACCCCAACTGTGCAATACACAGGCTGGCTTATGTATACATGACTTGTATAAATGAATTTTGGTAAACCAAACGAGCATGGACTATATGGAGAATAAACGGGGAGAGAATTAAAGTCTTTTTTGCTATTATATCAAGTTGTGTTGGCTTTAGGAGGTACTCGGCAATATAAAGAGGTTTTTCTGTTATATGACTGATGTGTCAGTTTCTCATTTTTATCTAAAGAACTCCCAAAAATCCTACTTTTCCCATACAGTGTTACACTACTGGAAATAAGCCTGCCCACACTCACTGATCGGAAAGCTAATATGACGGCTTCGTGCAACTAGCCCATATGCTACCTCTGTTCTGACTTTATGATAGGAACTGTTCATCTAAAACTGAAATTTTGTCTTCATTTACTCACCCTCAAGTTGTTCCAAATCTGAATAAATTCCGTTGTTTTGTCAATGGTGGCCAAGAACTGATTGGTTACAAGCATTCTTTCAAATATCTTTCTCTGTCTTCATAAAAAATTAATGGTTTTGGAACAACTTGAGGGTGAATAAATACGATTTTAAAAGAATAAAAATTTGGTGGGGTGAACAATCTTTTTAACAAGAAGAATATCAGGCCAGGAATATTGGTGCCAGTGAAAGGTGCTCTGTGAAAAGAAGGAACAATGAGAGTTAAAAGAATTACAATAAGTTTTGCCCTGAAAAAAAGCCCATGCCTGTTAAGTGAACTGTATATTTCCTCTGCAATAACAGTGGATTTGTCCAACTGCTTTTTTGCATCCAAGATGGTAAGATATTGGACTGCAACAAAATTGACTTAGGGAAGGAAGTAGGAATGAACATACTCTGAGAAATATTAACTAGTGTTTAAAGAATGACAAATAACTTATGCCGGGTTCACAGCAAACGAGAACAATCGCGTACCGCGCTCTTTATCACTCGCGGGAAAAGTTATTTATTTTTGCGTTAGTCACGCGATCAGACAAACATTTTCAACCTTGGTGGAAAACGAGATTGACGATTGTTCGCAGCAATCTCGCCGCCCGATTCGCGTCATTCGCAAGGCCTGCGAGTTAGCATCTATATGCGTCTTTGCATTGACTAGTATGTAATGCTTAATTCGCATTTGGTGTGAACACGCTATAAGTCTCTACTGCGCTACCTGTATTCCCCAAATTTTAGAATAATCCTTATAAAGGATTTAAAAACTATTTTCCTTTTAAAGTTATCCACGGCTACCACAGTGTCCCCTTAGAGCTGTGTTGGTACAATATTTAAGAATGATTGAGAGGTATCTCATAAACACCAGCAACACGGCTGCTACTGGACGCTGGTTCAATTATCACAGAACATTTTTGTGGTGCCAGTGTTGCTATGTCCTGCCTAAGTGGACTGCAAGGATCATACAACACAAAGGCCTAACGTGTTTAGACAGGTTTCTAATGGAGCAAAACGGCAGACGTCTCGAGTGGTCTGCTCAGGTTACAGGACTGGCAGAATACGTGCTCCTTTAGCAAACCCTTACATCTAAAAAGGTCTTATAGAGGGACAGTGATGTGATATCCTCACGTGACAGCATTTAAGCAAAAACTAGGACCAAACAACAAAAGTTCTTTATTATTTTGATGAAAAGATGAAGAAAACGGCTATTCTGTATGTGTGACAAATGCTAGCGATGTTACTAGCCTGCTTGGCACTAGAGATCTTAGCGATGCTTTAGTAATGAATTGCATGGTCAAAATTCATGTTATTATTTGAGACACTTGCAAACAATGTATCTGTGATGAATTAATCTGGTTCTTCTGACATCAGAATGCTTGGTTGAACATGATTTAACATTACTGTCAGCAAAGACAGTAGGGAATAATGCGAGATTGCAGTGAATTTATCGCTGTCTTTTGGCACCATGTGAGTGTGCATAATCCATTAAACTGTGAAGATAATAGCTTGTGTGGCACATCTGAATGACATTGATAAAGACAGTCTTGGTGTAAAGATACAGCTCAACTCAAGCAAGACAAAACAACCTCTAAGTGAAGGCACCCTATTGGGCAATATTACATTTCGCATGCACTAGTTTTACAACCTCTAATGAACAGTGACCAGTGCTGCATATATCTGGAGATTATCCAGGCTTTAGCTGGCTAAATGTCAGTAAAATGAATCAATACTAAATGTGGATCCGCTGTTACCTATAATCTCATTAGTATGGAAGAATTGAAGTATTTGAAGTGAAATCAAATAGGACAAAGACACTGATATGTGACTGCACAAATAAAAAAATAAACTGAATGATCATTCTCAGTTGTCACTTTTAGAATTATTTCAGGCCCAATTATAGGTTTACATCTGAAGGGTTTATTCAATATAAAAATTGAAGCACATAGTTGTTAAGAACACCCAAGACAATGCAAACATTCAACGTAGTGTTTCCCTAGTTTTTGTAATGTATAGATTGAACACTTTTCTCTTATCAATAGCCAGGAAGTAGTGAATGCCGCTACTGTAAAATGATAATGGTGACAATGTACCAAGTAAAATAATTTACATAAAAGAAAACATTCTAACATTTTCAATGTTTCTCATAGAAACTGAATTAATGAAGAAACTTCCCAGAAAGATATTTGAACAGACTGATTTAAATATCAAGTTAATGTGTTGAAATGAACATCCAAATTATATCTAGAAGACAACTTGACCAGATGGGACGATACATTTTTAAAACCCATTTTGAAAGAGATATTCCCCCAAAATTAAATACTTATATATTTTACTCACCCTGTCATGAGAAACCTTTATGACTTTGTTTCTTCTACAAAGCACAAAGGATTTTGAAATGGTTGATAACCAAACCAAATTGTTATACAGATTTATTATTTTGGGGTGAACTTTTGATTTAAGGTTTGTTTTAAAAAGCTTTTAAAGTGATAGTTCACCCAATAGTGAAATCTCTGTCATCATTTACTCATTTACTCACCCATTATATTAGGAAGAATGCAAGTAACCAAACAGATCTCATCCCCCATTGACTCCGTTTTAATTTTCCTTACGGTAGTAAATGGGGGAAGAGATCTGTTTGGTTGCTGATATTCTTCCAAATATCCTTCTCTGTGTTCAGCAGAACAAAGACATTCATAAAGGTTTGGAACAACCCGGGAGTGAGAAAATTATGATAGAATTTTCATTTTCGGGTGAACTATCCCTTTAATAACAGTTGGCAATAAAGTTGCTTGACAATACTTATAGTTTCCCAAAACCACAGACTAGTTTATTTTAGAAACATTTACCCATGTTACAAAATTCACACTTCACGAACCCAGATTACACCCCCCTGTCCGAACCCAGAGTACTCCCCTCTGTCCAGGTAGAGGACTCCAACCTCTGTGTTTTGGCCCGAACCCAGAGCAATCCCCCTGTATTCAGGCTGAGGTATAAAACAAGTTGATGGTGCAGAGTAGGGTGCTGAAAACAGTTGAGGGAATATAGGGACTAACGCTGATTGGACAGATGATTTAATGGCTGATGACGTAATGGTTGGATAAATGATTTGCGCGCGCTCCTCCGGAACTTTGTTAATAAAACAATATTTTCTTAAACTATTTGTGCCTTATTCTCTGCAAAGCAAAATATTTCGAACAGCAGCAAGAAGAGATTTGGAGTTAAAAAACTTGGTTTGTTCTGTAACAGAAAAATGACTTCAATAAAGAGAAACGAACAGCCAGTACACGTAGCACATCTGCTGCTACATCACAGGCCTCTATTGTGAAATCACTGCTGGGTCCGGACATCTCATGACAATGACTGATGAAACCAGAGATGAAAACTGCTGATGGATGCATTACTGTTGCTAAAAAGATATGCTTGTAAAATGTAATTGGGTGGAACTAATAGGACAGGTTTGATGGGTAAATCTTGCATAACACTCACATAACATTTATCTTGAGGGAATAAAGAGAGTATAATAAATGACTCATTTCTTTGACAACCCAAACGTTTTAAATGACAGCCAATTTAATAACATTCGACCAAAGCAACTGTGCAAATATAAACCTGCACACCTTAATTAAATTATTTTGCTCAAATCTCAAGTAAAATAAGATGGCTCAACAGGACAATTTGACACACAATCCCAAACAGTGCATTTGACAGTGACATCTTGTAGCTTTTGGACACATCTGTGAAGTCTATGAGGCCATTAAGAGTCCCATGTTATTTTGGATTCAGGACGGTGTTTACCCTTATTATGGTTGCTATGCACCCTTGTTGTGCCCTGTTTGACCCTTGATGGCTCTGAACGCATCACAAATTAGAGGAATGTGTATACTAAATATGAAACAGCATACCCAGAATCTTGGCATTGTTAGCATCATGTTTGACCAGTTGACAGAAAAAAGCCATAGTCTGAATATTCTGATTAGCATTAGACACATAAGCGAGACAGTTCACTTTTCCTAATGTAACTCAATAAATATCTAGGCCTGCCAAATAAGACTTACTGGCAAAACACAGATTTGAATGTTTTCTCTTAACAAACATTCATTGTCCTTGTCAGTATATCATATGATTTCTGTTCTAGCTTTGCTTGACAAAATGATAAATAGATCCATTCAGTTCTAGTCACAGACCGACAGAAAACAGAGCTTCTTATTTCTGTCTTAAGAATCAATTCAAAGACAGTCACAAGGCAGGAGACCATATACTATATTTCATCCTGGAAGTGTGATGTTGCAGCATTCAGTCACACTTGAGCTGAAGAAGGGTGACATGCCACATCATCGAGTGTCACACAACACAGAAATGTCAAACATGCCACTTTAGCGTAAGACAGTCAAGCCTTCCTGTTGCCAGTGCCACAGGGCATTGTGTTAATGAGTTTAGGAAATATTGTTATCACGATAGATGTCCAACACACAGTCAGATACCTTTTCAAAAAGTTGTGATCAGTCACTGTCTGTTTGGAATTGACCAACTGCCAACTTTAACTTCTTCTTAAGTGTCATGTTATAAAAATGAGATCATAAATAGACAAGATGTAATCATATGCTTGTTAGGGGTACTGAATTTGTGCGTGTGTGACTTTAAATAGCAGCAGAAGTGCTGGTGTCTTAAACTAACACCTGGCAGCACAAAAAAGCACAAGTCACCTGCCAGACTGCTGAAAAACTCAAAATTCGCAGGCATCTATTTTTGCTTTCTTTGCCCCAAAAATCTATTATGAATATAATGAGTTTCATATAATTACCAAAACACATTTCAAACGCTAGTATAAGGCAGTTAAAGCTGCAAATGTTCATTGCCAGCTGACCGCTTTGGCTGATTCAAGCCTAAACCTGCTTAACGTGCCACAAATATCCTGAAGTCTGGCAGTGCCAGTTCAACTAGCTGTCCATCCTGATGGTTACCAATGCCAGTTCCAGCCAAATCTGTTTTATGTTCGCAGAATTTCCTGAACTGCCAATACTAGCCTTGCATAGCCAAACCTGCCACCAAATGGCATACGGTCTGGTCCACAACGCAGCTTATTCCAGCCCAAAAATGCCTTCTTAAACAGGAGCAGCCCAATGCAACATTTTTGTTAAACTCAACCAATTAAATTGAAACTTGAAAGTATTTTATAGTTTTAGGTGTATTATGCATCACATGATATGAAACAGACTGCACTTGCTCAATCTAGCTAAGTCTGCCGCAGCCAGGAGGAGCATCGCCATGAACTTACTGAAGGCTGCCACAGCCAGGATGATCGTCACCACTATGGAGATCCAGGACACCCATAGAGCTTTCTTCCTGTAACTCTGCGCTTCATGAGGCTTCAGGCGCATACTGCTCTCCAAGAGACCTGTCAAAAGAGTAAATAAAACACTGTTTAAAGACTATTACACAATTAAATCAACTGAACTATTGGAACAAACAACAGGGGCTGGTTATTAACTCACTGGGCCATAACAAGCATTGAGCCTGTGGCATTGAGAGAGATATTAATAAGCTTTATGTCAGAGGCAAAGAGGAAGAGAAATGAATGTGCACTTTGAAAGGGGTATTAACTCTGTTTTTAATTAGCTGAGCAAACTGATTCAAGGTTTAATTGTGTCTGGTTATGAGCCAGGTGCCAAACTGACTTTTGGCGCTTTAGTGATGTATACCGTTGCATTGCCACTTTTAAATATTTTGTTGGGGCAGAAATGATCTTTAGCTCAAGCAACTTTATACATGACTTTTTATTTGCATAATTTGAAATGAATGCAAAGCATTCACTGACCTATAACCCGGCAACACTGGACTGCTGGTTCCAATTATGACAATATTGCTGCCAGACAATATGACTATGTCCTTTAAAACAGTGTCTTACATATTGTGTCTTACAGATAAATCCTGCACCACAGGTCACAAATTTAGTCAGACTATGTGAGACTACGTGAACTGTTTGTCCACAGAAGCCATATAACCTGTTTATTGTCTATTGTATAGTATACAAGCAATGATCACATTGCTTAAATATCCCTGTGTCATCTGTTCGCTAGTAATTTAAGCTATGTCATTGTGACAGTGGGTGGTTCTGTAAGTATCCCACACATACACGCGCCATAGTCCAGACTGATCTGTCAGCCCGTGGCAGTCACATGCAGAGGGTTATGAGCACAGAGTCGATACTCGGTCAGTGTGATTATAAAAGCTGAAAAACAAGAGCCGGTGAATGTGGCCTCTTTTCCACTCACATGATCTATTTCCTTAGTCAGAACGGAGAGCGTGTGTTGCATTCAAATGCAACCCATATGTTCCGATTCATATTTGTTTCTAACTCAAGATCCATATGCATGCTTGCACAATTTGCACTTTCACATAAAAATGCAATAGTTAGGGACATCAAAGGAGCCGAAACCCAATATAAAGGTCTTGCCACACACTGCTGATCATGTGAAAGGAGAACATCCACATGACCAAGCATTACTACAGCGATTAATAGGGCATGCATGAAAGAGAGGGAAAAGTTCTTCTCAGGGGCAAAGAATTTTATTCACATTGTGGGAAATCTGTTGGCAAAAGAATGCAATTTCAGCATGTACACATTTATTAAGTATGATCTCTTATAGATTTATATCTCAATCTAATGAATGAATGTAAAGGTTTTTAATCCATTTTTATCTTGAGAAGTCCTTTGTATAACTGAAAAGTCATTTTTTTATATTGGTGCAAATGTAAAAGGCAACAAATACAAATAATCTTGATAGGTCTTAATAAAAAGACTGTTAAAAATTAAGTAATACAACATCTTTAACCCTTGTTGCTGGGGATTTGTAATTCAGTTTTGTGGTATTCTAACACACTCACATATTCTCCAGAAGACCAGTGGTGATTTGAAGGGTCTTATGAATTATTCAATGCCTCAAACTGATTGCACAATGGTGCTGTTGCATTCAGCACTGCTTAGATCTTTCAGTCGAAGAGACGAAAACGTCGAAGTGCTGATGTGAGAACACACTTTTGAATAGCGCCACTTACTGAGCTCAGGTGCAGACCTTGCACAGGTTCGTATGTATATCCTGCACATGAAACCTTTTACACCATGCGTTTACCGATGTTCAATGGACGTCTGGGGCTGTATTGCAGAAACGTTTACAGAATCCTATTGTAACCATGGTGATTTCAATGAAGAACCCATTTAGACCATTGAACTTGTCTTATAGAACTTAAATGAGCACTTTCTACAACATAACGTATGGCCCCTTAATTATGTCACCTGTAGGTTCTAACATTTCAAATGGATTCATAGCTCATAACTTTTCTAACAAAATTACAGTAGGGATGGTCACAACGTCACAAAACAGCAAAGCTTTAATTAAGTTTCTAAGAAAAAGTTTAAAATAGAAAGACCAATATGAACAAAATCATGCATGCGATTCGAGACGGTGTTCTCAAACATGAAAGTTGTCAAAAGTGTCAAAAAGATTCAATGCGACACGCAGACAGGAGGATACAGAGCGGGACGTGACGAAACTGAAAAACAGACGCTGTTCCAATGAAAAACATAAACTTGCCAACAGAATGACAATATTTCAGTTAATGTAACAATATTAAAATTCACTTAAAGGCAATTGGTGTAGCCTAAACCCCAAAAGGACTAAAAGTCTCAAATGTGCTCTTTAACTTATGATGTGAA
The DNA here is from genome assembly GCA_008369825.1 of Triplophysa tibetana. Classification (NCBI taxonomy): domain Eukaryota; kingdom Metazoa; phylum Chordata; class Actinopteri; order Cypriniformes; family Nemacheilidae; genus Triplophysa; species Triplophysa tibetana. The sequence goes on from CM017902.1 coordinate 13,945,941, forward strand.
CTGAGGGTGTTGTGCTCACCTGAATTATTAATAGATCTCAGGGCGCCTGCGTGCTTCATGTGACCGCAAACCTCGCATTGCTTATTTACATCACACCCAAAATAAATGACTTTCAATGAATGTGACCATTTGAAAAAAAATGCTAAAACGAGTCCGAAAGAGAAAAAAGTGGTGTGTTTGTGTTTAAGGGATTGAGTTTTACCTTGACCTGACTCAACGGTGTCTGTGATTTTCATCTCCTGGTCCCGGTCCATATTGAAAAGATCGCCCTGACTCCCTCTCTTGGGTAGGTTCGGATCCTGGGCAGCGGCGCATTGTCCGTTTTGCACAGCCGTCGGGTCCACGATAGTCGGATTGGGAATCGGGCAAGGATCTGAAGTAATAATATCTGTCATGTTTGTTTGTTTGTTTTTTCGCTTGTTTTTTGAAATCAGATTTAAATGAATGATTTCACGTCGAAGTGCGACGCGCAGCCATCCAGTGGCAGCATTAAAAGGAGCGGAGCAGAGATGCGGAGATAAATGCAATCTGCCCAGCATCAGCAACGGACCTCCACCCCACCCTCCCACCGAAAACAACTCCAATCCGAGCGCTAGAACTGCAGCAACCCAATTAAACATGTTGTGTCACTCTAGTTTCTCCCCATATTTCCACTTTTGCTTACAATCGTTGATCCAAAGACTATAAATGATTTCTTCCTTCAGATCGACTTGAATTTGAGAAATATTTGTCATTTGATGGATGATAACAAATTCATCACTTTCTACTGATCTAAAGTCCGACTTTTTTTTCAGATTCGCTTAATAGGACTAGGTGTTATGGTAAATAAACGTTAGTCAATCGTCTCTTTCAACATGTTATTTTTCGATTCATAAGATTGATTAAGTTAAATCACAAAATTGTAGCCAGAATTGTTAATTACTTCATTAGATCAAATCTTTACGATAGCTGTCAGATGAGAACTCTGATATCCAGTGCTGCTTGTTTTATTAAAAATAAATACAGTAGGCCTACATCGTACTTTAGTCGTGTCTGTGGTCATAAACGTTTTAACAAAGTCGGATTAACTGTAGGATAACAACGAGAAGTCTGCCCTGATATAAATGATCATGTGATGTACTACCTCCATTAACCGCTCGAGGTCAGTGTAGAACAGAAACAAAATGTTTTGTTTTTTGCTGAAATCACTGGACCATTGCGACATTCTTGAAAAAAAGAATTTACAACGTACAGTCTTGTAAAATGTTATATATTTATAAAAAAAATGGTGTTTAAATATATGTGGACGATGTAGCCTATAAGTATATCAGACTAACAGACTAATCTATACGTTACAAAGATATGAATTTAAATAAGCCATAAACTGCATATATATATATGAAGCCACATTTATTTAAACCAGTCATCAAAAGATAGTGTTTGTTGACGTTTCTCTTCTCGTGGATTTTCATTGGACTATTTAAACCGATTTAGGGGTGGGAATGTTTGCTTTCTGAAGAGCACTTAAACACCGAACCAAAGGAGTTGCGACCATTCACTCCGCAAGTCTGTCAAACATCCTGCCATTACGATTTAAGATCTTCTTGTCAGCAGAATGAAGATTGATATTCATAATCATATTTTACCAAAAGAATGGCCAGACCTAAAAGAGGTATGTAGTTATGGGAAGCAGGTTCTCTTCAACTGAGTTGTCATGGCTAAACCATGATGTACTCTAAGTCATATTTTTAAATTGTATAGCTTGTCAAGTAATCTTTTATTTATTTATGTAGCCTTTTTAGTTTTTGTTATACACAAGACCTAATCTTTACTCTTAAAATGTATGCATCTGTCAAACATTAATGAAAGGGTTTATTCATAACTGACCTTTATCACTTATTTATCTGGGCAAGCCGGGGAAGATTCTAGTAGGCATTATAATCATGTCCTAAACTTTGTAGCAATTTTTTATGTTTTTAAATACATTGTTGGTTGACTGAGAAATTTAGAACTACATCAAATGGATTCGATGTATTTTATATCTATATTTAGCTTTATATTTAACTCGATTCAGATTTAAAAAGAATAAAAATTATGAATTTGACATGATTATTTAATACTTTATCTCTGTTATGTCATTCAGAGATATGGATATGATGGGTTTGTTCAACTCCACCATCACTGTCAGGTAAGTATTTAAGTCTGCATTAGACATCGATAAATACTACACAAACGACCCATTCTCCTGATTATACTTTAATTACCTATCATCAATAATTCAGTATTTTAAGAGTTCTAGATCTCTGTAAGAACATCACATGTTCTGCATTTAAACAAGAAACATAGAACACTGTTTCTGGAGAGTCACAGTTAGTTTCTCAGCTGCTCATGGAGAAAAACAGCTTGATCTGCAGTTTAGTCTACAGTAATGATGGTGGAGGAACACCAGCTGGAACGAAGGGGTTTGCTTGGCCATAGATCCTGCTGGCATGATCTCATGTGAGCTCTTCCTGAAACAGAGTGTATGTGTATGCAAGTGTATATGTCAGTTTGTTATGGCCCCCGTGATGAAGGAGTGGGCAGCACAGAAAGACCTGATCCTAGCTCAAGACAGGCGGATGTTAAAGGATCTGGCAGTTTTTAAATACCTGCAGACAGTCAGAATCATTGGATTTTTCCGTTTCTGATGAACAGTATCAGACTGTCTACCATCAAAGCTTATTTAATTTCTAACCTTCTAAGAAAATAATTGTTTAAATAAACTAAAAATGTACAGAACTGGTCACTTTAAAATAATTTGGGATTTTTGTGTAGCTTGTCATCCAAAAAGTCTCTCTAAACAGTTAAAAAAAGTAGTGTGGAAAAACAGAACAGCAGGCCTTCCCCGGGCTCCCTGTCTGAGCAGCAGAACTCTGCACGGGGCTTTACCTTCAATAGAATATCAGCCAAAACGGAAATAACCTTGAGCTCTAAAAATACTGCGTCATATATCTGCCTGACCCTATAAACATAAACAAACTGTATTCAAAATTACCTTCTCTTTAATATGTTTAGAATTAACTATATTTGCTATATTCCTGTCTGAATATGTATGCAAGATCAGGAAAAAGATAGTTTACCGATTTGAAAGGTACATTAAAAATTCAGTGGCAGAAAAACCTTGACTTCTGATTTAAATGTGCTTGTCAAGCTTATAACATTGTGCACCTTCCCTGGCTCTAAAGTCCACTGAACTGTAATGTTTGACCTTGCTCTTGACTCCCACCAAGTGGTTGAAAACACTAATTGTCAACTTTCATGCGGAATGTGCAATTCCTGTGCATGATAACATAATTTCTTCTGATGATGGCCATCTCTCCTGTTAAAAAACAAAGAAAAAAATTGTTATTGATTTGTGCATTTCAGGGAGAAGCCAAAATGATGACGGATGGAAAAGTGTTTCGTGTGATTCAGGAGAACTGTTGGGATGCTGATGCTCGAATACGGGATATGGACAGTCATGGTAATATAGGACTTGTTCTTACTTTTGCTATGTACATTTTTTCATGTTTTCTGTCTCTCAAAAGGTTAGTTTACGCAAAAATGAATTACTCCTCACATCCTAATCATGCTTATTTATTGAAGGGGCTGTCAAAGCCCTAACCTTCTGTTATGTTTTATGGGCGAAAAAATCTCATGTGTTAGGTGGGTGAGAGGGGATTAATATTGAGAAAAAAATATTTCATCAGATCTCATTTTGTATGTTCTTCTTTGCTATCTAAAGATCATTTCAACTTTAGTCAATTGTTTGATTTATTGCAGAGATTTCTTTTCATTTTCTTCAGGAGTGACAGTCCAGGCCCTCTCTACTGTGCCTGTAATGTTTAGCTATTGGGTAAGAAGCAATAATGTGAAATTTAACAAATACATTTGGCAAATTCTGTAAATGCTCGGGTTTAATCATTATACAGGAGACCTTCCTTCTTTAACAATCAAATTCTTTTGACCATCAATGTTTTCCATGTCTAAAGGCCAAACCCCATGACACATTAGACCTCTGTGGGATTCTGAACAATGATCTGGCTGCAACAGTGAAGCGATATCCGAAGCGTTTTGTTGGGTTAGGTACTCTACCCATGCAGGCCCCTGATCTGGCAGTACAAGAGATGAGGAGGTGTGTCAATCAGCTGGGCTTTCCTGGAGTGCAAATTGGCTCTCATATAAACACATGGGACCTCAATGCCCCAGAGCTGTTTCCTGTCTATGCTGTAAGTCTATTTGCTTTTAGTAAAAGATGCCCGTCTTACTATCTTACCAAACAAATCATATAACCCCATCATATATTTCATGCAGATGCTATAATGACAAATAGCCTAATGGTATCCATTGCTACATTTGAATAAAACGTTCATTCTATAAAACTGATTTAAGTATCTAGTTCATGATATAAAGATTTTATTCAAACAAATTAAAGCATCTTGTTACCACAGGCAGCTGAGGAACTTAATTGCTCCATATTTGTACATCCATGGGACATGAAGACAGATGGGAGAATGGCTAAATACTGGCTGCCTTGGTTAGTTGGTGGGTTCGATTGAATAACCTTAACTTGAAAACACAAGAGGGCAAAATGTGATGTGATATATGGACAGGTTTTTCATTTATTCCGGATCATTTAATAAGAGATTGTGTTTGTAAAAAACAGCCCTAGTCACAAATTTGACTGCAATGATGGTGTCGGACCTGTGTTGTACTGTTCAACAGTAACGTATCAAAATCATGTTTTATCATTTGCTGTTTTTAATAAATAATTTACACAAGCACTTATTTCCTTCTAACAGGTATGCCATCAGAAACTACGATGGCAATTTGCTCCATGCTTTTTGGAGGCATTTTCGAAAGATTTCCTAAACTTAAGGTCTGCTTTGCTCATGGAGGTAAGAAGTGCTCATAAATACTCTTAAATTCATATTCATCATGTCACTTCACACCCTTAGCTGAATATGGCATGCATTTTGCATACTTTGTGTTCCAGGCGGGGCTTTTCCATACACCGTTGGTCGAATTGAGCACGGCTTTAAAGTGCGGCCTGATTTATGTGCAGTCGATAACAAGCACGATCCACGCAAATACTTGGGCTCCTTCTACACTGATTCGCTTGTGCATGACCCACTGTCTCTGAAGTTACTTATGGATGTCATTGGAAAGGTAAATTCTCGTAACTGCCAACGCTTGGCTGTAATATTTCCACCTGCTTTTATCTGTCTTTTTAAAAACAATGTTTAAATAAAGGACTTGTTCTTGTAGGATAAAGTGATGTTAGGCACAGATTACCCATTCCCGCTAGGCGAATTGGAGCCAGGCGCATTGATTGAATCCATGGAGTTTGATAGTTGTCTGAAGGTAACAAAAACGTACCTTACAAACACATTGAAATTCTCAATCTTAATCATTTTTCTAGACATTTAGTCCTGAACAGAGAATACTACACTATTTTGTTTTATTTTACTTTTCAGGATAAACTGCTTGCTGGGAATGCACTGGAATTTTTAGGACTTTCAAGAAAACAGTTTCAGTGATTCAGTTGATGTTATCAGGAATAATTATGAGAGTTGGATTATTACAATAAAATATCTTAATTTGTTTACATTTTTATTGATTTATATTTTACTTTTGCAACATTCTGTACGTTTGTTTTTTACATTCCGTTTACAGTTGTTTTTAACAGAAAAAATGCTTTTATTATGTAAGAATATGGGTTAACATGTTTCCAACTTTAGGAAATTATTTTTGATCTTTCAAAATAAAAGTACAATTCAACTCAAACTGTCGACGTTTTATCTCAGTATCTCCAGTAATAACAAAATTGTATGCAATTATTTCAGCGTTACTATGTTTTACCAAGATCCGTTTACTCTACACGTCAAACCACTTTTCACTAGCAACCGCAACAGACATACGAAGACCAAAACTCAAAACAACACTGTATATATGTTGCGGCAGGTGACGTTTCGAAATGCAAATGTGTTATAAGTAAAACAATATTTGTATCTATGAGTGAACATCTAAATGTATATCTTTGACTTTTTAACTTTTACCTTTTCACCCAGCAACGCTGGTCCGTGCCATTTTTGCAATGCGTCGAAAGCCCCACGAGTCTTGTGAAAATTCACAAAAACAAACCATACACGTCGAAGAACATAAACTACATTTCCCAGCTTTACCACCCACGTGCCCTACGTCATGCGTGACGTAAGTGCGGAGCGTGAGTCCGCTCGTACGTGACATTCGCTTTCTGTTCGTCTGCTGGACGGTAATGGCGGCATGCCGGGGATCATCGTCCAAATGGTTTTTCACCCGGGAGCAGCTCGAAACCACCCCGTCCCGCCGCTGCGGAATGGAGCCAGACAGAGAGCTGTCGTATCGACAGCAGGCCGCGAATCTAATTCAGGACATGGGTCAGAGACTAAACGTGTATCCTTCAGACGCGCTGATCAACAGCAGGCCTGATATTGTCTCACTTTTACTGTTTGAGTTGCTGTAATATCAATAATCTCTAGTCATTTAGGTGATATAGTTTGTAAACTAAATATCTGTTATATCTATGGAATTCCTCAATTCTCGACCAAACCCGGGGAGCGTTTGATCTAACTTACACATTGCGCGTTTGTCTCTTGAGCGGGCACGTTGTTGTAAATCTTTACTGTTGATATTTGCAATCTTCGTGTACACACGCGACCCGTCACTTTGTAATTTCATTTGTGTGGTCGAAACACAAAACGTGCCCAATGGGTTTCTGGTTATGTCTGCCTACGTTGAATTCGCGCGTGCCAGCGATCAGCTCTCGTCCGTTGGATGTGTGATGTAAACGGCTCGCAAACAGGCCACTTTCTGAAAACTGGCACTTCCGTTCCCCACGATTGTCAGGATGATATGTAATTGTTTAATTTTTCTGGATTCTGTTTGGATTTTTTGTCAAAACAACGGGGTTTCATTGCAATTGTATTATTGCTTGTTATAATAAAGTTTTCCTTGACTCTAAACATCAGTTCTCAACTCACAATAAATACTGCCATTGTTTACATGCACAGATTTTATATGTACCACTCTTTCACCAAATTCCACAGAAATGTAAGTCTTTCCATCTATGCTTTCTTCAACCATATGATAATAACCTATCCTACGTGTAAGTAGGATTGCTGTCAGTGGAACTGTAAGTGTAGTTTCAACAGTTCACTATTTATCCAATTTTAACTTAAACCAGCTTAGCAGAACTCTGACGTAGTTCTTTCCTTCGTATTGAACGAGTGAAAAGCAAAAGGAAGCACTGTAGAACCCAAGAAAATAAGTAAACTTGTATTAAACATGGTTATTTGTTATATCTAGTTCACTCTGCTGTATTTTTTCCATCCACAGACCATCTCCCCAACAACATTATTTCTGGCTGCAAAAGTTGAAGAGCAACCACGGAAACTTGAGCATGTCATTAAAGTAGCACATGCATGTTTAAATCCCCAGGAACCTCCACTGGATACAAAGAGTAATGTAAGTCCACCGGATACAAAGAGTAATGTAAGTCTGGGGAATTCTGGGTATTGTTGTTTTTTATTTTCTGCATCACTTCCCTGTGTCTTTTTGTCACACTGGGTAATAATCACTCCACGAGAGTGTTTTGATTCTGTCTCCACGGAATCAGTTTTTGCATCTAGTGTGTCAGTCCTGGGGTAGTTATAAACACTCTGTCCCACTCCCTCCTGAATTAAAAAATATTCTTGAGGGCACCAAGTGTAAAAAAGCATTCATTATGCTGCTAAGTGTTGCCTGTATTTATTTATGAAAGGGACATGATTTCAGCCAGAGTGGCTGAATAGAGTTCTGTCTATTGGTTAAGGAAACAGAAAAGACACATTACAAGCATCATGTAATGATTGTCTATTGAACTTCAGGCATACCTCCAGCAAGCTCAAGAGCTGGTGATACTTGAAACCATAGTGCTGCAGACTTTAGGTAAGTGGCCTGTATGGAAGGAGGTTACATTTAACTATAAAAGTGAACAAGGAAGGCTTGCTTACTGTGGTTCACCTTTTGAAACCAATAAGGATTTTGAATGGGAAAAAAGCAAGTGACGCTCCAAAAGGAGACACATTTTCACTCATAGAGTGGCAAGTTGAACTGTCATAATGTTTTTGGACTGTTGGTTTCGATGCTTGATGCAAATTCATTTGTATGTTACTTTGCAACAAGAAACATGGGAATCATTAATTCTGCATTGTTGTTTTTAACTAATGCATGATTTTTTTACATGTTTGACAGGCGTTGAAGTGCATTTTTGCCAATCGGTTATGAATGAAATTCATGTGCTTTATATTGCAGGCTTTGAAATAACAATTGAACATCCACACACTGATGTGGTGAAATGTTCCCAGCTAGTGCGAGGTATAGACTTCATACGTTCTCTACGACACCTTAAATTCCTGTTAGATATAAAACACTGCTGACTTGTATTTTAAATCAAACTTTTGGCTTTTGAACTATGGCTAAGCATGCAGTGAAATGAGAGGTAACCAATGACCAAGCGGAATAAGGTCGGTATGACTTGCTCGCACACTTACGCATCTCTTTCTGTCTCTTTTGTTTCACAGCAAGCAAGGATCTGGCACAGACTTCCTATTTCATGGCTACCAACAGGTTGTTATCCAGAACCTCATTTGTTGCACTGTGACTGCACACTATAGCTTCCTTAACTGCAGGTTACCCTACTAGTGTCCAACACCCTCCTCGCACCGGTGGCTACTGGGAAGCCCCCCCTCCCAAACACATACCCTCAGAGTGGGGCAGGGAGGGGGTTCGGCGACACCTGCCCCGGTTGCAGTGCGGTGTATTGTACGGGGGATTCTTGTTGGCACAGAGGGGTTGAATGCACAATGTGAAGTGTAGTGGTGCTCTTGAACCTCACGTTTGCTCGGTTACAGAAGTGCATTTGTCTAAAAAAGACACTTTGGTAGCCTGAATAGCAGCTAAAGATTACACAGATGTAAGCATTACATAGAAGTTCTCACGGTAAGTACCCCAACCCCTTTGTTTTTTTCCTATGATTTTGTTATTCTCAAAGTGAAAAAATGTACCTTTGTTTCGGTCACAGTTTTTGTATTAGACTATGTCGATATGTTTTTTGTTTGTGAATCAGTGCCTGGCTTGATTTTAAGAATAAGACATCTCTTGTGTTTGGATTGTGACGCAGTTACGTGTTTATGCAAATAAACCCATTAAGGACCTGTTTAAAAATGTAAAATACTGAAAAGATTAAATTCATTTGCCAATGACTGTGCATTTTTTTAGATATTATAAACTATAAAAGACTTCTGGTGGCAGATGTGTGGCAAAATTTCAGGTGAAAAGGGTCCTTAAGGGTTGTAGTCTCCATTATAATTTACTCAAATTTTCATTTTTTTGTGCATTTCCCCCCCTGTTTTGTTCTTTATTTAGTGTTGGGTTGTCTTTAAAATTTGTACCCTTGGTTAAGTAGGGAGACTGCAGAAATGTCTGAACATGGGTCTGGAGCATTATTTGTACAATGCAGCCAGTTGGATGCTGAACGTTTTATAGATGGTCATGAAATGTATAGCTTTACAGATGTAAAGTGTGAAATCACTTTGTAAAAGCAGTGTGTGAGGTTAAGATTATTTCCTTCTGTTGAATAAAGGAATGGTGTCTTGAACATATATATTATAGCATTTATCTTTGTTGTGTTAATATTTTAAAACTCCACTAAGCCCATGTCCAAGCATTGATTATGGCACACGGTTACCATCCAGCTTTTGATCAAGGTTTTGGCTTGTTGGTTATTTATTTTAAATTTAAGTAAACGTCATTTTGGTACTGTTAGTATTTAGATAGAGGAATGTTTTATTTTTACTAGCTGCATTAAGTGTTCTTTTTGCAGTTTTTATAGCCGAGATAATTTTTTTTAGTTGTTGGTTGAGGTTCACAAAGAACAGAATAAGCACATAATGAGACCTTTTTTCTTGCAGTGAATTCGTAGACATGGATGGTAACCATATGCTTGTATGCTTTATTCTGTTGACGGCAGGCCTTTACGCCTGTCAATAAATCAAAGCTTTGTTTATTTTACTTGTATTCTGTTTTAACTTGATTATGAGTAACATCCCTGTTGTATTTTTCTTGCACAGATTTGATTTTAACTGATTTATAATTTACAAAATGTTACAATCTATTCTACAATTTAAATCATTAATGTTTGGAAAGCTGTATAGTTAAAGGTGTTGTTCACCAATTGTTTTTAATTCTGCCATCATACCCCCCCATGTCATTTCAAACCTGTATGGCTTTCTTTCTTCTGCAGAACCCAACAGCGGGGCACATCCACTTTCATTGGTTTCATGTCTACACAGAAGAAGTGAATGGGTACCGCTGTTGTATGGTTACCAACATTCTTTAAAATATCTTATTTTGTGTTCTGCAGAAGGAAGAAAGTGATACAGGTTTGAAATGACATCATTTTTATTTTGGGGTGAACTGTCCCATTAAACGTTGTCTCATGCCTTTCAGTTTACACCCATTCAATCTCTCTACCTCCAAGTACTATAAAAAAGATGAGCAGTAGATTTGATTCTTGTTATTTTCATCATCTTTTGTGGTGCATTGTGGTGAATTTTATAATAATTTATTATAGCTTTGCCATGAAGCATAGGTCTTATTTCGTTTACACCAATCAAATGAAGAACATAGTTTCTTCAAAAATTCTTTGATTTCCTAAGTCTGCTTTCTGATAATTGGTGCATCACTAGTGACACTGAAAGTGACAATACATTTTATGCTGCGACGTTTAACTGTGCAGGCAAAATTTTAAAGCAGTTACTCATAATTCAGGAGTTGTTTTGCTTAGCTTAACTTATATATTCATGATGTTAAATATTCCATCTCTTCAGCAGGTAATCGTGTTTTTCTTTCTTTGTTGTCTTTCTCTTTTTTCTACATGACATGCTGCTCTTGCAGTTTGCACCTCACCACCTTCTGCCTACAGTACAAGCCCACTGTCATTTCCTGTGTCTGCATTCACCTGGCATGCAAGTGGTCTAACTGGGAGATCCCGGTTTCCACTGATGGAAAGCACTGGTGGGAGTATGTGGACAGCTCAGTTACACTTGAGCTTCTGGATGGTATGTTATAGGATTTTATCATAAACGGGTTCCCCTGCCATGTTTAGGCATTATGTTTGAAATCTCCCTCAGCTTCCCAGGAAAGCTCATTGTACACTTGTGTTGTAGAACTGACCAACGAGTTTCTGCAGATTCTAGAGAAGACACCCAGCAGGTTGAAGAGAATTCGTAACTGGAGGGTAGGCGTTTTATGATGAAATATAATACTTTTGTTAAATGTCATGGATTTAGTGTCTTAGTTCCATTTCTAATATTCCTTTTCTATTTCAAGGCTACACAAGCTGCTAAGAAGCCCAAAAGTGATGGTCAGGCCTCCGACAGCAGCTCTTCAGCAGGACCCTCATCCCAGGACTCATCCTTGTTGGATGCCTTACCTGGGGTCTCCTCGAATACAGCCTTCCCAAAAGCCTCTACGTCTTTTCCGCTGACCTTGCCAGGCAACCCAAGCAGCGGGCTTTCTCTTGATTCCATGGCCAACATGCAGGGAACCTCATACACCTACACCGCCCCCAGTGACTGGCCTCAGGACCAAATGCGTTCAGACTTATATTCTGTCAAACAGCTTCCCCCACACTCCTCTATGCACCGGCCTGACAAAAGCGCAGAGTTTAACCCTGCGAAACACGAACATAAAGCCAGCGGTGGGGCGAAACATCAGGCCACAATCAACCCACCGTCTGTGGCAAACCCTCAGAAAATGTCTTTGGACAAGTACAGGGAGAAACATGCTGCTGACCTGGCAGGGCAGAAACGCCGGCAAGACCAGCAGATTGCTGAGACTGAGTTTAGGGATGTGTATGTCGCTCCGGCAGAACACCGTAAGCACCTGCCCCAACATTCTCACGGGCAGCAGGGATTAAGCAGCAGTTCTGGAACTGCCACCTCCTCGCCCTTGAAGATGAAGCTGCCCGTCCCCGGGCAGGACAAACGGGAGAAAGTACAGAGCTCCTTAAAACTCCGCCTTCCGGTCCCCTCCCAAAGCGAGAAGGGGGGATCGAGTAAGGAGGAGCTAAAAATGAAAATTAAGGTGTCTTCTGAGCGTCACAGCTCCTCGGACGAGGGTGCCGCAAAGAGCAAACATTCCAGTCCGCTCATGAGCAAGGAGAAACACAGAGACCACTCGACCCATCGACATCACCACAAACACGGCCACTCCCACACGCATAGCGGCAATGGCAGAAGTGGCCTCGAGGCGTCCGCTGGTTCATCCCTTCGGAGTCCGGTTGGTCCCACAGCCGACGGGGCAACCTTGGCTTCCAGCTCCGGTTCCACGCGTAAGAGGTTGAACCTCGAAGCCAGCCACAATCACCACTCCAAAAAGAGCAAAAGCTCCAAGGGCGGCGCAGGTAGTTCCACTCTTTGTTCCTCTGTTCAGCAGTGTGTCTCATCTCACAACTTTGTTCTTAACCTTCCCTTCCCCCCTCCCCCTGTCACATACCAGGTGGGCTACGGACTTCTCAGCACCCTAGTGAAACGGGACAGGATGCCAGTGGAGAGCCACGGCCTTGAGGGTGCGCCGGCCTAGCTAAAGGTCACCACACAGACTACAAAAACACTTTGACATGCTTGATTGGCTGTTAAGTGCTCAAGGAATGAACTCTTGAACCTATAGGAAAAGAATATAAAGATATAAAAGAAAAATCAAGCATAGTTCTCTTTATTACAGAGAAATAATCAGGAATGTCAATGAAAAAGAGAAAGAGAAAGAAAATAAAAATGCTTCCCGATCTTCTGGCAGTTCAGTTCAGTCTGGGCATCTCTCTGTGCTGCTTCGTCCCTCATCAGCAGTTGGTTTGTGTGCGTGAGCCAGTAAATGGGTGTTACTCCAAAAAAAAGAACATTTATCTTGTAAAGAGTGAAGTGTTATTCCCCCACAATGATTATTTATAGAACATTTAAAAGACTGAAAGCAGCCCCTAATATGACTGATGCTCTCATTTGTTTAAATGCAATCAGGCATTTTAAGTTCAATAGTTCTTTGGATGTTTCTTTTTCCCATTTGAAAGTTGTTTAAAGAGCGTTGCGAAAAAATTCACATACGTTTTTGTATGTTAAAAGCTGTACCATAACTTCTCAGGGCGGAACTGCTTGTATAATGTGTATACATATATATGTGGGGTTGGATTTTGTGACTCTGTGTTAGAATCTATTATTGGCATTTCTAGCAGCATCTTTCCAGCGATGTTCCCTTGAACTGGTGTTCCTGCCCGGGTGAAGTCAACTACCATGCAATCCACACTCTGCCAGTAACCTGGCATGTTGTAAAAGGCCATGAAATTTGTACCTTTTTTGACCTTCAAGGTGGATGCCAAAGGCTGTGCCTCAAAAAAAGTGCAAGCACAGTTCTTTATAGTTTACATAACCTTCGCTGTGAAGTGCATTGAATATATTTCTTAGCTTGAAGCAGTAGCCTCTTGTGCAAATCTGTAAACCAATAACAAATAACCATACAGGTGGGTGAGAATGGTTTTACGATCATAGTGTTGACCCAAAGAGTTGGCCTTTCAGAGGCCCGCAGTGCAGCGCTATTTCAGAGAAAAAGATGAATGGTTTTGATCTTTGATTTTGATTCTTTCAATGGTGAAGCTATGGTTAAATTAGGCCAGCATTGCTAAAACAATGAATAAGGCAAGTAAAACTGTTGGCACTTAGTTTATTTTTTTGTCTTTTTCCCCCATTTATTTAGATATAATAATAAATTCCATGGTTTCCACTACCTTAACCTCTGTCTTTGTGTATGTGATAATTTATTGTGTTAAACATAATAGCACATTTATTATTTTTGTAACTTTTTGTATACAAGTTTATAAATTACATTTTGTCTATATGAGACTGTTATTGTAGTGTCCCAAAATCAATTTGAGTTGTATCGTTGTTTTTCGTCTCTTTGGAAAGCACAAAAACAGAAAGGCTAGTTAACAGTCCTTCTGCAGGCTTTGCTGTGATGAGAGATGAATGGATGTCTTAGCTGCTCCTTTGCAGATGGTCGTTCTCTTGGATCTCTGCAAAGAAAACAGGGTTTAGATAAGAAATGGAGCGAACTTTGTTTTTGGAAAATGTCAGCATGAAATTCCTTTATTTTTACTTTGAATGTACTTTAGTTAGAAAATATTCTTTAAAATATTTGTATAAATGCTTGCCTGGTTAAGCATGCCTCAACAAAGTCTCTAGCATTTGTAGAGAAGGCATTAGGCAATGAAGGCATCAAGCCCTTTCGAGCCCCGATGTAAAACAGGGCTGCCATTTTTGCCATGTGTGCCAAGGGTGGCTTTCCTGTGGCCATTTCAAATATAGTGCAGCCAATGCTCCAAATGTCTGATTTTCGTCCATGGCCTGTCTCATTGATCACCTCCGGTGCCATCCAGTATGGGGTACCATGTACAGATTTCAAAAGGTCACCCTTACTTCCACTCAAAGTCAGACAGTTTAATCGGCGAGCGCACCCAAAGTCAATTAGCTTGACTATTCCAGTGGGCATAAGCATGATGTTGTTCCCTTTCAGGTCCCTGTGGATGACTCTGTTAGCGTGAAGATGGGCAACCCCCTCAAGAATCTGTCGGGTGTATAAGGCAAAAACTTTCTCGGGCAGCGGCCCAAACCTGCCCAGTATACTAGCAATGGAACCACCTGGGACATACTCCATGAAGATGCATACAATGTTCTCCAATAAACCAGTGCCCAAGAAACCAACAATGTTAGTGTGTTGAAGGTTCTTAAGAAGATCCACTTCTCTCTCCAGTCGGTCATACTCTTTTTCTGCAATCTCTGAAGTTGAAGCGTCTAATACCACCTGTTTGACTGCGATCAGTTGACCTTGACTAGTTAATCCACAGTACACCTGTATTCAAGGCAGATGAACATACAGAACACAATGAGAACTTCAGTCTTGGAGAATATTCTGTATCAGGATTTTATGAGGTTTATGTTTTGTGTTTCATTAGTATTAAAGGAATAGTTTCCCCCAAAATAAATCTGTCATCATTTATTCATACTCATGTCGTTCAAAACCTATATACTTCAAAAGATCTCTGTGTGTTGTGCTCATACAATGGAAGTCAATGGGGGTCCCAGTTTTGTTTGGTTACCAGCGTTTTCAGAATATCTTTTTTGTTCTGAAGAAGTTGTACAAGTTTGAAGACATGAGGATGAATAAATTATGAAATATTTTTATATTTTGGGTGAACCCAAAGTTAGAAGCAAGAAGTAGTTACACCTACTGTTCCATAGGCTCCTTTCCCCAGAACTTCTCCTTTTGTCCACGTGACAGCTGCATCATCTGAACTCGATCTCTGGGCATATTTCAGTTCACCTGAGGAAATGTCCTGATGGACAACATAATCTTAACATACTGGTTCATTGGTGATTAAAGTCGGTTGAAAGTTCAAGTTAAATATCTGTTTGCAGTTTACCTCATTTAACAGTTTCTTGAATTTTGCAGGTAAGCCATTACTAAACTCCTTGCCATCATACTTTTCACTCTCAAGTGTTTCGGCTTCTCTTTCCTCCAGTGATATTAACCCCTTTGCCAAAGACCGGAGCAAGTCTTCTGTGAGAGGTCCATCACCCACCTCCTCTAGAAACTTCTGATATACATGGACAGGTGATACTGTTCTGTCACTTGTCCATGTGTTGACCAGAGGTTGTGCTGGAAGTCTGCTCATGCATGATGTTTCAGGTTCACCCGTGGTAACTAAATTATTCGGAGTCTGTGGCTCTTGATCTGTTGTAAAGTGAATGAGGTGCGCTTCAGATCTTGTGACTGAACTATTTTGTTGTGGAGTATTTGGTTTGGAGAAAGTGTTTGAAAGAACTTCTTCAATCACTGACAGTATGGGACTCTTTTGTCTTTTAATAACCCAACTAGGAACATCCTTCCCATCATCTTCAGTATTTGGTATGTTGGAGCTTTCCTGCTCTTCCTCGCAATCTGAAGTTACATTGTGTCGTTTATTCTCTGAAAAAGGTAAATGCTTTTTTATCCGTTTTGGAACACTATCCCTTCTCTTGTGTTGCCTGCATTTAGCCGGACTGTATCTTCTAGATTGAGATTCCTTGAGATTTCTTCTGTTAACGTCTGTTGTTTTTTGCCCTCTTTGTTTTCCATTGATTTGTCTTTTAACTTGAAGTGATGTATGGCCCGGTTTGGTTTTATCAGCCGAATTGTCCACTCTTAGATTTTCATAGACTGGAGTCGCAAACATTTCATAAATCGTTGGACCTTCATCGTCCTGACTGATCTTCAGAAACATGTCGTTGTACGTGACATGGTCCACAGCAGATTTTGCTCGCAGTGTTGCTCCTAAAACTGGCTTTTTGGACGGACCTGCACTCCTCAGATTTCTGTGAAATTGCTTTTGACCGTAAAAGCTTGCCTTCTTGTCATCACAACTCAACCTTGTGTCTTGACAAGTTTCAGAGACCCTCTTTGTGGTTGTGACTTCATCTGTGTTTTTTTTGCAACCTGTTGGTGTCATCCTTGGCAAACATGATTTGTTTGGGTTATCTGCTGCAATAACTACACATGAGGGCTTGTTTTCTCTGAGCTTCACCTTGGAGTGAATTGGTGAATTTATCCTGATGCTTGTAGTTTTATCAGTGGCCTGATTTCTGTGTGCCAAAATATTGAATGACTGATTTGTGTGAAAAGATGCTTTGCATTTTTTGTCATTTCTTTTGATGGCCTTTGATGGTTTGCTCTTTTCGTGTAGAATTTGATCTACTACAAATTCTCTTAAGTGCTTTTCATCTGAATTAACACAAGATCCATTATCTCTTGCTCGTGTGCTTGTGCTACTGGGTTCATTGCGATATGAGTCAATATTTTCAGACTTTTTCTGAAGTTCCTCAGAGTTTGCACTTGTTTTGGAGACATTCCTCACATCAGCATCTACCTGTCTATCAATGATTGATTCGATAAGTGTATTATCTTTTCTATCATCTGAAATTATAATGTCTTTGTTTCTTATAGTATTTATTTCAGAACTATTTAAATCTTGAAAATCCAAATGAGATACCAATTCCAGTTCCCTGATTATTGTGTATGTCTCTTGAGGAACATTCTCCTCCTCTTCTTGGCTACTGCTACTGCTGCAGGAATGACTCTCCTCACTGCCTGCTCTGGTGCTTCTGGATCTTCTAAAAGATAGCCTGGAGATCCTTTCCACGTTTCCTCTGCCCTCGGATGCGAAAGGGAAGGTGCTTGGTGGTTTTATAGGTGGTGGGTGCTCAATACTTGTAGTAGCAGAGACATTTCTAAATCTACTGTTGAGCGGCGCTAGATGTTTAGGTGTCCTCAACATGGTTGGAAGTGACATCTGGTAAAACACAACAATAAAAAATTTAAAGGGTTGGGTTTAAGTATTTGTGTCGTAATAAGTATATTTGCTTTTCTTACCTTTTGTGTGATGAATTCATCCTCTGTATCGGGACATCTAAGCCCTGTAGTTCATTGAAAAGTGTTTATCATATAAATTCTCTTTGTGAGGTTCATTTAAATCGATAATTCAATGAGAACACAATTCTTAAGACTCCTAACTCCATCTCAGACTGTCTAGCTCTGTTGCTAAGCAGGTGAGGAGACGGCTGTTCTCAGCTACAGCCCAGTTGATCTTTACACTTTAAGATCTTGGAAAGACTGTATTATGACAGTTTAATGTTACCTGGGATTATGATCTTTTTCAAATTATTTCATCACTGACTTTAGCTAAAGCTCCATGTAGTACGAGTAGTTTTTTAATCATACCGTAGACTTACAGCTAAAAGACTCTTTGACTGAGGGTCAAATAAAAATTCTTGCACAAGAACATAAAAACAACGGTGACATACCCTCCATTATTCTGACACCTCTGTCTACTGTCGCTTATTTTTAATGCAAGGCCAATTTGGGTTTTGTGCTCAGTTGAACTGTCTTTGTATATAAAAAAGTGTTTTTACAGTTACAGCCATCTACTTACTGTTATGAATGTTAGCCCGTGCTTGCAGCAACAAACTTGCATCAAGAGCAGGTTCCATCAGCGTTGATGTCAACTTGCTGAGCTGGTTACAGTGAGGTGTGGGAAAAACAGGTACCGAAGAAGTCATTTTAAGTGATGGATGGAAGAGCCTTGTATGGTCCCAGCTTTTTCTGCTGCCCCATAGGCTGGGCAGGGATGAAGTGCGACTGAGTAAAAATAATATGCATAAGCCACGTTCATTTTACAATCTTCATTTACAAATACAAAAGAATATTGCTAAGAAGTAAGGGCAAACTAAACAGGTTTTCTCTGTGAATAATGGCACACACGGAATCCTCTCTGTTATGCTGATGACTGCTTGATCCTGTAACCAAACACCTCTGTACGGTCTTTGTGTAAAAATAAGAGAGCGCCACTGAATGGCTTTCATACAAGCCAGATTGTTTGTGAACACAGTTGGTCTATATTTGATATTTGTACAGGTGCGGTTGTTCAAGGGATTTCTTCATTTGTGATTGGCTCTCTTTGTTTTTCCAAATGCTAATTTAGTTTGATGAGGAAGTGATGAGTAGAATCAGCTGGCTAACCTGCTCTGTTTCCTATCATCACTGCTGTATCTTCTGATGGTTATCTTTGGCTCCATTGAACCCGTAGAGCAGATCCTGTTATCTGCAGACACACAAATTCACTTTGGGTGAAAAGGGCATGTGTAAGCCACCCCATGATCATCAGCCTATATTGTAGTATAGATGTGTTATATCAAATATTGTAATGCAAATTAATTCAGAAGTTCTCCATTGTATCCCAATCTGTACAGGAACACAAAGACAGATATTTGGAAGAAGCAACTGACATTTCTGGGCCATCATTGACTGCCATAGTATTGTATTTATTGTATTTTTTTTTGTTCTGTTGAACACAAAAGAAGATATTTTGAGGAATTTAGGAAAGCAAACAGTTCTTTGATTACTTTTCAATTTTTTCCTACTATGGCCCCAGAACTGTCAGTTGCTAACATTCTTCCAAATATCTTTGTGTTCGACTGAACAAATAAATCTAATCAGGTTTGGAACAACAAAAGGTTAACTAATTCATGACAAAATTTATTTTTGGCTGAACTTTTCTGTTGTTTTTTTACAGATTTTCCACGTATAATGTAAAAATCGGATTTGTAATTTTTTTTACAGATTTTTCATGTATTTTGAAATGCAGTCAAAAACGTACAATTACAGAAAAGAAAACCAGAAAAACATTATTTTACAGTTTTTTTTAACAGGATTTTTTACTGTTTATTTTGGAAATTGGTTGAAAAATGTAAAATTACAGAAAAGACTGAAAATTTATAAGAAACATGTGGAGAAAATTTCATTTTTTCGTATTTCTTTTACAGTGTATCCCTTCAATGTATATCAGGGTTTGTCCATTTTTAACCTAATGCTCTATTAAATAAACCCATCATTTTTATTTTCAGTGCTGTTTTTCTCCAATGCATCCATATCGATAAACCATTTTCCATCATGTAAACAAAACTAACCCAGAAGCACTTCCTGTTTCTTTTTTTTTTACACATTTGAACACAAATTTTAAAAGAAAATACAACAAATAGAACACATCAAAATGTCAAGAGGAAAAGCATTTGTTTTTCTGTCTTTAAAATAGCCAATATTGAACTATAAGCGTAAATGTATAACAAAATGAAGAATGACTGGAAATTTTCCTTATTGACAATCCCACAATCCACTGTCCTGGCAGTCATTCACCTGCCAGGATCTATATTAGCAGATCGTGTGTGGGTCGAATTGGAGCAAGACCCAACACACAAAAACATCACCTTGAGCAAGCAAAAATGTAGACACATTTATATAAACACATACAAAAAGTTTTACCTCTTTCAAATTGTGGCTTTTGAAAATGCCTCAAACAAATATTTTACGGTCCTTCCTGAGTCTTGAGAATCCTTATCTCAGAGTGTCAATAAGGAAAGGTTCTCTGTTGTCGACTGTAAAGACTTAATAAGTTGCTTGGAACAGAGAAGCCCAAAAAGCCAAGTCAGACACACCCCTGACATTGTCATGGATCTCTTGAGGGATTGGCTGAGAGCGTAAGATTGCTTTTTCAGGATGGTGAAAGCGGCAAGCAATGGGCGTGTATGAAAGCCCGAAAGACACAGAGAGCCACTGTCCTTCGGGAAAAAAACTGCAGGTGTTCCTCTGGCATTCTGTAATCTATTCCTTCGTAGGTAAATAACAAATGATTTGTGCAGTATAGTTGTTGACTCACCTTGATTTATGTCTGCTTGGGCAACTATATTCTCGGATGTCTCTGTCTGCATAAGAGGGAAAAAATAATTTGTAGTGCATTGAATATACAAAATGGAACTAAATAAGAAAATGTTTTCAACAAGTACACAAAGTAACAAAACTATTAAAGCTAAGAGCTTGACTATTCCTTAAACACAATGACCTCTTACATTAACACGCCTGATTAATTAACCTGTTGACTGCTGACCATCTGGAGGATATCCATCATTATGTTAAAATCGTCATTAACCAGCTGTAATGCCTGACAGCAGGGACTAAGGCTCAGCCAAACAGAGCACAATAAAATGCTATGCAAATTTTGAGACTTTACAGCAAGTTATATTACTTGTAATCTAGTCACAATCCCACTGACATTACTACAACTTCAGCCAGCTAGCAGAAATTTAAATAAGTTTACCTACTTTTGCTTTGTTTTTGGTCAAAGAAAATAGTTTACTCTATGGTAAGCTAAAATTCGCATCAGTAAGTAAAAGGGTGAGAGATTTAGAGGCACCTGACCTTCATCTCAGATGTGCAACAGTCACGTGTAGGAGAGCAGCTGGGGGTTATGGCTGGACTCCCTGGCCAAGAACATTCCAGGCACGTAAACACTGTTTCTCAAGAATATAACGGATATACTTAAATGAGTTTGCACATTAGGAACATAAAGACTTTTTTTACTGCAATTGCACACATAACCATTAATGTGCTACAAAGGCTCATAAAAGAAATGCCATTTTTGCCATTATTTGGCATGGTTTAGCATCTTCATTTCCAATAGTACATAGTGGATACATTGGAATATAAATTAATAAAAAAATACATCAACCTTTATAAAAAAAATGAATGTAACAATACAACACTGGTTTAAATATTGTTTCTTGTTGAAATGCAAAATAGCGTTTTACCTGTTTGTGACGCAGAATCCACCATTCTGAGAAGTTCTTCTTTTTTAGAGCTCATGATCTGAGAGATGTACCACAATGCACTGTGACCTCTTTGGTCTATCATCTTTGTGTCACTGAAAAAGAGGAGGAGGTAATTTACTGATATTTATTCAAGCACTGTTT
This sequence comes from Triplophysa tibetana, assembly GCA_008369825.1. Taxonomy (NCBI): domain Eukaryota; kingdom Metazoa; phylum Chordata; class Actinopteri; order Cypriniformes; family Nemacheilidae; genus Triplophysa; species Triplophysa tibetana. The sequence continues at coordinate 13,967,402 of CM017902.1, forward strand.
ATTTATATCCATTACTGTCTGGCATTCCCAATATTATAGGCCTATTTTTATTGCTTTGATACAGATCCAAGATCAAGAAACTGATCTGATTAAATTAAGTGAAGGTTTTCGATGATGGTTTACTTACACTGAAAGAGACATAAGTTCCTTCACCACTAACACAGGGTGATATTTCCATGGCAACTCCAGTCCTTCAAACAGATCTATATCTCTAACAGCCAGCATAAGAGGGGTCAGTCCATCTCTGTTCTGTTTATTAAAGTCCAACATGTCTGTCTGGGCCTGTGACACACAACCATGCATTGTTTGTTGAAATGCACTGCAGCTAAGTAGTTCCTTGAGGGACAAGGGAAAAAATCTTGTTCTCCCATGCCAGTTGGCCAATACAGATCCACCAGAGAACTCCCCATGGAGTCTGACCTGTTTTGTCTGAACCTAGTGTTGGTATCACATATCAAACAGTCAAAAGGCAAGTGGAAGTTTAAGTCTGAACTGCTCACCATCAGGTCCTGTAAACTGCAGGGGTCTCCCCTCCAAGCGGTATCTGAGAGCTGCATCTGGTGGGGTAAATCTCTGATCAAGGCCGATAACAGCTCCCCCTCGAGTGCTGGCTGACTAACATGAAGAGCTGTCTGGTTGCTATGGTTACAGAGGGTGGCATCTGCTCCTCTTTCCAGAAGAAAACGCATCACCTGTGTTCACAGAGGAAGAAATTAAAAGAAATCATTCATAGGATTGCATAATACATGTCAACAATATTCTAAGCAATATATTTAACTTATTTTGCATTGTGCAAGTCACCAACAGCTTTAATTTTCATCATATCATCCCATTATCTCATACCATAGTAAGACCCATCCTGCAGGCACTAATAAGAGGAGTGCAGCCATCTGAATCATGTGGTAGATCTATTTCGTCCCAGCAGTAGAGTCCCTGCTCGAGCCCCAAAGTCACGGCCTCAAGATCTTCCTCTAACAGAAGCTCCACAAGTCTGCTTCTTTCATGGCTCCCCATGCTTCAGTGTTCTAGAATTTCTTCAAAAACATGTCATTTATCCAGTTATGGTGCGCTTAAAGGGATGGTAAACAAGATATTTTGATGAACATAACATCGGACCCCATGGACTTCCATTGTCTGGACATTAAACCACTGGGAGATTTTTCAAAATATCTTCTTTCATGTTATATGGAAGAAAGAACGTCATGAAATTGATGAACTGATGTACTGTCCTTTTAATGTATGCTTCCCATTCTAAGTATTTTTAGCACTATGGGAAGAAAGTTCTGCTGTGTTGCCAACGCGTGGTTGTGTTTGTGACAGTCTCATATATACAGTAAATGATCACAACACAGATTGACCATGAGTAAGATTTGAGGTATTTTACTTATTTACTTTAATTAATTACAACATGTTATTTTATCGTACTTAGATTCTTCTTTATTCTCGCCTTATCATTCAAGGCATCATCGAATTTATTATTGAATTGAGACACAAGAATATAACTTGCTCATCAGAGATGTTTATGAAGTTCATATTGCATAAATCCCTCTAGAATTTCACAAGACAAATTACTCTATGTTAAATTAAGTTTAATAAACAGGAGACGCCTCGTGCTGTTATTTATATTTAACGTGTTAGACTAACCTGTGTCAGCTGTTTGTAGTCCATTTTCTGGATGTAAAGTTTGCAGTTAAATGACCAAACAGTTTCTGTATTTACGTCCTTGTGTTTGTAAGAGTCATCGCTTTGTCTTCATTGCGTCTTTATGCCTCAAGCAGCTTTGAGTTTACAGTTTGTTGCCAGGGAGACAGCAGCTTTGGAATGAAAACAAAGAACTGAGTGTGACTGCTTTGTTTTGGTTTTAAAAGGGGAAGTGTGCAGAAATGTCCATAGGTTGTTATGATCATGTACACATATCTTTCTATAAAATAATATATTTTTATTACATAAAGACAAGCCAATATACACTAGTGTACTGCAGCAACGCAAATATACCTGCTATGCAAATAGAGTTGAACTTCCAAACTCAAGTCTTTCTCATACAAACTAAATAATGAAACAATGTCACCTGTAAACAACTTCCAGGTATGCTCATTGCGTGTATGTTTGAGCAGAAGATGTCTGGCAGTCAGTTTGTTGGAGATTACAAGATCACTTAAATGATCTATTAAACCTATTGTCATTCGAACATTTTCTAATAAAACAATAAGTTTAGCTGTTGCTTAGCATTTAAGGAAGCTAGGACAACCATTTATGAGTATTATCTTTTATTGAAAAATGTCTGTCCTGTTTAAGGTGTGTAATGTCATGTCAAACATCTTAGAGCTTTTGTCAATCCAAATGCTTTATACAAAAGATTATAAAAAGAACACAACACAGAACAAGATTCAAATGTAATGCTGAAGAAAAAAAATCTTCAACAAAATGTCTAAACCATATGCATTAGCAAAATCTGCAGGGAAAAAAACTGAAAGTAAACACAGTAGCCCATACACAATAAGACAAAACTATAGTAGAGATGTACAATGTACAACACCACGCCCTCTAGTGTACGCTTCGGAAACTTCCAATATTACTTAAAGTAAAACATACAACATCCGAAACAACCTGTTTGATAAATAAAAGCAGCAATTTCCATCATTGTTCAAGTGATCACTGAATGAAAAGAAAGAGCGCCCTCTAATGGAGGACTATCAAATATCACAGGCTCTTTATCGGGCCAGAAATGTCTCAATGTTAATTCTATTTTAAATCATTTAATTTATTGACCTAACTATTCCAATGCTTCACAAAATATCAACAAACTCCTCAAGTCTGTACTTGGCAGTCATGGTCAGCTCTTTGTAGAGGCGCTGTTGGACAGCATAAGCGTCAGTGAGGGACCGGCCCATCACACACGTAGGCAGACAGAACAGAAGGTGGAACTGACCGGTGCTGATGCTGATCGAGTGCTGAATGTCGACTCGGATTTAACGCCAACGAAACGACCTTTTCATTTCACCGAATGATTATTTGATCTATCCATTGAATTTTAAAACGGAGTAGTTGCATAGTATTTCTGTGAGGTTGTTTGTTTTTGAAAGCTTTATTCGCCCACGCATCGATTATGGACATGACGGACTGAACAACTGATAAGCATCAAAATATAAGGATCGTTTGATTGATGCGCCTGCCCGCAAAGTTCTGGGTGGACGCCAAGATCTGCTGACCACAGAAAGTTTCGTTAAATTAAATCAGACCTATATCATACAGGATGGCAGATGCGTCTGAATGTTGTGTAAAGGTGATGTGCCGATTCAGGCCACTTAACGAATCTGAAATCAGAAGAGGTGACAAATACATCCCGAAATTCAAAGGAGAGGACACCGTCGTTATTTCGGTAAGAATTCTTCAGAGCGCACAGTGTCATAAAGGTGCACAGAAAGTTAAGCATTTTTACATGTATGGTTACCACCGTATCAATTTCCTGGATAAATTATTGCGGTCAACTCATATCCGTTTGGGGGAAATCATATCCATGCTGTTCCGAGTCTTGGATAACAGCTAGGGAATAGCAGCTTCTGATGCTTCCAGTTAGGCGTCAGTGTTCGATTTGCTCGTGTTATTTATAACCCAACATCTCGTTTCATTCAAAACATTGATTGAATTTTAATATGCCGTCGTTTGCTTTACTTTAACGAGATTGGGCTGTTTAAATTTTGTATTTTGGTTTGGTCCCCAAACAATATAAATGAATGAGACAATACGCGAAACTGTCAAATTGATATCGATCAAGTAAACAGTCTCCTCGTTGAAGACTGTTATCTGCACCATATCTATGATCTGCACTGTGAAATTGTCATGTCAACACGCCCTTTTACATGATGAAAAGCATGATCAGTAATAAGAAGACAAATATTTATTACTTTAACTGTTAATGTTTCTCAAAAGCTGATGTTTGTTTAGTTTATTGTTCTTATTTGCCATAAGTCAGCAGTTGTTGTACCAGCTTTGTAATTCTAATTTCTAATGGCACGTTCTTTGTCACATTTGATATAATTTGATTTGTGGATATGATTCAATTTCACACCGGAATGCACGTGGAGAATTAGCTTGTTCTATGATACCTTTTTGTGTTTAGGTTTTTGATGCCATTTAGATATTTTATAAAATTCAAAATGAATGCCAGCATGCTGTTGTAAATTCATAACAAAAGAACTAATGTGTGTCTCAATATAAAAAGCTCCATAATCTAAAAATTCGGAAAACGTCTGATTCTTGTATGCTTGTCAGCAGTGTGCAATTGTTTCACTTGTAGGAGTGGAGTTATTTGTGGTTGTTTTGCAGTGATGGTCGTGTATGTGGGTGTGTGTCTTGCTGTACATATCAGACTTGAATAGTCTACACAGTAAGACATTGATGGTTTTTATGTTTTACAGTAAACCTCTAGAAATCCCTTGTGCAAACACAAAAGCTCGTATTATCCGACCTATTCAGATGGTAATCATCTTTATCATGCCGAATCAGCACACAAAAACGAGAGAAGCTGGTGTTAGACTTCAGTCTTTTAAGTACATTCTCATTAACAGAACCCTGCGGACTCAGGTTGGCCAGATGATCCTAATGCCAGACATTTTGCTTGAGGAAGTATGAAAACAATGCAGCCTGGGTAATACAGTATATGTACATTTATTACTGTACATATTTAACTATCTGCATTTCATAAGGAATATTCATAATGTTTCTTTCTTTGTGTTGTCACAACCTACACTCTAATCTTAGTTTTAACCCTAGAGAATTTTAAGTCAATAAAATTTAATTTATGTACGGGGGAAGGGTTGATTTTCACACCTCTACCCCCAGCAGCACTGATGGATTGACAATGAAAAGATGTATTTATGTTTTTCTGTCTAATATGTTAAACACATTTTGAATAAAAACATTATCTGATCCAAAGCTGATTTCTTATGAGTAGTAAATAACATTATAGTAAATTAATTAAGCATTGCACATTTTAATGATACTGAAAAAAATCCAAGCTAATAGAACAATAATTGAACTAAATAAAATGTGTAACTTTAAATGAGTAGTTATTATAATTGATAACTGTAAAACGGATTTAGGTTGATGTATATTTGTTACATTATTGAAAATGTATTCAGTTATTTCTCTTCTCTCTATTTAACACAAACAGATCTTAAAACGAAACCAAAATTATCTGACCATAAATTTCCAATTGTAAGGAATATTAAGTAGCTCAAAGGTTCAGTATAGTTTTAATGTGTTTGTGTGCAGTTTATAAACTGTAGCATCAGGCTGGATTTAATGTTTTGCTTTGTGGGGGTTGTCTGGTCATCAGTGTTCAATATGGGTGGTAATGTCCTATTATGTGTGCAAGGCCACGAAGAGTCCCAGGGCTCCTGCAAGTATTTTAGGTTGCCGTAGTGACGGAGGTGCCGTTTGGGGGGCCCAAACCTGTGGGGCAGAGCTGGGATGTTTTAGTGGAATATTTATGCAAGTCCACAGAGGATTTTGAGCCTTTTGTGTTACAGAACACACAAGCAGTATATAAGCATCTGCTGGCATACTGTATTTTCACAGGGCAGGATTTCTCTAGACAAGGCATCAATTATTGACATAAACAATTCAGCGCATTTCCCCCGATCACATGTGCTATTACAGCTTTTAGTGCACATCCTTTGTTTTTGTGTAATTCGCAATTAAACTCATTTGTGGAGTAACATAAATGTCTATTTCCGTTTGGCAAAGTTTAATAAGTTAATACAAAAATGTTGGCACATATTGATTCTGTCATGAAACTGCTTGTACTTAGTTTGATGGTTTTTACTCTTACACTCTAAATTATAAGATTTAATATAATAGGCATGTAAGTATTTATGTGACTTTTCAGAATTAAAAAAAGATGAATCCCTAGATAGACAATGATGGATAGAAAAGATGATTGCAGTCACGTTTTCCTAGCAATTGTGTTATTCTTCTCCACCAATGGCCAATAGACAGGTGCTGCCTGTCAGCCAATCACTGCATATTTTTCTCGGTGATATGTAGTTTCCGTGGTGACGGTCTGGGTTTAAGCAACAGCTCTCATTTTTGTCTCGGCAGGGTTTCTTGACCCCTACCTGCTAAATCAGACGTATAGACAAAATACCTGAGTGTATATTGTCAACTGTCTGACTATACAACATAAGACACAACACACTAACATATAGACATATGCCACATCTGCATTATAGATGGGCATTAAATAGAATAGAATTGGATCTTAAACTGTGGTATAATGTCTCTGTTGCTCTATAGGAAACACAGATTCCACATTAACCTCTTCTGGATCTATCAACAGATCTAGTACCGGAAAAAATATATCCACTGTTTATATAAGATCCTATAGAGATAGTTAACTACAGTAATGTTGAATGCTGCAGGGGAGTGTTTTGATTTTTCTAAATATACAGTGCAGTCATTTGTATTAGATAGTATAACAGATATTAGTATTTTAACTGTAAATATACAGTTAGGCTATAAAATACCTCAAAAGACTGTAATATTCCTGCAGGAGGGGCGCCAGAAAAAAACATCAATTCAACTTTTTTGTAAAGTAAAATTACATGGTTTTCACACCCTTGTAAATGTTCCATTTATTTCTGTAATTTACCATTTTTTACCAGATTTCAAAAATATGTGTAAAATAAAAACGTAAAATAAAATTCCATTATTTTTTTACAGTTTACTGTTTGCCTTTTAGCTGCTTAACACAAGTTAACCGAAGAAAAAAGCTTTCTCTATATTCCATTTTCTTCATTGTTGTTCACATGCTGCATACGTGTTTGTGGGAGTTTATCTTATTGATTCTCTGGATTTCAGCTGCAGGTTCATGTCGTGGCTCAGAAAAAAAGAGAAAGACTTTTGTTGGGCCTCAATAACATTGACTTGCAGTTGGGGGATGGGTTTTCATCTAAAGGAAGTGCAGTGTCAGCGGAAAAATACAGAATTGTCTTTTTATAACCTCTCAATGCAATTAGAGGATTCTTCATACATTTATATTATATATAATGAAATTTTACTTATTTATTTATTTCGGATACTGTAGACATCCATCTTGTTTTACCATGTACTGTTATTCCAATCGTAATCCCCACTCCTAAAACTATTATTGTATTAACTGTTCCACATGGGTAAAATGTCTAGCCACTTATGCTGTTCTGTCATGCTTGTAAAACATTTAATGGGATTTTTGGAGCTCTATTGTTTTTTTAGCCGGGAATGTTTTGTTTTCACTCAACACCATTGTGACCCTCCATATAATATATTCTTATAAAAGAGGGGGAAAGACGTTCTGGCCAAATTAGCTTGACACATCTATAGGGCTGGAAATGGGGGCACCCGAAAGATGCCAGGGAGTGAATTTCAAGGAGGGGCAGAATTCAACCCAAAATGTAGTGATTTTACCATCTTTTATCCATGAAATGCCTTTCAAATGCTATGCACATAAATAAAGTATCGTATGCATGGTTAAAAATGAAAAATATGTCCCAACTAGAATCCCCGGAGTAAACAGGTAATTTCCACCACTGCACATCTATTTTGTTTCAATTGTTGGGACTTAAAGCAATATGTTTTTTAGTGATGTTTCTATTTTTACACGTTTTTTAACTGATTTTTCTTCTCTTTTTAGGGGAAGCCGTATATCTTTGACCGAGTTCTTCCGCCAAACACAAACCAAGAACTAGTTTATGACTCCTGTGCCAGACAAATTGTTAAAGGTTTGTTCAATCATTACATGTTGTTGCAGACTGAATGGGAAAGAAAATTGAATGTTTGAAACTTGTTGTCAGTAACCATAATTTCTTTCGTGTTTGTTTTTTGGACAAAGTAGCTTTTTTGAGACTTGAGTCTTATATTTTTAGATGTACTGGAAGGTTATAACGGGACCATCTTTGCATACGGCCAAACCTCATCAGGCAAGACTCACACTATGGAGGTAAAAAATTAAATATGCAATGGTGATAATGTTCACATGTTCGCATATTTCATTGACCTTTCAGCATGCGTTAGGCTCTCATGTGAAGAGAGAAAGTCACTGTGGAAAAAAATTGTCTAGACAGAATATATCAGATGAAATGACTAAAATGCCACGCTGCTGTAGCAGCTGCAAAATACCAGTTGACTGCAGGCGTTGCCCTGGAAACAACCAGCATGTGAAGTGATGTGAATGTAAAGTAAAATAATTGAGGCAATGTTGTCTGAGGTGTCACATAAACATGGATTTCTATGTCACTTAAACGTCTGTCCTGTTTATATGTGCACCATTGAAAGATGCAAACTAGCAGGTCAAACACAATGTTCCCTATATACCTCAAAGGAAATACAGACCGTATGTTACACACATGTGGTTCATTCTTAAACAAAGTGTTTAGTTTTCACCAGAATGTTTGCAAATATTCTATTTGACAGTTATGTGAAGTCACTTTTCTTTCTTATTTCGTCCCTTATAACACACACGCATACAGGGAAAGCTACACAGCGCCCAGCAGATGGGCATCATTCCTCGCATTGCCCAGGACATCTTTGATCACATCTACTCTATGGATGAAAATTTGGAGTTCCATATCAAGGTATTGGGGAAGAGAAATATCCAACTTTAAAGTCCCAGTGAAATAAAAAATGACAATGGCTATTTTTTCATGAAACATTGCAGGGTTTATTGTAAAAAGTTGATCGATGTGGGTAATTCTCTTTTTAAAATTCATGTGCCCTCATAATCTTTAGGTAAAATCTGAAAATGTGCTTCCTCCCTGTAATGACTATCCATCTTAAATAACATATGTTAGACGGCTTAGGCAGAGCATCCATTTACTCCTCCCCTTCAACTGTCAGTCTGCTGCCAGTTCTATTTCAAAATGAAACGGCTGTTTTAATACATCCAATCAAATCCAATCATCAAAAGACAAAAGCCACTGCCACTATTTTTCTCATTAGAAATTGCGTTTCACTCAAAAACGCGTCAAAATGCGGATGTAAAAATGACCGGAACTTCCGGTTCACAGGGGACTTTAAATCTGCTAATGTGTACTTTCATTTTTTAAATTATTAATATTAAACAATTGTGTATGTTATTAAGAATTATATGTATATATACAATATGTCTACATTTTGTATCAACAAATTTTCCTTACAACAGGTCTCTTATTTTGAAATCTACCTGGACAAAATCAGAGACTTACTTGATGGTAAGATTTGAAATGGACACATTCCTCTTCATCTTTTGCTGTTTTTGAATCTCATTCTTATGTTGAAAAAATGTTTCTTTTCTAAGTTTCCAAAACCAACCTCGCTGTACATGAGGATAAGAACCGGGTGCCCTTTGTCAAGGTGAGACCTGTGACCAATATAGTGTGAGTAGATTTAAACGTTGATGTCTCATGTCTTTTGACACTGTTGTTAACAGGGCTGCACAGAGCGCTTTGTGTCCAGTCCCGACGAGGTCATGGATGTGATTGATGAGGGAAAATCCAATCGTCATGTCGCTGTCACAAGTGAGCTACCTTTTACCCCAAATGAAACGCAACCAATGCACCCTGTTGTAATGTTAATGTGTATGTTTTTCCACAGACATGAATGAACACAGCTCCCGCAGTCATAGTATTTTCCTAATTAACATTAAACAGGAAAATGTGGAGACAGAGAAAAAACTGTGTGGGAAGCTGTACCTAGTAGATCTGGCAGGAAGTGAAAAGGTGACACGCTTTCTAATTTCTTCCTGAAGCATATCAAAATTTGTGACAACAAGTCAATAAATAGAATAGATCAAATATTTCCATCTCTCTCACAGGTCAGTAAAACTGGAGCAGAAGGATCGGTGTTGGATGAGGCTAAAAATATCAATAAGTCTCTTTCTGCTCTAGGGAACGTCATCTCAGCCCTGGCCGAGGGAAGTGTAAGTGCTCTCCTCTTTCTTTCCCCTTGAATTCATCTCATCCTGTCTTCTCAAACTGGACCATATATCTCGACTCTTACCGTGCCAAACAAAAGCTTCATACTTCACTGATTAGCTTTATTACCTTTACAGAAAACTCATGTGCCATACCGAGACAGTAAAATGACAAGGATCCTTCAGGACTCTTTGGGTGGGAACTGCAGAACCACTATTGTCATCTGCTGTTCTCCCTCCATATACAATGAGTCTGAGACCAAATCCACTCTCATGTTTGGCCAGAGGTGAAACCATTTAGGCTCCCAAATGTGTCTATTTAACACATACATAAACACACACACACATTAATATATCTATGTATTAATATTTTTTCCGTAACACAGAGCAAAAACCATTAAAAACACAGTTTCTGTGAACATGGAACTGACAGCAGAAGAATGGAAAAAGAAATATGAGAAAGAGAAAGAAAAGACCAGGGGTCTGAAAGTCATCATCCAGCGACTTGAAAATGAGCTCAAACGTTGGAGGAAAGGTATAAACTCCAGCATTTTATCTCTATCTATTTGTTGTTTAATATTTCATAGTTCACTTTGCTGTGTGTGCTGACAAATCTTTAGATATGCTTGAAAATGACAGTAATGGTTTGGATTGCTGTTTTGTGGTTCTCTGCTCACTGTACATAATATTTGTGCTGTACTATTGGGCTCAAGATTGTAATGGCCAGTTCATTTTTTGATGTAATTGTTTTGACAAAAGCTTTGTTTTGAGGTCTGAGTCCTGAAATAGGGACATAGAAATGGGTCCCATTAACATCTGTGCTAAGAAACAGATCTAGTTATTTCTATTATTCTGCTTTCTTTTGTTTGTTTACTAAAGCCAAAAATAAACTGTGTATTTAAGTAACATTTCGATGTGCATTTATATAGGTTGAAAACGCATCACAATTGACATTGATACCATTTCCAGCTTATTCCACTGATTGTGGAACAAGGCACAAATAATGCAGTTTCTTACACAACACATGTAAATAGACACCACGACAGGTAGATGAATATATTAACCATCGCCCACAACTAAAGACGTGCTTAAATCATTTATAACATTTTTTTTGCACTGTAAGTGTTACCAGCCTCCTATACGTTTAATTAGCCTACACTCAGATGCTGAAGTTAAGATTTCTGACCTTTCTTAGCACTTTCAGAAAATCGGGTCTTGCCCCATGGGTGTAAACAGGATAATCATTCATAACGTTTTTATAATTTTTTTAATACATTTTTAGCCATAGATTTAAGTTTTTTTGTCATGCTGTTGGTGAAGATACAGTATAACCCCATAGTAAAAATGGAAAAGATGCAGAAATGTTTATAAAAGCTCAAGGCTTGACATCTTTTATTGTGTTTATTGTTTTGACAATATTTCATCACTTTATCTTCAGGTGAGAGCGTACCTGTAAATGAGCAGCTCAGCAATAAAGATCCGAAGAATTCCGAAGCCACTCCAGTAATTGACACTTCGGCTCCACCCCCTGAGCCTCTTTGTGATTCAGAGAAAACCCAGTATGAGGAACTGATCAATGACCTGTATCTGCAGCTAGATGACAAGGTGAGAAACTGCTCCTAAATGGTGTTAAAATCTGTTACAAAAGTGTTTGAGAAGAAAAGTGTACCTCCCTCAATTTCCCTCTCCTCCTATCCTTTCTCTCTCCCCAGGATGATGAGATTAACCAGCATAGTCAGCTGGCAGAAAACCTCAAGCAGCAGATGGTAGATCAGGATGAGGTGAGTCCGCTTCAATAACAGCCCCATATAGCAGAATTGTCATATTTGTCACAATCTACTGTATTATGCCAAAGTCCGTTAACGGAAGTCGTGCCACTCGGCAACCATGTTTGCAACGCCTCTGGCCAGCTATTTACGTCATAGCAAGTCCACAGTCCTATTTACTTTTAAATCTTAATACATAATATTTACAAGCATAAAATTTGATTTTACAATAGCTTAACAAATATATGTATGATGTCCTATCCTGCGTGTACACAGCTGCTGGCCTCCACACGCCGTGACTATGAGAAGATCCAGGAAGACTTGAACCGATTGCAGCGTGACAACGATGCGGCTAAAGATGAGGTGAAGGAAGTACTTCAGGCCTTAGAGGAGCTTGCTGTGAACTATGACCAGAAGAGCAATGAGATGGAAGAGAGAATTAAAACAAACCAACAGCTCTCTGAGGAGCTTGTACAGAAGAGTGTGAGTAGAATGAGAAAGTATTAATATATGGTCATATCTGGGTTAAACAATGAAATGCCAGTTTGACAAAATGATTTTTGTGTGATTTTTTTGTCATGAAACATTTAATAATGTGTTAAAGTGTTGTGTTGCATTTTGTTTTCCTAAGCTCAATCAATTCATATATTTTGCGATATAATTTTGTATAAAGATACATAACAGGGTGGACAGATGACAACCAATTAATAAATAAAATAAATGTTTTATATCAAATGTGTCATTTGGGTTACTTAGAAATGTTATATTAATACAGAGTTGGCATTATCTATTAAGTTTTATAGTCAATTTTTACATGTTTATGTGCTGCTTTGTGTAGTGATTGTAGCCTGTTTCATTATGCAGGCATCTCTGGCTGGAGCGGAGAGGGATTTGGCTGCCCTGCAGGAAGTAAGCGGACATCACAAGAAGAGATCAGCAGAGATCCTGAGTTTATTGCTCAGAGACCTCAATGAGATTGGCAGTGTTATTGCCTTGAATGACCACAAGGTATAAGAACACAAATCTCATAAACACAAACCTATTAAACATACATGTCCTGATCCAAGCAACACCAAGTGTTTTAGAGACCATTAAATAAATGTGTCCCCTCCCAATATTTAAAATAATGGTTGACCGGTATATGGATTTTTCAACTACAAGTTACATTTGATGTTCAATTTTAATCTGTGGTTACAGGTATAAATGTAATGATGCAATTATAATATGCATTATACAAAATCCTTTTACCCAGATGGCAGAGTTAAATGGAGGAATGGAGGAGGAGTTTACCGTGACAAGGCTTTTCCTCAGTAAAATGAAGTCAGAGGTGAAGTCTCTGGTCAACCGCAGTAAGCAGCTGGAGAGCATGCAGGCCGACACAATGCACAAAATGCAGATCAATGAGAAGGAGCTTGCATCCTGTCAGCTGCTCATCTCTCAGGTATCCTGCTGATTTATTTACTGAAAGGGCAGTTAACAGCGCCCTCATGTGGTGGGCTGGATTGGAATTTCTTGTTGACTTTTTATTTATTTTTATATCCTAAGAAATTCATGGTTAACTGTATGCTGCTTTATCAATCAATATTAGGATAAAAAGGGCACACACAGTTTACTCAACTAACCGAACAACAGTGGTACCCATTGACTTGCATTGGTTTTGTGTCCATAAAATAGAATAGAATGGGTTACTCAATTGTAATTGGTAATAAGGGAATATGTCGGAGGAACAATATTTTTGGCTTAAAAAGACGGGGATCATGGAAGTGCAAACAAATGTAAACATTTACATTTAGCTTACGCTTCTATCCAAAGTGACTTACAAAGTAGGGGGAAACAGTAGAAGCTATTTTTGCAAAAAAGAACAACAATGCATAGGTGCAGTAAAAACTGGTCTCAGTCCCCTATTTTTTGGGGGGGGGTAGGAAAGTAGAAAAGAAGTAGAAGACTGTACTAATGGGTCAGATGTTGATGGAAGAGATGTGTTTGTTGCCAATTCTTAAAGACAGCTACAGAATCTGCTGATCTTGTTGCAGGACGGAGATTGTTCCAGAGTCATGGAACACATCCAGAGAAAGTGCATGAGAGTGATTTTTCCCCTTTGTTGGACGGAACCAAAAGCAATTTTCGATTGCAGAGCGCAGGGATACTCAAGTGTGTTTTTGTTTTTATGTGGTTCAGCATCAGGCAAAGATCAAATCCCTCACGGACTACATGCAGAACATGGAGCAGAAGAAGAGACAGCTGGAGGAAAGCCACGACTCACTGATGGAGGAACTCGCTAAACTTAATGCAAATGGTGATGAACACATTGTTGTTGTATTAACTAAGCACTGTGTATTGTGTGCCAGAAGTAGTTTATTTAGCTCAACAAGCATTTCTTTGACAGTAAATGTATTGAACAGTATTTTGAAGTAATCTCAATTTCTTTTTGTTTGTTCATACAGAAAAGATGAATGAAGTTTCAGTTCAGGATAAAGAGAAGGAACACATGACCAGGATGCAGGATGCTGTGGAGATGAAGGTGATCAGAGCAACAGTTGTCATTTTCTCAATTTAAAAAACACTGTAAAACAACTATAGTGTCAATAACATGCTATAAATGCCTGTGTTTTGTTGTCTAGAAAGCTTTTGAACAGCAGATGGAAAGCCACAGAGAGGCTCACCAAAAGCAGCTCTCTCGCCTCAGAGATGAGCTTGAGGAGAAACAGAGGAGCTTGGATGTACTGAAGGAGTAAGAACTGAGTTTACTGTAGGCCTAAAGTAATTTGCAAATGATAAAATATACGTGTTTAATAATCCATTTAATAATACAAATATTAACCTTATTGTAAGTAGTTTCTGGTTGCGGTCATTATAGACTGTTTCATCGGATGCACACACCTGGCCCGAAGTTAACTTCTGGTCTGTGTTTGGTTATCACGGTCTGGGTAGTAATATAACTATTTATTTTATATTTAATCAATATTAATATTAATTTGTATTCATGTTTTAATATTTATTTATTGTATAAAATTAAATTAAAACTACGTAGCATTTAATAGCCGGTTTTCCATCACCCTGGTTTTATGGGCATTTTGAAGTTTCGAATCAGAAGCAAGTAATGTAAATGACAGATTTTGAAATGAAAAATGTTGATTCGCAAAAAAATTGAGAGATAAATTCTGACGCAGCAAACATTAAACCAACAAGACTAATCAGCTGTTACCGTTGATGGTGTCTTACTGGTTAACTAAGTTACCAACACCACTCAAGCAACTTGATTGAAACGCACCAATTTTGCATTAGTCTTTCCTCCTATTCTTGCGCACTTTGAAAAGATTTGCATCACGTTAGGATGGAGACCCGGCTATTGATTTGTTGCGGAGGTCTACCGGAAGTTAAAGTTGGGCCTCATAACATCTGTTTACGTTGTTTCCACTGAATCCGTCTATACAACAGCGTTGAACACTCATCCAATTAGATTTCGGGGTCATGTACTGAAATATTCATTTCGATTTTTTTGTGTTGAGATTTAATAATACATTTATATAGTTATTTGTACGTTTCAGTATGTTTTGTGACGGGAATAGGTCACAACAAAGCAAAACTGACTTTATTCCTCATCTGATGTCAGTGTGAATCAGGCTCTTCAGCTGGAACAGAAGCAGCTCATCTCTGACTTTGAGAAGCTCAAGCAGGAGGACCAGAAGAAGGACGAGAGACTCCAGAAGCTCATGTGAGTCCACTGCTTATGTTAGCTTATGAAATGAGGACAGATTTCCCAATAGGTCGTTTTCGTGTCATTAAGTTTATGCATTATGCTAATGTGTTTATCTCTTTTTGTTTAATTAGTCTGTTGAATGAGAAGAAAGAGCAAGCCAAGCAGGATCTCAAGGGTCTAGAGGTGACTGTGGTGAGTAGGATTGTAAAACCCATCATTCCCGAAAGTTCATGTCTGAGGACCTGCACCAGTAGTTTATCAATCAACCATAAAGTTTAGCATCTGTACAGCTGTTGTTATTAAATAGCAGTAGCGAACCGTGATGTTTGAGCCTTGGCCCTCTGCGCATTCGCAACCCAACCACTCAAACCCAAGCACTTATCCTTACTTTACCTTACTGTGCTTTCCTATAGAAGTGTGCATACATCCTTATAGCATCACACTTACCACATGATACATTTACAATGCTACTCCAAACTTGAAACACAACAAGCCGAACAGCACTGCAAGAATGTTATCACCAAAATAACACGCAATACAAATCATTGTTACACATATGCATTATGATCGGCGGTTCAAGTGTATGTGCTCTTCAACAGAATTTATTTACATGTACATTTGGCAGACGCTTTTATTCAAAGCGACTTACATTGCATTATACTATACTATACATTTGTTTCTAATTAAGTGAAATCCCTCGGATTGAAACCATGACCTTGATGTTGTTATCAAGATGCTCTAACCACTGAGCTACAGGAAAGCTGTGGTTGCATGGATCGGGTTGCACACACACATGACCGACACCAGGGGAGGACTGACCGGTAGGACATTCTGTCAAAGTCCAGAACGGCTGTCCCACCTACGGCCGTGACCAGGGGCGGACCGGCGAACGCATTATAAACATGAATGCACGCAGTCGGACACGTATGCATGTAGGGCAATGCACGGGTTACATACAATATATATATTGCTGACGTTTCCTGCTGACTCAATATCACGATTTGGGAAGTGTCCGTCTTGCAGGAGCTGTTTTCACTCCTCTTCTTACTGAATGGCTATTCTTATTTTCTTTTCAGACGAGGTAATGTGCATCTCGAACAAGCCTATAGCAAAACTAAGACTGCTCTGTGATCTTGAATTACTCTTGTGAGACTTGGAAATCTCACGTTGATATAGTCCGCATCGATCCAGGAAGTCAAATATACATATCTTATAGGGAAAATCAGCCGACTTTTATTGAAAATAATATTTTTTTGTTTTTTATATTATTCATCACAGAGGGCCTAGAGGGCCCTGTGGGTTCGCTACTGTAAAATATCATTTTTAGAGATAATTGACATATTAGTTCTGTTTCTCATTAGACCAAAGAGCTTGAGACTCTCCATAATCTGCGCAGGCTTTTCATCCATGATGTCAGCGAGCGAATGGGACGAGTGAGTACACATTTGTTTTTGAATTTGCTGTCACCTGTGTATGATCTTGTGGATTTCACAGAACCAGGCAATAACACGTATACGACAAAAAAACCCTGAAAAGGTAAAGTAAATAAATTGTAAATGTTTACGTCTCTGCTTTATAGAATATAGATATGGATGCTGATGAATCAGGTGGAAGTCTGGCACAAAAGCAAAAGATCATTTTCTTGGAGAACAACCTGGAGCAGCTGACTAAAGTCCACAAGCAGGTTTGCTAGCAATTTTTATATTATAAATAGTCATTTAGCTCCACACAGGATATGATGTCAATAATCTGTGTGTGTCAGAGCCGATGGCTTAAGATGTCCTTTCACAGCCCCACCCTCACTCTCCTACTATTCAACTGTATGAATAAAGGGCAAAAATATATCTTTAAAAAATAAATAAATAATCTGTGTTTATTTATAGCTGGTACGTGATAATGCAGACCTGAGGTGCGAGCTGCCTAAATTGGAGAAGCGTCTGCGCGTAACAGCCGAGCGTGTGAAGATTCTAGAGTCTGCTCTGAGAGAAGCTAAGGAGAGCGCCATGAGAGACCGTAAGCGCTACCAGCAGGAGGTGGACCGCATCAAGGAGGTCATCCAGGCCAAAAACCAGGCCAGGAGGAATCACATCGCACAGATTGGTTGGATATTGCGTTTTCTTTTTTTTATCTTGTTTTTTGTGTGTGGGTGGGAGGGGTTAGCTTGTTTTTTCCTTTTTTCCGATTTGCCATTTTAGAAATAAAACTTAGCAAATAAATGTATTCTTATAAAGATTCATCTGTTTTTGCCTGAAAGCTTGATAAAATACCATATAATAAAATGACAAGAAGATTTCAATAATGTACCAGTAGGGAGCGCCACATACTCAACCTAGAACCTCAATAACACTTTGTCAGCAGTCAGTTGATGACTATACTATAATGCACTTTTGTGTATGTCTCCCATGTACACTTGTAAAAATAAATGTGCTTCACAATGCTATTGAATAATTTTTAGTTGTATAGTTCCATAAAGCATAATTTATAACTTTTCATAAAAATAGCGTTTTAAATATATTTTTCTACCACACTGTTCTTCCTTTTTTAGCTAAGCCTATTCGTGCTGGCCATCATCACCCTGTGGCCTCCGCCTCACCAGGTCAATCTGTTCGAGGGGGGGTCTCGAGCCCACGGCGACATCACCATCAATACCAGCCCCAGCACCCCCAACAGCAGCAACAGTACCATCACAGGAACAAGTAAAAGCAAGCATGTAAGTTTGGTTTCAACAGTCTTTAGATGAGAAGTGTGTTTAGTTGTTTTAGTTTGTATTGATGTTGAGGTGAATGGTGCAGTACTGCTTCTAATTGGGTGTAGCAACATGTGATGTATCTGAAAACCACAAGTGACTTCAGCGGGAGAGTTGTGCTATAGCATTAGTTACTGTGCCAACTGTTTGACAAAGATGGAGCAACACTTTTATAATAGCTACAAAAGATCTGAGCCGGCGAATGGCTGGAATCCTTGGGAAAGTCAGTGAACGATGGATAGTTTCTAGTGCCATTTGGCATTCAATGAAATGAAGTCAAAGTTTGTGGATGTATTTCAGGTTAGGTCACCATTGTTTGCCTGTCATGCAAACTCAGTAATATTCTGGGTGAGAAGTTAAAAACTGTATGTCAGAATATAGCGATGAAATAACAAGCAATGTGCAGGGTGCTGATATGTTTTACTATTATTTTCTTCTGATAAATTGCTAACTTTCCACACCTCCAACAGGGGACAAACCATTACTCGGTCCAATGTCTACAGTATTTGGACATTCTTTCCATTACAATCATGTGTGGCACCAAGAAGGCATCTTTTTCCACTTTTTCCTGTTCTATTCAGAGAAGGAAAAAGAACTCTTGCCATCTTTTACTAAGATTTCTTAAGTTAACTTCCTGTCCTTACCATGAGCCCCACACACAGTTATCCTTTATAAGTCAGATCCAGAGAACAGGATCTATTCAGTCAGGCCTGGAAGAAGGTCTGAGCTCTCCAGACTCATCAATAGACAAACATGCACAGTAATTTATGAAAAGAAATTACTTACTCCTCTACTAAAGACTCAATGTTTAGATGGTTGAAGTGTTTTTATCACATATAACAGTGAATCAGCTTGTGTTTTTACTAAGATGCCAGACTTACTGTACGTGGAGAGAAGTATCAGTCTAGGATGAAAATATAGTACAAAACTTCCCAACATTAGGGCCTAATTTTTTTGTTTTAATGGCCATGCATTGACATGAATGTGATTTAATAATGCTTGATGTGATTTTAATTTATTTATTTACTAGATTTATTTTATATACATTAAGCATTTGTATTAGTTCATTGATATTGGTTAATTTGTAAATGTTATTTTTTCACCACCTTTTGTGCATTATTTATTTAACTTTAACATTAAATCCAGGGCATCATGTACTCATGTTTTTTACCGAAATGGGTGCTGAACATTTTCTTCGCAGTAATTTAAATAATTATAATCTGGAACAGCAGTAAAATATCAGTAGAATCACATCTGTGGGGGTACAGTAAAGAATTGTGTTTTGTAAACTGATCTGTTTGAAATAACTTGAAATGCAATCATTATAAAAAAAGCCAAAGTCAGAAACATACAGCTACAAACATGAAACACAAAAAGACCACATACCTGTACGTACATCTAAGATTCAGTAGCAAATGCTTCTGGAGAGATATTTTACAAGTGATTCCATACAGCTGTTTATTATTTTCTATTTTTTATTAATTTTTGTGTTCTTTCCTATCGTTATTTATTATTTGTGCATTTTTACTTTTGATATTGTACATATTGTAAATTCTGAATGACTCTTTCAAAAATGTTGTTTCATTAAGGCAACCATCACATGAATATTACAGTCTTTTAATAACAAAAAATGTTACCTGATGATTGTCTGTTATTGTCACACATAAGCTACAGTATACAGTAGGCCTATACGTCTGTGTTTAGTATTGTGTCTTATCAATTCTGACAACATTTCATTAGTACAGGAAATTTTCATATAAAATGTTTACATCAGTTAACTATGTGGGACTGACCAACTGCATTATACTGTAAGTGCATTGAACTGTGGGATGCTACTTTTTCAACCATTGTTTAAATAAGCACAAAAAAGACAAAGAGAACAGACGGAGAAATTCACCAAGTAGTCATGCACCCATGTCAAACTTCTAATTCACTGAATTACGTTTTGCTTCTTTATCTTCTAAGTAAAAAATTGCACAAACTGTTGTAAACTTGTGGGCTATCTAACACAATCTCGTTGTACTGTTTTCTAGTGGTATTACTGCTCACACCTCTATGTGTTTGTCCTCAGGTTCAGCGTTGCTTATTGAAGTTGAAATGTTTCAAGTTTACCTCAGAATACAGTGTAAATCATCTCAAAATGAGATAGACCTATCAAAGAATATTAAATGAAAGTTATTTAGTAAGGAAAGTGCCAACAAGAAAAAATTGTGTTGTTCAAAGATATTAAGAGAAAGCACATGTGTTATGGATAACAGGGTTTCAGATGCATTCACTCATTTTTCTCCGTCTGTGAAAGGAAATAAAGATTTAGAAATAAAAATAAACTGCATGGCTTTGGGTTTTGTTTGCCTCTTTGCAAGTATTTCATCCTAACATTTATCTTCTAAACGTTTAAATCATACGTTAAATGAAACGGATCACTGTGATTCAGTCGTGTTGGTGAGCAGTTTGGGTGAAAGGGTAGGCACGCTCATATAATAAAGGAAGTAATGTGCGCGATGCTGGAGTTGAAACCCTGACGTCCGCATCCAATCGACCAATAAAAGACGGTGTTTCGTGACGCTCAACGCCTCGCGAACTACAACGTCAAACTTCTCTACAAAAGAGTTGATGGTCTGTCAGATCAGATTACAGAAGGTGGGTGACCTTCGGATACAGAGGGTGTGATTTCATTTCTGCAGAAGTCGACGGTAAGTGTGATTTGAGTTTGTTTTTTAAACTCCTTGTCCAACACCAAACCAATACACGCACAGCAATATACACGTTTGTACATGATGTTCGTTTGATCTAACCTGCATTCAAAAGAAACAAAGCTTTGTTCGCATCCTCGAAACTGAACGATATTTAGCTCAGGGAAAAGACTAAAGAATTTTGAGATTGTCTCGAGACCGGGGCTAGTTGTCACTGGTGACTATTTTTCAGAGTGAGCTACTTTATAAAGTCTGAATGAAGTATGGAATGCAGTTGTAGAAATGTTTGCTGCCTTGTGCTATTTTTCTAAGTACATAAGTATACTGGCTAAGTATTTTTTCATCAACTTTTACTTGCGATGAATTGCAGTGAATTACAGGCTAAAAATATGTTTTTAATAAGTAATTTAAACCGGTCAGAGCTTACAATGTAACATTGCAAGGGCTTTTAAAGGAAGTTTGATCGTTCTTAAAGTTTAAGTCAGCAAAAAAGTCTACAGTGTGAAAACATCCATAATATTTGTATTTGGAATGATTCATTTTTATAAAGATTGTAAATTATCAAAAGAGTCAGGATAAGGAGATGGCAAACACTGATCCACCTGCAATATTTATTTTAATAAATAAAAAGAAACCTATATGTTAAGTTTGTGAGGAAGAAACGAACAGTGACATAAACCCATCATCTTGTGCAACTGCTTTGTGAGTTTAAAAAAGTTTTTGATATCACAATCATATCACAACTGCTTTGTGTACCTGGGATTATTCCTCTACAAACCAATTATCATCACATGTCTGGTTCCCCCCAAAAACATTATAATTGTCTTCGATGTGATCACCAAATACCCTCCGTCCATTATGCATATCTTTGCCATCTGTAATTTTGTTAAGGTGCTGAGGAGTGAAAGAGAGCCCCTCCTTCTCCTCTTACCTCAGCTGTCACTCATCTCCTCTATCATGTAGAACTGGAGGACACTAGTTGATCACAGGCAGGATTGCGGTCTTTGATGTAGCCAAAGAATCAGTCTCGGTGGTATGAGAGGGCTTCCATTAGTCTGTCAGTGAAAACTAGCTCTTTCCCGGGACGGTCGGGATCAGATTCGGCTGTCAGCTGGTATGTATCTGTGCAATCGAGAGTCTGCCTGACTGTCATTAACTGTGTGTAGTGGAGCCCACAAGAGATGAGCATGCAGGTTGTGTCCAGTCATTGAAACCCTGAAGTGCAGTATGCCTCGCTGAACCCAGGGATTGTACGCTTCACTGTTTCAACACTGTTAAACATAATGCTGCTGAAAAGGGACTCCCAGTGATGCCATAGAAGAACTATCTAAAGGACCATTTAGTTGTAGGTTTTAACTTTTTACAGTTCAGATCCTTTACATTGCACAATATAAAATGTGTACTGTATGTTAAGGTTATGTGGATGCCAGAGGGTTGTATAGAATCACACAGCCAAACAAAAGATCCTTTGGATTCCTGTATCTATTCTAATCTCATTCAATCAAGTTTAATGTACTGTTCCTTGTAGCATTGGAAATACATTTTTACTGCTTTAACTAACACTGGCAGCTGAGCTCCAGAAATATTCTGTAAAATAAGAAAAAAATACATGGTTTTCTCTGTTTCTCTCGTAAATTTGCTGTCTTTTTCTGTTATGCAGTATATTCAAATGTTTCTGAAATTTTCGGTGCATTTATTTAAAAAAATTGGGGGCCAGAAATATAACGTAAAAATAGATGTTTTTCCGTGTAAAATGACATGGCATTCCTGATTTTCTGGTTAAGTTGCAGTCTTTTTCTGTTTATACCTGGAAAATCTCTTAAACAGTAACATTTTGTAAAATTAAACTTAAAAAAATGTGTAAAAAAAGCTAAATTCAGTAAAAAATACATTTTTACCATGTATTCTTAAAATAAAGTATTTTCATTATTATCTTTATTATCATTATTATCTTTGGTATTGTAGTTTGGAAATATGCATATACAATATACAAGTACAGTGTAATGAAATGTAACAATATGCATGTTAATAAGCAAGTAGTTAATGATGAATTTATGTACCTTAATATAAAGTGTAACTGTAATTTGTATTTTGGTAGTTTGCACATTGCACATGTGTACTATGGCCTGACGTATAATTTTTTTTATAAAAAAACAATGAAGAAAAATCTATTACTTGAATGTAGTTTTATAGCTATTTTAAACATTATCATTATTATAATATACAATGATGATTTGTTTTATATCAAATCCAGTGCTTTTAGTGGACAAAGCACTACACGTTTGACCAATTTCAAGAAATATGGGTTTTATTCAGAATAAATGCATAGATAAAGCACCATAAAAAATGTAACTACTGCATACTGTTCGGTGACTATTATTAATATTTAGTTGTTTCTGTCTTGGATAGTAAGATTTAGAAGCCATTCTGACAAGCCTCCCTAAATTCTGCTCCAAGCTAAGGTTTATTTTATACCCGAAGTGCAACTATCCAAAATGAATAGGCATACAAACAAAGTGTTTAATACATCTTTATTAATATATTTGAATAAAAAAGGACATATTTTTGGCCTAGACTTTATGTATGTTGTAGAGTGGAACAATACTAAAATATACAGTATTGACATGCAGTAAGTGCATGTGCAAGTAAAACAAATATTTTAACTTTTTCATCTCATAAAAATTTCCTGACCTGTTATTTACAGTACATCAATATCAATTATATCAATAGATGGCTGCATGGTTAAAATTTAAATGTACAGTAATCATAATTCAAAGGAGTGTGTAAGTAATTGCAAAAAACTATACGCCTGCAGCTGTGAACACAAATGAATCCTTTTCTCTAGACATTATTAGTCAACAGTTTGCTTATGTTCTGCAGAAACCTGTTTGGAGCAGAGCCACATGACTCGACTGCTTCTGTCTCATCAAGTCATTAACTGACTCCATCTTCAAATCTAAGCAATTACTATGGAATTTTTATAGGGGCCGCATAACACCGATTATGTTTTTATCACTTACACGGAGAGTGGAGCCTTGTTTGCTTGTCCTCTTTGATTCAGTCAGTCTGTTTTCTATTAAAGTGAGTCAGATGGGGAGAGATCTTGATGATGTAATGATGTAAGATGTTTCGAAGTCATAGCTGGTGTTGACTGACCTTACCTGCTCTGTGCTGACTCTTATCAACATAATTATGCTAAATTGTAATGTTGAATCTACTTTGTGTGGTCTTTATAAGTGTGCATTATGAATATAATTTAATAGATATTATTTACTGATCGGGCTTGCTCCTTATTTTCTCCTGTAAAGCTGCTTGGGACCAATGCACATTGTGATAAGCGCTAAATATATAAAATTGAATTAATTAATTTATAATAAAGTCTCAAATGCATCGTGAATTATTTTCGGCCTTTATAGAGGCTGTACGTAGATTTTTGCTTAATATGTGTTTGCATGTACTTTAAACACAGGGTTGTTTTACATGCTGAAGTGGAAATGAATATAATTTATTAGATATTATTTACTGATCGTGCTTGCTCCTTATTTTCTCCTGTAAAGTTGCTTGGGACCAATGCACATTGTGAAAAGCGCTATATATATAAAATTGAGTTAATTTATTAATAATAAAGTCTCAAATGCATCGTGAATTTTTTTCGGCCTTTATAGAGGCTGTGCACAGATTTTTGCTTAATATGTGTTTGCATGTACTTTAAACACAGGGTTGTTTTACACGCTGAAGTGGTGCTTAGACTACGTAAGAGTTCAGCTATTTGTCCAGTCTATCATTAAATGAATCTCTTTACATTTGACTCGAAAAGGGTGCTCACGAGTAGGCTATCCTGCACAGTGACTTATCTACTGTTGAATGCTATGACATGATTCTGGTTATGTCATGTTCAAGTATGATGCAAACATGCCATCTCGATTTGTGGAAAGGTTCTGACTTGTCTTTTTTAACTACTAACCTGAAAGGCCCTGCCTCATTGTGGGCATGTTAAGACCAATACATCCTGGTGTAAGGAGACGGTTTTCTATAGTTAAAAAAGTAGCTATTTTAAGATTGCTTCCTGAAGTGGATAGTTTTTTCATGTTCCAGATATGTTTGCATGCACATGAGTTGAGGAATCACATCAGTAACCTATAATCAAAACTGGTTTACTGTATTGTACATGGTGTGGATCGCCTCATGGGACCAGACATGTTGAGATCACATGACCAAATAAAACACTTTTTTTCTTAGTATGTATCACTTTGGCCTGTGAAATTAATGAATCATGGCTGACTTCAAATAGTCAATTTTTACAGTTGAACCGGTAGTTGAAAACATAAGCTGTGATGTGGTTCAGCAATGTGGTACTGTGGGCAGGTGAACACTACCCTCTAAAATGACTGTGGATGGTCAAGCGTGGAGATAAGCCTGAATCTGGGCACTTGTCTAAACTATCACAATGTGACTGAGTAGAAGGACTGGGAAGGGTCACCTGCTCTTGCCCTCAAGGTCACTTAAACAATAGAGGTTCCCAGCGTCATTGATAAGAGTCACATACTCTTTTATCTCCAAAAGTAAAAGGAAGCATTAATGGAGTATCTTAAATCAACTCTTTGTATATGTTGTAGAATAGGACTACTTTTATGACTGTTATTTGTTCATTTTCACAGCCTCCAATTCTCCTCAAACATTTTGGCATCTGTTTTAATTCATTATGATGATAAAAAAATTCAGAAGCATTATGACTATTCAAACTGCACGTGCCCCCTTGATGGGTTTTGAATTTAATGCAACTGTAGAGTTTTAGGGGAACATTTTTGATAATAAAGTTGGCTGGTTTACTGTAGTTAACATTTTTTCTTTAAGTTGTTTGTCAGAAATCACACATGTTTTATTTAGTCAATACAATAAAGTTAAACGTTAATGTTGCCGCAAACACAATCTCAAAGCACTTTGTACCTATTTAACGAGGTTTAGTATAGTTTTAGTACGATTTCCTTTTGCGTCAGTAGATGTAAGCTTTAGGGTAAGTTCTGCTGGGAAGACTGTTAAATCAGTACGTATAGATCTAACCAATCATTAGGGGTGTCCTCCATTTAGGATTTACATACTCAAATCAGAATTGTCATGTCTTGCCTATAGTCGACTGATAGTCAAATCGCACGCAAGTGAGTGTGTTTGCACGTGGGGACCACACCAGGTGGTTAACAAGGGTGCAGCGCAACATTTATGCACCAAAAACAATCAAACATTAATTTAAAGAATTTGTTTAGAACAGATTATACAGGATAATAAACGGACTGGGCCTAGGCCAAAGAACTTTATCATATAATATTTTGCTGATCAGTTGTTTAATACATTTTCATTGTTACGGTATCTTGCCTCCTGAGTCTTTCTGGTAGAACTATATTTCCTTCACTTTTTATGCACATTTTGAAGTATGGCATTAAAAACGAATAGTGGAAATACCAAATTTGAAAAAAAGATGATTAATATGCAGAGAGTTTAAGGCAATGGATTTTGATTGTGAAAAAAGAGTAAATGCAGATTATGGAAGATGGAAACATGATTTGCACAGTTAGGAGTGGGGCTTTATTTGAGTGTTTTCTAATACGTTTTAGATTGAATGAATTAGCAATGTCGTAAAATAGTTAGAATTCCTGCCAGTCTGCTTGCCACTGTAATGTTACTCAAAACATGATGTTTTCTTGTAGAACACAACAAAAGTAAGTGCTCCAATCTCCAAGGCCCAGTTTCCCAGACAAGGCTTAGTTTAAGCCCAGGACTATGTCTTAGTTAAATTAGAATATTTATTAGAATGTCGCTTTTACTAAAATGCTTTAGATTTATACCAGAAAGACCCATCCAAGTCCTGTGTAAGGCCTGCCTGATGATGAAGGCAGGGATCGAGCCAATCCCCAAACGAAGTTGAAGAACATCGAACCGATCTTTGGCGTGTATGGTTAAGATTCTGAAATAAAACCGAAAATCGAGTTTTATAAGTTATTGACAGCTTGAAAGATAGCGGGACTTTGACAATTGGATGTAGAGGGGGAGAATATGAGTCAGAGAATACTTATGGGCACCGAATAAAGTTGCGAAAGCAAAACTAAAGGGCCATAAGACAAATTGAGGGATGCCACGTTAGACGAAGAAGTGAAAAGTGAAAACCTTTTGACATTGGACATTATAGGTCCCTTAGGTAATGTTAAAATGAAAGGGCATAATATACTATGAGTATAAGGCTGCAATAAGTCTTGAGAGAGTAACGGTGATGACGACGTACAAATCATAATAGTAAGATAAGCCACGTAAGGCTGCGTTTTATAAAGCCTCGATTGGCAATGATATCGTGGAACTCTCTAACCTTTACTGGAATTCTAAGGAGAATGTTATGGAAGCCGTATTAAGTTATGCCACATTAGGCAATGAGAAGTGCTTTAATTCCTCTAAGATCAACTGATCATGAAGGAATGCTGTATATGAGCACCGCAGTAGGTGATTAGGTCCTAATTTAAGATAACGTACCAATCATGTATTGGGGCAAAATGGGATTGACCTTTATTTATTATTTTGACGGTAGCCACATTGTCACAATTTATGATAATGCGTTTGCGTGACCAATTCGAGCCCCAGAGAACGCTAGCTACGACGACGGGTTAAAAGTCGTACAGAGTGGTTGAAGGAGAAATGGGTGTTAGGGATGAGAATTCAAAAGGTAATGTCTCAGCAAACCACTGTCCTTGAAGATGCCCACCATAACCGACGGGAGGAGCTGCATTGGTAAACAGATCGAAAGTATTGGAGGATTCATATGCACCCAAAATCTAGATGGACCATGTCTGAAAGGAGATCAATGGAGTCAGCTAAATTTAGCAAGTGGGAGATAAAGGAGTGACCTTGCGGGATAATTCTCATTGCGAAATTAAGATGCCCCAAGAGAGCATGTCACATTTGGAAACAGTACGTACGTCAAGGATGGAATTTATTATGGATCTAACTCTAAGGAGTTTCTCATTTGGGAGAGAGGCTTGCATCTTAACTGAATCGAGAATAATGCAGAGGAATTCGAGACATGTCGAAGGGCCGACTGTTTTCTCGTTTGAAAGTGGAACACTTCATTTGCAAAAGACATGCACTGAGCTTTGGGGAGAGGGATAGTCGACTAGCAAAAAAAACGAAGAAAAGAAAGTTTGCAAATTTGCAATTGAAAATATGCGGACTACTTCTACAGCCAAAAGATAGTCTCACTGCGAAACAATGTAAAGAGTATAATTTAACACCCAAAAGTGGCCAATCGGGAGGGTGTGTAGGAATAATTTTAACGCATCTGTTGTGTCTAGCCAAGAACCGCGTCCTGGTAACTTAATTAGGTGAATAGCATCGTCAAGTGAAGCAGAGTAGAGCGAGAAAGGTAAGGAGGGAATGCATTCGTTGATGCTCTCGACGATGTCAGAGTGGGGTGAAGACATTTTGAAAATCAAGCGTTTTTCCCCGAATATTTACATGTAGACTCGAAACGAGGAAAAAGTAGAGCAGCTCAAAGGGCAAACGAGGTAGTCTTTATAGGTTTCTTTAGCTTACAGGTTGCAAACCACATCAAATTCGGCAAAAGCATACAGAGGATTACTAGCAACATAACATGTAGACAGGAGAGAAAGAACGCCAACCCGAAACCCCAGAGAGAGCCCAGTTCGTAAGTAATCCAAGAAGAAGGAATCGTGAGAGGAAAGGAAACTGGAGAGAGTTTCTATATTAATTGGGGTGGAGGGGTGGTGTTTCAGAATTTTTCTGAAGCGACGCCCTAACCTTGCATCCTAGGTCTGAAGTGTCTTGGGCAGATGGATTTCAGGTGAGGGTCCTTGCAGAAGCTCCAAATATGGAGCTTTCCAGTTGAACTTACGCTAAAGCTTCCATTAATGATGTGCATCTCCAGACAAAATGATGGCAATGGCATATTTTAAGATATTTTCTTATTTCAGTTAAGACAGCTCAAACTTTTTCTCAAAGTCTTAAGCCTTGTGTGTAAAAGTGGGCCCAATGCTGTACTGTTCTGAGGGTTTTTTCTTGGGGTTAGCACACATACTTTCATTATTAATCTTTCAAGGTCTGCATGCTTTAGCAAACAGTAGCCATCAGGCCGCATTTTACTTCTGCATTTCTACATTTATTCTCATCCCTCACATCAACTGCCCGTGACCTCTGCGGCATTATAGCTCTTAGCACAGATTGCATTCCATCCCATTGCTCACTTCAATAAGAGTGCTGTAATCCTCATCAAATCCTGAGAATGCAGGGAGAAGAGTTGGAGCTTACTGTTCCCTTGCACAGAATAAATGTCCAAGCATCTCTATTCAGCCAACCTTGGCCAAAGTCCCAGGTGAGACAGCTAAAGGGTTCTATTTAATCTTAACCTGACAAGAGCACTTTGGATAAGAACTCAATCCCTCATCATCTCGGGAGATTAGATCCTCACCCTCAAATCAACTACGACGACAGTACAGACTGAGGTAATAGGCACTTAGATCTGGATGTTTGATCCCAGTGTGTGTTTAGATAAAGAACTCTGCCCAGTTAATTAAACAGCAATGGAAAAGTTCTGGATGAGTAACTAGAGTAACTTGACAAAATGAAATGATTCAGACCCTTAAATCGGCCGATTAATGAATTGCCTCAATAGGGTCTGTTAAAGGGATACTTCACCCAAAAATGTACTCACCCTCATGACATTTCCAACCTGCTGGTAAAATATATTTTGAAGATTGTTGGTGACCAAACAACAGTGGTACCCATTCACTTCAATTGTAAAGACACAAAATCAATGCAAGTCAATTGGTACCGTCGTTCTTCAGTTACAAAAATTCTTCAAAATATTTTCTTTTGTGTTCTGCAGTTGAAAGAAACGAATACTGGTTCGAGGGTGAGTACATTTTTTTTGTACAAAGTTTGTACATTCTTATGCTCTGTTCACACCAAACACAAACAATCGCGTTCCCTGCTATTTATTACTCACAGAAAAAGTTCGTTATTTTCGCGTGAGTGACGCAACGGTGAGTGTTTTTATGCGTCCAGACCTGTCAAACAGTAGGTGTCAATGAGCTCTTTGTGCGAATTTCTTGATCAAGTTTTTCCACTTGCTCGGCCGCCCATTTTGCGTCATTCGCACCGCCTCCCGCGAGTTCACGTCAGTTCGCGTCTTTGCATTGACTTGTATGTTATTTACTCGTGCAAATCGCTCAATTCCCGTTTGGTGTGAACATTTTTACACTATTTTCAGAACAACATGGTGTGTTTTAATGGGTTTTCTTTATTTAGTTATACTTGTAACCCCAGTCAAGCAATAAGTAATTTATGCCTTACTGATTAGAGAAGCGGTGTGTTTAAGGAAAGTAAAGTGTTCAGGTGTATCTGTTCTCTTTTTTTATTTCTTTATCTCTCCCGATTTCATTGGATCAATCAATCTGTTATTGTCAATCAGCCAATAACTGGCAATAATTCTGCCAACTACGCAATAGCTGATAAATGTGGTATATTATCCTTAAGTACTGTGTATATAGTAATGTGTAAAAGCTTAGTGCTTTCAAGAGGCAAATTAATTATTGACTTGCATTGTAAATAAAAAATGCACTAGAGTTGCAGAATGCAATTCTTGCTTAAGGATTTTCT
Source organism: Triplophysa tibetana (assembly GCA_008369825.1). Taxonomy (NCBI): domain Eukaryota; kingdom Metazoa; phylum Chordata; class Actinopteri; order Cypriniformes; family Nemacheilidae; genus Triplophysa; species Triplophysa tibetana. The sequence continues at coordinate 13,997,889 of CM017902.1, forward strand.
TCTTCTTTTTGGAATTGCATTTTTTAACTAGTCAAAATGACTCCACAAACAAAACATTTTCTATTCTAAAGCACAGTGACTAAATAAATTACTGCTTTTCACATCAAACGTTTATTCTTTGGTGTGATTTAAATAGTCAAATACATATTAACATTTTATGTTAATGCCTCTTTACGCCCCAACTAAGGTGGAAAAATAAAGATAATAAAACATTTAAGATTGGCACGAGAATATGATGCCGACACAAATTAGAGTTAATTGCTGCAGCAAAAATAAGCCAATCTTATGCCTCCGCTGCTGTTGTGAAAGAGTAAAACTTTACACCTGTGGGTGGCCTGAACGATTGACTTAAATCGAAGCAGGCACTGTTATTTTAGGGTCAATCAATCAAGCTGAGAGAAAATGTTAGAGAATGCAGCTAATGCCGGGGCCTCACCACAAGATAACTGGGCTGATTTTTCCCCTTCCGACAATCCCAGGTAGAGTCCCGATGAATTTAAAGGGCTCTTCAGATTATTTGATCAGATTTTGATCAGATTTTTTCAACACCTATGGTGTTATGTGTGTGAGTGAATTAACCTGATCAGAAGAACAATGGAGCCCCCTAACCGCAAAAACAGTTGGAATATTTATGATATTTACAATATATTTACAGAAATCCTTATGTGTGGGGGAACCCCAAGGACAAACGCTGTTGATTTTCACGTGGAACAAAACGATACCCAATCAGAAAGCTAGCTGACAGAAGCACAGCAAGCATAGTCATGACTTCAACCAAACCCTTTTCTTTTATCAAAACCATATTACAATGGAATCGGAGTGTGCTGATGCTTTAAGGTAGAACAGAAAAAACAGGTCCAGTGCAGCTAATGAAGCCAATGGACTTTTTCAGGTGATGATGTCATGACTGTTTTACAAAATGGTATTAGGATTCTTTTTTAATTACTGTGAAGACATAAATACAACAATATTTGAAAGTTGGAATAAAATAACATCAAGTGGTGTCACTGTGCCAAGTAAATGCTTTAGACGCGGCTGCTTGAGAAATTTCTCAACAATACAGTAAATAATACTTTTAAAATCGCATAAAACAGTATGTTCAATTATACAGTTTATTTAACACATATATAATAAACATACAGTTTGTGTGCTGACTGCTGTCTTCATCATATCACGGGGCACCACATATTATAGGAGCAAAACCATTCAATCTAAGATTTTTTTGTCCTCATGTTTGTGGTCTCTCACAGTTTGAAACTCTTGAGATTTAAAAAATCTTTTGGTGGGCCCAGCCTTAGACACTGAGACACGGATCAACTTCACATCAGAAATGTTATCGGTTCCATGTGACACAAATCCTCACGTGTGTAAGCAGTATACCAGCAGTATAGGCACACAATAAATCCTGGATTTTCCTAGACATAGTCTTAGATGTCAACTCTGAGCCATATGCTTCACCTGCCGGTAGTGATACCTGAGCCCCCTTTTCTCGCAGGGCCTCATCTAGCCCACTCTGTGGCCTCAGAGGCAAATGGACAAGCTCATCTCCATTTCTCAGCCCAGTGAAGCACACAAAGGAAGCCGTTGTTCCGGGGCTCTGATCCCCCTGAACCCACAGGCCAGAGAACAGGAAGGCTTCAGAGAGTCTGCTAGAGAACAGGAGGAGCGAGAGAGTGTACGTGGTGTAATCAGTTGGCCAATTAAACAGACCCCAGTCTCTCACCCCCATGTAATGAGAGAGGCGGGCATCCAAGGGTTAGTTTATCAACATATGAACCCTGAGTGGGAAGGGCTGATTTTATTCATGTGATGATGCAGAGATAATTTCAACGTTAAGCAATTGAGAATTAAGTGATTTTAGGATTAAAATATTATGCTAATTATTTCAGGTAAGAAAATGTGAGGCCATCTTTTTCACCCAACTCAAACGTACAGCTCACCCATAAATGAAAATTCTGTCATCATTTACTCATCGTCAGGTTGTTTCATACCTGGATAATTTTTGTTTTCTTCTAAACGCAAAGGAAGATATTTTGAAGAATGTCTTTAACCAAACAGATCTCACCCCCATTGATTCCCATAATATTTATATTCCCTACTTTGGCAGTAAATGGGGGACGAAATCTTTGTGGTTCACAACATTCATACAGGTTTGGAACAACCTGACAGTGAGTAAATGATTACTGAATTTTCACTTTTGGGTGAACTGTCCCTTTTAGGCCTTTTTGAGGAATAAAGACCCAATTATTTGTCTGTTCCAATTATGAAGATTTATGTAGTTGGATGGACTTGGTCAGCTAGAACTGTTCGAGACTGCAAAAGCATGTTATTAAAGCTTCCTAATAGCTTTTTAAGCTGCTTTTAGGTGTCAGGTACCAGAAAAGTAATTAATGCAAGAGAAAAGACCTAAAAAACTAATCCAAAGCGAAACTTGAGACGCATGTAATTTTACTTGGGTGGCTGTTGAGCTCCTGAAATTGCAGTGTAAGATGTTCAGGTTCCCTTTCAGAAACACTTTTTACGGTTCATTGCGGATGCCAAACGGTGTGACCTTTTCTCCTGATTATTCATGCGAGTTTCTTCATTTTTCATCCTTTTCAGCAAATGTCTATATTGAAGGGGAAATTTGAGTTTACGTTTTGTTGTAACATGTGATTCAACGTTTTAAATAAATAATAATATCTTGTAATTTCAAACCTGCATGGCTTTCTTTCCTCTGCAGAACAAAGATATTTTGAAAATTTTGGTAATCGAACAGTTGCGGCATCAATTCACCTATATTGCATAGACATAAAACGTATGCAAGTCAATGGGTACAGCCATTGTTTGCTTATCAAACTTCTTCAAAATATCTTATTATCTGATGTGCAGAAGAAAGAAATTCGCACAGATTTGAAATAGCATGAGCGTGAGAAAGCCATGAAAGGATTTACATTTTTTGAGTGCACTTTCACTTTTAAATTGAACGAGGAAGGCTGTGTCAAAAATTGAAATCATAGTGAAATAAATGCTAAAAATCTAACTTTGAAGCTCATTATTTCAGAATTAGATTGTGAGACTTAAGTCTAGTCTTGGGTCACAGATAGCACCATGTGACAACATGGCCCGTTTGGTCAAAATGTGTTCAATGAACAGTATCTTTCCTAAGCAACAGAAGTTGAAATGTTTAATAGCTTTTAGCCAGGACTTAAAATTTTGTGCCTACACAAAAACTGGAAATGATCCACTGCGAGTGAAAATGATTCACTACGAGCTCCTTTTTAATCATATCTCAATGTGACCCTCCTCCTCACAAACACATAAATACACACCTCAGGGATTTTCCACACAAATCTCACTAATCTTGACTCGACCTGATCGGGTAACAACACGACATTATTCGAAATTTATTGCCGTACGTCATCTCCTTTATCCACATGATAGCCAGAGGGATTTGATGGAATCTTTAAATGGCAGTTTTATATAATGATTGTTAGTTCAGTGTTGATCCGCGCATGGAAAAAGCTATGAGAAGGATTTACTCTATGAATAGATTTGATTCTTTACCTGTGCCTCTTGAATAGCTTTGAATACCTCGTGTTTCAAAATCCTTTATTTTTTCCTTTAGTTAAATACAGTCTTGATGGACATTGATGTGTTTATAACTGCCGTTGACATTGAAGGTTTAAGAAGATTTTACATTATTTTACATTAAGTTAGCTAAATTAAACCATCATCAAAAATGCCAAATACCAAGAAATTAGTTTGTAAAACCACAGAGTTCTCCTGTACTTGTTTTGGTCAAGTGCTCTTGTATTGTCCTTAGGGCCTTTGTATTTTACAGCTGACATGTCTGTGTGCTGGTCATCATTGATAAATGAGCACGAGGGGACCAATCACAACAAAGCCATAAAAGCCGCCACAAATAACCCCCTTGATTTTATATCCCTGACCTGGTGCTTTTACGACACCATGACTTCCTGTGGAGGTGGACTCTCATACCTAAGCATTCAATGACTAATGTAAGACAAAGACAATGTGGTCAGATCCTGTAGGAATTCCTGTAGGCTGATGGTAAATTTAATGCTTGTTTAGTCAGCATTTTGGATTGGTTTTATTTGTGTGGTTACCCAAGCATTTTTATCAGCTGTTGCTGGAAAAATAAAAAGAACTGAAGAGATGAAAAGAGCATCCATTGGCACTAGTTTTTGCTGAATTTGAGAGGAAATATCAGGTAACTGAAACATTTTAATTTTTTATGGTGTTGCCGTGTGATGAGTTTGGGCGTATATGCACATATTAACATGAGGCAGTGGTGTCATGTTTACCGGTTAATGTGATCCTTTTTATCTTGTCTTTATTGGAACCCTAGGCGTTTGGATCCTTATAGCTTATTTTTCTTCTCCTTGCAATATTTCAAGTGCTTAAATATTTCAACATGACATGTGGGCTTAAGCATTTTTCACTCGAGTTGACAGGTTCTGGGTAGCACTATGCAGGTGCTTCCATGTGAACTGTAGGAACTGTTTTTTTTCTTCCCCTTCATGTCAAGACAAAGTGGTTTTATATTATACTGTATACTAAACATGACATTCTGGAGAGATGGGAATTCAGAAACATTATGAAATATCCTTCTTGGGACAGTTAGAAATGAATGTATTTTACGAAGATGGTATGTGAACTTTGGTCTTCTAAATCAAATTTCTGACATCTCGTGCACTTTTGGCCTCATTTTTGAATTGTAACCTCAAAAATAGCCCACTGTGTAATATTCATTAACGAAATGAATACATTGAACAGCTCTTGGTCCTCAGGGCACCAGAAAAGCCCATTAGCTCTTGAGAAGGGCGTGTCTATCAGCGCATAGAGAAGAAGAGCACATCAAGTATTCTGGATATCTCCTGGTTTCAAAACAGGGCAGTAAATCTGCCAACAATGACTTGTGTGGTTAAAAAGCTGCTAGAACAGTGAGTGTTCCCTTTAAAATGTAGGACTTGGTTTGTTATTAATGTTTACGAACATTTTGCAATACTGCACATGATGAAATAATTTCAGTCCCTTTGGCTATGAATTATGAATTATATTCTCACCTAAGTAACATAAGATAAGACACCTATGGTATTGTAATTCCAATTTAATTCTTTTTTGTTCTCATGTGGTTAACCATGAACCACCACATTTTTATGTCACCTTTAAGGAACTAAGTAGAACGACTGAGTTGTTGCTTTTTTATTTGCTTTTTAAAACACTGTGAGCTTTGTTTTTTTAGGAGGATAACTAATAAAAATAGGAAGCTGTTTCACTACCAAGAAGTCGAAGACCCTAAAATCATATCAATTTGTCTCTCTGACGTTTCTTACAAGTCCTGTTAAGCCTCTTTGTTTTTAATTCTGCTGTTTCCCTTAAGGCAAGACACATCCGTGAGGTGGAGGGTCTGCATTCTTCACCAAAATCAGTTGAAAGAACATTTGCTCAGTTTTCACATTTGTCAGGGTGGATTAACTCAAACTGAGAACTGAAGTGTGTAATAATATATACATGATAGCATACACATTTCATTGGAACTTGAGATCCACAGACTTAAATAAGAAATACCAAGCCATCCTGTTCAAGAATAAACCAGACGTTCAAACCGTCAGGAATTTATTTGACAATATCATAAGTGAGTTTTTATTTGGCACTTATTAAAGGATGATCCACCATTTTGAGGTTTTTAAGTGCTTTGGGTAGTCCGGGAACATTCCTGTAATTCAATTCTAAGCCTGTCAGCACATCAGCATCAGACTGGTAAACCTCAAAGGATGCACTAAAACTCACTGTGTATTTACACGAGACATGAAGATTTCACAGCTGTATATTCACTGTGGCAGCCTTGAGGGAGATGCAGTATATGAGCAGTTTCTTATATTTCATTGATATATTTCACAGTGTTCTCACATGCAGCATCTTATGTGGGTTTTTTTTAGGATTGGCATAAGGCCATAATATTACAGTTTGTCACAGTGGCTGTAAAAAAAGAACATTGCTTATTTTCACATGTCAGCAGTCTGAGTCAAATTTAACAGTTGGGTTGAAATGGTGATACTTGTCTTTTCTAAAATAATAAGCAGCTTTATTCATTTGATATGACTCGAAAGGTATCTGTAGTAAAACTTTCTCGACCGGCATCAAACTTCGTTGTGCAGGATTACGCTCACAGACCACCAAAAGTCTACTCATCGTTTTTTTGATGCGCACAGAAATTTAAAATTGCTAACTTTAGTCACAGTGCCACACATCATAATGTATTGTATTGTATATTCTGCTGCTGTTGGTTTCTTTACGTGCCTGGTAAATTATTTTAGTATAAAGAGCCGGTCACATTATAACGATAAATATAACATAAAGTTTTAAAAATCGTTCTTCATTAGCAAATAAGCTGGGTTCACATCACAACTATAATGATAAAGATACACAGAATGGTATCGTCGGGATCACTTTCAGAACAATTTTTTGTCTGAACGTTTTATTGTTTAAAGAACCTAGACGAATTAATTATTTTCTACACGAGAATTTGATATTTTAAAGTAATAGCTCAATTCAATATGTTGCCTAGGGTTGTCACCGGTATTGACAAAAAAGAGTACTGGGTTAATGCTACATATAACAAACTCTCTCATTATTTGTTTATTTAAAACGCGAAACTATCATTATGCTGAAATCTTTTGACCACGATAATCTTGTGGTCAAAATCTAATTTCATGACATTCCTAATGCTGCCCCTAAAAGACAATCAAGCACCACATGTCTTTAGTGGATTTATAGTATTGATATCTGCTTATGCATCAAAAAATCAATTTGTAATTTCCTCATTTTTGTGTATACAGCATCTACATGTAATCTAGCAGAGTGATGGTTTTCGTTTAAGGTTAAGGAGGGGGTGTGTTTTGGGGGCGGTGCTAAGTGTGTTTGCGTGAATGGTAATTACTTGGGCTAGACTGACTTGACACCAGACTGTTGGCCTCACACAATGGCTAGAAGCTCCGCCCCCAAACTGCACCTGCTGTCCTATCAAAAGCGGGGGTTGTCGGGAGGTTGGGGTCTGTGATTTCTGTGCTGTTGTTGTGGGACAGAGCTGAAATGGAAAATGACTTCTAAGCTTTTTCCGTCCTTTGCTTTTGAAAGTTTTAGTTAGCATAGGAATACATACTTTATATGCACATCTGTCTGTAGATCTCTGAATGCTTTTTTGTTTTACAAACCAAAGGTAAGTCTCTGTTTCCTAAATTGTATACATTTTGTATTCATTTTAGCTCATTTGTGAAACATTCATTAATGTTTTAGCATTCTCTGTATGACAATTATTTTGTTATAGTTCTGTATTTTTTATTATATTATATATAGGAAGATTTCAGATATTTACATACTAGTTTTCGAGAGCAAATCTTTTGAACGTATCAACAGACATCAGACACTGTGACAGACATCAGGAAACACTATTAAGGGGTTAGAGGCTCTCAAATCTTTTTTTAAAGAAATAAGTTACCATGGTTAACTTCCATGCAGTGTTGGTTATTCAGGTGGCTTCAAAGATCACTGAAGCAATAGAAAGGCCTCTACTTTGGTTCCCAAACCAGTCAGATGGCAGCTGACCTCCGCAACTCATTTTCATTGGATTCATTTCACTGAAATACAATTACATTCAGAGAATACATTTAAATGGTCCAATTGTCAAAGGCCACGATAATTCTGGCGAATTAAGAACAATCTGTCCACAATGTGTGTGTGTTTGTGTGCTTGCGTGCGTGCGTGCGTGAGTGAGTTTTACATGAGTTAGATTCAAACAACCATTTTACGCTCTTTACACTAAACACACTGCTTTCAAGTCCCTACAAGTCCACCACGAGCCGGTATATGACCTGAGAGCACTTGTGTTAGGAGCTGAAAAGACTTCAGACCACAGGTCCCTGTGTGTGTTCTAACCTCCGGGTCAGTGTAGCTCTTTGCTGTTGTGGTGTCAGTCATTATAAATGTGTGATCTCCAGAGACCCTCCGACACAGCGTGTCACTGCCGCAAGATTAATGATGTTCATCTGTTTGCTTAAAACCACACACTTTATCTGATGAAGTATTTATATCCTGGAGGGAAATTGTAGAACGGATGTTAAATACATCAGAGGCTTACAATTTCTTTTTTATAAACAACTAATTGTCTAATCAAATGATTTAAAGAGAGTGATCCAACTGTAGGTTTGCATTAAAGTGGGATGCAAAAAGTAAATAAAAATTGACTGAAACAAGCGCTGGGTCATGTTAAAGTGCTTCGAGAATGTATGTCCAGTCTTAATGATTAACGTCTTAGGTCAGCATGCCTTACTGCTCCTTAAAATGCCAGGGGCAGGTGAGAGAGGCTTTTTAGCGTAAGACATTTCAACTATGTGGCCAGACATCAGGAAGACATGTGGATTCAGTACTTGGATGTCAATGGCCTAGACTACTGTTTGAGATTATAGATACTTAAACCTAGGGCCAAAACCATAGTTTTGTTTGTGACTTTATGGATTCAGTTTATTATCGCAAAAGAACAAATGTTTTATTCCGTGCAGACCAAAAACCAGGGATGTATTGAGACACTTTGTCCTGACAGACAAATGGTTGTCAGTCGTGACAATTGTTATAGGGTTCTCTGTGTCATTGAACAATTACAGGAAGTCATTTATCTTATCTTTAACTGTTTATTTTTAGGTGTCGCTATCTGTCTCTAAACATGGCAACAGATCTGGCCTTAGTAACTGTTCTTACTCAGCTTCTACTTGATATGGTGATGAGTGACAACATCGACTTCTACAACCTCATGCCTGCTGTAGAGAGTGAGTGTGTGTTTGTTTTATTTATTTGTTTTTATTTTATTCGAATTTACACCAACGTAGCCTATTTGCATACAACAGTTAATGAATGTAATAATGCTAACATTGTTAAAAACATAACCGTAAGTGTTTATGTGTGCACAGCGACTCCATACCCCGAGAGTTTCAAGTGCTTTACATGTGATCAAGCCACAGACAACTACAGCTGTAATCGCTGGGCAGAGGATGTGTGGTGCCCTCAGAGTGAGTGTGTTTCTTTCTCACAAACACAACCATATATTATTTATATATTATATATTATTAAAAAGATTTTGGCAAGCCATCTAGAAATTATAGTTTTACATCAGTTAAATTCAGTGTTTTCTGCATTCTGTTTTCTGTTGGAATAGATCAAGGATATGTTTAGATTTAAATGGAATCTTCTTTTTGGGAAATTATAGCTGAAACTGAACAGTTTAGGATATGAAGTGAACCAGGATATTGACTCCGTGTCTGTTCTTTCATCTGTAGATACCCAATACTGTATGACAATACATCGCTTCAATCATAATGGGAAGACAAAGTCTGTTACCAAAAGATGTGCAGCGCATGAAGAATGCCGGTTAGCAGGCTGCAGACATCACAAAAACCCACATCATCTGGTGAGTGTCCATCTATACAGCCAATGAAAAAAATAAGAGGCCATTCCAAAATTTATTATTTGTTTTTCGTGCCTTACTATTTATAGGAATGTGTTTAGGGAAAATTATTATTTTTGTTTAATTCTAGTGATTAGTAATCATTTTGTTTTAACATTTCTCCCAATTTTCAAATGAATTTTTTTATTTGCATTTGGTTGCAGAAAGTTGAACAAACTGGTTAAAACCATAAAAAAGAAAACAATGTCTGCAGATCTTGAATGGTGCAAAGAAAACAAGTTCATATCCATGTTAAAACAGCACAAAACTAATGTTTTATATATATTTGAATATTTTAGGGAATATGCCTGATTTTTTTCACAACTTTCATGCCTCTTACAGTAAAAGTGCATTTTCAAAGCACCAAGCATTCTCCTCTTTCACATTGCTGTTGGATTACTTTGTATCATTCTTGAGGTTTGTTTCTGTTAAAATGCCAGAAATGCTGACTAAAGGCAAAACTGGAGTGGGCTTTTAATTTTCATATGATACATTGTTAAAATATGTATATTTAAATATTGTTTACAGTATATGCTTTTTTTTCCTCAATTTGAATATGCATATAATAAGATTCATAAAATATCAAACAATTCAGATGCATTTATTCATAGTTGTATCACCATTTGTATTGCTTCTGTCTTGCAGGAGTGTGTCTCTTGTTGTGAAGGGATGGTTTGTAATGTCGATCTGCCAACCAATCACACTAATGCAGTGTTTGCTCAGAGACGAACCCACAGCTCAGCGGCACCTACTTTCAAGACCCGGGACACTGTGTTCCTGCTTATCACAGTTCTGACTGGACTTTTTCCATTATGACCCTCAATCATGATCGGTGATGAATAGCACAACAGAAAATGACTTATCTCCACTTGAGATCGCTTACAGTCTAAAATATAGTTGCTGTTTCAATATTTTCAGCTTGTTCAGCATCTGTTTGGCCTTCAGACGTCTTCAAAGGAAATGGAAGGAGACTGTCAGTTAACCAATGGTTGAAGCGTTGTGTACTGTATTGTCCAATCAGATCTGAATGAGCAAGATCTTTTAATCCGATTCAAGTGCTGCTTGTGACAACTGGTTACTAATTACGCGCTAAATAGGACAGAAAAACAGACGCGGCATTTAGCTGCAATGAAAGTGAATGTTAATACTGATACTTCACTGCATTTGTATTGAGCAAACTGAGCCTGAAACTGAGCATTGAAAGTCTCTGTATGGGGAGGATGGTTTGCTCGATGGCTCTGATCCCAGATTCTGTCATACAATCCAATGTGAGGACGCCGAACGTATTGTTCCCTCGAAACAATGCGGAAGTCTCTGAAAGAGATCTTGATTGTTACATATGTAAATATATCAGTGCTTTAAGAGCATGGACGAGGATAAATCGCAGAAAGCACTAGAAAATAATAAATGCACTGAGTAATAAATGAACAAAGTGTTTACTATGATTTGGGTCATTCTAGTTTGGTGATTTCACTTTTTTTTCTAAGCATTTTTTAGCCCATGAAGCAAATAAATACAATTGTGACCTAATTGAACGCATATTCATTTAAAAAAGGCATTTTATTTAGGAAGTATATAAATACTACATGTTATAATAATAATATAAGATGTTTACGAAATAAGCCAATGCAAATTTACATTTGAATGTATTGTTGGGTTACCAATTTTTTTTTTTAATGGAACAATGCATTATGTAAACAAATTAGGTGTTAAGAATACATGAAAACCAAACAAATTTAAACTAGATCTGTAGAATTTTTTTTAATTTTGCAGTGAGGGCATCTCCTTTCCCATGATGATTGATGCAAGTTATTACAAATGATCTTGTTTACTGGGTTGTAGCCCTGAAGCTTGTCACAGATTGTAAATTGTTCCTCATCTCTTTAATCTACAACATACCGCTGTGCTTTTCTGTATGGAAACAGCAGGGATCTCTACACATTGAATATAAAGCTTTTAAAACTCCTTCCGTGCTGATCTGAAACATGTTTTGTGTTTTTACATGAGACACTCTGGGTTTGAATTTGGAGGAGGGAGCTGGAATTGATTATTACAAAAGAGCAAATATCTCCCACCCCTAGAGCCCCCAGCACAATAAAAAGATTCCCAAGAGAATCTTGGTGTGGAACACAAGCCGTGAACCATTTGTTTCATTGCTGTCTAAATAATAATAACAGTTGTGTTGGGTGTGCTTGTGTCTTGTTTCCAACTCTAGAAAATATTCATAGGAAGAAAACATTAACAAGTGGGGACGGAATAGTGTATAGTTAATATCTTTTTTATTTTCAAAACCAAGTCTGTTGGAGGTGTTCATTCAAACTTACAATACATGTTACAGCTATTTTTTCAAGTTTGTGTATTTGTCCCTAGAGATGATACTGTAGGTTGCCACAGTTATAAATGATTATAACAAGTCTTTATAACCGTGTGTGTGTGTGTCCTGCTCCGCTCACTGTCTCGCCGTGTGTTGTTTGCACTGGCTGTTGGCTATCTTTGTTCTGGTTTTATTAGGCGTGGAGCTGGAGTCTGTCACTTTCAGCCTTTGGAGGGTCATTTATCTCCCATTGAGTAAAATAGTATCAGGGCTGCTGGCCTCATCTGCACCGCCTGCATCTTTATTATTCAGAAGCCACTCTGGACAAACAAAAAAGAACAAAGCTCATGTGACGCAGTTTTGATAATGAAGAATATTTGAGGAAGTCAAATATTACAGTTTAATAATAAACAGTGTGGTTCCGATTTTCAAGAAAGCAGGGAATTAATAACAATCAGGAAATATACATTAAAGTGTTTAAAGGTTTCGTAAATATATAAAACTGACAGATTAATTGCTTCTATTAAAACACACAAGATGCTTTTGAACATTATGCTTTTACAAATATATGCTAGCTTGAAACAAAAGACAAACCAATACAAAGACATTCTGAAATGTATACAGTACAGTAATTACATTTTTCAGTTCAAAATTTATATTGAAAATTAAATGAAAATACAAAATAAAATTAATTTTCATGAGTAGTTAAAGACTGCTGAAATATGAAATGTAATAATTGTTCGAGAAAGGTCACTGGACAAAAATACAATTCAAACTACAGTACAGATGCATTGGGAAGTCCCCACAACTCAAAAATTTGCATGATTGAATTCCTGGATTATCTAGTGATGCATTTGTATCGCAATGAGTTATGATATAAGTAGCCTAGTACAAAAACCTCATTCACTTCCTGAATTTTATTTGCTTTGTTCAAACAATGAACAACCTTTATTCAACCTAATTCATTTTTCATAGTTGCGCCACATACGGTTAATGTGCATTTCATTGAAGTCTGGTGATGGATGATGTCTTCTCACAAGAATTTTTGATAATTGTGTTCTTGATCTTGTTAAGAAAGTAACCTGTGATTGGTCGCATGATGCACACGATTCCATCTTTAGGAAATGACATAAAAGGAATTAATACTACCTCATTTAAAGAACATATACTGCCATCATTAAAATGTCACATAAATATTTTGTCAATTAATGCTAGCTTTTTACATCATGAACAAGTCTGGTTTAAATCTGTGAGCATAGTCCAACCGTTTGAAAAATCCAACTGTTCTTCTTTAGTCAATGTGAATGACATTTTTGTGCAAAAAAGAAGCGATTACCCAAAGAATATAAGATGCTACACAGGCTCTTGACACTACTGTTCAATCCAGAAACGTACTTTGATCACAATTACCCTTCAGGACAAGCTTTGTTTTCTATGTTAATCCCAACATAGCCCTGGCAGCATTTGATCATTGGATCTGGTCTGTCCTGTAATCCGAATGCATCAGCCTGCCTGCTTTGTGCCAGCAAGCGGGTCTTAACATTCCAGTGCAGGGCCAGAGTTCAGTGCGCTAATTGGCAGCAGGCAGTGTTTCCTGAGAGATTTTCTTCTCTATGAGGATCTGACCCCTCAGAAACCTGGTTTAGCAGAGTCGGGTCTCACACACAGCCCTGTCCCCTTTGTGGCACTTAGTCACGAGAGTATAAAACACCAGTGGCCGGAAAGTTTATCTGATGGAATGCAGAACAGTCGTGTACCTTGGTGTTATGCATCTGTGTTCTTTAAATACCAGCATTGGCTGGCAAACATAGTAGACTGTGTGAAATTCATGAAAAAGAGTAAAAGTCTTAAACAAATAATAACATGGGTTGGAATGATCAGGCATCTGACAATAATAGATTATATTGACAATTCAATGAAATAGTTTAAAAAAATCTCACTTGCTTCTTTGTGTTGGAATTAAGTGCATTGTCCAGTTATGCTCTTAGATTGTTCTGATTTTTGATATTTGTAAAATAACTAATCGTGTAAATGCCACTGTAGGCATTTATTTATTCATCCGGTGAATCTTACTCGGCGTCTTATTCGCAAAATTTGTGTACGGATGAAAATCAATTTTTACTCTCCACGTATTTACTGCATTATGTAGATTTACTATTTATTTATTTACTTGTTTATTTATTTGTTTGTTTACAAAATTCATTTAATTGATAAACTATTTATATTGACTATTTATTGGTAGACAAACATTCTGAAAATATGTTTTATGGTGTGACAGGATTTTTTTTAAACAAAACTAAAAATGAAGATGAATCTCACTCTTTTATATATTATAGGTAAAAATATCAATAATAAAAATAATTATATAATAGACGGTTTGATTGTAAGTGTTTGCTGTAACACCATATAACAACTTTCCTTGTATATTTGTTGTTATATTTATTTATATTTATTATAATTCAAAATATAAAAAATGTGTATTATTATGTTTATAGTTTTTCTTATTGTTATTTTATTACATGCAATTATTTGTCTGTTTACTATATTTTTATGTAATTGCTAAACTATTCATACTTATCCAAACATTTATTCTGTGAATCAGCTTTTTAGGAGCAATAGAACCACAAACTAGAAGTTGTTGAGAGAACAGCATAAAAAAAACAAAGATTTAATTTTGAGCCACATTATGAACTATTACATCAAACATCTCATGCTCATCAAACAATATATGACCAGCCCCTGGTCAGGAGGGTCAAACTTATTCTGCTGTGGTGACGACGTTCAGCTGACAGAAAAGAAACAGGTGTATGTGACTCTGTGATCTTTAACTACATGTTTAGAGGACTTTCTGTGAAGTATGAGGTCTTGCTGAGATCATACACCCCCTGTGATGCCAACAACCCTTTCAACATGAAGAAGAAACAAAACTTATGGCTGATGGAAAATGCATATTTGGCCCCTCTTGACCCTCTCTCCCAAAACATTTAAAGGCACCATGGACCAAAATAGAATTTAGGTTCAGACTACGTTTGGGTTTGATCAAATGGAAACTAGTGGGAGCTTTGTTAAAATCATTAGAATTTTTGCTGAAATAAAAAATAATAGCTGTATTTAACATAAAGTCATGAAATCTACACTAATACAGTATCATTTAATAATGTTCCCATGTGTTTTTTGTACCCCAAAAAACAATATAAATGCAAAACATGTAAAAGGAAGTTATGTAAGAGGTAAAAATTAGAAAATCAATGTTTTTGAGATGGGCACAAACATTTGTCCCATTCAGTTAATGTGACTGACATCAGTGGTCCTTGAAGAGACCCTAGCTGATGATTGAAGTGTGCCTGAGGGGCTCAAACGTTCCCCACTGTCCCTCTCGTGTGAATCTTCAAAGCCATCGCATTTATTCAGTTTGAGATGATCATGCATGCCAACCAGCTCAACTGGAAACCTGCTGTCAGGTAAGAGGACATACCAGGTGTGTTAATGGCCTCTGGAGGTAAATACAGTAGCAGTAGGATGTGATGAGTAATGAATTGTGATGACTTGTCAAGTCATCAGAGTGTTTGGAAAGATATTGAAAGACAAATCCTTTTTTCCATGGACTGTGAATACTGTTGGATTATGACTGTCTTGTTGAATATTATGTTGAATGTCTTTGATAAAAGAAACTACACTCTCACGTCTGTGAAAAAAAGGGATCTTCTCCATTACGAACCTTACCACAGCTCTTCCTTTAACACAAACACAATTAAGTTGCTTTCATACAGAGAGCGTGCGAGTTGTACAATAACTGATGGTGTTAGTTTGCAGTTGCTGTGTCCTGGGGCAGAAATGACAATGGCAGTTTAATCTGTTCGTTACCTTTTACCTCTGTTTTTATGCAGCTCTTTTTTACAGGACCTTAGTGGATATTTAATTGAAGAAATCTACCCAAGGAAATAACACACTCTCAAACTTTGCACTAACAAGATCCAACTTCATTTTTTTCTGATATCTGCAGTAATAAAAATTGAACACACTATTGTGTTTGTACAAAGTAACACAGATGTGTGCTCAACATGAACAATGTAAAGAACTTTTTATAAGAAAAACATTTTCTCACTTTAAACATTTCATATTTCAAAAAGCATTTTCTTTCTTAATTTGATATGTAAAAATGTTACACATTTTTCCAGTAATACAGTTGATGCCAACATATAAAAAACATACAATCTAATTTGGCACTACACTATATGCACTTTGAATCAACACTTTAAATGGACTATTCACCCAAAAAATAAAATTCTATTATCGTTTACTCACCCTCGACTTGTTACAAATCGGAATAAATGTATTTGTTCTGACGAATACAGAGAAATATATTTGAAAGTTTGTAACCAAACAGTTCTTGGCCACCATTGACTACCATAGTAGGAAGAAATACAATTGTACTCAAAAGTGCCCCAGAAATGGTTTCTACAATCTTCAAAATATCTTGAGTAGTTCGAGCTTCAGTTCGAGCTTAATTGTCCTTTTGCTACATGTGGGGGACATACAGTGGAACGAAATGTCATGCCTCACAGGACCATGGTGCTACATATATACAGGCATACATAACTATCTTACTGATGGTTTGACAATAAATATACTATGTGTAAAAAAAATGAAATTAGCAAATATTTTGTGTTTAAAAGAAAAAAATTGTATTCAGCCAAGAATTGTTTGGTTACAAGCATTCTACCAAATATCTTTCTCTTTGTTCATCAGAACAAGAACATTATACAGATTTGGAGGGTAAGTTTGTTCTTGGACTTGAGATTTTTGAGTGAACTGTCCCTTTAACTCTGAGATTACTTGCTACACGAGTCCATAAGATTTTTAGCCAACCACTGCTTATTCAGCATTGTTCCTCCAATGTCTTTGTGAGTCTCTGTTTCTCTACTCTTCGTTGTTCATTTCAACCTTTAGTAAAATTATCCTTATCTCGTGGCTCTGCATACCAGTGAGACACTGCACTTCCATTACATGAAATGTGACCCTTCAGGAGGAGGTTGTAATTATGGCTGAACGGCTGATTTTAGATTTCGACTTCAAGCGGAATTCAGTCATGCACAAAATTTGTACATGGTGCTGATGTCCTTTTTTACATCACGATGGGCAGTTGTAACAGGCTGTTTCAGTGATATCCTGTCTTGCGCAATTAGTGGACTCTATCTCAGCCTGTCAGACTGGAAAATCATCTTCGAATGAGTGAATTGGTAGTATATATTTCTCAAGCTAACTAAATAAATCACATTGTATCTATCCAGACTGAAACATTTATTTGCCAAGCCCCATATTGTGAGTTAAAATGTGGTGACAGATACAAAAATGCAAAAACATGAAGAACAATGTAAGGTCTTTAGGTTTTTGTCAAGCTGACGTTTCACTGAGAGACATGAATCTGGCTTGTCTTGTATTTCTGTAAGTGATGACCACCTGTCACGAACATGCAAAGAAAACAATTTTGTTATAAGAATAAAAACAAAGACAATTAATGGACAATGTAAAATACACTGATATATGTTCATACTGATATATGTTCATACTGATATACGTTCTAAATTCACTAATTTTGATGCAACCTCATTTTGCATCCACACAGGTCCCGTAGCATATATTTAAATAGAAGCTGCATATTTTACATGTGTAAATCACATTAAAACAGTATTTACATGTTTTAACCCTGCCATTAATCTATCTGCACTTCCAAGCCTAACAGCAGAGGCTTTCTTCATTGCCTTCTAAACCCACTCACTACAAACCAAACGCTCATCCTGTGTAGATCTACCCTGAGCACTAGAGCTTTGAAGTGGATCCTTAGGCACAGACTTTTGAGTAGCTACGATGGATTTACTCACACATATAAATGCCCAAGAATGTTTCCATTGGAAGTCTGTCACCTCAACACACCAAAATCTCTTTTAACATACCCAGAAAACTGTTAATAATTGTGTTTCATATGTTACATACAAGAAAGTAGAGAATGTGCTGTAATGTGTCTTATTTAATATATTTATTAAGAAAATATATATTTTTAATATGTGTAGCCTGTTTACTGTCACCCGTTCCGTATACGGGACACCTAAGTTTGCATCAATATTGTGCATGTAATTTCTAATCAAATCATGACAAACTATATATCATTGGAAAGGTCTAAGACTCTGGAAAACAGATTTCTTTGGTGTTTTTTTAAATAATTTCTGTAGGGAGAGTAATTGATTATTTTTATAAAGAGTGTGCTTGGATTTTTTGTTATCCTTTTGCGACACAATTTTTTAAATCTATTTTTAATCAAAGATTTATTTTACAATAAACCTAACAACATACCTTTAATTTTTTTGTGTGTGATTTTTTTAGCAATAATCAGCTACTTTTCTCTTTTCGAAGAGACACCAACCCTAAGTCTGTATTCCAAAGAATTTATGAGTTACCACCATTTTAGTTCCAACATGCGTTTTCATGTGTAGGCTCAAAAAGGGCTCGGACAGTAAACAGGTTTAAGGACCTAAAACATCAACAATTGCTTCATGGTTATTTTGTTTTATTTACATCATATGTCTCATTTTGTCTTTATCGTTGCCTTGGGGAAAACATTTTGGATATTTGTGGTATGGAATATTTTCCAATAATATTTGGAGGTTAAGTAGACAATTTGTTAATAACAAGTAAGGCACATTTACTGCGATCATAAATAATATAATGTGTGAGGTTGATCCTTTTAATCAACATGATTCACTGTACAGTAATAACAGAGACAGTCCCATTGAAGCTGCCTGGGGATAAGTGCAATACTCAAAAGTACAACAGTGACGGGGGGTCTCTGACACTCCCCAGTTTATGGGTCACCCCCCTCATGGCTTTTATCTTGCCCTCACAAAAATGTTAACTTTCACGTGACTCAAGGGAGGCAACACAGACGACATCTCAAGGTGCTTAAAACCTGCTGAATGAATATATGAGCATATTCTGTGTTTTTAGGACAACAGAATTGTTTTGAAGCATTTGCTCTATTTACATGAAGAAAATGACAAAATAATTGTTTACTCTGTTCAAAACTTTATGTTTGTATGGAGATTAAACATAGCAAATAATTTTGTGATGTAGGCTGTCACACATTATAATAATATGCTGTACTGTATTACATGTATCATGAAGAATTTTGAGTATTTATGTTTTCTTTTTCAACAATACAGATTCTTGGCTGTGGTTCTTAGAGAGAAAGTGCTAGATTTGACATTTCAGTCACTTTTGTGGTTTATTCACCAGCAGAGGGCCAACAGAATAGACTGTGTCTCAAAAACTTTAGCCGACTTACAAGACCCAATTTAATAAAGGGAACACCAGTGCATGTCTCCATACTGCCTCCAAAATACAGGTCATTTAAAGCAAAAATAAAATGTTTTGAATGTATAAAGCTTTAAGCCAACATATCAGCTGTTAGAGCTGATATATATAAAAGCATTTGATGTGCTATTGTGACTCCAGGTATAGGCATGCTTACCAGTGTAGTATATCATGTGTGTGTGCAATTTATACATTGTGAGTAACTTTAGATTATAAAAATGTCCTTATATAAATGTTTACACATACAAAATATAACTTTTAAAGGGATAGTTCACCCATATGAAAATTCTACCTTCATTTACCCCCACTTTGTTTTAAAAAGGTATACATTTCTTTGTTCTTTTGCAACACTAAGAAAAATATTCGGAAGAATGTTAGCAATTTTCAGTTCTGGGACATTATCCAATACCATAGTTGAAAGAAATATTGAATATATTTTTGTTCTGTTGAACAAAAAATGAGATATCTTGATCAATTTAGGAAAATAAACAGATATGGGGCACCTTTCACTAACTATATTTTTTCCTACTATGGTAGTGAATGTTGTCTCAGAAAAGAAAATTGCTATCATTCTTCTCAATATGTTTCTCTGTGTTCATTAGACCAAAGTAATTCATACAGGTATGCAATTACATGAGGGTGAGTCAATTTCATTTTGAGGCGAACTATACCTTCAAGTGCATCCTACATTTTGAACAGATCAGTTAAAACGTGATTTTTATTATCTTTGTATGAAAAGCATTGTGTCTATGTGGTTTCTACACTTTTGTAGCTTCAGAAGTGTATGTGTGTGTTTATGTATGTGTGCGTATCCATCGGGACGCGCCTCCTCTCGACCTCTGATAGGCTCAGTCGAGCGTCTCATCCGCCTTTTAGGAAACCCTTGAGTTCACAGGATTCAGCTCGGACGTGTCATGAGTATAGAAAACTGAGTGGAGACTATCGACATAGGTGACTTTATTCGCTACAATAAGGATACATCTTCCGCGACAAAAGTTTTACCACAGTTGTTCGAGTCATTTTAGGTAAGTAAGCGGAACGTTGTCATTTGACCTGCTGCGTCTGTAGGCTACTGAATCTATTATTGCACGAGAAAGCATTTAAAACCTGTGCGTAGTGTTGTACAAATAGACTTTTTTCAGTCCTACATATAAACTTTTACCTGTAATCGCAAATATTCGTGAATAGAGGGACCACTGCTTTGTTATTTAGTCATTTAGTTTGTAATATTTCTCAGAGACAAACTGTTTGACAGCGCAAACTGGAGCGCGTGCATAATATTAAGCGATACTGTACAGTGTACACTGCACTAAACTCTGCCATTGATTAAAAAATGAACTTGCAGTGATTTGATATTAAACTTATACTAAAAAACTTACTAGTAATAGCTATACAATCTCACGACATCTAGTCTCTGCTTAAGAGATCTCTCAAATAAGTACAGTGCCTCATGGCTTAGCAAGCAAGGTGGTTGTTTTTAATTCTCTTGCTTTACAATCACCAAATGTGTATATTTTGACATTTTGTAAAATCATGAGGTGAATCGCCATTCACAAGTGTATACAAAAGGTTAGAATCAGTTACCCACCCTGACTCTATGGCAGGAATGTAGGTTCAATGTCATGCATTTGTCCAATATTATATGGAACTAATAAGGGCTCATAGATCCCGTGTGCATATCCACACAACAATGGATGTATAATATTCAATATTATAATATGCAGCAGGTGCATGGATCTGGTAGTGCGTGCTGGTAAATATAGGAAAGATTTAATGAATTTGTGATGGTTTGCTTTGATGGAGCTTTGTGTGGCGATTTGTATTTGCCATGTTTTGTAGGAGTGGTTAATTCACAGTGAGCCCTGCTCGTCGGCTACATTTATACTGTAGTGCTCTTAATGTGCCTTTGTTTTATCTGGATATGCAATTTCCTGGAATCCCAGTATGATATTTGGTATACAATTGTATTTTGTGTGTTATCTGGCTCATAGACAGTGCCTAGTGTTGACAGACCATGTTCTCATTTCAATGGCCTTAATATTAATGCACCTCTTAGCACAGTCTGTGTTTATCTATAGGGTATCTATTTATCTTTATTTATATATAGAGACTATATATTTAGCTTGTACACCTGTGCGGTGCTGAAGATGACAAATTACACTGCTGTTTCCACATTTTTTTCGAGAGAAAAGCAAGCCTTGAAACATCTTATCTGTAGCTTGTGTAGTGATTCTTGATGAAAGACTCATAACGGGCAGCCAAGGACACAAGGGGAAGGAAATCTGTGAAAATTCACACTTAGCAAGAGGAAATCCCTCGTGCAGGATTTGCTTATGAGGCAAGCTTGCTTGGATACGAGATATAGATGTGAAAAAGAAGAAATTTTTACTGGGATGAAAAACCGTGCTCGCTGGGAAAGCCCTGGTGACATCATTAAGACAGACAATGCATTGGGAATGTAGGAAAGCATGCAACCGAAGCATTCTCTTTACCTTTAAATCCACTATTATATCAGGTCAGATTAAAATGTGCAGCTATTCACTTTTGAACAAACTAAGGCCTTCTGTTAAGTCTCATCTTCCAGTCATGTTCAGAGCATTTCAAGGAAATGTATTGTCTCCAGCAAACACGCATAGTAAGAATATAATTATACAGTTATCTGTGTCCAAAGCCCATCTGTAGACTGTCTGTTTTGTGAAGGGGCAACAGTCTTGGTCGAAGGGACACGGACAGAACAATGAATTCAAGAAGAAAACGGTCAAGAGATGAAAAGAACCTCACCAGCGTGAGAAATGCATTTGTCTTAGTTTTTAAACTGCTCACGCAAGATTTATCGTCTCTTGGATTTACTGGGTGGGGGCAGTGTAACTCCAGATCTTCTCACACATCATTTTTTTTTTTTAGGTTTTCATTTTTTGGTTTTGTACATACAGTAAAACAATAGACCTCAGTTAATACTTTGCACTACAATCAATAGACAGATTATCAATTGTTTTAAAACATTCTTCAAAATATTTTTTGTGTTCTGCAGATCAAAGAAAGACATATATGTTTGATGTAATTATGACATATGTTTTTTGGGGGGGGTAGAACTATAACTTTAATAAGCAAATTTGTAAAAGCAAGATTTAACTAAACGATTTACAAGGCTAGTGGTTAACCCAGTAAAAGCAAATAGAGAATGATTTTTTATGCTATAGTCTTTTCATTGTTTTCGTGATATTTATTGTCAGATGAGAATCTGACATGTAGTTTACCTGTCAACCGATTAACTCAGATTTGTGGATTCCATTCTGTTTGTGTAAATACTTTCTCTTCATACAGAAATGCCCACATGTTAACATATCCGTTGACCCAAAGAAACATGAGTTCAACACCTCTGTGATGACATGTTAGAATTGGAGCAGGTGCGTCTCCAGATGTGCCATTGTAGAATCAGAAAGGTGTTATTTGAGACCTCTTAATAACAAGGGAATGGAAGCATTAGAAGAGAATATATGGGTCATTATTAGTATACGTCATGACCAAGTATGAGGGCCATTATATGATGGTATGATGTAAACAGGAGGAATGTCACGCAAAGGTTTGAGTTGTTCATTCGCGGATGTGTTTTAGAGCTGGTTTTCTTAATAGATCTTTGATGGATTGTCCTGTTTTTTGAACTTTAGAGTAGATTTTCAGGGTCATTTCCCAGCAACACGCCTATCAATAAGCAAGATTATTACGTTTTTGTGTTTGTTTCCTTATTCTTTATTTAGTGCATTAGCTGTTTGCATGGCAGTTTGCATGGAAAAATGATCTCGCATCTGTTGCGCTATTTGATTCAAATTCAGACACAATCAGACAGTGTATTAAATGCAAATAAATTACTGAAAGTTACGTAGTTTTTTGTGCCATATGGTTATACCCCCTTCTCGTAATACCCACAATGTAACAAAACATGGCACCTTTCTACAAGCGGTCAAGTCCATTGCGTGACTACCAGAGGTCGCATTAGACATCCCGTGTCATGGCGGGGGAGGGGGTTTAGTCTTCCATGTGCTGATCCAGCCCTCCATTACGCAGAGTGCCATCTCAATGAGGACGGCGAGGCAGAAGAGCGATGGCTTCATCTGACCCCTTTGTTTTCCGTCGAGGAACTTGACAAAGGTTGATGGTCTTTAGATAATGATGCTTCTCTATGGGCTGAAGATATAACACATGCATGTGCACCGGAGCGTATGAGAGAGTCCCTCTACGTGGTGCATTACTTATGCTCCTTTTGAATTATTTAGCAAAGTTTGTTTTGCGTTAGCTGCATGAGCGACTCGGGCAAGATCACTGTCACTGGGTCAGAGCGAGTGCCTGAGGCTTTCTGCGCTCTCTTAATGCAACTGTGATTTTAGCCCATTCCGCTCTATTGTTTCATTACTTTCATCCGAGTCCTTTTACTGTAACTCAGTATATGTAGTGTATAGAATATATAGCGTGGTACTTTTTTTAGTTTTAATGCTAATTAGATGCTCTGACACTCCATTTGAATGCTTTACTGAGCAGATGTATCCGATTTGTCTTACGGGGGCCTTTTGCACCCTGTAGTGAGGCTGCTGCCTTCTTTTGTTAATCTATGAAGATTTATATGTATTCTTTTAATACGCTGGGTACCAAAAGATTTGAACATGAATGTTGAACTATTATTTAGAGTGACTTCACTTCAATATTAATGTAATGATGAGATTTTTATATTATATTATATTGGAGAAAATGTACATCTAACAAGAAGAATTGTTGATAAGATTAAACTGTTATTAATTTTAAGATTAATGGTTTTATTTCTGGAAACCCCAGGATCCTTTTAATACCTTAGATTTTGTCATCTCATGTTTGTACAGGTTGTATCTATAAGACAACTATAATTTATAAAAAATCTTTTTTTTTAATATTTATATACTATCATATTTTTAATTTTAAACAAAAATTCCCCGTAAAAAAAGTACCAAACATTACATGTTTTTGACGCCAGATATGAAACATGAATAAATGATTTAACTTTATTATAAATTATATTATTACATTATTATTAAATTGTTTAATTTCATTAATAATAATAATGCATTATAATACTTACTATTATTCATTTGTAGTGTAATTATGTTTTTGATAATTAATATATTATTATTATTAAAATAAGCATTATCATTTTACAATTTCTTTTTAAAAATACATTATAGGAGCCATTATCTAAAAACTGTCAAATAAATCTCCACAAATCATGAAGTTTAATGTAAAGATTCAAATAATATTTTTCGAAAACAATCCTGCTACTGCAATTTTTTCTGAGTGAAAAATCTTTGAACCCCATACGTATGCAATGAATGCTAATGCTTTGGTGTAAGCACAGTACGCACATTTCTCCCTTCTCAGTTTTAGCAACCAGATTTTTCTGCATGTCTCCAGAGGATTTTTCCTTTTTCCTTTGAAAGATTTTTTTCACCTCGTGGAAACAAGTGCCTGGATTTTTGGGATAAATCGCACTGCAAGCAAAACACTTTCAATCTCAACAATATATAACTGTAATCATATCACTGGTCTATAAATCACAGTCGTCCGTCTGACCGTTCATACATTTAGTTTTAGAGATTTCGTTTATGCAACAGCTTAGTCATGTATTAATCCATCCGTCTCATTCATTCAAACAATTCTTGACCAAATTTGGGAAGTATATGTTATAAACTATATTCTTGGACTTGTATGCAGACTATAGGAGATTATCTATTGTCAGGTGATCTCCAACTATCTATACATTGTTCATAAATAGCTGTGTACTACATGAACAAAAGAGCCAGTGAGTGAGAGGTGGGTTGTCCCCTCATCCAAGAAATCTGATTAAACTCAGACACACTCTGTCCATGAAAAGGTCTTGCTGGGGCAATGTGAGGTTTCGCCATCCTAGACCCAAAATAGGGAGTACATTTTTTCATGAAGATTTCTGACCCAAAGACAAAAGAGCGAGTAAATCCTTTCATGAACATTTCTAATTAGCCCCCTCTGCCCTCTCATCCTGGTTTCAGTGGCCCAAAGTTCAAGGGAATCAAACCCACCACGTGCTCCACCCTCTTGGTTTGCCACAGCTGCCACGAAATATATTTTATCCCTCCTCAGTCCCCCACACCAAGACATTATTGTAAATCTCCTTCCCAACAAAGGGTTCCACTCACTTCCCCTGTGTTCAGGATATGTGCTTCACCAAACGAAAGGGAGAGTAGATTAATGCAAAGATCATTACAATATAGGTAAATCACCTAAATACAAAGCTACCAGATCAAGATTAATGACTTAATAACTTTTATGTAGAGTGTGATACCTAATGGAGGAAGATGATACAAATAGATTGAATAACAACTGATAAAGACATTTAAAAATATGAAGAATGCTTCATGTTTTCAAAATAAATTAGCTGCTCTAAAAATGATTTACCTCAGGGTTCTCATGACATCACAGACAAAATTTATTTAGTTTTAATAATATTAAAATTACATTATGTTATCTTATTTTGCTGTATTTATTCTTGATTATCATCATTATTAAAGTAATAAAACACTGTCTATACCGAACGAGGCGCGATGCGAAGCGTCAAAAGATAACAGAACGCATTAGAACTCATTATAATAAAAAAAATTGCCACACTGGATTGTCCACCCATTAGAACGAGCCGTGTGTAGTGTCTGGTCAGTAATTTTTTGAGCATATTTTTTACATTTAAATGTAAACGAACAAACTTGATTTGAGCTATAATTTTTATATGACGGCGCTTCACTAACTTTAAGTCTCATACTTTATCTTATATAACTGTCATATACAAGACGCACAAAACAATGGTTTCACAATTGTATTATCCTAAAAGAATATCATGGTAATATTGTTTTTGTAACTTCTATTTTCGCCATTTTCTGAGGCCGTTGCAGGCAATTTTCCATTGTTTTAGGCTTAAATGTCTGATTCCATGAGTCTTAGAATGTGTCAAGAGGCTGAAGAGGGGATTAACAATTCTAAAGCTGAACCGGACCACTTCAAAAGAATAGTGCTGGATTAGTGTGTTTGTGTGCATGTTGGATTTCAATTAGCGGGCTTGTGATTCTGATCCAACATGACTCTTTTGGATTTGTGGCATGGCTCATTGCGGTTTGGCTTGTGACAGCAGGGCAGTCTGTTGAGAAACGTTGTGCTGAGATGAATGAAGAACTGCAGGTATATTTGTGTTTCCATAGAAGCGCCTAATCCCATGCATACTGGATGCAATTTTTAAGTTTTAATATGAATAAAATGTACAACTTTAAAACTAATTATACAATTACTATATTTTATAATATAATTGTAAATTAATTCATATTGTTTATGAAAATAAGATATACAATTTTATTTGAATTTAATTTTATATTGTTTTGTTAGAGTGAGAAATTTGATGCGACAAAAATGAGATTATACTGCACATTTTTGTGTGTATATATGCCTAAATTCATAATGTTCTGCTGCACAATCTTCATGTTAAACAAAACCTGACTGCTTAAAGTTTTCTAAAATTTTTATGCAATGTATTTGTATTATTCATGGAAAAGGCTTTTGCTGTAGTCAGGAGTAATAATGCTATTTCTTGTGTTGTGGTTTTTAGTAAAAAGGCCACAACCCGCAGCTTAATGCTTCCTTGCTGTTCTGCTGCTTTTGCTTCTCAAAGCTATGCAGAATCTGGTCCTACAAGTTTTGAAAGTCACCAGAGAGGATTAGCATTTCTTTCTCTCCATTCATGGGAGTGACTGCCATTCACAGGCCGATTCACAACCCGGAATATCGTGTTTCTGACCCGAGTAATTCTTACTCACCTGGCAGTGGCTCAAGCAGGAACATCTGGGCCCTTGATCTGCATGGAGCCCACAAAACCTCCACTGCTGTCTCTTTCCTCCACCCTGCTGGCTCTGAGTCAGCCAGTGACCTACAGTAATGAGACGACATGATATCACTGGTGTATCGTACTGTACAGAAAGGAAGTCAGGGTTTTTTTTCTGAGGGAATTCACAGCGTATTCTTTCATTCTGTGTATCATACAGTAAGTGAATCATCATCAGGGCTTTTGTGATCAGATGACTAATACTTCTTGGTATATACATTATTATATTGTCATTTTTAAAATCGTATTTTTTTTGAGTAACAAAATCTGGATTTGAGGAAATTGAGGAAAAATATTGATGGTTGGTTTGGTTAAGACATGGCAAAATCTGAGCTCAGTTTGTGACATTGTTGAGATCACTTCTGAAGGTCTAATGGAGACGTGTGAGATTTCTGTGTGTTTTTCTCAGGATTTTTTTTTTAATTTGCTTTCTATTTCATCTCATTGATGCCAAGAGGAAATCATTGAGATATTGGAGAGATCTCATCTGTGATTTTTATTTCTTTACATTTCTTGTAATGAGAAAATGAAGATTTGCTTAGGCCTCATGCTGTTCAGATTTTACAAAACAGCAATACAGTTTAGGACATTTTATACTCTGCTGTAGTACATTAGTGTACCAATGTGATGCTTGATACAAATGCAGATAATGGATGTTGTACAGCTTCAAACTGAAGATATGGTGTTGCATAATGGCAAACTCTGTCATGGAAAGAGGATCAGAGATGTTTCAACATGCTAGACATATACTCACGCCTCCTTAGTAACTTGCCTCATAAACATACTGTACTCTTACAGGGTCAGAAACTCCGTAAACAAAGACAAACAGTTAACACAAGTCTGTTTTGCTTCTTTTTGATGCAATGTTTGCTCTGCAATTATGCTCTCTAATGCACCACAATCCTCTATAACGCTCTCTAAACAGCAGAACACTGAACAAACAAACTTTAAACAAATCCACGACCACATCTTCCATTTTCAGGGCGATCTGCATGCGCTGAGGTCCTGATGACAGGTTTTGCTCGTGGCGGGCACCTGGCAGAGCATGAGAGGAGATGAGCCACTAACGTTTAACCAAAGGCATTTCCTGATCAAGTCTGGATGCCTGCCCTTAAATGTCACATTAATTATTATGTTTTTTTGGTAACTGAGAAGTTTTTAAAGTGAATATTTAACTGATGTTCACATGCATTTGTCATCATTGTAATTATTAAGGTGCCATCTCTTGTCAACATAATAATGAAATAAATGAAAATTGTCTTAAATAGTTGTAAGTTAAAATGGGATAGTTCGCCTAAAAATAAAAGTTCTGTCATCATTTACACAGCCTCTTGTAATCTCACACCTGTAGGACTTTTTTATTTTGCATAACAGAAAAGAAGGTTTTTTAAACAATGTTTGTAACTGAGCAACTGCGGCACCCATTCACTTCTATTGTAAGGAAACAAAACCAATGCAAGTCAATGGGAACAACCGTTGTTTGGTTACCAATATTCTTTAAAATATGTTCTTTTGTGTTCTACAGAAGAAAGAAACTCATGGAGGTTTGAAATGACGAGAGAGTTAGTAAATGATGACAGAATTTTCATCAAACTTTCAACAGAAGTCTCTACTTCAAACATTAAAAAACTAAGGCTTTAAATCATGTAAAATGTTGTCTTATTGTTGATATAGTTTGGCTCTTTGGTATTATATTATTTAAGGTCTTTAATCTCAGATGTTCTCAAAGTTCTGGCTTAGGCCGTTTCTGCTTGAAGGTCAAGGACATTAGATCTTCCAACAACAGATAATGCAGAATAAGAAATCTCTGGTCTGAGTGCACCTGTGTGGTGAAACTGAATCCATGTTCTCTTATCAGTAGGACGTCTTTGTGTTTCTCAAGGTTTTACTTAACTCATTCTCTCATACGGCTTTAGTGATTTTATCAGAGCTGCAGATTCACCTGCATGCTGGTGTATATGTGAGAGTCATTCTGAAATTCTAAAGCACGCCTGACCATTTAATTTGTTTGCACGTATGTACACCCATCTGGGTTTGGTTAAGTAAGAAGTAAATATATTTAACCAAATTTATGACTTGAATCTGATTATAAAAACATAATGAAAACTTAATGTAAAAAAAAACATTTGCGCAGCAATTTTTTTATTATGCAGTAACGTGTGTTTTTTGTCTGCATTTACTTTAATTTATTCTCAGTGGGAGATTTTTTGTTAGATAATATATTTTTCTTATTGCATTAATGATTTTTATTTCACAAAGCTGTAATGTAAAGATGTATTATCTGCCCCATTTCTGCATGCGTCCGCAACAAACATAATTCTAAAATAATTCTAAAAAGCCCAGGAGAAAATCTAATCTATCATCTCTGATGTTTGTGTATGAGAAAGGCCGACACATTTTTTAAAGGTCTGGCAAAACACACTTAAATTGTTTGTTGACATTCCCCATCAATGTGTCAGCTTGTGGGACCTGCAGCTAAAAACAGAAAAAGGATCCTTTTCAACGCCGTTAGACCTTCAATGGGGAATAGATCACTTTGAGGAATCTTAATGCTGTTTAACATAGCTGTGCTGTAACACACTACAGTCTTTGAGAGGTCAAGTGCACAGTTTCGGCCTGTTTAATAATTTTTCTGAGCCCAGTATGCTTAACACAACAGGGGGAAATCTGGAAATCTTGTCCTGTCCCAGACAGGAAACCACTGTAATCACGCTGGACGTGTAACACTTTAAAACTCTTATCAGTAACTGCAAACTATGACACTAAAGAAAAACATCAACAAAAAGTCTGGTACCTGACATTCAGGTTTCACATACATTGAAAAATAGCTTTTTTATATATAGAGGATATTAATATCATAAGTTTAAAGTAATACTGCTTATGAGCAAATGTAAGTATTAAGTGCCATTCTGTATTCATTCTTATTAATGGACCACAGAAAGCACAGAAAAGCAGTTGAAGCTTTTAAGATGTTTTCTTGCATTCCTGGTTTAGACTGGTAGATAAACTAGGGGGATATCATGATTGAATCTTAAGACTTTGGTAGACCTTAGTAGTTATATTGATATAAGAACTTTCAGTACTCGTGTCGGCATGAAGGCACCTTTTTAAAACTGCATTTTGATAAATTTACAGAGATTTATATGGAGGACTATGGAGGACCGTCTCAGGGAAATGCTAAATAGAGAGGCTAAAAGGAAAAGCTAAATGACTAAGCTAATCGAATAGCAAATCGGAAAAGGAAAGGCAGGGGGAAATGGAAATGTAAACGGATAAAGAAATAGTCTTTTAAATGACTGTTTAAAACTTTTATTTCTAGTTCAATTTGTAAATCCAATTATTTATTCCTCTTTTTAAATCGCATTTTCAAATTGATTTTGAAATTCCACTGTTTATAAAGGAATTCATTAATGCGCTTTAAAATTATGTATTTATTTTGTGTTTTATGTTGATTTTTAAAAGTCCCTTTTTAATTTGGAGTATTAATTGATGGATTAATATTTCATTTATTAATTATTTTTACAATCACGCTTTTTATTGCCCATTAAAATAATATATAATAAATGACTTTATCATTTTGCCTACTTATATTTGATTTAAAAAATGAAGTTAAAAACAAATGGATTCATGCCTATTTTTATTGAAGAATTAGTTATTAAACAATGAAATGCTTTTTTACTTTACACAAGACTCTCCTGGTCCTCCATACTATTCAGCCTATTAATAAAGACATTTTACAAACAAAAGCATTAAAAAATAAACAATTTACAAGGTAAAGACCAAAAACATTATTTTATACATATATATGTTTTACTATTCAGTATATGTAGGCTTATACCTAGTGTTTTGGTAAATAAACTAAAATCATAGCCCATAAATGTTCTGTTTCAACAAACGTGATCCTGTTTAGTGGACTGAAAACATAGATGCCAATTTTGCGGTGTCCATCAAAGAGGTTTTATTGTGACCATGGCATCCAGTATTTGGAAACAATGGAACTCTGTTTGTTCTCTGCTGTCAACAACCAAACCAAACAGTTAAGAGAGTCAGAGTTGCTGAAAGGTTGGGATATTGGCAGACTGCTGACATAGTAATTGATATAATGAGGCACTTGTTCTTTGTGATTTGTTTTTTTGGAGAGATTGTAATGCTTTTGAACTTCTTTTAATCACATATTTATGTACTTCCTGATAGTGAAGTTGGTAAACATGAATGATTTTACGTTTATGAATATTTGTTGTCTTTTACAGGTGTCGTGTGGATCTGGATTCTTGCACATGTGAGTTTTACTCCAGAAATGGAACCCTGGCCTATTATGGCCTGGGGCTTAATGCTGAGCGCCATTGCTGGCTGGATAAAAACTGTTCAATCGAGGGACTTCACCGAAAAAGACATCATTTTCCTTCATCCCTCAAGTATGTTTACATTCTGAAAACATATTTTAAGGTGAAATCACAAACAGTGATGCATTGATGAAGGGAAGGAAAGCTTTTTGAAACGTAATGCACAATAATATTTTACTGTTAGCTGGCTCACATAATTTGGTTATCTTTACATTTCCAATGATGTCCTACTTTTCCATTGCCAAAGAACACAGAGAAATACCTGACTCCCTGTTTTCCATTTGTCAGTGTGGAATTCCACAAAATCAAAGAGGGTCAAAGCTCAGTTGTCAGTCACGGCTTCTGTAGATCTTTTTAAGTCGGTCGGCGTGGAGCTCTTAGATCTTCTGGCTTTTCTGATTATGACAGGCTTGGTTCTCAGAGCCCCCAATTTCATTTTGTTTTTATATCTCATCCATCCTTTATATTTCAGATCGAGACTAAACAGGAATCATATACTCTATATATTTGGATATTTAGTAATTGTCTGAATACATGATTATTATATATGCTCCAAATGATTGTTTACTATTCCTTAATGTTGTCCGTATCAGTTGAACAACAGCCAAGTGATTCATAACTCCGCATTATAACTGGCATACTGTACCATTAACCTGCATCCTCAAACTTGACATTTGCTGTTTCTTTGATGCTTATTTGATCTTCTTGGAACCCTTTATAGGGAAATTGCTCATCAAATACATGAGGAAAAATACACACTCTAATAACATTGATTTGGTGATTATGAAACATTTATACATTTAATATTTACTGGATATATGTATGATTAAAATGCTCTGCAACATAATTCTTTGATATATTTTAATATCTAGAATATAAGGTGAATTGCACCTGCTGATAGCTGTAAGTTGTATACTGCACAAATAATTCTCCATGCATCTATTTGCATGGGTTTGCATGCAGATGTACTAATCCAACGATTTGCAGACGATACCGAGAGATAGCATGAGTTGGTAATGTCGTATCTGCTCTGCTAAGAGGATTAATCTTTACGATCTGTGACTCTTTCATCATGGTTAGCAGGACCTCCCAAGATCATTTCAGCCGTGTGCTGGATCTGGTCTATAAAGTTGGAAGTATCTGCTCAATACACCAGCAAGGATTGTGTGTGTGTATGCGAAAATCAGTCCTTATGAGATCCCAACAACACTGTGCCCTGCTGATATCCAGCTGTTGTATATTGATGTAGAGGATGTGTTATTATGGTGAAGTTAATTTAAATCTGCACAGATGGCAAGCATTGGTTTACAACCCCATGAGACCATTCACAGAAGACATTATACTCCACCTACTTTGCATCCTAAGCCACACTTCACAGATAATTATATATTTATTCAGCCTGAGATGATGGGATATGCTGTATATCTGGATAGGCCAAATGAGTGTATATCTACTGTAGTCTAGTTATACGCTGTCCTATAAATATAGAAGTCGCAGTGCAGATGTGATTATTTTATCAATCATTTAGTCTTATGACCATATACAAAAGCATCATGTTTATATATACAGCACTTTATATCATGCAGCAAAGGAGAGACTGATAATAGAGAACTAATATTGTAATTATGTCAGCTGAAATGAAGCATTATTGTAAATAATCATAATGAGTTAAATTCTTTCCTGTTTTTGAAATTGTATTTTTCTTTTCTCATTTGTTTTCCAGCCACTCCATATCCAGGTGGATTTAAATGTTTTACCTGTGAAGACGTTCCTGACAACTATGCATGCAATCGGTGGGCTCCAGACCAGTACTGTTCAAGAGGTAGCAACATCTCTTTACCCTTTTAGGAATTGAATTCCTTAAAAAGAGCCGACCACTATTTCTCTTTGTATATTTGACCCCCTCATAAAACAAAAACACAGCATTTTTCAAATTCTACGAACCCAAATATACGTAACTTTTACTGGGATTTTGCACTTAGCCTCGGATCATGTGTTTTACTGCAGTATCTTAAGGTCTCCATATACCCATATCTCTCCATACAGGCCTAATTCAGTCCATAAAGGTTTAAGCAGAGAATAGTCTCCCATATAAGGGACGCTAAACACGCTGTGTTCACACTGATTTATAGCCCTGTGTTACTGACTCAGCAGCTCTGAATCTCTAAAAGATATTGACTCGTTCAGTACGAACACATGCTGCTGCAGGTCATGTGGAATATCGCAGGGAACATATACATTTCATATACGTTTCCTGTGTTTTCAGCATGTACAGTAGTTCAAAAATGTTGTGCAATATTGTGCGATTTCAGAATCGTATTACAGGTAAACTTATTACAATTTGATAACAAAGTATCTAAAGGCAAGTACTGCAAGACCCTGCAGGAGAACCGCTTTCCCCGACAGAATCTGACTCCTTAGAAAGTCAAGACTAAATGTTCTGTTTTGTAACGTAAGCAGAATTCTCCTGAGAAAATAAAGTGAATGAGAACTTGCTCTGTGACTTTTAGAAAGCCGATACTGCTACACACTTCATAAGATGAGCTGGGATGGAAACACAGTTGCGGTGACCAAGCGTTGTGTGGCACTGGACGACTGCCTTTCCACAGGGTGCACTGATATCGACCATGAAGGAAACAAGGTGAGCGATTAAACTTTAGAGGTAAATATGTTTATAAGTCAAGTACGTTCACATACCAATACAGTGAGTTATGACGTTGTATTGAAAAATGTTCATTGATAGTGTTATAATATTTTTTATCTCCCATTGGGGAAATTCAAGCTTAAAAACACACCATAAAAACGGGTAACATTTCAAATCTATCATAAAATATCTGCTCCCCGTAATGGAAGTCCACCTCTTTTATCATTTCGGCTCAGACAGAGTCCACTTGTGATTGTGAACATTGTAAAGTGGGTGATAAACACTTCTGGTCCACATGTCTTGGGATACGGCTCAGCAACACTAAACTGCTCTTTAGTTAATCCATTTATCCTCTCTTGTGATTTGACTCTAGATGAGATAAAGTTGTGAGTTATGCTGGTTTCTGTCAGTAATCCTTGTTGAAAGGTGCGCCCAGACAGGGCCTGAAATCGTTGGGTTTTACCCTTTACCTCTAGCGCTGGACAGGAGTTATGCAGAGGGCAGATGTGAGGAGGGGAGATTGAGAGATAAATTTGGTTGTAAAAATTCCAAACAAAAGGTTCATTCTGAGGTTAAAGGCAATTTTGTTTACATCATTACAATATTTGCACACTGGGTCACTATTTGTCAGTGTAGTTACATGTATTTGCATACTGAATTGTTATTGGTCCTGTATACGGTATCCACCTTTATAGAGGGTATGGACGTGTCGTCGCTTTACCACGTGAACACCACATGACCACGCCGGAGCACGTCCCCTGTGAGTGCAGGGCCGGCCCACCCTCTGTTGTGCCCTAGGCAAGATTTTAGAAAAACTTCTCAAAAATTAGAGCTCCTATAACAAATATTTGATTATTATTTAGATAAAGGTCAATGAGAAAGATTTTTTTTACATTTTGTAAAGCTTCAGTTCCAAAATGAATATATGTTGGAATAAGCATGATTTTTCACAACTTTCATGTGTCTTTCAAAAGTTCACAAATACACACAAATTTGTATTTAAGTCAAAATTGGAGAGTTCTCTTCATTTTTTTCATGTCTGAATGATGCAATAGCTTATTAACACATGATGTCATGTGATGATAAGTGACTCACACACAACTGAGAGAAAACGAGATGCATGGTCAGTTTAATGATGTCATCACTGTGTCTTTTAGAAAAACAAATCTATTAAAAAAATGTAACACATTTATAAATCAATAATTTTTAATCCTTGTTTATATTTGGTTATCTTACCACAGGTCTGCACTTCCTGTTGTGAAGGGAGCATCTGCAACTTGCCCCTCCCACGAAATGAGACTGATGCCATTTTTTCCACCACGTCCCCCATTAACAAAAGCTTGCAGCCAAAGCAGAGTCACACACTGCTGTCTGTCTGTATAGTCAGTCTTGTACTTCACAGTATTAACTTTGAGACCCAACCATGATGGATGAAACCCTCCTGGCTGTCATTTAGGAGATGGTAAACTTTTCTCAAAATGAAGTGTGACGTTTTATGTTTTCATACTAATGTTTACTATGACAAATTCTACAGTGGGCTAAAGAAATAGGGTTTAAAACCTTTGGAGCCATATTTCTCAAACTGTGTGTAATATCTAATCGATTGAATATCACTTTTGTTACACTGGACAGAGGAAAAAGTGTTGGGGTGGAAAGGGGGATATTTACGGCAAACTGAAGCAATCTGCACAATTTTTTCTTTTAATCAAATGTGAGTTGTGTTGTATACATTTGTATAGATATATTTATTTTTTTATCATCCTTTTTTGTAGGAAACCTCAACGGTGTGTTACACGTTAGATCAAAGCGTAATATTAGGGCCTAACCTACATAACTTTCCCGCCCATAATAGGTAACTCCTCTCATCATTGTTGTCATTCAGATAAAGTCAAACAGTTATTTTTGTCAACATGGGAAAAGGGCTTGGCATCTAGGAAACGGTATGGAAAAAAGAGCTACCTTCCTAGGCCCTATACATCAAACATTCTGTTAGCTTTTGCACTTGCATTTGTTCTTGTATCATATTGACACATTCTTAAAGCACTTGTGTACAGATGTTTGTCACATGGAAGTGAACTAATAATTATTTGTGAACATATTGCCTCCACATTATAGCATAGTGAAGGGCAATAAGATTATTATGTATGTTTCTATAACACATTTGTCAATCAGTTGTATTGTACTGTAAAATCAAAAATCAGTCAGCAAATAAATGTTGAGTTCAGTGTTATTTTGTAATGTATTATCTGTAATCTGTTGTCTGTAATGTATTATTTGTTAAAGCGATCCTAAATCTGTTTCTTGTCTGTCAGTTTGCTTCTTAAACTTTTAGAAAGTTATGACATATATTGTAGCATTTATGCTAAATCAGTTTTAACTGGGGGCATGATTATCACAGAAGGGCTTTTGTCTCTTTACTCAGGTAGACCAGCCAGTGCCAGTTCAGTAATGCCCAAAAAACTTTCTAGTGACTTAATGTCCACACATAAAATATCATAATATATCACAATAAAATCATTTGTCGTCAGCTCAGACTAGTAATATTACATACATTACAAACACTTAATTTGTAATAAGTCTGCATGTTTTTTTTCTTCTTTTCTACTGTAAGAAGTCAAGAATGCTGCATGCCCATGTGTGCCAAGTCAATTGTAAATGTAGATATATTTCTAAATGTTTATAATATTCTTGTGTACATAGTTTTTGGAAATGCTTTGTAACGTCAGGCTAAGGATTATAATGTCTTAAATCATGCATTCGGGCTAAATTCATAATACGTCTGTGGTTGTTTCCTACCTGTTTTGTATTACATGTAAATCCATTATGTTTACTGTTATTTTGTTTACTGCTAATAAAAGCAAAACTCAAAAATGAGGTTTCTGTGTGCTGGATTGTACATACGTATTCTTTAATAGAAAACACAAATTGCAAAAGTGCTTGAATGATACTTTGCTGGCTATTTGAATCACATAACAATATTTCTGTGTTTTGTTCCATTTTCCTGAACCTGTGCTATACACAACCACTGATTTTCCACCCAAACGCAATACTATCTAAATCTGGACCTATTTTTTCACTTTTGCTGCTACAGTCTGCTAGTCAGAGTTCATACCCACTAACAGAGCAATAAATATAGTTACGAATGACACTGCATGTGCACACGAGCAGGATAACCAGAGGAACTAGAAAATTCCATATTAACCTCATATAACAATAACACTTTCATTCAACAGATATAGCCCCCGTTTCACAGAAAAGGCTTAAGGCTAGTACCAGACTAAAAGGAATTTTGAGCTGTCTTAACTGAAAATATCTTGCCCTGACATATGTTAAAATATGTCAGTGCCATTGTTTTGTCTCAAGATGCACATCGGTAATGTTGTTTCTATGGCATTTTAATAAAACCGACTTAGATAGCCCAAATGAACTAAGGCATAGTCCTGATTTAGGCTAAGCCTTGTCCATGAATCTAAATTCGTTTTCACTTAAATTTGGACATAATTTATATAGAAAGGTTTAGCTTTGATTTTATGAGACAGATTTAAGGAGTCGTTGTAGCTCTTTGAAACAGCAGAAAAGAAGAAATCCAACTCTATTAAGCCACAAGACAGAGGTCAAAGTTCAACACCCAGTACCCTTTTGGTCATTTGAGTCACAGATGGTGTGCAGGTTGGATTGAAGTAAAGGCTTTGCTCCGTTATAGGGCGTTTATTAACAGTCTGTTCTCGTGACAATAGAAATAAAACTCTCCAATGACCTTCTAATAAAATGATTGAATGAAAACAAAATAGCTGCTCCATCCTGGTGTTGTCTGCTTTTATTTACGCATCTTCATTAATTCGGTGACTTTTATGTGAATATTCGGACCACACTTTATCATATAATAAAGAAAAGACGTGTCAAACTTCAAATGAACCAAGATAATGGATTTGGAATGCCATAAGCATTCGTACATAAAGTTAAAAAAGTTTTTTGTTTTGAGTAAAACATTCCAGTCAAATCTTGACAGTCTCTCTGAAAGTTTCCAAGACAAAACAAACGTTGCCTTCATCCTCTTGCTTTCCTCCACTAATCCAGTTTCTCGGCTCATTCCCTGCCAATACAAAGTCAAATTTCCTCTCTAACGGTGACTTTCCAGATGAGCAGTAACATGTTTTTAATGATCAAGAGCGGCTGCAGGCTGGGTTTCAGGTACATTGCCTGAAGTCCAAAGAATGACCCTCATTGTTGGAGGGCATAGCAGCATATCCTGTTCAGTATGGCCATGCTGAGATTTTAATTACTCCACTGCAGAGCTTCGGGATAGATTGAGCAGCAATGGAAACAAGCACAGCCCTTCTTTACTGTGGGAAAATGCAGACCGTCTGCATTCAGCATGACTGAGCCACGGGTAAAAATGAAGAAAAGATGTACCATTTCATGAGCAACACTAATATTCAAATATATGTCTTAATCCCCTTTTCTAAGATTATAGTTGTATACTACTGCTCATAATATAAATATAAATGATGCACTACTGTAATGGTATTAAACGTGGATGTTCAGCCTAAAGTACAACATTTGCAGATAAGGCATACAAGCTTCAGTTTTAAAGCTTGTTATTCTTTTAAGTTTAAAGGCTGGAGATTTTGTCTAGAACACAGGAACTAATGAATAGTCTCATGGGAACATCAGTGGGAGCAGATGGAGAGAGAGCAGAGGATATCTGTACCTCAGAAACACCTGGTGACTTGGCGAGTGGAGTATGTGCATTAATCCAAACACGGTGTGAATCCAGTAACAGGGTGGAGACAGAAACAGATAATGATGTAAGTGTGAAGTGTCTACAGAGGAAGAGTGAGACAGTGGGAAAATCTCACAGGATAGAATGGATGTCCGCTGCAGTGTTTCGGGAAGACTCGAGGAAGGATTGGTCTGAGTAAGTGCAAAGTCATACAAAGCTGTTACCACAGCTTGAACATCTTAATGACTGAATTACAAGATGATGATAGATGATGAATTTATTCATCCCCTGGGGGAATTTCAGGATAAACCAGAAATAGGATAGATGGATCCTAAAAATAGCTTGGTGTTCTTGGAGAAAAACAAAGCTTTTAAAAGAACAGCAGTGCAGGCAGCACTGAATCAAAGAACAGTAACCTAATTCAAACTTAAGTTTCAAGTCTAGGACAGCTTATTTTTGGTCAGCAAAATAAATAAATTAATACATTTATATTCATAATAATATATAAATAATAAGTCTGCTTTTAAAAATGTATTTGAATAAATATGATAAATGATGTAATTGGCATTTCATCCCGATAATCACGTTTTAAATTATATTAAATCTCATTTGTCTGCTTAAACAAATATTCACATTTTGTAAAGAATATTACAAATTCTTTCTTATCATGTCTTTCTGGGTTTGCTTATTCATTACAAGTCTAAATCTGATCCTTAATTCAATGAATATCGGGCACAGAAAGCTTTAAATGATGCTGTTTGCTATCTGTACATCACAAGCCCCCAAACAGCAAAGTATGTCTCTGATGTGCCTCTAAATTATTACCTTAGCAGATAACAAAATTCAACAAGACCTGACAATGGGAACATAACGAAAGAAACGTAGGAAAACGAACTAAAATAGCATTAAGTTACTTCAGAAGAAACATGGAGCCTGTCCTCTATTTTAACTTTGCAAGTTTGTCCAGCGCAAAGAAAACAAAACTGTTATATCTCCTTTAACAGCAGGCATGACGATGAGGCTCTTTGAACGAGCCAATGTAAATCTTTCTAAAAACAGGAAAGTGTTGGTAGATAACTACTGGGAATGTTCCATTGTCTGAACAGACCTCTGACACCAGGTTTCCCTTTGCTTTGCTGCCCTGGCTTTGGTCATCATCACCCACCTAACAAGAGACAGAGACCCCCCAACCTCACCCACACAAATCACATGTTTACAACAAGATATATTTGAGTGATATCTGACATACTCAACTCTAAGATTCAACATTGACAAATATCTCAACTTCTATGCACAGTTTAGGAGACAAGTCATTTAATCAAATATTCTGGGGGGGGTTGATTGGGTGGCTTGACATGATTCATCAATAATTCATCACTCATGAAAAATAACAAGATGGCCTGACCTAGATATCTAACCCCAATTAAAATTGTATGATTCTCACTTTGAATTATTCCACTACTATGCTTTTGTATATTTACATGTGCCCTTTTATTTAAATGGTTAGATATTACTTTTGTGTATATTATTGTTGCAATTTATTAATATTTCAGTGTAGTTTTTCTATATTTTCAGTTCAGCTTAATTTTCTCTTAATTGATGAGAATTGAATCAAATTAAGTTTACTCAAATTAACTTAATCAAATTAAGCTTAGTTTTAGTGTCGCAACGTATTAAGAATCTGAACTTAATTCAGTTTCTTGCTTACAGAATTTTTATTTTTTACTACAAAATAAACTAAGTTCTGTAATGTTTAAACAGTTCAGAACATATTTATAACTATTTTTTTTTCTTTTACATTATATACAAATGAATAAATGACACAAGAAAGATTCCTCGTTACATCTTCAAAGCAAAATTTTTTTTTACTATCCTCCTCTAGTAAGCTTATAATGAACAATAAATGTTATTATGATCATATTAAATGCTATTGAGTCTCATTGGAGAATATGTCCCCAATTTCACAATCTTAGGGAAAGGTTTCAAACTGACAAAGGGGAGGAACGAAGTTTTAGGTGGACAATTATGCCTAATTGATAGTCATGTCAATCAAGATTGGT
Source organism: Triplophysa tibetana (assembly GCA_008369825.1). Lineage (NCBI taxonomy): Eukaryota > Metazoa > Chordata > Actinopteri > Cypriniformes > Nemacheilidae > Triplophysa > Triplophysa tibetana. Next base: position 14,038,764 of record CM017902.1, read on the forward strand.
TGTCAGACATGCATGGGGTGCAGACCACTGTCCTGTAGGCCTAATTCCTTATCCAGACAGAGCCTGTCTCTAAACAAGCAAACATGCTTTGATTTAACCACACATCATGACAGTTATATGTATTTGGTAACTTTCTGTAAGTGGTTATGAGTTATATCACTATTAAGAGGCTTTTGTGTTGATCATACGGGTCTGATGATCATTCATTCATTCACAGCACGTGCTAATGGAAAGTGAAGAACTGGCTAAATAATTGTGTTGTCAGAGATAAAGAAGACTGATTATATTCCATCTGTTGTGACTCTAAATGAATTCTAATGGTACCCTGGAGACATTGACCCCAGCAGCTGCTACCTTTGCTAACCTCAAGCTAATCTGCTCAAATTCTCCATTTAGGTTAGAGACAGGCTAAGAGTACCTGCTAATGCATTTCATATTGAGGCAAACCATTAAACATCTCCTCAAATTGCAAAACATTACATTTATAAAGTCTGCACACTTGTCACTGGCATATCACTACTGACTGAGTCATAAATATTTTTTTATCTTCGCAGCTTTCATTTCTCCATAGCTTGATAAAAGACAGAATATCGAAGGTCAGATTTTAACATTAAGGTCATTGGGTTCAAACTATTGACACAGTGGGAAAAATGAACATTAGAGAAAGTAGTTCTTTTCCATTTATTAAGGGTGAATATTATGGACCTAAGGAGAAAGTTTATGATATTGAATTGAAGTCTAAAAGCCTTTAATCATTTCTGATATAATTTAATCACAGTAACAGTTCTCACATTTTATTTAAAAGTATTAACAACATTTTCAATTTCGTCAAGGATTCTATTGCATCACTGGAGCAGAAAACAATCTTAGCTTTGCAACCCATTTAAACCCACATTTTTAATGGACTTTCTCAGGGCCGTGTTTTAAAAATGGCAACACGGGCCAAGACTTAGATGGAAAATCTTACATGATTGACTGACAGTGAATTTGACTCTGTAGCACAAGCCTTCACAATGAAAGTTACACCAAAGGAAGCCTCTGGTTCTACAAAAACAAAACACATCTTAGCATCAGTCATGGGGCAACTTCATATTGAATTGAAGATTTTAGTGTGTTTGATTTTGCTGATCAAGCATAAAGGTAAAGTTTATTTCTGGTGTTGCTCCTGACCATGTTTCCATAGAAACACAGCATTCTTAACTAATTATCTTCAGTTTCCTTGGAGCTTCTTCATGATTTGGCTGTCGGGTGGAGCACTGGTGAACAGTGTGCCAACGAAAGCGTGCGTCCCCCATATCGTATGGCGGATCACTTTACAACATCCCAGGTCTTCGATCTGGAAACCTAAATGTCGGTATCTTTCATCCGTTTCAAATAGCGTGTTGTTTGTGTATGAGCCAAAGAACTAAGGACAAAGAAGGTCAATTTAATTACAGTAGTGTTGACATCAAAACATCAAATTAAAAACGTGTCAAGACTTCAACAACAGTTTAGGCAACTTACTGCAAGGCCAGATGATGGATCAATAAAATCCGCCCAAAATCCTTCTTTTTGGAGAGCACAACATATCTCTTTTGCACCTTCAATAAACTGAATAGAACACAGTTGTTAACACAACACAGTATCCTGTATTATCAGCAAATAAACATCTTTCCTTTAAAAAGCAGTGGCCTGCAAAAAAATTACAGCAAAAAAAGTAAATCCACCTTGGCCCCATTTCAATTAGACAGGAACTCACAGCAATGTGAACCAGACAGTAAATAACACACACTGCCAAAGGCATGCATTGCTGAGTCACATAACCTGCTCATGGCATGCACACACTGACAGACAAAATATATGTCTATCTATCCATCCATCCATCCCTGTCTGTCTTTCTGTCCCTTATACTAACTTGGATTACACAATATTCAACCCTAAGGTCTTAGAGCACTCACTTTAGCCAGCAGCTCTTCTCTCTCCTGGTCCACCTGCTCAGACCAGCTCGTCATGTCATTCTGTGTCCTTTGAGTAACAGTGACCACCATCATTCCAGTCGACGGGACATCAGGGAACATTGACTCAAAATCTAAAATAATTAAAATAAGAGTATTCACACACTTCTTAAAGTCATGTTCATGCATTGACAACAATACAAAACAGATGGAGATGCTGCCCTCTTGTGGACAAATGTTATATTAGTTTTCAAAATTATATATATATGCAAAACTGTACATTTTGTGTACGGCATTGCATGTGTGCTGAAACGTCAGGACAATATAAAAAAATATGTTTGAGTTATCTGTTTTTGCAAATAAACTCTTTATTTCTTAACTTTAATACAGTGTTATTTAAGTAGTTTAATTTAGTAGTTTAGTAGTTGTCTACTGGACAAAGTAGCATACAGACCTTTCTTTAGAAGTTCAGGGCAGGATTGAATAGCACACTCCACCTTGGAATGATCAAAATAATGCTCTACTTTACTGATTGTCTGTGCTGCATTTGTTTTCTCTGGTTCCTAAATACAAAAGAAGACAAAAATAAAATCATGAACCAAAATGTATTACAATTATTAACAATATTATTATGAGCATGATTACAACTTAAATAATTATTCAAAGTACGAAGTTATTTATACTTCCTAAGACCAAAATCAATATAAATAACACAAAAAGCATCGTACATGAAGCTCATTGATGAAATGGGCCAGGATGAAGCCGTGCCTCTCACTACTGGACTGAGCTGTGAGCACATCAGGCAATACGTTGTGGACGGGTACAGTGGTCTGTGCTACTGTGCCCTCTAAATGACAGTCAAAACCCACATTTCCCGGCAACTGGAAGCGTTTATCCTGAGGTCCAAATGGACCCATGTTCTCATCTGGCCACACTGTTCTTGGTGCTGTTCAGAGGAAACAGAAAATTAACCTAGATTATTACCATTAAATTGCCTTTACAGTTGTTATCATCACTTTGATCTCACTCTAACCTCTAATTTTTTAAGACTATGGTATTACCATTTATTCCTTTTCTTTTATTGGAAAATCATTTCTTATACTGAGCAATATAATAATTTACCGATGTCTGGAGTTGTGCTGTTCCTATGTGGCTCATCTGAACCAGATGCCCCAGAGAAAGTTCTGGCCCCTACAACACGCTGAACAAGAACATGAAGCCCTGGCAGGTACGTAACCAGCCGAGCTCTGCTGCAGAGCACCTGCGAGAATAAAAGACACAAAAAGCATTTAAATCTGGTTTATGAGGCGGAATTACAGTAAACATTTCTATCATAGTGGCAGAATTGCAAACAACAAACATTCCTGCATGTGTAAATCAGATCATAAGTTTAAGTATTCTTGAGACTGTGCTGCATTTACTTGGACAGAATATACACTTACACTGGTCATCCTGTTGGGCTTCTCCTTTCTATCCTGTGGATAAAAAATATAATTTATTTTTATTTATTACAACAACTTTTCCATTTAGAAACACAATCAAAGGCCTTATTGGATACTTTATATTGAGGAGATTTATGGCTTCAGCGCAATAAATCATGAATGCATTTTTTCACATAATCTGTGGCTCCCTCTTTTTACACATGATACAAACAATAATACTAATCATGTTGTTGGAAACATGTAAAAAACATGCAGGTGTGAAATAAAGGTCACGAAAACAATAAACCAAGAATATCAACTAATTAACCACAAATAACGTAAGTTATTCTGACTAACGTGAACGTCATGTGAATAACACAAAATGTAAACGTAAAGATAATGTCACATTTGATACTTCCGAATCATGTCTTATTAGCATCATGGCTAAGCTAAATCATAATCACTTCAGTAAAGTAAGTTCTAAGTCAGAATTAAAACATATCTGGTACTCGCTTACAAATAATCATGAATCAAAATATAACTGTAGCTAAGCCTACCTGTATTTTGATCAACTTCTGTTAGCTAGCTTTTCAAGTCTCTCTTGTTTAACCTTTTGATTACGTAATAACGGAGGCTTGTAAGGGACAAAATTATGCTTTTGAATTCGTGAGGCGTTGCGTAGACGGATCTGAGTGCAACATTGAGTAACGCGAGAGCTGTTTGCAAGAACGGGTTTTAAATCGCTCTCGCGGTACTTTGATGTCATAAGGCAAACCGCTTTGAACTGCACCTGCACAGCGCTGTGAGAAGTCGAATACGTCAAGACATTACATGAAATTCATTACAGCTCCTCAAGATGTCAGCAGATCTCTGTAACTGTTACATACCATTCAACATTCAGACATTATTTAACAATTCCCTACTATGGGATCCAATGGGGGATTAGATTTGTTTGGTTACTGACGTTCTTTCAAATCTCTTCTATAGGAAGAACAGTTGAAAATCACGATGAAATTTATTAAACGTTTCATAATTAATGACATTAATCAGAAATAACAACTTGAATCAACAAGGTTATAAATAGTCTAATATTAAGGAAATATTTTGATCGACACACAAAAAATTATTAAGGAAATATAAATTAGTTCAACACAATCTGATTATGTGGGACCAATGTACACATTAAAATTATGTAAACGCAAAGCGCAAAGCGTTTAAGCAGCATCTTTTGTCCCTTGAAATGTCATAAAATTATCATTTATGTAGATTCTCGTTAAATGTCTAGAACAGATATTCTCGATTTGCCTCCTCAGCTCTCCTCTTCTTAGTCTGAGATTCAGATTTTGTCAGTGATTATTTCAATTAATAATGTATGATGCAATTACGTCTTTCAAATGACAGGATAAAAAGCTATTATGTGGTATTAGCAGGCCAAATATGAATATGGCGATGGATTTTTTATATCCGTGCGGATTAAATGCTTTAAGTGTAAACTTCTGATCTGTCCTACAAGTTCTGAATAAAGACAAACAATTGTCCTATAGGGTGGGTATACTTGTGTCCTTAAAACTGTAATTTTGTCATTCTCCACTTCGGTCAGTTATATCTGTAATTATACTAGAAAAGTATGAAAAGATCCTTAGAGAGAAAACAGAGGTCACCCTGCAGCACTGAACTCCATTACCACACTGTGTCTGTCAGTCTAATGATTGAATCATTGAAAAGCGACCCGTCTTATAAAAGCCGTAGAAAAGCCAAAGGGGTTCTCTTCAACAAAAGGCACTATTTGAAAACTGCATCACTGCACTTAGTTCAATGGGATGTAACAAACATAACAACAGCTCCAGGTTGTTCTGCAATATCATTTTTGTGGTACTCGAACTGCCATTTTCCTGCCATTTCTTTGATATGGCATGTTCTTTTCCTGCTGGAAAATGGCATTTATAATTTCATAAAACTATTAAACAGAGATTTTCATATTACAGAAGGCAAGATTGTTTATCATTACATTTACACTATCATACAAATGTACAAACATAAGAAAACACAAAACTGTGAATAGGTCTTACAGTAATAAAGAGAAAATAGAATTATAGTCCACATATATAGCCGTTCAATGTCAAAACACCCCGCATCACGACAAGCCGGTACATGTTGTCATTTCTTACACCACCAGATGAACTTGACTCACAAATTCTGCTCGCAACCATGAGCTGAAGGCACAAATTTCTTTCTAGAGCATGAAATAGGTGCTTGTGTGGTAAAAGGGGATGTTTTTTGATGTTTGATGGATTACCTTTTATCAAAAGCTTTCATCTGCCCTGGAAAATTAAAGTAACTGTTACATATGGGGAATATAAGAGCAACTTAGCTCCTTTGATAGTTTACATTTTTACTGTGTGAACTGCAGTTCTTTCATTGGAGCTGAAGTGGAAATGTATGTTTCAAATAGTATAAGGACCTGCTGTGAAATGATGACTTTTTAATAAAATAGTCTTCTAAAAACGTATTGTTACTGCATTAAAATGTGGTTTGAAATGCATCCAAAACTGATGGAAGACATTATTTTTAAATCTGCTTTAAAGAGGATTTTTCAACATATGATTGCGAAATTTTATGAAAAATATATTCTGTCAAATTCTGCCAACAAACTATCATATATCAAAGATAAAACTTGGTTTCTTTTCTTTTAGTCCAAGGTTTTAATTCCAAGAAAACAATTGAGCCTTAAGCATTCCAAAAATATTCCTTTATACTAAATTCTTTAACTTAATTGCTTTATGTATCTTAATATATCTTTTTACAGTGCAATGAAAAATAATAATCTCCAACGGTTTTCATTCATCTTTATTTAATCTCCAGCGCTGTGATTGTTATTCATGCATGAAGCTTTACTGAAAAAGCTAAGCAAAAGAGTTGACAGTATAGGTTTGGAATCCGGGTATTTGTTTTGGTTTGACCTCACATCACTTATTTGGGCACCAAGAACATCTGTAATGAATAGTGGCTCTAGACATGAAGATGTTCTATTTTCAATTCTTTAATTTGCTTAATATTGCTAGGCAGTTACGTGACAGTTTAAAAACCTAAATTGAAGTTCTTGTTTATTATTCTGCTGCTGTACATTCACAAAATGCAGAAATGCATTGATATTTACACTGTTTTTATTATTTTTTTATTTCAAAAATAATGTCAAGAAAGAAAATAAAAAGAATAACAAATATTTCTATTGAAAATAGACTGCTATTAAACAATGTGTTTTATGATTTATCCAATAAAACTAAATATTATATCATGTGTACTTTGTTGATTTAATTTGTTTCATGTCCTCATGATGGAAAAGCAGAGATGTCATGCAGGTTATCTGCTTTTCAAACCCTTTCGCTCCTGGACGGCTGGTTAACTAAAAATTAGAAAATGCGTTCTTTTATTATCTGCGCAGTTGTCTCGAAAGAAAAGAGGCCCATGACTTATGTTTAACTTTCACATTCCAGAGACTCTCAACGTTTGTTATTGTAAATTGGGGTGGTCCAGTGGGGGTTGCAAATAACCTTTTGATAAATAGGGTTATCAAATCCATATGTTTCCACTCACAGCAAGTCACCGCCGTACCTAGCAAATTTTTGCTTCAGCACAGAGCACATGTGGTATTTCTGCTCTGTCAGCTCAAAGCTAAACCAGCTGTGGTAAAACGTTTCTTGGGACAGAAAAGGAAACGATAGAAACATGTAGGTGATGAAGACATGAATACAAATACTGTTTACATGGCAGTAACTAACAATCCCAAATGTGAATACCATTGACAGTTATATGGTAGGAGTTCTTTTGCAATACATAATACAATCCTATTTGTTATCTTCACCAAAATAAGTGGGAAAATAATGAGCTTTTTGGTGTTTCCATATGTGAGCAACATTCTCAAAAGTGATTTCACAATTTACAAAGACTTGTACATGATCCAGGAAGGAGACAGTTCTTGTTGGTTGACTGTAAGGATGTGGCATTCAGTCATGGAACAGCTTCTTGCCCTGGCATGTCCTCCAACCTATGAACATTCCATTTCTGGGCTGTGCTCTTAAACTGCTGCTGACACAGAATAACAGAAGGGTCCTGTTATCTTCAGCATATAAAACACACAGAGAATTTTTTTTTGAAGTTTCAGATTAAAACAATTTTTTTACAATGTTGTTTACAAACAGATAAACTATAATTACAAATTACAATTAGAGTTATGTGGATATTAATGAGGAACACCATTTAATTAATACAGATTATCACAACAAACGGTGAAGTTGGACTAAAACTGTATGTTATGTACAGAGAGAATAAACAAAACAAAGATTTTGTATGTTTTGATGTTTGACACAAGCTTGTGGAGCCAGTGATATTGCGAAACTGTGTTGGAAAAAGAGAAAAACACAACCACAAGACATTCTTCTCACATTTCGTCAAAAGCTTGCCCGCCCTAAACTTGAAAATATGGCAATTTCCTATTAAAACATATTGTACATTACCCTTGCTCTGCACCTCGTAAATGCAGACGATTGAGTAATGTCTTTAGGAGGCACAGATTCCAACTAATAGTAGCCTACATTATAGTTCTTTGTTGCATTTATCACATGCGATAATCTATTAATCACATAGTGCCCCAAAACAAAAATTATGCCATCATTCTTTCACCCTCATGCTGTTCAAAACCTGTATATGACTCGTTCTTCTGGAAATGTCTCAGCAGTTTTGCATCAATAAGTCAATTGTGGCCAATGTTGTTTGGTTACCCACATTATTAAAAATATCTTCTTCTATGTTCTGTTCATTCATTTACATTTGCATCGGTTTATACTCTTGACATAAATCCTCATGTTGCAGGTTCTGTCTCTTCAGCTGCCTCTATTATTTTTAAACGAAGGGGCGCGCCGCGCGCACTCGCTCACTGGAATCTGAGTTCGGGTGCGATGGGCGGTCCCGCGCTGCGCTCATCACACAAGTATGTGGAGGTTACAGACTCCGGAGAGCAACGATCCGAGGGTTTTATTTCGCAACGCAAAGAGGATGCGCCTTGTGCCTCTACAGATTGAGAGTTTGAAAGCTGCTCATCTTTATTAAAATTGGAGGATCTCTCAAGACAACTTACAGCGCTTTAAGTCTGAACACATCATTGGCCGATGCTTTTCTTCTCTGACTGTAACATGATGGACAGACTTAATTCATTCACTATTCTCACGCGCTCATCCGGTTGATGTTTGAAGTGCACTGAAGGAAGATGAGGTCGAAACCGAGTCTATAATGGATCATCCTCACGATCTGAAAAGTAAAATAGTTGTGGTCGGGGACACACAGTGTGGGAAGACGTCCTTGTTAAGTGTGTTTGCAAAGGACTCATTTCCAGAGGTTTGTTTAAAAAGTTCTCTTTGGCATTTGCGTTGTAGTTTCAGGTTTTCTGAATTGATTCTTAGGCGTGTCATGAATTCAAAACATAGAAATAGTGAAACCTTAAAGGAATGCGAAATGTGTTTTTTATGCACGTGTGATTTGCCTTTGCAGAATTACGTTCCCACAGTATTTGAAAACTACACGGCAAGTTTTGAGATCGACACGCTGAGAGTTGAGCTCAGTCTTTGGGATACATCAGGTATGAACAAACCCCTTCTGAATCTTAAAACTACCCCGTTTTTGCCTTTTACGACGAAACCCTGCCTTAGTAGTTCAAATGGAACAACTTGAAAGAAGCAAATGGGACAATCCTGTCTTTTTTTCTAGATTTTCCTTTGTATATAGAAGCATTTTTCATAACACTGTAAAGAAATACAATCAGAAAATGAATAACACGTGTCCCTTTTTTTACCTGTACTCACCTTATTATGTATTCAGTCTGTGTAATGTGTTATTTTTTGTTATTTGAGTCAATGTGGCATATGGAAAACTGAGAGACAACTACACGATTGTGAGAAAACATTAAGTTGTTTACTGCAGAAGACTAATACAGTCTTCAACATTCATACATTTATAAATTGTAAATGTGTGACCATGGACAACAAAACCAGTCCTATGGGTCAATTTTTCGAAATTGAGATTTTTACATAATCTGAAATGATTTCTACTGATGTAAATGAGGTGTTAGAATCGGACCATATCTGGCTGAGATACAACCGTTTAAAACTCTGAATTCTGAGAGTGCAGAAAAATCAAAATATTGAGAAAATCGCCTTTGAAGTTGTTAATCAGGGGCACTGTGGCAGCTAATCCATTTACAAAAAAAAGTGTTTCTATATTTAAGATAGGAAATTTAAAAAATAGTAAATGTTTATTACTATATTATTTGCAATAATTGTAAAAAGGACAGTGTTGCTTGTACACATACGTTCTATGTTAATAACTTTGAAGTTTACAAGAAAGCTTAAAAAAGCTCCATTAAAATGGATAGGCTTTTTCAAATGAGCCCTATAAATATTTCAGTATAGATCTCTGATGATCTGAAGTTTGAACTCATTTCAAGCCCTACAAACTTTCTAGAGCAGATTCAACACCTAACTCCCAGAATAGCACTGTAACCTAATTCGCTGTGCTTGAATCATGGGGACATGTGCTGTCTTCGAGAGGGACAGTACTGACTTGCACAGGTAATCCCACAGAAAATCAAACCAAATTATTCAAGCAAGTTTAGCATGTGAGAAAACAAAGCAAGTGATCCAAGGGCTAGACTGCAACAAGCACTGCTGGAAAGTGCCGATACAACAAAGCAATGAGCAGCATTTCTGACCGTGAAAACCACATCATATGTTCATGTATTTGTATACTAGAAATTCCCACAAGCCACTGCTAATGGATTTGCAGCATACTCCACATTTTGGAAAGAGGTCCCCCAGGCTGATGGGTGAAATAGAGCTGTCTAGTTAAAATAGTTTGTGTGGTTTAATATCTCCAGTTTAGTGTTAAATAAATAAATCTGTTTGTATGATAAATTCCATCAGATGGTTTTAATAACCCAGTCTGGGCTGTGCTGCATACTTCCCTCTGTTTCCACTGTCTGGCTTTACATTTCACATGAAAGCAGCAAGTACTGTATTTCCTTGTGATAGATGAATTCAGGTTTGTTGAAACAGTTCAGAGAAATGTACTGTATATCTATGGAATTATGGAAATAATAAAACAGCAATACACTAAGGGTATGACAATATACTAGTGCTGTGAAATTTATCGCTGTGATTATTGATAATTTGTTAGTAGAAAATAGCAGTTTTGTAAAGTAAATGTTTTTCATGCACTCTTGGCAATTTGCAGTTTATTACTGTCATTTTTTACTGCAGTTAAAAAAATACATAAAAATGATGTATAAAACAGTAAAATTACATTTTGTACAATGTAAACATATGATACAATTGTAAATAATTTAGCACCTGTTTAAAATCATGCTACCATGCTATAACAACATTTAGTGATTACATTTTTGGTCGTTTTAGTTTTCAGATATAATTATATTTTAGAAACATGTAACATTAATTGTTATTTCAGGGTCTCCTTATTACGACAATGTGCGGCCCCTCTCGTACCCGGATGCCGATGCGGTTCTCATCTGTTTTGACATCGGTCGACCAGATACTCTGGAGAATGTTCTAAGAAAGGTAAGTCTTTCCTTACCATTGCAATAAATTTGTTAATAAAAACGTTTACATATTGTTGGGGCGCTCCGCAACTTTAATGATATTCCCACAAGCCCTACCTTTGTGGCAATGAGAACAAAAGTCCGGACATCTGAGAAAAGGGCCAAGTGAATGAGAGTGGGAATGTGCGGGAGAGCTTTGATCACATGGGGGGGAGAATGACAAGCAATAAGAGCTTGTTTACATTTAGTCTCAGAATCACAGAGCCTTTGTGTGGCTGGATGCCTTGTAACCTCTGATGTCATTGAGAGACTAGAGGTATTGAGAGTGCGTTTTTGGGGGCTTCCGGCTTGTTCGGAAGATCCCACAGACTGTAATCTCAGAGGTGGTCTGTGCCAAATATACATCCATGTCATCAGGGGCCATTCAAGGATTTCAGTCTTTAGGGGCTCAGCAACTCCCATGAGATGTGTTTGTGTGGTTTCCACAATTCTAAATGTGAGAGAATACTTGATACTTACTTGTCTAATATTTTAATAACATAAACAGTTTTTTATTCATTTAAAAAATCAGATTTTTAGGGCAATGTGTAACAGACTAATTAGGTTGCGATACCAATTCTATTAGAAAATGTGTATTAACATGCAGTACAGTTTTACTGTGTTACCAATTGTTACTAAACTTATGATAACATTGTATCATATAACTATTATATATATTTATATATATTAATATATTTATTCTAAGTTTTGCATTTTTAAAATAATGTTGGCTGTTATGATTCATGTTGGATGTCTTACCGTATAATCTCTTAGTGGAAAGGAGAAATCGAGGAATTCTGTCCCAATACTAAAATACTGTTGGTTGGATGCAAGTCAGACCTGCGTACAGACCTGGCCACATTTGTGCAACTATCCAATGAGATACCTTTATCGTATGACCAGGTGAGTTTTTAGAGACGTTTATAGCTACACTACAATAAAATCAGTGAGCTAGAAAAAATCTGAAAGAATTTAGCTGTCGATTATTCAGCTGAATTCATATTTCTATCTTGTGTCGTTTAGGGTTCAAATATGGCCAAGCAGATCTCTGCCCCTTACATTGAATGCTCAGCGCAGCAGTCTGATAACAGTGTAAGGGACATTTTCCACATAGCCACATTGGCTTGCATCAGTAAAACCAAGAAAAACATCAAACGCATCAAGTCCACCAGAGTCACAAAGAAGACCTCACACGTACCCAACAGACGTGAACTGGACTCTGTGTCATGTCTACACAAGACCAAGACAAAATCATGCACAGTCATGTGACTTCAGACACTACAGAAAGCATTTAAGGAGATTATACGCGCATTCTTCTCCAGGATTTTTAGATTCGAAAATGAATGGACCATGAACTGAAGGGAGCTATATTGAACTTCACCAGTATAAATATTCAGTCTCATTAATGAGACTCAACCCTATTCTTCTCTGCTTAAATATGCATTTTTAAACATCTCAGACCTTTTAAAACATGAACCTAAAGGTCATATATATACTGCCAAAGGATAATCACCTAAAACCCCTTTAAAAACTGCCAAATTTTATTTCCTAAGAACTTTGTTTTTAGTTGAAACTCCGGTTTGTGGATGTTAACCACTTTGTCAGAGCTGCTAGTCTCAGGTTTGTTTTATTACACCTGACTAAACCAAAAAGTTACAAGTTTTGTCAAAAATAGGTTGTAGGTTATGTTACATATCTAAAATTAGGCAATAAATGAAACAACCAAAGCAACTGGTACGTCTGATAAAAGCATCGGGGGAAATACATATTTCAAACTTAACATATCTTAGTTCTGCTGGTAGCAATTCTATTTATCTATGATAAACAATTTAAAGGTTTCCTGAACTGGCCTTGTTTATTGTTTTGTACTGTTGTATGAGGTCTACCTGTGACGTTCGCATGGTTTTCACATTCAAAAACATCAAAATCAATAAGTAATTGGCTATTTTCTACCTGGGTTTTGTGGCCGACTCGACAAACGCTCGGATGGCAGTTTGTGTAGTAAACTTAATTGGAGCCTTATGTGAATTTGGTTAGACACATTAGCTATATTCACAAGATTAGTATTGTCTGGGGACTTAGAATAGAAATGACCTCCCCACACCAGTATTTCATGTGGCACATTCACACGGGATAAGTTAACCCTGTGACTTTATCCAGGATGTGATGACAAAGCTTTGTGTATAGATGGTATAGCATATAGATACATGTTTTTAAAATGACATATGACCGTACCTATCACTATTTAAGAAACGTGATCGAACCGGACAGAAGATCAACGCGATCCTGTGTCTCAAATGTTACAAGAGTTTCCATGATATATAAACAAACGGAAGAGCCACCGGCCAAAACGACAGTGTTGGCAGGTAATTTATGGATATGACCCAACATAAATAATATAAAAACACTCCATTATTCGCAAACGGTGGCTAAAACCTTGAAAAGTTAAATATGAGCTCGCCAAATCACAGAGATGCCGATTCGCATGTGACTAATATTATCACAGGAACACGGTGTTCGTCAAAATATGACAGGTCATTTGTGGGGGACATGGCTGATTCACACGGGATTAATATCACTGACAATCTCTGCAATTATTACAAATGACTAGAGGTCCCTTCGTAATACTTATCCCATGCGAATAGTGCTCAGGGCACATCAAGCAATCTCTAACAATGAAATAGTGACGCATAGTACAAAAATGTTTTACTCATAAAAGATTGCTGCGCCATTCTTATCGGATCCAATATTGACAGCACAGCACTGCTTTTTAATTTTAGTCTCTCCGCAAATCCGCAACGACCTTTACTTTGTTCACGAAAGAAACCGCGGTGAAATAAAGCAAACAATCGGTCAATGTTTTAGCAACGAGAGCTGGAACGTCTTTAAAAAGAAACTTCAACCACGCATTATTAATGCCGGAATCCAAAGGTGTTCTTCCACAACCAGGCAATAACTGCACAATATTTTGAGTTCTTTAACAGCATGTTTATTGCTTGCTCGATCTGGTTCTGCGCAACTTGTGTCACTTCAGTACTGTCATATGTGAACAAGTGGGGGGGGGCTAGAGAAGTAGTCTTTGATATTCTTCTGTGGAGGCGGTGTTCAAGGTGAATTCCAGGTTGAAGCGTTCGCTGGGACTGGTGTCAATGACAGTTTTAACTACATCATTAACAAGGGTATTTTCAGTTCTGACATATAGAGGTGTAAAGTGCCACAAAAGTTTTAAAGCAATTTTCAATTTTCAAACAACACACAGACATACATGTCAACAATGAACATTTATTTAAATTGAAAATTCCATTTGTAATTCATACATCAATTAATCAAAAACATCTAATATATTCATGACGGCATGTTACAATGAAATCAGCAGCAAGTCATACGGTTAAAACTAGTGTTTGGCATTTGAATTATAAAACAGCAGTAATTTTCCATAACCTAGCTATGTATGATATGTAATCTATAACAAGCACCTCTCTACATGCTATAATAGAGAATAATTTGAAAAGATGTATTGCATTTACATTTTCTGCCACAAGGGGGCAACAGTAGATATTTTTGCAAATTGATTGGTAACAAGATTTAATGCAAACTATGGATAGGTGTTGAAAGTAAAAAAAAAGTGTTTTTCTTGCCATTAAAGAGTTAAATTGTCACATTCTTTTGCATTCACAAAAAAAGGGGGCTGTTTCTGTACAGGATCTAAAAAAATATGTTACAGCCTCAGCATTTTGTAGTTATATGGCGAAACATTATATTAAAACAAAACTATTTATACAATGTAATGCCAAAACATTAGATAAAATGAACAGCTCTATTTAATAATAAGGTTTTTGTTTATCATATATAAAAAAATTACTCATGGCATTGCTGTTGCCTAGGTACACGGAAGCAGTAAACAACTACAATTAAGTGTTTTGTAAACAAGGCTATGTATTTAGTTTAAAAGCTTCAATTAAATTGATGGTAGTGTGTGAAGAACAACGTCAGCTAGTGGGAAATCGATTTAAGAAGTGCATGTTTTCCTATACCGAAGCATTTGCTTTGACCGGTTGTTCCTGCTCGTTTTGCCTGTTAACAAACTGAAGGTCAATGGATGTGGCTGGGACCAGCAGAGTTCGTGTGATCGGTTTCACACTTTTTCCTGAAGGATCTGGCAGCACCTCATAGTGTTTAATAAGCTGCGAAAGGCCAAAATACATATGTGAGTGTATTGAAAACCTTTCCATAGTGAAAATTGACGAGAATGCCAAGACCTGTCTCACACACTGATCAAATAGAGTAATCAATATCAAATGTGATGTTGTGACAGGATGCTATATTTCATCTACAACTACTTTAAACAACATTGTTCTTTTTAAAAAAATTCTTGTATAAGTATGATAACATATAGTTTTAGAACATCATGAAAACTGGAAGACTAAACTATTTGTATTTGAACAAAATTTGTCATGGCTATTTAATCTCAAATTTTCAGTTTATTTGTGTCACCATGAGAAATTCAGAGAAGCATTCCTACAGCACACAAGTTACTTATTGACAGCTGGAATTATCTCTTATAGCTGGAGAGTTCACTCAGACCAAAGGTAAAGGACCTCAGCCAATATCTAGTTTAGGATCCAAGGTAACACAGTAATTTGATTAGCTGAACCGGGTCACCATGACTAGGATAGGTTGAAAATGCATGAAATAGTTTCCTAAGCAAGTGTTGTTCCATGTTTTTGGTGAAAACTTTGCAGAGATGAACGTACTAATGTAAAAAGCCACTACATTACTGAATGAGATATCAAACATTGCAAAGGTCTAAAGTTTAAAATGTATAAAAATGACTTTGCTGGCAGTATATAGAGTTAGAATATTATGAGTATGTTTCTGACTCCAAGGCTTGTCACTTATTCAAACCACATGTGACACGACAAGTTTATTTTTTTTAAGAGGTATTTTCAAACAAGAAATTCTGCAGAGCAATTCTGTAATATCCAATCCCAGAATGTTAGAAGTTAAAAAGTTAAACATATACAAAAATATTTGTATACTGGTGCTGACTGTGGTGGTTGACATCGTTCTTACCTGTGATAAGAGGAGGTGCATCTCCAGTTCAGCCACTCTGCGGCCCAGGCAGGCACGGATACCGAAGCCAAATGGCACAGAACCAAAGGGGTGTTGATTTGACTGCTTTTGTCCCCGGATCCATCGCTGTGGTAGGAAGGCATAGGGATCCGGAAACACAGTCTCATCGTAGGACACGCAGTAGTGGCAAAGGTGGAACAAAGTCTAAAAACGACAAAACAGATCAGTTAACAATCTATTCTATAAACTTGTATGTGATAGAAATAAATTCATATGACTTTAACAAAATATGTCATCAGAATTATTTACAGTTTCTGGTGTGCATGAACAACAGTCAAAGAATATTTTTGTTTGTAGGTGAGCTTACATTTTTAGGAAAGAGATGACCGCCCACCACTATTTCATTTTCAGCGACGACGCGAGCATTCCCTGGAACCACCGGATATAAACTAAGAACATGAGAGAATGTCTTTAGTCAATCATTTAGCAGGCTTTCACAACATTGTTATGTTAGTCTAACTGGCTATTATTGCAGGTTTATAACACAGTAGGCAGCAGGAATAGATGCTGTACCGAAGCGTCTCTCTTACGACGGCCTTTAGCAAAGGCATTCTGTTGATGTCATCACTGCAGGGCACTGCGTCACCAGGACAGACGCTGACAACCTCTTCGTGCAGCTTCTGCTGGATCTCTGGCTCTTGGGCTAAGCGATAAAGTGCCCAGGAAATAGTGTTTGACGTCTAGAATGGCGACACGTGAAGATTCATTAGAAGGATGATAATATTCCATTCCAATGGGCAAATTCTTAATGGGCTATTTTGTATTTTTTCGCATTGCATCCAGCATAGACACGGTGTACGGTGTGTTTTGTACTGTAATTGATTAACTGGTTAAAACTAATTATAAATTGTCTTTAGTAAAGAGTGAAAATATTTACTGTGTCAACTCCAGCCAACAGAAGCTCTGTGATGCTTCCCAAAATCTCGGTGACTGACATCTGCTCGCTGACCAGCAGGTGTGTGAGATACTCTCCCTCCACTGGCTTCCCTTCTTTCACCCTTTCCTGAATCTCGATAATCTTCTTCTGCACCAGTTCTTCCGCTGTCCAAAAAAAACCTTTCTTAGCCAGTTTAAAGAGAAATGGATAACTTCGTGCTAGGCTAAATTGCTAGGAGAGAAAATCGTTTTTTAAATTCAAGATGCATGATTAAATTGTACGTAAACAATGCTTTATGAAATCCTATAATACTCTAGATCCAAAAACAAGGACCTACTTTGGGTTGAGACTCACCGACTTTGAACAAATGGTCCCACACAGCCACAAAACTCTTCCAGAAAGGCATGTAGGGCCAGACAGATTTAGGGAAGAGGACGAGGATAGGTGAGAGACGAAACATTTCCCCAACAGAGAAGATAAACTTCTGTGTTTCCTCTGGAACTACCTCATTCAGACAGCCCATTCGACTCTCAAACAACACTGAGCTAATTCCTTATGAAAGAGTAAAACTGTCAAATACAGCAGAAGATAAAAAGATAAATCTTGATATAAGGGTTAAAATAATACACAGTATGTAATGTTAAAGGGATAGTTCTCTCATCCTTTACTTAGCCTCGGATTCTTTAAAAGTGTCTACATTTATATGCTTTGTTGAGCACAGAGGAACAAAAATTTGGAAGAATGTCAGATCTCATCCTGCATTTACTGCCATAGTATGGAAAATAAATACTATGAGAGTCAATGGGGTGCGATATATTCTTCCAGATATCTTCCTGTGTGTTCAGCCAAACAAAGAAATGGATACAGGTTTGGAAAATCTGAGAGTGAGTAATGATGACAAGATTTTAATTTTGAGGCAAAATATCGCTTTAACTATTCCCAATCATGTTATTAGTATGTAAAAAGGTTTGGACATCCTGCTATAAACAACTCATTTCATTTTTCAAGTCATACATATACGTGCAAGATGTACAGCGTTGAGCATTAGACAGACAATGATTTCAAGGTCAAAGCTATATTTATGGGACTAGAAGTAGGCTTATTATCTGGCATTGACTTTTTATCTATGATTTGTAAGATTATTGATACACAGTGGATGTACATGAATTAATGGTTGCGGGACTTCTTGGGACTTAGTTTGACACAATTATTGCACTAACTAATCTTGATAATAGCTAATCTTGATAGAATGACATGTTTTATCTTGTACCTCAAGGCGCACAGACATTCAGTAACATTCTGGTGTATCACTGTGTTAACTCTTCGACGTCTGTAAATCAACAATTTGTTAAAATGACAGTTAAATCAATCTTGACCTTGATATTGCCCAATATGTCATACCTTCGAAGGCAAACTTGTATAATTCTCCTGCCACGTCGTGTACAATGACGCCATTGCCTTTTGTTCTCCGAAGCCAGTCCACTTTCTCAATAAAGTCGCTCACTACGTCATTTATGGCATTAGTGTAGGAGGAAACATGTTTGGGCTTTAGCATGCGAGGGTTCAGTATACTCCTGATTCGCTGCCATTCTGCTCCCATTCTACCAAACAACAAATATAATATATGGAGTTATGAATATTGTATTTCTGCTGCACCATGGCTGGATTATGAGCAACAGTGATTAAACAGGGAGAAAAATAAATTGTCCTACCCTGTTTACCGTTGGACTCTGAATGCTAGAAGGTTTGCCCTAAACTCATTTTTTTATTAAGGTTCGGAGGTTGTTTCGTTTAACATGACAACCACACCTTATTTCCCACGTAAGGCATGCATACTTTTTATTCCTACTGTATATAGTATGCTCCCAAAATTGACCAAATTAAAACTGCAAAATGCTTTTCTATTTTAAATGAACTAATAAAATACTAATGGCGTTCTATAATAGACAATTTTTGTCAGAGCTGATGACACATTGTCCCTGCGGCCTAATACAAATGATGGTTCATGGCTGTGCATGCTCCACCATAACATTTATATTAGTTAGTAGACGCTCATTATAGGCCACAAGTGTGAGCTTTCTTGGAGAACCCCAGATAGTGGGAGTTATTTGAATTTCACTCTAATCTTACTCTGTTAGGGGCCCATAAGCGTGATTTCGGAGTTGTCGATAGCCTCTCCAGTGGGGCATATCAGTGCGGATCGGATGGCGACCCTCTTGTCGTAGGACCTCTTCTATGAGATCTGCACCGGCCACATTAACAACCACCAGTGGCCCATATTTGGACTTCCAGAGTGGACCATATATTTTTTTGTGTTCTATCTGTAATGATGACAAATGTTAGTGTATTTAAAGGGACAATTAGACAACATTAAAACCACCATTCCTAGCCATTTATATTATTATTAATAATATTAATAATAAGCGTAGTGTGCACTCTATAGTTCGCAAAGTGTATCTGTTAAAGCGCTTCAAATATTATTATTATGTTACATCTATATTGACAACACCTCACAGAAAGCCAAATGCCTTTTTACATCTGGAAGGTCATTAAAAACTGTATTCCTATTAGATTAAACATGTTCGTAGACATGAGCATGCTCTCAAATTGCGACGTATCCATAACTTACACGTGTTCAAGAAATGTCACGCAATTTAAAACTTGTTTTTAAGCGTTGAAACTCGGGCGTTGGTCCAATGCGAAACAAGAGCGCAACCACAGAGCGCATCACAAACGGCATTAAAAAGACGATGACATCGCTTACCTGCATTTGTTGTGTCTTATTGAAATAACCTTTTCCAAAAAGCCAGTATAAGGATGTTAGAAAGCTAGGTCCACCCAAATCATCCATAGTTTTTTGTTTATCACCATCTATCAAGGTACTGTGCGTCGGGTTTCCGGTGCTGAGGAATGCCGATAACATGCATTTTATTCGGCTATTTTCAGTCCTGCGTAAAAAGAAACCCGTCCTAAGCAACGATTTTGAAAACATGTCTGATCCCGTAGTGCGCAGCCGTCAGAGTGCTGCTCTGTAAAGGCACCCGGTCTGTTGTCATATGAACTTTGAGTGAACTCAGCCTCCTTTCAGACGCTGTGAGAGACGACATGCACTTCACATGCAAACTGTGCCAGAAAAACTTTGACATTTTTGTACGAGTTCTTAAACAATAGAGCTCCTGTTTCACCAGTTCATCAAATAGTAACTGACGGATTAACAAACACGCATTAATTCCCAAATGAAAAATACTGTAAGGTAATTTAATGGAGTATCAAAATCCTAGATATAGTATTCTTCAACCAACCATAGGAATTAAATATTAAAGTATACTACAGTATTTATTACAGTTGTATTAATTCAACAAAGTGCAAAGTAACCATTACTACCCTACAGTATATTAGTAATTTACAGTGTAATATAGTAAATAAGTATACTATACTATATTTGTCATGTAGGTTTACATGGGTTTAGTATGTGCTTCTGAACAATAAAAATAAACAATATAATTCTAGATTTAATCAAAGTACTTCACAAGCATTATTAAGAAAAACTTTGCAAAACAAAACGATTTATTGATCTATACAGTTCAAATGATCAAAAATGACTTCATTTACCACATCTGTCAATCCTGCTACAATATACAGAAAGGCACATTATATTCTGCAATTACTGCTCAAGATCAGCCAAAAAGACAACCATTGCGGAAGTGTTGCTCTTTGGCCTGCCAGATGCGCACAGTAAGAAATACACTTAGGCATTAACCTGTATTTGGTTACATCTTAAGAAATTGAAGCAGAGTAGATCAAATTAATTAAGAGCCCTTCTATGGGCGAGCATTTCAAGTCCTTTAACTAACACTGTGCTAGTGAGAATAGGAAAGATGAAATACATCCTTCTTAATACAAGCCACAAGGAGAATGATAAAAAATGGCTCCAAATAATCATAAACTACACAAATCTAGGTATTGCAGGTCAATAATGTGTACATATTTTTGTGATTGTTAAGTTTGGTATCTTGATCATATGAATATCTATTTCAATATGCGTTGTTGTTTCATAAGACATTTTGTGTTATGTTGCTGACCCATCTAGACTTATTCATGACAAGCCTCAAAAAAGAAAAAGAGTTTTAAGATGACCCCAAGTCATCTCCTAAATAAAATGAATGTTATCTCACCGACAGATTTACCTCTGAGGATTCAACAAGACATCCCTAAAAAATGTATGCATTAGAGGTCTGAACAAAATAAATACTTAATTTACTTATACAGCATATCACCCAGCTTCGAGGTTGGGCGAAAGAAAATACTACTTAAAGGGATAGTTCACCCAAAAATAAAAATTATTTCATCATTTACTCACCCTCAGGTTGTTTTTAACCTGTAAAGAAAACTATGCAAATTGTACCCAAAAGAAGATATTTGGAAGAATGCAATTTTCAGTTCTGGGACATCCTCCACTACCAAAGTAGAAAAACAACTATTGTATATTTTTTGTTCTGTTAAAAACAGAATGAGATTTTTAAAGAAGTTAGGAAAACAAACAGTTCTAGGTCACCTTTGATTACCATTTCATTTTTCCTACTATGTCAGTTTCCTACCATGTAGTCGATGATGTTCATTCTTCCAAATGTGTTTCTCTGTTTTTCATAAGAACAAAGTCATTTATACAGGTATTTAATTACATAAGGTGAGCAAATCATGACAGTATTTTCAATTTAAGGGTGAACTATCTCTTTAAAAGGGAATTGGATTCAGGTATCACACTAAGCTGTGAACAGATGCGAGTGAACATATGCCACACATCTGGCCCTTTTTCAGCATTTATTCCAGGTCAAGGGGGTTGTCTTACATCACTGCCGTCAATCATCATCACTTTCACTCCCAGATTCACTCAGCTGGAGGTCATTTTCTAAAATATAACACATTGTGTATTAGATACACAAACAAGAGTCAAATCTACCCAAAGCATCTAGCATCCCCTGAAACTTACGTAGCGTGTTCATGAAATTCCCGCTGCTCTCCTCAGCTCGGCTTTGAGATGTGTTGGGGGCAGATGTGCTTTGAGGGGGGACCGGGGCTCCACCTGGAGGGGGGCCACTCTTCTCCTCAGAGTCGCTGCTGCTGGAGCTGTCTTCGCTACTGGATGATGAAGAACTGTGGGAATCTGAGGAGCCACTGCTCATCTGATCCATGACACGTGCTTCAGCCATGAGTTCTGCATAAAGGCATAGAAACATACACTATGTATAACTAACATATGACCATTCGACAGAGTTTTGTTTTAGGAAAAATAGTTCATGGACTAAGGGGGCTGAAAAATTGGCTTATCTCTATCGCACACTTTTATGAAGCCGCTGTCCTGTGGGATTTATTGACTTAACTTATTCTAATAGTTACCTCGCTCAATCTCATCCATGGGGGATGATGGAGACATTTTCTCTTTGGGGGGAGAGCTTTTCGTGCTGGATTGAACCCTGTTTCCACTGCCAGACTTCATCTGCTGACTAAGTCTGTTTGTCTGCAGCTCAATGCGGGACTGAATCTTACTGCTTCCCTCAGCCCTGAGAAAAAAAAAGTAATTGAATAACTATGATGACACTGTATTAACTCACATAACTCACTTTAGTTACCAACCTGGTCTTCTTGACAGCAATGTTACTGCTGAGTTTCTCCAGACGGTATTCTCCTGTGTCATGGTTAACAATGAGAATACACTCTTTCATGTAAGGCCTCTTGGACCCTTTAAATACTGTAACAGGAGCTGTGGATCCCTGTTATATTTGGAGAGAATAAAGAAAATCATTTGGTTGAACTCATTCACTGCCATCAGGAGCATTTAGTAGACATGTGTGCCTACCTCCAAGTTTGGCAGTGTGATTGTAACTTGCTCTCCTTTTCCAACTTCCAAATCCCCCTCACATGTAGTGTCTATGGAGGCTGGTTTAAAATCATCTGCGACCAGAAGAAAACATTAATATCTCATGATCAGGTGGACCAATGCTGACACTCAACATCAGTAGTGTAGTACCAGCGCAAACCAACAGAGGGCTACGTTGCCCATTGTAAAAGGAAAGCATGGAGTCCTGTTAAATTAAATGTCCCATATAGTTTTGTTTTAAAAGATAGGTTCCGTCTCCTTTGGTGAGCTCAGTTATGAGAAAGTGATTTTAGTATATAGTGGTTTCTTAATTATTAAAAACATTATAACTTTTGTCAACGTTTCGACGCCGAATGCGCCAGCAGTGTAGAAGAAGAAATAGCGGTCTTCGCATATGCCTGTGGAAATTGTTCTAAAGAATCTTTTAGCAGTAATGTAAAAACATGTTTAAAAAGGGTCTGTTTGAGGTATTTAAAAAGAATAATCCTACGTACATATGAATTTAAAAGATACCACTTACATCGTACCGTATGGAAGGCACTTTTAGGCTGTTTCTCAAAAGTTTCGCCTAATTTGAGAGCGTGTTCCTGATTGTCAAAGTTTGAATATGCTGTTCCATTCATTATAAAAAGAATTTTCAACCATATATAACCAGTTAACTACTTTCTACTTGATTCGATACCATGTAAGGCAGAAATAGACACCTCACTTCTGGACCCGCTGCGTGCTGTTTCTTCGCTGGCATTGGCTGCGTTGGTTCACTTGGATACGCCTTATTTTACCACCTCTCCACTCCAATTGGCTAAAAAGACTGTCGGTTAATACAAGTGTAACGTCAGACGGAAGTGATACTTTTCCCAACCGCATGGGTGCACTCTTGTGTTCAGTTCAATAAATGTTTATATTTATCATCCAAACTATTTTTTTTGCCAATTCTGTCTTTATATTTGAAAAATATTTAGGCATAATCTGAAAAATCTATGGAATTTGGATCCAAAATAGAATAAATATCGTTTAAAACCAGCCCCCCAAATGAGGTGCAGTGTGAAAATGGAGCAACTTCACACTGCCAAACATGGAGGGATGCCTCTCACCACATTCAAATGTCTCCTGATAGCTGTACCTACAGGTAAATTTGCTGAATCTTAATGTGAACTCCACAGCTCCTTGTTACAGTATTTAAAGCAGTGGTTCTCAAAGTCTTTTGTTGTAAGGCCCCCTTTGTGTAGAATGAATTGCTTTGCAGCCCCCCAAATAAAGATTAATAATATTAAACTTAGAATTTTAATTAAACCAAAGACATATTCACTTATACAATGTTGGAACATCAATTCTTTTGGTTGTTGGTCTTATTTTTTTATGTTTGGCTGCATAAAATCTTTTATTCTATATTTCATATGCCACAAAATCTGTGGCCCCCAGATCCATCTTCGGACCCCCAGTTTGAGAACCACTATTTTAAAGATCAGATCATAGAAAATATATATCATTTAAATCACAGCTTGTGTGTTTTTATATGCTTCTGTGGGTTGCATATACACAACAATATGTATCTGCTGTTTACAGTATACACAGTAATTGATTACAATACAATATTTATATAACACATTAGTCATACAGATGACCTTCTGGGTTAACGTTTACTGATTAAATTAATTTTTGTCATTGAAACACTGAAGGTGAAGAATGAGTGGCAGTTTTATTAGGTTAAGTGGCTTTCATATAAATCACATTCTCTGTCAACATAATGCTTTTAATATAAGGTTGTTGGTCCAAGACTGTTCCTGAACCCAGCCTTCACTCATTCCACATCATTCCAATCTTTAAGTTTTGTTTTGTCAACCAGTTTGCCAACTAAATCCATGTTTGCCCTAGATCTTGAGAAACCTTTTTGTATTTTATTCAACTATAATGCATGAACAGTAGTTATGTATGCTACTATAGGCAGCATAAAACGTGTCTCATATGGTAACATCTATTTAACTAGTATAAGTACAAAATTCTTAAATCAGATTGAATATACATTAGAAGGAATACCCCCCCAAAAAAATGTGTGTGGAATGTGGATAGTCATACATACAATATCAGACCCCCTTGACTTCCATTGTATGGACACAAAACCACCGGCACGGAGACATTTCTTTAAATATATATTTTTTTGTTTTACAGCAAAAAATATACTGGTGTGGAGTTACATTAATTTGAAAAAATGATGGCCATTTTTTTCTATTAAGATTGCACCAACCTGTCCACTTTAGTTCACCTCAGCAATAAAATTCTTGGGTTCGATTAAGTAGGATTTTATTTTATTCAAATGTATTTCTATAGTCTTTTTTACGATTTGCATTGTTTCAAAAACCTTTAATATATTTACAATGTAGGGTGTAAAATCTGGTTAGTGGGTAATATAATAATAGAGGATGTGAAGCTGACGTCACGCCCTATGTTGCATGTTCCGGTGGCGCGGCCATCTTAGGAGGATAGTACTCCACTGCTATTTATGTTTAGATATGTAACATTACTTGTTGTGTTTGATATATGGAGAAATCGAAAGTGAGATTATAATGGGCTTTTCCTGAACGACTCCCGGTAATAGCAGTTATTTTAACACAGCAAGACTGACCTACCATAGTTATATTTCCTAATCAAACAAGAAAACAAAACACTGCATAGAACGCACTAGCAGCCATCCTCCCAAGATGGCGCCACATCAACGCAACGTGACGTCGATTAACAAGCTCTATACTTTGATATATAAGGAGAGAGACATTTTTGGTCATGTTGAGGTTGTCTTTAGGCCATTCATTTACAAATAACATGCATGCACACAAACACCCGGCAGAATCGTGGTAAGAGGATACCAATACCTGCAGGAAGACTGAGTTTGTAATGTATGAGGATGCATTATCAGGATTGCGGAATCAGGGCATTATTGACTCATCTGTGAGCGTGACATTACATTTTAATGTAATTTATTAAAAAAACAGGTACATCCAGAAGTTTTACAGACACCAACAAGGACAGTAACATATGGAATCCTAGTTCATGATCTCAACCAGATTTGAGGGTATTACTAGACAGAAGGTCATAGTTAAGACCTGTTATGGACAAGGATGATTGGAAAAATGGCATTTTCCCAAATCCAGATGGACCCTGGCTGAAGCTCTTAGATTAAAGGTTGGATTAAACCACTATACTTTATAAATAGTTTATATACTTACACAGATACAGAGGCTTATGCACCTATATATCAGTATGCACTGTAGCTACTGTCTCTGTACAGTTATATCACTGTTAGTGCCATATATTACACTCTAAATTAAATGATTTTTCCCCATTACGTGATTGGCTGAGATGAGGCTAAAACCCAGTCCACTAAGACTGCATTATCTAAATAATGGTCATCAGAAGAGTCATTACGAGATTGCTGCTCTTTTCTCTACTGCTTACTGGACAAATCATGTTATCACTTATTTTATTCGTGAGAGTTGACTGCCTTGTAGCCAACCCTGTTCCCCCTAAAAAGGTAATAAGATAAAGGCATACAAAAGCATTACTTTTGTATTGCTGATATTTTGCTATGGGACTTCCACTGACAAGAAGGGTTGACATCATTTCCTTACATCACCAATGTGAGGATGGTTCAATTCAAAACTCAAAGCTCATTTGAATATCATTTGTAGATTACATATACCACCTCACTGACTCACTTTAAGTGTTTCATTTCAACAAACGTTAATGTTTTATTATTTATCTATGATGCAAATAAGGTTTTAAAGGCATCAGGAGAGTTGTTTTGCCTATGAAGTGGCATTTGTTGAAGGTCTAGAGAAAGAACAACATGAGGCTGCCCTTGTCCTTGACAAGAGGAATGTTTTTTATCTTGAGCGCAACAGAACACAAGTATTAGTAAAACACTTTCACGACTAGACTACCACATAGGATTATAGGTTATGATGATTACAGTGGAAAGAAACAGTGGATGGGGTAGGGGGTGTGGCTTAATGGCATCATCAGCCTATTTGGAGCAGTTTTTAATATTTTGCTCATATGCAAAAATGGCCTAATAAATGATTCGACAAAGCAATATGTGTACAAAGGAGTACATTGTCTGACACAACACAACCGAGCATGTCGCCTTGGATGAATGTTTCCTTTGTTTGGTGTGTTTGTATTGTTTTTTTCTTTAGGATAGGCAACGTCACCTTCTTGCTTTAATGTAACAATAAGAGTATAGGTCTTTGCACAGAAAATGTTGGAACATATTTTTATGGAGTATTTCTTGATCAGCAACACAAACAAGACTTTGTCAGATATATAGTATAGCATTGCTAATGGATATGATTAATAGGCTTATAAACTGTTGACTAGTTGTGTGCATTTTCTTGGGGAGATGTCTGAACAACTGATTTGCTCCGAGAATATAATTTTACTAAACAAAATGGGAACAGTAGTAATTATCATTCATTGACCTACTGGGTTAACTGTGCTTGGATGATGGTTATCTTGCAGTAGTCCATTGGTTTTCTTATTTAACAACAAGGCGGCATCTTTTAAATACTTAAAGTTCAACAATGTACAAGTGTTCCTCCTATAATGTCTCGTCGCACAATATTTAATTATGAGGCTCTTGTCTGTATGTGAGAGACCATCTTTGTCATTTTCCTCGTCTGCACCACAGTGGATTAAATCATCATGTCAACATGTTGTCATGGATACAGTATAATGTTTCCTGCCATCTATGACTTCTGTAATGATAACACCAACTCATGAGTAACTGAGTCCTGACTCTGAAAACTGTTCAATGGATATGTGTATCTTCCTGCACAGCAAACATTTACAAATGTACTTAGGCCCATTAAAAACCTGCCCATGATATAACAATAGCCACAGTTCACCCAAAAATAGAAATTCTGTGATCGTTTTACCCTTGAGTTGTTCCAAATCTGTTTACATTTCTGTATTGTGATGAACACAGAAAAAGATATTTGGAAGAATGCTTCCAAACAGTTCTTGGCGCCCATTGGCTACCACAGGAAAAAAAATGACAATGCAGTCAATGTGCCCCAGAACGGTTTGCAATCCTAAATTCTTCAAAATATATTCTTTTGTCTCCTACAGAGCAAAGAAATGTTTAAGATTATTTTGTTCAAATATCTTTCTCTATGTTCATCAGAAAAACTACATTTACACGATAAATGAAGACAGAATTTTCATTTTTGATAAAACTGTCCCTTTAACAGTTTGTCTTTATCAAAGCTAATGTGAGATTAAAGTAGACACTATCCATCAGTCGGGTGTATGTGTGTGGGTGTGCAGCTATGACTGTAGTGTGGATAGGAATAGGTAAGAGCAGTGCAGGACTGGCCCTCGAGGCACAACTGTTCCAGACTACAGAGCTCTCTCATTTCATAGAGGCCATTGACCATGATGTCCCAGTTGTTCTCTGGCATAATTGGCTTGTGGCCTATATTTCACATAGGATACATCACATCACTGTGAATGTATAGATTTTTGAGCCGCATAGCCTTATGACACAGCATTTTACAGACTCAATGAGATTAGATTAGTTAAGGGTTTGGAGCTGGGGTTAGAAACTAATCGGCTGTGCCCTTTCTTCCATCCCAAGTTTGCTTACCTGGCACTCCTAAGAAAAGTCTGCGGTCAGGTATGGCTCTGCAGGTGGATGTGTCCTATTCGTTCTGATGCAGTGCTCATCCTTTGGACAAATGCTACGAGATGCTAGATCTCACAGAGCAGGGCTGTGGTTTTTCATGGGTGTTTTGGTGAACAAAAGGTCATTTATATGTTTGCAGCCCAGTTCTGCTTTTAAAATTAATGCTTGGTCTCCAAATAATCCCTTCCTGTCACCGGCGCACATCTGCATAGCATTCAGCAGCAAATCCACTGAATATTCTGCATCATAATTAAGCGGCTGCATGATATGTGTTGAAAGGGGGTTGTTAAAAGGCCTTTTGTTATGCAAATACTGATGCCATTGAGCTCTTCCTCTTGTTTTCTGTAAGGTTGATCTTGAATATTGACGCCTGATTTACTCTTTGTTTTGCTGTCAGACATGACATTGATAAGGACCACTATGACCAAATATGGCCACTTCCTGAAGATGGAGGAATCCATTTACATGGGGCAATTTTGAGTGAGATCATTTATATTATACCGTTTCAGTTAAGAAGCTTGACTCTCACCTCAGGCCATATGCCCTTCAAGGGCATCTTATGTGTTCAAGAAATAGCCTTAATAAATACAGTAACTCTTGACTTTGTTACTATTTAAAAATATACCCTCATTCACTCCCATTCTACCGCTTGAAAGAAAAATGATACGTGGTATTATAACTCCGACTGCATTATTCTTCAAGAAGGATGTCACATTCAGTTGGGATGCCTTGAGGGTGAGTAAAACGTAGGGACATTTTGTTTCTCGGCTGAAGCCTTGTCTATGAAACTGGGCTTTATAAAGACTAAATCCTTTAACACGTATGAACGCATACTGCAAGTTAAAATTAAAAACTCTTTCAAAAACACAAAATGTAACATTTTTAGAACGCTTTTTAGTTTAACCTTTACTCAAAGATCTGTTGACCAATAAGACCTTTAGAATATGAGTTAGTGAGAATGGGGATTTTTAATGGTTATATAAACATTTATATGCCTTAAGACCAGCTGCTCAATCATACTTTCCATGCAGATAATGTATTGGCTGGTTGGGTTCATTTGTAAATGTTCTCTAGGAGAGATAGTAGCTTCATTTTAATAGAACATTTGAGTCAATATCAAGGGAGTGTAGATGGTCATGGTTCCATGCACCAATAACTATACAATCCAACTGTATATTGTTTGCAGTCCTCCTCACTCATCATGACTCGTCTGAGGTATGTGGGACAGTTCCCATGCTGTTTCCCATGCTCAGAGCAACACAGGAAGTGGTGCCAAAACAATCAATTACCTCAATACCGCACTTTAAATATATGCATCTATACACTGCATACAGGAGCAGCTTAGCCTAGAGGTGACCCACATCTAATACATTATATATTCACATCCCGTACAAAACAGTGTCTTTGTTTTTATCTGGTGGAGTTGTTCATGTGCTGAACTGGAATCCAGTATGTGTGTCGGACTGGTAGGATCCGCTTTCTGCATTTGTGTCAGTGTGCTTTGTGAACATTGAGTTTATGGAACAATCAATTGTACCCATGATGTTATGTCATGGTGCCAAATTTAGGATGTGGAGCAAATTTTAAAAATATCCTACGGGCCTCCACAAACAATGGGTTGTTTTTGTTTCTGAGGACCACCAGGGACAAAATTTATGTTTTTATTTAGTGGCCCATGCATTCTTAGTGAATTAATACTTAAATCATCATCCGGAGTTTTCATTGGATTTTATCCTGCCATTTAGCTTCTGCTTGTGCTTGTGTCAATGAAAAATTAGTAGAAGGTAACGGCCCTTTTCTTTTTTCAGCGATATCTGCGTCATTTGCTGATTCATATGAAGTCCTAAATATAGTTCCTGTGCCAAAAAATTATGTTGTGATGGAGAGGCGAACCTCTCTGAAAGAGTATTATGGTCATTTATTAATTTTTGCGATGCTTTGAAAGGTAGGTCGTGCTTCGGTGATCACTGTGTAAGCTGTGTGTATGAATTATTAAGGCTGGTAGAGCCCTCATAAATAAGGAATGCCAGAGTCTTCGGGCAGGGTGATGGCCGCTGTTCTGTGGCCGCTCGCTGTCTTGAGTATCATGGCCACCAGCTTGACATACGCTTTAAGCCCTGAAGTCCATTAATCTCTTTAATGTTTTCCCTTTCCCAGCTATCACCTTTTTACAATCTGAATATCTCCTTGTGTGTAAGAATAAGGGGAATTGATCCATTTTTTTGTCAGTTACTGTAAATAAAGGTTTGTTTCACTGTGAGATTGTTATATATAAAGTTACGAAAGTTGCTTTGTAAAGACATATGATCGTTTAATCATATCAGCCATTTGAAAGCTAGTTCACTCATTGCTGTCACTTATTGTATTTTTTTATGTGCACTGTGTGGTGCTTCTCATATAATACAGCTCTCTGGAGAAGCTTCAAGCTAATGCATGAAGCATTTACTGGCCGTTGTGTAGTATATCAAACTGACCACAACTGAACCATGGGGACCTGGGGTTTTGATTCTTCTACAACTGGTGGTTTTCTTTTAAAGTGCCTATGAATCTACAAATCATGATTAATAAATTATAAAAAGTAAGTGTAAGGAGCCTCAGGCAAGTTGGCAGGGCTGTTGTCAGAATACTACAACAGCCCTGATGGACCAGCACAATATTTCACTATATTTATGTTTCATCAAAGTAACATTTGGGTACTTAAGAAATAGTTGAGCCATAAATAAAAAATTCTGTCATCATTTACTCACCCTCAAGTTTCAAACCTGTATACATTTATTTTTCTCTTGTGAACACAATGGAAGATATTTTAAAGAATGTGGGAAACAACACAGGTCTGGGGCACCATTGACCACCATAGTAGATTGATTTTTCCCTATAGTTGTCAATAGTGCCCCAGAACGGTTTTCATTAAACATTCCTCCAAATATCTTTTATGTGTTCAGCAATAAAATTCATAAACGTTTGAAACAACTTGAGGGTAACTTAAGGATTTTTGTGAACCTTTCTTTTTTATATTTGTGCCTTTTCGTCCAGGTAAAATCTAACCAAAGGGCTATTCAAAATCAGAGCTAGTAGGAAAAGTGCTTATTGTTGACCTTTGACATTTCTCAGGGCTTTTCTAATGTAAGCCTAGAATCCTTGAAACAAAAGCTTATAGTAAATTGAGTCCCTCCAGGGAGCTTGGTATCAGATGCTGATAATGCATCGGCAAACAACCTCCTGCGTTTGATCCCAGTGGATCGCTGAGGTATGGCAGAGGCAAAGAGGAAATCCCTCAATCTACCCCATACACAAGCCCAAAAGATATATTGACTGAGGTTACTGCAGACTGATTAGCTCTGACAGGATCAGCTGATGTCTGTTTAGCGCTCTGATCGCTGGAGGAGCTGAGTAGCATGTGCGGTAACATAGGATTAGCTTTCTCCATATAGCCCGTCTGCAGCAACCACACGCATACTGTAATTACACCGCACAGCCAATATGCTCCCAAAGTCCTCTTGGGAATTCCAAAGAATGCAGAATTCCGCACTGCGTTCCAGTAGAGATAGTTGTTAATGTCCGATGTTTTAAAGGGATACTTCACCCAAAATGGAAAATTCTGTCATCCTTTACTCACCTTCGAGTTGTTCCAAATCTGTATAAATTTCTTTTTTCTGATTGAAACAGAGAAATTTATTTTGAAGAAAGCTAATAACCAGACATATATTGTCTCCCATTGACTACCATAGAAGGAAAAAATACAATGTTAGTAAAAAGTGCCCCAGAACTGTTTGCTGTACTACATTCTTCAAATGTCTTCTTTTGTGAAGTCATTTTTATTACTATGGGAGTCAATTGGGGGCAAGATCTGTGTGGTTATAAGCATTCTTCCAAATATCTTTCGTTGTTCATCAAAACAAAGACATTTATACAGATTTGGAACAATTCGGGGGTGAGTAAATGATGACAGAATGCAATGTATATTAACTACTGTGGTCAAAAACATTGAGAAAATTATATATAGAATATTTAGGAAACTCAACATTAACAGTCTCTCACTTCCGCCAGTACGGATCAATGATTTTTATGACAACATTTTGCACTTCAGCTTCTCATGAAATTCTAGTATGTGTTCTAGTTCTAGTAACACTTTTAAGGGTTTAGTGTTGACGGATGTCCCACCCTAATTTCCTGTTTCAGTAATAATAATGTTGACGCATTAAACTAAACTTAACTGTTTTCTTAACTTAAACATAATATTTTAGTAGTGTAACTCGTAATTATCGCTTCCTTTAAACAGAATAGCTTCACAATTCATTACCGGACAATCACTGTGGATGATACAGCGCCCCTTGATATCCATTCTAGATCAGGTAAACTTCACGAGTGAATGTTGTGCTCCAGGTTATTGTCATCTGTGTAGGTTTGCTTTGGTTCACAGCTTTACATACACAAAAACAAGGAAAACCCCCTCGAGAGGACAGGTGGGGGAATGAGAGCGCATATCTGGGAGGTCCTTTTTAGTGAACTGTGTGCTTGAGTGGTTCCCATGCCAACAGTGAGTGGAGCGGTGTTTTGAGCATGCTCAGTGAGGAGCTGGCGGCTGTAACAATAGCTGAGTGAGCTAAAGGAGCTCACACGCTGCTATCACATCAGAGCGGAATAGACCTCTGCGTGCACACTGCTGACATGGTTCTTCCTCTTGTCTATTACCTGTCTTTACTGCATCAGAAAGAGGTATGTGAAGCTTAGATGGAAATGATGAATTATGGCTTGGAATTTAGAATTCTAATTTTACCGTTGCTTTGTGTTTTTAAAAAAATATTTATTTTGTTCTTGTTTACTCTGATGATTTATGTAGACATGCATTTTTATGCCATCTGTCTCCAACTGTCTATCCATCTGGCTTGAATGTATATTCAATTTTATTTTTGAATAATGTTTGAAGTGTTTGGTTTACCTCTTCTGCGCTTTTTCATGATGTTTTTGTATAATGCCACTTAAACTCAAAGGGACAGTTTTTTGATTAAACAGTAATTTGCTCAATAGACTTGCTGAACTGAACAGCGTGAATGTAATTTGCATACTTCTCATGACACCGGACGGTGGATAGATCATGTGCTCTATGAGGAGAGAGAGAGAAAGATAGTGCAAGCTGAAAATATCTGTACTTGCCGTACGGTCACACGATCTCTCTGTTGTTGAAAGGAGTTGCCATGCCCCACTGACCCCCCTGACGTGTCGTCGTGACAATGAGAGGTGAGTGGTCAGCCTGTTTTGTTGTGACAACACCGGCATTCTAGTTTTTTGCCTCTCCCGGTTCACCTTCCTTGTGCCCCAACAATACACATGGCACTGGCTCGCTTGAGATGCAGCCGCCTGCTCTAATGAAATGCTCTATTGATTTATTGTACCTTTTGGTGGGCACATGCTTATCTTAGATGAAGCCAAGCTAGGATGCTGAAGCGTGTCTGTTGCACATGGTACGAACATGGGCCACTTTTCCCTTAAGCAGAAAGATCTCAATATTTCATCCAGTCAGATAGCAGAGGGAAGGAATAAATGGAGAGAGAGTATCTCAGCATAAAAGGAAATTGGCAAATAAATTGAAGTGACACTTTCTGCATTGCAAAGTCTCATTACACCGCTTTCCAAGGGACTGGATAGAGCTGAAACGTCAGGTGGGCATCTGTTGATCTCAAAGATTACAGTTTTAAAAAAGGCATTTATTGAAAGTACGCGTATGATTTTAAAATTAATCCCTTTAGATCATTTGTCTGGTCCTGTTAGATGAATTATCCATTTATAACCGGACTGATTATGATTTGTGGATATATGTATATCTATGAATTGCAGACATTTGTAAAATTGTGTATTGCAATACTTAGAAGCGTTGAGGCAAGTGTCACATTTGCTATACAGTAGTTCAGCTCAGAATGCCAATCCCAAAAGGGGTCTCGTTTGCGGACCATCAGAGTTGGGTTTTGTTATCGTTTGCGGGCGACATGTGGGGTATGTGAAATTGTTAAGTATGTGGGGCATTGGCATTGAGCTGCCATTGTTCATGCATGAAGAATGTTTGGAATAATTACATGGAGAAGCATCTGTGAATAGCAAAAACCCACATCTCCTGTTGAGATGAATCAAAACACAAATGTGTGATTTAAGATTACACTATGGTTTAATTTGTATTTTATAGTCAAGGATTCACTTAGCTTTTCCAAGCTTTTTTTATTTATATATTTTTATTCATCATCCATTAACAGAAACCTTTTTCCTTACAACATGATTTTATTCTTTTTTTTTTTTTCTGAAGAAAGCTTTTGTAATATCTGTGTTTTAGTGCATCCTGTTGCTGAATTTGTAGTTTTTCAGTATCAAAACAGGTCCACTTTGAAATGGGGATGATTATGTCAGCGTTCATTTCACGCAGTTGAATTACTTTTACGTATACGGTGAAAGGGACTCCATACAGTAAGCAGAGAAAACAGCTGATCAATTGCTGTCCTCCCCGCACTTCTCATTCATAATTCCCCTTTCCGCCCTCTGTTTGTCCTCCTCTGCTCTCACCTCATCACCCCCTATTGAAACCCATTACTGGCCAACCGTTTCTGACGGAGTCAGAGCACCTTCCCGAAGAGATGCGCTGCTTTGATCCCTTCTTCATTCATGAAGGGCGACAAAAGAGATGATGTGTGTGTGGGATTGCCCCTTAGGATAGGGCTGTGTGGCTCTTATGATATTGTCCCAATGAATAGTTATTAGGGTTCACATGGAGCTGTTGAAATGTGACTGCTGCAGGCAGATCTTGAGGTTATCGGAAAGCACCAGTCTGCTGAGAGTAATGTATGATGCTCTTTATTACTATGTAATGCCATAGTCCATGTGCATGTGTTTGGCAGATGCTTTTATTCAAAGCAATTTATTCAAGCTATGTACTTTTTAAAGGGATGGTGAATAATTTTTCATCATTTACTCACTCTCATGTCATTTCAAACCTGTAGGACTTTCTTTATGCTGCGGAACACAAAATAAGATATTTTGAAGAATGTTGGTAACCAAACAACAATGTCCCCCACTGACTTCCATTGTATTGACACAAACTGCTGAGACATTTTTCAAAATATTTCTTTTGTGTTTCACAGACATAAGAGTCATATACACATTTTGAACAAAATTAAAATGAATTAGTGATAACAGAATTTGTATTTTTGGTTGAACTATCCTTTTACTGTACATGCATTCCTTGACGTTTAAACCGTTGACGTTGACTAGCTAGTGGAATACTCTACCAGTTACAGAGCTACAGGAAAGATACACACATTATTATGTTTTACAGAATGTATTGTATTGCCATTGTGTAATGTGTACCGGTTTGGTGGTTGAGGTGTTTTCTTTTGCTTTATTAGATTTAGGAATTGTTTACCCTACAGTTGCGTTAAAATAAATAAGAAAATGTTATATTTGACCTAACAATGGGATAAAACAGCCCAGAATTTTAGATTGATACAACTCAGCATAGGTTAAAGTCCCAGTGAAATAAAAAATTACAATGCCTGTTTTTCATGAAATATTACAGCGTTTATTGTAAGTAGTTTATTCTATTCTCTTTTCAAAAATCGTGTGCCCATATTAGATGGCTTGGGCGAAGCATTTGTTAACTCCTCTCCTTCAAGTGCAGTCTGCTGCCAGTTCCATTTCAAAATGCAACGGCTGTGTATATACATCCAATCAAATCGCAGAGACAGACAAAAGCCACGGACACAAATTTTCTCTTTCAAAATTCCATTTCATTTGGAAATGCGTCAAAATACAGAAGTAAAATGACCGCAGCCTCCGGTTCACAGGGATTTTAATTTACAACGCAACAGTCGGGTTTGTTTGACCTACCCCTGGGTTGAAAATAACCCAGCATTTTTACTGTGTTTACCAGCATCAAAATATCAAACTATAAAATCTGTTTTGTGATCCACAGTATAAAATTATACTGGTTTAGACGTGGTTATATTTGGGTAATTTCATCAAGCACATAAACCGTTGCCTCAAGGTGGGGTTTCATCACCAGACACCAGGACATTTCTCATAAGACTCCCTGGACAGATAAGTGATTTGCTCCAGGATAGTCAAGTCCAGACCTGATGGACAATTAAGAAATATCTGTAATTCCATGATAAAATCACATCGTCGTGTAGTCCAACCTGCTATCTCTAACTCTCTCTCTATGAATCCCAGGTTCATCTGCTTCTTACAGCAATCCTTCCTCATTACAAGAACTGTTGTTTATCACTAGAGCTCCTGGGATTGTCTCTTCTACTCTGTCTGTTTTCCCACTCACCCTCTCATGTTTTCTCTCCTCGCTCTAACTCTCATTGCTCGCCTCTATATCAGGCTTCCTGCTCTCACCTATCAATTACTCTCTCCTGTCATATCACATTTTTTACTGTCCTCGGTACAGTTTTCTCTGTAATCCTCGCTTTATTTCACACCATTTTATTTCTCTCTCTGGAGAATGATAAGTGTGAAGTGACTGTAATCCAGCACAGGTCTGCATGTTGTTTTTGTTATTGTTAGAGTTGCCAGAGCTGTTGGTGTCATAATCCAGCCAATTAAAGCACAAACAGACACAATGAGGAGTCATCAGGAGAAATACCCACAGATGACTTACTGTAGAAAACCACTGCTGCAATTCAGCCTGCTAAATACGATAAAAATGTTTTTTAATAGAAGTTTATTAAAATCTTTTATGTTTGGACTATTGTAGATAATACTAGAGAGAAAGTTATTTTATAAATATTGTACAACTTTTATTATGAAATAATATAAAATGTTTTGGTAATGGAAATATAACCTATGCTTCTTTTGGACATTTTTTGCTTTAGTTAAACTCATGTTACTGTGGTAATAATATCAATTTAAAAAATGATAGCACACATACATCTGGGAGATTTGGTCTATTTAATAACTGCATTTACATCTGCAAGACTATTTCTTGCTCATATGCATCCTGACAGATGTCTGTAAGATGTTTATGATTTAGAATATATGTGACCCTGGATCATTTTTAGTGAAAGAAAAACAATACATTGCATGGTTAAAAATTATTGATTTTTTCTTTTATGCCAAAAATCATTAGGATATTAAAAAAAGATCATGGTCCGTGAATATATAAATATACCTTAAATATATAAAAACTTTATTTTTGTGAGTGGCCTGCCACACTTCCTCAGATTAGCAGCTTCAAAGGCAATTTTATCAATATTTGGATTTTTTGGCATCCTCGGATTCCAGACATTTAAACGGTTGTATCTTCGCCAGACATTGTCCTATCCTAACAACTCATACATCATGTCAGGATGGGTCAGAAATGGAAGGAATCAATTGCGGTGATAGAATATTTATTTGAGTGTCAACAGAGTCCAGACAGGAAAATATAAGTATCAGGTAGGCAGATGAGGTTCCTTAGAGTTTGGTCGACTGCAAGGCCAACTGGGTAACCCCAGTGTACGGCAGCGTCAACCACTTCGTAGATATGAGGGACCTGTCTGCAGAGGCGGCGAGATAATCCTCCAGGGGAGCCCACCGGTGCGGAGGTCAGACCACAGAATATTGAGATCCGGTAGAGCTGGTGTGACGGGTGGTCCTGGAGTCAGGACTACCCCAGAACGAGAGATCCAGGGTGAATTCGGGGTCGTGGTAGGTAGCTCTTCCTCTATGCGGTGGTCGAAGATGGTGAGGATAGAAGTCTATGAAGACAAAAGGGAATCCCAGGACAAAACACGGACAGTCATACAGAGCACAAGACAACACACAGATAGCAGGATGCTAACGAGAGATTTCCACTAGACTAGACTGGGAGAGAAACTCGAGACGGTACTGTGACCTGAGTCAGCGATAGCACCAGGGACAAGGGGAAGTGATGGCGTTTATAAAGGGGTAAGTGAGATAGAAACCAGGTGTGGGTAGTGAGGAAAATGATGGGGGAATGAGAGCAGCAGGTGATAACAATCACACGCAGACAGCGAACATGTGGCGCCATGACACGAACTCCACGTGTTCGAACACTCACACACGAAACAAAAACAAACATGATGAGAATCAACCTTGGAACCCAACACATCAATAGTTTATTTAACTTTTGGAGGATGTTCAGATCTAATTTTCTAAAAATTGACCCATAAGACTGGTTTTATCATCCAGGGTCACATATATAAAACTGCCTTTTCTAAGACGTTTATCAGATGTTTTTACACAGCAGATGTTTTCCAGATCTCTAGCATATGTCTTAGACGTACATGTGCTATTTGTGTACAAATAAAAAATACGCTGTCCAAAAGCAAAGGCATTTATACAGCATGCATAATATAATGCATGACATGTTTCTTTGTCATTTTTAGATAAAATGTCAGTCACTCTTATGTAGACAAAATGTATTTTTCATACTGTTTCACACATTTGGATGATTTTTGCAGTATAAGATGATTTTTCCTTTATGTATGTCCCTGAATCATACAGTACACTTTGTGGCAGTGCTGTCTACAGCTGACAGTATGCATTGAACTCGCTCTTTAAGTGGCTTTGTCTTTCTGTGGTATCATGTTCATGTGAGTTATCTGACCAGTGAGAGAGGAAAAAAGCCTTCTGGTGAGCTGTTGTGCATTGATTCATCAGTCTGCAGAGTCATTATCATCTTGCTTCATTTCCCCTTGCTTCTCATAGCACGAATCAGCTAATGACCAGGTTACATCACACCAGGCTTCATTCATTTCATTGAAAATATTATAATCTTGCAATTCATTATGTAAGCAGTTGCCTGTGGTATTAAAATAAAGATATTTGTCTGGAGGACACAGATCATTCCGAATAATGGTCAGCATTTGAGTCCGGCTTTATAGTTTCTCGGGTCAATAGCGTATTCGATTATGAGTTGTTATAGTAACTTTACTAGTAAACAGGGTTGCAATGGTCATGAAATGACGTGTTATTATATAATGTTCCAATTTTCTGGATGAAGTCTTGCACTAATGATATTGCGTGTGGCAGCTCGGGCATTAATTAAACACATCCACCAACAAGAGGACCGGCGGCCATTGATTCATTTCCATATTGACGTGTGTCTCTTGGAAATGCAAGCTCTGTAAATTGCCGATGTGCGATCTATTGTTGCCGGCTAGAATGTCACAGTGTCTGTGCCAGTTATTTGAGACCACTTCGTATCCAGGCCACACACAGTATATAACCATTCCCAGTAGCATCAACACAGATTTAAAGGTATAGTAAAAAAATGTATGTTATCAGTTATTCACCATTTTGTTGTATGACCTTCTGTGGAACACAGAAGAGATTTTGAGAAATTATTTAATGGTCTTGTGTCCATACAACGGAATAGGGGGACCAATGTTGTTAAGATAGCAACATTCTTCAAAATATCTTCTTTTGTGTTCTGCAGGAGAAAGAAAGTCATGCAGCTTTGAAATGACAAAAGGGTGAGAAAATAATGAGAGAATTTTTCGTTTTTGTGTGAACCATACCTTATGTAAATACCAATCGCTGGAGTATCATGCCTCTATTCACCTTCATCAAATGACAGTCTCGCTCACCTATAGAATAGTAGGTAGACTAACATGTTTATGGAAAAACCTTTGAGCTAACAAAGGTTCTCTCACCTAATCTACTGTATGCATTATTCATGAACTCCGCAGAAGCATAAAATATTCACATAACAATCTTGAGCTACAGGAAGACACACCCTCTATAGTTTATGTCATGTTTTTCATCAGCTCGGTGCATGGTAAGACCTCTATTCAGCTTGAATGTCAGGATTCACGTAATTAGTAAGCACCCATGTGACCAACTTCTGTTTCCCAGTTTGTCTAAAATGTTGCAGATATAGTTGGCAGTTCGCATTGTTCAGTTTAACGTTGGAGGCAATAAACTTGTGGATTTAATCCTAATTAACCATGATATGATTCATATAAGAACTTGAGACTTCACCCCTCTATATAAAATGTTTCGATGCTGTCTCCTCTTACTTTGAAGTCGCGTAACCCAGCTAGACTACTCTTGTCAGGTGAGCGTGGTGCTGTGCAGGCAGCTTATAGAGAAGCTCTTGAGTTCAGCTGGAGCTCTGCATCTGATTATACAGCACTCGCTTTCACTGTAACTACATCACTCGTCCAAGTGACATGTATTGGAGTTTGAAGGATCGTTCAGGCTATATATCGAAGAGAATCTGTGTGCTGTTTGACTGATGAATTGGAGCTTCTTTGGGTTTTGATACAA
Organism: Triplophysa tibetana; assembly: GCA_008369825.1. Taxonomy (NCBI): domain Eukaryota; kingdom Metazoa; phylum Chordata; class Actinopteri; order Cypriniformes; family Nemacheilidae; genus Triplophysa; species Triplophysa tibetana. The sequence continues at coordinate 14,079,584 of CM017902.1, forward strand.
CAGCAACTGCACAAAGTATCATAACCTGCCAGACTGATTTACAGTACTTTCGCTGGCATTTACAGCAGATATCTAATACAGATAATGTGACCGTAAAATTGAAAGTCTCCTTACTGCAACATATTGAAGATTAGCAGCCACCGATCAATAATTGGGTGGACGTCCGAGAGCACTAAAAGCTTTTTTTAGGATCAGATCCCAAATTATGGGTATTAGGCAAAATCGCAAACAGGTACTAATCCGAAAAGGACAATTTAGTCCTGGCACTTGTTTCCGTATATTTACTACAACCCGGTCTTCGGGAAGTTCGTGGAAATTTGGAATCTATTAATTCGTGTCGACGGACACTTGTATTGTCCTTAGCTAACATTAACAAAGGTTAAAAATAAATAATAAATAAATTATTAGTAAATTCTGTAAACAATGTTATTCATTGTTAGTTCATGCAAGCGAATCAATTTACTAATGTAACCATATGCAACCTTATTGTGAAGTATTACCACTTCATTTGTTCAAACAAACACAACTTTTTTTACAACAAGTCTTTATTAATAATATCTTGGCTCTTCTGCACATTTGTAATACCATCGGGGAGTCATCTGAAGTGAAACGATACATTTGTGAGTAAACAGTTAATATTTTGAGATTTTGGCTATTGTTACATTTCATATCTGAGCTTACATCCTGAAATGGTTCTTTAAGACCAAATATGGTGGCACGGTGGGCTCCATGTCTATAAGTACAGTTTTGTGTGTCTTGTGATAGTTGTCAAAAGCATGTTTCATCACAACACAGTCACAAGTGTGTAAATTATGAACAATGTTTTATTTTTTTGCAAAATATTATTTTAATCTGTAGAGGGATAGAGATGGGTGATGTTCACGATAGAGGCCTTACATGTAATAGAGATGGGTGATGTTTTGAACGGAGGAAATGATATATCTGTCTCTTGGAAATGCCTCTGTAAAAAATGTATCCTGTTGTGTTACACGAAATGTTAGGCTCGTACTGTAGCTAACCACAGGGTCACTTTTCATCCTGCAGAATAATACTGTGAATCGGCACGGCATGATTTCTGCTTCCTAAACCTAGAAACCCCCCACTGTGCAATCTCACAAACTTGCAGATACAATCAATATCTGGCCTTTGAGGCTCTGAATAGCTTTCAGAGATCAATATGTAACCTTGCCTACAGGGGCAGCAGAATAATACCTCCACATCTGCAGGTATGGGAAATGTAAGCAACACCTGAGAATACACAACACATATTTCTTCTTCTATGGTTGTACTTTAGGGATTGTGTAGGTGAGAAGTTGAGGTGATTATGAGGTTATCACTTACATGATTCCCAGAAATACCAGGACTTCAGTATCTGTGTGCATCCACTTAACTTTATTTTGGGGACAAATGCTAATACATTTTTAAAAAAATCTCTGTTTACGTCCTCATTTACAAAAACACTATAAAAAATATGCAGAAGGTTTCCTTTTAGGGTTAGTGGGGGTAGGGTTAGGCTGTAGCATCAAAGTCCATTTAGAGAAGTCGTGCCACTCGGCCGCCATCTTTGCTATATGCCTCCGGGCAGTCATTACTTATAATTCAAAAAAGATGTTAATGGATATTTCTACAATCGCTGGCTAAAATCCCGTTTAAAAGACATATTTAAAAACAGCATTTAAAAAGGACGTAAATTGTACCAAAACGTTGGTTTCCTATCATCAAATTGGGCTTATAAACAGTATTTTTTATATTGCTTTAGATACTACGCATGCTCAAAGCTTCGCATGGGTCTTCATATTGAGCGTTGCTTTCCTAGCCATTCGTTTCTATGGCAGTGACGCATTTTGTTAATATTAATATCTTTTGTACTATGATTAACCACTGCTGTGAGTAAATGTGATGTGCAAGCAGTAACCTTCATTAGCCCTGTATAACATTAAAGTTAAATTAAAAAGAGCCTATCACTGTCTCATTACCAGTGTTCGGTGTAACTAGTTACTAAGTAATTAGTTACTGTAATTTAATTACTTTTCACTTGAAAAAGTTAAGTATGGGATTACTTTTGATGTAATTAAACTAAATTCTTTGTGTTATTTATGTGTGCAACAGTGGAATTAACATCCAAATTCAAAGTCTAACTTTATAATGAATGCTTTAATGTATAATTCTCACATTTGTAATACTTTGGTCAGTACATAAGAGTACTTTATGTGGTTTATATTATTTATTTGAATGAATTAAAAGAGCCGTTTCATGTCTATCGTTGAAATCAAGGTTAATGTAGGATATAGAAAGTCATTAGTATTAAGTACCTAAATACTTTTTGGAGAGAGTCATTTGTGCAGTATTCTAATTACACTATTGAATATGTAATTAGTAACTAGTAATTAATTACTTTTCAAGAGTAACTTACCAAACACTGCTCATAACCCACCGGGACAGTGTAGGAGAGTCATCAGACCTTTGTCACTTTGATCCGTGTTAGTGAGCAGATGGACCACATACTGACAGACATTCATCAAACACCAGGAGCTGCTGAAGCGATTAGCAGCTGGAAGGAGCAGTGTCTCTCTGAGTTATAATGAATCATAGAAACAGAATTCACTGAAATGCTATTATCACAACTTGAAGAATGTCTAGAAGGTCTCTGGCTGATATTAAGGTGAGAGGAGATAACATGTAAGGCCTTGACTCACATGAGCTTGAAATATATCTGCATGCATGCTCTGGAGTATTTCTACGTACCTGAAGATTGACAGGAGTTTTCTGCAGGCTGTTTGAGAGCTGTAAACACCAAGGTCATGGGTTTGAAAACCACTGTCACTTTCAGACACAACTGTATATGAATTCATTTCGGATGAACATCACTCTATGTTATTGTTTTATATTTGTGAATTTTGGACATCTAGCTTAGATTTCTATTTGGCAGGAAAAACTTAGCAGTGTACTGCCTTTGGTATAGGGAAATCAGAGTAATTACATGTTTGTTTGTCTTGTTGATTGTCTCTAGGCACGTTGTTTATGTGTAAAGGGAAACTCCAATGATGTAAGGCATCTGTTTTATTCATATAGTTTGTGTCATCAACAAAATAACCTTGATGCAAGGAAATGCTTTTCTTAGAGAAAGACAAGATTTGAAGTACTGCATGTGTATTATTCATTACAGAAATGGATCAGTGTTATATTTGGAAGCTTGTATTGATTTCTTTCCTCTTGTGTTTTTTGTAGTTGGCAGTGCCCGGGGCCTCAACAGTCTGGCATTTTGGATATTGTGTCTACCTCTGAAGAAACAGTGTATTGGCTCACAGCCTGTGAATGGGAACCTAAAGCAAGAGGAGTAGGTGGCTACAGTATACAACGTTGATTAAAATGGGGTAAGTTTGAGTAGCTAAAAAGCGTTATGACTAACATTTCACTAAGAGTAACTCTAATTAATTCAATCAAGAGAACAGCCTCCAGAAACCTGGATAACGTAATGTAAAAATAAACATACATTATAATGTAGAGCAAAATCATGCAACTGACCTCATCAGCTTACATAATCAAGACAAAATGTAAATGGACTATACATTGAATGTTCCCACAGGTGCTGTTTTAAGTCACTTTAATTGATGGTATGAAAGAAAAAAATATTAAAAAAACGAAATAGAAAAAATCAAAACCCTGGTAAAGTTGTATGTTTCTCCTTTGGGACTTTAAGGGGGATGTCAAACATCAACCATGTCAAAATCAAATACAAAAAACTTGAAAAAGTTATAGTTTAATGTTCTGTCATTTGTAAGTCACTTTGGATAAAAGTGTGTGCCAATTGTTTTGTTTCACCATCCAAACATTATCTCATAAAAATAAAATTACTTTCATCGTTATTTAGTCACTAAATGAATTACTAATATTAGGCACTACCTGTTAATCATAAAAATTTGACCTATCTACTCCCTGTTAATCATAAACATTTACTGCAGCTGTTATGCGTAAGAGGAGAACTGGCAGTCCCGGCTGAGACTGGTTTCTCCCGAGGTTTTTCGCCCATGTATTCATCATTTGGAGATTTGGTTCCTTTCGTGTTGACTTTCTCTGTTTTCCATTTACATTGATTTAATTAGGATGGTCCTCTCTGTTTGTACTCATTACACTATTTTTCCTCCTCTTTGTTTTCTTTTTCATGTAAATCTATTTTGAAGCAATGCAAGATAGTTGCTCTTGAATTGCCTTACTCTTATGTCGTTCAAAACTAAATGACTTTCTTCTGCAGAACAGTAAAAATTTAATTATTATATATATATTTTTTTAAATATGTTATATATATATTAGAGAATGTTTGTAACCAAACATCATCGGACCACATTGACTTCCTTTGTATGGACATAAAACCATCTTCTTTTGGGTTCCACAGAAGAGTCACATACAGGTTTTTATTGACATGAGTTTGAAAAAATGATGACAATTTTACTTTTCGGTATATTTTTAAGTCTTCCAAACATTCCAAACAATTTGTAGGTGTGCTGTAGAATCCTCCGTATTCAGACTCCATACAGAGTTCTTATGAATCAGTCCTGCATCTCTGCGAGAGATCGTCTGCTCGTGCTTTCACAAGTCCATAATAATTCATTTCAAACAGGAGAGCGTGAATCTGTCTGTCTGTCACATACAAAGAGGGCATATTGAGCCTGGTGATAACTGATCCAGAGCCACATGCTCATTATACAAGCTCCTTATGGTAATTGACTGTTTACTGGCGCATCAGCAGTTTTGAAGCACATTCGAGAACAAACACTGACAGCGCTTTTGTGACGGTGACTCTGCTTGCCCACCAAGAGAAATCCTTTCCACTGTACAATAAAAAGGGCTTTACGTTTCCCTTATCTGGCAAACAGAGCACTGAAATGAACCTGATAATATTTGTGGTGTTTCAGTAATGCCGGTTTTATTAAACGGGGACAAATGTTAATTGAACACCGGTGTAGACCACCCCCACTTTTTCCCACCTAATTCTTTCCTTAAGCAAATTTAATCATGACGCTATTGTTGTTCTCCGACAGGCAATGGGAGGTAGACGAATAGTTATCTAAATGAATCGGAACCTCTTAAAAATGTCTGACATGCTCTTTGAAAACTCCTGGCTTGACCCTGATATCTGTTTAAGTTTAGGGGTGGATTTTAATATGGCCCAAAGCCAGGCAGTTTGTTCTTATTACTGTAAGAGAAACCATTCTCACTGATCCACAGTTCTCATCTGATAAGTGAAATAGGAGCCCTGGGCGAGTGTTGTGTCTCTCTTTATTACTGTCCCTTCTCATTTTCCTTTTTTAATGGCATAGCAGACGTTTCCTCCATCCATTTGATTCATACAAAAGAATGAGATGTTATTAGAGTATAAATTTGATTATACAATCATAAGCATTGTAATTACCCACTCCAGTGGTAAGCCAGCTATACATCTATGAATTACTGAACTGTTTTGTCTCTGGTAGGGTCATTTAATACATTTAGATAAGTGTACAGCTATTCAGCAAGCAGCTATGGGCAAAATGAATAATTCTGAGCATGTGAGAAATTTACATCAGGTCCGAAAAACTGAGAATTTTGAATCAGACACGTGACGGTATCACGTTTTCACACTGTGAAAACTTTAATCGAGAGACTTTTTTATAGCTGTATTTTTTATTTAATAGTCTGATATAGTCACTGTCATCACTTCCAACGCTTTCATATGCATTGATGGCATCAAAAAATATATCAGAATACTTGAAACAAACTATACATTCTTCTTTGTTTAGTATTCTGAATCTTGACTGACTAAACAAGCTTCTGAGATTTCTGAGACATGTAAAAAAAAGACGGTGTAATGTTATTTAGAATTATTCACACACTGTAAAAAATGATTCTGTGTCGTAGTAGATTTCATGAAATTAATTGAGTAAACTTTACTTAAAACAATTGTGATATTGTTTTTTAACCAAAAATTAAATTAAAATTATAGAAATATCTCAGAATTCTAAATGCACAAATAATTGAGTGAATTTGACTTAATTGTATCATGTTCAACCCACTTAAACTTGTATGAAGGATCTTTACTTAATTATTTTATGGTGGAACTATCCCTAACTGAGCAGTGAATTTAGAGTTCCCAGCATGCTCTGCATGCGACTGCATTAGGAGAGTCATTTTTGTAAATAAGTGCTATTTTATGTGCTTTAGAATTTAATGAAAGACTTGATGGTGTTTATTGTTCCGTTGTCTTTAAGATTTAGAAGATATTCTTTTTGTATTTCTGAGTTTCGTAGTTACCATCTTTCAGAAGAGTGCTGCTTGTACTTGTACTTGTACTTACTGCTTGTGTGTTTTTTCACCTAGTGTGTTTTTTCAGGCAGTGAACAGCAATGCTGCTAATGTCAGTACTGAGTCAACTGTCAGCTTACTTGTACATCATATACTGTATGTTGTGAACAATAATAAATGTTAAAATGAAGTTTAAAACGATCAAGAAAATTAAATCCACTGCCTAATTGAGTAATTCTCCTTAATTTTTTAAAGTTTATCATGTGACCTGCTAAAAATAATTTATGTAGTTTTACTTGATTTATTCATGGAATATTGCGTTAAAAATATGCTTCAAAGTACTTAAAAATATTTTGTGTAATACTGTTACCTTAATTTTTTTAAGTAAATATCTGTGTTATTTTTTACAGTGCAGTACTTTAGTAACCCCACAGTTACAACATTGTGTGAATCATCACGATAAATAGCATTTTCACCACCAGCACAAGTCTTCAATATCTAATTTAAAACCTGGAAATATCACTGATGTCCTTCTGAAACCTTTTATCTTCATATTTCATGTTTTTTTTTTGCCATAAATCATTATTATTAGTCACCCTTTATGTTTCTCACTGGGTTTAGGAAATGTCCAACCAATAAAAAGTATTAAAATTGCTTGTAAACTTCCTTATACAGCATGTAAAATTTAAGTGTTTTTTCGATTTCCTGAAAAACTGTGAACTGGTGAATCAGTGTTAAGATACTAACGCTCTTACTGTGCTTTCTGGTGTCCGCAGGGTGGTGATCCCTGTGCTCCTCTTTGAAACACGGCGGCTCCTGCTGTGGCCATGCCTGATGTGAAAGCCCCACAATGTGAGTACTCCCCAGCAGGATCTCCTGCAGGGTGTAGCATGGACTTGTCCGGAGACCTGTCTGTCCTCGGCTCCCCGCTTTCTGCTTTCCCTCATCATGCCGTGTCCCCCTTCCCTGCCCACGACGTAGCGCTGGGCCACTATCCTTCCAGCTATGACAACAACAATGGCCTGCTGAGCAACCTGGGGCTCTACTGCTCCACCAGCAGCATGTATCCCCTAAAACAGCCTGACGCTCGGTCTGGCTACGGAACGATGCGTCAACCGCAGGGATGTGTGAATGCAGGCAGGACCCGGCTTTACCGCAGCTTAGAAAACCTGCACTGGGCCGCTGGTGCGTATCCGTACAGGAGCGTAGACAGCGAGTTTATTCTTCACTGCACTTCAAGTAGCCATTGGTATGATGGACCTCCTCAGGGACCTCAAATATATGGCGTACTGCCTTCTCCTGAAAGTTTGGCGTTATATAGCCGCAGAGGAGTGGTTAGAAAGGACATTCCGCTCTTTCCTCAATGGCTCCTGCCCGCCGTTGAGGACTGGAGTGTTAACGCAAATGCTCGAAAGGGACTTAGAGACAAACTTCGGTTTCAGAGCACACGTGTCTCAGAGCCCCAAAAACCCTTGCGACCTGTGCTTGGTAACGCACCATCACCGATGTATCCATGCGATCAGGATGTACCGGTTCGAGCGGGTCCACCATCCTCTTTGGTACAAAGAGGTAGAGAGCAGGAACTGTGCGCCCGTCGCATCACAAGCCCAGAGGAAATCAAGCAGGAAGCGATGCGACGGCTGCAACTCCGTAGACAGAGAAGCACTCCCAACCTCGTGCTGAGCTCCAGAGAGGAGTCTAGCAGCATCAGTAAAGCTCTTACCTCAGATTCCATCTGTACCAATTCTGCCCAGTCAACCCCTGAAAGAAAAAGACCCCCTGTGGGTCGCTTGCACATACCTACATTTGAGGAGTTTAAGAGAATGAGGCAGAAGCAAAGCAGCAGGAACCACAATCCCTCTTCAACTCAATCGAGTGGATATGTGGGAAGTAATGACATGCATAAAGAGGTTAATGGAGGGGATGAAGAACAGATAGGAGAAAGACAGCATGAGGAACGGATTGACAAAAAAACGGATTTCAATTGTCCGGGCGTACAGAGTGGAGAGATGTCTGATCCCTCTTCCACAATGGAGGTTCCAGGTGGACCCATCTGCACCGGCCCAGTGGCCCGTACGCCATTACATCCTCAAGCTCCTAGAGGAAAAGGGGAGGAGAATAAAGGCCCGACAGGACTAGGGGCCACAGATGAGGCTGTTGTCCCTTTCCCGGTCCGCTGGGAGGGTGGAGATGGACCCTCCAGCTGCTGCCCCACAATCCTTCTTGACAGCACGGACCTTTCCAGTTATGGAGCCAAAATCTACAAAATGAAGGATGGCTTCCTGGGATCCGCCCTGGACCTTATTAAAAAGCGGTGAGTGAATGAACAAGCTTTTGTGTCTTTGTTAATACTGTACTTGTGCGTTTAGGTTATACTTAAATTCATCTTCTAAATTCTGTGAGGTAAATTTATAACCTGAATTAGTTTATCGAGCATTTCTTCAGCTCCTTCTGTTTCTTTTATAACTATTGAAAGTACATGGGAACATTTAAAAATCAGGACAATAAAAAAAGTTTGGTGGTTAGACTGTAATAATCATACTGATTTCTAAATAGGCTTTCAGTAAAAAATGGACATCTTGTTATTGGAAGTGGGGAAAAAATACAGTGCCGAGTAAAAATGCTGGAGGAGTGTCTGGTGAATCAGTTTTGCTTGTTAAGTGTGGAAATGGACTCCATAACAGATTGCATCACTGTTTCGGTCACTATTGATTTATTCCAGCATCTCTAAACAGCTTTATATCTATATACAGACAGTGTGAATATATTATCACTATTGACAAAATCCTTATGTCTGGGACACAGCAGAAGAACCTGGTAAACATAATAAATACTTTGTCTTCTACTTTATCTTGAAAACTTTGTACTTCTTTTTAAAACTTTGAGCCTAATGTTCAAAATGATACACAAATTTAAATTTCAATTGGTCTTCTTTTGATGATATTTTTATAGTTTTAGGGTTAGGCGAGACAAATGATGATTGAAGGTTGAATAGTTCACCCAAAAAGTAAAATTCTTTCATCATTTATAAATGTTTTTCGTATTGCAGAAGAAAGAAAGCTATACAGGTTGGTGATCAAACAAAGGCGGTACCCATTGGTTTTGTGTCCATACAACAGAACTGAATGGGTACCACCGTTGTTCAGTTACCAACTTTCTTTAAAATATCTTCTTTTGTGTGTTGCAGAAGAAAGCCATACATGTTTGAAATGACAAGAGGGTGAGTAAATGATGATAGAATTTTATTTTATGGGTGAATTATCCCTGGCAAGATTTTAACAGAAAGCACAGTAGCAACATCCAGAAGAAGCTACAGAGGGTTTGATGGATAGGACTTTTCTGAAGAAAAATGTTGATAAATGCTTGTTATGATATTAATTAAATACATTTAAACAATATTAAATCTCATTCCTGTGTAATAGTTATAGATGTTTGAGCACGGTTCACTGTCTGTTTCACTGCTGTTGTGTTTTGAGAGAGGAAATGTCCATGACAAATCAGATTTTCCCTGTACTGTACTGTTCTAATTTAGTTAGATATTAAAGGCTAACCACAACCACTATGTTAATTTCAAACAAATGAAACCCTTTTTACAATGACAAAGACCCTGTGACATTTATTAATGACTACCACATTTGATTGTCTCCTAATATTTAAAGGCCGATCAATCATGAAACGTATTTGTCTTATTCTGCCCGATGTCCTCCTTTCACTGAACTCATCTAAATGCACAGTCCTTTCTCCATTGATTCCCCAAAGCAATACTTTTAAGATTCTGCAGTAGTTGTGTTTTCCTGTGTAGGTGCCTCGTTCACATCTATCCACCAACAGCATCTGACATATAGACGTTTTACACTCAGAATCTTGCATATGCATGAAATATGTGAAGTTAACAAGAAGTTGATTAACATAACAGCACATACTCTGACCCTGGCAGTCGTCTCAACATTTTTTATGCATGTATAAATCCATATAGATTTTCCCTCTGAGTTTCTAAGCTTAATTACCAGTTCACCTGAGGTATTTCTATATAAGAGAACCTATTTTTATGTCATTTATCTTCAGGGAAGGTACCCAGCCAAAAGTCTAAATATTCCATTCAATATCTCCGCTGTACCCTAGTGCCCCAAGTATGTGATTCATTACTACCGAGTTGCTCAGGGCTTCCCGGTCATTTTTATGAGACATTTATAGTTCTTTTTATATGTTGTCTGGAAGCTACAAAAATGTGAATAATATTATAAAGTGTTCTATTTAAGCTGTCAGTATGCTGCAGTAAGCCTCTTTATGCAGTCCTATTAAATGATGAAAAATAAAAAAAAATAGTAATTAATATCGTCACACATCACTGTTAAAATGACAGGCAGTATATCTGAAACACTTCAATGACCATTTCATTCATGTGTGAAAGACACACATGCTTTTATTGCCTCTTTCAGAGAGGAATATTAATTCCTCTCAGTCCGCAGCTTTAGGCTTTTTGAGGTACATTAATTCACATTTATTGTCTGAAATAAAAATGCTAGCTATTGACACGCCTTTTTTTCTTTATGTCGAAGCTTCTTTGTGTCCGTGCTGTGCTTTTCTAGTGAATGTGCTCATGCAAGTGCCGTCAGCAGTATTCTCAGTCAGTATCTATGCAAATATATACGACTGTAATGAATGCAGTATGATCAGCTATTGAGTTTTTGAAGCAGTAAAGTAGATGGAAGTGATGCTGCAGACAGAGTATATTAAGAACAAGCTTAGGACAGATCAATCCACACACCTGTTTTTCAAACAAGACGTGTGTGTATCAAACAACATTTGATTGGTGCGTTTAAAACAAGCAGCCTATTTCAAAACACCATACCCTGTTTTTTTATTGTTTTATAAAAATGCGTGCACACCTGTATCTACATGTGTTCATCTTAATTTGAATGTTGCTGTGTCAAGTCTTTGACTGAATATTTGCTGCCTGCTTTTATCTGCCTGATCAGAACGATTTCTGTGTGAATCAAAACATTCTTATGTGATACTGTGCTGTTATTCGCTCTCGGGCTGCTGTGTGTGGGGTCAAGCGTGAATACATAAGCTCCTTTTCCACTACATGCACAAACAAAGGAATCTAAAAGATTGATTCTGCATGTTTAGATTCAGCCCCCTGCAGTGAGGAGTTCAGGTGTTAATGTGAATTGATGCGTCTAATCGCTGTCCTCCGTCAGCCCCTCTGGTCTGGGGGTGGAAGGGGGACCTGCTTTCCCTGGGGTATGGGGATTGACCACCACACACAGTGAATGAAGAATTGTAATTCCTATTTAACACTAGCATTTTCTTTCTTTATGTTCTCTATCTCTTCCATGCTGCCCCAGCTGCAGTGCAGATATTGCATCCGAGACTCTCGTCCGACTGTCGCGTGAGCAGAATGATGCCGCTGACATCACCGCTCCCCAGCCCAGCCATCAATCTGCCCACGTTGCCATGACAACGTCGGCCTGCGGAGAGGAGCCCACAGGACGAGGGGGGAAAGCGCCAACAGAATGCGTAAGGAATGCTGCTGTGTCTCGCGCACGCTCGTACACACCTGCTTTCGGCTGTGATTTTCACCTCTGAATGAGGACAGCGGGGACTTTGTCATGCATGCACAGGAGCGTGATCAGGGCGCATAGGAGGCTGAGGTTGCAGGGGAATCTGCACAGCAGAGACGACTGCAGACATGCAGGGGCGCAGCTAAGATAGAAACGCAGGGAAAATTAGAGCCGGGTTTCATGGTGGTAACTGGTTTTTATTCCTTCTGTGTGTCAGGTTGTGTGTGGATGATCAGTGTTTTCTTCGCTTTTGTGGCTTGTTAAGATGCTGGGCAGCTATGCATTGCGCCACATTTGTTCTTGCAGTACGTCTGAGTGTATGTTTGAAGGCTAAGGGTGATACCAGCAGACTCTCTGAGTGTGGGAGTATTTTTTTTAGCCTGGTAAAGCTGACAGTCACGTTTTTGCTATCATTCATTGGATTAAGGTTGCGCAAATCACCTTTTCGGCCGCAATGGGTTAGATGTCTATTGGATGTCTCTGGATTTCTGTCTGTAATGAATTAAGAGAATAGCTGCATCCGTTATGCTGAACGTTACCTGAAACCAAGGTGTTTAGTTTCTCAGAGTCATTTGAGAACCTAGAGCTGTAAAGTAACCTTTAAAGGTTTTTGCTATAGATCTGTTTATGGGTAGTTTACAAACACACCCTACATGTGTCCTATGGTGTGACGGCAAACATTCAGAAAACAATATTTTTTTATTTATCTATGATTTGATGTTATTTATATTTATAATATAAAATACCATGAGAGAGATTTAAATTCATTATTCGTTTTTTTTTCTCAATTTTGGTTGTCACGATATAGGACAAATTGTATATATATTCGTAATATACCCTTAAAATATCAGAGGGTTGAAGGCCGAATTTTTTATGGCTTAGAGACGTCATTTTCAATCACTGTCTGTTGTTTTAAGAGGTGTAAACAATTATCAAGTTATAAGTCAGCATGAAACAACATGACGTGTCTGGGACCCATTGTACTTCACCAATATTACATATTTTCAAGTGAAGGTTCCTGATAAAAAACTGCAATTGATTGGATGTGAAAGGTGCTCTTGGTTTGACAAACTTCAAAAAGATAAAAGCGCCAGAAAGGAAGTTTGTTTCAGAGGTGAAAATATGATTATTCCGTTTTATCCCTTGTATTTTTTTATTAAAAACATTTTTTTATAGAAATGTGTCGAAAAATACGTTTACGTTATTCCAAGTAACAAGCAGCATATGGTTAATATTTGTCATTGTCCTCTATAAAAATATTGCTTTTTTGCCTTTTTATTACTAAAAAAAAAAAATGATATTAGTGAAAAAAAATGTTTATCTTAAACATGTGAAACCCAATTACCAAACAAGGGTTAAGACTACAAAAACAAATATGAATTGTCGATGAATGGTTTACATAAAACCATTGTGTGTTAAGAATAAAAAAATTGTAGTCATTCTGAAGCAATGTCTCCATATTTTGGGATTTTTTTTATCATAAATCCTTATTATTAGTCACCCTTTTTGTTTGTCACTTTGTTTTCCAAATATCTAACAAACAAAAATTATAAAAACAGTGCCTTTAAACTTTGAAAACACATTATTTAATCATTTAAAAAGAAAGAAAAAATTCACTTTTCCTGAAAAACAGCACATCTGGACATCAAAGGTTTCAACGTCAAGTTATATTAGTATCTAGTTTGTTAAGTAGCTCTACAGGCCATTTTTCATGTGGGCTAAACTTCCAGAGCCATTTCACTGTAAAAGAAAAAACTCTTTCTGTCTTAGGAGATTCCCAATAGCCTTTGTATAAAACCCTGGGATAGAAACTAACCACCCCACCAAATGAAATACTTTGGTAATATAACACCCGCTTTGCAAGTACTTTAAAGCAGTAACCCTGACTGCTCTGAACATTTAGCGGTTCTGTTATTTCTGATACTATATGAATACAAAACGATCACATCACTGATGCTGCTTAACTCTGCTATTTGCACGTTTTACTAACAGATCTCTGTCCCATCGACAGGTTTCTGGAGTGGGTTGCAGACGCTCCAGCTCAGATGCGGCCTATGAGCTGGCTGAGTCAGTGAGGGCCCAGCGTGAGTGCCGCCTGCGGCCCCACTACAGCGACCCCATGCCCGCAGACGCTGCCAAGCGTAAGCAGCTGGAGATGAAGATTGCTGCAGCGGCACGTTTGCACATTCACCGCAGAGAGAGGGACAGCGGTAAAAGCTTTCAATGCAAAACTTAAAACGGCACTCACTGTTATGATTGTGATTAAACTTTACTCGTGCCCTAGATTTATACTTACTCACTCCATATAAAACAATCTTCAGGCTAGAGTCCAAGAATATCAATTTTATATTAAATGTCTAAGGTATTACTAAAACCTGCCCTTAGGTGTCTCAAACTGCAGTGCATGGACACGCATAACCTCTTTTGGCACAGCACTTAAACTTACTGTTTGTGCTTTCTGCTTGTACTTTGTTATCAGTGCCAAGCACCGTCAGGGGCCGCTCGGAGCCAAGAGGTGAGGAGAGAAGCCGGAGCCTTGGTGTAACCCGGACCGCACAGCACCGCTGGAGTACAGTCAGCAGTCTGAGTGCAGACAGTGGTGTCGTAGGGTTGAGCGATGAGCGAGAAGAAGATGAAGAGCCACGACGTGCCCGCCACAGCGCTGGGGCCGAGGTGGAACGCGTGGACAGCGGAATAGGATCAGGTTTGGCTAGGGGCTGGAGGAGACCCTCACCTTTCCTCAGGAACTGGGAGGTTCGACAGCCCTGTCCTGACTGCGGCCACAAAGAGGGGGCACGTGAAGAGGGCATGTGCGAACGCTGCTCCAAACTCCGCACCGAGCGCAAGGAGGCCATCATGGAGTTCCTCAACACTGAGTCGAGTTTTGGAGAGGACTTGCGCATTATCAAGGAGGAGTTCTTCTGTCCCATGCAGAGTGCAGGACTGCTGACTGTCGAGCAGCTAGCGGTGGTCTTCAGTAATGTTCAAGAGCTCATTGATGTCAATGAAAGGTTCACAGAACACCTGCAGGACAGCATCGATCAGGCTTTTGATCAGGTCAGAAGCCATGTTATTTTACCATGACAAATATTCAGTCAATGTTCAGATGATCTGCACTGGCAGGTATCAGCACTCAGATGGCTGATTATCATGTGTTCTCTCCTTCGTTTCAATTACACATCTTTACCAACACACAATATTTAGTTTGATGTTTATGGTTCACAATAATTCACATTTAGATTTGTAACATGTCAGAAGTTGTTCAAAAGATTGCAAATACAGAGGGGTCCAAAACTACAATTAAAGAGATCATTTGCAAAAACATTTAAATCTGTTTCTAAAAATGTTCAAATATCATGTTTTGTTCTGTTTTTTTTCATATAAAGTCTTTAATTTTTACTTAAAAGTTTATAAAAAAATTATTGCAATGAAATGTTTAGGGTCACTTAAATAATCAAATACAACTTGCAGTGGCATATCTTAAAATATATAAGTGTGATTGTTTTGTCTTATGGTGCACACGGGTAATCTTTTTTGGAAAGTGTGTTTTTAAAAACAACTTAAAGAGTAACTATTACAGTGTTCCTAAAATTTCATGCAGTGATTAATGTTGCTGTGTGCGCATGAAAGCAGTCTGCCAAGTTGTAAAGCCAAAAATTAACGAATAAGAAGGTTATTGGCTTGGGAAAAAATTTGTCGACTTTGAATCACGCGAACGTCTGTGTAATTTCAGTTCCGGGTCAGATTTGCGTCACTCCGTGTAATGCCCGCCTACGTTTCATTTGCGACACTTCATGCGATAGACCAATCACAGCAGACTAGACCATCTGACCAATCAGATCAGTGTAGGCTGACAGATGAATCGCCAAACGAATCATTTGACATTCATTCAAGGAGTAAGGTAATAATTACTGCCTATTTTTAGAAAATGAAAGCTTTTTTTACCTATTTTTAATAGGGAAGCATCGATCTAAATGCATGCCCATAACGATGACCGATAATTCTTTAACATTGTAAGCCGATAACCGATATTGACCGATATTTTCTGAGACTGAAACAAAAGGCAAAAAGTGGACAACTGCTTTTATTTGAAAACATTGACTGCAGAAAACAAGATAACCAGTTCCCTTTTCCCCCTCGAATATCATGTTCTTAACACTAGTTAAAGATTATTTAACTTTTAAACTGTATTAAACTTTTAAACATTGAACAAATTAAAGAAGTTCTTTCAGCCCAACCCAGAAAAGTGGTCTCAATAGTCACAACTCCAACAGGTCTCAAGACAGAAAGCATTAAGACAGCAATTTGCTTCAAACAATAAGCTTTTGTTTCTATAATTTACACATTCATAAATATCCTTATACTGTACCTATCAACATTGGAAATTATTAATAATTTATCGACTACAATATATATGGCTACATTTTATTTTTGGCTGATACCGATAACATTAAAATGACCATTTATCGGCCGGTACCGATATGGCCGATAATTTATCATGCATCCTTAATTTTAGACTGCGTGTTATAAGAATTGTGTGATGATAAACCATTCACATTAAATGTAAACGCTTTGCTGTGATGTGAATGTTAAAATCTGCTAAAAAATGTTTGAGCTAGGCAACCTAAATGAATGCTGACTGCTTCCATACAGGGCGATGAGGACCTGCAGACTGTGTGCATTGGAGAAATCTTCTTGGAGTTTGTCAACATGCTTCCAGCATTTCAGACCTACTGCCTGCAGCAGTCCACATCTGTGAACATGCTCAACACGCTTGAGAAAGAAAAAGAACTTCTTAGGTACAGCAACACACTTAATACACTCATTTACTACTCCTAGAATAGTGCTTACAGATTATTCGCCTTTTTTTTAATGTTATAAATAAATACTTATTCTTCTTTTTTGCATTCCCTCAGGATATTCCTTGACGTGTCCCAGAACGACAACACTGCTCTGAGGCGCATGAACCTGCGCTCCTTCCTCATGGCTCCGCTCCAGCGTGTGACCAAATACCCTCTACTTCTAAGTCGCATCAGCAAAGCCACCCACGAATGTCACCCCGACTACTCGCGTTTAAAAGAAGCCAAGAGTCGTGTGGAGTCCCATCTAGAGCACATCAACATGAAGACCAAACAGGAGGGCACCGCCACATGGTCCCTGCGCTCTTTCCGGCGGGACAGCCGCAAGAACCGGGAGGTCATCAACATTGAGATGAGAGAGTTGTCCATGAAGACTGTTGGATGGGCTCGGGAAAGTACACGCTTCATTATGGAGGGACCCCTACAACTGGCGCAACCCGCCGATGGGCAGTGGCTTAAGAAGGGAAGCAAGTCCCTCAAATTCCAAAATGTTCAGAGCTTACTCATGGTTCGCACCCTGCGCTCTGCAGAGTCTGTGACGTCTGCTGATGGGGGTCTCAGGGGAGAGCTGGAGAGCTTGGACACGGTGCAAGATGGCATTCTCGTGCTCATCAAAGACAAAAGCAGCGGAAAGTTCACCGTCCTACGGGAGCCCATCCAATTGGCTAACTGCGTGGTATCCGTCGATCCCGACTGTGATGATAGTTTTGAGGTGCTGGACATCCGACGTGAGGCTTTTGTTTTCCGTGCCTCGGACAAACAGCGCACGCAGCAGTGGTTTCATCAAATTAAAAGATATGCCTGCGATCTTGGGTCTTGGAGAAAAAGACGCAACGCTCTCCCCAATATCATGATCAACACAGCCCAGAGTCGGTCCTGACACCCTGTAGCACCACCCAGATGTAAATAATAAAACCAATATTTTATTGACCGGACAGTATTTGTGTTGGGGAATAAGATCTAATGAGATGTTTCTTCGACTGTAGACTTTTAAGTCGCAAGGTTTTACTGTGATTTAAAAGATTAAAGAAAGAGTTCCCCCAAAAATGAAATACTGTATTCATTTACTCACCCTCAAGTTGTTTCAAATCTGTATACATTTCTTTTTTTCTGATGACACACAGAAAGATATTTCGATGAAGGGTTGCAACCAAACAGTTCTTGGCCACCATTGACTACCATAGTAGGAAAAATGACAATGGTAGTAAAATGCCGCAGAATTGTTTGCCTTCCTAAACTCTACAATATCGTATTTTGTGTTCAACAGAACAAAGAAATGTATACAGATCTGGACAAAAAATAAGGGTGAGTGAATGAATACCGAAATTTCATTTTTAGATGAAATGTTCCTTTAATATAGACTGAAAGGGGGAACTTTGTAAAACTGGAAAGCAAATTAAAGACATTTGTGGAAAATGGGAAAACGATATATGGTCAAAAAGCAAAAAGTCATGCCCTGTGGCATAATAAAATGAGGAGCTCACTAGATGCCTCACTGCTGCACTTGTACAACACTGATTGTACGACCAGTTCGCTATTGAGAACGAGAATACATGTTTTCAGTGGTGATAAGCATGAGAGAAAATGATTTTGATAGAATGAACGTTCATGTGATCTTAAGTAACGCACAACAGAGTGGAAACTTTGTTTGTGTAGAGACAGAGCTCAAAGTTGGTTTGTTTTCTGTTCATTTATTGTTTTCTCTCTCTTCCGTAAGTAACTGCTGTATTCTCACTGCCACACGAGATCCGGGGCAGTTCTTATAGAGTACATGTAACACTGTGCTGGTCTAACTAGCAGCAATAATCGTCATTGTATTTTGTAGCGACAGTAAAGCTGCTTTTTTATTACAGGTAGCATCCTCTTTTGTGATCAGTGATGTTTATTGTATGTTTTCTGTCCTTGAGGGTATAGTCTCAGTTTAAGCATCAAGACATCATCTCTGGACATAAACTACTTCCGGAAATACAAATGAAACCTAATTTTCCCACAATTTGTCTAATTTATACTTCCAGTATGCTGTTGCTTTGTCATAGTTGCAAGGGAGAAAATATGTGCCTTTTTTATTTGATACTGAGTGAGTCAGTAGTCCTATTTGTTTTCTCCTTTGCCCACAAAGCCGTCAAAATATTTAGGAAAACTATTTGTTTTTAGTAGCTGCTAATATATAAAAAATCCCTCAGATATACATGCTGTGTTGTATGGTAACTCTGTTAATGTTACTGTTTTTGTTTGATGCACTTTAATATGAAGGACCTAAAACTGGAGCGTGGACATTGTTCTGCAGTTTACAAAGCTTTACTGTCTTTTGTTTTTAAGATTGTTTAAGCTTTAAGAGAATTATGAACCACAGTTGACTTCGCAATAGCTATGAACCACATTCAATAATTGTCCTATTTGTATGTTTAAAATCAACATTGATGGATGTAAAGTGTCGCCATCACTGGATTTTGGCATTTAGGTTTCTATATGAATATTTACTGTTTTTCTAATGGCATTGACACTGTTAGAAATATCATAGCTTCCATTACACAGCAGAATGAGGAATCCTGCCAGAGATCTCTGTCTGAAATGGTACTTTTACCCAAGACCAATCAAGCTGTTCAATTTCTTTCCGTTCTACCTAATTTCATTTTTTTTGTTGTGTAAAATATTGTGAGTTACAAATAAAATGAGAGTATCCATTTCTCTCTTCATTGACTGCACATTTTCTAACAAAAAAATCCCAATTAAATATTTATTACATAACATCATTGTACAACAAAATGTGTTATCCACTGAAGAGTGAAGGCTGAACTATTGTACCAGATGAAGAAAAGATTTCCCTTTCAAATACTCCATAAATGTAAGAATTCTTCAAAGAGAAACAAAGTAAACAAAGAATTATTGCGGACATTTACAAAAAGTAGAAATATAAAAGCACAACTAGAGCGGATTAACAAATGAACCCACAGGAGCCATGTATAAAGCCAAAGATTTTAAACAGTACTGACAATTCACTTTTGAATCATTTGTTTGGAAAGAATCGTGTTTAAAGCTCTTATCGAGGAGACTATCTACAGGTTGTGTAAAGCATGCAAAACCATCCGTAACCATTTAACAAGCTGCAGGAACAAAATTAGAGGGTACATGAATTGACAAAGGAAAGTTAAAGGGCAAGTGGTGAAACATGCACAGCGAGAACTTAAATAGCAAAATTTGTGCACATTTATCAATTTTATCGTAATGTTGGCATGTGCAAAATTAACAATTGTTTCAGTCATGGTTTTACAATGATTCACAATGAAAGGTCACCCAGAATACTAGAACTATAAAACAACAAAACCAAACACAACCATACATAATGTATACAATGTAAAACAACAGTGAGAAGGTGAACATCTCTCCGCTCATACATGAACGGCTCTCCATCACAGTGGACAGGTGGCTTAAAAATAGCAAACCACTGCCCAAGGCTGCTCGGGCTTCAAAACCTCCCTCCCCTCCCCTCTTCATCTGATCACCTGCCCACTGACAGGTTAAACCACTCTTCACCAGTCATGGAGAATCCCAGCCAGGGTGGCGCCCCGCTGCCTCCTGCATTCCCCTACTGGCTCTACTTGTCTCCCTCCGTCTCCTGCTCCTTGGCAAGACCTCGGATGGAAAGGTCATAGACCACTTCCTCAATCTTTTTCACATCATACTTGAGGCCGTCATAGCGCTTACGTAGAGGGTCGTTTTTTAAGTTAAGCAGGCGAAAGCCAGAGTCCAGTTCATTGATGAAATTTGAGATACGAAGCGGCCGTCCGTAGTCTCCCGATGTCACACTGTTCACTGCCAGCCTGGACTAAACAAGAGAATGGGACGGGGAATTTTAATAGTTTATTACTTTTTTTTTATTGAGCTCTTAACTTAAAACCAAAGAATGCAGAAATTTTGTTCAGTATTTTTCCCAAAGTAAAATTTTGATGTTTGATTTAAGTTTAAAAATTGCTTAGAAATATCATATTATAAATAGGGCTGTCACGCATCTAGAATAAAGGTTTGTGTTTAAATAACATATTTTTGTGTACTGTGCACATTACTTTTGTATTCATAAACACAAAACATACACATTCTTGTCTATATATTTAGGAAATATTTAAATGTTTCGATTTATACTGACCAATAATTGAAATTCTAAATAAAAGTTTGTTAATTTTTATATTTTTCTTAAATATATGCATTTATCTGTATATGTTCATACATACAAAGTTAATATGCACAGTACACCGACACATTTATGTAAATAAAAACCTTTATTCTCCATGATCAACATTTATTAATTAACGGTTTGTAAGGGTTTCTGGTGAATAGTGTGCACTATATCGAAATATGCAAATCATATTCTGGTAAGATCTTTTCTAAATTTCCATTTGCTTTCTATTTAATATTACCAATGTCTAGGAGAAATATTTAAAATTGCTAAAGAAATCCCATTTGTTCTGCTCATTTTATATCAAACTATATCAATGTAATCATGGCTGTGGTAACTATAATTGCATAAGAACACAAAAACGCTTAAGCAAGTCTGCCCATCATTTTTTAGTCTTCACACATGTCTGTTTCACTTTTGAATTATATTGTATTGTTATTAAAATCAAAAAGTAATGTGAAATCACACATTAATATCTTACCAGCTCACTGGCCATAATAAGAACTCCAGCTAGATAGTCTTCAATATCCAAATGGAATCCCTTTTCTCTGTCCACTTCAACTGCACAGTTAGAGAATAGTATTAATATGTCAAATATTATAAAAAAAGTATACACAATATATATACTGTCACAATCACTACATACTATCAAGTATTTTTGCCACTTCTTCACGTGTAACCAAGGACTCTGTTTCCAAGTATACCACAAAAGCTGCAAGGAAGGTAAGCCGCTGCAGAACAAATCTCCAATGTTCATGATACCTAAAAGTGAGGACATAAGCATCTTCAAATTAGAGAATATAAACATTCTAATTTAATCTAAAAACAGATCAAGTGATATCTGCACTAACCGATAGTACTGTTCAGCAGGGAACTTGGTTTTCAGCTCTCCAGTTTTAGTTCTCACAGTGCAGAACAACTCTCTGGCCTTCTGACACTTGCTGGGAACTGGAGAAGGAAATGAAGGTACATCATAAAGCTAATATTCAGAGCACAAACACATGCCGAGCATTTCAACATGTCTTACTGTCTTTAAATCCACTTGGTTGATGGACACTTTGGAGAACAGTCAAAATCTCTCTCGCCGTCTGTTCAAGGATTTGCACAACTTTCCGTATGTCCTAAAAACATATTAGTGCAGATACGTTACACTTTAACATATACAATTTGACGTTAGATAACGTTAGCATTAATATTACTGATGCAGCCATGTCTGTTTTATATAGACATTTCACACTTCATGTGGCTTTGGTACCACAATTTCATAAATATTGTGTCTGCGTGTGTCTACCTTTCAAACGCAAGTGTACGTGTTAGTGCACCCGTTTTACCTCTCGGATATCTTGCTCGGCGCTCAAAAAGCCTTGGATGTAGCTAAACATTTCGGTTACAGACATCTTCAGTGCTGTTTCTGCGCCCTCGCTCTTCACTGTAACGTTACGTGACTTGCTTATCTAAAAATGCAATATTTAGAGTTTTTTGGCATTTAATAAATTCTGTTTATTATATTCGTATTTTACAAACACCGTTTAAATACGCTTTGTAGCTTCAGCGTGCACATTCGCATTGGGTCCTTCCTCTGTGTGTCGCATTACGATGATGTAATGATCACCGCTTTTGCAAATCAAGGCTAGAGGCTGGCCTTTCACGTGTGGTTCAGCAACACGTCTTAAAGTTTTTTTAATGGTTTAAGAGTAAGAGATTAATCATATTCAGTATGGAAAGATTACATTTACATTTTAATAATCTAATTTCCTGTTTTAATCTACTTCAAAACTCTTTGGAGTATTGTGAACGATGTGCAGTGACCAATGTTACCCTCCAGGGGGCAGGAACAGATCGTATTATAAAATCGATTGCACATTAGTAGCATCGGGTAACGTTTCAAATAATTGACAAAAAAAACACAAAACAGTATCAAAATATTTTAAACTCAATTTATGTCTGATTCCTAAAGGACAGACTTAAAGCGTCTAAACTGGCACATAAGTATAATATTTAATTTAATGTCGAAATAGCTCCGGTCAGGGGAGCAGATAAGAAGTATATTTACATTTACGCATTTGGCAAACGCTTTTATCCAAAGCGACTTACATTGCATTTCCCAATACATGTTGTTTTCTAAGTACGTGCAATCCCCTGGCATCGAACCCACGACTTGCTCTTACCATTGAACTACAGGAAAGCTGATATAGAAATTTAAAGTGAGATCATGGGGCATTCATAATATATTGATCGATTTTCCATTGTTAAAATGTTAAGATAATTCAGCTCCCCTACCATAACCATCTGTAATAGTCTACGATTGCCTTTAAAGTCATTACATGTATATTATATAGATTTACTACACGTGTGTAGCATTAAGTCAACTATTTAATTAATTATATTGCTCTTTTGGATTCAATTTAAATTATTAATAAATTAAAGAGATCACTTAACCAGCAAGGACAGATGGGTGAAATGTTACCTGTGGGTGAAATCACATACTCGTTTTATAATTGCTTAATATGAAGCCCTTACAATTTGTATTAACAGCAACATAATATTGTTTTAATGCATTTTCAGAAATTTACTGTACATGGTGTTTCGGTCAAATACTTAGTTCTATATTCCGCTTAAATACATATTTATATATTTATTTACTCATGATTTTCGCAATTCCTGTCTGCTACACAGAAACGATCATGTAGGCTATTTTTAACAAATACAGAAAAACTTGTTGTATCGGTTTATTTGCTGTCAGTGAAATTAAATCTGTGTCTCAAAATCTAGTAAATTGCCTATCTAGACAGTAGGCTTGTTCGACTTCGCCGAAAGATCCGACAGGATGACATCAAATTACCGAGAGCGATTGGAAAACCATCCCACTGTCCGATCTTGCGAGTTGTGACGCCGCATCAAGTCGAACAACCCTAGTATTGGGGAGCGTTTAAATGCCCTTGCCAAACGCACAACATCATGTTGTCTACGTAGGTAGTACACAAAAGATCCTAAACATCGTGAGACTTCCGGTGAGTGGTGCGTAACTGTAAGCGGCTTTGATTGCGTTCAGCGGTTGTGTTGTGGCAGCGAGCGGACAGACGCTCGTCGGACTACTGCAGGGAACTGACAGCAAGAAGAGCCAAATGAACGCCTTCATTTCTTTTACCTCCAGTGATGACAGCACTGAAATGATGCAGTATTTTGAAACCCCGTCCTCAAGAACCATGGATACCGTTCACACGAGAAAAATTAAGGACTTAATCCCTGTTACCGAGAGCTCTAGTTTGTAGTAAATCGGAGCGGATCGTTAGCTTAGCTGGCTAGCAGCAGATTCATTTTCATTCCCGGGTGGTGTTTCCCGAGGCCCGTACACCAGCGATGGGAATCGTATTCACAAAGTTATGGAGGCTTTTTAACCATCAAGGTACGTCGAATAGTATATCTAGGTTAAAAGCGTACGTGTGTCATCTTATAAAACGTGTTTCAACCGACTAAATTAGCCTACAGGCGTTTGCTAACCTGCTAGTTTCCCTTGAAAACATCGATATTTTTGCTTGTATATATATTAAATTATTCAGATAAGACGTTTCATATATGTTGATCAGCTCGGACATCTGTTCACTGTCTGACCATGCATTAAATAATCGTCAAGGCATCAATAAATAGATTTTTTAATTACGTTACACGGTTTAGGTTGAGTATTGACAGATGTGTTCCTGACTGCTGTCATGTTAAGTAACGTTACTGTCTTTGTTGAAGGATCGAAACCTGAAATGTGTATTTGTAAATAGGACTTTAATGGTTAGCATCATTGACGGCCACTTGACACGTATTGCAGTTCACGTTTTGGGTCAAAGTTTTGTTGTTTGATGTGTCTTGTCAGGTATTGATTCAACGTAACAACACAATTTATGATCAGATATTGTGGTGGAGTTTGTGTCATCATTAGTCAGTGATATTTAATTTACTCTAAATGTTGTTTTATAGTAACTGTGCAAGTGGTTTGTTCATATCCTGTACATAAACTGTCATCTTGTCTGAAATACAAGATGCATATCAGTGAATGGGGTGTTGCAAATGAATTTGTCTCCCTAAAACAAGACAGGACGTTTCAATGTGCAATGGCAATAAAGGAAACAAAACCCAGTGGAAGGTTTCTCTTCAGTGCTCACCTTACTCATTAGCTGTACAGATCATTGTGATATGGACCAGCCTTGTAACATGAGAGTCAAGGTGGAGACTGTTACCTGCAAGTAGGCACAGTAGCAATAGGCTTTCTAGGTGAGGCCCAATAAGTGATTTAAAGGCGTTTCATACAGTATCATTTTATGTATCAGTATTCTGTCCACTGTCAATACATGCAACCCTGCTCAAAGGGAAAGTTCACCTTCAGAATGGAAATGCTGTCATTATTTACACACCCTCTTGTCATTTCAAACCTGATGATTTTTTTTCTTCTCTAGAGCACAAAGGATGTGTTGAAAGATATTAGTAATAGAAACCGTTGGTCCCCATTGACTTGCATGGGATTTGTGTCCATACAAAAGAGGTCAGTGGGGCTCGAAGGTTTTTCAAAATATTTTCTGTGTTTAGCAGAAGAAAGTCGGTCACATGTTTAAAATGACAACAGGGTAAGATGGTGACAGAATTTTCACTCTGAAGGTTGAGCTATTCCTTTTAAACAATTTCATTGAATATTGATTAGGTGATATAATCCAAATATCCTGAAATGTTACTTTGTTGCAAACATTGTTTCCTTTTCATTATTAATCCTTTATTTGACTTGGCAAACGTTAAGATTCGGCTGTAGTTTCATTATGTACCCGTCCTGCACCAGTAAAAACCTCAGGCTAGTGAGAATGCTACAGAATGTGAGACATTCTTTGATTTTACTCTTCAGATTCTTGACACACCAACCCTATACCCTTGGATCCGGCTATATTTAGTAATACCTTTCCCTTGTCGAAGTCAGCCTTGTGCTACATGGAGCAGTTTGTTCAACATATACATGTTTTTACGGCTTGAAATAAGCGTTTGGTTTTCTGTATTTAAGATTTGTCGGTTTACATGGAAAGCACATCTGTATTAGCCTCATCCTGGGACCCATTTTTGATAGCTGACCAGACAATAATGATGATAATCTTAAAGTTCTGGTGCCTGCAATTTCGAAGAGCCTTGGAAAAAGCATCTTTCTGAGATACTTGTAATTGTCTTGCAATAGCTTGTTTATTTGTCACCTTTATAACTCAGTGGTGAGTCTGGCAAGGCTCGCATTTTGTCAATGGAATGATTTTTTGAGAGCTCTGAGGCTGAACAAGATCAGAGGTCATAAGTGCCCTCTCTATGGGTGTGTCTGAATACCTACCGTACGGGTATATAGTGACATAGTAAACAGTCGTGCATGACTGAATGCAGTTCAGTCTCTTTTAGAAAGAGTTTTTTCCACATCTATTGTCATCATCAGACAGCTTGATTTTCAGTAGAGGGATTTATTACTTAATAGAAATATGAATATTTCTAAACTCTTCGTTGTTAAATAACAAAAGGTAGTCCCATTATTAAAGCTTTAAGCTTCGTGTCATTTTTTTGTTTTTGTCTCAGATTCAGCAAATGTTAATTCTGTTAAGACTACAAAATGTTTCGCCACATCCTGTTTAAGCTGTACAGTTTCATTTCCCTTTTATGTTGCATTTGTCAAAATTTTAAAATGTTTCGCACAGCTGTATATGAACACTTATAATACCAGCCCAATGTGTTGTTATGATCAGTTGCATAAAACCCAAATAATGTGACTGATATATGGACTAAAGATTTCCCCATCAAAATACATTTATAAAAGTGATTTTAAGTCCATAGAAAGCACATTAAATGTTAGAAAAATGTCTACTTGGTGGCTTTAACTAAGCTATAGGAGAATAAAATGTCAAAATTTGGTAGAAATGCTAGATTGTCATTCAGTGTAACACAATAATAATGTACAAATTCAAACAATTGTTTATTCTGATTTGAACGTAGAAAAGAATAAGGGAGGATATTTAATTTTATTGTGCTTTCAATGAGTAAAAAAAATATTGACAAATGGCCAAAACCTATAGGATATTGCCAGTTTAAAAAAAAATTACAACTAAGTAACATTTGGGGTGAAAGTAATTAGTCATACTCCTAATACGTCATACGTTTATTTTTGTTGTAAATATGCCTGAGAAGTGGGTTCCTTTTAGAGGGGTGATGATGATATAAAAAAAAATTAACTCGGAAAAACAAAATGCAATCAAATTAAACAGAAGACATATTAAAAAAAATAACAACAACAATTTAAGGCAGTATTACTGTATTTGAATCATTGCAACATTGTCAAACGCTGTATTTACAAATAAATTTGAAGTGAAGGAAATTGAATATAATCCTGTGCTCTGTTGGGCTAATTTTGTTTACATTGGAGAAGAATGATGGCTGTTTGAATATGGAAGTCAGTTAAATTAGACTGAGATTTTGCATTACCTGTTTATTTGCCTATTGTCTTGCATGGAAAGTCATATATATGCAGGCTTTTTTTAGAAGCTGTTTGCCCTTCATGGCACACCCTTATAGTTACCACGTCACCATGCTGTAATACCTTTGGCATTTTTGCAGTACCTGTATCTATATAGACAACAACTGCTCGAAAATTCTTTTGACTGCAGTTTGGTTGCCTGTAAGCGAGCAATTCACATTTTAAGGTGAGCGTAGAGCAGGGCGGAGCAGTTCCGTCACCGTGGCATGTTGATGTCCTTTGCAGGGAATCTTTGGGGTCTTAAAAGGTATTAAAAGTTGATAAAGAAATTCAGAGAAAATGTAAATTTTTAAAAAATCTTAAATGTCATGTTCCTATGTATTACATTTTGTATCATATTTGTCAAAAGGGGTCATACGCTTAAGTTAGCCTGCATTTAATAATTGCCTAGGCGAATAGTGTTAGGTTCATTTTTGTTAAACAACGTCATTGACTAATGGGGAAATGCAAGTTTTCATGCAAACCTTTGGGTTAGTCACTCATTTCATCCTCTGGGGCTTCGTTCCTAGCCTTCTGAATTATGTTCCCTTAATAAGAAGCTTTCACAAACTAAGACTGTTTAGTTGTCCTATCTTACATTCGGTATATAGTAAATGTAAATTAAAGTGTCGCCAATGTACGATTTAAACATGGAGTGGTGATGAAGTCTCAAAATGTCTAGAAAGAGTTAGAGCTGCACGGTTAATCGCTAAAAAGATCGCGATCTCGATTCGAACACCCACACGATCTCATTAATGAAAATTACTTTAATAATTTAATAAATTTATCAGTAGTGTCTTTCTTTAAAGACCCCTACAAGCAGTCTGTAGATATCAGGCAAATTTACAAATCTTCCTAAAGACCTTTAATTGCAAGAGTAAGCTTATGAATTTGATTTACTGAGAAATATTTCGTATACAAGTTACGTCAATGCATTAATACTTTTTAGGAAGTTAAACTTTTGCACTTTAAGTAAAAAAGAAAAACACTTTAGTTTACTTAACCATGAAATATATGTAATCATTTTGATGCAAAGTCCTACATATAACATACCTAAATAAACTTTTTTTGTCAGAACCTCTAGGAAATTATGTATTACTTTTTCATCATTAAGAATCGCAATCTCTATTTGAAAAAAACCGGGTTTCTCAATTTATCCAGAATCGTACAGCTCAAATCTTATAAAAGGTCTTAAAAAGTATTTAATTTAGCTCCATGATTTGTGTATATACTCTGCATATGACAATCACACTACCTTTCACCTGTATTTTTTGGACAAAAAATTTGTTTTCTACCTTGCTCATAAGAAACGAATGGCTTGTCATCTAATAGATTGACCAGAATGGTCATATTTAAAAGAAAAGATCAGACCAGTAGGTGTTCATCCTTATAGGCAGTGTTGAACTGAAAACAAGTGAAAGTCACATTTTCCCTGGCAAGTGAACTGGAAAATTGGATATCATTTACCAAATACATTTTCTCATTTGTACTCACTTTTGTAAGAAGAGTTTTACGCAGCGATAATACATTATAAAGTTATTGTAGTATGTCACGTTGCCATTGCATAGGATGACACAATGGTACGCCTGTCATTCACGAAATTCCAAGCGTACTCACTTTGCCTATATTTACTTCAGGCAAAAAATAAGGAATCGTTTCGATGAATAGGCTGCATTAATGATTTTTCAGTGGTTGTATCGAAGCAACTTGACAATTGTATTTCTTTTTTCCCCAGAGCACAAAGTCATCATTGTTGGGCTTGACAATGCGGGAAAGACCACCATACTTTATCAGTTGTAAGTATTTCACTTTAAAGGGATAGTTCACCCCAAAAAATCTAATTCTGTTATCATTTACTGACCCTCAGGACAGGGTGTTCAAAATCTGAATACATTTCTAAGTTTTGCTAAACAGAAAGGAAGATATTCGAAAGAATGTCAGTAACCAAACAGATCTCATCCCCCATTGACTCCCATAGTAAATACAATGATCGGATCTGGTTACTGAGACTCAAATTTGATTTATAATGTAAGCCAACCTGATTTATTGTATCATTTTGTACATAGACATGTTTTACGTCATGTCAGGCCTGTTTTTGTGTTTATGATCTGTTTTTCAGCTCAATGAACGAGGTGGTGCACACTTCACCCACCATAGGCAGCAATGTGGAGGAGATTGTAGTCAATAACACACATTTCCTTATGTGGGACATCGGAGGACAGGAATCCTTGCGTTCGTCTTGGAACACTTACTACACTAACACTGAAGTAGGCTTTCTGTATACTCCTTGTGTCCTTTTCCTTTTATTTACAGTTGTCTTTAATTGTAAATGCTTTGTTTTAGTAAGTGTTTTTCCTTTGTAGTTTGTGATCGTGGTTGTAGACAGTACAGACAGAGAGAGAATCTCAGTGACCAAAGAGGAGCTCTATAGGATGTTAGCCCATGAGGTGAGTATATTTCACCAAAACGCAAAGGGGTGCTACATCATCATTTTCACAGAATGTTCCTCATACACATTATAGACAGATGTGGTATTGTCTGGTTTTCTCATCTGTTAAGGGCTATACTGGTCACTTCCTATTTTCTTTTTTAGGATCTGAAAAAGGCTGGTTTGTTGGTTTTTGCCAACAAACAAGATGTCAAGGATTGTATGTCTGTTGCTGAGATTTCTCAGAGTCTACAGCTCACTTCTGTCAAAGACCATCAGTGGCACATACAGGCCTGTTGTGCCCTCACTGGGGAAGGGTAGGACCTTTTGAAACAACTCCAGATATATGGCAAATACAACCACAATATACAGTCAAACCAAAATGTGTTCAAACACCAACAACCTTACTCACATGATCACAGTTTCTTTTGCTAAAGTTCTGAGTGAAAAGCCCTGCTTCTAGAATTTGACTAGCTTTCCTCTCACATCAGTTGATATTTCACTGGTTTTGGCCATCCTTCTGTGACTCTCACACAAATATATTTTCTTGAAAGCTGTCAGCTGTTAAATTTAAGTACACAGTTAGATAAAACCGATTTAGGGCAAGGAATTACCAAGCAATGCTTTATTTTGTTCAGTCTGTGGTTTGAAACGGTCACATTAGCAATTCAAGCAAAAACAATTAAGCAAAACATGGTCAGGTCAAAGTATCTGAAAAATGTTTTTTCCCAAATTTTCTATCAGTTTTTAAGAATTTTTGGCTATGATATGTCAGAGTTTACATTATCTTGGTATCCTCACATAAATGAACCATAGAAAATATTTTTTTTTATTTTGGTTTGACTGTGCCTGCAAATTTGCATAGACAGCATTTGCTATCTGACAAATGCTGACTCGTCCTTGTGCTTCTGGTCCACACTTGTCTTTATTATTAAGCAAGAACTTCCCATTTTAAGCTCTTGTGCTGGCCAGTCCTCACAGAATCAATAAAGCTATTTGTGCCAGTGGAATACAGAAAGTGTAGCGATTCCCAGCACACCGATCTTTCGGTGTTAGATTGTTGCTTTTTCTCAACACCATCTGCTGTATGCATGTATTGACTTTTCACTTGTTAACTCAATTATTTGTTATTCCATGTTTTTTTACACTGTGCATGTGTAAAGCCCTTAAACAGCATTTTTAATGCAAGACGTAAATAAAACATTTAGTGACCATTCATCTTATGTAGATTAAATGAAAGGAAGAAAATAGTCATTGTTGAACTATAAAGCTGAATGTGTTTCCGGTCTACAGGCTCTGCCAGGGTCTTGAGTGGATGATGTCACGGCTGCGTGTAAGATGACCCCTGACCTCTGATTGCAGTGTCCTCCTTCTCTCTCTTTCCCACCGGTGTGGAGGCCGGTTGTCGCTCACTGTGAAGGTGACTTAGCGACGTCAACAGAACTTGATTAATTTATTACAGATTATGGAGAACTATGAACAAACAATCCACAACTAAATAACTAAAATATGTCAGGACTTGCAAAACAGCATAAAGCGAAACCCAGTGTTTTTTGCAGTTGAAATTGGCATCACAGATCTTGAACTAAGATGACTTGTCTCTAGTTGAAAAAATCTCTGTCTGGAGTGGCCTTGCTGCTTTGCCCAGTTACCTGACATGGTGTTACGCAGTGTGTACAGTCCAGTATTTTCATTTACTCTGTGCCTGTGCCTGACTCTATGCCTCCTCTGGTCTGAGGAGACACGGTAAAATGTAAAATACACTTAAATAAATAAAGTGTTTTTATCTGTCATGACGTTTCACACTTTTGATTTGATTGCTACAACTTGCGATGTATTTCAAATGTTTTATGTTACCTCTATGTGGCGCCAGGGGGTTTGCAAGAACAACTTAATAATTGTTAATTTATTTATCCAGAAAGGGAAACCTGTTATGTGTGATAAACAGTTTAGAAAGCAACAGAAAACTGCTTTTAAACTCACTCACTCTTGGCGGTAAAAGCAACGGTAAATGTTTGGAGCTTTCTTCCGCACAGAACATTTGTACTAAAATACTGTTACATATTTTAATATCTTTCTAATATTTAATATCACTTTTCTTTGGTAACCCAGTTCTTAATTTAACAAAGAAAGAGGTAAGTTATTAATGTTTTAATTTTAATATGTTTATTTTAAATGTATATTGTTTATTAACATTTTATTTGTATTTATAAGACAAATAGCTCTGGTCCATGTCGATTTTTCAGTAGCCAAAGTTTATTTATAACCGGAGCAGATATTTCAGATTTTTTTACTGCAGTAATTCTTTATGAGTAGCAATGATGACATGGATTTATGATCAGTTAATAGACCTTGAGAGATTTTTCTCTGGAGAAAGATTCTCTAAAAGATGATCTCGTGTAGTACCTGAGTGTCTATTAATGAAGCCTGATAAATTTGTTCTACGGGACAACACTTCTGGGCCCGGTTTCACAGACAAAACATAGCTTAAGCTGAGACAATGCCTTTTGTGTAATTTTTTTTTTTTTTATTGAAATGCTTTCGATAAAAATACTACTTGCGTGCATATTGAGACAAAACAATGGCAATTACATATTTGAAGGTATGTCAGGGCAATTTATTTTCAGTTAAAAGAGCTCAAACTTTAATTTTAGTTTGGGACTAGTCTTTGAAACCGGGCACTGGAGTTGTTCATACGAAAGCTTCAAGTACATATGAAAGTACATCCTGCCCCTTGACTGTTTCAACCAACACTAAATACACAACAGGCGGTTATACACAAACTCAGCTTCCTTCTCTTCCGGCATGTGCACAAACTGACTATGTTGTAGTTGCTTATGCTTTAATTATGTTAAACATTGTCCTCTGTCACAGGGTTTGCAGTCTATGTCCTGCAGTGTTATAGAATGTTGTTGTTTTCAAGTGTGTGTGATGTCGTTTTATTTAAACGGGGTGTCATCCTAGGTGTGTTAAGAAACCATCCTCAGCTGTTCAGACCCCCCCACCCGTGAGCTACTCATCTTTTCCAGTGACTAAGCTTTTTGTTTGTATTCTTATGTGTCGGAGTGAAGAACCGTACATAAACATCAAAAGCAACCAAATTTAATGTTGCATATTACTGTAGCTCTGCTTACGGGGTTACAGTTGACAGAAATATATAAAAATGTACCCAATGAAAATATTCTAGGAGTTAAAAGAGGATTAGTCTTGTATGTGGCACATTGAAGAAAAACATATAAAACATATACATTGTGTGAAATTGCTATGAACCTTTTAAATCATAAATAATAATAAGATATGTAATACTTATGTTAGCAGTTTAACTCTATCAAGTGTCTTTTGTTGCATTTTTCTTGCTGAAACTAAACATATATTTAGTCATAATGTTTTTAGTGACTGACTGATATAACTGCTGTAACTTTTTTGATGCTGCTTTTCATTTGTCCTCAATTTGTCCATTTTTGCATTTCAAAGGTCAACATTGCATCTGTTTTCATTATAAGAAATATTGTACAATTGTAATGAGGTCAAAACCACTACACACAATGCTTGACCCTAATAACAGCCAGTACTGAGAGCTCAGTAGGAAATAGTGAGCTGAGACACCGGCTGCAGCTGCTTCTGTCATTCAACTCTGTAATGCTGCCCCACCAAGGACATGTAGAGAACTGCACACCTGTGGAAGGAAATGACATCAAGATACAAACTGAATGTTTTTAACATGTATCAGGATGTATGTAAGGGTATCAAAGTAGGGTCTTGTTCAACCTTTCCATGTGGCACAATGGTGTTATGGGCTGGGGAAAATGCGGCCTCTGTCACATACACCTCCTGTGGCCATCCGGGAAGCTTTAAAAATAGTGTTTGCTGTATTTTTGAACGCCCCTGAATAGTTTTAATACCTTAACATGCTCAACAGAATTAGATCAGACAGAAATGTGCAGTAGAAGAGTGGGATAGCAGTTGTGTGTCAGCTCAGAAGCACTTGGAGATGTGGTGTGGTAGCAGATAGCATCGTGATAGCATTGATATTTCCAAACAAGTTAACCTTGGCTTTAAAAAACACAAGAATTGTGCACATTTGATTTTTAAGAACACAGCCAAGAAATGTCCAGCAATCTCGGAAGAATATATAAAAATGTTTTAAGATTTTAGAGGTTCATATTACAGAAAGCTACACTGCAAAAACACGTAATTTTACAGAAATTTACTGTTTTGTTAATAGATTTTCAAGGATTTTGAAAATACACTCAAAAGCCATCAAGTTAGAAAAAAGGCTTTCCTGTAGCTCAGTGGTAAGAGCATTGCGTCTACAACGCAAGGTTGTGGATCCGATCCCAGGGGATTGCAAATACCTATGTAAAATGTAAAGGATAAAGCAATGTAAGTCGCTTTGGATAAAAGCGTCTGCCAAATGCCTAAATGTAAATGTAAGGCTGCAAATTTACAAGAAAAACTGGAAAAACATGTTATTTAACAGTTTTTCAAAACACCATTTTAAAACAGTCTATTAATAATGTTTAATGGAATAGGCAGATATAATTTTTGTGTACATAGTGCACGTCAGTCTTTCTAAGATGCATGAAATATGAACATTTAATCATTTTTATTTCCGTATGTCCTCCTGATGTCACTTCTAATGGATTTGCAATTTGGTTCACAAGTCAATAGTTTATTTCCCTCTTGCCCCCCGATTTAAGCCCCCGGGTACACTTTGACGTAAACGAATGACCTCAAGACCCCTCCCTAGCCATCTCTATACAGTATGGACAACCGTAGGCCTATGTCCCAAGACCTTGATGACTTCTATTGGTACTGTTACCTTGCTTGGTAGAACAACATCATACATTCTGTCATTCAAAGCAACAAAGTCTGTTTTCATTTCTCTTCCTCATAGTTTTGATGGTGGTGATTTGCTGAACAGGTGCACTTTTCTGAAAGATGGCTAATGTATATTTAGCTTTTGAAATCCGAGAACGCTGCCCAGTGATTGGTGGATAGGAGCACATGATAACCGGAGTGCCATCGCAGCTGTGAGTTGTTGCCCAGCGTTTCTCAGGAGGGAAGAGTTGGGGAGGATCTGGCAGCTTGGGAAACGTTTTTACTTTAAAATCACCGGTAAGCAAGAAAAACCAACAAACCAAACAAGCAAATACGTTTCGCTCTACAGCACAGATTGGCCTACTCCATAGGATTGTCCGTCTTCTTCCTGGCGGTAGATGGAGGTGATGCTGAGGGTTGGTTCCTTCAAACGCAGGCTCTAAGAAGTGTCTGACTTCTTTGGTCATCGTGTAGGAACAACTACTTTTACAAACGACCCAAATCTGGAACTTATTCTTGGACTTCTCTTTGATCTTCTTTGGAGATTACCTGAAGCACCTTACATCACGGGCAGGATTGTGCTAACGTCCCATTCACATGGTTACTAATCTTTGTTATGAAAATGCATAGAAAAGTTTAATTGGGTGTGATTTTTTTTGACAGTCAGGTCCTAAAAAAGGGTAGTTAGTGGCCAGGCCTAAATTTAACCCGCAGCCTCAGAAGGCATTGATGTCCACTAGCTAAACAAAGCCAACCAATCAGCCTGCAGCATTTGCTTACATGTCAAATAGCTGGAGCGATTCAGAGCAGCTGTCGCAAGGCTTCAGCCAGGAGGCGGAGGGGTTTGGGGGGGTCTTAGGTGTCAAACTCTCTCACCAACCGAGGCCTGCTGACAAACTTCAGAAAATTTAGATTTTTTGTTGATCCGAGGGGCATCCGTTCAATCGGAGGAAAACTGACACATCTGTCTCTGTTTAGGTTTGCAGGAATACATAAAGTGGAATAGCAGATTGGAACGCGAGTGGGTGGAAAGTCAGCACCTTCTTTACTGTAAGGTTGCTTAGTCTAAAGTCTAAAGGTATGTGAGTCTCGTGCATCCTAAAACTTTTTTCTTTAACTCTTTCATTAACTTTCATACAGAAATTAAAAGATTACATCTGTACCTTCAAGTAAAATGATTAAATGAGGATCCTTCTGGTTTCACTTTATTTGCCTTGTGAAACATTAAAACACTTAATTATGCATTACAAAATTGAGTTTCGGATTGTTAGTTGTTAAACGTACAGGTTGTTAATAGTGCCAGTGTTAAGCTGTCTGTCTGGCTTTGATCTTATTGTGCAGAACTCTTTGAAGATGGCATCAGAAGAGGAGTTTGAGGAGGAGTTTGAGGAGGAGGTAAGATCGACATTTCAAAGATTTCAAGAGCTAGCTTATATACTTTCCACCTTAGTACCTCGTGGATCTCGGTTCTCTATAGGTATATTGGCAAACCCTATGAATAGTGGTCTATGATACCTCCAAAGTCAGCAGTTCTGTAGGGGCTGCCATGTCGTATATGATTAGCATTGGATTACGTTTCAGATGACCTCTTACTTGGAGGCTCCGGCACTCTTGTGCTGTAAATTCCATTGAATAAATAATTTGTCCCTATATAGCATTTTTCTTACAATACATCACTCAGTCTTCTTAACAGAAGCATTTATGTAATCATTTGTATTATCATTATGTAAAAACTACAATCTGGTAATACCTGTTATGTGCATAGGAATGTAATGTTTATAAAATAAAGTGATACAAACAGTGTTTTTTTAAACCCTGAATGGAAATAACCATTGTTAGATATAATACTCTCATATTTATACTAACAGTGGGATTATGTTCTGTTCATAGCAGCAAATTCTTCTGCAAGCTTCATTAAGAGCTGCAACTACAATTAAAGATAAAGACACATATGCTTCTATACTGTAATATTTTCAATATATTCAAATCTGCTCAAATATACTGTACTTTTATATTCTTTAAAGTTTGGTTTCTTAATGAAAGATTGACTCTCATCTATTATTTTGACAAATATCCCAAATGTCTAGTTGAACGTTTAACGACAGCTCTTTCTGAAGCCTCCAGTGCTTTTGTGCACTCACTGTAGATGTATTTTTGTGATGTTTTCCATTGAATAACTGTCTTAATGTGTTAATGGTAAATGCTTTTTTAATGTGTATGTCTGAGTGTTCAATGGAAGAGTGAAAGCAGAAGGTTGCTACTTTAATTCATTATTTCCCACGGAAATAGAGTTAAAGTAGACCTTGTATACTTTCCTGACTATTTCTGATGTTGATAGCTTATAGGGAATTACAAAACTATAGCATCAAAATAAGGCATTAACATGATTTCAAAATAACATAATAAAATGATTTCAGGAAATGGAAATTCGCCATCTTACACGTTTAAAAGATGGGAATCTCAACACAACAATCATTTGGATTATATACGTTATACGCTCTGGTTTCACTACTACTTTCATCTACACTTAGAATAGGATCTCGAAGACATCTGAATTTCTTGAAATGGCTTCTGTCATTGGACCTATGAATAGCAGACAGTTACCGTATTTCCTACCTTAATACTTGGTCAATACTTTCATATTGTTTAACTGAAAACAGCAAACTATGCTAACTCTTTTTCACAAGTAAATATTTCTAGGTTACAGTTAGATAAGAGCGTATATAAAAGATGTGACATTAATACAAATAATTAGATCCAGAGTCTAGAAATAATACTTTGTGAATCTTGTATCTGCTTTTATCCCCATTAATGGAAAAACAGCCCTCAGCTTTGAGGCCGAGTCGTTCCAGATACAAATATAGAAGTCGACATCTCCAGTAGGCTCGCAGGACGGCAAATGAGACGAGCCGTGTTGTAAATCATAGTCCTAACCATTAACGTCACGCTGATAAAATGCTTTGGGGGGAGGACTCGTGGAAAACTAACACCTGTAAGTTGTGGAGGGACAGTTTTAATTTACAGTATATTTAATGACAAAGTGACTACTTTACACTTCTCATTTCTTGTATGTTATAAATCAAAAGCCATTATAAGGGGTAACAAAGCCTGTACTTATTTCTGCCTTCCATTGGTCCAATTAAAGAAGCCTCTGGAGTGATTTTTCCTGCTCTGGTTTTGTGATAAAATCATGTATTTGGTTCTAATTTCTTATTAAATGGAGGAAAGTTTATTCTCTTCACAGTACAGTTACATGTATGACTGAAACTGAATGCAGTGCAGTCACAGGTGTATGTATTGGAATGTGTTCCCTGACCCACGGTTTCTATGTACTACAATGACAATAAGTTTAGCAGTAAATAATAATAGTCATGAGGTCATTTGGTAGCTAAAATCTTCTTACCACAAGCCAGTCAGACGGCTCTGTCAATCAAAGTCAAAGCTCCCCTGTGAAACCAGACTCACTTTTATTCTCTAAACATTAACTTAGTTAGCATAAACATGAGTTGAGTTTCTGATGAGGAACAGTACAGTTAAACCATAATTTACAGAGGCCATTTGGTTAGTTTAGCTATTTGCTAAAAATTTGACGATATTAAGCTTGGCGAATGGTAGTTAACATGACCTTAGGCCAAGATGTTAGTTAAAAGATTACGGTGGAGCGAAACGTTTATTTTAAACTATGACTACCAGAGCTGGAAAAGTCACTTTCCTATACAAGATTTTTTTTCTGATGTCTGTGATCCTCCTTTTGAAAGCCCAGAGTTTTTCCTATATTTATAGTACTATGAGGAGGGTTCAACAGTCACCACCACGACCACCTCTGGGTCTCAGGGTGTAGAGGTAAATGATCTCCTCCCCAGAGTCCTCTGGTGCCAAAGACCATACCAGAAGATACTTTTCCAAATTACACTGCATGCCATGGGGGCTATTCCCTTCCATATCTAATTTCTTTTCTTTGTTAGTAAGACGCATGGAGAAATGCCACCGATGTGAAAAGTGGATTATTAAACAAACTCTTGTTTAACAATTCATGATTTATTAAGAATATGACTGTATGTTGAATGAAGTGTTTTGAATTCGGGTGAAATAGAATAAAATAGCCCCCATGCTACCTTTTACCGAGCCATGCAAATGACATAAACAAATAGAGATAATAAAGGTGTTTTTATAGAGCTTTGTTATGTGAGTGAATGTAATATATGCATGTATTATTTCAATATTTGTCCGTCTGTTAACATTTTTAATACTTTGTGATCAAACTAATGCTTCACGCACTTTATTTGTAATGCATGACAGTGCATGTTCTGTTGTTTCGAGTTATATATACAGTCGCTGAAAAACTTAAGAGACCATTCCAAATTTTTCATTTATTTAGCATTTCTAAATGTATTATGGCCATTCCAGTCCAGTGTCTGTCGTATTTCAAAAGGATTTTTTTATTAAACCAGAGTGACAAAAACAAGTCATATAAAAGCAATGTTAAAGACTGACAGCATGACAAACACAAAACAACTGTGATAAAAGTTGAGATTTTTACATAAAAACTATTTTTGAACTTTCCCTAAATGCATGTAAAAATATTACTCTTGTATTGCTTAAAAATGAATATGAATTTGTTTTCTTTGCAGTACTTGACGTCTGAAAAAATACAGAGTATCTTTTCTGTTATTTTGACCGATTTCTCCAGTTTTCATTTTCTACAAAAAAGTGCAAATAGAAAGAATATTTTCAATTGAAATTTGAGAGAAATCTTGTTTGCAGATGACAGAATGAAATAAAAATAACCTATAATATCTAAATAGTAAGTTCAGAAAAACTGAAAGAAATTTTGAAATGGTCTCTTAATGTTTTCTGCGGCTGCATATACAGTATATACAGTAGATATATTAAGACAACATTATATATAACATTATAAACAACAGATCTTTCAAAAATGTTAACTTTTCCAGTATTTAGTTCATAAACTTTTTACTTAGCTCACTAAAATAATTTATTTTGGTTTTTGGCTAATCTGTCAAGTAAAATACTAATTTGCATGGAAGGTTAGACACATTATTGTTTCACGGCACATTGAAGGTAAGTGTTACAAACTAGATGCTTAAAGTTAAATCGATTTTTTGCTTTATGGTACTTTATTACAGAAATAAGTTTTACTAAATAATGCTAATAATTCTTCAAGAATAATGTGCCCTTGTGATGTTTAGATAGTAGGAGACATTCTTAAAACATCCTGTGCATTTGTCACAAATGCTGATTGATCTCTTCTTTTTTTAAGATGACTCCTGATGGCCTTCCTAGGCGCACGGTTAGGAAGAAGGCAAAGGTGGACACCTCCAAGTTCATGACTCCTTACCTGGCACACAGTCAGAAGATGCTTGACCAATACAGCCATGTGAGAGCTTCAAAGCAAATTGTTTTGTGTTTTATTAACATTCAGTAACAGATATTGGTCATAAAGTACAGTATCAGAAATCTCAAATGTGAATTAAATCTATTCATGTTCTTGTAGAATAAATACAGGGAGGAATATGAAAAATCGAAGGGGCAGCCTTATGCCATCTCAAGTGACACACCCGAGATGATTCGCATCAAGAAGGCCCAGGAACAGCTTAGTGAGGTATGTACCACATGTTGTAAAAATGAACAAAATTTCACGTTTATTTAAGCTACATTTAAAATGACATGCATTAGGACCCAAGAAACGTATTTTCCAGTATGTACGTTTTGTTCATCTCATTGTTTCCATTTTTCAGGTGAAATACCGTATGGAAGGACTCAAGGTGAAAACCACCAGTCTCTATGATGGTGAGGCTCGTGAGGTTATCCACGTGAAGCACGTCTCTGATCTTCTCAGCAAAGTAAGTGCTTGTTTTGGGTGTTTACTGTCATGTTATTTTGTGTGACAGTAAAGCACATCTTTTCTACATTTACCACTTTTGCAGGTTCTGTACAGGCAGAAATGGGATGAGACCAAGGATAGGTACCTCCTTCCTCCTGATGCCCCTGAACTGGTTCTTGCTGTGAAGAATGCAGCAAATTACAGCAAGGTAGACTTGTGATGCCTGTCTTAACTGTCTTTACTGAAGTAAAACCGATCTTTTATTCTGGATCGTCCTCTTAATGTTCCATCAGAAACTGTACACAGAGGCGTGGGATGAAGAGAAGACCATGTTCTATCCATACAGCGACAGCCCAGAGCTGCGCAGGGTGGCCAAGGCCCAACAAGTCCTCAGTGATGTGCGTACAATCTTACATATTCACACAGTTACATGTTTTATCTCAAATATGATTAGATATACTCCTATTGCATGTTAAATTTCATTGTTTTGTTGTGTTCCATTCTCATAGGTCGTCTACAAGAAGGGACATGATGAGCGCAAGCGCCAGTTCACATCTCTGGCTGATCCTCCGGAGATGGAACTGGCCAAGAAAAACTTTGCCAACCTTAGTAATGTAAGACCCTAAGCACTCATTTTTAATATTACAATGTTTACAAATGGTGCGATAAACAGTCCTGTATGACATATCGCTTGTTGCTCCCTAACTCTTTGAAAGTCGCTTTGGATAAAAGCGTCTGCTAAATGACTAATTGTATATTAATCTGTTTTAAATGTAAATGTATATTCTACTAAATGAACATCAGGTATCACTTATAATGCAAATATATTATGTCGCATGGCATTACAAATACACTTACAAAATAAATTTGTATGATAATAATTCACAGCTTAAATATCATGAGGATTACAACAAGAACGTTAAGGGAAAGTGGTGTGAAACTCCTTACTTCGATGTCGCTATCGCAAGAATGGCTATGGATAACCTCAGTGAAGTAAGTACTGTAGCGAGAATTATGCATGCTTGAAGAAATTCCAAAAGTTTCATCCTATAAATTAAAATAACAAAAATGAGTATCACACGCTTCTATTTCTTTCTAGAAAAAATATACCGCTGATTTTGAAAATACGAAAGACCAAATTTATTTCATGCAAACGGAGACGCCAACATACGACGCCAATAAAAAGGCTCGAGAGGCTGCCAGTTCGGTGAGTTTATTTATATTTTATTTCCGTGTTTTCTACGAGCTTTGTCATTGGGCATTGCCTCCCAATTGAAAATAAAAGTGAGATGGTATGTGTCGGTAGAGAGATGAATACTTAGGTCATTTCTCATTGTGTGAGCATGACCTTCTCGTGATGATGCTCCAAACAGATCATGAGTCAGTGCAGACATTCAGACATCAGACTGATCTCTGTTGATCCCTGCTTACTAATATCTACATTACCTACATCACAGTTGTGAACATGAAATCACAAACAGGATTAGATCAGGAGTATTTGTGTCCTCTATTTCTCAGAAACAAATAGTTTTTAATGTATTGTGATTAAAATCTTAAAAGTTTAAAACCAAAACAGACCCTATTTAATCTTCCTTTTATTTACAAGTTCCTGCTCTTATAGTAAACAATAAATAAATACGAAAATGTAATCATTTGCTGACAACAAGCATCTCCTCATTTTTTATCACATTAAGTACGACCAATCTTAGGAAGAAATATTCACTCTGAAATGCTCTTCAATGCCTCATTGGAAAAACTTTAATCACATTCAGTAAAATTTTTCGTTTCATTATTGTTATTCAATGAATCTATATATTTGTTTATTTTCACAGGTGAAATATAGGAAGGAATATGAGAAAACAAAAGCACAGTCTGGCTACAACGTTCTCCCTGCTACAGATAACCCCCTTCTCAGACAGCTGAGATACGCCGGCACCATCTTGAGTGATGTACGTCAATCATGATTTATGTGGTCTGCTTTGGCAGAAAATAAAAAATGCCAAATTTAATGAGTAAATTATTAAATGGTTTATAGCTTAATACCGTCAGTGTAAATGTGATGAAGGTTTAATACCATCAGTGTAAATTTAAGAAATTAATGGCATCTGTATGAGCCACTGTCTGGCATTGCACCAAGATACTTTTTAATGAGAATTATAAGCAATTTTAAATGTAAGTTTTTAATTATATTTCGATTATTTTCAGCACTGTTTCTTTAAATTCAATCATTTTAATTTCATTGCTAACATGTTTTTCTTTTTCTTTTTCTAGAAAGTGTACAAGGCAAACT
Organism: Triplophysa tibetana; assembly: GCA_008369825.1. Taxonomy (NCBI): domain Eukaryota; kingdom Metazoa; phylum Chordata; class Actinopteri; order Cypriniformes; family Nemacheilidae; genus Triplophysa; species Triplophysa tibetana. Next base: position 14,122,358 of record CM017902.1, read on the forward strand.
ATGAGAAATCAAAGGGATTCAGCATCAATTACTGCGATACTCCTAAATTTAAGATGGACAGCGTATTGAAGAAGTTTAGTGATGTAAGTGATACTCGTTTTGCATCTTTGCTGAGAACATTTACTCGTATCTCGTTCTCAAATGTCTTTATCTATCTTTCTCCTCAGACACGTTATAAAGAAAAGTACGAAAATGAAGTGAAAGGTCATTATGTTGGTAGCTATGAAGATATATTTATGCTTCACTGCCAGAAGGTGGAGGAAATGAAGAGTGATGTAGGTTTTCCAAATGTTTATAAATCGTTTTTATTTAAATTATTGTAAATTCATGCAAATGTATTTGTTTATTTATACGTGCCTTTTTATTTTTTAGAAAAGTTACACAGCTGATTATGATGATATGAAGGCAAGATGCTTTTTCCCCCAAACCGTTACACCAGAATATGAGGCCAGTAAGAAGCTTCAACAATGTAGTGATGTAAGTTTATCAAATGATTTTAATCCGCTTTACAACAAAATATTGGAAGTACATACGTGTCCTTTTTTGATGTGATATTATATGTAATGTGATTTTGTATATCTGTACATATCAGAAATCGTATCGCCTACATCCGGACAAAGTCAAGTTCACACAGGTGACAGACTCACCTGGCCTGGTACAAGCTGCTATCAACGCCAAACAGCTGAGTGATGTAAGTTAAAGAAGGACTTTCCACACCTTAGTGAATATAATGTGGTTCTTCCAAAATAATAATACACTTCTAGGGATACAAGTTTTCCAGATGATTGCTTCACAGAATAACTCCCTCTCATTATCCAAGCACAGCTGTCACTTTTAATGCCAGTGAATCCCCAGACATTTTATTACAACTGTCGTTTGTTTCCAAATGTATTTTAGGAAAAAGGGGCAGGCAGTAAAAGCCTAATGAACATTTAGAATCAATTCCTTTGAGACAAAGGAGACATCTAGCGTTCAATGTGGAGGACAATTTACTAAGGAAATATAATGTGTATGCTAATTTCCACGTCATCTGTTTAATATAACGTCCTCATACCATATATTTTTTCTACGTATAATATAATAAAGTCTTTGTTAAATTGATCATTACAATATTTTAAAATATTAAGATGCCAGATATATTGTGTGAATGATTTTTGTTGTGTTCACATTGCACATATGCAACAAATACATGCATTTACCGTTATTTTCTCTTTTTACAGATCAACTACAAACAAAAGTATGAGAAGGGGAAGTTTAAGTGTTACCTGCCTCCGGATTACCCTTTCTTTATTCAGTCCAGAGTTAACGCATTTAACATCAGTGATGTAGGTTTTTATTCATTATTGCTTTATGAAATGATTTTTATAACAGTAAGTTGTTAATTGATCATAATGCACCATTAAATTTCACTTCCCTAGACGTGCTACAAGTATGAATGGGAAAAGACAAAAGCAAAGAAATTTGAGATGAAAGGAGATGCGATTTCAATCCTCGCAGCTCGCGCCCACACCAACATCGCTAGTGATGTAAGTAAAGGATTTGGGTGATTTGATGCAGCACTGTTTGGTGCAATAGTGACACTGTTTTGTTCTCATGGTCTTTGATGTCAGGTGAAATACAAGAAGGAATATGAGAAGAACAGAGGGCATATGATTGGGGCCCTCAGCATCAACGATGACCCCAAAATCCTGCACTCAGTACATGTTGCTAAGATGCAAAGTGAGGTACGATTGAACTACACAAGGTGTCAACTACAGCAAGCAACGATCTTGAAGTTTTTTTTTAGCTGATCATTTTCTAATTGAATCCTCTGAAATATGTTGACAGCGCGAGTATAAGAAAGACTATGAGAAGGTAAAGACCAAGTATCATACCCCACTGGACATGATGCTTGTGACTCTTGCTAAGAAATCTCAAGCTATCGCCAGCATGTCCGGCTACAAGAAAATCATACACCGTTACCTCATGCCTTATGACAGCATTCCGCTGGACCTGGCAAAGAGGGCCAATGCCATCCAGAGTGACGTAAGGATCCCATTCTGCTTTCACTTACAAGAATAACCATTTTGCAAGTTTAGTGTTGAATCTCTTGACAAGAACAGTTTTCTTTCCAGCTTTGATGTGTATCTGGATTTAGGTGTTTAAGAGGGGGGAATTTCTCTTTTAATTTTCTCATTTACTTCAGAAATATGAACCAATTCCTAAGTAGGAGCTATTACAGTGTGGGGGCATTCTCGTTTTCAGAGAGTTTCATCCATTTGGTTCGTTTCTGTGATTAATTGTGAATTGTTGTTAATAAAAATGTATGTGATTTGTATCCACAGAATGAGTACAAGTCAGACTTTAACAACTATGTCAAAGGAACACCATGGGTGCCTTATGGTTCCCTGGACTTTGAGAAATCCAAGAAAGCAGCAGAGATCTTAAGTGAGGTATGACATTGATTAAACTTGATTTAAGTTGACCAACATGTGTGCATTTACATGGAAAGCATTTTGTTTATTTATTTATTCATTCTTTATGCATTCTCAGCTTTTATTAATATTTCTTTCTTCTTCCTTCTTAGAAAAAGTACAGGCAGCATCCAGACACTGTACATTTCACTTCTATAGATGACCATCCCATCCAGTTGCAGGCTAAGGTCAACCAAATGATAAGAAGTGATGTAAGCGAATGATCATAATATATAACCAAGTATTTTAAAGATGAGGTGACACACGCAGTTTCTGCCACTCTCATATTAATCTTGAGTACCTATTAGTGGTTGCTAGTTGACTAGTGGACATCAAAATCACCATGCATTCAAACAGGAAAATTATAAATGTTTTACATAGTGTTGCAGTGATTATTATAAATTATTTATTGTGCACACCATTATTTTTCTTGTAATCTTTCATCAAAAAGGGGTTATATGGCGCGAATACGTGTTTTTCAGTTTCTTTGGTGTGTTATAAATTGCCCATGCATATATTAGACACATCAATTTGCCGAAATTAAAGTGTAGGAAACAAAAGATGCATTCTATCTTAAAGTGAATGCGACTCCTAGACCTGCCTGACACGCCTCGTGTATCCACACCCCGGCGAACTTACATCATTTGTAACATGATTTGACCCAGACCGCCCAAATCTAAACGGAAGTAAGGTGGCGTACTTGTAAATTTCATCGTATCGTCACCACCGCAGCCTTGTCGCAGAGACGCTGTGTATTTAGTTGCGAAAAGAAAGTCTCTTTCCACGAGCGTGGAAGGATGCTCAGTTGGCAGGCACGACTTTTGAGATTTTTAAGGGTAGCGAGGCAGCTTACACCCTCTTGTCCTTCCACCGTGCCAACCCTGGACTCGGCTTTCGTCCTCAGTGCGCTGACGGTTCCTCAGTTTGAGCCTCTGTAGGAGTCAAACTTGAGGGTGCTGTCATTGAAAATGGTCCTTCTTTTAGACCTGGCTTCAGCCAAGCGCATAGGGGACTTGCAGCCGCTATCTGTAAATGCGGAATGCATGCAGGCCCGGGTGACAGTAATGTTACGTCGAAACCAAGAGCGGTTTGCGTGCCTATATAGCTATCTATCCTGTTCTGGGTGATCTGCATGTTTCTTCATCTTTAAAGGATACCCTCACATGTTTTTGTTAGAGCAGACCAGCACGTTTATGTGTAAATTATTTTCTCTATTTAGCTGCACTATAAGAAAGGTCTAGAGAAAATCCATCAGAAATATTCACTGCCTCCTGATATCCCGGAATTCATTCAGGCCAGATGTAACGCGTACAACATAAGCAACGTAAGTGCAATTGGCTGCATATTCATTTTTGGTGAAATTGAAAGGATCATGTACAAGTGTACTGTCTCTACTTTACAGAATTACTACAAGGTTGAATGGCTAAAGACTATCGCAAAGGGGTATGACTCGAAGTCTGATGCCATCCCTGTAATCGCAGCAAAGGCTGCAAGACATGCAGCTAGTGATGTAAGTAACAGTTTCTCAGCTTCATGGAATAATTATATTGAAAAAAAAAAATGTGAAATAGAACTATACTGAATAAACTGTTTATTTACGCCTTTCAGGTTCAGTATAAGAAACAGTATATGAAAGATAGGGGTCATCATGTTGGCTTCCGTAGTATACAGGATGATCCCTTGCTGGTGCACTACATGCAGGTGGCTAAAATGCAGAGCGAAAAGAACTACAAGAAGGATTACCACAAGGCCAAGCTGAAGTACCATGCCCCTGTAGATATGATGAGTGTGGCACACGCCAAGCATGCATCTAAAGTTCAAACGTTTGCAGGATACAAGCAGCCTCTTCATCGCTACACCCTGCTCCCTGATGCCATGAATCTAAATTTAGCTCGCTCCATGAACATCAGCTCCAGTGATGTAAGAAAAACATTTTCCATTATGAGTTGTACTTACAGTAGGACACACAGTATGTGTGAGTGTGCATTTGTGTATACATTCGGACGAGAATGCGTGCACTGAAACATTCTGTTTAATCCCACTAGTACCAGTATAAACTGGAATATGAGAACTACGTAAAAGGCACCGGTTGGATCCCTATTGGTTCACTAGACGTTGAAAAAGCTAAGGCTGCTGGTGCGGCTCTCAATGAGAAGAAGTACAGGCAGCACCCGGACACTATCAAGTTCACCAGCGTCCTGGACACCCCAGTCATGGAACAAGCCAAAATAAATGCCCAGCAGCTAAGCGATGTGAGGGATTTATCACTTTTGATTACTAAGTATGACTTAAATTGCAGGAGGGCCAACAATGGAGCCCTGTGGTACTGTTTTTGCAATTCTCTTTAAATCTTGTAAATATTGTTCCACAGAGACTGTACAAAGCCAGTGGTGAGAAGTTTTTGCACACATACCATCTCCCTGCTGATGTACCCGAGCTCCTGCAGGCAAAATATAATGCTGTCAATGTTAGCAAGGTGAGAATTTATCGTATCTCATACACAATTTTTATATCAGTTATTGGTATCAAGTTCAATTGTAACCTTTTGTTTATTCTTATTTAGACCTACTATACATATGCACACAAGCAGGATCTCCTGAAAGGTCATCAAATGAAGCATGATGCCATTCCTATACTCGCTGCCAAATCCTCTAGAGATATTGCTAGTGATGTAAGCAAACCATATTTAATTAATTCATATTTTAATTGTTTAGTGTATCGGTGACTCAACTGTATTGTATTATTTTTAATAGTACAAGTATAAGCTTGCGTATCAGAAGGCCAGGGGTCATCACGTTGGTTTCCGTAGTCTTCAGGATGACCCCTTGCTGGTGCACTACATGAAGGTGGCTAAGATGCAAAGTGAAAGGAACTACACAAAGGATTACCACAAGGCAAAGCTGAAGTACCACACCCCTGTGGACATGCTTAGCGTCGTACATGCCAAGGAGGCATCTAAAGTTCAAACAAATGCAGGCTACAAAAAGCTCACCCACAACTATGTCCTCCTACCAGATGCCATGCACATTGGACTGGCTCGTAACATGATGGAGATCCAAAGCGATGTAAGATCGCCTTATTATACTGGGTCTATTTTATTAAATGAAGATTTTTACTTGTGTAATGACAACATAATTATTGAATCCTTTGTTATCCCTACAGAATGTGTATAAATCAGAGTACAACAACATCTACAAAGGAGCAGGTTGGATTCCAATAGGTTCAATTGATGTTGAGAAGGCCAAGGCGGCCAAAGCTGCCCTCGATGAGAAGTCATATAGAACACATCCTGGTAGCTTGAAATTTTCCAGTCTGACGGACCAGATGAACATGGTCTTGGCCATGAACAACTCAAAACTACAAAATAAAGTATGAGATATTTATATGGCTATCATGGATAGTACTCAAAATAAAAAAAATATTGCAAAGTCATATGAATTCACTTTCTGTGCACTTTTAGTCTGCCTATAAAGCCTCTGGAGAGAAATTCATGCACACCTATCATTTACCTGCTGATGCCCCAGAGTTCCAGCAGGCCAAGTATAATGCCCAGACAATGAGTAAGGTAAAGTGAAATGAAAATATACATTTTTAATTGTACTGTCGTAGCACATAACTTGCAAATCAAACATGAAACCAAACTTGTTTTTATAGTCACACTACAAGGCACAATGGCTTGCAGACATCGCCAAAGGCTATGACATGAAAGCCGATGCTATTCCTATTGTTGCTGCTAAACTAGGAAGACACATTGCCAGTAATGTAAGTGCACTTTTATTTTTGCACCAATTACCTTAGCAATTAAATGGTAAAAATAATGTATTGATTTGAATTGTTTTTTACAGTATCAGTACAAGAAAGAATTTGAGAAGGCAAGAGGTCACCATGTTGGTTTACGTAGTCTTCAGGATGACCCCTTGCTTGTGCACTACATGGAGGTTGCTAAAATTCAGAGTGAAAAAAACTACAAGAAGGATTACCACAAGGCCAAGCTGAAGTACCACACCCCTGTAGATATGATGAGTATCATTCAGGCCAAACACGCCTCAATGATTCAGACGTACGCAGGATACAAGCAACACCACCATCGCTACACCCTGCTTCCTGGTGCCATGAACCTGGAGTTAGCTCGCTCCATGAATGCAAACTCCAGTGATGTGAGACAATTTTCTAATCTAAGAATCCTACATTTAAGTAAAAACTAATGTCAGTGGTATAGTTACAGAACCAGAGACATACTTTATTATGTAACATTAAGCTGTGAGTGGCACCTCAGTAAAATTGAGGTGGGATATATGAACTCAAATAAATGTTTTGCCTTTTCTTTGTTTCCCAGTATGAGTACAAGAGTGAATACAACAGCACTATGAAAGGTGTCGGGTGGGTGCCTATTGGTTCACTGGGAGTAGAGACCGCAAAGATTGGAGGAAAGATCCTGAGTGACCATAAATACCGCACTCACCCCTCCAATTACACCTTCCACAAGCTTATGGATTCTATGGACCTTGCTTTGGCTACTGCTAACAACAAGATCATGGACAAGGCAAGTCTGAAATCAGTTTATTTTCATTGAGTTAACTGGTGTGGAATTAATGGTTCATGCATCAACAATAAAACATATGTTTTATTGTCATAGAAAGCATATCATGCTGGCTGGGAGAAGGACAAGCTCAAAATTCACGTGATGCCCGACAGTCCGGAAATTGTCCTAGCCAAGGCCAATTCATTAACCATGAGTCAGGTATGATTTATAGTTTGGTTTTTGATTGAGACAAATATTCTTATTTAAAATTAATACAAGCTGCTAATGCAGTATTTATTAGTTAGGGTTTGTTATGTTGCTTAACTATTTGTTCTTTTCTATGTATTTTAAGAAACTCTACAAAGCGGGCCTTGAGGAAATGTATAAAAAGGGCTATGATCTCAAATCAGATGCTATTTCGATTGTGGCTGCCAAAGCCTGCAGGAATATTGCCAGCAATGTGAGTTTTACATTATTTTCAAATGATTCAAAAATGTTTGCAAAATCTTTGATGTTGTGGCACAATTACGGCATATTTTCTGCCATTACAGTACAAGTACAAGTTGGCATACGAGAAGGCAAGAGGTCACCACGTTGGCTTCCGTAGTCTACAGGATGATCCCTTGCTGGTGCACTACATGCAGGTGGCCAAGATACAGAGTGAAAGACACTACAAGAAGGATTACCACAAGGCCAAGCTTAAGTACCACACCCCTGTCGATATGCTGAGTATCGTTCAGGCCAAGTACGCTTCAAAGGTTCAGACGTATGCAGGATACAAGCAGCACCACCATCGCTACACGCTGCTTCCTGATGCTATGAACCTGATGTTAGCTCGCTCCATGAATGTCAGCTCCAGTGATGTAAGTCCTCCAAATAAAAAAGTTAAAGTTTAAGTGTCTCGTTTCCGTTTAAGTGTCTCGTTTTTGATTGTTGCTATTTTTTAGGTTGAGTACAAGAGTGAATACAACAGCACTATGAAAGGTGTCGGGTGGGTGCCTATTGGTTCACTGGGAGTAGAGACCGCAAAGATTGGAGGAAAGATTCTGAGTGACCATAAGTACCGCACTCACCCCTCCAAATACATCTTCCACAAGCTTATGGATTCTATGGACCTTACCTTGGCTACTGCCAACAACAAGATCATGGACAAAGTAGGCAACACTTTTTCAAAATCTACTATGGGAAGTAAACTCTACTTGATCTGATTTTTAATCTGAATCTATCTAATTACAGCAAGCATACACAGATGCTTGGAACAAGGATAAGACAAAAATTCACATCATGCCCGACAGTCCTGAGATTCTTCTTGCGAAGGCTAATGCGATTAACATGAGTGAGGTACGTCTACTGTATTTGTAGAATCTTTTAACAGGCTGATCAGAGATTCAAGTTTCTATTGTATTCTAATGTATGTAACACGTTTTTTAACACAGAAAGCCTACAAAGCAGGATTGGAAGCCATGAAGAAGAAAGGTTACGACCTCAAAGCTGATGCTGTAGCAGTGGTTGCAGCTAGAACCTCCACAAACATTGCCAGCGATGTACGTAACATTGAGATAATCATATGTTTCAGTCTATAGTTTTACCCTTTTTCACTTCAACAAACACTTTTCTTCAGATACTAATATATTCATTTTCTCATTTATGTTCTTATTACAGTACAAGTACAAAAAGGAGTTCAACAAGGCAAAAGGACATCACATTGGCTTCCGTTGTATTCAGGACGACCCCTTGCTGGTGCACTACATGGGGGTGGCCAAGATACAGAGCGATAAACTCTACAAGAAGGATTACCACAAGGCCAAACTGAAGTATCACTCACCTGTGGACATGCTTAGCGTCGTACATGCCAAGCAGGCTACAGCTGCTCAGACCTATGCTGGATACAGGCACCTTATTTCTCATTATAAAGTTCTGCCCGATGCCATGAACCTCGTGCTTGCACGTAACATGCAGATGATCGCAAGTGATGTAAGTCTGAGCTATTCTTCTAAATATTTTATACTAAAGACTATAGTGACCTGTAAGCATTATATGTTTAGAATCACTTTTTAGTTGTGAAATGTTGTTGTATATTTTAGTGGACTTGACAGCATTTTCACCCTTCTTGCAGAACATCTACAAATCTGAGTATAACAGTTATGTCAAAGGAATTGGATGGATTCCCATTGGATCTCTGGAAGTGGAGAAAGCGAAGAATGCTAGCAAAATAGGCAGCGAGAAACAGTACCGTACACACCCTAGTAACTTTAAGTTTACTAAAGAAATGTCTTCTATGGATTTGGTCCTAGCTGCGACCAACAATGACATCAATAACAAGGTAAAATTGAAGCCACCTTACTTGACGTTGTGCATTGTTATAGACCGTGTGTTTGAAACTTTTCCCATATATCTTGTCTTCAGCAAAAATATATTTCCGCATGGGAAAAGGACAAAACCAAGATTCACATTATGCCAGATGCTATGGACGTGGCACTTGCTCGTCAGAATAAAGCTAACTACAGTGAGGTTAGTGATACAATTCATACTTGTTGATTTATTCTAAACTATAAATGCACTTAAATGTCAATTATCCTGAAAATTATCCTTTTATTACTCATTGCTTTAGAAACAGTACAAACTTGCCAATGAACTAGCAAAGAAAAAGGGGTACGATCTGCGTGCAGATGCTATCCCGATTCAAGCTGCCAAGGCAACCACTGCTATTGCTAGTGATGTAAGTTTTCTTCCATTTTTGGACCCTACATTTAAATACCGTGGTCTTAACAAAATTAAGTACCAAACACTTTTTATAAATTTTAATTCCACAGTACAAATACAAGGCTGGTTATCGTAAGCAAGTTGGTCATCACATTGGAGCCCGCTGCGTCCAGGATGATCCTCTGCTCATGCTGGCCTTGAACTCAGCTAAGATTGCCAGTGATGCTCTCTACAGGAAGGACTTTGATAAATCCAAAACAAAGTTCCACCTTCCTGTGGACATGCTTGCATTTGAACTGGCCAAGAAGAACCAGATCCAGGTCAATGATGCCAATTACAGAACCTACCTGCACAACTGGACCTGCCTGCCAGACTCCAGTGATGTTGTCCAGGCCAGACATGTCTATGACCTCCAGAGTGATGTAAGTTTTAAAACACTGTGGATCTGTCAGTATATGTAATGTTGCAAACAGAAAAGTCATAGAGAAACAACACGTCATGCATTAGCTGTATAAGCTTAGTTTGCAAACCACTCTTGTTGTGTACATTTTTGTTAGGCTGTGTACAAAGCTGATCTGAAATGGCTTCAAGGTCTCGGATGGGTCCCGATTGGGTCCCTTGATGTTGAAAAAGCGAAAAAAGCTGGAGAAATCCTGAGAGACAAAGGTTATCGTCAGCACCCAAGCAACTTCAAGTTTACCATCACAACTGAAGACATGCCACTCGTTTTGGCCAAAGCCAATAATGAGATCATGAACAAGGTACTTGTTCATACTATGCCTAGACACATATGCAAACTTGTTTGAATATTTTAATATTGGGATCTAATGCTGTCTCAAATCTATCAGTCAAAATATGCTGAAGTGTGGAACAAAGACAAGACACAGGTTCACATCATGCCTGATGCGATGGACGTGGTGCTTGCAAAGCAAAACAAGGTTATCTATAGTGAGGTCAGTCTTCCACATTGTTATTCAATACCCGGTATTTACCATTAGTAAAATATAAATTAAAAGCAATAAACGCACTTGTATGAAAACTCATGCAATATCCTTTGCTGTGGCGTCAAGTTGTTTAATTTATTTTCTGATTTACTCTCCAGAAACAATATAAACTTGCCTATGAACAAGCCAAGAAAAAGGGTTATGATATGCGCAATGATGCTATTTCTATCATTGCTGCCAGGGCCTCCAGGGACATCGCCAGTGATGTAAGTGCCCCAGACTATTAAGAAAATATAATTAACACTAACAATATAATTTGTTGCACTGATAATTATTTCTTCCCCTGCAGTACAAATACAAGACTGGTTATCGTAAGCAAGTTGGTCATCATATCGGAGCCCGCTGCGTCCAGGATGATCCTCTGCTCATGCTGGCCTTGAACTCAGCTAAGATTGCTAGTGATGCTCTCTACAGGAAGGACTTTGACAAATCCAAAACAAAGTTCCACCTTCCTGTGGACATGCTGGCATTTGAACTGGCCAAGAAGAACCAGATCCAGGTTAATGATGCCAACTACAGAACCTACCTGCACAACTGGACCTGCCTGCCAGACTCCAGTGATGTTGTCCAGGCCAGACATGTCTATGACCTCCAGAGTGATGTACGTAATGTCCAGCTTCTTTCAAGAAATATCAATTTATTTGTTTGCAATAAATTTCCTTTTTTATGGCTTATTGGTCAATTGGTTGTGTTGCAACTATTTTGATTTGTGTTGAGGGGTAGAACAAGCTTACAGTTGTACGGAGTGTTAGTAACAATTATTGTATTTGTGTATGTGTGCTCTTAGGCTGTTTACAAGGCTGATCTGAAATGGCTTCAAGGACTTGGGTGGGTTCCCATTGGTTCGCTTGATGTTGAAAAAGCAAAAAAGGCTGGTGAAATACTGAGCGAAAGGAAATATCGCCAGCCCCCAAGCAACTTCAAGTTCACCAGCACAACTGAAGACATGCCAATAGTGTTGGCTAAAGCCAACAATAATATTGTGAACAAGGTGGGGATATAAATAATATACAGTAACACATCCATGTTGAATTGTCTCACTTATTCATTTTGTGACTTTGTGGATTTGACAGAGCATCTTAAATGTAATTTAATTTTGCATTCACACTTATTTGACAGCAAAAATATGTTGAAGCCTGGAACAAGGACAAAACAACGGTCCATGTCATGCCAGATGCTATGGATGTTGTACTTGCTAAACAAAACAAAGGCAACTACAGCTTGGTAAGTTTGACACAAGTGGTACATAAAGGAAGTTTTTAGATACCAGTTCAAGGATTGAAATTCTTAATTTGAATGTTTTCTTAGAAATCATACAAGCTTGCAAATGAAGAAGCTAAAAAGAAGGGCTATGACCTGCGCAATGATGCTATATCCATCAAAGCAGCCAAGGCCTCCAGGGATATTGCCAGTGATGTGAGTATTCTTACATCGTCTAAAAGATAATAGAAATGGAACATTGAGGCACGAACTCTTGGCTTAAACGTTTCTTTTTCTGTTTTACAGTACAAGTACAAGACTGGTTATCGTAAGCAAGTTGGTCATCATATCGGAGCCCGCTGCGTCCAAGATGATCCACTGCTCGTGCTGGCCTTGAACTCAGCTAAGATTGCTAGTGATGCTCTCTACAGGAAGGACTTTGACAAATCCAAGACAAAGTTCCACCTTCCTGTGGACATGCTTGCATTTGAACTGGCCAAGAAGAACCAGATCCAGGTCAATGATGCCCACTACAGAACCTACTTGCACAACTGGACCTGCCTGCCGGACTCCAGTGATGTTGTCCAGGCCAGACATGTCTATGACCTCCAGAGTGATGTACGTGTACCACATTGAATCTTAATACAGGTTTGTCTTTCGTTGGTCAAGTTTATGCAGACACAGTATATCAATTTGTTTTGCTTTTGTTTCCTCCAAGGCTGTGTACAAAGCTGATTTAAAATGGCTTCAAGGTATTGGATGGGTGCCGATTGGTTCTATTGATGTTGAGAAAGCAAAGAAAGCTGGAGAAATCTTGAGTGAAAGAAAGTATCGTCAGCATCCAAGCAACTTTAAGTTCACCGTCACAACTGAAGACATGCCACTTGCTTTGGCCAAAGCCAATGCAGGGGTTATGAACAAGGTAGAATGCTTTGATCAGCACTTCAGCAAATTCATTGTGTTTCAAATATTCTATTCCTCATCTTTTTCTATAATAAAATGTGTATATACTTTCCACATTGGTCATACAAATTTCTCTTTACACTTTAGAGAACCTATGTGGAAGCTTGGGAAAAAGATAAGACTAAAATCCATGTCATGCCAGATACAATGGAAATATTGCTTGCCAAGCAGAACAAAATCAACTACAGTGAGGTGAGACATCCATAAGAAAATGTCCTATGATTTTTCCTCATAGTCTTTGATTGCTTTTTCAATATTTAGTGAACATTTGAAATAGTGACATACTTTTGTTTTCATATCTAGAAATTATATAAGCTTGCCAACGAGGAGGCTAAAAAGAAAGGCTATGACATGCGTGGTGATGCCATTTCTATAAAAGTAGCTAAAGCTTCTCGGGATATTATCAGTGATGTGAGTATTCCAATTGTACCCATTCATTTATAGTTTCCCGTTTTTTTGTATAGAATGTATACAATTGTTTTCTAAAATTGTCTTGACACTAATTATTCTTTAACTATTTCCCTGTAGTATAAATATAAGGCCAGTTATCGTAAACAAGTTGGTCATCATATTGGAGCCCGATGCGTCCAGGATGATCCTCTGCTCGTGCTGGCCTTGAACTCCGCAAAGATTGCCAGTGATGCTCTCTACAGGAAGGACTTTGACAAATCCAAGACAAAGTTCAACCTTCCTGTGGACATGCTTGCATTTGAATTGGCCAAGAAGAACCAGATCCAGGTCAATGATGCCAATTATAGAACATACCTGCACAACTGGACCTGCCTGCCGGACTCCAATGATGTTGTCAAGGCCAGACAAGTCTATGACCTCCAGAGTGATGTAAGTATAAAAGCACTCTGGTCTCAAAACACAAACTTAGGCTATATAAGGTTAGTAACCAAACCATTCTTTTTGTGTTTGCGTGTTCTTAGGCTGTATACAAGGCTGATCTGAAATGGCTCCAAGGTCTCGGATGGGTCCCGATTGGTTCGATTGATGTTGAAAAAGTGAAAAAGGCTGGTGAAATCTTGAGCGAAAGGAAATATCGTCAGCACCCAAGCAACTTCAAGTTCACCATTACAACTGAAGACATGCCAATGGCCTTAGCTAAAAGTAATGCTACCACTTGCAACAAGGTAAAATGCAGGAAACCTGCTCATTTAAGACAGTTGTTATTCCTTAAAGAAAAATAAAGCAGACAAATTTCTAAATTTATTCCACTTCAACAGAAACTTTACACTGAAGTCTGGGACAAGGAAAAGACCAAAATCCACATTATGCCTGACTGCATGGATGTTCTCTTGGCAAAGCAAAACAATATGAATTACAGTGAGGTATGTGACTGTAATATTGTCCAGGTCATATGTTGTATGATTTTAACATTTTTAAGTAAGCTCCTTAAATCTGAAGAAGTTACTTTCTGTTTAATTCTTTTCAATTTTAGAAAAGGTATAAACTTGCCAATGAAGAATCTAAGAAGAAGGGCTATGACTTGCGTGGAGATGCTATCGCGATTAAAGTGGCTAAGGCATCCAGAGATATCATAAGTGATGTGAGCACTTTTTATCATTAGAATAATTATCATTGGTTTGTTATTATTGTTTTTTTAATGACCTACTAAAATTTAAGGTAACTTTTAGAATATAAAAAAACTTTTCTTTTCTACAGTACAAATACAAGACTAGTTATCGTAAGCAAGTCGGTCATCACATCGGTGCCCGCTGCGTCCAGGATGATCCTCTGATCATGCTTGCATTGAACTCAGCTAAGATTGCCAGTGATGCACTCTACAAGAAGGACTTTAACAAATCCAAGACCAAGTTTCACCTTCCTGTAGACATGTTGACTCTGGAGCTAGCTAAGAAATGCCAGATCCAAGTCAATGATGCCAACTACAGAACCTACCTGCACAACTGGACCTGCCTTCCAGACTCCAATGATGTTGTTCAGGCCAGAAAGGTCTACGATCTACGTAGTGATGTGAGTGACATTGTCATTGAGTTTATTTTTAAGTTTTAACTTCATAAAATATGAACTGTAAAGTGCTTCAAATTAACATTCTCTTCATCTCAGGCCGTGTACAAAGCAGACATGGAGTTCATGACAGGTTTAGGATGGGTCCCCATAGGCTCACTTGAGGTCCTGAAGGCAAAGAAAGCAGCTGAGATCCTCAGTGATAGACTGTACAAACAAAAACCAGACAGGTTTAAATTTACACAAGACATGCAGTCCATGCCCTTGGTGCTTGCCAAGGCAAATGCTCAGATTATGAATCAGGTTAGTAAAGTGAAAACTTGATTTTAGAATTTTGTTTTATTCCATATTGACCTATTAAAGCAAAATGTTGTACCCAATACTGCATGTGAATTAAGGATATTTATATTTTCCATTATTTAAGCTCTAGTATTGGAACAACATTGACAACATATTGTTTAATTTTAGCACGACTACCATGCAGTGTGGGAGAGAGAAAAGACCAAGATCCACATCCCTCCTGATACTCCAGAGATTGTGCTCTCAACCGCCAATGCATTGAACAATAGTCGGGTATATATCACTTAATCATTGTCATTTCTGTTTTAATTAAATAATAGATATAGATCACTTAAATTAAGTACTCTGCATACAGAAACTATACAGACAAGCAGTTGAAGACATCTTCAGGAAGGGCTATGACCTCAAATCTGATGCTGTCGCCATCAAAGCTGCCAAAGCGTCCAGAGATATTATCAGTGATGTGAGTGCATACCATGACCAGTTTATATAAAGTCACTGATATTACAAGTTGATTGTCATTTTCCATTTCATTACCCTATTACATAGAAATAGGAACAATCCTGAAACCTGTTTTAATTTTCACATGCAGCATAAGTACAAGACTGGTTATCGTAAGCAAGTTGGTCATCATATCGGAGCCCGCTGCGTCCAGGATGATCCTCTGATCATGCTTGCATTGAACTCAGCTAAGATTGCCAGTGATGCTCTCTACAAGAAGGACTTTAACAAATCCAAAACAAAGTTCCACCTTCCTGTGGACATGTTGACTCTTGAGCTGGCTAAGAAATGCCAGATCCAGGTCAATGATGCCAACTACAGAACCTACCTGCATAACTGGACCTGCCTGCCAGACTCCAACGATGTCGTCCAAGCCAGGAAGGTCTATGATCTTCAAAGCGATGTGAGTTTTAGTTAAAATAAAAATTTGGATTCTTAATAAGTAGCAGTGTATTACCAATAATCAAGAAAAAAAATTCTGTAATCTTGCCTTATTTAAAATGCCTTTTTGTTCCCATCAGGCTGTGTATAAGGCTGATATGGAATGGATCAGAGGTATGGGATGGGTTCCCATTGGCTCTCTTGATGTAGTAAAGGCCAAAAAAGCGGGTGAGATTCTGAGCGACACGAAGTACCGGCAACATCCAAGCCACTTCAAGTTTACAAGTAAAACAGATGGAGTACCTTTTACTCTCGCCCAAGAGAATGCCAAAATCATGGACAAGGTACTTTTGTGTATTGTGTGTGTAAATCTAAAATAAATTGTTGCATGAATTCACCGCTGCTAACGGATAAGAGATAAATCGATCTAAAGTCAACCTATTTTGCCACTACTAGAATGCATATGTTGAAGCCTGGAATAAGGAGAAGATCAATATCCATGTCATGCCTGACACCCCTGAAATTATGCTTGGCAAACAGAACAAGCTCAACACAAGCATCGTAAGTCCAGCAGAAGTTGGAAAGTACACTGGCCTGATCAATGCCGGAATCAAGAAAGTTTAAAATCCAGTTCTGAAATATTTTATTTTGATTCCATTTATTTTCACAGAAATATTACCGCCAAGGCTATGAGGATAGCCTCAAGAAGGGCTACTTTCTACCTAAAGATGCCATCGCAGTAAAAAGCGCCAAGGCTTCCAGAGATATCATTAGTGATGTAAGTCTGATAGATTTGATCACAGACATTGAACACACCGTGTACATGAAAGTGCTCATTCTTCCCTGTATTTAAATTTACAGTACAAGTACAAAACTGGCTACAGGAAGCAACAAGGGCACCACATTGGAGCTCTCAGCATTCAAGATGATCCCTTGATAATGCTTGCCTTGAATTCAGGCAAGATTGCTAGTGATAACTTGTATAAGAAAGACTTTAACAAATCCAAGACCAAATACAACCTACCGGCTGACATGTTGTCTCTTGAGCTGGCAAAGAAATGCCAGACCCAAGTCAATGACTTCAACTACCGAACCTACCTGCACAACTGGACCTGCCTGCCAGACTCCAATGATGTGGTCCAAGCCAGAAAGGTCTACGATCTGCGCAGTGATGTACGTATATACACTGCTACACACACAGTACTGTTAACATTTATTTCATATACTTATACATCAACATCATTGTTAATTTAGGCTGTGTACAAAGCTGACATGGAGTGGATCCGTGGGTGTGGCTGGATGCCCCATGGATCGGTTGATGTCATCAAAGCTAAGAACGCTCAGACAATCCTCAATGAGCGACTGTACCGCCAGCATCCTAGCACTGTCAAGTTCACCAGTGCTGTGGACCTGCCCTCCATTGTCCTGGCCAAGCAAAACGCTGATATCCTCAGTGATGTAAGATTCTTACTGTTGCTTTACTACTTAAATTACACAAATCTTTGTCTTTGTTTTAACCTTAATGTCTGCCAAACAAAGCCTTTAACCAATTTTTGTGTGTTCACAGAGAAAATACAAAGAGGCCTGGGAACATGATAAGACATCGATACACATCATGCCAAACACACCTGCCATTGAGTTGTCCAGAGCTAATGCCATTGCAGTCAGCAATGTAAGCAAATTCACATCCCGGCTGGCTGAGTATTACTAAAATATTTGGAATATATTGTGCTATTAACCACTGTATTCTTTTAGACAATGTACACCAAAAATTGGGATGCTACAAAGGCAAAGGGATACCACATCAAAGAAGACGCTATCTCTGTTATTAAGGCAAAAGTCTCGAGAGATATAGCCAGTGATGTAAGACATCCCAAATTCAAATTCTTTCTCTCTTCTGACATTACTGTTATTTCCTTTCTGTTCAATACTAGAGCTACTTTAAATTCAGTCGAAGACTTGTTAATTTACAATTAACATCCAATTTATCATAAAAAAATATGTCATCTTATAAATGCAGTACAAGTACAAGACTGGTTATCGTAAACAAGTTGGTCATCATATCGGAGCCCGCTGCGTCCAGGATGATCCACTGATCATGCTGGCCATGAACTCCGCTAAGATTGCCAGTGATGCTCTCTACAAGAAAGACTTCAACAAATCCAAAACAAAGTTCCACCTTCCTGTCGACATGTTGACTCTCGAGCTGGCTAAGAAATGCCAGACCCAAGTCAATGATTTCAATTACAGAACTTACCTGCACAACTGGACCTGCCTGCCAGACTCCAATGATGTCGTCCAGGCCAGAAAGGTGTATGATCTGCGTAGTGACGTAAGTTGAGCTTTAAACATGTGTTTTGAACATTTACATTACAAAGGATGATCACACATTGACACATTATTTCTTTCAACTGTTTAGGCTGTATACAAGGCCGATCTAGAGTGGCTGAGGGGATGTGGATGGATTCCCCATGAGTCTGTTGAAGTCCTCAAAGTGAAGCATGCTCAGAAAATCTTGGCTGATGTAAGTTTTCTTCCATGCACTATATACTTTTCCAATGGTGATCAGATCTATAGAAAACTTAAACTTGATTTAGAATAATTTGCTAAATGTTTTTTTTTCTGTGTTTCATAGAGAGGATACCGTGTTAAGCTGGACAGTCAGAAATATACAACTCCCATTGACAGAATTGACTTTGTGCAGTCCAAAAATGCAGCTGATGTGCTCAATGAGGTAACCAATAAATGAGAACTTACACTTTGCAGTTGGTTTTTAGACATTACTGACAAAATTATACTGAGTGTTATTTGTTCTGTCTCTTCTAAGGCTAAGTATCGAGAAGCCTGGCACCAGGACAAAACTAAATACTCGTTGGTGGACAGTCCACTTCTGGCTACATCCAGGGAAGTGGCCAAGATGTTCCACCCGGTATATTATTTTTCTTTTTGAGATAAAATTATTGCCATGAAATAGCTAAAATAATCAATGTTATGCAGGTAGAATGAGTATAAGTACCGATCATCTATACAAAAACATATTTTACAGCAACTGTACACTAAAGACTGGAACAAGACCAAAGCCAAGTCATACTTCATGCCTGGAGATGCTGTTCCCATTAAACAATGCATCAGCAACACTAAAGTGCAGAGTATGGTAAGTTCATTAAAATAATAAACTTATTAAGATACCCCTCACATATTAAACGTTTGATTTAAAATAAATTCATATTTTTTTAATGCAGCACAAGTACAACGAAAGCTACCGTAAGCAGGTTGGTCATCATATCGGAGCCCGCTGCGTCCAGGATGATCCACTGCTCATGCTTGCCTTGAACTCAGCTAAGATTGCTAGTGATGCTCTCTACAAGAAGGACTTCAATCAATCCAAAACAAAGTTCCGACTACCTGTTGACATGATTGCATTTGAACATGCAAAGAAATGCCAGGTCCAAGTCAATGATGACAAATACAGAACTCGTCTGCACCAGTGGACATGTATGCCTGATCAAAATGATGTCATACAGGCCCGCAAAGCATATGACCTGGCCAGCGACGTAAGTAAAACACTTTAATGAGGTTTTTAGTTCTTAAACCATACAGTAAGTGCTCAACTCAAAGCACAAAGATACATAAGAACATTCTATATATAATGTGATCTCACTCCTCTCCCTTCAGTACATCTACAAATCAGACTTGGAATGGATTCGTGGCTGTGGATGGGTGGCTGCTGAATCTGTCGATCATGTCAAAGTCCGAAAAGCCCAGCAGATTCTGAACAATGTAAATTTGAATTGAATATTTTTCATCCAATTTCTCATCTGCCATCTCCAATATTTTACCACACTGCCTTTTGTCCTCCCCCACAGAGACTTTACAAAAAGGATGCCATGGACAATTTCGCCAAATTCACCAACGTTGTGGATCTCCCCGAGATTGTCCTAGCGAAGGTTAACGCTTTCAACCTTAGTGATGTAAGTGCATTTCAGTATTGACCAGTTCTAACTTTTTTGCAAAAACTCTGAAGTGGTTTAAAAATGGGTTCTTATTTTGTTGCACAGCTGAAGTACAAAGAATCCTTTAACCTGGAGAAGGGCCACTATATTGGATCTGAAGATACACCACAGTTGGCTCACAGTAGAGATGTTGCAAAGATTATCAGTGAGGTAATGTATAACATCAAATTTATAACTCTTTTTGCAACTGAAAAGAGCTTGATTCTGCTTAATACACTACTGCTATGATTGTTGTTGTCTTTTTTTAGAAATTGTACAAAGTTGCCTGGGATGAAAGCAAAGCTACTGGCTACCAGCTGAACCATGAATACCTGCAAGTACAAGCAGCCAAGAGGAACAGAGACATAGTCAGTAATGTAAGTACCTTTCCATCTCTATACTAAATTTTAACACATCACCACATGACCGGATTCACTAGAAATTGGAAACTGGTCTCTTGACAGTACGGTTCTCTTAGTAGGTTAAACAGGCATCTTAATAAACCTAAAGGTTAAGAGCCTCAAGAGCAAAGAGCATCTTTCCATGTCAGTTACCTCTAGGTAACAATATTAAGGAATAACACTATTTTGGCTTGGCTCATGTAATTTTATGATTGGAATTTGCAGGTCAAGTACACTGATGCTCATGAGAAAGCAAAAGGTCACTACATGGCTTCAACTTTGGTAGACTTCCCTGAGGTGGTCCGCTCTGGTGAAATGGAGAAGATGAAGAACTTGGTGAGCTGCTATTTTGATTCCTTAGTCAGAAGTCTAAGATTATTTTACTCTGTTCTCACCTTTTTGATGACATTAACTAAACTGTCTTATTAAGTATTTACTCTGTAAATGGAAACTCAGTCATTTTAATATGTCCAACAGAGACACTACCACAAATCCTACAATGAGACCAAAACTAAGCTCCACATTCCAGCTGATATGATTAGCCATGTGGTCGCTAAGAAATGTCAGGATATACTGAGTGACGTGCAATACCGTACATATCTGCACCAATGGACATGCCACCCTGAGCAGAGTGATGCAACCCGTGCCCGCAGAGCTAATGAGATCTTGAGCGACGTAGGTTACCTCTCACAATACCTTAAAGGTTTCCTGTTTTAGAATGGTTTGATGACTGCATTTGAATGATTTCCCCTGGAAGGTGATTTACAAAGAGGACCTGAACTGGATGAAAGGCACTGGCTGTTATATCTGGGACACTCCCGAGATCTTGCGTGCCAAGAAGTCATATGACCTACAGAGTGAAGTGAGTAGCATTTTTTAATCGATCTTTGTCATTTACAATGAGACTGTAAAGTCATGTTTCTGCATGTTTGTGTGTTTCTATGCAGATTAAATACAAAGCAGAAGGCAAGAAGGAATGGAACAACTACTCCATCGTAACCGACACCCCTGTGTATGTGACTGCTATCCTGGGCCACACCTGGGCCAGTGAGGTTTGTGCACCCTATATTTTTTTAACCAAGCCCTTGAGTATGCTAGAAAGCATACTTGTAGTTTTAAACTCAATGCTTTTTTCCACAGTTGATCTACAGAGAGGCGTATCACAAGGAGAAGCACATTTACACCACTATTCTTGACACCTATGACTACGCTAGATGCTACAACCTAAAGCAGATCTACAGCACTGTGAGACAGCTTTCCGCTTTCTTAAAACTGGCCCATTTTCGTTTATAGTCTATACTGTTATCAGATGATCATTAAATATTCTTTGTCCACTTTTAGAAAGCATATTCTGCCGCTTGGGACAAGATCAAGGCCAAGAGCTACCATATCCCTCATGACTCCCATGCCTTAGCCCATGCCAAACAGCAGAAGGTTATCCTGAGCAACGTAAGTCTAGATCTCCATGACTTCTTACTTCAGTGCTAACTAATGCCTCTATAGAGACTGTTTTATTGTCCTTAACATATTAAAACTTCTTTGATTTACGCAGGTTAAATACAAGGAAGATTATGAGAAGTTTAAGACCCTGTACAGTCTGCCCAAGTGTCTTGAGGACGACCCAGGCACTGCAAGATGCATCAAAGCTGGAAAACTTGTTCTTGATGTGAGTAAACAAATCACCTGTCAAATCAAAGATCATTAATCAAAACCTTTGTGTAACACTTTGGTATGTCTTAAATCTTCAGCGCCTATACAAAGGCAACTATGAGAAGACCAAGGCAAAGATCCACATACCTCCAGACATGCTTGACATAGTATCTGCCCGCAGCACTCAGAAGATGATCAGCGGAGTTGACTATCGTAAATACCTGCATCAGTGGATCTGCCTGCCTGACATGCAGACGTACGTGCTGGCACGCAAAGTCAACGAGCAACTGAGCGACGTGGGTTATCCCTAATGTAGAGAGACAAAAATCTTGAAATTATTCACACCGTGCTTCAATATTCATGTGCAGGTCTATATGTTCAAGTTAGATGTTTGTTTTTCATCTCAGATCTTCTACAAAGATGACCTAAACTGGTTGAAGGGTATTGGCTGCTACACTTGGGACACTCCTGAGATTCTTCGTTGTAAACAAGCTATGAACCTACAGAGCGATGTAATAATAGTCACATTTAATTTTCTTGTGGTTAGTCTTCTATATGATCACATGTTGTCCTCTAATACTTTGTAATGTTCTCTTTCAGAATCTGTACAGAGCTAAGGGAGTCGATCATCTTAAGAATTTCACTGTGGTCATGGACACTCCTGTCTATGAGACATGCAAGCAGAGTGCTCTGAACTTGAGTGATGTTAGTTGTTGTAACATCTTAAAATGGCATTCCCCAACCATTACGGCAGAAGCAGAACCTTCTAACATTTATATTTTCTGACTGCAGCTCAATTACCGCAATGACTATGTTACAAACGTCATGGGCAAAAACAGTGCACCTGCTGTGACTGTCGATACTGAAAGAGCTCGCCAAGCCAACTACATCCAGAGCGACGTATGATTCTCTCCTACCAATTCTTAAGACTTCACCAGTATATCTATTAAGAAACATGCCATACATATTCCTCTTATATTCTTTCAGAACTTCTACAAAGAGGCCAATAAGAACTTTATGCCTACTGGCTACTCTCTGCCATTTGACACTCCGCTCAACAAGCAGGCCAAAGCCAATAGCGTTGTCACCAGCAATGTAAGTAAACACCTTCGTTTTCAAGCCTCTGTCCAAAAACAAATCTTGTTTGCCTTTTCATTTGATGCTACAATATTTTCAGGTGAAGTACAGGGAAGCATTTGATCTGATGAAGGCCAAGGCCTACACCTTAGATCCTGAAGGCGTCAACTTTGTCAATATCAGAAAGACAAACAAGGTCACCAATCAGGTATGTTTAGAATAGAAATTGATGTTTTTAAAGATAGCTTTTAAATAAGCAAATAGACCACATTATTAAAGCAAAAAAAATCCTGGAAAAGAGTGGTAATGTTCAAATGCATTTCTCTTAGCGACTATATCGTGAGCTATATGAAAAGCAAAAGGACAAGATCCACTCTGAGTATGACACTCCTGAGATCAAACAGGTTAAAGCCACTCAGCAGGCCATCAGTGATGTAAGTATTACATTCCGAGCATATTGTATCTGATCCTACAAATTATTGGTTTTAGATCAAGTCAAGAATGTTGATCTCCTCCACAGATCTGCTATAAGGAGAAGTATTACAATAACAGAGGAAATCTTATATCCATGCCTATGACCCCTGAAATGATGCACTGCTTCCATGTCAATGAGCTCAACAGCGATGTAAGTCTTTATCACTCATGCTTCTGCAATTTTAATGCATCTAATATATATATATTAAATCATACATTGACTTTGGCTGTATGGACTCCATTGACACCTACATTACAGTGATAACTTTGAGTTACCAGTGTTTCGTATTTTCTGTAGCTGAAATATAAGGAGGACCTGCACTGGCTGAGAGGCATTGGCTGCTTCATGGTAGATTCCCCGGAGATGGTCAGAATCCGTGAAATCACCAAGTTTAAGGTAAATGTTACGTTTTTCAACGGCAGTTTTATGAACGCCACATTTTATTCTTCCTGGTTCATTCTGATAATCATGCTAATTTTCTAATTAAGATTATCTCTTTGCTAGAAATCCTATGATGTTGATGCCAAGAAGAATTTTGCCAATTTTAGCAAAGTCCTGGACACACCAGAGTACAAGCGAGTGACGGAGCTCAAGACCCACATCAGTGATGTAAGCAGTTTTAAGAATCTGCCTCTGAATTACACTCAGTGTATTTTGAAAGTCTGTCCAGATGTCAAATTCTCTGTGTCTGTTTTTATCTGCAGTTGGTGTACCGGGCAGAAGGCCTAAAGGCGAAGACAAAATGTTCAACCACTGTTGATGGTCTAGAGATAACGAGAGCCAAGTGGGCCCAGTCTCTGACCAACAAGGTAAAATACTTTAAGATTTATTACTGTACAAATTAGAAAGACAGCAATCACTCTGATTATAATGTGTTAATTTAAAATCTCTTATTCATGGTTTAAAATGAACAATCATAAATTGTAAGTTAATTGTAATATGTAATTAAGAATCACAACATTAAATATCTTTACAAGATAACATCAGTTGGACTCACATTTCTTCTAGTATCTCAGTGGACATTTGTCATCAGTGTTTTTTGGGAAGATACAGCCAAATAATTGAAATTGTTTTGGGTCAAAATATATTCTTTAAAAAGTACGATGAATGCAGTTTCACTACCAGAAGGCACTATTATAAATGTACCAATTCAGTATTTAATTCTTAACCTTTATATCCATTTTTAGCAACCTCTACATATAATATCTTTGTCTCTACACAGTACCAGTACGGTGATCTTGCATCTAAGGAGAGAGCCTTCTTTACTCCAGAATCACACACTCCTCTCTTGGATCATGCCCGGTCCATGAAAGTGGTGTACAGTGAGGTAATTTGTGCTTTGCACAATTCTGAATTCCTTTTCAGCACTTTTTAACTTGTCCCATGCCTTTAAGCCTGTAATTCATCCTTTCTATCATCTTTAGAAAAAGTACAAGGAACAGTATGAGAAGCTGAAGCACAGGTACACTTCTATCCATGACACACCAATCCTGATTCGTTCCAAGAAAGCCTACCTCAACGCCAGTGACGTAAGTTAAACAGAAGTTTCATTCTTTATCTGAAATTGTCCCTTTTCATTATTAGCAACATACATTAACGTTCTGCATCATTTTCTGCAGCTGCGCTATAAGGAGACCTTTGAGCTGTCCAAGGGACACTACCATGCAGACAAAGATGCCCTTGATATTCTTTGTGCCAAGAGAGTCAGAGATGATATCAGTGAGGTCAGTTAACTTAACAATACAGTTTTATGCTTTTTGGTAAAATGTAATGCAAGGCACCCTCCTAGTGACTTGACATATTTTACAGGTCAAATACAGAGAAAAGTACATCAGTTCCTTGGGCACCTGGAAGTCCATCCCAGACCGCCCTGAGTTCTTTCACAGCAGGATGGTGAGGGACTGCATCAGTGACGTAAGTATAACCCTCCATCCCCTTTATTTGTTAATCTTTTATGGACTGTCTTAATCGTCCATAAGAACACGTGTGAGTCACCCATTTTTTCTTACCTGCTTTAGGTCAAATACAAAGAAGATCTTGACTGGATCAAGGGCATCGGCTGCTACGTGTGGGATACACCTGAGATGTTGCGGGCTGAACATAACAAGACCCTTTACAGCGAAGTAAAGAAAAAACACCACATTTTATCTATTTCTCTGCAACAGATGTGACAATGACTACTCTCATAGCAATTCTCATATGTATCCTATTTTTTTTTCAACAGAGACTTTACAAAGCATCATTTGAAAAGAACAGAAGTAACTTTAAGTACACCTCTGACACCCCATTCTTTGTGGCTGCCAAGAACGCTTCACTTCTGATCAATGATGTAAGTTAGTGCAAGCATGCCCTTAGATATTTTAATTCAATGAGAGTATTAACGATAAATAAATTATACAGCAAATTATGAATATGTTAAACAGATGTCATAACCTAACTTCTTCCTTTGCATCTAAACTGAGTACAGCTTTAAAGGTAAACTGTTATAACGTGCCTATTTTGATCTCAAACTGATTTCTTATTTTTATTTAATACATTTGTATTCATTATTTTTATGTTTAATTATGTTTTTGTTTATATAATATACTGTAACTCCTGGAAAGAAATGCGTCACTTAATTAACTTCACCTTAAATGTATCTGCCATTTGACATTCTGTCACATTCTGAGTGTTTATCCATACTGGCATAGAAGCGGTTGTTTTTAACTCTTTTGAAACCCTGAGCAGAGGTCCTACCGAGCCAGCTATGAGAAGTCTAAGGACAAGTATACCGTAGTTGTAGATGATCCTAGAAACATCTTGGCCAAGGAGGCCAACAAGTTGAGTCAGGTAAAGCCAACAGCTCAAGCCTTCCCGTAAGGGTCTTTCGCCCGCCAAAGGGACCCGAGCATGAAGTCGTCGCCGATCCACTGGATGCCTCTGTCGCATGGCTACAACGTCACTTGATCGCATCTCTTTCTGTCCCCTGATTTAGGTTTTGGATTTTGAGATATCTGTGTACTCCAGATTTTTTTTAAAGGGTGCGGTAAATATGATGAACTCAAAAGTATAGGGGAAGTCAGACATTGGTTAGGTTGTGGCTTGGATTTTTATAAACATCACACTTAGGAAAGTTCATGCACATGTGCTTCTGGAGATTATATATTCAGGATCACTGTTATGCTTCTTTAAAATAACAACAACAATTTATTTAAAATACACAAAATAATTACAGACTAATAACAATATCTATATAACAAAAAGAAAAGCCTCATTGACATAACGTCATTTTAAATCCTTCTGCTTCTCAGTCAAGCACAGACATAATTATCTAATAATTATTAAGTGGAAACTAGGAAAAATTTGAATTTATTCCTTAGAACAAAATTGTTGTTCTTACCTGTTAGTTTTGTCATTATTGCCGGAAGTTACTCGCACAAACATCAGTGTGAAAGAACCAAATGTTTCTCTGGTACTGTTTGGTAAGTAATTTCAGTTTAAAACGATAAAAGTGGGAATTTACGTTTATGTGCCAGGCTCTGCAATTTTAATAGGTAACAACAAATTACAGAATGCAGAATTACTATGCTATACTTTAAATAGTTTATTTTGGGTTAAGATTAGGTTTAGCACAACAATTGTACTTACCGAAAAATAAAGTTACCCGTTATCTGGAGTACGCAGCTTGGCACTGCGTCCAATACTCTTCCTGGACCTCGGGAGCAGCATTCCGTTCCTCGACAGCTTTTGTCTTATTTGTTGCATGACCTGGTTGTGTTTGTGTTTCTTCAATGGACAGGAAAAATATAAATTCAAGGCTAAGGAGTTACTCAAGAGTGGCTGCAATGAGCTGCTCCGCCCTGATATCCTCAATGCCATGTACAACTCTAGCATGCGGAGTAAGGTAACCATCTGCCCAATAGCATTGCTTTTATACTCCCAAAATGTAATACCATCACTTCATCATCCTTATAACCCTAGTTTTACCATTAAGCCCACTGGTCTTAACCATCACTACCCATTAACTATCAACTATATCCCACCTTACCCTGCTTTTCGAACACATTGACTAATCTTTCCCTGATTTAACTATTGTAACCATTGGTTAAGTTTCGTTAGTGATAAAACCATAGTGGTTATTAATTATTTACTTATTTGCTATGATCTGACCACAATAACAATATTTTACCATAGTGTTTATTGTAACACAATGTGGCCTACATATAATCAGTCTGTCAAAAACATAGTTTTTGCTTTTGCTATGATAAAACCAACGTTATTTGATTATGATTGACTATAAATATAAGACTTGTTAGTAAAGATGAATATTTTTTAATAATTAAGCTAATAAGAAGTAAAGAAGTAGTTAGCTAGTAAGAAGTAAAGTCTTTTAAGCATTGATAAAAGTTATAGGTAATTAATTGATCCTAAACATGATCCCTTAAATGTTTAACATGAAATTGTGTTTTATAAACAGAAGCACAAAAAGCAACAAAAGCCTTGTTTAAAAGTTAGCAGAAAAGAGACGACCTTACATGCGAAACCATTATGGTAGCTGGTCCAAGTCTGTCTGTGTGCTGTTGCCTGAAGCTTATTTTTCCTTCATCTTTTGGTTTTCTGCATATTTCATGTTTGTTGCATGTATGTATGGTTACATACTTTTGTGTTCTTTTAAGGATAACACATGATTTGCATGCTCTCTACTGAATAGATTTATGGCAGATACCAGTTTATTTTAAGTCTTTGATTTTGAATGTTAAAATATGCTTTAAAATTCCCTAAAATGCATGCATATTACCAATAATTATACCCCCCAAATTTGTGATAATAATTGCTCAGTGATTCTTAATGTCAATTCATCAAATATTGCTAGAATCATCTGTCATCTAATTGAAGATCTACTTCAGTTAAATGAGTATTTGCTTAATGTGTCTAATTTCGATTTCATCAGTGGAAGTACAGAGAGCAATATGAACGTGCCAAATCGAAGTTCACCTCAGTGCTGGATACCCCAGATTACAAAGTTGCCAAGCGCAGCAAGCAGATCAGCGATGTGAGTATCACCCCTCTCTGCCTTCCATCACTGTTTCTTCTCAGGCCATAAGAACATGTATAAACTTCCCCATAGTACTTAAGTCCATGCAGATACAAGAGAAAGAAATAGATCAACGTTTTGATTAACCAAAGACAAATAAAAATATTCAAAACAACAATAAAATTGAATGCATTGCATTTTGATATGTATGTTCTTTTATTTAGATCATCTATAAGATGGAGCACAACAAGACCAAAGCAAGAGGTTACACTCTTGGACATGACACTCCTCTGAACCAGCACATGAAGAAGGTCAAAGAGATCACCAGCAATGTAGGTTTCCCATTCTTTCCATTTACCAAAAGGATAATTTCCAGTTTTGCGCTCAATTTTTAACCTCATGTTTTTTTACAGCTGAAATACAAGGAGGTGTATGAAAGAAACAAGGCCCATATCAACATTGCTCCTGATGCTCATGAAATCCGTGCCGCCAAAGAGGCCTACAAGAACATCAGCAATGTAAGTCTCTATCAGTTTCCTACAAAAAAATGGTGAAGTTGATTCATAGGACGACCTTTGATTATTTCTGCTTCTTTTGTAGCTTGACTACAAGAAGAAGTATGAGGCCACCAAGAACAAGTGGATCTGGACTGTGGACCGACCTGATTTCCTCCATGCTGCTAAGAACAGCCTCCAGCAGAGTGATGTTCGTACTTTTGCCATTTCACTGCTACAATTTCAAACATAGAAATTAGAGAGACATTTACCTAATCATTAACATGATTTTTTTTAATTCTCAGGTTGAGTACAAGTACGATAAAGAAATGATGAAGGGTTGTGTAATGTCTGTGACAGATGATAAATTATCAATTCTGGCTAAGAGGAATGCCGAGCTCGGTAGTGATGTGAGTGCCAATTTGAATAGAAAACTGAGCATATCAGTTGCATACACTATATCACTAGTTCATATAAACGTAATAAAATGTGTTTTTCAGGTGAAATACAAGGAGAAGTATGAGAAGGCCAAGGGCCAGTGCCTGGCGGTTTCTGACACCCCTCAAATCCTTCACGCTAAGTCCGTGGGCAAACTTGTTTCTGAGGTTGGTTTTATAGATTCAGTCTTGAGTTTTGATATTATCAACTCCTGCAGATTATTCACATTGTAAAACTTCTTCTCCAGACAAGATACAAGGAAGCCAGCAAGAAAGATCTCCAGTCTGGTGGCTTCACCACTCTTGCTGTGACCCGTGATACTGCCCACAGCAAGGAGATGGGTAAAATCACAAGTGGCGTAAGTTAAGATGCTCCCTTTTCACACCATCATTTTAAGAATCAGAAAGATTTGTATTACCCAACTTTTCACTAATCCTGTGACCTTTCCACAGAAACTGTACAAGGCAAAGTTTGAAAAAGAGAAAGGCAAGTCAAATTACAACAACATGGCCACCCCCCCTGAAGTTCAGCACGCCATGGACGTAGCCAAGAAACAGAGCAACGTAAGAAACTGACATGCACCGCATGTGCTTTAAGATTAATCTTAAAGTGAAAACTTTATCATTTAAATTCCATGTCTTTCTTTGTGTAGGTGGCCTATAAACAGGAAGCTAAAGCCAAGCTGACGTACACATCGGTTGCTGACCGCCCAGACATCAGGAAAGCTACTCAAGCTGCTAAGCTTATTAGTGAGGTGAGTTTAGAGAGTCCACTTAAATAGCCGGTTAAAACAAAATATGGTTCTAAGTTAAAGTGAAATTCAGTCATCATATACTCACCCTCTTGTCATTTCAAACCTGTGTTTATTTTCTTCCGCAGAACAAAAAAGGGGATTTTGCACAATGTTGTTAACTGGCACCTATTCACTTGCATTTGTTTTGTGTCCATACAATAGAAGTGAATGGGTGCCGGTGCTGTTGGGTTACCAACTTTCTTCAAAATATTCTCCTTTGTGTTTTGCGGAAGAAAGTCATACAGGTTTGAAATAACAAGACAGTCAGTTAATGATGATAGAATTTTCATTTTTGGGTGAATTATCACATGAAGGTTGAAACAACTGTTAATCGTTAAAGTAAATGAACATCCATGTTGTCGTTGTTAGGTGGGTTACCGTGACAAGGCTCGGAAAGAGGCCAGTCGTGGTGGAACACTCATCGGCCGACCTGACATTGCTCTTGCCACTGAGGTGTCCAAACTGACCAGCCAGGTAATACCGTGTGCAACCTCTAAAAACTCTTTTTAGGGATGCTGTTCATTGACTTCTTGGAGACTCCTTTTCATTTTCATATTCGAATCTTGACAGTAAAGGAACACGTTAGTTTGATGTCATTTTAACAATCCAGTGAGACTCTTTTCACCACTATCATGGCAGATGCATGTCATTATTTAGCAATTGATGGTAGCTGTAGATTAAGATGCCTCAGCATCGCTTCATCAGCATTAACAACATCATTGTCTACGTGATCCCTGGGTGTCTCTGCCAACCCTGCTTTCTGCTCCCAATTCATTTCTCCATGGCTTGTCTCTGTAATCCATTCATTCATTAATTTCCCCTGTTTTGTCCCATCCTTATTGATGTTACCCTGCCATCTCACTGCGCTTTTTAGGTGGAGGACAAGCCATCCCTCCATGGTGCTGCCTCCTATGACACTCCCCAGATGCGCCACATTAAGAAAATCGGTGCCCTGACTAGTGATGTAAGAAGGGTCCCTGGCCCTTGGGTCTATTAGTTGCACTTCTCTGTCTGTTTTATGTCTCTATGTGTTCTCTTTAACTTTGACCTAACTTGCATAATCCAGTGGCATTCAATTTAAGGTCTTTTTTGAGGCACCATAGGTCCTGCAAGGATTTCAAAATGCCTTCTCAAGTTTTTGGCCACCCGTTTTACATTCCGAAGCATGTTTTTAGACTTGTATTTTTCGTTTTTTTTGTATTTGTCAAGAAAGCTTTTGCCATGCTGCCAAGCATAGGCTTATAGCAATGCACATGGATATTTGCAACCAGTAGCTTTTTTGCCTGGCATGAAAAACATGTTTTTTGACATACAGTATGAATCTCAATTGCTATGACGTGAACTCTTTACTTCAAGATCAGAATGGTTGTCACATTTTATGTTGCATTCCTTTCACTTGCAATGGCACTGAGGAGTGTGCAGATTCAATACACAACAATATTACCCATCAATTACACTTCATAATCAATGCAGAATAATTTATGCTGCTGCTCATTTATCCCAGTGAAGATAAAAGTGATGTTGATATGCATTTGGTCTCCACACTCCACATGTGACTGCTTGTTGTCCCATGTCTGTTTCTTTCACAGATCTTAAGCTTGTTCAGAATGTCTGGGAAGAGATTCAGCTTTTCTTCCAATTAATGCAATGAACAGTATATGTTGATGTGATGCTTTCAGTGCTCTGATTTTTGTTTCGGTCTTCCCATTTGGGGCTAGTATAATGTGAACGTGACCTAAAAGACAAAAAAATTGTCAAATGTGTCATAATGTATTAGACCCAACTGAAGTGACAAGACAGTTTTCAGTCGCCGTCCTTTTCTTTTACACTTCTGTCTCTTTCCACCGATATGTGCATACATTAAATCAATCTGTCCATCTGTATTCCTACTATGTGCATTTGTGAGCATCATTTCTCCTACAACCTTGCTGCAAACAGCAACTAACCGTTTCATTTACCTCTCTCAAAAGTTGAAGTACAAGGAGAAGTTTGCCCAGGAGATGAAAGGAAAGAGACCACAGTATGACTTGAAGAACAGCAAGATTTATCAGACTCTGAAGGATGCCAATGAGCTTGCAAGCGAGGTGCTTAAGTCATCTTTAAGAAAAAATATTTTTGCAAGACAGTGTTTTTATGTTATGATGTGTCTATTGCTTCCTGCAGGTGAAATACAAAGGAGACCTAAAGAAGATTCACAAACCTGTTACGGACATGGCCGAGTCCCTGTCCATGCAGCACAACCTGAGCACAAGCAAGCTGTCCAGTGATGTAAGAATTCCACACCCGGCTTCATTTCCATCCTATCAGCACAGCTTTACCTCACACACAATAACAATCAATCATGTTGTTTTCATGTAATATGACAAGATCCATCCATCATCCTTACAGCAAACATTCATTTAATCGATTTACTCATCATTCCAGGCTATCATTTGGTAGTGACCCTCATCTTCCTACATCTTACTACTACTAGCATTAGATTGTAACATGCTCCAAGTTCGTTTTCGCTCTTACTCTCATGCTCCGGGCACTCTAACATCTCATCTCTGAGTGTTTTTTTTCTTTTTTCTATGTCTTTAACACCTATAAGGCTTTTTAACCTATTTTCCCTGGATGCTTTTCCCTGATTTTTTGTGTTGTGCATGTGCACAACTATAGGAAAGTTCACCAAGATACATTTTGAATGTTGGCCTGACAAAGCCTTGTCTTAAAGTTTAAAACAGCTTTGGGAGATTTTTCAGATCTATTGAAATTTGAACACCAAAGATAGTCCATATGAATATTTAATTTGAGCCTTGTGAGGATTAAATACATACTGTATGTAGAACTGGTTTAAAGAGGGACGCAAGGGTTATAGTTAAAGTGAGGGATATTTCACCCCCCAAATATTTTTTTCATCATTCACTCCTCATTCCAAACCTGTATGACTTTCTGCAGAACACAAAAGATGATATTTTGAAGAATGTTGGGAACCAAACAACAATAGGCCCCAATGACATCAATTTGTATGGACATAAACCACTTAAATATCTTCTTTTGTGTTTCAGAATAGATAGAGTCCTATACAGGTTTAGAGTGACATGAGTAATGATGACAGAAAATAGGCATTACTCATAATTGGAAGGTCAGAAATGTCAGTGCATTCAGTTTATTAGGTTTAGGATTAAAAAAATACAAAATAATTATCATGTTGGCTTTGTCAGGTCCCAACACATTGTGGGACTAAGTAATACATATTAGATATCTTGGCAAACAATTGTTTTTAGTTTAAAAGTACTATTTTGTATGTATATATGCAAATGCATTTTAAGATAAAAAAAATAATATTTAAAGATATTTTGTTGTCCATTTCACTATTTAAGTACCAGTCGCATCTTCTTTTTTTGTTCTCTACCCACTTCTTCCATTTTTGGTTGTTTTTTGATATTTTTTGGCCATTTTAACGTGGGGGAGATGTCACGAGATGCATTGGATTTGCATATTGTATTGAGCTGCATTATTGGGCGTTCCTCTTTAGTACCAGTACAAGAAGAAGTTTGAGGAAAGTAGGGGTCACTACCATATGATATCCGACACACCTGAGCAGCTTCACCACAAAGAGGCCTCAGAGCTGCAGAGTCACGTAAGTCCACATTCACTTCTGAAATTTTCCTCAGTCCATCCAGCTCACACCCGCTGCTTTCCTTTGAGCGGAAGAATATGAAAACTTAACATGTCAGACCTGTTTAATCCATTTAAAGCTTTCATGGGAAAGATTTTAAAACCGTATTCATTATTTACATTTTTATTTGATTGGGTTACTGTGTCTCGTAAAAGACTTCACACAGACTGTTTGAATTGTTAAACAGTTATAAAGGCTCTTTGCGAGTTACTTTTTCATTAAAATAGGCACGTTTTCTGCGACCACAGAACAGAAAAAGAAACTAATCATAAAGAAATTGTGACTACAATGAACTTGTGTTACAGACAAGGCTTAAGTCGAGACCCAGACCTAACTGAATATTTAAGCTGTCTTAACTAAAAATAACTTGCACTGAAATATCATTAAATATGTCAGTGCCATTTTTTTGTCTCAAGATGCACACCATAATGTTTTATTTTAGGGAATTTACAAAAAAAATTGACTTTAATATCCTAATTTAACTAGGCACAGTCCTGGCTTAGGGTAAGCCTTTTTTATGTGAAACTGGGCCATTATGTCCAATTATTTCTTTATGTAGTAACATGTACAGCACAGTCTCTACCAAACAATGTGTGACCAAAGCTATGGTCTGTTTCAGTATTCTAAGTATTAAAAAAGCATTAGTGAGTCAACTTCTCTATCAAGTGTATCAGTTCAGTGTTGAAGGCATGTTTTTGTTTATCTTCGCTTCTGTTTTTTTGGAACTATAGGTGAAGTATAAGGAGAAATACGAGAGGGAAAGAGGCAAAGCCATGCTGGACTTTGAGACCCCTACTTATGTGACTGCAAAGGAGGCTCAACATTTACAGAGTCAGGTAAATAGTGCTGCCATGTTGAATCTAAGTCTATTTAACCACATCGATGCCAAACAAATGGTCATGTGTATGCTTTTGCTTCTTTGTAACCCACACTGTAAAAAGTGTAATTGCTACCTATTTTAAACCTTTCAACCTAATTTATTTTTGGGTAGTACCACATTAAGTTTTTAAATTACGTAGCAAAACATTTTTTACAGTGCTGTGTGAATGCATTGCTAAATGACATTAATATTGTCTATTCAATCTGGATACATAGTAAACACTGGTAAGTAATAAGGAAGCCACAATTATATCTATGGCCTGGATTTGTGGTATGCATTTATTTTTGTCTTGTGTTTTTTTTCACTCTGTTGTTATGATGGCTTACATAGTCTCACTGTAAAACACCTTGATATGGGTGTTAACTTTGAGATGTCCAAAACATTGTCATCAATGAATGTTATGCTCTTCGACTGAGGAAACAGTGATACCCTGGTAACATGCTGACGCTAGACCGATATTCCTAAAGCTTCATGTATCTTTCACTTTCCTGTATTCACGGCGAATAGAAACAGTATAAGAGGGACTTTGAGGAGTCAATGAAAGGCAAGAACCTCTCTGGGTTGGAGGTCACCCCTGCCATGATACATGTCAGACACGCCACGAAAATTGCTAGTGAGGTAACATGCGGTCTTTATACTCTCCTCCACCCATTCCGGTAATAATACTAAAACCACGAACATAGTCCTTACATGAGTGTCTTTGACGTTTACGGTCACACCTGAGTAGGTTATGGTAAGTATGCATGAGCCATCATCCTGCTGTAATACAATCTCAACATCTGTGTGTGATGGTGTGTTGTGTGTTGTTCATCGGCTTTGTCAAATCTACTGTATTATGGTCAAATGTCCTTCCAATCTCACTGTTCTTAAATTAACCTGAGCATGCATGTGAATTAAGATTTTATATTTACCATAACCTGTTGGTTTGGCTTTTAGATCATGTAAATGCTGATGTAGAATGAACATAAATCTTTGTTTAGTTTGCGGGGGTCATTTCTTCTGAATATTGTATGTTTAGCAGGGTTGCTTTTCAAATTCACCAATGATTTTGCTTAGGACACAAAACTGAAGTGGTTAATGCGTAAAGCATCCCAGAGCAAATCCTGGTGACTTTGAACCATACTGCATTTGCCTGTATGTGTAGTGTTGTGTATGCAGTATTTCTGTTCTTCTCCGCCTTGTAGAAAGAATACAGGAAGGATCTTGAGGAAGGGGTTAAGGGTAAAGGGCTCACAGTGCTGGAGGAAACTCCTGAGTTACTGAGAGCAAAGCATGCTACTCAGATCCTGAGCCAGGTAGGGTGGCACAATCTGACCTGTAGTTTCACCCTGTAATCCTCACAACTCCACCTCCTCCTCCTCAATGCATTAACCAATTCAAGTCTATTGGCCTCCTGCTAATGACATCACTAATCCTTCTCATGGACGTTCCCAGTGTTGCGCCATTTTACCGATTTGGTGCAGCAAGTCCTTTCATCTTGCTGAGACTCCCACTAAATGCCATTTTGTCCTTCAATTCTAAACTGACTCCCTGCTGTCATAATATAGATTTTTCTCCACTATTTGATGGTAACATGTTCTACTTTTTCTTCCTTAACAGTTCACTAATTTTTTTTGTGTTATTATTGTGTTTGTAGCCTACAAAGAATAACATCTCAACGTTATTCAAACCGGTTAAAGGGAAATTTCAACCAAAAATGGCATTATTTACTCGCCCTCAAGTTGTTCCAAATCTACTTTGATCTGATGAACACAGAGAAAGATATTTGCAAGAATGACCAAACAGTTCTTGACCATCATTGACTACCATAGCAGGACAAAGTACCTAAAAAAATTCTCTATTCTGTCAAATACAAAAGTAGATATTTTGAAGAATGGTGGAAAGCAAACAGTTCTGGGGCACTTTCAACTACCATTGTAATTTTTCCTACTATGGTAGTCAATGGTGGCCAAGAACTCTTTGCTTACAGGCATTCTTGCAAATATCATCAGAACAAAGGAATTTATACAGATTTGAAAAACTTGAGAGTGAGTAAATGATTATTTGAGGTGAACTGTTCCTTTAAAATCTTTAGTGCTTATCTGTTTTATGCCTGGTTTGGACGCTGTGTAAATTTGTTAATGTTTGCCCGATTTTTGTAGAGAGAGTACAAGAAATCAATGGAGCAAGAGATCAGGGGAAAAGGAATGTTGGCTTTGGCTACTGACACCCCAGACTTCTTAAGGGCAAGAAATGCCACTGATATCCTCAGTCAGGTATAGAGATTACCCCACAGACTATTTCACATTTGATTCCCTCAACTACCAGCATTTCAACAATCCACCAGTTGCTAAAGTTCATATGTTTTTAGACCAAGTACAAGCAGAATGCGGAGCATGACAGATCCACATACACCACAGTGCTTGACACCCCTGACATCCTTCACGCTCAGCAGATCAGGAACATGGTCAGCCAGGTATGAGGCATTCTCAACCCGTTCTCATCAATCTGCGTATAAATAACATGACTTTACACTTTTCGATTGGGCATTCTTCTTTAAGAAATGACATGACTTAAAATTTTGTTCTGGCTTTTCCAAATTAGATATTTTTAATTATTTTGAGTAATCCTTCTTTTTTTGCTATTTCACTGACAGAAAAAGTACAAAGAGGAGGCTGAGAAGTCTATGTCTCATTATGTGCATGTTGTGGACACTCCTGAGATGCAGAGAGTGCGTGAGAACCAGAAGAACTTCAGTACTGTAAGTGTTTCTCCAAAGATTCTGAATTGGTCAAAATGATGATGTTTTATGTTTTTTTTTATTTGTGGTTGACACACTTTTTACTGCGTTTGGTCTTTGTCTTTCATGTATGTCAGATTTGTCTTGCAAAAAAAAAAAAATAGAAAGGAGAGATCAAAAATAGCAAGATCCAATGTAAAAAAGTACTTTGCTGTATGGATTTCAATAGTTCAATTCTCTTGAATGAATTCAGATATTTTTGGTTGCGTTACTGTCTCTTGTTGCGTTTTTGGATAATTTTTAACTGCACTTGTGCTTTCTTCTTTTTAGCTTCAGTACCAGCTTGACCATAAACACAGTAAGGGCAAGGTTTCAGCAGTTAAGGACACCCCTGAAATGCTTCGTGTTAAAGAAAATACAAAGAATTTCAGCTCGGTACCTGCTGCTTAATGACTATATTTTTCCTACATTCTAACCAAAAACGTTTTTGCCTTTTTTCATTCTTATTTTTTGCTTTACCCCACATTTTCCTTTTATTACTCTGCAACCCCCCAACTTAATAATCCTTGACAAGCACTAGTCTAAAACAGATTTCCTAAGCAGATCTTAATCCTAAAAACAGATCTTAGATGTAGCTATTAATTTTAAACTAGCAAAGCAGAAACTAACTGTAACCAAGTAGACCTTTCTTTCTAAAAAATAGCTCTAACCAATGCAATATATTATAATATTTACATCTGACAGGTGTCAATGCTTTATATCCACCTTGTTCCATATATCCATGTGTTTGAAGTGTTTTCTCAAATGTTACGTTTGTTTGATGTTTTGTGTTGTTTTCAAATGTTTTGTCTGTTCATGTTGCGTACATGTTGAGTGTACCATGAAACGTCCCACCCAACAGATAAAAAAACATGTTAATGTCTCCTTATGCTTGTACAATCCCAAAGATCCACTACAAGGAAGATTTGGGTCAAGGAACTGCAATTTCAGAAACCCCAGAGATGGAGAGAGTCAAACGCAATCAGGAGGCTATTAGCACGGTACACTGCGGTGTGACCTATCCTGTGTCCCAGAATTCCCAAATAATGCCTCCTTTTAATATGAACTCTGATTAAAAAATCGTTTTCAATTTAATTCATTAAATTTTATACAAATCAATTTCATTCATTTTAATTCACTCCATCTAATATCAGGTTAAACGGTACTCTTCTCGTATTAATTATTAAATTGAAACAAAATGTGCGTTATTTAACTCACAATATCATGATCCATGCATTTATTCATCGACAGTGGTCCCAGGACTACTGTCGCTTTCATATCCATTCATTCACCTTTTACATCTCTTCTCTTTTTTGTGTTTGTGTTGCAATTTTCTTCTTTGTCCAAGTTGTTGTGTTTACCTCTTATTTTTCATTATTTTCTACTTATTTATGTATGATTTATGTATTAGATTAAATACAGGAATTCACTAAGTCAAGGCATATCTATAGCCGACCTTCCTGAGGTGAAGCGTGTACGGGATACTCAGAAGAACATCAGCTCGGTAGTGTTTTTTCTGACTCTATAGAAGACCTAACCACTTCATCCTTCATTATTCTTAAAATTCTCCTTTTGCCCCTTTCTCAATTCCTTTATCTAAAAAAACTTCTCCTGATAAATCACACATTCCGTCCACTTTTTTATAGATACAGTATTTTTCATTAATATCTCACACAACAAATAACCAAATTATTTTATCACATTTTTTTTGTTAGATGAGATGTCTCGTTTAGATTTTTTTGTGTGTGGCTTAATTTTTTTAATCCAGATTTTTTTAAACACTAACACTTTTAGATATTTTCCATTTTGTATGATTCAATTTTACTTTGATTTTTATAACTTTTTTGAACCATTGCCTCTACATGTTTAAAGATCCAATACAAAGGAGATTTGGGAGGAGGAACAGCTATACCAGAAACCCCTGAGATGGAGAGAGTTAAACGCAATCAGCAAAATATTAGCACGGTACACTGCGGTGTGATCTTCTATACCAAACATAAACATGTCCCTCTTCTCCTTTCATCATCCTTTTACCCCCCATTTAGCATTTATTAATACTAGACATCCCGTAGGACATTACCACAACAAATTCATCAACAGTAGATGTAAAATTAATGTAGCTCATTCGACAAAATCCTCGTATTGACTATTTAGGCAATATTACCTGATCAGGAGGGCTGTTAACCAAAATATCAGAATGGCTGTAAAGTTCTCAGGTAATGACAAGCATTCTGTTATTAGCACAACAGCACGATTGCAAGTGTGATATTGCATTTATACAACAGTTCTACAAACAAAGGTTAATGTTGAGTAACTTAATACTAGACATCATTTTGTTGATATAATTTTTTTCACAATATATTTTTTGTTCTAAAGCAAAACGGTTTCAAATGTGTGCGGCAAAGCATTGCACAGAATGGAACAGAGTATGTGAGTGAAGATACAGTCATTTTTCCTGATGTTATCACTCCACTCCGGCTCCACGTTCGGGCATAGTCACACTCAATTTCACTTGGCCAACTGTTGTATAATTCTTATTAAAAATCAATTCTTTGATATTTCATATTCAGGGACCAAAACATAAATGTTATTAAATGTGTATTAAATGTATTTATTTATTTATTTACTATTTGCTGATGATTTTTGTTTTATTCTTTTCTAATTCTTTTATTTATTTATAATATCGTTTTTGTTTTTTGTATTATTTTTAGTTTTGTATCTGTGTTCATACTTCGTTCTATGGCTGTTTTGGTTCATGTGTTGTGTGTGTTTTATCTGTCGGCATGAACTCTTGGGTAGATAAAATACAAGAATTCGCTGGGCCAAGGCACAGCCATTTCGGACCTCCCCGAGGTGAAGCGGGCCAAAGAGAATCAGAAGCACATCAGCTCGGTAGTGGACTTTCCACAGGGTTTACAAGAGAGTGCCTCCATTCCCCATTAACTCTGCTTCATCATCTTTTCCCTTTCATTCAGTCTCTTACAATGCCATCCTTGAGGCAAATCAAAGGACGCTTATAAAGCTAAAACCTTATTGCATAGATTTCATCTAATGTGATTTTCCTACTCCATATTGCTCTTCTATATTACTTATGTTCCCTCTCTGCTGTGAATTTAAATGTGTGGAATTATTCTTAATCCGACACAAGTAACAAGACCTCTTACGTCCCTTTTTCTGAAAATACCTAACGCCAGACGAGCTTTTGTATCCCAAATTTGTTTTTCTTCAGGTTTGTCTTTTCAAACCTCTGGGATATAAGCTCTTGTCATGGTGTGCTGTGTGACTTGTGTTGTGTTCTTCAAAATCTATGTCATAGTGCTGTGTGTCTGACTTGCCTCTGGGGGCGCTGTTCTTTTGCACCACAGGTTTTGTACAAGGACTCGTCTGCAAAGGGAACACCTGTGGTTTTCACTCCAGAGATGGAGCGGGTGAAACGGAACCAAATGCATATTAGCTCGGTACTCGCAGCCGCAGGGCTTACGTCCTTGAGTGTGTGCCGCGTGTAAACATAACCTCTCTAACTGACTTCCTCATTTCACTTAAGTGCCTAATAATATTAACTGATGAATTTAGTCCATTTCATAAAGCTGTAAATGATCACCACCCGTGAAGCTCCAATCGGGAAACACTTAATCCAGCCTTCTGAGGAACCATCTAATTCATCTGTCTGAAATCCCAATAACACCCAACCCTGTGTTGATTCATGTCGTGTTCATGTCCTGTCTAATGTCCTGACCTTCTACCCCTGTCTTTCGCAGGAATTTGACACATGAGCATAATCCAACATATATATCCGTATGGTTTCTTATGGATGTGTGTGATTGGCTTTCTTTTGTTTAGGTGCTGTATTCTGACAGCTTCCGTAAGCAGGTGCAAGGCAAAGCTGCCTTTGTGCTTGACACTCCTGAGATGAGACGCGTGAAAGAGACCCAGCGTATCATTTCTGGAGTAAGTTGATACATAATAGTAGACAAAAGTGATATCCGGGAGGTGCATTTGAGTACAATTTCCTTTAAATGCCCCCTCCGATTTTATTAAACCATCAAAATAGTATGTTTTTGGTACAACATGAACAAAACACTCAACTTTATGGCATTTATCAGAATCAGAAAGAGCTTTATTGCCAAGTATGTTTGCACATACAAGGAATTTGTTTTGGTGACAGGAGCATCCAGTACACAGAATCAGCAACAACACAGAGACCATCAAACAATACAGAAACAGTTACACAGATGATTTAAATCAGGGCCTATGTGTATAAAAATTAAGAAATACAACACAATAAACATAAGAGTAAAGCTATAGAGAGTAAAGTTATGTGTGTATGTAAATATGTACAAGTAAATATTACACTAAATGATTTGGAAAAATTGCAAAATAAAGCATATAAGGGATTTTGGAAAACCTCAATTTAACGCAATTTCATCTATTGTTAATATTTGTTGATCCCCTCATGTAAGTTTATTTATTTATATCATTTATTTATTCATATAAAAATAAATAGTTGTTGTTATCATTTTCCGGAGCTATGTTTTTGTAAACTTGCTCATGTTTTGTGTTTGCCAAGCTGAGCTACACTTTATACTCCAAACACCCCAATGCAAAACGAATTCAAAGTTTTTTTTTTTTTTTGAATAGAATTTGAACTATTTACCAGTGTCGAACATCACTTTTGGTCTGAACTGTACACGTTTCCTTTTGCTTTTAAGGTCAAGCCTGTTACGATTCTTATATGTTTTGGTTTTGAATGTAACATTCATTTAAATGGCTGATAGAAGCCAAACCTAGTCCAAACCGAATAAAATACAACTTGACTATCTCTAACTGTGGTAATAAGGTGATATAAATATAATGCAAGAAATTGTTATGGGTTGGTGTATAGGTTTCACTGATGTCCCATGCTATAAATTGTTCAGTGACATTGTATGCCGTTTTAGTTTGCTTTGTGTACCCTACCTCACATTTAACTCTCTGCTGTGCCTGACAGGTCAAATACCACGAAGACTTTGAGAAGAGTAAAGGAAGCTTTACTCCTACCATCTCTGATCCCATAACTGAGCGTGTGAAAAGAAACACCCAGGACTTCAGTGACATCAGTTACCGCGGTATCCAGAGACGTGTTGTGGAGATGGAGAGAAGACGTGCAGAGGAGCATGATCAGGAGACCACCACTGGTGAGCTTATACTTAGTGGTACCTGTACACAGACGGGCCGTTCATACAGGGCGTGTTCTTGCATTTATGACTAACTGGTTTCTTACCTCAGACCTGCGTGTGTGGCGCACAAACCCTGGGTCCGTCTTTGACT
Organism: Triplophysa tibetana; assembly: GCA_008369825.1. Taxonomy (NCBI): domain Eukaryota; kingdom Metazoa; phylum Chordata; class Actinopteri; order Cypriniformes; family Nemacheilidae; genus Triplophysa; species Triplophysa tibetana. Next base: position 14,165,299 of record CM017902.1, read on the forward strand.
ATGACCCTGCTGAGGACAATATCCAGTCCAGGAGTCTTCACATGATGTCAGGTAAATGATTCTTATGCCGTCACTGTATTAGTACTAGTTAGCTGTGGATATACATTTATCTTCATTGTGGAATGAATGAGGTGCTCATGTAATGTTGATATCTGTTATGGTTCAGTTCAAGCCCAGCGTCGCAGTAAGGAGCACTCTCGCTCCACCAGTGCTATGAGTGGGGTAGGCGATGAGAAGTCAGAGGTGTCTGAGAATGTAGACCAACACACGTCCCTGTACAGCAATGGCTTTGGAGTTTCCTCTTTCGGTATGAATTGAAATTGCTTGATGTGTTTTAAATTTTATTAGATTGTGATAATCTGGTGTTAGATTATTTCAGGGTGGCGAAATATCTCATCTATTTTAACAATACAAAGTTTTCCAGGGAAGTACAATTTCTGTCGAGCAATAAACAAGTCAAATCTGAACTATAGCTTATATTGACAAATAACGCTTCTACAAAATAAACCCCTCTGATATATGGCACCATTCTTCACAAAGTAAAGCCATCGTTTGTTGTATATGTAACATATTTAATTAAGGCTTGGAAAGTTCAAAGTCACTATGAAATCAAAAATGAGAAATTCAATTCTTTTGGAATATTGCAGTGTTGATTATAAATTATTTATCTATAACGGTCATCATTTTTATTCAACGAAACGTCTGTTTCATGCCAACTTTAATATTCAATTATTAAGGTGCACAATGCATTTTTTTTATCATTAATACTTTGGTGTACCGTCTACATTACATTATTTTTAATTATTAATATACGTCCTATTTGTCACTAGAAAATGTAAAATAGCTTTACTGGAAAATTATTCACTAAAAATGATTTTAAGAGGCAAAATGAAAACATTGAGAGAATTAATTGAATAAATATTTTAAATATTTTCTCACAAAGGCTACCAGCAAGCAAAGACTATTGAGGTTCAACAGAGGTCCTCCTCTGTGGCAACCCAGCAGACCACCGTTTCTTCTGTACCCTCACATCCCTCAACCACTGGAGTAAGTCCTTAGAGAAGCTTTTAAGTATAGTAACTGTCCTTTCTAAAAGTTCTTTTATGGTAAAGTTCCATACCTAAACGGTTAATAGATATTAATGATGTTTTCAATTCTCCACTGTACTCTAAATAGAAAACTGTTCGTGCCATGTACGACTATGCCGCTGTTGACAGTGATGAGGTGTCCTTCAAAGATGGTGATGTGATCGTTAACGTGCAGTCCATCGATGAGGGATGGATGTATGGCACCGTGCAGCGTACTGGAAAGACCGGCATGCTGCCTGCCAACTACGTTGAAGCCATTTAAATCCAACAGCTACCATCTCAAGCTCCCCGTGCAGTTGAGCGAGTTTGATATCCACTGGGCTTTAGACACTCACAAAGGCTTGTTTTATGTATAGTTGATGTTAGTCAATGGAGTTAAGCTTCCGTTATGTTTGTCCTCGTTACTGTATGATATTTCGTTTGTGCCCATGTCACGAAATCTATTGTGGTTGTGGCATGTGAAACTAACAAAACTAAACGTACCTATTTAAGTCACAGACAATTGTTTTTAGCTTTTTTGTTCTGGAATACAAGTTAAATAACTGGAGCCCATTATTTTTGTATATTACAAATGACACTACATTCAAGATCCTTGAAAAGTTGCAGAATTGAAACTTTTGTACAAGAGATGGGCTCATGATTCACTTCGTCTGAAAAAGTTAAAAGATTCAGTATTTCATGACTGAAGAGACAGATGCACCGAGTTTGCCACATGGAAAAAGACATTAAACCTGCAAATGTTGAAGAGACACCAGCAAATCTTCCCAAGTGAAACAATATGAATTGAAAAACAAGCCGCCTCCCTCCCTTACTGAAGACTGGCCGCCATTTGCATGTGTGTTTTGTTTCTTTGATTCTGTAGGTGTGGGGTTAGAGGAAGATGTTTACCTTGAATCAGTAGCTAATAAAGCACACCACACTTCTGCAATGAATCTGTCTCATGTCATGGATCTAAATGCTGAACAGCTCAGCGAACAAAACAAACCATACCATATGGAAAAGTGATATCAACATGCACACATTGTTTAAAAAATGTGGTGCTAAACTGTTGATAGTAAAGTCTTCACATTAATTATCATAGTAATAGCAAATTTTCGCCTTTTCGATGGCTAGTGAGCAAAATTATTTTTTAATACGAGTTTTATCCAGTGCTTCTTGCCATTTTCCATAACTATAAATGACAACATACTGTGTGTAATGTATTGGAAACATGCATTAGTATGCTTTAACACTTGACTTACAAGAAACAATATTATTTTAATAAGTGGATAAATGGAGTTAAACGTGCTTTCAGCATAATTTGGTCTTTGAACGTTTGTAGACGTGTGTAAAATGTAGAGTCTATGAAGCCTGAATAAAAAAATTAAGACTGGTCACAATTTTAAAAAGTGGTAAGCTTACATTGAAAAGCTTTAGGCTTTAACCTGCCTACATTGCAGTATATTATTTATATTATATAGGATCAATATATTATTAAATGTTTAAAAATGAACTTTCCCAAATAATTTTTATTCAAGTTTAAATGGATAAACACTGGATGCCTTTCACAGCTTTCAAGAAACTGCAAGTACCGTACCCTCCTTCAGATCCTTAGCAGCAACAATAAGTGGATAGCTTATTTTTAATTTGACTTTTCTGAAAAGTATTAGTTTGGCGTGTGAAAGTTATTGAAAAAACAAACAAATCTAAAATTATCTTATTAATACTATAACTTTATTTTTCTTAAAAAAAGGTTACCTCAGCACAATTTACAATCTTAAAAATTGTTCCATAAAATACATAATATCCTATTCAACACACACTTAAGAAGCAATATAAATGCATATTGGCCATTAAAGTCTATTCTCTGAAAGAGCATAATTTGAATTTAATCTAATCTAAAATCCAAGATAAAACTTGAACGAGCAGTCCACTGTGAGTCTTCGAGTTAAAACTCAAGTCTTGAAGGTAAAAGTGATGTCCTCATGGCAAGCTATCATCAAGATTACTCAGCAGCCGAGACTGAAGTTGGGCTACGATGTTTCTCATAATTCCGCTAAGATGTTCATGCATCAGGCCCAGCTGGTTGGGTGAACAGCGACCAAGTGCGTCTGAATTTAAACGTCCACCTAGAGCTACAACATCTGACAGCAAATCATCAGCGTTGCGCTCCTCGGCAATCGGCCCTGAATCTACGGTGGTGTCTGATGGTTTGTCATCTGCAAAAACAGAGAAAAAAACAGTTTTTGTGTTGTATGAATGTGCGCCCATTGTAAATTCAAGTCCTCTATTCAGTACGACCAAAGAAAATATATCACCATTAGGCTCTGCTGGTGTTTTCTCCTCATCTTGGTTTTGTGGTAGCTCCATGTCTTCAGGCTCGGAAGTCATTTTCTCCATTTCGTCAAAACTCTTCAGTTCATCAGAACGCCCTTTTCTCTGAGTAGTTAAATGTGAGATGTGAATGTCAGAAGGGCCTTTCATCATGAAGGTGAATGTAAATGCAAATATAAGATATACACTACCTGTTGCTCATAATATGTTTTAAGTGCTTTTCTCACGTTGGACAGCTTAGGTGAGCGGATAGGAAGTGACTTGATTTCAGTAGGGGTGAGGGCACTCAGGTCTCCAACAGTTTTAATGTTCCTGGCACGAACAAGCTGACCAAATCCACGAGGCCTCAACACATACAGGAATAAAAATTTGTATGTCAATCACATTCATTCAAAACAAAACATCCGTTGAAAGAACCTTCAAGATTTAGGATTTGAGGAATCTGTTAAAGCAAACTTTTAATGACATTACAAAAAATTATCTGCAAGCAGTTAGCAAGATGCAGTTCTTAAACTCATCTCAGTTTCAATTCATATAATGGGAAAAGGAAGTCATCGTTCTACTTTATAACTTCATACATTTGTTTTAGAGACCTGAAAGTTTGATTTTACCAACAGAAACCCATACAGATGTCACGAAGAGAGCTTACCACATGTTGGAGGTTATTTGTGGTAAAACAGCCTCTACAGGAGTAGAGCAGCCAACCAGTGCTGGGTAAACACAATCTTTAGCAATAGGCCGTGGCTCGTGGCTCATCTCTGAAATCTACAATTTCAAAACAAACATGCACGTTAACAAATTTCAGTTCTCAGACTGAACAAATATTATGCAAGCAACCTGCCACCATCTCTATAATCCAGTATACTGCATGTAAAAAACAACATACCAAACATTTCTTCGAACTTTTGTATCCAGGGCTTCTGAGGTTACGTGGGCTAAGACATGAAGAGCCTTTCGTAGGCGTAGTGATGTACTGAAAACAGCACATTCAGACGACATATTTAACAAAACCACTAAATTTTTCTCTATAACTTTCAAGTTTAAAACTACCCAAATACCATAAATACGTCAGCAGATGTTTATCAGATCTTCAGCAAACATCTTTCAGTGTAAAAACATCTTGGAAAAGCCAGTTTACATTCGAAATTATAAACATCTTACATCTTCTTGATGTCTACATTACATCCGACAAGAGGTATATCTCAGAGACATATTGCATCCGAACGAAACCATGTCTTGCCGATGTAAATGCAGACATCAAACAGACGTATCCCAGATGTATTTATCCTATCATGGTATGCACAAATCATTTTAAATTCAAAGCATATACCTTTGGCTGTGCACTCAAGACTTTTGACCTCGGTGAGCTTGTGCGAATAACTGGACTACGTCGATCAATGTCATCAGCCAGCTCTTGATGGTATATTGGAGTCGCAAAAGACACTCGACGAGACTGTGGAAGAAAAATCCATTGTGTATGGTTTTTTCAGAAATCAAACCATGATTTGATCATTTAGGAACACTATTAAATACCTTAAGAAGAGGGGATGGAGAATCTTCATCGCAAGCTCTCTTCTGTCCCTTCTTCAGAATGCTGGTGGATGGGGACGCGGATGGTGACCATACACAACTTTTACTTCTGCTCGGGCTCAGGCCAGGCTCTAGTTCACCAGCTACAGTGTCTAAGAGTTTAGGTTTGGGTGGAGAATCTAAGCAGACATCAGAGGTGGATGCATCCTTGACAGCATCAGATGCAGCTTCTTGAACATCTGCAGACAGATCCTGCTTTTCTATCTGGGTATCTACACCATCGTTCTCAAAAGAAGCAACATTCTTGACTTGTTCATTAGCTTCTTCTCCACTTTTCTCTGCAAGATCTTCACTTTCCTTCACCGCAGTGTTGACAGCATCTTCCTGCTGGACATGAGAGGACTCTAGTTGCTCTTGGCATACAGGTGCATCTTCTACTGGATGAGCTTTGCTTGGAGACGTGTCCTGAGGTGTTGAACTCTGAAGTGCTTCTTGACTTCCTGAAGCATTTTCGGAACTATCCGCTCCGTCTTTGTGCTGCTGAATGTTTGTGCTTTCTAAATCCTCAGACTGATTAAGCTTGTAGACTTCTGTTACCTCCTTGCTGGATTCATCCATTGGTTTTGCCATCAATTCAAGGTTAGGTCCTTCTTCCTTAGCTTCAGATACAACTACATCAAGTTTATTACTAGAGCTTTCAGATACAACTACATCAAGTATATTACTAGAGCTTTCAGATACAACTACATCAAGTATATTACTAGAGCTTTCAGATACAACTACATCAAGTATATTACTAGAGCTTTCAGACACAACTACATCAAGTTTATTGCTAGAGCTTTCAGATACAAGTACATCAAGTTTATTGCTAGAGCTTTCAGAAGACAAAATCTCAGAAGGGAGTTGATCGGGCGAGGATAAAGATGACTGCACGGCTGCAGCATCTTGGGTTGTGCATGGTTTTTCATCCGATACAGACATGGGGATGGACTCTGGTTGTGAGGTCAAGACATTGGCATCAAGTGGAACCTGGTCATTTTTCTCATCCTGCGATTCTTGCATGTCACCGCCTAGCACGACTGGACTTTTTGAAAAGCAGTTACAGCTTCTAGAACGTCTGCGACCACGACCCCGTCCCCGTCCCCTGGTATGAGGGCACTTGTGGAAAACCTTCAAGTTTGAATCTTCAGCTCCCACTGAACTATCTTGCGAAGAGGACTTTGTTCCTTCACCCTCATTTTTCTCATCGATGGACATACAGACAGTCTCCTTTTTCTCTGTATCCACTTCCATCTTCAATTCTATTTCACTCTTGCACCGTGTACCCATTTCTTTTTCAGAGGTATTAAGTTCATTATTTACAATCTCAGTCACGGGCATCTCTTCATTAACAAGTTCTTTGGACTCAGTTAGAGAGACCTTATCTAAACTAGGTTCAGGATTTTGCCCATCCTGGGATGCAGATGTCTCCATTGAAACTTGAACATGCTCCACAACCAGCATTTTTGGAGCTTCTGCGGTGCATGGTAACACCTCTGCGGGTAAAGGATTACGTGGCCTCTTTTTAGGCATTGGTCCAACTTTGCTATCAGAGTTTTCAGACTCCGTATTGTCAGTTGGGGACAGCAAACCTTTAGACAACCTTCGAGTTCTGTATCTACCATGACCTTGGGAGGAATCCAACTCCTCAGCCTGTGAATCCACAGCAGTTACAGAATTCACATCTCCCTCTGTGTGTCTCCGTCTTGTAGCCCTGCCCTTGACCAATGTTTGGGAATTTTTCTCGCCTGTATCCTGCACTTTTTGATCTTCCGTTCCTGTTTTATCTTTGGTCTGTAATCCAGCAGCGTCCAATTCAGATGCAACAGACCGTCTTGTTCTTCTCAAACTGCCAGTTTGCTGGCTATTGGTCTCTGTACTGGAAACAGTTTGTGAAAGTCTCCTTCTCAAATTGGATGTAGAGTTTTGAGAACATTTTTCATCTTTTTCTTTCTTGTCTGTGGATCCCACGAGATTGCTGTGCAGTCTAGTCTTCCTCATAGATCGGCCTGGTGAAAGACTCTGAGATTCATTGAGAGGTGACAGTCTCTCTTTGGATGACTCAGTCTGACTAAGCTCTTCATGACCACACATATCCATTACCTGTGAAGATTCTGAAATCTGTGAATCAGTCCGTTTAAGCTCTCCTATCCCTCTTTTCCCCCTCGGCTGGTCACCTTCAGCTTTAGCCTCCTCCAGGATCTTACTTCTCCTGGTTCTTCCCAGCAAAGTGCTATTTGTTGAATTAGTTGGAGATGGTACGAGCTTCTGTGTATTTGTTGGTGAAGAGTCTAAACCCTGACTGCTTGACTCTTCAGATTTGCTAGAGTTCTGCCCCCTGTCCGTTGGATCTTCCCCCGGCCGAAGAGGTCTACTACGACGTCTACTTGATCTTCTTCGTTCTTGACTAGAAGTTTGAGAAAGTGTCTGTGAATCCTCTCCGTGAGAGGCTTTTTCAGATTCCACCGATGCCTCGGTGTTGGTTTTGGACACAGGACTGTCCTTGTTATCCTGCACTGCTTCGGATATTTGGTTCTGGGTATCAGGAACGACATCCTCCTCTTCCTCATCTGTGCCTTCACAAGGATGACTTGTTGATTTGATCTCATCATCTTCCTCCATTTCTTGCTCATTCTGAGCAGACAACTCCGTGGTGCCAAGTTCTTCAGGTTTTTGCGAGTCCTCTTTCGAAGTCAAAGGTTGCGAATCAAGAGAGTCATGTGGATCAGATTGCGGTGCTTTTGAAGAATCCAGTCTGTTTGATTTTCGGGTGAGTGGACCGGTGAATGTAGTTTCACCCATGGGACTCGCTGGCTTTCCCTCAACATACTTCTCAAGGGTTATGAAAGATTGCCGTCTGCTGTTGGATTTAGGCGGGGTACCTGATATCATATCAGAAGAACTCGAAACATTAGGGCTGGACGCCTCCAATCCTGTTTTCTCATGCCCACTCGCATCAACTGAGACGTCACTAGACGGTGTCTCAATCTTTTCTGAAATTTGGTTTTCGTCCTGTGTAGCTTTCTCCGGTGTTTCTCTGACCTCTGGTGTGGTGCCATCTTGGGGTGTTTTAACATCTGTGGTTGGTTCCTCAAGTGCCCCAACCTCCTTGGGGAACGGAAACAATTTTAGAACCAAATAATAAAGTTAATAAAAAGCATGCATGCAGTTCTTTTACAACATAAAGACCAAAAAAGCTTTCACCTCCAACTGAACCTTATCCTCTTCCTTAGGTTTATCCATTTCATCTGTTGTCAGTTTGTCTCTGAAAAGAAACGCTGATTAATAAAAGTACTACATTAAATACGGTTTAAATGGTAAGAGTTTAATACATACATAGAATCCTCCTGACTTTGAGTGTATTGTGTAAAGACTGTTGTGTCCATGGAGGCATCCAGATTATTGTACAGAGCAGGAATATCAGTCCTTAGGGTAAACAAATCATCAGAATTTAGCATTTTAAAATACATATATTATTAACACAGATCTAACAGAAAATCACACATACCTTTTGGTTCTTTTGACTTCTTTCTGATGTTCAGTCAGCACTCTTTCCTTTGTCTCTGGCGGAATAAAAACAAAATCTACGGATGCCTCTTCTTCAATAGCTTCACGTCTCTGGGGTCTAGGGGATCCAAAATCCAGCTTTATCTAGAAAGTAAACGTCGATAGATTTCAAGCTACAGCATTACAATACAAAAATATATATTTGATATGAATCATGCTTACAGATACAGGTTTTGTGGAAGAAACAGTGCCTCTCCCTCTCAGCGCTTCTGCCCTAGCCAGAAGAGAGTCCCTCTTTCCCACAGAGGTGACCTTCACACCGCTAATCTGAGGATCCATCTGAGAACTCTCACTCTAATCACAGATCATATGCCTTTAGTAAGTGGTCTTAAACCAACAGCTGGGAAAGAAACTTTTGAATGAAGAATATACTGGACACACCGTATTCTGTCCACTGAAATCATCAGGATTATCAACAGCTTCAAATCCAGGTAAAATCAAAGGAGTTTTCTGCTTGGCCTGACTTAAAACGACCCTTAAGTAAGGGTTCAGAAAAATCTTGTTACTTCACAAAGAAATTGGCATTCACCAAAATATTCAAAGTTTGCACTCAAAAACATACCTGAGAGGCTCGGAGTAAGTCAAGGTGACTGCATTTCCAAAGGTGGTATTCCAGAAGTGAGTGGCCACTGTGCGAATTTGCTTGATCTTGTGTGGAAAAAGCACACAAAGCAATGGCGACAACACCGTAAGCAGTTCGTCGTCGTGCAATGTCGAGTGTATCTGAAGGCACCCAAGCAAGTCTGAGGCCAGTTTCTCCAACTATACAACAAATAATACAGCAGTTGTCAAACAAACCGAACCAATTAAACTATAACATCAGATCCGATGATGATTTAGCTCTTACCTTGGGTCCTACTTTGACATCAGATGTTGAGTGTTCATCAAAACTTTTAATTTAAAGAAACATCCAGCGTTAGACAAGGGAAATAAAAGATGTCCAAAGTATTAAACAAGAGAAATATCAACACACCTCGAGTATTGTACATAGAGACGAGTGAGTGGTTGTGTGATAGTGGACAGCATCTCTTGTATGTGTGTGGGCAATGTGATATTGGTGAAAAGCATAGACATGATGCCAATGAGCGTCAAGGCAAGTCCATTTAAAACACCACCAGTAGCTTCTGCAGATGCTTCTAAGGGGTCCAGAGCTAAAAACGCATCTAAAGTCTGTATCAGAAGACTGTGGAAGGTGGAAAGATTGCCCAGAGATTTGCTTCTCTTCCGGACCCAGCTCAAGGGTGTCCGAGGAGCTATGGGTTAAGAAACAGACATAGTAAAACAATACCATTAAACAGCAAAGACAATAAAAGTTATGACTTAACTAAAAGCTTTACATTTCAGCTTCTGCTGGAACTGAGGGGTGTAAGGAGAAAAGTCCAGACTCTCTACTATGACCAGCAAGATATTTGCTAATGCATCCAGCACAAGCAGACTCTAAAAGAAAAAAATATATTATTACAAACATATTACTCCACACTTAAATGATAAATGTATGTTTTAAAATATTAATATGACAGTTGTAGCTCCCATACCTTCAAAGCCTCATTATCTAAAGAAGCAGAGATCTTGGCACATAGCTCTTCACAGCATACGTTTTCCTCCGCCGTAGCCACCAAAGCGGTGCATCGGGCGAAAGCCTTATAAAGCTTGGACCAGGTACTCATCATGCTCTTCTGCGTTGTCTTTTGACAAAAATAAGATGATTCATCATTAATTACACAATACAGCCCAAAAGAATTTGAATGAAAGCCAGATACTGACCTGGGGTAGGGCTGAACCAGGCAACAGGTGAATGACAGGGAACATCAAGGCACTGTAAATGGCACTGAAATTATGCTCCAAAGCATCACCTTGATTCACTTCATTGGTCTGCGTTGGAAATATTGATTTTGTTAAAAAAAAAAAAGCACTGAACTGAAACGATGATGGAAGAGATGAGGATTTTAGTGTGGTACCCGAGTTATGGTGTCAGTTAGAAGGTTAATAACAACACTCCACATCCTCCAGAGCTGTTTCTTGCTCTTAACAGTCACCGCGATCCCACTAAGTGCTCCTAAAACAGCCTCTCCAAAGGTCAAAGGGGATGTAGGACCACAAAAGCCACAGCTCACAAGAGTCTCCAGGGTTGAGAAAAACCTACAGGACAACAGAAAAATTTGCTGCACCTGAACAATATCTAACAATACTACGGAACCCATTTGGAACTGGATAGCAAGTTAGCAACCACCTGTAACTTATTATTGTGCTGCTGACTTGCTTTTGATTCTTAATCGATGCCTTCTACGTTCATTTACGTTACATGAAGGCATTATGAGACTTTCATTGTTATGCCCCACCAATGTGTTTTGAAGAAGATACATTTTTCAGAAAACTTTTGCTGTGGGCGTAATAAATCCAAGCCTGTCCTCACCTCTCATCTTCAAGAAACGCTGCAACCTGGCTATTGTTGAAGAAAAGCAGGATTAAGAAAAGTGCTGGTGTACCCTGGAAAAGATGTGAAAAAATCTATGAGATAATATATACATTTTCAATATTCAATGAGTAAAGAATACTCTTGTTTGCATGTGTTTATCGTTACTGATGCTGATACATCACCCAATGTTTAAGATTATAAACTAACATCACATTGGTTGTGAAAGACAACGGCAAAAACTACACATTCTAATTTTGGGGTCTTGTTTGAATTAAGCTCTAAAAGACCCACTGCATTTGATAATTGAATCCCTTAAAATATCATCTTTATCTTTATCATTGAAGTAGCATATGCTAAAGATTTTTCCCGTGATAATCATTTCTCCAAGCCTTCAAATGACTTAAATGTAACTCTACACCCTTTTTTCATTTAGTTTAAGGATTCATGAATAGGCCCATTAGTCCCCGCCTCCATTCAAGCTCATACCATTGATTATGGTACATAGATGCATCATTCGGCTCGTTTTTCACAAGCAGAAGTGAAATAGCAGCGATTGTTTCAATGCCGAGTCTATGCATCATCCTATTACTTCAATCTGTTAACGTGATTGGTTACAGGATTATATTGTCATATACAGAGTCAGTTTCAAACTGCATTTTTTTAACTATCTAATCTACTTAATACACAACATTGACATTGAAATAACATTAAAAACTAGATTTTTACCACAAGGGGACTTTAAATCAAAAATGCGTCACTTACGTTCAAAACATCCATGTTTGCAACTTGATAAGCTGCAGAACCCAGAACTTTCTGAGGTATTCCCTTTACTGCGGCTTCCAGCAAAAGCTAAAGCAAGCAGATAACAGGTTTCACCAACAGGTTAAGAAGCTGCAATTTTTTGCAGCGTTCTAATACATCTCACTGCAAACTTCAGATTTCTAACATTAGAAAACTTCACCATATACAAGACAGACAGATACAGACATCTCTCTATACAGCCAAACTAAACATCAGCTGAGTGACAATTGTAGAGGCAATGTTCATGGGTCATCTACACCATGAAGCGTCATCTTACCAGTGCACGGTCAGGTGGCAGAACATCTGAAGACAGGACGGCCTGGAGAGCCTGGAGAAGAAGAGTGAGGACCTCTGAACCCTGACGCTCTTTTTTATTTCCTATTGATGAATGTTGGGGATAGAAGCACTCTTAATTAACACACAGAATCCCAATCCATTGGATTCAAAGATCTGCAAGTATTCTTTCTTTTACGGCGAGTTAAACCATCCTACCTGATTCTATTGTTGTGCTGACAAAATGAATCAGATTGCTCCAAACAAGACTGAGAAGAGATTCTGTGAAGAGAAAAATCAGAAGCTGACAAACTGAACCTAATACTTTTACTGTTAAACACATTGAATTGTCATTTTTATTATGAAAACATGGTTCTTACATTGTGCATGGGGGTCAGGGAGATTAAAGCTAATATTACGATGTTTAAAGATGACAACTATCATAAAGTTAAAGGGAAAGTTCACCCAAACATATAAAATTGTGTTCATTTACTTAGCCTCGAGTTTTTCCAAATCTGTATAAATGTGTTAGTTCTGGTAACCACAGAAAATAATATTTGAGAGAATGACTCCCATAGTAGGAAAAATTGCAATGGGAGTCAAGTGCCCCAGAACAGTTTCCTTTCTTACATTCTTCAAAATATATTTTGTGTTCAACAGAACTAATAAATGTTTCCAACTGTGGTAGTCAATGGTGACCAAAAACTGTGTGGTTACAAGCATTTTTTCAAATATCTTGCTCTATGTTCATCTGAATAAAGAACTTCAAACAGCTGTGGAACAAATCAGGAAACGAAGACAGAATTTACATTTTTGGATGAACTGTTCCGTTAAGATTTAAATATAAAGATATTTTCTTCAAAAAGATCAAGAAAACAGAAGTTGAAGAAAACTAAGTCTTCAGCTCTTATATGAAGGTAACCATTACGATTTTTAATACCTGGAGCATGTTGTCCCACAGCACTGAAGCCCTCTTTGACCGCTGAGATGAGAGTAGTGGCATGTCTGTTAAAGTATGAGTGACTGGTGAAGAGCGGGTGCGTCAGGGGCTCTGAAAACACATTAAAAATCACTGACATCTGCTAGCCTAGCTAAACTTCACAAGAACATTTCATACCATCAGTTACAATAGGTGCGCTTCCTAAAATCATCGTTAACCAACTTTGGTCGAAAGTTCAGTTGTTCCAGCATAGTTCAACGATTCAAGTGTTTCCCAAAATTATGGTTACAACGATCAATCACAAGCACCACAGCAAAGTTATGTTGTTGGAACTACAGTTCTAGAGCATCATATTATTATTATGACATCTATTACATTATTACACGTAGACTTACATGAATCACACTTTTGAGCAAAGTAAGAAAGCAACAAGCAGTGCATTCTTCATCCATCATTCTCAATATATAGAGATTTAATTTTACATCTTTTAGTTTGTCAAGAAAATAGAAGTGCTGTTATTTTTTTAAGCGCTCATGCACTTGAGCTTAAGGGCTCTAGGACAGTGGTTCTCAAACTGTGGTACGCCTACCACTAGTGGTACTTGAAGAGACCCGGGGGCGCGTGACACGACAGAAAACTCTATATTTTAATTTACATTTCATGTTTTAAATTCAATTTCAAATGTTTAATACATGATTGATAAATACGGAATACATCTCAGCCTATGTGCAATTTTAAAATAGTTTGTGAATTACTGTTCATTTATCCTTGGTCGATGTAACTCCGGCATGTGAAGGGCAGCTCAAATACAGACCGGGTGCAGACAGGCGCTTGTGATTCCCTCTCTCTCCTCTGACCATCTGTGTGCAAATTAAGTTTCTTTTGTATTTCTGCACTTGAACCACTGTTGTTATTGCCGTTAAGTCCAACTTCAACACGCCGCGCATCTACTCAAGGTTAAATCAATGAAGCGACACATCGCTTTGACAAAAGCCGCTGGAGTTTAGTGCAAGATTAGGTTTGTTATATAGCTGTTTTCTTGATGTTTACTTGCCGTATTCAAATATTTATATAATGTGTTAAATATTCTTCACACATTGTTTGTCTTCAATATAACTTTGTAGTATTTCTGCAAGCTCCCACAGAGTTAGTAAATCTCTCATAAAAGTCATATACAGACCCCTGTTACTGTGCACTACAGAAAAGTGTTTTGTGTCCACGATTACGGCTGACTAACTTGAAAAAAGCATGTTCTTCAGTTTAAAAACAGCTGATATATAAATAAATGTTTTTATTAATAATACATTATATTAATCTGAGTCTCTATTCATGTTATTTTCTATGGCGGTCATTAGGTGGTACTTGGAACACCACATTTTTTAAAGGTGGTACTTGATTTGAAAAGTTTGAGAACCACTGGTCTAGGACCCTGGGGATCCCTGGGCGGATGATGTAAGAGGAAAAGTATCAATTACTTAAATATTGTGAAATAAATTATAATAGTAGTAAATTAATAAATCTAAGAAAAAAAAAATTCAGATGCAGCATACATTATTTGCAGCAATAATTTGACATTAAATCATATTACAGGAAATGCCAATGGTCATATTCTATCGCTGTTCTTCAAACCTTTAAAGGTATTTTCATGATAATAAAGTATATTTATAAGGATGATGTTTGACGAGTGATGCTTTTTCAAATGACTCGATCTCAGTGATTTTAGATCGAGCAGTACTTCATACTGATCAAAGAGCCGTAGTTCACATAAGAGCTGTGCATAAAACACAGAATTGATTTAGACATGTGTAATAAATAAATATATATATATATATATATATTAGTGGTGGGCCATAATCGGCGTTAACGAGCTGTGTTAACGTGACTCTTATCGGGCGATAAAAAAAAATGTCGCCGTAAATCTATTCTCAAAGTTGGGTTGGGAGCTGGGTCTATACTACGCAAGCTATGATGACTTTCACCTTGATATTTTAGCGCGGATGTATACCTAGCCGAATTGCACTGTAGGGGACGAGAACGAGTCTTCGAACCTGTATGCCGAATTTTAGCCAAAGTTCAAATTTTCCGTGCCTCCTCATTCGCGCCGCAAGTAGGTCTATTGCATCTTTGCATTGACTTAACAAGTAAATCACTCGCGCTCAACGCGTCATTCATGTTTGGTCTGAAAACAGCATAACGTTACTGTGAAATTACCATATGACGTGCTAACACGGATGAAGCTACGAAGACGCCGGGTTTGCTTCAGGGAAAATGTATTTTTAAGAAGCTTCCCAATGGAAACATCGACAAGACTAAGGTTGTTTGCACCTTGTGCAATGAGGAAGTGGTTTACTGTAGGAGTTCTAACAATCTCAAGTACAACCTAAACGCAAAGCATCCCTTAGCTAATGCAGAAGATGCCGGGCCAAGCACTGTCGTAGTGCAGGAGAAAAGTCGTCGTCAAACTACTATGTTTGAGTGCAACCGAGGCAAGCCCTTCAGCACAGCTCTATCAGCCAAGTTATCTACCTCTGCGTTACTGTACACCTCATCGATGCCAAGTGAGAAATTCACTCCTTCGCTTTAGGTAGGCTACATTATGTAATTTTAAATTCGGCAGAATTCAAATTAGCCATTTTAATCTAGATTAATCCCAAGATTACACTTAGATTAAAAAAATTAATCCATATCCGCCACTAATATTTATATATCGCCCTACATCGTACTATGGTGTTTAACCAGCAATTACTGTCATTGTTCGGGAAACGCAGTCCAGGTCAGCATAACAGATAACACTATTGATCAATAACTATCTACAACTGAAAATATAGTGCGTCAATTGTTTAAAATCAACAAAATCTATCTGCATGAATACCTAGGCTGAGCTGAAGATTTTCTTTAGCAGCTGTGACTGTGACTTCTGGACCCATGAACCAGTGCAGAAGCATCTCAAGCCCCAGGAGCTGAATGGAGCGGTATGACTGAGTTGCCTGCATACTGCTGTTCAGACTCATTCGAGGAGTACTGCCTGGCGTGCTACAAGATGGGATACCTGAAAAGAAATCCAAGTCAAGTCAAAGTTAAAGCACAAGGAGGAACTAGAATGAAATTTAAAAGAAATACTATAACCATTGTTGAGCAATCTGGGTTATTAAACACAGTTTCATGCATTCTGACTTCTCCACAATGTAACATGCTGGCTTCTCATGCTTCACATGGTCAACTTGTCAAAAACGAGTTGGATGTATGACATTGTATTTCTGTTCCCTAAATCAAATCCCCCAGTGAAGTTTTTTTCAAACATGAAATACCGTTACGTAACAACTTTTTTTAGTCCCTTATTGGGCAATTATGATGATATAGGTGCTCAAGATTAATGAGATTGCGCGTTCAAGCAGACCTTTAAAGATAACTACATTTCAATAATTCTGGACTTAATGTGTTCTGCTCTTTCAAACATATTTTCATTTATTATGTAAAGACTTTACGATTCAACACATCAGATGTACCTGTTTTAGGGGTGTTAGGAGTGCCATTGGTTGGGTTAGTGTTTCGAGCAGGTGTGACCAGGGACTGCAGTGGAGAATCTGGTAGTGTGCTATGCAGCAGCGGAATGCCAACCTGCGTGAGAAGATAATGGAAGAAATGAATGGAAAAATATTTTGCTCCTTAATACCAAAAGGAACAAACCCCTTCTGATGAGTAAATCTGCTAAACACATCTGGCAGGTTATAAAAAAATCACTCCGCTATTTACCTGCTCAAAATTTGCTGCCAGGTTTGGCCCAAGTTTGACCGCAAGATACCACCAAACCTCCAGTTTAGTGAGCACAAGAGCTTCGGTCCGGACATGGATGGAAATGAGTGGTTGCAAGAGCAGCTTCAGACGCTTACTGCTGCACAGAATATCTGCTCAAATTTTTTTTAAAAAGATTTATAACTTAATAAACCTGTGAATTTACATGAAAGTTATCAACCCTAACCCCAAAGTATATTAGAAATAAATACTTGCCTGGATTAAGGGCAAAATTGTCAATGAGGCTCTTCCAAGCAATGAAGGCAATCTTTTTAATATTAGGAGAGGAGCTTCGAAAACCCAACTCCTCCAAATATAGCAAAGAGTTAATGAAGGCACCCCCTTTGTGAAGCAACTGAAAAAAGAATTTACTTTAATGTAACCCTCGCAATCTCAGAAACTCAAACTGAAACCGTGATGCTTCAAAACGTCTTACCTTCCCCAGAAGTTTTACAAACAAAGGCCAGAGCTTCAGCATATTCGTCTCATTCTTCGAAGAAAACAGTTTCTGCATTTCAGGGATGAGCATCTAAAGGTCAAAAGCACGAGTTAGGATTGTTACTTGCAATATATATTCAGCCCAACATCAACCGTTTTTACAATATGAGAGATTGAAAGTCTGCACTTACAGAGGACATCATTGGCTCTACAATGGCAGCCACTTCCTGTTGTTTCTCCAGGAGAAGAGGCATGCCCATCTCAAGGGCTGCTGCCGCACGCAAACGCACTTTATTGGCAGAGTGAACAACCAGAGGAACAACCAGCTTGGCCCAGCACACGGCTCCAGCTGCCATCTGAGATGGGGCCTGTTCCAGTAACCTGCAGTTCATCACAAAACTCACCTATTAAATACTGACACATAAGCACGCCAATGCCTTAACTAGAGTATTTCAAACAAAAAGACAGAGCTAAAGTAGATAAAGAGAAAATGTCGACCTTATGATGACATTGAGTGACTCATGATCAATAAGGATTGACTGAACTTCTCGGGTCTGCATAGCCTCCAGGCTCTTGAGAATCTCTGGCGTCTGAAAGGTAAAAAGCAAACATTGTGAAATATTCTGAAAAACTAGAACATAAGAATAGAAGTGCATTTAATCTTTTTTTTTTTTTTTTAATGGACCTTGCAAGCTAAACATACCTTTTTAGCCACCACCTCTGCAGAGAAATTCTGTTTGGAGATTACCCATAATGCTCGGGTACATGTAAATTTCTCTTTAGACTTGACCACAACATTACAGAGTGTAGACAATACCTCTTCTGAAACATTTGCTGCAGCAAAAACAATACATATGAAAAAAAATGACAATACGTGACATTATTTTTGCATTCTAACAATCGTTTTTGTGTACCTGGGATAACAGAAACAATATGTGAGTGGAAGACACAGAAGCCCAACGCCTGGAGAGCGGCTTGACACAGCTCCTCATTCTCACTGGTGATGTGAACCTATAAACAAAAGAAAGTAAACAGCTGGATCTAAGAACATCCGGTTATTAAAACACAACCGCAAATGGATAGTTGACAAATAAACCATAGATGTGTTGTATAACCAAAAAAAGGCAAAAATAGAGATTCAGCTATATTTTACTTTATAAACAATATGATGTTAAGTTTGTTTTCTAATTTTCTGCTGTCACACCACACAAGTTTGATTTATTTGTCGACTACCCAACTACACAATTACATACACAAATAAAGTGACAATAATATGTGGCCACACTTACCAGAAGGACTTTACTAAGACGTGCAAAATGTTTTACGATTACAGGCAGAAACTGACGTCCCTCCTCTCCATTGAGACGGCTAGGAGAAAGAAAAGAAGCAACGATGATCAATGTAATTAACACGTTTAAAAGGTACCTTTCGACTGCTGCTTGTGAAAATATTCAACACGATCAAGTTTCAAGCAGGTTTTAGTCCTAACCAAACGCAACAGGAGGAACATACTAAAAATGGGGACTCATGCGGTCACCTCGCCTTTTCATGTTCAGCAGGGAAACCTCACACCTGATTAGGACAGTGACTTTGTATATGACAAGGGCCATACGGGCAGTTCACCACAGAGAAACTATCCACCCGTCCTGCCCACCAGACTCGGATGCCAAGGTAGGTGAGCACTTACTTTGCTATGGTGATGTAGGCATCTGTATGCTCCGACAGCCCAGCTGCATCATCTTCTAGACACTCCAGAAGTGGAAGGATGCTGGCACTAGATAGAGGCACTGCCGCCATCATCCTCACAACCTGCAGGACATCCAGACCCATTAACTCTGATGCAAAACATTGAAATGAAATACAAAGGGTGTAACATAACTTTTGAGATCTTAGGGAGCACTGTACTGTGAATTACACAGTCGACTTTGCTAAATAAATACATCCATAACGAAGTATCATATGTTATAAGTACATTTGTTACTATATTGATGTCTCATTGGTAGTATGATTGAGCTGGAGAAACTTATTGTGTCCAGGAACACCGTGTTCTCTTGCTTAACTAAAGGAAGCAAATGAGATCACGGAGTTAAGGAATGTTTCAACACAAAACTGATCTAAATTCAGTCATTACTGACAAGGCTGAAAGAGCAAATCAATTATGAATTCACTTAGGGAACAATAAAACCCAACATTCATCCTACATGTGGTGGTTTGGTGGCTAGCAAGGTAACGTACGCGAGAAGCTAATGACAATACACAATCCGTTATCATAAAACACAGCGATTCAAATGATTGTGGGAATATAATGAACTCGCATTAAAACACACAGATGTTCGCAGTGATGCACCCTGGGTGTATATTGGACAAAAGACCAGTTTATCGATACCATTTCGTGGCTACCGTACAAACGTGTCGAGCACACAACTCAAAACATGCGGGCAGATCGAGTACAACAATCGCAGAGATCAACGCTTGTGATTTATTGAAAACATGGCGTCTATTGAGTTTTAAATCAATTTAAAAGAAGCTTGGCCCTACAAAGACTCCAGAGTTAGCGAGCTAGTTACCCTCATCGTATTACCCACCCAGCCCCCTAAACGCACTTATCAACAGGCATAACGTGCTGACTCTCTCACCTTACGGCTGCAGACAGTTATCAACAAATAAAGTCGATATCATCAACACAGGCTCTGTATTAGATAATCGGAGAAGGGTTTTATCTAAATCGCAGCGTTGATCGAGGTTGTTGCTGTGTACGTCCACTCCTCACTCCCCGCGAAAATGCTGGCGCCAAACACACTACGCGCTGCGAACGTCACCTTCAACCCCACGTAATCTCCGCCCACTCATGAATTATTCATTAACTGAATACTTGGTGATTGTGAATTAGAACATTTTGAGTAGTTTTTCAAATGTTTATTCATTTATGCTCACCAATGGCAGAAATGTTCAACAACCGTTACAATATGCAAGAAAATATATAAAGTCCTCTTAAAATCAAAACGAGACTATTTGTGGGCATTTATGCTAATTGCGAAATTAAACTAAACACATCTATGACTTCTTAAAAATGTTGAATAAAATAATCATGCGCCCCTTGCACCGCACGTGGTACATTATGCAAATTGCTGTCCAAATGTGATTGTGCTCCAAACCTTCAATGTTCTTCCTCTAAACCCACCTGCCACTGAACAACAAAAAACATTCTTAAAGATAATAGGTGTTTATTAAAAAAAGGACAGAACCATTAAAACACATCAATACTTCTGTTTCAGTTAAAAAGTACAGACAGAAAGAAAAAAATTATGCACTTTTAAAGCAATTTTCATGGAGTATATCTTATCTAAATCTGAGACAAATATCTTATTACAGAGAGATGGACAAGCCAGATGCTACAGATTTAACAATTCAAAGAAAACTACAAATGTTATTGTTATTTTTATTTTTGCACCGTAGGTTAGGAAAGCAAAAATGACATTTGGTCACAATTGAAATTAAAACATTTGATATTGTTCCAAAATTGAGTCATTCTTACAACTTATTTACATAGTGTGATGTTTTTCTTTACATTGTGTGCATTTGGGGATTTTTTTATAAAACAAAAGGTTCCATTAACAATGTCAAAAGGAATGCACAAACTTAGAAGCTAAAAAAAACTTTTACTTTGAATATCTCAAAACTTCTCAGAACACAGAACCGAATAGTTCCAAGATACTGGTTTGTAAAAAGTAGTTGGTTTGGTTTATTAAACATCTAGGGGTCAGCAGGAATCGTCAGAGAAGAGTTCATAGCGATGTACTGCAGCTGAAAGCCTCCAGCCGTCACGGAGGAATCAGAGAGGAATTTCAGCGTCATCACGTTTCCTGAACAATAGACAAAGTGTTGATCAAGTTGATTTTTATATGCAGCAGTTCTGATAAAGTATGCATTTACACATATATTCAATCACCCTGATGAAAAAATGGGTTCCAAGAAAAACAGACTTGGATTTACTGGTCTAAATAAACATGATATATTAATAATGACATGACTATAATGATTTAAACTAAAATGACTTTAGCACACACCTGTACTTATGATGTCTTCTGGAAGTTCATCGCCACAGTATCTATTCAGCAAAGACAGAATTTTTTCAAATATTTACAAAGCCAATTTATTTGAAAGCAAATAATATGAAACAATCAATGAATGGGAGAGCTATCATTTACACACCTTCCAACAAAGCCTGAAATATCATCATAGCTGTCAAAGATCTCCAAATAATCACTAAGGCAAGACGTGTCATCCTCAATGTCAAACTCAAGGAAGTGAAGGCGGATCCTTTGACCATAGCGTACACGAATGTGCCAGTTGCAAGTTTGCTCATCCTGGTAGTTGTCTGGGAAACCGGGTGAGGTGAAAACCTTCTGCTGATCTGTGTGCACTCCTCCACACTCTTTTGCTGTACATAAAACAGTCCAAGAGAAATTTTTAGTATTAACATTAACAATAACCCAGCATTTGACTGTATAATGTCTGTGTAAGTGAGTTCACTCAAAAATATTTTTTCGTCATTATTGAATCAACCTCATGTTGCTCAAAATGTGTATATGACTCTTACTTCAGTTGAATACAAAAGTAGATAACTGAGAAATGTCTCAATGGTTATGTCCATACAGTGGAAGTCAATGGGGGCCAATGTTATTTGGTTACAAACATTTTTCAAAATCTTCTGTGTTATGCAGAAAAGAAAAAGCTTTGAAACGACATGTCAGGGAGGTAAATGATGCGATAATGCTCGTTTTTGGGTGAATTATCCCTTTGACATAGTATAATGGAACTAATAAAAATAATAACATAATCACTAATGGTTTATCAACCATTAAGATTTATGATCTACCTAGAGTATTTCATCAATTACATAAATGTAGAGATGAATACTTCATGAATAAATCGGAAAAAGCGCCCAAGAGGAAATGAGTCTTATGGGTACACAGACATGACAAATCCACACTCATGTCTGAGGTTTGAAGGAGTGCTTAATCATGAATGAGGTAGTGACATGGTACCACAGAGTAGATTAAAGACAACAGTAAAGTTCTGACCATAACTGTAACAATCATTCACACTTTGTTTTGCATGTCTCTTATTTGAAAGTAAAACATAAACAAATATTATTTTATATCAATGTCTAATACAGCTTCACATCCACCTTACATTGAATATTTGTAATGTGCCTTCACTGCCAACTCAGATTCTCCAGCCTTTCACAAGCTACAAAAACACATTATAAATCGTGGAAAGAGAGGCAATTAAAACTCTGGTCTCTGGTGGTGCATTTATTTCCATCTCTGGACACTCATTTACGAGCTACTTGGCTCTCCTGTTTTTGCCAAGTGGTTGATATCCTCATGACTACATCATATTGACCCTGGTACAACATTTAAATCAACCAATCAGATTTCAGAAATAAGTTTGCAGTTTATTTTAAGTTTAATCTTCAAACCAGGATTTAGTGCTTCTAGACCATTGTTTTTCACTTATCATTTCCCTCTGATTTAGGGGTAAGTTAGGGTAAGGGTTTGATATGGGTTTAGGTTTTATTTATAAAAATGTTGTCCTGAGGACATCAACCACTTGGCAAAATCAGGTCGAGCCATTTTTTCTGGTGGAGATCTTCAAAGAATTTCTTAAAAGCATCTTTAAACTCCTGATTTGTGTGACTTCTTTGACAAAACAGCTTTTGATTACAGATCTCTCAGCAGATGGCTAAAATCCACACAGGATTGTCTAACTCCCATTTTAACTCACCCTCGAGGTTGTAGCAATAGGCATCCCATCTCTCGCTTTTGTTGAGCCGGTATCCGTAGTCAATTACACCGACCTTTCCGAATCCACAATTGGTGCCGGGTTTAACGATAGGATATCCTACACGCCCTTTATCTAACCATCCAGCAGCACACACATGGAACCCTTCAAGAGAGTAACAATTTAACAGAAGTTAATTCGCTTTTCTCACTTAACAAATATGAATAATATACACAGGTCTGGTCAACATATAACATTTTTTCATGAAAATAGATAATGGAATAAACCTAGCTGCCTATTTTGGGGGTACAAATAGTAGACCCTGGTATTCAGAAAACTAAAGAAAGCATGGTAGACCTCCTGCATGTTCCCATTGCATATCAGAGCCAATGTCTGGATCGAATCTACCATTTATGCAAAGGAAAGAGGCGGTCATTTGTCCGGGAAACAGGTGTTACCATTCAAACAACACATAGTTTTATGGGTGAGCACTAAGTCTGGTTTATTATCGTGCTTATATTATGTGTAGTAATGTATGAATCCCAGTTGATGGTTAGCTTTTCAGTATCTGTTTGATTAGTATGCTTGCTGACTGATTCATGTGTGTTTCAAAATTGCCACTTTGTATATAATGATGCCCAGCCTTCAATACTTATGCTCTGGACAAGACCATCCACTCCCGTTGGTACGTGAGCAGATGTTCAAATGTCACACAAACCAATTATGCGAGCAGCGTCCAGTTGACGATGCGTAGCAAGCGCCCCCCCTTCAAATCCACACACAGCCTTCGCCTCTCTATACGTCAGTTGGTATCTTCCTTTGCGAGACTCGCGGTGATAAACTCCAGCTGCTTGCTCTGTAGAGAGAAGATGCATCTAATGTTTAAGAACTTATGTGAAGTGTCTCTGCTCGATGCCCCTGAACATAGATTCTACCTGTTTACCTCATAAAACAGAAAGCCAAAGTCTTAAAAGCTAAAGCTTGTTAAACAACGTAGATGATTCACAGTGCAGGACATTTTAAATACACAGGGGACTGTCGCAATAGTAGTTGCTGTTAGTAAAATTACTAAAGCAGATGAAGCACAGTTTTTGCCCCCTGTAGCTTTGGAAGTCGGTCTAGTGCTCGCAGAACATTGTGGAGCTTTGTTGTTGTTTTTAAGCACGCATGAATAACCCTAAAGAAGTTGGATCTCAACCCAAATGAGTTATAAGCCAATGTTTTTATTGTGTTGGACTCAACTACAGTATCCTGAAAAGACTGGAACTATTTGTGAGCTCCAGATACATGTTCGAAAGAATAGGACTCATATGAAACAAATAATAAACTAATTCCGTGTTTAGGTTGAAATAGCTCACTTAAGTGTTTTCAGATGTGCGGTGGTGGGCAAACATTACATTTGGTTATTCATCTAAAAGGACCTAAAGCATTTGAAACAATGTAACCCCATGCAGCCATAGGGAAAATTGCCTCTAAGTTTTTCTCTTATCAGACCTCTTGAAGTCTTCACAAATCCATGCCATGTTCACAGTGTCTGTACCTGAAGTAATTTCCCTCTTTCAACGGAGTGCCCCCAGAGACTGGACTGTCTCCATTTACCAATAAATAGGCCTTTCTCATTTCTAAGTGTCCTGAATGCAAACAAACATGTCTTCACCGTGCTATAGTGTATAACAACAAGCATAACTATTTTAGGCAGTTAATAAAAAGTGTTTTAAAACAGTAAGAAAGAAAGAAAGAAAGATAGATAGAAAGAAAAATAGAAAGTTTATCTCTCTCTACAGTATATAACATTATTTTGTTAATTCTTCTAGCTAATAAGACAACCAATGAGAACACCTAGGATATAACAAAATAAATACCAAGCAGTAAGAAAGACAGGAAGAAAGAAAGAAAAAAAGAAAGAAAGATAGAACGATAGAAAGTAAAGGATAAAAGAATGAAAGAAAGAAAGAAAGAAAGAGAGAAAGAGAGAGAGAGAGAGAGAGAGAGAAAGAAAGAGAGAAAGAAAGAAAGAAAGTCTATCTCTCTCTAAAGTATATAACGTTATTCTGTTAATTCTTCTGGCTAATAATCCAACCAATGAGAACACATATAATAATAAAAATAAATACCAAGCCGTAAGAAAGAAAGAAAGAAAGAAAAAAAGATAGAAACAAAGAAAGAAAGAAGGAAAGAAGGAAAGAGGGAAAGAAGGAAAGAAGGAAAGAAGGAAAGAAAGAAAGTCTATGTCTACAGTATATAACGTTATTCTGTTAATTCTTCTAACTAATAAGACAACCAATGAGAACACATATAATAATAAAATAAATACCAAGCCAGATGGAGTTGTGCAATATTCCATTTTTGTAACCCCAAGCTTCGGTCTCCTTAAGGACAAATGCGACTGCGAATACAGCGTGTAACACATGCATGTCTCTGATCGTATCGCGATATCGATCAAACAGATGTTAGAGAAGCTGTCGCCACAGCATGGAATGAACTCAACTGCTTTCAACATATCTCACAAACCGAGTTTAAATGCTTCCCCGCCTACTGTTACGTGTGGTCTGACGTGTGATGGACTACTATACCAGTAAATGATACCAGTTGCGCTTACGGGTGAAATGAGGCTGAGTCACTGTGTTCACTGTCTGCGGTGTCGACTCTCAACAAACTACACGAATTTTCATCTTAAAACCTCTGGACACGCTACACACGATTGTTTCATTATAATGAGAGAAGGCTGGGATAGAATTACCTTATACAAATTTCCCCTAAGTAATAGAAAAAGATTTTCACATGAAAAATAAAAAAATGTATAAAAAAATTAATGAAAATAATTTGCATTATTAATAGTGCTGGAAAAGTCACTTTAAGGCGATAGTTCCTCAAAAATGAAAATTATGTCATGATTTCTATCATTTCTT
Source organism: Triplophysa tibetana (assembly GCA_008369825.1). Lineage (NCBI taxonomy): Eukaryota > Metazoa > Chordata > Actinopteri > Cypriniformes > Nemacheilidae > Triplophysa > Triplophysa tibetana. The sequence continues at coordinate 14,191,192 of CM017902.1, forward strand.
TGTTCTGATGAACACAATGAAAGATATTTGGAAGAATATTATTAGCAACTGACATTTCTGGGGAATAATTTACAATGGTGGGAAAAATAAGTGTGTTTGTGTGTATATATATATACATATTCATATATATACTTTGAAGAGTTTTGTTTCAAAATGAGATAAAAAAACATGTTTTTTTTACGATGTAGTCATGTTTTTTTTATTATTTTATTGTGTTAGTTTGCTGTATTTTTGTGAGACAGACAACTGTATGATTTAAATGACAGAAGCCTTACAGTAAGTAGTACAGACGAACAGTGCAAAGTACAAAATGACAGACTGGTCAAAAAACGACAATTTACGTTATACACATACGGACAGTATATAGACAATATATACACATTAGACGTTGAACATACACATTAAATATGCAGGTGTACACATGAACGTGTATAATGGATCAACCAAATAGGAAGGTTACTTTTAAAATGTATTTCACTACAGATTGCAAAATACATTAGGTAAAAAGATATTTGTAACGTATTTTGTTAGTTTACACAAGTTCTGTAACTTAATCTAAATACTTTAGAATACTTAAGAATCCTGATTAGGTGAGTAACACAATGGGATCACCAAACAGAGGACTTGGTTTTTCTATACATTTTATTTTAAACAAGATTAGTTCTCCACAATATATCTTAAAGCAAAAAACCACACAACAAAAAAGAAAAGAAAAAATGTTGATGCTCAAAATTGCAGCACAATGAAGTGCTGAGGTGTGTAAACCTTTTTGAATTGGAGGCAAAATGTCTTCTGGGAGAGGTGGTTATATATGCTTAATGTGAAGAACTAAATGATTTTTTATCTATAAACAAATGAAAAAATCTTTAGACAATATCCTGTTAAAACATTTTCATCCCCTTCACTAAATTCTGAATTGTGATTCCATCACTAAATGAAAAATGTAAATTTTGTTTATTCAGAATTGAGAGATTTAAACTCGATTATGAAATCAGAATTGCATGAAAAACTCACAATTGCGAGCTAGAAATTTTGACATTTGTACAGTTAGTCTATTTCATGAATTTCTGACGTTGAAACTATTTAACAATTCAAACGTTTTTTCTAAAGCTCACAATTTTAAGAAAAAAGTCAGTGCTTTTTCTCTCATTGGACTGACAGATGCAAGTGTGAGTGTCTCTCACAATTCTAAAAAAATAAATCAGATTTTGAGTTATAAACTCAATTTATAGACATTAAGATGTCCATTTTTTATGGGGCAATTTGCATAAATTGGCTCAAATTGTGTAATGGAGTATATAAAAACGTCTATTGCGTGAAATAGCTTATTCAGAGCAGTACTAAATAAAATTAATATGCAATCTCTATGAACCCAGATCCCTCTTATTTTTGTAGAATTATACCAATTTGGCATATTCTACAAGGGGCATAAAAATGAGCAAAACTGTAGTTTGGGGTGCTTTTGCAGAATTTCAGAGTGAGAAAATCACTGGTTGCTGTTTACATTAATTGATATACCGTTACAGTTGATATAAAGTTTCATTTAAATAAATGGCCATAGAAATTCCAATTAATCACTAGGGTTATCTAAAATACTTTTCGAATGTAACTGTAATTTTATAACAACCAGTTAAAAAGTAACTGTAATGATATACAGTTACTCAATTTTTTTATTTAAATACATACCCAAGTTTCATGTATTTCGTCACTTCCCACCCCTTGATATAGGTTTGTGAGTTTGCTAATGGATGGTTATTGCATTAGGTGCAATGCATGATGCATTATAGTCCATGAAACTGTAGTGCATTGTATACAAGTGTCAGCTTGTGGAGTGAATCAGTTTTTGATATTGAGCAGTCTAATAGCCTGAGGGAAAAAGCTGTCCTTCAGCCAGTTTGTGCAGGACGGGATGCGCCATTATCGTCTGCCCGAAGAAAGCGAGGAAAGCAGCCTGTGATTCGGGTGGCTGAGATCACTTATGATCTTCCTTGCTTTCCTCATACACCGCCTGGTGTAGATTTCTTCCAAAGATGGAAGACCATCTTCCACAACGCAACAGGTTGTTTGCACAACCTCTGCAGTGCTTTGCGGTTGCCGGCGGTGTTGTTTCTATACCAGGCGGTAATGCATCCAGCTAGGATGCTCTCAACTGTGCTGGTATAAAAGGTTCTGGTGATTTTTGGGCTCATCCCAAACTTTCTCAGGTGATTGAGCAAAATGAGGTGCTAGGCAAGAACCCCCTAGGCACCCTGAACTCCCAGATCCTCAGTTTCCCTTCCATCTCTACTGCTACAACAACGGCCGCCGTCCCTGAGCCAGAACCCCCTAGGCCCCCTGAACTCCCAGATCCTCCTTGCTGCCGCCGATTCCCCTTACTGGGAGCATCGTCTTGGAGACTTCCTGTCCCGTCCTGTCCCTGTACTAGCCTCATGGTTCCGTCTGTCTCCTTGCCTGTTTTCTCCTGTGTTCCCCAATGGACTTTCCCATCAAGTCCCAGGCTCCCGCACTTGTCCCCTTTAGTACTCATCGCAGCTGCCCGTCATCAGACTCATAACTGGACGCTATATATACTCAGCCTGATTCATGTTTCTTTGTCTCGTCTTAATTGTAGTATAGAAATGAATATTATGGGCTCCCGATCGTTTTGGGTGTTTTCATTTAAGTGTTTCCTGTTCAGTGCTTAGTGTCATCAGTGTTTCCTTGGACGTTCCAGTACAATATATATTCTGTAATTTATTTGTAGGGTATGTGGGAAATACTGCCCTTTTTAACCTTAAATCGTGTATACACATCGCATTACATCCAAAACAAACGATAATATTAATTTTAGCCATGTGATAGGACCCCTTTGAATGCACTGAAAGTTGATAAGGTGCCTGCAAAGTTTTCTTTTTAATAAATGTAATAAAATTAGATTTGTCTATATTGCCGTTTTCTTTTGAAACCAATAGACTGTTGTTTGACAGTCAAATTACCTGACTTGTCCTCTCTTTTAAATTCTTGTATAACATTTTATTGATTCTCTTTTTTAGACAACACAGACAATAAAGAGTAATTACTAGCAGATTTCACCAAATAAAAGGTGTTAAATCACCCACTCTTTTTCCATAGACTTGCACATTAAATGCATTTTTAAACAGTAAATTTAATTCCCTTTAACTGGCCTTGTGGTTTCATGCAAGTTACTCAAATACAAAGTCTGTAAGCCATGCACACCCTCAAAGAAAGTGGACACATCATAATCACTGCCAAAGAAAAGTCCCGGACAGTCTATTGTAATGATGGGGTGAGTATGATGTATAGTATTAATAATGGCTCATATACTTATTAGACAGGCTAATGGTGTAATAGTTATAGTTACCATTATTGGATTAGCCATTGAATCTTAAAAACAAAGACTACCCAGTCCTACAGTCCTCATTCAGATTCAAAGCACCAGTGTTTTAGTACATGTCTGAGGTTGTAATTCTCTGAATGGGTACAAGGTTGTCAAAACAAAGAAAAATAAATCCAGCTGAGGTGGGAGAGATTTTTATCATAATTCTGTTGATCCGGTAAAAACTATTATTCGTTGTTTTCCCCCTGCGTATACTAATGTGTGTCCAATTATAATATTGGAGCCTGTTTTTAGAATAAGGCCTGTTACTTATTCTGATGTTATGAGAACAATTAGATCTCTTAAATCATCCAGAGGAAAAGATAAATATGGCATGGATATTGTTATGATTAAAGGGTATTGTTAAATTAAACCTATCACCAAAGTTATTAAGATTCAGTTTCTCAGGGAAAATTCCGAAAGTGTTTGGAAGTCGGCTAATGTTGTTCCAATATTCAAAAGTGGAGATCCCCTTTCTGTTGATAATTATAGGCCAATTAGTATTTTACACACTGTTTCTAAGGTTAAGGAGAAACTAATTGCAGAACAGATTAGCAGTTACTTGAGTAGAAGTTAATTTTCATTGCATCCAAGGCAGTTTGGTTTTAGAGCAAAATACTCAAACTGCCAATTTTTTAGAAATTATTAAAACTTTCTTAAAATAAGGTGATGCAGTTGGAGCAGTGTAACTTGATTTAAAGAAAGCCATTGAAACCGTTAATTAGGGAATCCTTATGTCTATGTTATCTTGTTTTAATTACTCATCACCAGTGTTGTATAAAGTACTAGAAAGCAATACTTGAGTAAAAGTACAAGTATCGTACTAGAAAAAGAATTTGGTAGAAGTGAAAGTTACCTTTTACAATAGTACTTAAGTAAAAGTCTTAAAGAATCTGATATATACTGTACTTAAGTATCAAAAGTAATTTTCTGATATTTCATGTACTTAAGTATTTGAAGTAAAAGTACTTTTTTTTTTAAAGCAAGCGGTTAGAACTTTGATTGTGAACTTTATTGTGGCTTTCTTATAGTAACGCATGAAGCATATTCAGGGTATCTTCTTAATCTCACTCTCACAAAATCAGTCTTTTCCAGGACTTTTCAGGCACAATTCTATTAAGTTCAAAAAACAAACAGCATATTTTTGAGCAGACATCAAAGAAAGAAAAAAAACAGAAACAGAAATGTCACTTTTGTATGAACTAAAAATGTAAATTGAATATAAATAATAACATTTCTTTCAAACAAAAAAAAGAAGAACTTTTTGGTCATGTGGTATGAGCATTTGTAGGGGTTACTCCCCAGCTCGCTAGCACATGCACGTGCGCACGCACGCACGCTCGATGTGCTTCTTCAGGTTGGACGGGGAGTTTTTAAATGCTACATTTTCAGTTACTTTCGGTAGGCATAAGAGGCACTTCATCCGGTAGGAAGAATATTTCACTCCAATCTACAGAAACATTTCTTGCAAATTGAAATACGGCCACGGATGTATAACGTTATCTTCACCCTGTTCACTACTATCGTCGGGGTTGTCGTCTAAGATAACGGGAGGTAAAGTAGGTGCTTCCATGGCGCCGGCGGTTTCAGTTGTGCTTCCTCCGCCTTTGGCAACAAATAAGCATTACGCTGAAATAGAGCGTGCGGAGCGTGCCTAATGCAATCTAGGAGAAGGGATTCGCCAAACCTCCCTTATTGCAGTCGCACACATTTCTTTCTCTGATTATTTTAGTAACGAGTAACGAAGATGCTTAGTGGAAATGTATCGGAGTAAAAGTATACATTTTATCTAGGAAAAGTAGTGGAGTAAAAGTGAAAGTTGACTTAATTTAAATAGCGAAGTAAAGTACAGATACGTGAAATTTCTACTTAAGTACAGTAACGAAGTATTTGTACTCCGTTACATTACAACACTGCTCATCACATACACTTAACTGAATAGAGTCATATCTATCAGATAGATTTCAGTGTGTTAGGGTACAAAATCACGTATCCAATGACTTGGGTACATCTGCTGTTCCACATGTATATAAATGAAAGCTCTCGCGCAAGTTCTATCAGGAAGACTCCTCACATCATAATTAATTACCAGTTAGCCTATCATCCCTCAGCACGTAGTATATGAGGATGGTACTTACCCTCTCTTTCGTTCGCAGAAACTATCGCATATGTGAAACCTCCATCCTCCCCACCACCACCACCAGGTCAGGGTCCCGTCCTCAATCCGGGGGTAGGCTCCGCCCCTGCCTTATCTTCAGGCAGGAACATCGGAACCATATTCCATGATTCATTCATTGGACGGGACCTATGCCCAAAGAACTATTATATTATGTTTAATAAATATCATCTATCGTTCTATGTTTCCTGAGTCTTTCTGATAGAAATGATTCTCATCTTGTATATCCTGGAAATAAAATACAAATGTACGCGGACGATACAGCAATTTATATACATGTTAATAGGTCACAAATTAACTTATGAATACTATGCTAAATGTGTCGCTATGGCTACAAGAGAATGGCTTACAACTAAATGTGTCAAAAACAGTATGCATGTTTTTCTCTAAGTTTAAAAGTATTACTAAAGAGCCGAATGTTTACATGTTTACCCCATCAGGGGTGAGGCTGCAGGTAGTGCCTCAATATAAATATCTGGGAATACTGATTGATTCTATATGTATCCTATGGTTATTTCTCACATGACTTACTGTTTCACTAGCTGGTCTCAGGTGAGATCAGTGACTCTTAAACCCTAGAGTCCCTTAACAAATGTATACTTAAAGTCTTCGATAAGAAATCGCTACATTATCATTATTGTTCAATACTAAAAAAGTTGAATTTGTTAAATTTGGAAAACAAGATCAAGTATGCAAATGTATGCTTACCACTTACACAAAGTTAATTTAGTCAGTCTTTCCTTTTTCTGTAAAAGCTAAACGAGAATTGAATACTATTCTCACAACTATAAGGGATTTAAATACAAATGTTCAATTCAAGAATTGGTTAATTAGTACTCAGATTTTTCAACACGAGAATCGTATATCTGCGAGGCATCCCATTATTTGTAATTTGTTTGCATTGTTTTATAATTGACCCTATTTTGTTTTCATTAGACTACTGTATGATTTGTATTGTGTAATTATAAAATGTTCTAGTATGTATTTTTAATGAAATGTTCTTTAGGGTGACATGAACCATCTTGTCCAGGGACTACGGTCTAAAATAGTTTTTGGCTAATTCTGGTACATTTACAGGAATGTTTTATTAATGTCCCTGTTAACTAAACAAAATCAAAATATATAAAAAAATCGGTTGTGTGCTGTTCAGTCATGTTTTTGACTTATCAACGGAGAAATAGCCTTCAGCGTCACAGATTTAACCTGCACATGCTTGTACACTATATCTATATCTCAAATGCACATACACCAGCAATGGGAGAAAAAGCAAACTCTCAGTTTCCAGCTCACATGTGACACATGCATCCATTGTGTCCTGTTTAACTTCGTGTTCTGAAAGAGAGCTGTGCTAGAGACTCCTTTTCTCCCACGTATTTACAGTTTTGTCCACTGAAAGTAATTCCATGACTTAATATCCTCTTAGTCTTCACCAAACTGAGGTGGTATGAGACCACAAAGACACACCCACCAAATATGCATAGGCTGTCTCATTCTTCAAGTATGTGAGTCACTTAGGACCCCATCTCATCTGATTTTAAATAATTTTAAATTAATCATACAGTTAATCATGTACTCATGTTTAAAGATTTTTGCAGTGGTTCTTGCAATACAATATAATTTCATTGTAGGTCTTGTGTACCCCTTTAGAAGACGTAGAATATAGCAAATATAGCTTTAAGTGCCATATATAAATGTTGTTGTATAATGAGATCATTTATTCTTTCGTTTTTACATTTAAAGGAGTAAGTCGTTTTTTAAGACCGTGGACAATTCTTCAATCCAGTAGATGGTGCTATAATAAATAAATCCGTCAATATTTAAAAATACTTTTGAAAACGTTTCTCCAACAGGGGGAGATATTAACTAAATTAAAAGATATCTCTCACAAACTGCTTACTACCCCGGTAACCTTTGGTTGAAGGATAAATCTCTTGTTATGGTAACAGTCTGTATTTAAATAAAAAGTTGAACTAGTTTTCAACTTGTTTATATTAATACCCCATGTATTAAGGTGATATAAAAACACAAAAATGCATTACAAGTGTTTGATAGATTCACAAAAATGTACAATATGAAAAGTTCAACCCTGGCCACTCAAGAATACAACTAACTTTTTATCATGAGAAATATCAAAGATATTGGAAACAAATCAAATTGGCCATGAATTATTTTTACTGATATGGAACAGCTGCAAGAACACAAACTCTAAATGACGACAGCAGAAAATAGTCTGGGCAGATTTCACAGAGGATATACTTTGTCATCCAGTAAAGTTTGAATTATTATTTTTTAACTCCGAGTAATACATATTTTATGTGTAAACCAACATGAATTTTATACTTATGTTACACAGCTGGGAAAATTTACTTACTGACAGCCTCAGACCATCTAGTATTTCATTTAGTCTTTTTCCTAAAATGAAATTGAATTATTACTGAATACTCATCATTCTCACCTTACCTCATGCTTTGCTCTGAAAAAGTCAGCCATTCAATAAAATAAATGTCTGCAACAACATGAGGGTCACTAGATGATGAAAGACTTTTTGTTTAACACATACATGTAATGAACATTTTACTTAAAATATTTTTGCATAGTATATCCAGAGCTTACAGTCTGAAACTAATGAATACAGTGTCCGGCACATCTGTTGCCGTTCAGCTGCTAAACATTACAGCCCTGCCAGCAAACAACTAACACCCAAACCTACTTTCTGCGTTTGTGTGAAGAATGTTGCCCTCTCCCCTGTGTGTATGACTTCACATCTTTCTGAAGATTCCTCTGAAACTTGTTCCAGAGGAAAAGAGTATTTCAGTTTTATGTAAACCAAACTCAAAATGTGTGTGACTTGAGATCATGGAAATGGTGACAGTGTGGCGCAGTGCTTTTTTTTATTCTAATGTTCTGTGTGGGCTTTTATATTTTTGATAAAATAACTGTAACTGTTTGTCTGGACAGAAAGGAAACAGTCATTATGTACATATGTTATAAGCTTATAATGCTTTTTAAGCCATTTTAAATTCACCCACAGGTCATTCAAAGCCTGTATGAATTTCTTTCTTCTGTAGAACAATAAAGACATTTTAAAGAATGTTGGTAACTGGACAACATTGGCTCCAGTATGCTCAAAATCAGTGACAAATCCCAAATTATAATTGTTGGTGAATGACAGAAAAAAGGTCTTACAATGAACAAGAGTGAATAAAGAATGACTAAAGCTAATTGTTGGTAAACTCCCTTTAAGACCAGTTTTATGTCTTTATTGACAGTAGAACCACTAGACATGGCAAAACATCCTTTTAAAGATATCTTAGCACAGTCTTTTGTGGTTCAACAGTAAAGCAGAACTAAAATTACATTCGTTTTTTGCAAGGAGTTGCTCCTGGTGACAAAATTCTAAGGAAATTCTTAGAAATGTGGCCGTTTCCGCTTAAAATTACAGAAAAGTAGTAAAGATAAAAGTAATTCATACTGCATCTTAACCCTTAAAAGAGCTCTCAAGGTCCAAAATTGTTAGGAGTTGGGAGGAGGAATTCTGAGAGGTTTAAAAGTTTCTTTAGCAGCAGAGGAAAAGGACAAAACTCATTCGACTTTGCAGTGATCGTGTGTGTGACAGATCTTATTAGAGACACGCTAACATCTCGACATGCACCAGAAGTAGAGGCAATCACTAAATAAACATATTCGGCAACTGGACCAAATGGTTCGGTCTCAATCTTCTGTAAGTAAAGTGAACAAACGAAGAATTACAGCACTTTCAGAACATTATTGTGTTTCTGTTCATTTCCTTTCAAATACGTTTAGTATGACATTAACAGGATGGTTAAATAAAAAATATTAATATAAATATACTGTGCATAAATATATACATACATGCACACACACACACACACACACACACACACACACACACACCGTGTGGTGAAACAGGACAAGTTACACCTGCAATTTGAAACACAACTTGTACTTCAAACAAAACTTTTTTTTTATTTTCTTCTTGGGCAACCAACCAATCAGTCTTCAAAAGAATGTGTCATACATAGCAACCAGGTAAGCCCCGCCTCCTCACTTAGATTTTCCTTTCTCAAAGTTCCTCTCAGATTGGCTCTGAATTGCTTTTAAGCTAAGACTCCTACGTAGAAGTTTAAGCTAAATGAAGAGCATTCGGAGAGGATTCGAATACGTTTTAAGAATACGGGGCCTGGTCACATATTGTTTGTCTTTAATAGATTTGACATTTAACCCGGCTCAGTATCTTGGCAACATCCAATACTTGAATTAGTTTATTTTGCGACTTTAAAAACAGCACTGTACTGCACTTCCTTCACAGCAAACACTGGTTGTAAATATAACCACACATACAGCTCGTATGCATCCCACACTTGCACCTCTGTTGATTCACTTAACCACTGCATATTTGATCACGTTTTTATTAGTCACTGGAGAATAAGACCAACAGTTAAGCACACATGAACCTGTTAAGACACTCCAGGTGCACAGCTGTCATAGATCAAGGGCTTCAGATGGCTAGTTTCACTATGAAGTCAGGTTTTCCCATAAAGGACGGCTATGGCATTCCCTGCTGTGTTTGTTTAGCATCAAAAAGATTTGTGCTCCAAGACCTTAAAAGACTAGTTAAATAATGTGTTTTGTGTTTGAGAAATCACTCTTAACAGGTGGTTAGTGGCTAATTTTCTTTACTCAGTTCAGGTTCTGATGGTGCAGAACATCAATTTAAAATACTCAAGATGCCCTAAATGTAACTATTCCAGAAAGAAATCCGATTGCTTTCTAAGACACTAAAAAAGCATCAGCAGCCAATTTTATACACTATACAGTTAAAGATCATCAAGAAAATGTGCAAAAGTGTGGTAAAGAATGCATACACAAATGACGGGTATTCTAGAGTTGCATTACATATTTTATGAACCATTATCAAATACAAAATGTCCAAAACGAGAGTTAGACAAACTATTGTTCTGGTTAGTTTGTACCCATCTGTTTATCAAAGAGTTGATGCATAATTCAGCAATTTTTTGAGTTTGTACAAACTTAATGACATGTTGTAAATAAGACGAACTCCTTTAAAATGTGTGTGAGTTGGCAAACTGTTAAAAAATATACAGTTAAACATATCTTCTTTGCCAATTCAACACGATGCACAGCAAATCTATCATAATATGGAGATGGTAATGTAAGAGCTATGGAAACTCAGGATTGAAATTCAAGCGAGCAATTTCTTCAATGCCACATGGATGTTTCCGAAAAAGGCGGATCCACTCCATTAAAGTTCTTCCAGTGCCAGTCCTGTGCTCTACTGCTACTCAGCAAACAACTTTTTCTACATAGTGATCAGTTCCAATCTGTAGGAAGCACCCACAAAACGGTTTGCAATGAAAAAAAATAAACAAAATCCTCAAAACCAAAACAGTCCATGTTGTCTGTAATGCAGTAGTCTGGACAGGTCCTGCCATGTCCCCCATCCCAGCTGCAGGTCGATCAGTGGACTTCTCCATTGCATGACTTTGTATGCATCTGGAAAACTGTCTCCATTGGGTAAGGGGGGATGGACTGCTTATAAACAGGATTAGATGCCTGGAGTGGAGAATCACAGAATATGAGTCAGAGGAGTTCATTTAAAAGAACATGGTTACAAGGGCAGGCGGAACAGAGACTCGGAAGGATCATCATGATGCATCTGTATTCCCAACTGACTGATGTTGTTTATGTCCTATTAACTGCTTTAAGTTGCAAGTTCAGACTGTGTGTGTTTGTGTTCTGTGCTTCTTATAACTTGACCATTTGGTTGTGATATCATTCTTAGCTTTCAAGATTAAATTGGAATATTATAAAAAGGAACTAATAATAACAACCAGTTTTGCTGTACTACATTAATGTAAAACAGAACATTTAACCTGTAATATCTTCCACCATACTCAGTGTGACAGTTAAAAAGACGTCCTCACCATCTCATATCGTGCCCGTGAACGTGCACTTTGGAATTGTGCAAACTGGCGGCGGTCGTGGATGGTGATGACCAGCTTCCAGATGGCTAACAGCACGATCCCCATCAACAGGATGCCCCCAACAACTGCCAAGAGCACCGTCATCGCATTCGGGGCAACAGCACACTCTGTAAACCCACACACAAAATGTTTCAATGCTCTGCCATTATATTTCATATTACGCAAGTTACTTAGATGAGAAACAGGAATCAGCGAATAAGGAACAGTAATAAAAATACACAACGTTTGCTTTGATCAACTACATTCCAAGCATAAGTGTGCCATAATAACTGCATCCTCTTAGGTGGTTGTAAAATGCTAAACACTAACCTGGCTCTTTAAGAGCGGTTAAGATTGACAGGCCACTGGGATGTTCAGAGTATGTAAACTTCATGACGCAGTCATCCTCAGTCTTATACACGCATTCAACAGCGCTTGGATCTTCATGTTCTGTAAGAAAGAGTAAAGAGCACAAACTGGCTTAGCCAATAAACAGAGAGTCGAGAAAAATATTCAAATCCAAAAGCACAATCCTGAAACCTAAGACTGTTATGACTGGACGAGACGTTGCATTCCGCAACAAGGAGAATGACTATCAACACAGCTTGAATCAAGAATGTTGTCAATTAAAATCCCCCACAGACTAGAAAGTCTCTCCCTCAAAGACATTTATCTTTGGCCATTTTTCTCTTGACGGACTTGAAGTTTCCGGTATGCACATGTGGAGTCCATTAAGGAAGTCAGCTGACTGTAGAAGCAGATTAATCTTTTTTTCTGACAGGGAGACACAGAATGGCCTTAAAAAGTTCATATGCATCCTGAATTTTTTACTACGGCATCTGAGCAATTAAACGGAAGCATCATTACACTCCACAGTAATGATTGATTCCTGCATTCCAAACCAGATGTAAAAATCTGTTACAGGTTATATACAGAAATCATGGAGCTTAATTTAATACTTTTTAAGACCCCATCGCCGCTTCGAGTTTTAATCAGTTACATTGGTGACATTGTTAACTCTTACTCGGGTTGTTTCAAACCTGTATAATTTTGTACTTTTGTACGGATTGCATACCCAGGGTTCTCCATTTCGAAATTCCAAACTTTTCCAGACGCAAACATACAGACTTCCCAGAAGATTTTTCAGACCATATTTAACCCCTGAAAAAAGTTGTGGTTTTAAAAATCAAACTGTTCACATGTACATTATTTTAATATTTTGCCAAATAATCAGTGGACTGTTTTAGCTTTACCTCATACAAATGAATTATCTCCAAACCAAGACATGTTCAGTGCACGACATTTTATTGGAATTTGTGCAATGTTAATAATTGGTCAAATTAAATAAATGTAAACCCTCAACCCACAGCAACAGACGGATTGGTGAAATATAATTAATTAATGAACAGAATTAAAGAGATTAACTTGGAGTCCATTAACTTGGATTCTTTCAAAATTTTACGACGTTCAATCCGGCCGGTACGCAGGATTTTAGAAATACTGAGGTCCAAAGAGAAGTTTGTCCCAAACAAAAAAATTATATATTTTCTTGAGCTACATGTGTGCATTTTAGAACAATTTGCGTGCAAATTTATAACAATAGCTAAAACCATGTCTGTCTGTCTTATGTTTATCAGTGATGAGTAAACACATGGTCAATGATATTCTTATTCAAATATTGCATGTGTAGCTACAAACTTACACATCACATTACAAAAGTTGCAGACTTTTTACTTTTTATTAAAAATAGTGAGAACAATATAGAAAGAGAATTAAAGAACAAGAATTAAATGATTAGTTTGAAACATTTGCCAATAATGTTGTTTTAATAGGCTAAACACAACCTATAAACACACCTGAGTCAAAGCCATGCGTTATTGGATAAAACAATCGTCCATTTTTAGTCAGGTTTCTTTATTTAAATGTTGACGGGGGTCAATCACGCTCAAATTTGGAGCGCAAACTCCCGAGCGCTCAAGAAAGAGAAAGAATGCAACACTGCCAGAGTTTTGCTTGTGTTTTTAGATGTGACATGTGAATGGCCCCAAACATTTCTATGATTAAACATCAAATGTTCAGCTATGCACCCTTTCACTCTAAGCCGACCTTGAGCTTCCGGCCGCTTTCATTTAATTGGACAGTAATGGTCGGCATCCTTCATGTGATTGGCCTACTCTGTTATAAATCTGTTAGAAATCTGAGGTAGACCAGATCCGAGATCGGTTATCTAGGGGTTTTGTACAATATTGGTGGTACTAAGTTCAGTTTTATCCTATTAGGCAATTTATCTCACAACATTTACTACCCGGATGTCAGGGACGTAAAAGGTGGGTACGGCCATTTTTTGAAGATGTTTTGTCAAACAGTAGGGGGAGCCCTAACTGCATAATGTCCATTGGCAGCAATCAGTCCACCAGCAAATTTGGTCTAGCGCCGATCTTTTGGCAGTGCTCGGTACATGCTCCAAACTTCCTCAAAAACATTTGTTATCAGAATTTCTTAATTTTATATTTTAGAAAACATAATGGAGGAAACATTTTTTCCATACCAATCCAGACCTGGAAAACAATCAAATAAAAATCCATACTTTTCCAAAACTCAAAGGTGCCCTCTGTATACCAGCTTCTGGAGTACAACCTCCAGAAATATATGTTATATTGTTTGTGAATACCCAACGGATTTGTCATGTGTACTTTCACATATAGAAACGTGACGCCTTTGTTAGGAGTCTGTTCCCTTATAGAAAACAATTTGTTTGATAAATACAGACGAGACACAGAGTTTCTCATTCGCTTTATGTGACCCTTCTTTCTTGTTTTGTCATCGGAAGCACAGGCACCAAGCGTTAAAGGAGTCATATGACAGGGCTTAAACAAATATTATCGATAGTTTTAGATGGAATGCGATGTTTATACACGATTTAATGTTAAAATGCTGTACTTCCACATACCGTGCATATTTGTATCCCCTCTTTGCCTCTACCTATCTGAAATGCGCAGATTTTTTATAAAGCCCATCGCTCTAAAGTTAAAAGTGAGGTGTGCTATGTTTGGCCAGTTAACGAGTATGTAGTGATTGGTCGAATACTGCAAGCGTGTGACGCAAATGTAACGCCTCTTAACATATTTAGAACATCAGGTTCGAAAGCAATTGTTCTTACAGGTACGCCCACCTTACTTGCACATACATTTGGGCGGTTTACTCAAATCATACTAGGGCTGCAACAAACGATTATTTTGATAGTCGACTAATCTAGCGACTATTAGACCGATTAATCGACTAATCGGCTATTATTTCAATGTCTAATCAGTACGTTTTTAATGATTATTCAGCTATTGCAACTATTTAAAACATTGAGTTATAGATGATTTGCGTAATGAATAAAATCAATTCAGCTTTTGAAATTTGTTTTAATGAACTTGAACCAACTGGTAACTTTCTTTAAGTTTGCTGATTCTGTCCAACTCGAACCACACAAATACTCTATACAAACTTTTAAATACAAATAAGAATAAATAAATCAGCTACATTAAAGGCCCATTTTTTTTAAATGTAAACAAATCTCTTGACAGAACCATTAAGCAGCATTGCTATGACAACAGTTCAGTTTAACTCTTTCCTGTCAGCCTTTTAAAAAAAAAGTTGACAGCCTACGCAAGGTTTTTTTACATTTTAACCAAACTTTAATGGCTCAGAGTACATTTTCTGTAAAGAATATATGGACAGACAATATGTCCAATGGAAGAACAGAGTCTATGCTTTTAATCAAAGGAAAACGTATTCTTCAATCTTGATTTGATCTTTTTTATCACTCCTTAGATGGGGCTAGGTTTCTTCAAAAATGCATCACTTTGATTAAAAGACAATTTTGAGATAATAGTTTTTTTTGTCAAAGATTCCGCAAAGATTACACTCAGAACAATCATTAAAAACCGATAAGAAATAAACGTTCTAGGTTCTAGGATTCTGTATTTTCCCCAAAGGTGTGTAACCTGCTCATTCTCAGGGATGTTTCCTTTTTAAATTGTCGACAATGTCGACTAATCGTTTCAGCCCTAAATCATACCATGAACTGACGTGGATTTGTGGGGGTGTGGTTACACAATGTGTTTCAGGCAGGTCTGGGTGAGCATTTGCTTTGCAAAAAAAAAATGCATCTTTTCTTCCTACACTTTCATTTTTGTTATTTTAAGTGGCTTATACATGCATGTTCAAGATATTTGGAATAATGCTTAGAACGAAACATAAATCAACACCCATTGACTCCCATAGTACGACAAATTATTTCTTTTATCATTATTTTTGTTCTGTTGAACACAAAAGAAGACATTTCGAAGAATGTAGGACAGAAAACCGATCTGGGGCACTTTTGACTACCATTGTTTTTTTCCTACTATGGGAGTCAATGGGTTTTTAGATCTGTTTGGTTAAAAGCATTCTTCCAAAAATCTTTATCTGTGTTCATCAAAACAAAGAAATGTATACAAATTTGGAACAACTCGAAGGTGAGTAAATGATGACAAATTTTCATTTTTGGGTGAAGTATCCCTTTTTAAGTTACACAGACCACAACCAACAAAAACAACCGTTTTCTTTTCTTTAACGAATGCATACAAATTGACTCACTAATATGTTTTTCAACATTAGTTTGTAATAGACAGTGGTGGTAGGTATAAATAGCAGGGTTGTGGTTTGCTTTCACAGTGGGCGACAGAACACTGAGATCTGCCAAGACGTCCAGTCTCAAATTCTCCAGATAATAACATAAACAGAGCTGATCATAATACACCACAAACTGTGTTTCACCCTGTTATTAATAACACATTCATGACCTGGAAACACAAGTCCTGGAGCGAAATTAACCACACTGAACATCTGAATGATTATTTTATAATTCAGAATGAAAGCAAGTGGACTTACTGAGTGTTTCCACTATGACGATCTCATCCTTGCACATGCGCTGACAGGTCTGGTTATCGGCAAGTTTTCCCGTGTTAAAAAGACGGCACTCGACACATTCCCTAAGAGAGGACGTTCAACAGGGTTGAGTTTAAACGGGTCAGTGCCAGATGAAAGACACATCAGGCAATTCAAAGTCTAAAAAGAAACCACATGTGTGTGTATGAAGTGTGAATTACTTTGTACTTTTGTTTGGTACAGAAAGCTGGCTGTTAGTTTCAGATATACATACCTCTTTGTTGCACAGGCATCTGTACAAGTTGGACATTTCTCGCATGTGTCCCCGAATGCCCCCGGCTCACTGCACTGGCACCTCCCACAGATGCAGTTGCCCCGCCCACTGCACATCTTTCCATCGTCGGACATGCAGGAAGTCGATGCTGTGGAACAGTTACAGTTGTCTCCAATGTAACCAGCGTGGCATTTACACTCACCGCAATGACATTCTCCATGACCTGAAAAAAACAGAAAGGATGGAAATAAATATATATTTGTGAATTTATGTATAATGTGAAATGGTACATGTGAAATTTTCTTCACACAGAGAACACAAAATGTGGCAAGAGGTATAAACACAAAGAAATCCCTGAGAAAGACTGCATACATCACCCATATTACATTTTATTTTATGATTATAATTATCTTCTTTTCATTTGTACTCATACTTAAGCTATTTTGTACGCAGCCCAGCTGCAAATGCTTTGGCAATACAAATGTACATTTTGTCAAGCCAATAAAAGAGAGAGAGAGACCGTATCCATGATTTACTGGCAATATTCTCACTCCAGTTTTGGAAACAAAGTGTCCCACATTTTTTTATCATAGAACAACCATCAAGCCAGCCACTGTGTTCTCGACCCACATTCTCTGAAGTCAAACACACACATTCTCCTCTGTTGTACACTTTCCAACAGACTGTTTACATACATATCTGCTCATTCCAGCGAAGGTTCCTGGCATTTGCCTCTATTATTGAGCACAAGCGAAACGTTCTCTCTGTTGTAAGCAAATGTCCTTAACTTGTGTTTGATGCATTAGTGACATCATTAAAATACAGTTTTTTAGTAGCAAAAACTGTGGCTAGTAGCTCTGAGGGATGTTACTTCAGCAACAATATAATGACATACATGACAACAGCTTTGATTAAATGCAAATGTGAACATTTCATTTACCTAACACCAGTAAGAGATGGAAAACTGGAAATAACTTTCTTGGTCAGATTTCTCTAAAGCAGGCCTTCCTTTATCTTCAAGCTTACAGATACCACACATGAGGCGGGGAGTGAAGCAAAGCATCCAGGGAAGACTTGGCAGCTTACCGGAGAACAGCTGGATGGACAATAACTAGACCTGGCACTAAAAGAAACTATGAAATACTGTGCGAGTTGCACTTTGGCTAAACCTAACATGTGTGAAACATCTGAAGGATGTTCCAGCAACATAAATCACACTCATCAATAAGTTGTTATCAGATATAAAGTTAAAATGGAGAATCTGTCATCATTAAGCCTGTTTGACTTTCTTTATTTTGTTAAACACAAAAGAGGTTATTTTTAAGAACGTTGTGAAACCGAACAGCGATGGTACCCATTCATGTGCATTGTGGTTCTGTGTCCATACAACACAAGTCAATGGGCATCGCTGCTGTTTGGATACCAACTTTCTTCAAAATATCTTCTTTTGGGTTCCGCAGATAAATGAAAGTCAAACAGGTTTGAATTTACAAGAGGCTGATTAAATAGTGATGGAATTGTTTTGGGTTAACTATCATCCAAAACTCACAGAGGAACATAGTAAGAGCAGATGTGTTAGTAATTTACTCACACAAACCACAAATGAGCACTAAATAAAGTCATATTGGTCAGCTCTCTTCAAAATGTGGCGCCAGAGTAGAACTAATACAACCCAGGAGTTTAACAACAGACCTCCTCAATCTTTCTGTCAAACACAATATACTGCTGCAATATCACGTAAAATGTATCAAATAAAGTGGTTCCACAAATATAATTAAACCATTCTTCACAATAAAGGTTTTTAATGACGTCTGTTAGCGTTTTGAGAGTCATTTACAGAAGAGAAAATGTTGCAGTAGCTAAATGTGTAGTCTGTACATGCTTGAAATGAAAGCACCAAACCTAAGGGTGTGTTCTGTACCGTAAAGGAACTCAACAGCATGTAACTCAATAAAACCTTCACTGAGCACCTGTGTGGCGTGTCTGCCTGACTCGTTGGCTCAATAAAGACCTGTTATGAACAGACATGTTGTGGCATGTATTCTCCCCTCCTGTTTTCTAAATCTTTTTCAAAAGTGTGTTTGACCTATATATGTAAACCACTGATGGATAGTTTCACAAAAGTAAAAAGAATGAACGTCTGGGATGGCATAAGGATGAGTAAATCATGAGCGTGTTTTCATTTTTGGGTGACCTATTCCTTTGAGCATTGATTGTTAAGTCAATGTCTAAACACAAAATGCTGACCAATGGTAGCGAATCAATGCAAACCCGCTCTCCCAGAATTCCACACTGCAGCCTTTTATTTAGGTCAGTGAGTAAACGCAATGTTGCTATGTTAGAAAGGCAGATCCGTGTTTGAAAGCCTCTGGGAATGAACCACAGCCCATTTGACCACATCCACAGTCAAACTCGCACATGAACGAGTACAAAAGACACGCAGGCACTAAAACATGTCAATTACTGCAGACCTTAAGTATCAGGTTGATCAAATGGTGCCAAGTTGAGAGAGACTGCGCTTGTAATTTGCAATGTTTGAATAGTGTAATCCAGAGGCCCGCTGCAGTGAAGACTTAGTGAAGGCCATGAGATCATTTCGTGTCAAAGGGAGCCCATTTTTGAAACTTTCCTAGCTACATTTCTTCTGAAAAAAATTGAACTAAACTATAAAAAAAATCATACATAAAGAATGAGCTATTTCTATCAACATACACCACGGGACCCTTTACATGGAATTCGCTACGTTGTTGCAACAGTAGCCCTAAACCAGTGGTTCTCAACAAGGGGGCCCCAGCTGTCTTCCAAGGCAGAGAAGCGCAACGTGATGACATCTCAGTCCTGTGTCAGCCACCATAGTGCTTCGAAAGGAAGGGATGGAGTGAGCCGTTGGTTGCAATTCACAACCTCACCGCTAGATGCAGCAAAATTTCATAAACTGGACTTTTAAATAATGCCAAATTTCCAGATCTAAAATGTTGAGCAAACGTGTTCAAAATGACGGCCATATTTAAATGTTATATTTGCAATCTAAGCACGAGTCATGATCGGTTCGTATTAAACAAACCCTGATTGAAACCATAATCATGCTGCATACCAGAAAGAAGAGGTAAACAAATGCAGCTTTTCTATGACAATTATTCTATACAAAGACTGTTCCAAATATTTCCACTCTGCATGCTTGCTGTTCATTCCCAGCCTCTCGACTTACTAATAAATCAAATTAAAGCAACGCAAAACAAGGGTAAACGGAGGAAAACTCTGGGGTTTGGCATCATTATTGAAGAAGTGTCTACTATGATAAATGTATGCATTTCTGAACTCCTACTGGTTGTCTGATATACTCACCCTGACCAGTCCTTCCAGTTATACCTTCCAGTTATACCTACTCTATGCAGTCGTACAGGAAGTGGAAATCCTGCACTACAACCAACAAGAAAGACATTTCTCTTTATAGTGTGAGAGACCAGCCTGGACAAAATGAAACGCTGGAGCTATTCTGATCCCTTCCAAGTTTATATCACCCTTCTGAACCAAAAAACATCCGTCTGCCAAGACCAGATGCAGCTACAATTACAGAGAGGAGGCTATAAATGATCTTCGGGTCAGGATGAGACATTCCAGATCATGTAGTGGACTCTACCCATAGACTCACCCAAACATGACCTTTATTAGACCAAACCATTTAACATTATCAAGAAAGATTCTGAAGAAAAGATCTTAAGAAAGATTTTACAACTACCAAAACAGACAATGTTAAATGTTAATTTTACACTTGATCTCTACAAACAAAGTCTGTGATACAAATCATTCATGCAACCTACAGTAGGATCAGAGTTAAAAAACAGTCATACTTTGTGGTTTCTCTTTCTCTCTTTCAGTGGCAACTTGAAATAGATCATCGTTCAGATCTAAAAAGCCCTGTAATCACCCACGTCATACTGTAAGCATAAGGCATGCGATCTCCCCCACGTTCCTTTTCCTCCCAAAGAGGAAGCATCAGCAGACTACAGTTCTGCTCTGGGGATATTCTCACTTCCCAATCAGACGTCGCACAGACAGCCTGGAGCTTTCAAAAGTGCTGATGAGAAACCCTCATTATCTCCAATGTCTTCAATGCAAGAACAGAATTTTTACCACAATAGACTCAGTGGTCATTTTTCTTTCATTTTAAAAGAAAGAAAAAAATGGTAACACTTTCCTTGAACCATGTATGTATAATGCGTTATAAAGAGTTATTAAAGTGTAAAAAGCAATATAATTCTTCATAATGTGTGTTGTAATGCATTATATGTAGTTGTGAAGTATAACTAATTTAAAATGTGTAGTGTAACAATGAATTGCTAAGTGTTATAATATTTTTACTGTAATAACAATTACTTATAAGACATTACAATGCAATAGAGGTGCATTACAATGCTTTAAAACTACTTTTAGAACGCATTATACATGCATGCTTCAAGGAAAGCGATACCAAAAAAAGATTAACCTGGGGGGTCACATCACAATAAATGTATATTTAAATAAGAGCCGTCAAAAGACTTATCACATCCAGAATAAAAGTATATGTTTACATAGTATACGTCTTTGTGCTGTACGTATACATTTTGTATTAATAAACACATAAAACATACACGCATACATTTAAGAAAAATATACAAACTAATAAACATTTATATACAATTTAAATAATTTGTAAATATTAATAAATACACTTAAATATTTCTTAAATATGTATACATGTATGTGCATGTGTATAAACACAAAATTAATAAGCACAGTACAAAGACGTATATTATGAAAACAAAAACTTTTATTTTGGATTCCATTATTGCGTTTGACAGCCCTAAGGTCGGGATTCAAGGCACTTTAAATGCAACTTTTTTAAAGAAAAAGTGATTCAAAATAATAAGCTAGTTTGCAAAATATTAGTGGCCAAACAAATAGTTTCAGCTCTATGTATTGTGACACGGACCACAGCGCAAATAATAGAGACACAACACCAACACATCGACAGATAATACAAAGGACACCAAGGTCAAACACAGTCATACTGAATGTGTCTACTAAAAACAGGCCAATGAGGAGGTGGGGCTCCATGATTTCTTAGCACATGTTCTATACAAAAATGGGATCGGAGAATAAATTAAAATCCATTAGCGCATATTGCATAAATACACAGTGTCTATAGAATGTCTATTATTTTATTAAAAACCTAACAAAATTCTTTTCAAGCCGTTTTCCCAATCACTTGATTTTATGCTTTTAAATCATTTTCATATTCTGCAGTATGTGCCAATCTGTCTGTTGGCAGTATACACCCTCGCCCTGTCAGAATGAAAGTGTAAAATGCTGTCTGGAGTCATACAAAGGTCATGCTGTTCTCTTTTGCTGGACATTTCCAAATTCCATGAAAAAAACTGTGTAAATGTGCAGGTCAGGACACAATAAGCTTCATCTTCTAATGATGACAATGTCTTCAAATGGCAGTCAAAACCGAAGATGACCTATGATTTATTGAGGATTCCAAACACCCTGAAAATATACTGCATCACAAAAAGATATCGATACAAGAGAAGTCTTATTTTGTGAAATAATGAGGCACATATATTTTAACTTTGCTTCACAAATTCATTTGAATAGAGAAATTCAAAATAAGTAGAATCAGGCGCTTTGTCCCATGTGCGAGTTGGCAAGGTTAACATTTAACACAGACAATAACAATTACAGAGTAGCTGTACAAGATAAATGCTTTGTTTGTGACGCCTCTTAAAGTCAGCCAGGCTGGGGCGAGAAAGATAACTTTGAGCCAAGTCTATCAGTGCAAATGAATGTAATCGCTCAAATATTCACAGATGTCTACAGTACTGGCCTGGAATATTTCTCACCTAGAAACAGCTTTACTGCTGTTTTACAGTGCAAAGCTTCGCACTCATTCATGTTTAATGAACTATATCATATCTGCTTCCCTTTACCCTAACTTGGGGAAAACAATGTTTTTGTTGTGTAAATAACAACAAATCAGTAATCCCAGCTGTTTAACAACAAAGTCAGGGAGAGAATAATTGACTGTCCACTGTTTGGCTGAAAATACTACAAAGATCTGCGAAGACAGAATTATGCCCATAAGGATACATAGATTTGACTCATCGCTGATCTTTGCTTTGACCCATAAGTTATAACCATGCATGCACATGACATACCAGACGGATTAAACATGCGAAACTGCAGACCACCAATTGATTATTGATTTTGGTGAGGATGTCACATAAATAACAACAAAATAACCAGCATCTGCCAAACAGGAACAGGCATGAAAAAAGCATTATCCCACCACAATTTATTGACCAGAGCCAGTACTGAAGCTCCAGAGACAGTAACTCCATTGTAGCAATGTGGTCAGTTTAAGACAAATTTTAAAAGCAACCAGATGAAGATGAACTGCTTTTCCATTACATGCTTTGGTGTGTTTTTGCAGGCCTGGAGCAAAACACACAGAGACAGACAGCTGAGGTTTGTTTTGAAGCAGTGATGACACTGCAGGACTTAAATGTGATGATCCACACATTCTGGTGAATCTGCAGATGCATTGAAAAGCATCCAGAAACACTAAAACATTCTTTTTCTTTAAATGCATGCTGTCATTACAGCCAATAAATATACAAATCTGGAATATGAAAAATGTATTTTTTCAAGTACAATTTTGGTGTCAGAGGTTTGGACCTCACTGTAGGGATCTGATTATAAAACAAGAATCATGCAAAAAGTCACTCAGGGACTATTTCAAAATAATTTCCTCCAAGCAATCCTGTTAGTGTCACTGAGATTTGAACTACTTCATGCATCATGCAATGACGTGCCGAAAACCTCTCGAATCCATTCAGTCTACAGCAAAACTGCCTTCTTAAGCAATATTAACTAGCATCCCACTTTCTATCATGATCAGAGGGATGAGACTTGATACATGGAACATGCTTTTAAAATGGTATATTACTGCATTCATTATTTATTGATAAATAATAAAAGATCATGAACAACTTTAATGGAACTTCAACTTCCAAATAGATATTCTGTCATCATTTACGTACCTTGTGTGATTTTCTTAAAAGGGATAGTTCACCTTCAAAATGTAAAATCTGTCATTATTTGCACGCCTTCTAGTCATTTCAAGCATGTATGACTTCCTAACTTCTGCAGAACACAAAAGAAGATATTTTGAGAAAAACATACTTTGACTTGTATTGGTTTTGTTTGCATACACTGCAAAAAATAACTTTCTTATTTCGTATTTTTCCAGTGCATATGTCTAAAAAATCTTGAATCAAGGTGCATCTTCTTGATGAGCAAAATGACCCAAGAAAAGAAGTCTTGAAATGACCAGAAGGCGTGCAAATAACGACAGATTTTACTTTTTGAAGGTGAACTATCCCTTTTAAGTATGCAATTTTTTTTTAAATATTTGGTGTAAAGGTCTGGTGTGTAAAGAGTGACAGGGCCGGACTCTGTCAAGACCTAGAAGATTCATAAGATACAGCAGTGGTTCTCAAACATTTCATATCTAGTACCACCTTTAATAAAATGTGTTCCAAGTACCACTTAATGACCGCTATAGAAAATCCCTCAGATCAATAGAACTATGTAATAAACTCATGATTATATGCACCTCATCCTCCAATTCTAATGTATTATTAATAATACAAACACTTTTATTCAAATTAAAGAACATGTTTTTCCCCCGTGTTTTTCAAATCAGCAAAAATAGTGGACACAAAACACTATTCTGTAGTGCAATGTAAACAGGGCTCTGTAGAGGACTCTTATTGGGGATTTATGAGGTTTGTGGGGAATTGCAGAAAGACTACATTAAAGACATAAAATTAAAGATGATTGAACACAGAAGATAAGTATAAATATATGCATACATGCAGGAACAGCTGTATATAACAAACAGATATCTAGAGATCATATTATAAATGTGACAGGACTGTTATAAGGTGGTTATTCTAGGGTCTGTTTTAAGTAAATCTGTCTTGTTTGCTTTCTATTAGACTATTAGCGTACCACAGTTTGAGAACCACTGAGATAGAGGAACCATGGAAGTCACTTCAGTTATTTAGCATGCTAATATATATCCCTGAAGCTCTCGGAGTACACACTTTCCATCCGGACAGGGTTTGTACAACTGAGCCTTTCATTCTGCTGACAGAGCACATCTGAGAGATTGAGTCAAGCCCGAAAACTCTACAGGTTATTAAAAGCTAAAGAGTCCATAAACATTCTGACAAAGGCAGGCTCTATAGAAGCAAACTACATTTTGCTGGCAAATGTGCTCTCATTATAAAACAACAAACAGAGCAGAGCATGAACAATGCCCAATATAGACTGTGTTTTGCTTATTGTTCTTGACAGCTCTTTTGTAAGTCCAACATGAGAGCATTGCCCTCATCACAGGGCTCAACAACATTGGCCCGAGACTAGTGTGAGAGAGTTTCAGGTCAATGGATAGGACTGTCATCGGGCCAATGCAATATATGAGGTGGTTTTAAAACCTGTGCGAATGACATTTACAAATATTTTCTGTTACATATACTGTTATGAACTGGTAAGTTGTCAAGCTCTGAATAAACTGTGTTTAGTGTGTTTAGTCTTTGCATGTTATCATCCAACACTTGAACGCCAAACAAAAATCATTTCAGGCAGTTCAGCTGATTCTATTTGTTTACTCCAGAAATGTTTCCAGGTGATGAGGTCATTTACTGCGGTATGAGAGGATGCAGGGGTGTGGAAAAAGACACTCTGAGAGACGTCAATGCACGACTCATGGTCTGTGTACATTATACAGACGGGTTGACAGATTATGTGTTTTTTTCCAAGAACTAAACGGAACCAGATTCTGGCCTGATTTACAGCATATGTTTGGTATTCAACAGACATCATTTCATTTGCTCCATGTGCTCAATGCTCAACTGAGCTTACATCTAAAAAAACTTCTGAAAATAACCAAGTGTCTATCAATACTGCCCAGATGGATTGCAAATGTAATAGGGCAAACATTAAAAACATTATTCCTGACATATTAGTTGGTGACATTAGTTTAAGGCTGTATGGGATCTTCTTATGGCTTAAGTGATAGTTCATCCAAAAATTTAAATACTGATCATTTAATCACCCTTGAGTTGTTCCAAACATGTACGGCTTTATTTCTGCAGAACACAAAAGTATATATTTCGATGGTCCTCATTGACTTGTAGTTTTGTGTCGACACAACAGAAGTCAATAGTGACCAACGGTTTTTGGTAGCCAACATTCTTCAAACTATCTTCTTTTTTGAACTGTCCCGTTTAAACTTGTACACGCCATAGCTTTATGCGTCAAAGCTCATGTACTAAACCAGCTTCAACTCTTGTCTGTACTGTGTTAGTACCTTAATAAGTTGATGTGAAAAATCATGACCCAGAAAAGTAATACACACAACTCAATTTTTTTATCTACTTTCTAGGGCCACATGCCATTGAAAACAAATGCATGCAGGCTTGTTGTTAACTGCACTAACCTGAAAAACAATGTTGAGAATTTAAACAAAAAAGTCTGGAGTCACTGCATTTCTGGTGTTATTGAGCGGCTGGAGATCAAAAATCAGCAGCAGATGTTGAGAACTACAAAACAGAGGTCTCCAGAAAAACAAGTCAATGGTTTTAACATGCTCACGCTTCTCAGTATTGTACGATGTACAATAATAAAACTAGATATGGTAAATGTTTGACTGACAGAAGTCAAAGGAAAAGTGAATGCTATATTAGAAAAAGTATCATACGAACGGTTTTATACAAAGATCATAAAAGTTCAGCATATTCAAAGGCTTGGCTTGAGTTGTCAGGCTGACTAGCACAGGACTCTTATCAGTCGTCAGATTCCAGGACTTTGACCTCCACGCAGCTATCAGCACGACCAAGGCCTTGGTAATATCGCCTGAGTCTCGATACACAGCTGGGAGAGAAATATTTCCCTGACAAGACACTGCTTCTCCTTTATCCACAGACAGGCAGAGCTGTACTACTCGACAACACTAAGGAGAAGATGCTGTTCTCCACATCCATCAGAAGTTTTTTCTCCGTTTCTATTCTACTCATATTACAAAAGACACAATGGGATCTTTGATCCATTGTCTAACAATGGTCTCCACATGCTGTCTTGATTTATTTTGCGCTACAATAAAACAACACTATTTTGGGTAAAAGCAGGCAGTGAAGCACTGGATATCTCTCATAACAGCGACGGCTAAATAAGAGTTCAGCTGAGAAAGCAGTTTCAAATGGTGTCTATTGAAGCTGAGGAAAAACAAAGACTCTGTTTACTCCAGGTGTATGAACAAAGGGTAATGCTACAGAGACAGAATAATAATCACATGTCTATTGGCAAGTTGCTAAGCAGTGTTTACATGAAGCTCCAAAAATATTTTTTCATAACGTCGACTTTCTGAAATGCTCGATGTACCATGACAACGCACAGTTAAGACGAAATAATAGTATTACGAACGAATTAACAGTATTTTATGAAAAAATAATCTTTTATTTCATTGATGAGCAAACGCACAACATGTATGTTGTCACACTGGGAGTTTTTATGACAAGAGTTGTCACTTGCCAGTGACAAACATCCTGCTCCAGTCGTGGTGGAGTTTGTTTGGATTAGCGTCTTCTGATGCTTCCTCGTCAGACTCGGGCTCAAATTGTAACGGTAAAATATATATATATACACACACATTGCTCTCAATCGTGCCCGAGCACGATTGTCCCTTGCGCACTTTATTATCGTAAAGTCATTTTACTTTGCATTATGTTTGACAAACCTAATATGTGGAGTAGTTTGGGCCACGGTGACACACGCCTGCACGTAATAGATGTAAAAATCTCACTTTACGAAAATACCTCGGTGTAAATGCCATGGTACATTATTTATTGCAGTATTTTAAATGGAAAATTAAAATGATGACTTGGAAACATGCCATAAGCATCCTCTTTTCTTTATTCTCTAAGCATAACTGTTTTCCTGGCTCAAAATGAGGCGGAGGTGGTGCCATCCTGATCTTGGTCAATCACACACGTAAGGCCTACCGTACATTTAAGGGGCTTAACCAAAGTGACCGAGTTTGACAAATTAAAAGTTCTAATAAAATTCGATAAAAATGACAATGAAGTTGTATAAGACATGACTTTTATTTAACCAAATAGAAATGTTATTTATCAAATAAAGCTTTTTTATAATTTTCAACGAACTTTTCAGCCCACAACAGCCTACTGAATTAACCAGTCTTTCTAAATGAGTAAAGCTCATTCACATCTTGCATTCTCTGTGGTGCACGGCAAAGCAAACAAGCCTACATCCTCATAAACCCAAGATTCAAACACTGTAGGAAGATTGAAGAAAACTAAGAGAATGAAGGATTTTGAGAATGATAATTATAACAAAAAAGTTTTTGTATCAGCTTCAGAAAAGGGTAAGGCTGTACAGTATTGTTACATTACATTACATTAGCGTGTAACATGGCTACTTACCTCATGAAAAAAATACTGGATATAAATAATTCTTAATATTTTATTATCTTATTTCTACTGAATGCAGACATTCCTCAAATAAGACCAGACGTACATAACAATGCCCTTCAGCCATGACTTTTTCACAAAAAAGCATTAGCCTCAAGTGCCTTACTGCTTTTATAAACCGGTTCCCACACAATATGAAAATTAAAGCCGAAAAATATGTATCAATACAACTTTCAAAAAGTAAAATCACTAATAAAATAGTTCTTGATCGATTGTAAACAGCAACACAATGTTGCCTATATTGGTTGCTATGGCTGCGTAGTGATAAACATGCTGTGTCCCAATCCGCATAGTATCCATCCTAAATAGTATTCGAGGCACCTAGATGTTCTACTCGCATCTGAAAAGTGTCAATCCATGGACAGTTAATGGCTGATATTACCCACAACTCACTTTGGGAGTGCATAGTTCAGTGACGATCCACTGCCTTAAAAAAATTTAAAAGATACTTCGCTAAATCAACAAATTCAAGTATACAGTAACCAATACATATGAATTAATGAATAAATAAATACTTAAAATGCAATGAAGAGATGTATTTTGATGCTTGTGACTGTTCATGATCACAGTGTCATCCAGGCAATAACGGCCAATTCAGTTTTGCATTATTATGTCCCAGTTGGTGTATAGTATACAGTTTTGCTCCGCACTAAAATGCATTTCTTTTCCCATTACAAAAACAGTACATACTTTAGTGCATTGTAGAAGTAGGCGAATTGGGACGCAGCAACAGAATCATGAGGTGAAGTGGTCTGCGCTTCACTGCGAATAAAGTACAGCTATTGACCAATCAGAATCGGGGAATGGAATCAGTTCAACACAGTGAACTAACTTTCTTGTACTGGCATTAACTAACATTAACAAAGATAAAAAAGATAATTGTTGAAACGTTGTTGCTCAACTAATGCATTAATGAAATACAAACCAATCGTAGTAGTGTTACCAACATTTTTTTACCAACATCAAGGGTGTGTCTTACTTTGCAGCACCAATACAAACGGAGTTAATATTGTTTCAAGGTTTCCTGAACTCCCAGTCATCTGAAATCTGTTGGTTTAAGATGTGCTCTCCTGATAAACGCCACCCCAGGAACACCACAAGCTACTGAATTTCTCGTCACAATTAAATCCCATCGCAAACCCTGTAACTCAATCTGTTTAACAAGCAGCTCTCACCGAGCATGGCCAAATCAAAATGGCACAAAGCACGTTTACAAGGAACTTAACAAGTGAATGAATCCTGCAGAGAACTCGCTCATCAAAACGGTTGCCTTTTCCCACAGCCATTAATAGCAAGTTTACAAGAATTGTTCCTGTTAATTCAGCATGGCAAAGTGGTGCAATTGTATAATTGTTCAGATTCATTAAGAACTCATTATGGAGTTTTCCATGGCTGGGATAGGCCATATTCTCAGATCAACCCATGTCATTACAGCTCTAAAAGACTAAAGGACTACAGGCTGCCTGTTCCCAACAAACGGCCATTTTATGCTAGACAGGCAGTTCCTGCCGACTAAAGAAAAAAAACACAAAGCGTTATTATTACTCATAGATCGGCCATTGTGTGCGTAGATAAACGAAATGCAGCCGGTTACAAAGCCTTCACTGTGGCACAGTGGAGATGGGTAGGCAGCCAAAAGCTCTTCAGCAAGATCTGATCCAAAAGACACCAGGCACAAATGCTGCAGCTCATTTAAGAGCCCTATAGGCAAGCCGCGTACGTGATATCAATATTTCCATACTAAACTCATTCTCTGCACACGCCTCTTACCTGAGCACAGTATACCCCTGTGCCGGGCACAGGAGAAGTCGTCACATTCGCAGAAGGCTCCGTAGATTTTGCCGAACTCTGACTCGTAGCACAGGCACTGTTTACAGCTGCACTCTCCACGGCCGCTGCAGACCTGCTTGCCCTCGGCTTCACGGCAGGAGCTGAGTTGCTGGTGGTCGACCTTGCCCTCCTCGCATTCGCAGCGTGCTCCGAGGTAGCCGGGCTCGCAACGGCACATCCCACAGCTGTAGGTGCCGG
The DNA here is from genome assembly GCA_008369825.1 of Triplophysa tibetana. Taxonomy (NCBI): domain Eukaryota; kingdom Metazoa; phylum Chordata; class Actinopteri; order Cypriniformes; family Nemacheilidae; genus Triplophysa; species Triplophysa tibetana. Next base: position 14,221,568 of record CM017902.1, read on the forward strand.
CTGAGCTGCAGCGGCTACTGTTGACCGTCGTGTAACGTGTGCAGCTGCAGTCGCAGTGGTAATCCACTGAGACATCCAGACGGTCTTTGAAGCCAACTGGCCGGATGGTGAAACTCTTCCGGGTGCCTTTTGGGGGGCATCCTCGGGCATCAACAGTGACCTTGAAGGAGACCTTGAAGACAAAACAACATATATTTACAATAAATAAATTCATTATAACAGCGAGTTCATTTTTTTGAAACAAGATAAATCATAAGCATCATAACCCTCTATCCTTATGAAAACTGCACAAATATTAGAGGCTTCATCCAGCCCAGACTTGATCTACATCGAACACTGTCTGCTAAGATCCATGCATTGCTTAAGGATAACTACACCATTTATTAATCCAATGCTGGATCTGCATTGTTTAGCATTGGAAAATAAACTAGTTTCTGGTGAACTAGAGGGAAACACACAATCAGCAATTTTTCAATCATTTCTCAAGGAACAAACTTCACCTTTGGCCTCTCAGGAGCAGAGAACCTGACTCCTTTAAAACATATAGCCTAGTTGTTCTTTAATCCAGAAGAGCCCAGAGGAGAAGACAAGCCTGACATGCTGAGTCTGAACACTTTGAAGTAACGTTTCAGATCAGTGAGCCCTCCCTCTCAAAGGTGAACACTGGGCCACAGCAGGTCTGATGTTGAAAGTCTAGACTACACGCTCAGACGTGCGAGAGTAAGGGTTTTAAAAGCCTTTTTTTTCAGCCGCCTAAAAGCGCCTTGGTGGACACAGGGGCTTAGGGTATTCATAATGTGATACTTGCATTGCATGACATTTGTCATGCTTATAGTAAAAAAAAATTCTTGTATTTCAAAAAATGGTCCGTCTAAACTTGTTTTTCTAATATAAGAGGAGTTCACTTACAAAATCAGATAATTGGGCAATTGCGTGAAAATGTCAGTCACAGATATCAGGATTTGGTTCAAATACCCATGTGTTTTATTCGTTTTATTTTACAGTAAGTGCATGGTTTACCATAAGTGCCATTTTTAGGATTGTCACACCCATAACGCTCCGTATTCCTCATAATTACGCAAATAAAGTAACTATTTTATGTTGTATGAGGAGAGATCCCTTCTCCATTTGTTGGGTATAATTGATACAGGTTTGTGCATTTTAATTCACAGAAATCCTACGAAGTTTCTCGTCCTTTTTTCGTCAAGTCAATTACACACGTTTATTTTTCAAAACTTGTGCATATACTAATATGTTTCTTTATGTTTGAACTCTTATCAACAAGGGTTTTGGAAAATATAAATAAATAGTTCAGTAAACTGGTAACAGATACATTCTCTAACCTTTTTATGTCACATCCATAACTCAAAATGTCACATCCAAACGCTGGAATTGCCCAACTAAAAAATCATGTCTTTAGTGTGCATTCCAATTAATATCAATCAAACTGCAGAGCTATAATACTAATAATGCCATTTAAGGTTAAAAAACGCTGTATTTTCCAGATACAGTGCGTGTTTGTATCTCCTCTTTGCCCCGTCTTTCTGAAACGCACAATTTTTTTACTTAGCTCATCGCTCTTAAAAACGAGGTGTGCTATGATTGGCCAGTTAACCAGTGCGCAGTGATTGGTCTAATACTGCAACCGTGTGATGGAAGTGTAACGCCTCCTATCATATTTGGAACATCAAGTTCCAAAGCAATTGTACTGACAGGTACGCCCACCTTACTTGCATATACATTTTGGCGTTCTCAGTCAAATTATTCCATGAACTGATGTAGATCTGGCTTTCAGGCAGTTCTTGGTGAGCAACCGCTTTTAGATAGCATGCATCTTCTGTTCTGATTAATTAATTTAATTTTCGCCGGTGTGTACGCTCATAGAAAACAATATGTTCATTTTTACAAACAATGTAACTACGCGCCACTAGGCGGCGCTTCCGCTTCCGGTTTGTGACCCTGTTAATACATGCATGGGCAACTTGTAAAACACCAAAGACACAGCACCCACTTTCTAATTTTGTTTCAAGTAATGGGCAAAATATTTCCTTATCAAACGTAAATTGGTTTGCTGGTTCTAACTTGTTTGTGGTATTCACCATAAATAAAGCCGTTTTTAACAGGGTCAAATAATGCCTCCAAATGGTGCCACAATGAGATAAAAAAAATGTTCAAAATGATACCCATACAATCTACATATTTCATTCTAAACAAGACAAAACCACATATGCGGGACAGTGTTTGGTCACAGGGGCTGAAAGGCAGGAGGAAGGATGGGTCAGTACAGAAGTAATTCCTCAATTGGATTAAGAAGGCATGTGAGTCACGAGGATATGGCACTGGTAAGATGAAGGCAGAGCAGACACAACCAGAAAATGGTTGGAAAAAAGAAGGTGGAGTATATTCTCACAATCCTAAACTTTTATGCTATGGGCCTTTTTAACTGGACATTTCTTAAAGAGCAGGAAAACTTCTGAATTGCCCGACAATGAACAAAGCGACCGGTGGGCGGAGCTTTACTGACTATGTGTTTGAGCATGCAAGAATGCTATAATGCTAATTGTGGGTAATAACATGGACACAAGCTGCCTGCAGCAAAAATACAGCTTAACTGCATGCTAGTCATAAACAGTGTTTTGTAATGCCAAATGATTATTATCCAAGCAACAACAAGACAAGCAGCTATTTAAATAGTAAACTCATGTGTCTGGAATGATAGAGCGATGCTGCACAGTCCCGGCAATGTAATCCAGAGCATGGTTCTCTGCAGCATTCTCCACAACCTGATTTGCATAATTATTTCAGTGAATTGAATGCTAAATGAACCCAAATAGTACATGCAAATAAACACCACTATCCGTGGCCAGTATTCATTCCTTGCAAATTCATCAGTGAATGGTAAAGAAATTCAAATTACTTCTACAAATTTACATTAAACATCACATTCTGTTCTTACACAACAGCGAGCAAGACTTTACAAACCAAACCAAGTCCAACCAAAAATAAACTGATGCTTCCTGGGACATCAGCCAACTTAATATAGGATTAACCCAACCTGATATGTATAGGATATTTGAGTAGTCTCGAGGGGACTGAATCCTGCTTCTGTGAAAGGAATCGAAGCTTAACTTTAGAGTCCAGGCTAACGCTCTGTATCTAAGGACCGTGTTTTTCCACAGCTCCTCACCCAAAAAGAACTCGGTGCTATTGTGCGAGGCCATTGAAATTCAGTGGCCGACTCCTGTGAGAGCCAGCTGGAGAACTGTGAGTGACACATGGGATTTTGCTTCTCCAAAGGAAAGACTGGCACTTGAGCATTGTTTGACATTTTCCTCGTGGATAAACAAAAAGGATCTGGGCCTATTGGATTGGGCTGAGAAAAATGGGGCTTCTATATTTATTGTGGTTATTCAGTTCTACCCCTCCCCTCTCCCGGGACGATCCATCTCTACATTTAATTAGGCAGAAAGGAAACACTAAAGCAGGGACTGAGGAGATCTGGTTGAATCTCTGAGGGTCAGCGAACTGCATGGGGACAAGAAAAAAGTAGTTCTGTGGAAGTTTGATAATGAAGAGCTGAAATGATAAAGAACTAAAGAACCTAGGGGAAAACTGAGAACTTAAAGACATTATCTAAAAATCCAAAAAACTTCTAAACAGATAATCCTTATATGCCTTTCCATCATAGGAAAAACATTGTAGATAAATACGGCATTAATGCATTTCTAAACATGTGGATAGAGGCTGTTTTAGTTTGATGCATTTGATTGCATCATCTTTCTTGTTCAAATTCATCAGTTTCTGGTTTAAATCAGATTTATTGTTCCTTGTATGAAACTCCATTTAAAGGTCCAATATGTACGTTTTTGGAGGATCTATAGGTTGTTTGCACATGATGTCCTGCACTACACAAAGTCTTTATATGAATAAGAGCGTGATTATATAATGTTACGTTAGACCATGATGAGAGAAAAAAGGATGTTGCGTTAATGATGTTAAATATTTTTAAAGCTTAAATCTGAAAAGTGTATTGCATGCGTAAGCGTTGACAGCCCTACTGACGACATCTTGTATCAGCCAACGTAGTGCTTCGAAAGGGAAGGTGGGGGTGTGTACTGTTGGTAGCAGTTCGAAACCTCACAGATAGATGCCGCTAAATTTTCATACACTGGACCTTTTAGCTAAGCTAAATCCCCAATTTAAATATCTGACATTCTCTCTTCTCTTTCTCCATCATCCTCTTTCACTTCCTCAGGAATAGTGAAATCTGCCCCTTGTCATGAACCGAAAATTTGCATCATATGCACGAATAAGGCTGTTCATGTATATTTTTCCCATCAAAGGGGCAATGAAAAACAAAATTGAGTAATACAAAAATAACATGCATATTATCATCCTTTTAAGACGGGCTATCATTAAACACTCTAATAACACATAGGATTAGGTGTGTTGAAATTTTGAACGCAAATAAATATTTCATAAGTATTGAATACGAACAGTGTCACCAATCTTGAGGTCAGCACACTTGCGGAGGCCAGGTAGGAGTCGCCCGTCTTGGCAGGTGGCAGTGAAGGCCAGATTAAGATCTTCAGGATGATCCCAAACGCTCAGCTCAACTTTTGACCTGATGTTCTACACGAACAGAAACGAAAGGAACATTGGTAAGTTTTCTAACATTCACTGGAAACAGTTTAGAAAATACTAAAGATATTATTCCAGCGTCTAGGAAATGGTATAAAAAAAACAATTAAATATTTCTATCAGACTTTACTGTCCTGACAAAATCTTGTGGCTAATATCCAGCAGATCCTATATAAATAAAAACATTTGCAATGATTTTTTTACAACATCTTGGTCCTTCTTCAATAAAGAGTAAAAATGCCCCAGCTACAAAAGCACAAGGTTTTGTCGCTCCCACACATGTGTGACAGAAAAAACAACCACAGCCCCAAAACAACATTCCAGCACATTTCCTGAAGCAAAGTCTTTTAATACAGCAAGAAACACAGAGTATCTGAGTGCTTCATCATTATCTACAAATGCCAGACTACAAAGTTTAGTGTGATTGTAGGCAGACATATTAATACGATCTAGAATTTCCACATTGACCAAAACAAAGGAAATGCCTTATTTAGGTGCTTATGTAAGCAAGTGATCATAGTTTAGTCACAGTTTAGCATGCACTCCACTAAACTGAGACTCTCAATATAAAGATGTGGTGGTCACATCAACTAGAGAAGGTTTGCTGCTCATTTATTTAGTTTACTGGGCTGTTCACAGTCCTGTACTGCAAGCAAACATCTGTGACAGCTGAATGACCCTTCATGTGTTCCACACATTGTGCTCCCATGCATTCATCAGTATATATCATAGTAGGCTTCAACCTTGAACCCTGATAACTACACATTTACAGGTTAGAGAAGCATGAAAGGAAAGTCGACAGTTCAAAAAGACGAGAAGAAACTATTATCTAAAGCTGTTTATTAAAGAAAAATTGCAAGAAAGCTTGAATGCAAAAAATGCTATATTAAAAAAATAGTAACAGAACTATGTTCACAAAAGGACTTACATTGTATGCATTGACAATTAGCTGAATAATATTTTTAGAGTCTTGGTCCAGAATTTCCACTGTGGTCCCAGGAATTAAAGCAGTTAGGTTCTATGGGTAGAAAGTCAAAGATCATAGAAAACAAAATAAAAAACATATTAGAGCCACTAGCAAACACAGTAACACAGAGCTCTGTCTTATAATGAAGGTACTGTAAGATACCTTGTAAAGAACATAGTGTCTTTTGGTCACTGCAAAGATGAGGAAAATGTTATTTTCTGCCAGTTTTTCTCCCAGTAGAGCTAGTGACGGATAGTCCTGTAAAGAGATGCATCAATGTCTGTCAGCAAGAAGTTCATTCACTCCCTGTTGCAGCGTTTCTGCGAAGGTAGGCCTTCGTGTGGGTCTGTGTACAAAATAAGGATGGCACCACCTCTGCCTCATTTTGAGCCAGGAAATCCCTGTTGTGATATGCGGCTGTGATGGTAGTGTCCGACTTGTTGACAGAGTCAATATTTAGAAGAATTAGGTTGGTTAAATTGTCATTATTTTCCACGAAAATATTCATATCTTATTTACAGAGATTTTTGTCCAATCATTCATTTCTCTAGAATAACATTTCTTCCTCTTAAAGTACTATTTCACCCAGTTCTTTCTCTCATTCTAGAGACTTTGTAAACCTGTATCATTTTCTTTCTGTTTTAATGGAGCCCAATGTTGTTTGCTTACCAACATTCTCGGGAGCGTTTGTTTGTTTGTTTGTTTGTTTGCTTGCTTGCTTACTGCTTGAGTGGTCACTCTTGAAACATTCTGTTGCTTTGGACAGAGCTCAAACTGCAGTGAAAATTGAGCCCTACATCTGTTCTTGCACTTCACAAAGATGAAAAAACATTCAATGCCCTTCAAAGCCCAAAAGACTTATAAATATCCAAGAGAAACAACAAGTGCACAAATAAAGCTTCCCATTTAAACAGCAAATTCATACAAAGATGCTACTCAGGCTTTGCCATTCTATTTTCCCTGTTAACTTTTCAGGCAATCATTATACAGTTAGCTCAAACATTTATAACTGTTCAGACAGCTTGAAAAAAGCAGCAACAACTAAAATTCCAGAGAACATTAGTACATAGAGTAGAGCAACATTGGTGTGGTTGGTTTATAGCCATTTACATAGTTGTGATGGAGCTTATAGAACATATGTTCACTTACCATTATGTTTGAAGCGCTGTACTCGTTCTTGTCATTCAGGTGACACTGTCCATCATGAGGCTGCACGAGTCCACCGAGCTTTCCGTCCAAAGCCAAGTGTGGGACGTCATCCGTGGCAAACACCAGAAGATGATTGGCCTCCTTCCTCCAGCCAATCTTCTCCTGCCATGAGATCAAACTTTTTAATTTCATCAATTTATATCTTGTCTTGCAGCTTACAAGCAACATTCTGATTACTAATACTTTGTTTATTGTTGATCAGCTAAATATTGCACAGTTATATCCTATCTACATCTAGTTGATGGATTTGTTATGTTACGGCTATGTTACATAATAAGGGAAACTTTCAACAGCATATAATATTCCACATTAAGTAATATAATTATCAAAATAACTTGGTATATATTTTTACTCCAAAAAAACATCATGTCAAACCACACGACTATTTAAAATTAACAGAGAAAACATTTGTTGTGTCTTATATCCTCAATGCAGACAAAATACTATTCGTCCTTTATATGGCTCAATAACCGAAAACATATATCGCACGTTTTAAAGAGCCATTCTCAGCAAAACAACTAGAATAAGTGCTAGCACGGAAATAGCATGCATGAATAATGTGCTGAATGAAAGAGCAGAGCCTTGTCCTTTTATACAAGCAACACAGTCTCCCTCAAACATCCTGTGATCCTGCAATTTCGGCCTAAGCAAATATTTTTACAGTCCATTACATCATACAACATTTGTGAGTTGCTTTCAGAGCGCCACCTGTACCGCATCTTTACAAGGATTACACCGCAAAGCACAAAATAAGACATGCAATATCATAAGCCATAGTGTCCTTTCTCGAAAGATTTAAAGAGAAGAAATGGTCTTCCTTTAGGGAGCTGAGGTAGTCAAAGATGCTCAGTGATGAAGCAGCAGTATGCACATGCTGACTGACAGCTTACCTTACACACAGCAGCCTGCAGAATGGCATCAAACCCCCCCTCCGGTGCGTCCCTGTTTCGCGAAACCATCTGCTTTTGCACTTCTTCGTTGAAACGATCCACTTTGTCCGTAAGAGACAAGAGGTGACGGAAACCAAACGTGGGGACACAGTTTGAGAACAACTTGTATCTATAATAACAAAAACAAATTATAATTATGACAATTCTATAATAATCGAAATTATTTTCGATTATTATGTCTGCGACATCAGTCTTTTCTGGCACACTTTTAAAATATTACTATTTCATTAGATCAACACGATAACCACAGGGATAACAAATTAACTAGAAGCTTTCTGATTTAAAGCAGTTTACTCTGATCTAAACTAGGGTTTTACCTTTTAGGTGTAACATACTTCTGTACAAAATTAGTCTAGAATTATGACATGTCAAGGGCTTTCAGAACCAAATCTTTTAGATTTTATTATAGGAAGGGGAAACTTTTTTAGACTCACATTCACTTCTACAGATGAGAGTTGCGTGTCCTGATCTAAACAAGTAGTTGTTCCTTCAAATCAATTATTTTCTGTGCATATCTAAGCATGCTTACGGACAACAGCTATTAAGTCATCAGTAAAGCCCATAACATACATGTGAGAATGTGAGAAACATGACCTAAGTGGTGACATCTCTCGCTTACCCATTGCAAGGGTTGTCCTGGTACTTGGGGGCTGTGTAGGAGAAGGGTGATATGTTCTTATCCACAAAAGAGCCGAACCCAAGACGGAAGTTACTTGTTAGTTTCCTCATTTCTTCCGCCAGTTTGGTGCCCAGGTTGCGAATTGTGTCGAGATCATCCTTCATGGAGAGCGAGAGGTCCATCAAATAGTACAAATCAACAGGGTAGTCTTCCACAGGACGCACTTGTACCTCAAATGAGGTCTGGTCACCTTAAAGAGACAGGGGTTATGCAACTATTGGTTTAGAACAGTAGCACGGTCAATTCAAAGTGTGCGCAGATATGAGAGATGCCTACCAGGCCTTAAGCTGAGAGAGATATTCTGTGGATATATCTGGACGACATCATACTGGGTCGACCCGGACTGCTTGGAACTTAGGGGTTTGCTCTTCAGGAGAGTTTTGTTACTCTTCGGATTCTCTATGAAAGGTGCATCACACCCTCTTTTGAGTAAATTCTGGCTAAAGTCACATCGTGAGGTGAAGGTTCTTGCTTGTCCAAAGTCCTGAATCAGGAAAAAAGCTTTCAGCAATCTGTCGACATCCAGCCCCATATTATTATATACATCAATTGAACACACATATGATGTCTAAAACTGTGCTGTCTGGGTTGACCGTTCAGCAGGTTTGAAACGACTAATACAAGACAAGCGCGCGCACACACCTCTTGCGCGCACCAGGCGCAGCTCGGGTGAATGAGAAGACATTCCTCACAAGATGTGGCACTACCGCTCACACACACATTAAGACCTAAAAAAAGAGGAGAGCATTCAAAACAGATCAAATCAAGAATAAACTGGTATATAGATTTATGCAAAAGCTCTGCAAGACTGAACTGCATTCACATTTTTCACACACTTTTATCCAAAGCCATCTACATTCTAGAGAGGACGACACTATGTAAGGAGATAAAGTATCAAATCAGAAAAGCACGAGCTTAGACAAAATGTAGGTGATAATCACATTTGTTCGTTTGTTCCTTTGACTAGGAAGAGTTACTTTTGATCTTAATAGAATAAGGAAATGCGCTTTTTAAAGTCAAATACAGATGTGCAGTGTTATCGCTAAGCATTGCACGAACGAGTGTGTAAACTGAAGTGAGTGTGTGTGTGTACGTACCTTTGACATTGTAAATAAATATTTCCAAGACTATGCAAGCTAGAAGAGCTGGATGACGTGTTAATGGGCAACGTTTCCACATCATTCCTTCCTTGCAAAAACCAACAATCCCGTTCAACGTAAAGGTTTTGTCCAAACATTAAGAAACCTCTCAATGTATTCTAAATGGCAATCCTTTCTCCTTGCCCGTTCTTCTCTCTGCCCATCTCACCCACTTTGCAGCGGTACATACATGACTGAAGTGAATGTCCCCTGAATCTGGTAAACATAAGAGTGAATCCGCACCAACTCGGAACAATAATCCGCACTTGAAGTTGTTTTACTGTCGTAACGTTACTCTGGTTGTTGTCTGTTGCAGTAGTTCAGATTGAATTGCATCCATCACGACTTCCATCATCAACAGGCGGCATTTACATTTCGTAAGCAGTCAGTTTTATGTAACTTATAAACAGTTAAAAATAAATCCTCCAGCTTTTTTCAGCATTGAAGTTCAGTACGGAGTGCCTGCCGCGTCCCTCACTTTAAACTCCGCCCATACTTGGATATGCTGGACGTCTCTTTCACCAACCCGTATTCCGACAATTCTCGCGCCAGGATTGGCTAGTTCTAGAAGTTACTTCCGAACATCCGATTGGACAGCGAGACACTCATATCTATTTGTTCATATCAAATAATCGGGCGAAAATGCGGGGCTTGTTGGAATATGAGTGGGAAATTAAAAACGCTGACTGGAAGCGGTTTCAGAGTAGTTCTTAAACCTGCTAAATAAGTACATTTGTATAAGCCAGTGAAATGTCTGTTTATCTATGAAATGCGACTGTGGTTTTCCAGGCCAAAGTCAAACAGCGGAATCAGCGGTCACGTGACCAGCACTAATAACACAGCCACATGTCCCATGGAAAGAAAGAGGTGCAAGAGGAAGCGCTTCTCCTGCCTGATAGACATTTGTTGGTTTTAGCAGTGATGTGTAGGGAGTCCGTCTACCACAGACCATTTGTTGTTAGCAGAATACTTACAAACACACAAAATACAGTCTGATATACATAACCCCGGTTTCACAGACAAGGCTGAAGACTAGTCCCAGACTTAAATTAATTTTGAGCGGTATCAACTGAAATCAAAATATTCCAATGTCATTGATTTGTCTAAAGATGCACAACAGTAAGGTAAAGATGCACAACAGTAAGGTAAAGATGCACAACAGTAAGGTTTGTATTCGATGGCATTTTAATGAAAACCATTTAAATAGTCTTAATTAACCAATACATAGTCCAGGCTTAGTATAGTCTATGAAATCGGGCCAACGAGTGCTGGAAATTACTAACACCGTGGATGCGATTGAACACCATCTTGTGATAACGCAAGTGTTGAAGTACTGCAGATGAGAAGGCCATTCTTTGTGTTCTTTCTGAAGAATTTTCGGATCCTGATGCGGAATTAATACGTGTTGAATACTGCAAAATACACCTCTTCTAATATCTTCAATTGTTGCGTATACTTTACTTGGAACCATTGTGCGAGCCGTTTCTTTAATACCGCTAGGGTTATATACATGTTGCTGGTGATTGGGCTGACATTCTTGACACATCCACCAAAGAAGAGAAAACGTTTCTCAGTCCCCGTTGCATACCGTTTCCAGGAAACATGTCGGTCAACCTGGAAACTGTAGCAAAACGTTGTGCACCGATTTGGGCTTGAACATGCCCAATGTCCACACCGGACGTGGCACGCCGCAACAATATCGAGTCGCATCGTGCCGAGATTCTCCAGGGAGGACCCCATTTGTGAACATTAATTTTTCTTTTTAAAGAAAATTATATTATATGTTGTATTCAATTTGAGACTATTACATGGATAAAGATGGAAATCCTCTGCATTGTCACCCCCTGAACTCCATCAACCTGTCGACCAATCTTTTGTATATGACATTTATATAACTCTGATTTAACATTTAACAATGTGCAAATCTGCACAGTTTCTAAGCTTCCACTTATTAAATAATGCTAGGAAACAAGGCAAATCTATTTTATTCAAACAACACAAACAAACCTTTACCTTTTTTTAACAACTTGAAGATTGCTTTAAACAAACAGCTCAGGAACAAAATCTGTATATAAGAAAAATGGCTGTTACTCGGTTTTCAAAATTTGAATTCACTAAAATAAGTGCTACCAAACAACTGTGTATAACATTAAAAGAAACTTACAAACAGGCCTAAAAAGGAACTGGCAACTGAACACCAGTCATACTGGTCAAGTAACTGTTTTCAAGGCCTTAAGAGCTGCTCAAAGTTTTACAAACTCAAACACACTTGGAGGAAAAGTCCTGTGTAATTAGCTTAGAAGTCATATCCACTATAGTGCTCAAAGTAAAACCTCTAAGGATGCCTTGATTCATGTCCCGCAGTTTTAACATGGCATCAACAATCCTCTGACGGTCTACATCAGGATGGCGCTCTAAAAGCCGCACCATGATTGTATTAAAGCTTCCCGTGTCGGCATAGCGCTGTGGTACACAGGTACCGGAGGCCGTGGGTGAGTCACATACTTTGGTCAACCTGTCAACACTACAGCGTGGACCCTAAAACAAAGAATATAAATGATTAATGGTCAGAAGAGAATTGTAACAATTCAATGTCAAAAATATGTAACGTTACTTTTGAAAAAAGTCTAATGCTTCATACTAACTCTAGCTGATGCACCCTTGGTTTTCAGTCTATTCACTTCTGTTTTACTGGTTTCTACAGTGTTGTGAGGGTCATCATTTAACTTAGGATGAGCTGAGGTAGGCCCACACAGTTGCTGTACACGAAGTGTGTGTCCTTGGAGGGTGCACCCATTAATATCTTTAACAGCTGCCTTGGCTTCATCGGCGCTGTTGAGGTCAACAATAGCAGCCCTAAAAATGCAATGACATTATAAAAGTTCAATAGTGATTTACTAACAAACTTCAATATTCTAAATTAATACAAAATATATAATAATTACATCCATTGCTGTCAATTTATCATTACATCTTTGTCAGTTTGGGTGTGGTTCCAGCTTTTCATTCTTAATGTACATTTTATGAGTGCAAGTTGATTGTAAACATACTAGTTAAGCAAGAAATTCACCATTAGTGTTCAATTCAAAACTTGTTGCCCTGCTGGTTTTTATAATCCACACACAATTTAGTCACACAGTTGCTAAAATTTACAATTATTTTTTTAGTAGAGAGCGACATGTTTTTTTATACGTCACATCTCAGGATAATCTGGCAAATATATGATTACAAATTGTGAATATCACGAATAGCTACAGGTTGCATGATATATATTTCCTTTATACACCGTACAATATAGAATACAAAATGTGCACAGAAATATATGTGCATAAACTCATTGAGGGTGTGCATTGAGGGTGTGGGGTAATATTCTGAAACGATTTAGTTTTAGGATAAAATGGCATTTATAACGTTAATGTTAATGTAAATTTTGTAACAACTTACAAAAAAAAGAGAAATCTTACCTGATATTGTTGCTGAAAGTGGAGATGCTGACACCTTTAGCATGATACTTCTCAGACAAAATCACCATCTCCTGTTACAAAAATATAACATTGACTGGCTTTTACTGCCCCCTAGAGCCTATCGTTAACTAAAACAGTTACATTCACACATATATGGTACTCTACCTCAGTAACATTTCTTGGCAAGCAGGTAACGCACAAAAGGGAGCTATGATGAGAGTTCTCCTGATCAGATCCTGTGAAATAGTACCAATGATCACAAAATAATCTGCCACATAAAATATGGCAACCCCAAGTCAAGTAAAATCACACAGACTACCCAACCCAGACTGTCAAGTCACTACTGGTTTTCAAAAAACACGTTAAATATCGAATTGTTTTAATTGAACACCTTTTTGCTCTGTGTGTATCATATTTTCTCTACCCTCCTTCTGTTTCTCCATGTTTCCATCCTGAAGTTCCTCCTCAGCATCAAACCATGCTTCACTTCCATTAAGATCCTTTATGGCACCTAGCATTGTATCAAGAACATAGTTTCATAATTCCTGTCTATTGTCCTTAACAACAACATCATAGTTAATCTTACTATAGTTTCCATGATGCTTGTTAGAAGGTACTGCAGTTTCGCCTCCGTTGCTGCTGTCAACATTTGGTTCATCCTATTCAGTTGAAGCAAGGACAAACACAGTTTGAATGTGACTGACTTAAAATATCACAATAGTTTTCAGAATAATCAATTAAATAACAGTATTCAGGGCCCAAAAAGGCCAGCAAAAAAGTTTGCACCACATGACACCTATGAAGCAGTATATGAAAAATATGGACTGGTTGAATTTGAGATTTTCATAAAAACTAAATACATTGCCCGTCTAGCAATCCCAACGCTCAAAGTCGTTATAAAACATCTAAAATGATCATAATTTAGTTATTATATATATAAATAGTTATTATGAGCTTTCATTAAACAACATATTAATGTATTATGGACCAACGACATTTCAGACGCTCGAGAGTAGACACCGAACCCCCCCAAAGGAAAAAACTCTTTGCCTGATGCTTTGTCCAAACATACCTGCAAATGCATGCATGTACATTTGTTTTCTTAAATAATGCAAAAATTGTGAATAACCTGAATATCTTCAATGTTCTGACACAGAGGTGCTCTCATCCTTTTATCTTTTCCACCCAACGCATGGTTATTTGCAACGGTACTGAACAAAATGAGAGAATATTGTTCATTTATGAAAATTTAACAAAAATTATTTTTTAAATCTCCGAGATATCATACCTTTCTAGACAGACAAGTGAGCCTAAATGGGCATCAAGCACCTAGAATGAGACAATATCAATATCATTCTACATTCACAGATATATTTCTTAAACTTCCAATGTTTAAGTTCCGTCATACCGATGTCGGGCTGTAGTTTGTCCCTGTAGTTATCATCTTCTGAGAGTCTACGGACAAAGGCTTCAGGTCATCTAGGGGAATGCCAGCTAGAAGCTGTCTCATCATATCATGGTAATCTTTCTCTAGTGCCTTCAGAGTTTCTGCTATGATGTCAGGTAGAGGATCAGTCCTGAGGAACATACAAAAATTGCTTTTCAAACAACAGACAGCATGCTTCATATAACTTTACATAAAAGCAGGTGAACTCTGTCATTGTCTTTGTAACAACTATAAACAATTTGTATGTTGTTTTTAGCATAGCACAGTGTAAAAGGAGTACAACACTGACTTAAAGGTCCAGTGTATGAAATTTAGCAGCATCTAGCAGTGAGGTTGTGAATTGCAACCAATGGCTCACTCAACTGCTTTCGAAGCACTATTGCATCATTGCTCATTTTTAGAGAAATAAAAACACAACGCTTCATTATGCAAGGAGTTTATACACCTCTGAAGACATAGTTATGTATATTTTGTGTGTCAAAAGTCCCGCTAATTTGGTTCCAAGTCAGTACCTAAAAATCAAAAAGTTTGCGGTACCTAATTTTCATAAGACCCGGTGACACCGACAAACGGGGTCATCCGGGTATTGATGCGCTGTCTGACAGGCTGTCAGTGGGAAACTTTTTAAAGATGCAATAAAATGTGATGAGGGATTTGCGCGGCTCTGATCCAAAAGAGATGCGCACAGAAGTTCTTCAGATTTAAGCTATATCACAAAGAAAACTAACAGAGTTTTATGGTAAAAGGAGTAAACATCCAGAAGTTTATTTGAAGTTCAAGCGGTAAGTTTCGAATTTTGTTAGCGGTTGCATTATGAGTGTTGTATCATATGTTGATATTAAAGGTTACGTTAAAATAAAAGTCCCTGTATGCGCGTTAATTTGTTGGTGCCAATGCTAATCCTGTCAAGAAGTGTCCTTATTAATCATTAAATGTTTTTATAACTGCAATGGGGTAAAATAAATATGAGGATATGATGGGGTATACAGTACTTATTTTACATATCCTAAATCTATGTGCTAGAAAACAATAGATGTATGACTAGCAATGTGTATGTTGTTAATATCATTAAGACAGAAAAAATATATATTCTTGGATAAATAACTCAAATTTTAAAATCATTATATATATATATATATATATATATATATATATATATATATATATATATATATATATATAACTATTATATCATATATTAACCTTAATGCAGAACTATTTTTCCCTATATACTTCATAATTAAGGATTTCTCGTGACTTTCTCGTGAACCCAGTCACGTGTCTCGTCTTGTGAGAAGTGTATCTTCACACCCCTAATATATTATATTGCATTTCTGTCAATAGATTGCAAAAAAATGACACATTAAACATTTAAGTTTCAGAGTAGTAATCAAAAAACCTCACGTAACCAATTTCGACTAGTAGATGATTATTTAAACAGACGCTTACCCCTGAGGAGCACTTTCACCCAGCGGGGAGGTAAAATAGCGTCTCCAGCAGTGCTGTTGGCACATGATGTACTGAAGACCAAGAAGACGCAGCTCTGCCCGTCTCACCCGCTGGGCACAGTCACAACCGCCAACATTTCTGCAAAGATCACCACCAGGACTGGGCCTGTGAAGACAGAAAGACTTGATTAGATGCTTCTGAACAAACACTTAAAAATATGAAGCTTCATTAAATCTAGAACAAAATTTTATAAGCACTTTTTTATCATTCTCATTGTTTAACACTGCATACACACCGCCAGCGACCTCTGGTGGGTGTCGCTAGTCTCCTGCTATGAGGCCGTTAGAAGGCGTTCCTAGATTTGGTTGCTCTAGTTACATTTATAAACAAACCCTGCAGCAACTGACCGGAGAAGGATGACGTAAGCTCCGCTGCTTTACTCCTATTGGTAGTAGCTCCCAAAAGTCACACGCCATTTGTATAAGTTTGCAATTCTCAAATTTGTCATGTCGCTAGACACGCCCACTTTCGGTTGACAACGAACAGTTGATCGTTTTAGAAGTCGCTGGCTCTCCATTGAAATGAAATACATTGCGCCGTTTTGTCGCTGGCCAGCAGGTACAGAGAGAAACTGGTATCTAGGCACCTGACAAGTGATCAATCCTAAATTGCAAAATCACTCCACGCACTCTATCAGCTCAGTTAGACAACCATGCTGAAAATTCTGGCACGAGAACGGTTTGCAAATCATACCCTGCCAAATTATGCTCAAAAGAAAACATAACTGCAACTGTTCCAGACCGTGGTTAGAACGGTTCGACACGATGGTGGAAAGGCGCTCAAAGACAAACTCTCTAGTACGGCTGGGCGATATTCCCAAAAAAACATGGCGATCTTCATAACAAAGAATCTGAATTGAAAAACAGGGCTGTAAATTCACTTTTTCGCCCATTGCACTGATGCTACGGAGGTTTGAAGGTTTGTAGCAAAGGTCAAACAGTTTTACATGTAGCACAAGTAAAAAGGGCTGTTTTAATCTTTAAAAAACACAATTGCAGATCATCACATAAATAGGCTGGTTAACAACAAAGGACATTAATGGTATATACAAATGAATCAATTAGGGCCATATAATTCTTAAGTTTACCCATTTTTTTCTATACATTAGTATTATCAGGCATGTGAGTGGCCAAGAGCAAAAAAGAAGGAACATAGACCACACCCGTGGCCACGCCCCACACACATATTAGCCCCGCCCTCCACACAATGATACATATTTTTTACTTCTTTGTCTTGGAAACAAATATTGAAAAATGACAATCTAATGTTAATAATAAAATGTTCAGTCCTCAGTGAATTTTAATAAGGAGGGTAAATACTTCAATCCTGTTGTCCTGAAACAAACATTTCATACTTTGCCACACAATATACAAACCATTATAATTACCTGGTACTGATTATCAATATTAGTTTTATCAGTTAAATGTTTAAAAATTCCCATAAATAATGTTTAAACAAATAGGATGATATTTGCATAGCAGTCTTAAGCTGTGTTTATAGTCGAGCCTGGCTCCGCTTCGCGAGCCTCCGCTGACCGCGCGCTCAACTCAACGGACGAGACGTTTATACTTGACGCGTTCGCCGTTGAGGTATTCTTTCAACCGACAGGGGGCGCACAAACGAAATCGTCCTGTAAATCCGCAGGGTGTAGAAGAAAAGTAGGAATTTTACCGGAATTACGTCAGAACATTCAGAATGGCGTCTAGCGAGCAGCTGCTCCACAAGGAAACATAGGAGATTTTGTGTTGTTGCTACTATAAAAAAAGAGCTAAAAAGCAGACTGCATGCCAAAAAACGTGGAGATGTAGAATATATTGCTCTTGTGAAGCAGATGCGTGTGATGGACTGGGAAATGCATTTCGAACTATTGTTTGTTGATTTAATACATTTTTATATCAAACATTTTGTTCACTCTTTCATTTCTGTGCATAATGCAGACACATGTCTACACATTGTTGGTTAGGGACTGCTAAATGTACATTGCCATAGATTAACCCATTGGATGTCTTTATGTTATATAAAATGAGAAGATATAAGAACAGTACAACAGAGCAATGTTTATAAATATCGTTTTATTCTGAATACAATATAAAACAGACACACTGATGATAAAAGATGTCTGTACAGGCAAACCTGTTCAGCCAAAATCTCTTCAACGGTTTCATGTTGACTGCGGCGCCGCGCGAACTGTTCGCTCGAGTCACAAAAAATGTCGTGCACGCCGCCACGCGAAATGAGTTCGCGCGGACACAAAGCGAACTTCCGCTAACTCCGCGATGATGTCATATTTGGCGCGTGCACCCAGGCGAACTAGCGACTGCGTCGACTATAACCCTAGCTTTATGCTGATGTTACATATCTTCAGTACTTTACTTTCCAATTTATTTATATGAGCAATAATTCATTTCACTTGCCGTCATCAGCATGAAAATGAATTTTGAATAAGTAAAATTTAGCAGTTTTTGTACATTTGCACTTTCATATTTATTAGACCCTTTTTTGCAACATGACTTGATATAATAATAATGTTTGAATTACTATTAGTTTATAAACCATTAAAAATTTTTATGGCCATTTCATTCAACGGTCATAAATGTTGCTGTATTGAATGTCAGACGACTCAAGAGTTCAAATGAGCACAGTCGTTTTGCGCATCTCAACAAAGGTGCGAGATGTAAAAAGCATCAAGGACCAGTTTAAAGGTTGACTGATGATGCTGCACAGATCACAAATCCTCCAAACCCCCTGTGAAAAAATAAATTGGATTTGTGCAATTAACGCAGGTCGTCCCACAAGATCTTAAAATACTGAAATCAAAAATCAAATCCCCGTCATATATTTGTACACATAAAAATACTGTAGTAGCCTATACTATACTATAGTATTAACTAGGCCTAATGTAAACCGCAGTTAATTTCCTAGATATAATAGTGTTTTTGAACCTTACTATAGCAAATATTAAAGTATGTAACAGTTGATCAAATTACAACAGGAATACCACAATTTGATACATCAAATACTGTAGAACACAACAGCATTATTTCATTCGAGATTTTAGGTTAACATGTGCTCCATTCTGACGAGGTTGTAGTGAAGATGCTCCCACAATAGACACAGACTGTGTGTTCATACCAAACGCGAATGCAGCGTTAAGCGCGAGTGATTTACATGTTAAGTCAATGCAAAGACACGATAGGACATACTGCGGCACGAAAGATGCGATTCGCGAAAATTGAGCATTTCGGGCGTAACGTGTGATTTGCGCAAGTTGAAAAAATCTGAACTTTGGCGAAAATTTGCGCCGCGTTAACCAATCAGGAGCTTGCTCTTGTAGTGACGTGATTATGACATTATGAGGGAGAAATCCCAAACAACAAAAGAGGACAAAATCATTGTTGCTGTATGTGGATACCTGGAGCTGTACGATACATCTGACTTTTATCGAAATTGAAATAAAATGGATCTGCCTTGGAAGAAGGCGAGGAGGTCGGACAATCCGGTAAATTGTCAAAAACGATCTTTACACAATTTGAGCTATATATGTATATATAAATATATATATATATAGGAGACTTGAGCCGCCTGGAAGAATTCCTGTCTGTAGTGTAGTGAATTTGACCCGCGAATGAAGCGAATTTGACGTGCAAATGAAGCGAGTAACTTTAAACTGTGCAACACATTCACTCATTCACATAGAACCAGCAGATGACAGATTTAAATCGCAGAATTCTGCGTCTGCATCACGGAAATCATAGGGCTCTTTGTATAGGCTATTTGAAGTCAATGCAGCAAAACAGACTTAAACTAAGTAAATTAGCGGTGCCCCCTCGATGAACGTCACACACAAACAAGCACAAGGACAAGCACACTTCACACAAACAAGCCGCTCCGTCTAACGCACTTGCAAAACTGTCTCACGCGTAAGACCTTGCCCAACTGCGAGGGTGATCCGAAAGCATACAGAGCTCTCTGCTCTCACAGTGCTTTAATGTCGTACGCCAATGGATCTGTGCAGCGCTGCATGATGTCGAACACACCTCTTGTTTTACGACAGACAAGATTATGATCCTTGAAAAGTGGATTGCGGACACCTTCAAGATCGATCGCGATTTAAAATGGTCAGATCACCCGCCCCTACTCTCCCTCTTTTTTAAATCTCAGGAAATAATAACTTTTAAATACACTGAATACATTTTAAGTACTTGAATAGTAATTTTAAGGACTGGAGCCTGAAATATCAATTGAAATCTTTATGAAGGTGTAAATTAAAATTGCTAAATGTCAACCATGTGTTAGATGATGTTTCCCTGACATGCAAAGAGAAGAAAGAATTTCGAATTAGGACATTACCTTGACTTTCTATCTTTCAACTGCTTCAGTTCCTTCTCCATCTCTTTTAGCTTTATGAATTCCTAAGTAACACATTTTCATTATAAAAAGCTCATTTTAAACTCCAATCATGTGGCTTATGAATGAAATACCTCTGTAAGAATTTCCAAGTCAGCCATGTAGACCTCAGTTACGATACTCTTGTCAGATGTGGACGTTGGCCTGTGTGTATCTTTTTTACTGCTGACAGGTAGTGAGTCTGTATCAGTGGCAACGCTTTGGCTGGCTTTCGCCTGCAAGATCTGACAAACCTCTGTTGCACGTGTAGATGTGAAACAGGCTCTGAAATCCCCACAGGCATCAACTATTTGGTTCACAAAGGATCTTGGTGGTTCCTTATTTAGAAGATTTTCAACATGGTCTCCTGGTTCATTGGCCAGCTCAAAAGATTGCCCGAGACTGGAGAAAGAATCCACAGCACTGGCAATGGTGGTTTCTGAGTGTACATCTGACAGTTCTGTACTTCCTTTAGTTGCCATGATGGAATCATTGAAGCCTGACTCCATATGCTGGCTGCCATCCCTCCATTCAGTGTGATTTAAGCTTGTGCTACTGAAACTGTAGTATTCTGGCATGGTTTCCTGATCAGCATCACAGAAATTTTCTCCAGCCTCCGATTCCTCATCCAATCGGTCTTGGTCATTCTGGAAATGGTTAACTCTCTGAGCCTGACTCCGCATATCCAACTCCATATCGAGAGAGTGGTTTGCTTGGCTTGTTAGGTCATGGAAGTGCTTGATGTCCTCCCTTTTTTCTACTTCCTCCCACAGTTCAGACAAGCACTGGGCTTGTGCATTACATGATCCTTTACCGAAGCTGCCATAACTCTGTTGGCTGGTTTCAGCTTTAGAAGTTACGATATTCAGCTCTTCCCTCACGTTACTCGGTAGAAGCTCAAGGTCATTCTCGTTTTCTAAACCAGAAAATATATCAGTGTACTAGTTGCTAGTGATGTTGAAGTTTATGGCAAAAGCAGAACACATCTCACCTAAGGTGGAGTCCTCTTGCTCTGAAATTTGAACATGTACGCCGCAATGATAACATTTCTTACTACCAAGCTGAAAAGAGTACCCACAGTTTTGACACTGTGATGCATCAGATAATGTTGGATACCATGACCTAAAACACAGCCACATTGCAAAACAGACCGAGGTTATCATTAATGATATTAATGAGTTCCATTTTAAAATTGTGCATTAAAAAGCATAATGCTAAAATTAAGATCCTACTTGTTGTTTGATGACATGGTTGTTGGATGGGGACTGTAGTTTCCTCTGAAATTTTCTGTGTGTTATAAATACATAAATATCTATATAAATGCCGGCTTAAGAATACATTCTGTATGAGCTGGCAAAAGTAAAAATTCAATCACAATAAGGTCACTATCAAAATTTCAGTAAAAGAACAAACTCACGTTTCACATAAACCCACTTTCTGGCTACTTCGAGTTTAGGGTGTGTTTGTATAAACTGGAGAAGTCCTCCCTCTTCTGTAGATGAAAAAGCTCAATTTACAACAAGACAAAAGCATTATACTTCTTGACCACAAATGTATCATTACTTTTTTTGCATTTAACATGTTTTGTCCTTACGTTGTACTAGTGTCCTGTCATCCACTGGTAAAGAAAGGTACCATCCGAGCAACTTTGGATCAGTAAGTTCCAGAGAATCATAGATCCGGACAAGATTGAATAATGAGCTACAGTATGACAGGGACAATTGCTTTGGTCAGAGTTACAGGGTATAGTGAGCTTAGACCGTTACATAAGGATATATAATATAAACAATATTAAGTAAATTTATACTAAATTTACCATTATATTGTTGAAAAAAACAAATAAAGATCAGCCTACCCCGATCTAGGAAACAAAGACTGATCTGCCCGATTTCAGTATATACCACTTCGGAAAATATAAAAACAGGTTCAACTTATGAAGCTCTTTCAGTTTCTTTCTTTAATTTTTTTTTTACTTTCATATATCATTCAATCTTAAAGATATTCGTATTTTAATTCGGTTATAAATATTATGTTGGTTGTAATTTGTTCAAATGTTGGTTTTGTGTTAAAACTGAAACAGGAAGGCCTTCCACCGACCAGCGCTGGCCGAGCAATGTTTACATTTTCTGAAGTGGTGTATACATGACCAGTTGACATCTGTCTGAGTTTTCTTATTCTCATATCAATAAATCTAAATTACATATGTTGTATTGATTATTTATCTTGTTTAGTAAGATGAAAGGCAGTCAGGTTGTATAACAATTTGTTTACCTCTTGATCTTTAGTCCTCTTTCATCCTCTGCATATGGTGGGTCATTTCTAAAGCCTTGGGAAGCGTGCAAGAAATTCATCGAAACTGAGTGAAAAACCACCAACACAAACAGTTTGTAAACTCCCATCTTTACATTGCTACACATATGTGTTAAGGTGGTGGATTGCTGCTAGATGTTACATAATCTTTAGGGCTTTTTCACACTTAAAACAGTTAATCCAAGGTAAAAGTAATACATGGGTTATATGTCTTAATTTGGGCTAGCGTTATTATTTGCATATTTGCAGCATCAAGCGCCATGACTGGTTTAATATAGACTATATTAACGAACTTAAAGTTAGATAAATTGAGCCCTTAACTAATATCCAGATGAAACGGTTTAATCAGGGGTATTCAATTAAAGTTCCTAAAGTTTCGGTCGTTTTATTAAATAAATATTTAATCAATTTAGCCCAGTTGGATACATAAATATAATCTCTTTTTATACCCACACAGTGCGTATGTAGGCTACAGGATGTATGTTTGTATTGTAGGCTCTGTGGCTTTATAGGGGAATGCCCTCTTAATAGAAGTCTGATCATTTAAATTTGTAAATAAAAAAACTACTGACAAGATACAAACAGCAAATATAGTGAGTGAAAATGCTCTCATCACAAACAGAAAACTAATGTACCTACTTAATAAGCCTTTCCATGGCCTTCATACCAGAACTACTTCTATAGTTAAACAATTTCTCAAATAGAACGAATTGCTCCTTTTAAAATGTAACCCTACTTGTGAAAACCGGAAAGTCTTTTGACTGTTTTCTACAGAAAATTCTGTAAAAATATAGCAACAATATCTTCAATAATGACTGAATACTTAAAGATGGAAATCTTGGTAAAATTTATATTTGATGCTTTTTGTCTAGTAAAATAAAAACTTAATTGTCCTAAAGTATCACATATAGCAAACAGTTAACAGGTTGACAGAAACAAATACTTTACTATTGCTGCATTTTGTTTAGTGTTGTGTTAATTTACCTGCTCTGCGTGTCTGCAATTCTGTTGTCAAAATAAGCACGTGTATGCTTCTCTCTTTAGCTGCGCGCGGAGCGAAGAGGGTTCAAATGAAGCGCGCTAGGCTAGATAAAAATATTAGAGGATATAGCGGCAAAACATAAATTGCATAAATGTCCGGAAGAGTGCGTGTGATGTGACTCCGTGTTGTGTAGACGCGCGGCTCAATTTAAACAACTAAAATAGTCAAATGTTTTAAATGTTGTTGCTGTCTCGCGGTCCGGATGGAACGAAGCAAAGGTCCGGATCCGGCCCGCCAATTAACGATGACTGGTTTATTGTTTTTGGATAATTACCTGTATTCCGGCTCTGACTGACCACATTGTTTGTTTGGCTTAGTTTGTCAACTTACCAACGGTTTCGTTCACCGCGCGATACACACGCTGGTCGAAGGGATTCATCAGAGTCCCCCCTCTGCCAGAACGGTTGTCGTATATGTTTGAATATGGTTCAAAAACATATGGTACCAGGACAGGTAACCACATGTTTTAAAAACTCACTCGATAACACTTGAAGAAAACGTAGATAACAGCTACAATGTCGGTATCAGAACAGCTCCGGACGCTTCTGCACCTCTTGCGTAGCATACAGCTGGATAGGCGTGGCGATATGTAATGATGCTTCTGTTCAATTATGAACTAGCTAACTTACTAGTAGCAAGAAGGGTTGCACTTGCACGGTAGCATCGCGATGCTTAGGCTTTGCCGCTCTTTTTTTTAAACGGTAGTGCCGTAACTGTTGTTGCATATGCAGATTTACGTTATTTATTTTGACGCTCTTTTTTTTAAACGGTAGTGCCGTAACTGTTGTTGCATATGCAGATTTACGTTATTTATTTTGACGCTCTTTTTTTTAAACGGTAGTGCCGTAACTGTTGTTGCATATGCAGATTTACGTTATTTATTTTGACGCTCTTTTTTTTAAACGGTAGTGCCGTAACTGTTGTTGCATATGCAGATTTACGTTATTTATTTTGACGCTCTTTTTTTTAAACGGTAGTGCCGTAACTGTTGTTGCATATGCAGATTTACGTTATTTATTTTGACGCTCTTTTTTTTAAACGGTAGTGCCGTAACTGTTGTTGCATATGCAGATTTACGTTATTTATTTTGACGCTCTTTTTTTTAAACGGTAGTGCCGTAACTGTTGTTGCATATGCAGATTTACGTTAATTGTTTTGACGCTCTTTTTTTTAAACGGTAGTGCCGTAACTGTTGTTGCATATGCAGATTTACGTTATTTATTTTGACGCTCTTTTTTTTAAACGGTAGTGCCGTAACTGTTGTTGCATATGCAGATTTACGTTATTTATTTTGACGCTCTTTTTTTTAAACGGTAGTGCCGTAACTGCTGTTGCATATGCACATTTACGTTAATTATTTTGAAGACTTTCAACTGTCTTTTAGCCGTGTTTCTATCCTAAATTAATCCATGTTTTACACGAGATAATGATTCAATGAGCCATTCATCAAGACACTTGTTTCGTTCTCAAATGAATAAGGTGTTTTGAACGAGTTGGTTGAATGATTCACTGACACAAAAAATGCCGCCATCTACTGGCCGTTTTAGTCATATTTAAAATAAGCCTTAACATTTTCCTATATAAGCATTGATTTGTATGCAATTTGTCGCACATCGATTGAATTAGTTCCAATGTTAAAATAAATATTTAATGGTTACTACCGTAAACGTTTCTAAAACTACCAGACACTAGTGTTTTTAAGTCTTGCTCAAAATTATCCAATTGCTACAGTTAATCCTACAAATTGTATTGTGCAGTATGATACGGCTCACTAAATACAACATGATTCATTCAAATCTGTGTATTAAGAAATTTTGTAGATTTTAATTATGAACATGACACAGCATCGCAATACTACTATGTATCGTGATATTTAATAAGGTGTAGTATCTTGATATATGTTTATGTTACCGTGACAACCCTAGTACCAAGTAGTACACATCGCAGTTACTGGTGCTGAAGTCCTTAGTCCTAAAAGTAAACCGTTTCCTAATTTATTTACAGGTAGCTTCTCTAACAGCCAAGTACATTTTAAGTAAAAAACAGTGAACAAAGAACATTTACCTCTGTGCTCTCTTTAGATGGTTGTTAGTTCATATTTTAAGAGTTGGACGACCTGATCACACCCACCGACTAGTTCGTTAAAGTAGTTACAAGTATGGCCACTAGAGGGAACACATAGCACGATTAATAACTCGCCCGCTGCCAGTTTGGGATTTTTACAGTGTAATAACAACGGCAATTATATTAAAGTGAAACAAAGTAAAATCAATCGAACTATTAAAATGATTTTTTCATGTCTTCAGTATGACAGCTGCTTACAAGGGAAAATAAACAGCGGTGAATGGTGATTTAGGTCACGTCACAGCCCATCCTTAGCTCTATCTTGCTCCATTGTACTAAAAGATGTGCTCAAAGCAAATGGTGTGCATTAGCTGTCGGACTTGCTAAGTGAAATCAATACTTCACTAAAACACAGTCATTAGGAGACCACAATGCAAAATATATGTTGATGGAACTCCCCATTAACTTTTCTGCATGAGAGCAATATGCTGTTCCTCCCTGTTACATTAGTAAGTTATATGGTATAAAATAAACTAGAAATAAAATCGTTGTGTTGACTGCAGAGTTATTTACAGGAAGTAGGAGGGTTCAAAGGTTAAGTAGCTTCCTGGAGCAGATGGGGTAGGGGGTGTTGCCATGGTGAACAGCAATAAAATCTCTGTTTTTGGCTACTGGAATCATATTGGTCTTAAAGGAGTAGGTCACTTCAAAATTTCCCCATTGACTTTCCATGGTAGGAATACAAATTACCAAGGAAAGTCAATGCAGGCAAATATTGAAGTGAACTACTCTTTTAACTATTTACAAGGTTTGGGTGTTTCTTCAACAATAAAATGGCATATGCAGTCGGGTAATTTCATGCAAAATATGAAAAAATATTATCATTGCTTCTGGTTTGCACATTTTAATTCACAGAAATCCTACAAAGTATGTTCTCTCAAAAACATGCATGCTTTATTATCACACATTTTTTCCTCTTTTAAAATAGAAAACTGATGCCAACAAGGCATGATATACCCAAAACAAAGGAAATTCTGCAAAGCAAAATACATTTTGACCCATTATGGAGCATATTTTATATGGGTTCAGCTGCAGCGATAAACAGCCTTTGTATTTGTAGTTTAAAATGTGTTTTAAAATTAAAATTCAATATACAATGTAATGGAATTCAAAATGAAAAGGAGTTTAAATATTTAAACAACCAATTCTTTGATTCAGTCTTTATAACCATAATTTTGTTTACAGTCCATCGTGATAATCATACATTTAATTTAAGAGCGTTTATTTAATTTCACTCAAAAATGTTGCTACTTTACTTGGTCGCCACTTGACGTTCTATCTGGGTCCGTCTCAAATGTGCCTGAAGAGTGCAATAGATGCCAATGCACTGCAACTAGACATCAGTGTAGGCATTTGTAGTTATTGAATTAAAAAAAATCTAATCCATAAAACAACAATTAATTTTTTCAAGCTTGAGTAAAAAATAACTGTGCACACAATGTGAATTTGGATAAATAATTAAGGTTGTGCATGTTTTTGACACACAGGCTCACACAGACTGCTCATGCATCCAAAGCGGAGTTATTAAATAATCATATATAGAAGCATGACTATGAGCAGACGCACATTAGCTAACCAGCTAAAGCCCTGATGAAAGGCCAGTGTAGCCCTTGGGACAACAAAAGCCTTTAACCGAACAGAGACTGATCAATAGTGAGTTTCAGATTCAGAGCAAGAAAGCAATTGCCAGCCCATTACCTCCAGGCTTATCTAGGAACGGCCTTATATCTCACACATATGAAAATGATTCTTTTCAAATGAATCAGCATAGATAACTTGAAACTGTGTGCTCCACAGGAGTAGGTTACCCACTGTGACACATTTGTTGACAAAGAGGAATGCCAGAGTGCAAATGAAGCAGAATGGACAGTTTATTGTACCCAGTACAGATTATAAACTCAGCAGTGTAAGGTACACATTGTGAGGGGACAAGGTTAAGCCTGTACAAGTGCAGACAACCTTTCTGTGGTGGCGGTTGAGACAAGCCCCTCATTCAATGAGCAAACTGTTCATGTATAAGCTGCACCTCTCATTTAAAGGCACTGCTCTCGAACCCACCAGGAAAGGGTGTCCGGTAACCAGCCGTGTGCATTCACGGCCACACAGGGATCCATTTAAAACATACATAGAGAATCTGTTACAGGCAGAACTATACAGCTTATACAATAAACTCAAATAAATGCAGACTTTGCAAAAATATATAAGTTCATCTTTCAAAAAAAAGAAAGAAAAGAGAGAATACAAATGCAGAAACTCCACAATTTCTTCTTTGTCCAGCATAAAGCGATATGTTCTTGGACAGCCGAGTACATCATGCAAAAGGAAGCAGTGGTCTTTTGTCAACTTGAAAAATGTATTTTTTACCTTATTGCATGCAAGGCCCTGATAATCCTGCTCTCCTGGTGCGTTAAAATCAACAATGATGACAAAATAATATACGCCAGAAATGATGATATATGCCAAGTTAACCTTAACTTACACTCAAGAGTCCTCAAGGAGAAATTCTGACTAGTGCATCCCTTTTGAATGTTGTCAACGGAGAAAATAATATTAACTCTATATTTAAAATTTGGCATTTTGGGAAGCTAAACCAAAAGAATTAGCTGTAGTCATAAAGAAATATATTTAACAATTGGTTAACAGTCCTGTGAAGTTGACTAAATATACTTTAGAGTGCCTCTGGTTGAACTTTACATCAGCTCTTGGGTTAACAAGCACGAAACAAAAAAAGTTAATACAAAACAACACTTGACAAAGAATTCAGAACCAACAATACAAAAAATAAAACATTGTTCTGTAGGAATCCTCAGCATCATTAAAGCTGTCCACGTTTAAACAAAACGTATAAAAGCCAGCTTTCTATAGTCTTAGCACGAAACAAATGGGTTGTTTTTTATCCTCCTTGCAAAATAAAGCCCTTTTGACTTCTTGTCTACATGGTACGGAGGAAACAAAAAATTAAATTGGGACCAAAAAGGCAACTATTAAATAGTGCTGCATTGAAGGGATATCTTAACATGTCTCTTAATAATTTGTTACCAATTGTCTTTAAAAAGCGGATTGTCAAAAACAGAATTGCTACAATTCTTGCAGTGAGATTTGTTAGTCTTTCAAGCACCGTTCTGCTCCAGCTCAACCGTTTCTTCTCACAGCATTGACTGTTTGCCATGAGGAAGGTTTGAGGGCTGGATACTGTCTTTGCTCATTTCCTCGACACCCTTCTCGGCTTCTTAAAGTGGCTTGCAGATATCTCCTCATTCTTTTATATGTTAGGGAGGGTAAATCTGGAAGTGGGCAGTTCAGGAGTTGAGGCAATAGGGACAGATGTGTTTCAGTCAGATCAACAGTTCAGTACACGTAACCGTCAGGAAAAGGCATCCCGGCGACACACTGCTCCCCACCATCTACCAGGTACGAAGCCCCATCATCGTAGTGCGTCAACGGAAGTGTGTCCTCATCCACGCCGGCGAGGCTGTCGGGATCTGCCTTAATGTTGGGCCTCTGGTTGTCTGGGAAGGCCATGGAGAAGAGGGCCTCGGGATCACACACAAATTTGTATACGTACCTCTCACCAGCCACCTGAAATCAACAAATAGCAGAAGTTTAGCTTGGAAGGACGACAAGAACAATTTTTATGATTTCAGTATAGAGTGAACCAAAGGTGAACCTGCCTTTACCTTCTGCATTATTCCTTTTTCATAATAGTAACGCAAGGAGCGACTCAGCTTGTCGTAGTTCATGGCCGGCCTGTTCTTCTGGATGCCCCAGCGTCGAGCCACCTGAAAAAAGCGCAGGCGAAAAATCATTTCAGCATGTTGGATTTTCCAAGTATGCGAATGAAGAACGTAAACGTAAGAATAGCTGACCTCCTCTGGCTCTATAAGTTTAAACTCCATTCCACGTCCCGTCCAGGCAATGAAATGGCCATTGGCGGGATCATCCAGGAGCGTGACTAGAAACTGCCAGAGCTGGAGGGAGCCACGGCGCTGGTACGGCGGGCCGTCACGAAACACAGAGGACTCTTGCTTTATCTTCCCTGTCAGGGGGAAAAATTATGAGGATTAGAGTTTGCCCAGAGGTGCACGAGCAAGCAGACGAGAAATTCCAGACACAAATGCAGCTAATGTGGACACCGTGTTCATTTCACACCACTATGATAGCTCTCTCTTAAACCGAAATGGGGGAGGGAGGTCCTAGTAAAGTCTGAACATTGCAGACCGAGCACTTGACATAAAAACCAGCAGCCTCACTAAAATGCTTTTGAAATTAACTTAACAGGCTACATGCCTATGTATGATCTATTGTGAAATCTTACCTTCAATTCTCTCTGGAACCACGCAGGTGTCGTCATAATACAACTGCTGATCTCTGTCATATGAGAAGTCTACAACGGGACAAAAATAAAGTCTGTTAGATTATCATAGGATTCAATTCTATTCCGTTGAATGATGAAGCCACATTTAGTATTATATGTATACATGCAGCAGTCACTTACTCTCATGGTTTTGGTAGAAGCTTGCTGCCCTCCCAAATGAAGACTGACACTTAGGCACTTCTGCAAAACAACATGAAAAGAAGAGAATTATTATAAAAAGATACGCAAAATAAAGTGAAATGCTACCCAAAATACAATCAAACATGTGCTAATTTACAGATTCATATTTACATTTTTTGGTATATAAACAAATGTTTTAATGGAACACAATAAGGCCAGATCAAAAACACTAGTGATTGATGGAATAGCCGAGCTTTGCTTGTCTTGTATGATCTAATGCATCTGGTAGGACTGGCAAAGCTCATATCAACACGCCAAAGAAGCATGCGGCATTAGCGATGACTCTACCGAGTTACCAAATAGGATTAGCTACCATGTCAAGACACTGGACCATGATGACATCAGTTTTTATCTATCCTTGAGTGTCCTGGCGAATCGGCAGGACACTTCGTCCCTTTCCAGCTTTTCTCTGAGCATTCTCATTGATTGCATCATCTGTCAGGCTGCCATACATATTAAAAACCCAGTTTGGCTGCCTCGAACAAATGTAATACTACTCTTCCTATGAATGTGGCACGTAAACGATTTGGAATGACATCACTAATTCACAAAAATATAAGTAAAAAGATTAAATGTATGGTTCACATGTTAGATGACCAAATGACCAGAGGACGTTGAAGCTCAAGACAGTAGAGCATTTAGCTTAGTCGTAGCCGACTTTTTAAATCCTGATCTGGATTAATACCCAACTGGATGTGGACAACATGTCAAATGGACCAGGATATGTGACCCGGTCTGGCAAAGCATAACTGTAGAGGATTTTTTGTAATTTACATAAATGTAACATTGATATCTTTCAAATTGACTGAGTGAGATTTAAAGTGTTCATCTATTCATTATTTTCATATTACAAATGAAAAGTTATTGATCTAAAAATCTATCATATAATCTTTTTTGTAGCAATAAACGCACATTACCTATTTGTATAATTCTTATGGCTCTAACTACTTTGATGTTTCTACTTTCATGCGACTTAACCTGGATCTCATAGACAGGGTCACATAAGATCTCTAAATGCAGCTAAATAACATCTTCGAAGACTTTTTATTATTTGATTATTATTGAAAACAATAGTTTATTAATAACGCAGCACAAAAGGTATGTTCCTCACTCAAGCCTTGTCAGAGCGGCTCTTCTATGCACGCAAGGTTCAAGAAGTGTATGCAGGTGCATGTGTGCATGCTTTTGTACGTGGACACCTCACTAAACATTGCTAAAAGTCGCAGGCCCATGCCAGCACACATACAGCATTCCATGCCCTCACCCAGACAGCTCTCATGAAGCCAAACCTGCCTAACACATTCTTTATAGCTTAAAGAAACCATAATCTTTTTCTCTAGGAAATGAGACAGCCACGAATCCTCACCAGAGTCAAAGCAGAAGTCTCGTGGCTCCTGCTTGATGGACATCGAGTGGAAAGCCTGGGACGGGCCCATGTTGGGTACACCCTGCTCGGCGTAGCGGGGGTCTAGGAGCTCCTGTTTGAAGCCCTGAGGAGGCACGGGAACCAGCGGCTCGGACATTTGGCGATGGTAAGGTGGCCTTCCATCCCTAGGTGAAGTGCTTTGGACCTGTGGCATGAAGTTGGGTCTTCCCTGGGTATCAGGGGGCGGGAACGGAAGGCAGGGCTCTGAAAGTTGTCGCTGAAACCTTTTGGGCAAATTCAATAAATCTGATTAATTTGATGATAATGTTTATTAAGTCATAAGCACAATGTAATAGAGATGTCTGGGTATCATGGGATAAATAAAGAAGCAGCTTAAGCCATCTTCCACTAAAACGGAAGTTGCAGGCATTGCGCTACTGGCTGTAAATGATGTGCCACACATTCCCCTGTAAGCTCCCAGGAATTCTGCTACAGGTGGCAGGCCAGATTCCCAGCCCATCTATTCCCACGGGGGTCATATTATTACAGTCCCCACACAGCGGGTTGCTAACACTACTGCAAAACAAGATCCGAGTGATCTATACCACTAAGAACATATCTTGACCTTGTAAACTTAGCATGGCTGAAAGGTCATCTGCTTATACTATATAGTGCTCTTAGATCTGCATGTTTATGGTATGGTAACAGAAAACACTAAACAATCCATAGAGGTATAAATATACATAAAGTATGTTAACAAGTCCAACTGAAATGCAGAAACCAACCTAGCCTCAGCATTGAAGTGAGCGTCACGGTTCAGGGGTGGACAGGGCACTGCAAAAGGTGGGCTCTGGCTGTGGTGAGGGAGTGTCGGTTGGCCGGGTGTGGACT
Source organism: Triplophysa tibetana (assembly GCA_008369825.1). Classification (NCBI taxonomy): domain Eukaryota; kingdom Metazoa; phylum Chordata; class Actinopteri; order Cypriniformes; family Nemacheilidae; genus Triplophysa; species Triplophysa tibetana. Next base: position 14,254,247 of record CM017902.1, read on the forward strand.
TGGTCATCGAAGGCTGCCTATGAAGAAGATGCTGCCCTAACGTAGTATTGGTGGCAGGAGGAGGGGTCTGTTCGTGCAGGGGGCGTGTCCCAATAGGATTGGCAGAACCGCACGGTGAAACGGGCGTTGAGGGAGGAGTCAATGGCTTGTACCCAGCTGAGGGTTTCCTTTCATAGGCACTGCATTGAAGGAATCAGGAAAGTTAGTCACCATTACAAGTAAATGATCAAGGACGTCCTTTGATTTGATCAATGACGGATGGATGAATACCTGTAGCTGTAAAGGCACTTCTCTCCATACGGCATGGGACTTCTGTCTTGGCTACAGGGGGAGAGCTCTTTGGAGGGACTCAGTTCCCGTTTGATCTTGGTTGGTGGTGGGCCATGAAACATCACTGTGAAGCAAAAAGAAGCAACAATGAAGCATCCACACAAGTGAAGCGAAATGCCTCATAAGGAGATTCTTCTCCACTATTAAACTGCCATATTTCACGGGTAATGACAATTGACTGCGAGGTTTAAAAGCTCTTCGCTCTGTCCATCAGCAATGCGGCGCAGAACGATGCATGCAATCAAAGCGCTCCCCTCAGATTTCCATCATAGCCGAGTCAATACTCATGAATCAATGTGGTCGTAATTCAATGATCGTGAATGATTTTCCTCCCCTCACTGTAACCATTAGCCCCTGGATCTCTGTATCGAGATCTCATATCCGGCGCCACATAATGGCAGTTGCAACTGGATCCACAGAACTCGAGCCAGATAAATCACCCAGACGGCACTGGCTTTAAGAGGCCATTCAGTAGGCACGTGAACACGTTGAGAGCAAAGGTGCACCCCCTCCCATAGCTCCTCTATTAAATAATCTCAAAAATGAGTGTAATTCTGCCAGTCCAGGTTATTTGTTAGAAAAGAGGCCAGTCCTGGTATGGCACTGGGAGGGTGTACATGCCGGGGCGGTGTGACAACCAGATGACCTGAGGGGCCACCCATTGATTTTGAGATGACTAGGGGAAAAGCTTGGAATCTGATCAAACAAACGCAAACAGCTCATGCGAAAAGTTACGCATGTTATAACAGTGTCTCACATAAACCGAATGTCAAAGCATTTACCTTCATAATATACAGTGTGGCAAAATTGGACAAAAGCACATGCCCTGACATATAAGGCTACACACCCTGTCTCCCAGTTTCAACATCAGACGAAAACAAAAACAAACTTAACCGGCAAAAAAAGAGGGGAGCATAAAACGCTCTACTGAGAATTCCTCAAGTATTTCCTTTGGCTCTGATTCCTGTGGCCTGGCCTTAGTGACTTTGGACTGAGAGCTCTCAATGGAGAGTTCAGGAGCTGTGGATTTGGTGGGTTTCAGAAGGCCAAAAGAGGAAGCCTTTCCTCTCACCCTGCCCGTTGGAATCCGCTCCATTCCAGAGGCTGAACTGAGTGCATGAACGTGTGAAATCTGATAAGGAGCTTGGCTCATGTGATGCCCGATACCAATCGGCTTATTACTCTGAAAAAATAGGTGGTGTATTTAGGCAAGACTAAAAGGATGAGGAAACACCCTTTAAGTCCTCATAAATCAAAGCACTAAAGTGGGTAATTGCATTGAGTGAGGGGATGTCCGAAGAAAACCAAATGAATAATAAAACTATCTAATATGCAGTATTGTATTGTGAGCTTAAATCACTTTACGAAGACTTGAACAAATTGAATTGACTACTCCATTCACACCTGACATCATCTTTAGTTAAGCTATCCTTTGTTCCTCAACGCTGGCTTCAAATTTGAGACGGATATGAATAATAACTAGACTTCTCTGGACTACCTCCAAATACATTGTCAAAGGAGAATAAATTATAAATCTTGAGATACTCACAGTTCTCCGACTGGAAATCTGGGACAAACTGTTCGTCATCGGGCACCTGAGCTGTAGAGAGAAATTGGAGAGATTTAACAAAGTTGCAAAAATGCCCCCTGCTGCTGAACAATCTGCAGATCAATGACAATTTGTCAGAAAACATCAAATCTGTGTGCTTTCCTTTCATCTAAACAACAGCCATTTTGATGCCAACTGCATAGTTGCATTAAATGCTGGTGCAAGGTTGGTGCAGAAGACCAGTTTATATGCCCAGAAGTTTTAGAAAAAAACAACAACTGTGCGTTCTCTTTGAAATACTCAAATACGTGCAAATATTACTAGAAATGTTTATGAATCTAAACATAAATTTCTGATAGCTGCAATGTAGCACAATAACCATTATAACAATGTATTACAAACCTTCTGCGATCCAAATCTCCTGCAGCTGGCTGAGGTCCTGGAAAAGTTCTGCAGTTAACAGATAAAGACAAGAGAGTCTCACTTAGATTCATCCAAATATTTGATACATTATAGGTTGTCTACAACATATATTTGGCTTTTAATAACATGTCATGTCAGATCTACCTTCTGTATCCTGAGCGAGTTCAGTCTCCACTAACTTCCTTTTTCTGTCATTAAATGGTCTGCTGTATGGTTCCTCTACTTGTAATGAATTCTGCTGTGGAGAAACACTACGGTCAGTGTTATCTAATCCAACTAATGACAAAAAACTAAATGAAAATGCAAAAAAAATACTTACATTAGGTGTAACCACAAAAGGAACTTGCTGGTCATAAAATCCGTCCATGTTACCTGGGTCTTCAAGAAGGCTCCCAGAACAGGGTCTTCGCTTAAAAGCGATTTTTATAGTGCCACTTTACGTCTTCTTTTATCTCTGAGAAATAAAACAATCAATCATGTAACAAACCTACTGGACAGATTTCACCAGTGTGTCCCACATCAAATAATAAACCCTGTAAACAGACTGACAAAACCTTCAGATCCATCTGATCCTGTATACTCAACCACCCACTTCCCCCTCTGTTATCCATCACAACATCTCTTCTGACAGAGCATACGTATAAAGACAGACATGGAGAGAAAGAGAGAGAGACAGCGGGATGGAGCGGGAGGGGGAGAGAGAGAGAGAGAGAGAGAGAGAGAGAGCAAAAGAGAGAGAGCGAAAGAGAGAGAGCAAAAGAGAGAGAGCGAAAGAGAGAGAGCAAAAGAGAGCGAGAGAGCTGTGTAATGCAATCCACAGGAAAGATGAATGTAAAGCTTACATAAGCAAAGTCAACCATCTGGGACTGCGATTAGACTTTGAAGGGAAGGACCATTACATTATGAGTGCGTACAAATTATATAATACAATAAGAAAGCTTAATTTTTTCCTAAAATCTACCACGAGGAAAGCAAGACAGACTACGAGCAAACCATAAAACAAACTCATACGAGGGAAGACTCTGTGCTCACTTTACTGAAGATATACTGCTGTTTCTGTTAAGTCCCATTCTTAAAATATTATTACTAGCAATAATAATAATAGTTAGACATTAGAGTTAGAATTATTTGCTAACACTTTACAAATGTTGTATTTGTTAACATTACTTATTATGGATTGGCTAACTGACAGTGTAAGTCTACAGCAATTATTATTCTTAGTTTATGTTCATTTCAGAGTTTCTAATACATTTTAAAATCAAATGTTGTAACTGTTAACATTACTTAATGGACCATGAACTAACATGATAAATTACATTAACAGTAATTTACATTCAAAAACGTTATTGAATAATGAAAACTATATCATTTATTGTTAGTTCATGTTAGTTAATGCATTAAGTAATGCTTAAAAATGTAAATAAATAAAAAATACAACCTTTGTTACCAAAACTATTTTGTAATTATGATTTAAACGCAATACTATTTTAAAGTATGTGTTCTTTGTTTAATTATTTACATTATAACGACATGTAATCATATAATGAATATAAAAATTATTATGAAAACTATTTGATTAAAATATAAAACATTAACTAAAAACAAAGTACGATCACAATGGAAGAACATTTCCTGAGAAAGGTAGCGTTCATAAATTTACGGAAAACTAAAGTCGCCAAGATTTTAGTTTACTGCTTAACGTTACAGTAACGTAAGAACAGTTCGGATCAAACCTACCAGCTCGCACTTTTGTCATGACGCACTAAACTTCGCAATTTTCCAAAATAAAAATTTCAGAACAACCACATTCCAATATACAAAAAGAAAATTTACAAAAAACGACAGTAAAAAAAGAATAAACATTGCGCACTTTTGAGACATCTAACGTTACCCTTAAATTAAAAGCTAAAAGTAATGATAGGATGGAGCAGGGATAAAGACCACCTCCTCCCTTTCTCAGCCCCCTGACGGCCTCTTGTTTTTCTCAATGAAGTGAAACTCGATCCGCGGGGGGAAAGAGAGACCTCCATTCATAAAACCATGCACCGTTCAGGTTGCATTGACCCCACCTATAAATGTCAAGTTAGTGCGCTTATCCCAAATACACACGCTCAAGTAAACGTTGCAAAATAACTAAATAGCAAGACCAAATTTCATGCATTAAAATGGTTGCAAAATAGTATAAGCCCTCTCTAGGAGAAAATGGCGTTCGTATTCGCCAAGGCGAGATGTGTTTGCAGTTGCAAGCCTATGATAAACTTACGCCCCGCGTAGAAACAACCCTTTCCATACGGACATATCAGCGACAAAAGAGTGGATATTGGAGGAAACGAGGGTTAGACTCACCCCACTGATGACGTGCACTCTCGGAACGGGCTGAAAAAGAAACACCGTTTCGGATTTAATCCCAAATGGATGTCTGCCACTCGCTTGTACGGATCAATAGATGCGCACTCTCCGATACTCAAAACTTGAATGAGGTGTTGCAAATGGACTGCTCGGTTTTCCCTTGGGCTCGAGAGGCATTTGCCTCTGAAAGCTCATTGGCTCCGTTCATACGCCACTCAAATCGCTAATCCAATGGATTGCGAGAATTATATTGAATATGTATTAAGCGTTCAGCGACCAATCGAAGCGCAGTCTGTCCTATTTTTATGAATGGCTGAGTTTCATTCACTTTCTAGATTTTTTCGCACGTTTCCACAGACACTTAAAGCGCTAGACACAGAGATGTTAAACGCCAGCAAGGCATGAGGAAAGTTAGAAGACAAGTTTGAAAATACGGTGTAAATACCTCCTCATTGTACTGGTTTTAAAGAAAGACTCAACATATTCAATCCCACGATTAGGATTACTCTGAACTTTCTAAAAAGTGAACCTTAAAGAGAATGAAAAAGAAGTACAACACGAGATGTATTTAGTCTATAAAATTAAATCTAAAGAAAATAAAAGTGATCCCCAAAGCTATTATTATTTACAGTGGAATCAAATGCAGGGACCAATTTTAGTGTGAAAGAGATTAGCACAGTATTATTGTGGTCAGGGCCAGATGTCCTGGAGTCTATTTAACAAAGCAGCTTCTGAGAAAAGAGAGAGAAATCCTGCATCAAGTGTGAAAAGGGAAATCTCCAAAATCCTTCATGCTTTCAAGCAGAGCCCACTTTTACAGGAAGACAGTGTTAGCATGAAAGAGATATGCAGTTTGCAGTTACCAGTGTCATTGTTTGTCCTACAGTACCTGATGCAGATAAAGATAGGCTTTTCAGCTCTACCAAGCTGTCAGGGTCTCCTTTTTATAGCACCTTTGCTGATCCTTTGTAGATGTGGTGGGTGGGATGGGGGGGTGGCAAAGAGCATCTTGTATTTCGTATCTGCGTCCTAAATCCAGGGTGATGACACAACAGCTTCACTACACAGCAGCACAGCTCTCACTATCTACTATGATACGTTACATTTTAAAGTGATTCACTGTTGAGTATTGTTATATGCTGGATTGTTTCTTTGCTCATCAGAAGGGGTTATTTGTGTCCATGACTGGGTCAGTTCTGGCCGCCTGCCCTTCGCGGGGAAAAGTGGGCTAATCCAGCCTCTACATGGAAGGAGATGTACCACACATGACACTAAAGTCAAATGAGAAGTGACAGATAAAGGTAACAGCGTGACAGCAAATCCAAACTGATTCAGGCATCTCTGTTGATGGTTCATCACATGTAACACAAAAAAATACCCAAACCTCCAAATCTTGTATGATCTATATAAGACAAAAAATGAATGAACGCTGAATGAAGGAATGAAGGCTAAAGCAGCCTAAGGACGTTGGTGCTCTCCCAAAGAGACAAGATGTGACTTGATGACTATTAATAGTTCATGTGGAGATAATTCCTGTCTCATTATCTCTGCACACACAAGATGCGTAGGCTTCGGCCCAGCGCACAGCTTCTTGTTGTGTAATCTTTCTTTTTACAGGGCTGTATTTTTCAAGTGCTGATGCAAAAGAGATGCTTGATAAAAACAAACAATCATACAGCAATCACAAGACATTTATCTGATAAATGATGTAGAAAGTGAATCTGTTTTGTCATCTTTTTTACTTGATAATACGTCTTTTTAATATTTTAGCAGTGAAAAAACCTGGTTCAGCTTCACACTTTATGGTATGATGCTCTAGAAATATGACTAATGTATTTTTCATGAATTTCATGATAAAAGTGTATAATTCAGTGGGGATTGATGAAAATGTATAAGAAGTCTGTGACACATAGTTTGTCAAAAAAAACAAATCACCAAATACAATCATACAAGGTATGGCTACGATCTGTATATTTGCTTCTCTATTGCAGGTTAATTCAATTCAATTTACATTATATTCAAAGTTTTGCATTGTTACCATCCAGCTGAACAGTATATACATATTGGCCTACTACATAAAGCACATACATAAGAATAAACATATAGAAATAAGGAACAAATAATAATAAAACAGAAAAAATATGAAATATATATACATGGTTTTAATGCAAAGGTTACTTTACTTCAGTCATGAACCGTGACTGTGTGTCATGTTATGTGTGGGGCACATGGATTTTGTTTGACAGCTCACCACGTGCTCTATTGTCTTGTATGTAACCCCGCCCCCCTTGTTTACCTTAATTCATTCATTGATTTACCACACCTGGTTCCCATTCATTGAGCACAGTATTTATTCCCCTCATGTGCCCCAGTGTCTTTGTCTGACTGTGTTGTTCATAGAACTATCTGTCCACATCAACATTGGTATGTTCAAAACTACAGCTATATATATTTTTTTTTTTTGGAAACTCTGGTCAGGGTGAAGATTTTAGGAACTCTGGTTTCAGTGTTGTCGTGTAGACTGTGAAGCCGTAGATTTGGCGTATGACGTTGGAATGTGTGCCGCTATCTCATTGTTTGACGTCAGTTTAAGGCTTCTGATTGGCCAACACGGCTTTATAGTTAGGGTTATGTCACCGCCTGTTGGTTTGGCATGCTTTTGATAGCGCTTTGTAGCGTGTTTTTGCGTTTTCGTGTTGACTTTTGTTTTCCGTTTGCCCTCCAACCTCACCCCACTGACCCTGGCTTCCAGTTTCCGCAGCTCAGCCAAGCTCCACAGGCCTTCCAGCACAGCCAAGCCTTGCCACCTCTCCTAGCTCTGCTCTCGCCACCCGGGTCTTCTTCTGCAATCACCAGCATCGACAGTGACGCACTGCTCCTGACCAGTCGTCCATTCCTCCACTGACGCTGCCGTATAAAATGGGTTTTCAAAGTTGGTCTCGAAGTCAGCTTTGGCGACTTGGGTCTTACGTTGGTCATCAGACTGGTCTTCTTGTCCACCTTGTAACTCCTGGATGTCTGGTGTACCCAGTGCTGTGATTACGTTCTATTGCCTTGCTGTTTCAATAAACTGTTAACTTTCAATCGAGGCTCTCTCTTGTTCCTGATAATTCAGGCTAAAGAAAACTGTGTTAATCAGAATTTTAATTATTTATATTGTTTTTAACCACTCAAAATAATACTTTGCAGCTTTAGATTGCGACTTAGTATATAAACTTACTTAAATCACTCTCTAAAGTAAAATCAGCCAGTCATGTTTGAGCTTGCTAGGTGGAGAAAAGGCATACCAGTTTTGTTTAACTCTAATAATCAAGGCCCTGCAAAGGTGTTATACAATGTCAATACATTTTTTTGGCTGAATTGTTCCGTATAGAACATCCAAACGATCTGTTTCACAAATAGTATTTTTTTTTTTGAAGTGGACAAAAGTTCTCTAGATTATGAAAAATATAAATGATTCTTATAAAGACCTTTAGCACATGACGAATTGCTGCGTAAATTTTCTTCTTGGCGTATTTATAAAGATATGTTCAGGTGCAGAGACTTCACTTTAATGGAATATGAAGTCCTCTTTGCCATTAAAGTAAAATAAAATCTTGTATAAACATCAGTCTGATAAAACTTATCATTTCAGAGGAATTTGCATCTGACCCATTCACACGGAACTAACCAAAATTAGTTCTTCTATGGTATCGGTGTGAGAACTTCTAACACCTTCTTGTTATTGCGCACAGTCTTTTCCCCCCGAGAACCTTATATAATTAACCCAGAAGCATTAACGTATGTGATTTATTGTTTAAACTGATCTTCAATCACGATGAGTAAAAGATGGTGTCAGCATACTGTAGGCGCCTTGGCTGACCTCGAAAAAGAATCTCATTCGACAATGACCATCATAGACACAGAGCTTTAGTCTCTCCTTTTATTCAGTAAAACTCTTTTGTCCATCAACATGGATGCCAACAGTTGACAAGAAACAGAGTAACACAGGCTAACTGGGCTCGATGAACTCTCGCCCTTTGGCCCGATCTCTACACACGAATCTGACTTTGTCCTTGAATTTTTTTGCCTACCACACGGATGGACTGCTACAAACCACTCTAACCCTAAGGCAGGAATAGGACAGTGAGTTATACATAAGTGTAAAACATCACATTCAGGGTTGATATGGACTCTACTGTCACTCCATACTGTGCTTCTGTCCCAGCTAAGAATATAGGTATACTGAGAGAAATCATGCTGTCTCTAAGAGACAGGTAGGACATGAGGGCATCTGTTCTGTCGGATTTCTCAACACTGAAGTGTGTCAGTTTGTCAATGTCAAAAAATACTCTGTCTGTATTAATGGGCTGAGACAACCAAGAATAAGCTATTTAAGGTTGAACAGCTTTGTTCACCCAAAAATGAAATTTCTGTCACCCTTTACTCCCCACCGGTCATTTAAAACCTGTATGACTTTCTTTCTTTTGCGGATCACAATAGAAGATATTTGAAAGAATGGTGGTAACTGAACAACTGCGGGAGCCATTCACTACCATTGGTTTTGTGTCCATACAATTGAAGTGAATGCACACTGCCGTTGTTCGGTTACCGACATACTTTAAAATATCTTCTTTTGTGGTCTGATGAAGAAAGTCATACAGGTTTGGAATGAAAAGAGGGTGAGTAAATGATAGCAGAATTTTCATTTTGGATGAACTATCCCTTTAAGACTTTTTTGTTGGGACGATGTATTCCATTGGCCAATCAGATTGTTCTCATTGGAATTTCTAGTGGCAAAGATATCAGATATAGTTAATTGACAAATTTGTTTTTTTTATAATGAAGCTCATTATTCTTAACACTCTTCCTGATTTGGTCCCAAGAGGCAGCATGTTTTTAAAGATAAAATCACATCATTGTTATGAGAACTGAGACAGTGATGTGAAGATTCAGTAATCACAGCCTTAGAAGAGCTTGAAAAAATATGACGACATCAAAAATAATATGCAGTCCAGAAATCAGCATCCAGGTATTTCACTTTCATCCCTTTTCTACTAAAAGTGAGTAGGCAGCTATGATGACATTGATAGCAATGAATTATTGCAACACAGCAAAACAGATGTTGACCTCTTGTATCAGATTTGGTTGATTTTTCAGTGGCTCGTATTGCAAGTCTTACTTTGCTCCAGGCAAAATGCTAGTTTGTATTGGTAAGTTAAGGCTATCAGATATTTATTTGGACAGAAACAACACAAAAGGTGACATCGATAGATTCTGACATGACATTCCTCAGTTGCCTATTGATCAGAATTCAATATTGGTGCCAAACCTCTGCCAACAAAATACAAAACGTAACAAAGAACAGCCACAGAGGTACATTTACAATGAACATGCTACTAACAGATCATTAGAAAAGTGCAGTGGATAGATACTCAAGGGATTGTGGGTAAAAAATATACTTATTAGTGTGAACTAATAAAACGGCAACAATCAGCGTGGTCTCTTCAGGCAGACGTCTTTGTTTCAGCAGGCATGCGGTGGTCAAACTTCAGATAAAATATAAACAATATCTATATAAACATGACTGCTTTCAATCATTCTAAACTGTAAAATGAAAAGTAGTTGTAAACATGCACTCTTAACCGAACCGCCAGACTGTCATTCAGTGTAAACCATCTGTCCAAAGACCACAGAAACAATGGGGCTCTATTCATGATAAACTGGATGTGACCTTCACTCATCCCTGTGGTCATATGGAGAGATGGTCATGTTTAGGACACTGGTGTAGCTTCTGCGGTTCAGTGTTCTTTAAAGGGACATTAACTTGCAAACTCTGAGAAGAGCTCAGGCATCTGCGAGCCGCTCAAAGACTGCAATTCTCCCAGACCTGAGCTGAGATCAGTTTCAAAACCTTTATCCATGACAAGATAAGACCCTAGTTCTGTGTTGGTGAAATATATACAATTCCAACACAGATTTTTGCATGGGCAATTGCTCCATCTTCTCATCCAACATCACACATTACATGCATGTTAGGATGACTGTGTTGAGCTATATTGGGAACATATGCCTGATGGCTACAGTCAATCATGTAACGCTTTTGGTATCAATCCTATCGTCTGATGCTACCTCTGACCTCTAAGTCATACCTATAAACACATTTCTATACGCAGACACGGCCCTTTAAATATACAAATACTGATACATAGTGGGCATCTTTATTTTGGATAATTTATCACATTCTATGGGCCCTTTTATACAGAATATATATAAAAAAAGCTCAAATTTTAATGTTGCTAAATGATGTTCTTCAATTACACTTTCGGATCAGTGATTCACTGTTCCTAGGATAAGCAACTTTTCATTTTTCCTATTTCCTGGGCCGCATTTGCTCCCTTTTGACCGTCGACCTGAAATCGCGATCCGATGTTTTCATACTGCAATCGGGAGTAGTGTTTCACATGATAGACACTCCCTGAAATAGGAAGTTAAATTTAGGCTCCGTCCATGCAGCAGTAAATCAAACCTCACTGCAGCAGCTTGTTGTGAGAGAGGACCACAGATCTCAGTGTTAATACCAGTGCTGGATCCATTACAGCCCGCGGAGGATGGAGATGCTCCAGGCCACAGCGCAAGGACTTGCTTTTCTCAGGTCGGTCTCCAGTAACGGGTGATCATGTCAAATCGCATTTCCTTGTATTATTATTATAGGGTAGTAGGAGAAACAAGATTGAATGAAATATGCTAGGTTAAAACATGTCAGGGAGAATCATACAGAAGTATTTTGCACTTAAAACGTAATGGCACCATTTTTGATTTGATTTGGCATTCATTGAATTACTAAGCTTTTAGGGGGCACCGTTTTTGTAAAACGAAAAAATGCCACATGGAAAATAATAGGTAATTGCTACAAAATTGTCTTCAGAACACAGATTCACAAATTAAAGGGCTCTTTTAACGGAGATGGTATTCACACTTGCCCCTTTTCCACTAAAAGGGTGCTGATGGCCTGTCTTGAACCGCTCCACATGTATCCATCGCGTGAATCTGGTCAGTATCCTTGAACCCAACAACATCCAAGAACAGAGGACAGAGAAGTTTTAAGACTGAAGTCAGTTTTAAATACGTATCCCTGTCTGTGAAATCCAGCTTATAGTCTTATGAGGTTAGAAGCAATAAAGTTTGCTTTCAACCATAAATTTAACTATTATTTCAAGTTTGACATGGCCTTACTCTGTCAATATTAAAGATATTAAGGTTATATTTTCACAGAATGTTCTTAACATTATGTAGAATGATTTATGTACAAAACAGTACATTGCTAAATATAACTTTAGTTGGGTTTTCACAGGCAGGGTCAACAAAAAACTATCCATGAAATGCCCGACGATGCAACTGGTATTGAGAGACATAAGCCCTATTCACACGGGATTAATATTATCTGGGGACCTCGTGTTATTTAGAAATGACCTCCCCACATCTGTATGTCATGTGGCGCATTCGCACGGGATAAGTGAAGCCTGTGCTTTAACTCAAATTGATGGATTTATTTCCCAGATATGATGGCAAGGCTTTGCGTATAGTTTGTATAGCCTATAGATGTATGGTGTATAATGATATATGACCGTACCTGTCATTTGAGATCTGGGATCGCGAACCGGATAGATCACCGGGTCTCAAATGTTATGAGAGTTTCCATGAGAAAAAACAAAACGGGAGACTCCCAGCACCCGACGTAATATCATTACACTTTAACACAGCCTCCATTATTCGTAAACGGTGGATAAAACCTTGATAAGGATAAATGAGCCTGCCAAATAAATGAGTTGATGATTTGCACGGGACTAATATTATCACAGGACCTTGGTGCTCGTCAAAATATGGTAGGTTACCTCATTTTCAGACCAGCACGCCCATTGGGGCACAAATCGGACGCAAATGCATTTGCTATTTAAATAACGTGCCGCAGGATGTGAAAATTAATACTGAGTCGAGCTGAAACTGGCAAAAGACACTTGCATTGTGCGTGCCGCCGCATCGTGCCAAGTGTATGCTAGACTCCATAAAGTTCCTCTGTGTGTTGTATTATAAATACTATATATTATACAATTTATGAGTGATTTGGCATGTTTGGATGTGGTTATGTAATAACATGATCAGTTACGTCATCAAGTCAGTGGAAATCCGGGTGTGTTCTGATGGAGCTTTATAAGGTCTGGCAGAGCATCAACAACATTTCTGTGGAAAGGGGGTAAATTGAGCGGGTAGAATTGCATTGTGGGATTAAAGAATCCAACCAATTATATTGCACTGGCAATTTTGAGGCCTCAGGGTGAACGCCAAAAACGCTTAGGCAAACTACAAAAAGTGAAATGTTGGATCACTTTTAGTTTCAGACACATCTTCATAATAGATAAGATTGCCGTTTCATCTGTTTAGTGGCGGCTTGTTGTAGGCCTTGGAGAAGCTCTGGAATTACTGTTTACATGCACTGATCTATAATTCAGTAGAGCCCCTTCATGTGGAAAGTTTCCTTCATGGTCCTTCTAGGCTAAACCTGGGCTTATTCCACCCACCCTTACATAAAGATTATTATCGCGGCAGAGTTTCTCTATGTTGTCCTTCTCTACAGAGTTCAAAAAGTCTCTCCGACTTTTCACTCTACCCTGCCTCGCTCTCATTCTTCTGGTCTTCGTTTGCAATCTCACTCTCTCTTGAAACTGGGAGTATCTTCTGATAAGCCTCATGAGAAGGGAGAGGGCACAGTGTATTCCAAAGGCAGTGGCCTACTGGTAGGGAGGGAAGTTTAAATCGAATCATAGTTTACAGGTCATGCAGACTTTCTAAAGACACAGGAAGTGGTCATTACACCAATGGAGAATCTGTTCAACTGGTCCAGACTTTGAAGATCAGCCCATGTTGGTAGATGGAGTCCATTGCCTACAGAAGGCCCGTTACACTGTTTTATTGTTGTTGCAAAGATGAAGGTCTGCAGCCTTTTCGTTGGGTCCTCAAGACCCAAATACAAAGAAGAGGCTGAGGAAGGTGGAGATGTTTGCGTGCGTTTGCATGATTGTAGAAGGATGGGGGATTTTTGCAGTCTCATATCTAGTCCCGACTTCTGTTTCTTTTCTTAAAGAAGAAGAACGGTGTTTTCTGTGGTGGTCCCAGCAGCATGGGCACCTGGTTCTTATGTGTGATCCGTATCTGCAAGAGTGACAGGAAAGAAGCCAAGATTATTTCCCCAAGTCAATTTCTATGTTTCAAAAGCTAATAAGACGCAATTGAGACAGTTTCAACCATTTTAAAGGTCTCTTTACTATTTTGTTTTTTAACGTATCACATATACAGTATAAATTTGATTTACATGTATCCTTGTGGAGAAGACAAAGTTAAAAAAAATAGATGGGGACATTTTCCTATACATTAACTGTCAATATATCAAATAATTTATTTTAAATATTATAGTATGTTATATTTGACATAAACACTTGATTCTAATCTAAAGATTTTTTTATACATATTGTATTTTCCAGAAAATTTTGAAATATTTATGTTTCTTAAGGGAAGTGGTGTTTGCCATTACAAAAGTCATACATCAATATTATAATTATGCTTACATGTTTTACCAGAATGCTAGCATAATTAAACATGATTCTAGCATGTTTTCGCAGGATGCTAGTGTAATTTGCATAATGCTAACATGTTTATGGGATTGTAGCTGGTCTAGTTATTACTAGAGTCTATAAACTTGTTCTTAGGTTTTGTTAATGTGGTTTAGGTGGTTTCTAGGGTATTTTATCTTGTTTCTAGGGTGCTTCAGCTGGTTGTTAGGGTTTATAACCTTGTTGCTAGGTATTGCTAGGGTGTTTTAGGTGGTTGCTAGGTTGTTTCATCTAGTTGCTACGCATTGTTAGGGTCTAGAAACAAAGGAGAAAACAAAGAGAGACTGAAAAAACACTAAAACGGCGTTACAAAAGAATAATATTAATTTATTTAAAAATCGAGATGACTATGTGAAGTGTATAAGCAACATGCTAACATCCAAATCCAAATTGTTCACGTGTGAGTTTTAACATTATCGGGATGCTGCCATGGAAGCAGGCGGCTTGCTATAATTTCAGAACCAAGCTTACATGAGTTATGTGAAGAAAGCAAATCTGAACAGTTGGTTAAATCCTTCTGCTTGTTAATTCCTCGCTGCTTTAAGAGACGATGCCACTGTTCTCCATCACATTCAGCAAATGAGCCGACAGAAGTCACACATGTGCAGATTAACAGGCACAAAACCGAGCTGACCTTGAAACTGAAATAACATCTAATATTCCCCTCTGCACAGTTGGGCAAATTAGAGAGGACTAGAGTCGCAGCGGCACACTTTTTATAGAGCCCTGCTTGTGCTGATGGAGATGTATATATAGCAGAGGACATTGTGTTGGAGTTATGTGCAGATGGAAACCTGCATGTTTATTCCCCTTTCTTAATGACATAATCAGTCAATGGCAGGGTGTGACATGACAGTGTTTTAATTAACAGGCTGCTCGCTGGGACGGATGAATGTACAAAGCTCCGACAGACCAGAGGAGGCAATTTGCTTCTATGGAGTGTTAGGTGTGTCAGACTCGAATGTTTCAGAATTTTTCTTTACACAAAGTCTTTTGGCCCTGTTGTGAAAAGAGTGGATGGGAGATTTGAGAAGGCAGATTTAAACTCATATTGCAGACATGAGCCGTGGCTCTAACCTTTTACGAGAGAAATTCAGAGTGAATTTATTTCACCCGCTGATAGCGCTATTTAGCACCCGTTTCACAAATTAAATTATGCAAATCGGGTAACGGCACAAATGTGCTTGCAGAATGAAACACAATTTGCACAATTCTCTATACTACGGGTGGTTCCAGATTGTAGAGACGACCACAATCTGACATAGTTTTCTTGAAGGTATAGTTCAGCCAAATATGAAAATTATCTTGCGTTGTCTCGCATATCCATGGTAGTGTTTTGACAACTAGCCATGAGACATGCGCCAACCAATGAGATTTTCAAATTAAATGAATTTATAGATGGTTTCATCGGACGGATGTGACTGGCCCAAAGTCTTCAAGTCTACTTGAAGTTACGTTTGTCATGAAGCTCAGTGGTAAGAGCATTGCGTTAACAACGCAAGGTTGTGGGTTCGATACCAGAGGATTGCAAATACCTATGTAAAAATGTATAGGATAAAGCAATGTAAGTGAATCGTTTGTTTATGTTTTTGCCCCTGAACCCGTCTATAGTCCTGGTATGTCTGTTACCATGGCAACGCAACATATCAATGACTCAAAAAGTTTGAAATATAAATTGTTTCTTTAAAAAATAGATCATTTCGATTCAGAAGACATTTATTACCCCATTTTAATCATTTGGATTCATTCGAAATAGATATTTGTGCTTTTTGAAGGCTCAGCCGCATCTTGAATATAAGAATATACAATTATATGTTTGTGTTCAAGAGAGTAAAAGAAGGTTCTGAGATGCTTAAGGGTGTGAAAATTATTATATAGAGTTTTCCTTATCTGGGTGAATTGTTCCTTTAACTGAACAGCAATCCAAACATCAAAATCCAAGCAGTGTTTTCACATTTAGATATATTCCAGGCTTATAACACATTTTTTTATTTTTTTTTATTCGTCATTTGAAAAAATGATGCTTTTAAATTCTAAAAATGTTGGCAGTAACAGTTAAATGTTAAAGCTCCAATTTAAATCGAACCATAAACATCTTTATTTCACAATAACGTCCTGCAACTGAATCATTAGTCTTGTCATTAGTCTTAGTTGGTCATGAAAGAACCTGTGTTTCTTTTCCAAACATTGCAAATGAAAGCAAGGCAAAATGAGCTGACCGTGCACGGAGGCTGCATCCACGGTTCACCATCAATCTGCATGGGCAGCAGCCGGGACGTCCTGTAAGCAGAGAGACACAGACAGAGCCGTCAGGGGTCGGGTCACCGACCAGGCCACGGGCACAAGGCTGCTCTACAACACTGCATCCTTTGTTCCCACAGCTCTGTACCCATCCGGCCCTCTTACTCTTTAAACTAACAGACTTGCACACACTCACACACTGAGAAGCTCATACACACATACACAAAAAGTATTAGTTTAGTCTTTCACGGAAGGCACTACAAGTTAAAACAACACGGCATGGGAGAATGACGACAATGAATGCTCTATTAATGCTGATTTTGGAAAGTATTATGCGACTAGTCCTATAAACATGTGATTAAAATGACAGCGAGACCCATGAATAAACAGCTCCATTCAATTTGGTGTTAACTGTTAGGGTCATTATGAAGGTTTTATGGAGCGAGTCGGGTCAAAGCAACACAAACATGTGAAGTGGCACCTCAGACCTGATGAGTCTCCAGGAGTTCATTAGCATAAGTCAGGACGTACTACAAACATCATTATTCACCGCTAAGAGCTTCTCAGAAAGCTGCTCGCAAAGGTCAAAGGTCTGATTTATTGTCCGCTGTGGCCTAGAGAGAGTCCCCTACTGAGGGTGAGAGACGTTTCAGAGCAATACAGGAAGTTGGTGTGTTTATCTGAACAAAAACTGACCTCTCGGTCAATGGTTGTGAGCGCATGTGTGTGGAAGGGCACAGCTACTGACCTGATGGTGACATCTGAACACTGCGCAAGGCGCCTTCCAGCACTCTTGAGACCTGTGTAGATCTGACCCATCTCAATAGCTCCCTCCAAACCTACCACCTCTAGAAGCTGGTCGCTCAGATCTGTTTAGAAAGAGAGAAAGAAATTGACGTGTGAGAGAGAAAAGGAGAGATTGGAAGATTAGAGCTTGAAAAATTGCAGAACAGTGTTTGAAATTCTTAGTTACGTTTCATTTATTCGAACCTTGACCCATTTTTTTACTACCTGGATAAATAAAAATGTACAATTGTTGGCAAATTCACTGAATTGACGTAAAAATCTTTTTTTGGTTCCCCATAAAAACATCCCTTGGTGGGGACCCTCTTTAAGACATGATTTAATTAGAAAACTGGCTTTACCTCTTTATTCAGTACTTAATTCAAGTTGTATTAAACAAATGTTTAATACATTAGGTCACTTTCTTGGTCAAATCTTGATTTAAGAATGTTTTTATATTTGTAATGCAAAACAAAACAAAAACACAGAAAAAGTTTGTTTTTGCAGTGAAGACATCAGATGTGTGATCTGACAGCATACTCTTTGAGATAAAAGTAAAGCACATTTAGCTGATAAAATAAACGCCTTGAAGACAGCAGTTAAGCTTACAACAAGGCCAAGCTTTAATAAATTCCTGCAAAACATTGTTATCCCTTTACACTCTCATTAACTTTCTTTCAGTAACACCAGCACAGATGACAGGATCACACAGGCAATGTCCATACACACACACACACACACACACACACACTGTGGCTTTATGTCTGTTGAAGAGTAGAGGAAATGGACCACACTAAATGAGTGATTTATAATCCTCTTCTCTTCTAAGAAAGTCTCCTTCTTTGAATCATTACCCCAAAATTCAATCATATCAAATTCAGAATCTGAAAACTGCACTTACATGTAACCCGTCACAAGAGTGTGAATGCATCTAGAGCTGATAATCAAACAAACACAACCAGGATCAAGATGTGGCATCTGAAAAACCTGTACAGAACGTGATGTCAACCAATTTCAGGCCTTTCAGAGAGCAACCTGAACATGTAAGACGTTTCATTGAACCTGGTCAAACCTCCATCAACATTTGCTATAGACAACAGAAAGACAGATTATTAATGCAGCGGTCAATTATACTATTCTTTTGTTCTCCCCATACACTGCAAATCTCCTACTGCCCCTCCGTTGTTGTGTAATGTACTTAAAGACAGATCAGCAAACAGATCATGGTTACTCGCTTCAGCTCGCTCGAGTGTAGATAGTCAGAAACTGTCTGTTTAGAGGTGCGGTGTATACACTGTTAATAATTTCACAATGTCACCTGACAGAACACAGACAAACTTTTGCAACCAAGCAGGAAACTGTAGTCTTGCTTATTCCACTCCGGTGAGATAGAGACTTACGCAGTCTGATCCTGCAAGTCACAAATAATGCTGAAGTGACATCGAAACAGGACAGTGCTTGACTTTGGTTTACAGTGATATGTCAAACAATAATGTTACTGTATTAGATTGAAATATTATACTTTATATTATTTTTATATTAATGTTAAGTATTTAATTTAATAAATATATTATTCATAATAGCGGCACCATACATTAAGATACAGTAGCATACAGCAACCTTTGAATGACGCTCTATATTAAATTGGATGTGCAACGGTGTCTAAAGCATTCTGACTCGTTTACAATGTTAAACGTTTTGTCTTCTTATGCTTGACATGGTCAACTTTTCAAAAATGAGTTAGATGTATGACGTGGTATTTCTGTGCTCGGTACACTCCTCCAGCGTTCTTATAGGTTTCGGATTTTTTTGGGGGGGAAATGAAAATCCATTTCGTAAAAACGTTTTAAATTCTCTTATTGGACAACTCTCCTGGAAAAGCATGACAAGGCGTCACCCCGGCAGAGCCAGAAGAAACAGCACTCCCACGCATCAACCATGGAGACAAAAGGAGCATGCGCATACGATAACCAGCTGGAGCAAGAGAGAGAAAGAGAGCATTAAGTTTGCGAAGTTCAGCTATGTTTGTTTGTACACTGCATTACGGTGAGGAATGTTATATAAATGGTGGATATGACGCTGGATTTTGCAGTTTAAAACTGATTGATGAAGTAGTCCCGGCGCTAAAAGATGCCAGACGGGTGGTGCGCATGTGCTGTAGTTCCGCACCCCAGCCTCAGTCCCCCCAGCACGTGTGCAGATCATATGTTTTCGGAAATAATCGCACAGCTGTATCTGTATTTTAATATTGACTCTACGGATATTTGAAGGGTGCGTTACTATTCTTTAAGTACTCAAGATTAACATGAGATATTCAGAAACTGTCAATAACTTCAGCAGCTCTAAATATTGCATTTACACAGGGAGTAAGCTAGTCCCCGTCAAGTATAAATATTCCACTTAGAAAATTTCGCGGCAGGTGTCACAGAACGAGTCTTCAGTGAACGTTGCCAACTTTAAAACTGTGTCGAGTACACTCCAGAAACGCCTACAAGCGCAACAAGAGCTTTTTGAAATACTTTAATTTATGCATTATAAGCAGTAGCCTGCATGCCTCTTCTAGAAAAAGTTTATTGAAGTCTTATGTAAGATTTTATGTAAGAAAGAAAAATGAAATTGAAGTTTTTCTCAAGGTTTTATTCTCTACTATAGATAGGCCCGTTTGCCATTTTGTTACTTCGGTTATTTGGCTGAAAGCTCAAGCTACAGCATTAGATGATCTTTGGACGTTGTATCATGCTGTATGTTTATCTTTATTCAACTTTCATAAATGTGTTTCATGACCCTTCGGTTCCTTTCAGCTGCGCTTTGTGTAAAAACCAACGGTTATCATTCACTAATAATTGCCTAGATTTGTTGTATTAATACGCACATTTGAACTTCTCACGAATTGAACTCTCCGCCTATTTCACAACACGTACATGCACATGAATTTGTTCTTAAAGGAATTTGGAGTATTCTAAATGAGTGGCCACGTGGTTTTTGCGTACGTGTGCTTTTAGCTGTTCCAATCTTTTTTCTTACATAGAAAACATTTTTAGTACGAAGGTTTCAGTGAATCATGATTAGTTCGTGAAAACGTTCGTACATGTTCACACAGAATTTGTGCATATGCATGCTTAGTGAATGACACCCATTGTGTGTCCCATAAGAACACGTCCTTCACCCTCTTCATTACTGAAGCTTCACTGATGCAAATAAACCAAACAAACCCTTTCGAGATGTGCGTCTAAACTAACTTTTGCAATGTAAAATGTTTTATCTGTGATTTCATGACTCTAATCTGTTAGTTTTCATGTGGTTTGACCTGTAAGTCTCTTTTGTTTAGTCATGACCCGGCTGAAGAGAAAAAGCTGCCAGTGTTTATAAAGTGTTTATTGATTGATGAGAAGTGGAGAGGTCTGAACGTGCTCGACTATGCAGCTTTGCCGGAGGATATTGTGAATCTCCTCTGAAAGGTCAGACAGGAGAGCTTTGCTGAGAGGTAAACAAAACATACTTTGCTTAGAGAGCTACAAAATGCCCCAACAGAGAAATATGTGCCTGCTATTCTCTATCCACATTCTCAATGGCACAAGTAGGCATGTCAAAATCTTGACACTCCATGAACATCTTGGGATTTTTCCCAGGAAGAATAATAGGATTAATGGTGATAAAAAGGGAAGAGAGAGTTAAAGAGGGTAGATTAGTTCAATAGTGCCTCTATGAAGTGAAGTGATGGGCGTCTCTCTAAAGACTAAATTCAGTCATATAGTGTATCACGTCATGAAATAAAACTTTTAATCTATATAAAAAATGTTTCTTCAGAAATATACACAATAAATTAATATTTAAGGGAGAACAAAGATTAAAAGGAAAAGTTGGAAGCCACGTTCAAACCTGTTCTGCCTGAGCACCACTATGCAACATATTACAACTGCTGTCAGTTCTGTTGTGAAAAAATACAGTAAACCAGTTAACATCCAAAATGAATAAATCTATAAGAAACAAGATTTATTCATATATTCACATGTGCTGAATGCTATATTCAACTGTGCATTTACTGCCAGCCTAGTCTTTGGTGTCATGAAGCAAACTTATCATTATCGAATGCACAACCCCTTTTTCATTGATCTAATGTAGAAGATCAAATAAATAATAAAGAGGGAGGGAGGGAAAAACTGATGACAGTCTTATTTTCCTCACGACACAAATGTTTCCCGCTCTGTCAGGTTTGGGCTTTCTTATTTCAGGCAGCGCATCACAGCAAGACAGTGCTAAGAATAGCTCCCAAACGCCTTCTTACGTAACCAGTCAGAATGCATTGTGTGGAAGACATTATGTCCCGGCTAAGCAGCCTCGTGTTAGAGGTTTTACAAAATTACAGTGATCTAAACAAATTACATGAACCTCACTGACCGTATTTATCATAAAAAACAACTTTATTTGATCACTGCTAATGATGGAGTGGAAACTGAATCCTTTCTCAGTTAACTACAATTTCAATGGCAGTAAGTGAACAATAGTAAAACATTTCGATTGTTTTTTAGAAAACCTTGACATTTTTACATTGCCACAGTCACTTTGTACTTACAACTATTATATGCACTACACTGTAAAAAAATATTTGTCTTTTTTTTCAACTTAAAATATTTTTGAGTTGAATTCACTCAAAATTGTAATGCAACTAGGTAACTTTTTTTAAGTTAAACCATCAGTTTTTTAGAGTATATTATGAATTTAACGGACTGCCAAAAATGTTTTTTGTATTTCTTTAAAGGAAGCTTAACATTATGTAATATCTGTATAAAAAAGTAATTAACAAACTGAAGTCTGCTCACAAAGAAACTTTAGTGAAAAGGAGTCCATAAAGTGGGGTTTTCTGACCCAGTTGATAATTTGTCAATTACAATTTGTTTAAAGGAGCAATGCATGATTTTTATTATGTAATGCAATATAATAGACAAAAATATTTTTTCAGAGGAGTTCAAAGACCTTACGTAATGAAAAATTTTGTTTGTATTACCTTAGAATAAGCTATCTACATACATTGGATTCGCTATGTTGCCCCGCCACATTTTGTGCAGATGCCCTAAATGTATAAATGGTTTACAAATTGTGTTTCCTCTCCCTCTACCCTGCGGTGCGTTGTCTGGTTTTTCCTGACTTTACAAAGGGGGGAAAAGATCTACTAACTTACTCCCAACTGCTATCTTGCTGGCAAATCAAACGCCTTTCATAGCATTGCTATTTACTGTATATATAAGCAGCACACTGGTTCCAGATAAACAAGGAGCCTCAAAACTGCTTAGTTACACAGCTAATATTACAACAACAACATTTCTTGTTTCTAAAAACATGAAATCAATGTAACTCAAATACTGATCCGAATCAAAGCACCCTCCTCGGGGAGGGATTTTTACACAATCTTTTTCTACAACGTCTGTCTGCTGGAAAGTTTCTCCATAGATATCTACGAATATCTCCGCTAAACGCCTTGTAACGTGGGTCCTAACATGTCACTGCTGCAAAGTCTTTATAATATTAATGCAGCTCCTGACTTTTATCCTTCTTTTTATACATAAAATCCACAGAACCTTTATTTTATGTAATAAATAAGACATCGCTTTTTCTAAAGTCTTTCTTATGACCTCATGATCTCTATCCTGCTTCAACATGAGAAAACACGGTGTCTCAGCCAACGACATCTTTTTGTACTGTGGTGGCCACCATCATTTTTCGAAACGGAGGGGTGAGTGGAAGACTGAGCGATTGGTTGCCATTCTCAAACTCACCTCTAGTGTCCACAATAAATCCCACTCTAGACCTTTAAGAAATGATCAAACTGGCTACAACTTATACACAAAGGCCTGTTTTCACAGACAAGGCTAGTCCCAGACTAGAAATGAATATTTGATCGGTCTTAACTGAATATGAAATCTTAAAATCAATCATTGTTTCGTCTCAGAAGCACACCAGTTTTGTATTTTTCTAAGGCATCTTTATAAATATCTTAATTCAACTAAGGCTTGTCTGTGAAACCGGCCAATAGTGTTCCAAGTCCCAGTTTACCTTTGTGACCTTATCTTACCCCAAATTTTCTTTGAGCTCATCTTTCAATTTCTTTCTAAACAGACACTTTGTACCTTGAATACATTTTAAGTGGCTATGGATAAAAATGTCTACCAAAAGCAACACTGTGAATATTTATTCCAGTACTGGTCTCATGTGGTCTGAGTGTTCTCCCAGTGTTCTCTGGACTCTGTGGGCATCCACATAATCAAGGAGAGCCAGTATGTACTGCGTTTCCCGGTTCCCTCTGCCATGTACCGTCTCCATAGTGTCCTGGGCCAGCAGAAGTTAAGGCAGATGGTCAAAGGGAGCTGGAGAGTTTGCTAGAGGTGCGGGGGAGGCCGGTCATATGGCACATGGACAGAGCATGAGAAATCCATCCATCACAGGTTTGGGTTTTCGGTGCAGAATAACATTGCACCTCACTTTAGAGAATGAAGACTTTATTATTACACTTTATAACATGATGTGCACTTCGGTTGCTTCAGTCCAAACCGCCATCTTAATGGCTTCTTTGCTAGCATACTCATTCTTTGATCTTGCAGCATTCGTCATCCTAGTGTTTTTCTAACATACTCTTAAAAGTCCAGTGTATGAAATTAAGCGGTATCTATCGGATGGATTACAACCAACAGCTAACTCCACTGCTCAACCCTCCCTTTCGTAGCATTACGGTATCTGACACAAAACTAAATCTATAACGATATCGTCGCATTTTAGTTTCTTTGCCAAAGGAGATCTCCATAGATATCTACGAATATCTATTATGTATGGTCTTTATACACCTCTAAACACATAGTTATGTATATTATATAGCATTTCTGTCAATAGATCCTCCAAGAAATTACCCATTGGAACTTAAATATTCTCTAACACACAGAGTATAAAGCTCATCTTCCCTGATATACTTTATTTAGACTCTTATGTCTTCTTTCCTATCTCGATTCTGTCCTGTTCTACTTACGCAACATGCTCCTCCTGACACGCTTCATCCCCATGCTTTCTATTCATTATAGCTGCTCTCATTATGTCAATGTGACATCTTTTAAAAAGTCTCACATTTCCATGAGCATCTTATTAGCTTTCAATGAACGATAAGTGTTAATTTCTACGTTGTTCATCATTTCATAACTCGACATGACTCATATATCAAGGTGGGTGTTGTTAAATGAGACATGCTTGTACTCTCATTGTCACATAATATTTTAAGACGCTACACGCTCTGCCTGCTGAAGAAGACTCCATTCACTGCGGCTTTCTCCATGCAAAAGAGCTCACAGTTTTCCCAACCTCTGTTCCCATGCCATTCACAAACAAAGCTCTTCTCACAAAGCAGGCCAACAATCACAGCTCTCATGATGCAGATCATGGGAAAGGGCCCCTCGGCCAGAAACATCTTCAATGATTCTGAACTCCTGAGGGGTGAGAGCCACTCTTCAAACGTCCATCACTCTTGCTAAAGCGAGAGCGAAGCTGTCTATTGGCCTTTCTGGCCGCTGAGGCGCAGTGGAAAGTGTCGCTCTCGTGCACTGAATCCCCACATTCCCATAATGCTCTGGGGCGGAGACTTTCACAGCTATTCTTGTCATGTGCAACAGGAGTTGAGAAATAAAACACAAATCATTCACTGCGTTTATGAGGTGTGTGTACGTGCATGTTTTTTGTGGGATGTAACGATGAAAGGCCCCGTGACTGTAAGGACCTGAAATAACTTGCATGAGGCAATGTGTGCCTCGGAAGGGTGTCACCAAACGTAAAGAGAAGTACAGAGGAGATAGTTTAAAGGGTGTGGGATGCAGGTGAAAGGACAAAAAGTGCTGTTCCTCTGTGACTCTGAAATAAAGAAAGGGAACGAACAGCTAATTTGAGATAAGAGGTGTCGAGTGTGCTGTCTAACACACAAAAAGGGGTTCATAATTTCCACCTGCCAATATTTCAGTCATATATAATATAAGGATTTAGTTACGAGCAGAAAGAGACATTACAATTTAAGCTTATTATAATGTTTTCAAGGTAAAACCCCCAGTGATTTTGAGCGAAATATTTTTGAACTGTTACAAATATTTGAGTGTAACGGATTGGGAAATAATGGAAGGTGGGGCTTGGTTTTTTCCTTTAATTGATTGGATTTTTGAAAGTTGGAAGCCTGGCAATTGGACGGCAACTTTAAAAAGGTGTTGCATGGTATACCGGTGCTACGGTAGCTTCGCCATGCTAAAGCTTCAAAATACGCGCGATGTCGCTCTATTTTTTAAACAGTATCATTAACGTTCATTTAAATTTCTCTTTTTGAAGGGATTTCTCTCCTAAACTAATCTGTGTTTTGAACGACTTGGATTAGATAATTGGATTTCTTAAAGTTAATTTTTTCATGAAATATTGCAGCATTTATGGAAAATAGCTTATCTATGTGATTTATTTTCTTTTTAAAATTCATGCAGCCTGAAACTGCACTTCCGCCCTGAAATGACTATAAATCTCAAATGACGTAAATTAGACGGCTTGGCCAGAGCATTCTTCAACTCCTCCCCTTCAACTGTCAGTGAGCAGCCAGTTTAATTTCAAAATCGATGCACCCCCTTTTATTTACACATCCAATCAATTCGCAGTGAAAAAAGCATGCCCACAAATTTTTTCCATTGAAATTCCTTTTCACTCGGAAATGTGTCAGAATACGTAGGCAAAAACGATCTTAGCTTACGGTTCACAGGGATTTTAAATAAATCAGTTGAATAATTCACTGACTCAGTAAAAAAATTACCTACTGTCCGTTTTAGTTTCACATTTAACGTAAGCCTAACATTTCCATTTATAAACATTGCTACATAAATAACGTTTGATACACTTTTGAATAAGTGAAAAAAGTTCTAGCTGACTTTTGTATTTATCAGAGTATACTTTACTCAAATTCATTGACAGTACTGGATTTGAGTCTTATTAAAGTATACTACTTTATTCGCTACAAATTATCCAATTACTTTAGTTAACACTACAAAAACTATATAATATAGTTTACTATAGTAAAAATACAATACATCTGTGTAATAAGAAAATATTGTTTATTTAGCAGTTTAGCGTTATAGGTCTACTATACCACCTCGTAAAACGTAAACAACGGATTAAACAACAGATTAAATAACGGATTAATCACTTTAAATAAACACTGCAATATAACATAAAATATGAATAGTTCATTTAGATTTTCATGGTGACTTTGAAAGTAGTATGTATGTAACCTACTGTAAGCCAAGTAAAATTGTCAGATCGAATAACTGAATAAAAAAGTTACCAAATAGTTCTAACTCATAGTTTATGGATTTAAACCTTATGGCTTCCACAAAAATAATATCAGATAAAGTGAAGAAGAAAAACAATAACGCTGGCACAGTAAATATAATGTACTAATCTGACGACAGGTTTGGGTAACAGTCCAACATCCATTAGACCCTGAGTCACATGGAAATTATTGTTCAGAGCGGGCGAGGACGTTTTTCTATTCTTATAAACATCAAAATACACTTATAGCAGGAGATGAGCTCATGATATAAGAGCTGAAACAACTATGAGTCCTTTCCACAACGTGACAACAAAGTGAAAGAAGTTGGTAGTCTTATAAAGTGAATTAAAAATATTCAGTAAACCAGAGAGAGTAGAGCAGGACATTAGATGAGCTCTTGTTCTACTACTGTATGTGCTGGGTTGAGTATTTCTGCCTGAAGGGCAGTTAAAGATTACTGATATGAGTCACACTGCTAGCAGCAGCCCACTCCCTCCCTCTTCTTCCATCCCTGTGCTGTTTCTCAGTTCAGAAGGGCCTAAGGGTCTCCATGGTAACAGGATTCATGTGAGTTCAGTAAGTGGAGTACAGAGCCAGAGAGAGAGAGAGACAGAGCAAGAAGGAGGGAGGGAACAGAGAGTTGTAAAATGGGAGGAGAACTGAAATGGATCAAAAATAAAAGGGATAAAATGCCGAGCAAATTTACAACAAGATAAATCCTTTAACCCCCTCCAATCCATCGACCCTTTAATGTGATAAAAAAGTTTATCTTTATGCCTGAAAAAGTATGATGACTTCAAAATTATAAGTCATCACAACATGACTTAACATGACTTAATAAAGTATTATTATAAGTTTATCGCTGTCAATCGAGTTGTGCTTAGCAGACCACTTTGTGCCGTTTTATGTACCGGCTCAACAACTTTTATGTATATTTAAACAAAACACATATGGATATTTTTACTTCTCTCAAACATGAAATTGCAAAAGATGATATTTTGAGGAATGTTGGTAACTGAACAATTATATTGTATGGATACAAAAGCAATGCAAGTCAATGGGTACTGCAGTTGTTCGGTTACCAACATTCTTGAAAATATCTTCTTTTGTTTTCTGTAGAAGAAAGTCATACAGGTTTAAAATGACAAAAAGGTAAGTAAATGAAGACAGAATTTTCATTTTTGAGGGAACTATCCTTTCAAGGAAATGTGTTAAAAGAGATGCTGCCACAAATTACCAAAAGACAGAAACAATCCAGTCTTGATAATAACTAAACCAAAGCAGTCAAGTACCTCAAACAGCAGAATAAAGCACAGGCCTTAAACTGAGAGATAATTCACGGCTACAGCTGCTGTGGCTGTGACCTTGGGCAGCACGGGCACAGCTGAACTCCCTGTTTTTGAAAGAGACGTTGACGCCGGGGCCCGAGACTGCCGTCACCAGGGGCGTTTGTGGTGACTTAGTCTCATCGGAGGATGTTAAGAAGGCTGGTGACACCCGCATGTAGCGTGTGATTTGGAAAATCTGCTCCTCTGACATAGAAAACGATTTCCCTTAATCACAATTAGCGCGGCTAATAAAGCTTCACACTTTGGGAAACTAATGCAGGAAGTCCCAAAACACAGTGAGAGCGAACATCATCCTAACAAGCATCCAGAGAGCCTTTCGCTCATTAGAGATGGTTACGCTTTTCTGCTTCTCAGCAGCTGTGAGTCATAACATACGAAACTTCTCAACAAAGGGTGATGATCTTCTGAGGATGGCTAGTCATTTGAAATGCATTACAAGTGATAGGAAATTAGAGGTTTCAGTCAATTTCATCATCACAATTTCAAAGATTTACAATAAAACAGCCAGAGGCAACAACTGTAACTGAAAGACTGACTAGGATATTTTCTTATTATAAATAGAAACTTGTAGGTTGTGAAGAAATTTCAGGAATAAACCAGGTCATGTGTGAATAAAGGACCTTCATAAACTCCGACTCACCTTGCACGCAAAACTTGAGCTCCTTTGCGTCTGTAACAGTGATGCCGGTCATTCTTTCTGGTACTTTCTTACTCATGCGATTGTAATTTCGTCTTTTCTTGGTCTCGCCCCACAGGTTTGAGCCCCCGTGCATGCTGGGAATATTAAGCACAGCAATGCCCTCCAGAGACGTGCTGCTGAGGTCCAAGATGATGCCATCACACTGCGACACAAACCCAGACAAAAGTAAATATAGATAAGCAAAAATGTTCGAATTCAAAACCAAACCACGAGAAACTTATCTAAACTGTATTCATATAATGGGAAGTATTTATCTAAATAACAATCGTATTCCAGACGCAATTGATGCGAAACTAGTCCAAAAATGCGAACCAAAAATATAAATGATGTCAAAGACCACCCTGAATGAGACCTTGGGCGTCAGTACAGTGGAAAAGTACAAGAAGCCAAACACTGACAAATTTATGACATAATGAGAAGCTTAAGTGAACATTAGATCCCACACAAGAGAAAGAAGCACTTTATCTGTCCTAACACTACAGCACCTCATTCATGACTTTCTATCTGATTTGCTTTTCTATCGTGTCAAAGTGCGGAAAATGCACAGACTAATTATTAATTAATTGACTGTCTCACTAAGACTTTCAGTAACATTAGATTTGAAAGGAAATGATTTGGAACATAAACTGGTTTGTGAATCAGCTGTTTTTTGGGGGATACATTTAAGATCATGCCGCTACCATCAATACGGTTGCTTTAACCAAAGGCATACTGACATAATTTAATGATGCAATTATCCGAAAAGCGACTACTAATAATTAGTGGATGAACAATAAAGAGTGGTAATGCATTAAGAATATACAGACACAGAATTGGTATCCAATGGTGTAAGAGCAATTTGAAGTTCAGAATACCCAGTCACTGCATCACTGGATTACTGAATCAGTTTGTTGAGGAATTGTTTCGCTGACACGCTGACCTTGATACACGGTTAAAGTCTTACTGTATACAATGACAACATTGGCTGTCAGACAAAGCAGGTTTGAGTATCGACAGGGCTGAACTCACCTCCACTTCAATGCCCTCATTCAGCTTTTTACAAGTAGCTGAGATGGTCTCCGTGGTCCCAAACTCAAAGTACCACAACTTGTTTTTCATCCTATGGTGAGACAAAAGTTATAAAGTTAAACATTTTTGTAACATTTTACAATAAGGTGATTTGTTAACATCAGTTAATGCATTAGATATCCTGAACAATGAACTTCTACAGCATTTATTCATCTAACTTCACATTCATTTCAGCATTAATGCATTTTTAAAGCGCAATATTGTATCTGTTAACATTACTTAATGCACAGTGAACTAACATGAACCAGTGTTTTGGCATTAACTGACATGAAAAAGAATAAATGGTAAACTATATTGCTCAGGATGAGTCAGCGTGCAGCTGCTCTCTGTTTGGAACAACAAACAAGTTTGCGTTTACGCACCCCTATGCTAATGCTGGTGTGACGACAAATATTACAGAACCTTGGGATGTCAACAGATGAAACGGTTAACCTATCTTAGATCTAACCTGCGCACAGGGGTTCCTCAACCAGCATATACCGTAACATGGATTTACCAGAATAAATAAATTATATTTTGAAACGGTTCCAATTACTGAACCTGCGACCATCTATGATCACATGATGACCAATTCGATTGTCACTCTCTGTCCTTCCTCTAGTCTGCTTAAAAGTTGATTAGCTGCAAGGAAAGTCGAGGCAAACAGGTGTGAGAGAACATGAGTGACGGTGAACTTGGCTTCAACTTTCATCGAGAAATTAAAGCCACCGTCAAGAACCCGACTGCAATCTGACATTTACTCTGGGGCATTGAGATGAAGTAGCCGAGGACAACATACGGTGCCAATATATCACAGCACGACGGGTGGAATCTATAACAAAGATGTTCTTGAGCTGAGTGCATATATAATCCTGAAAAGAAAAATCCACACTGGGAGCCTATCAGTTCGCTCTCTATTCTAAATGTGTTGCATTTTCACTTTGGTTATGAAACAGAGCAATTTACACTCATCAGATGGTGACAGGGACCTACGAAAGGGTGTACTGCTGATAATGACAACACAATTGTTTACATAATAGACTGTGCTATGGGGGATTCTCCAGGCTGGGTTAGCAAACGGGTGAATTGTCTAAATAAAGCATTAGATCCTCTCATGTATAAGACATACATGTATGATAGAATCCTATGAGTGAAAGCGAAATGTTGAACCACCATCTTTACAAACTTTTGAGCCTCTGAAATTAGAAAACATAGGAAATGTAACGAAAATGAATTAAGTGTGACTAGAAAGCTTTGACACAAAACAAGTATGCAAATGCTTTATGAAAAACAAACAGTGGTTCTGGATTCTTCATTAAAGTTGAAGTCAAGTTCACCGTCACTCATCTTTTCTCACACCTGTTTGGCTCGACTTTCCTGGCAGCAAATCAATGTTAAAGCAGACTAGAGGAAGGGCGGAGGGTGACAATAGAATTGGTCATATGATCAGAGATGGGCGCAGGTTCGAGAATTGGAACCGTTGCATAATATAACCTATTTTTTGTTGTAAATCAAATGTTATATGCTGTCACCCTTTGGTGAAAATCAAGTTTTTAATGTTGTTTGCATGTCTATTCAAAATGCTTTACAGGGCTCCAGACCAACCTTTTTTACAAGGAGCACTGCAGCCCCCGAATGAAAATTTTAGGACCGCAAGCTAAAAATTTAGCGTTTACCTTAAATTAGCCTGCAATGCAATTATTCACATTTTTCCCCAAAACAACTGTATTACTGATACTGACAAATGAGTTACATGATGATAGCAGATTTGGTTCTGCATATTAAAAAAGAGGTAGTCTACAGAGAAGCTTTGAATTGATTGGTGCTAATAGAGAGACTGTAATTTGCATTCATTTGAACCAACAGTAATTGTGCTTGTCAAAAAGTATATATTTAACCATTAACAGTGTTACACATCAAATCAAAATGTAAGGTCTCATGTTATTACGTTCTTATGATGATTTTATTATGTACTAAGGACTCTTTTCCTTATGGAGTTCACAACACCTGTAAATATGACATCAAATAAAACTTAACAAGAGAATGCGCCTGTCGTTCGTTCTTGATGTGGACGGATTTAAAATGATCTCAAGTAATCAACAGATAAATGGCGTATTCTGAACTCCACTGCGGTTAGTTTTTAAACGTCTCATATATCAAATTGTTCGTCCTTTGTCACAGCAAAGAGGAACTTTCCAATGATGCACTCAGTGTCCGTGTAAACTTGTCAATGGGGACCTGGACTGTGACACGAGTGACCCGTGCAGTTCACTATCACACACAGCCTGCAGAGGTGGTGGGTTCCGTTCCACTCGTCTTTTCACATGAAATACGACTAGAAGAAATTCAAAATTTTCAGCTGGCACATGCGCCAGTACTTGTAAAAAATGCTTGAGCTGTCTCGAAAACTGGACCATTTAGTTGCAGTCTGGAGCCCTGCTTTGAGATAAACTATGTGCAAAAATCAGAATTTTAAAAGATTACGTATAAAATAAACATTTATACATTTCTGTATAAAACTGCTGTTTAAATAGAAATTGCCTCTGTTAACGACATCATAACCCTGTAACCAATCACGTCAACAGATTTAAACCATTGATTCAGGCATAAATGTAAGGATGGCACAAAGAGTCGGCACTGAAACGATCGCTGCTGTTTCAGCACGGCTTCTGCGACACAGGCACGTACTGCTCACACTTCGAATGAGGCATCTATGTATCTATAACTAATGGATGTGGGGACTTATTTGCATACTCATGAATCCACGTGTAGTAAATGAAACGAGGGTGTAGAGTTACATTCAAGTCATTTTAAGGCATGAAGAAATTATTGTCACAGGAACAAACTTTATCAAATGTTATTCCAAAGTTTAAAGATGATGTTTTAAATGAGAAAATTATCGAATGCAGTGGGACTTGTAATACATGACTTTAAAATATATGCGAAAGGAGGAATAATATACTGCCACATCAAAGGAGGAGCTCATTCATTTTCATTGAGAGATTATGATTTCCAGTGTGATAAGAGACTGTGGTAAAGGCATCAAAGTGGCCTTTATGCAAATGAACAACAATGCGATGAAAACAAATAAAATTGCAGAGAGTGGTCCACCTCCGGATACAGTAAAGTATAAGAGTTTACTCGCAACAAACAGAACCGCGGACTAAGTAAGTGATCTTGATTTACTTGTAAGTGATTTAATCACAGTCACAGTGAACGGGGCTTAATGAAATTAAAGGGATATTTCACCCAAAAATAAGAATTGTGTCATTATTTATTCACCCTCATGCCATTCAAAATCTATATATGACTCTTATTTTCTGTGGAACACCAAATAAGATATTTTAAGAAATACAACAAGGTTTTGTCTCTATATAATGGAGGTCAATGGTAAACAACATTCTTCAAAATATCTTCTTTAGTGTTCTGCAGAAGAAGGTTATACTGATTTGGAATGAGGTGAGATTGAGTAAATGATGAAAGAATTTTTATTTATCGGTAAATATCGCATAAACTTCTGATACTGTGCCGCACTGTTTCTTTAAGACCTCCTTCCGTCGTCCGGTCCCGCAGTTTCTACTCCACCAACTTGCAACCTTCGTTTTGTCAAATTAAGGGATTATGAGCAAATCTGAGTTCACAATTAGACACGCACTGCATTCTCAACAGGGTCAAGCTGTCTAACCTCATTAGCTAAACTCCATCTGAGACACTCAGAAGAAAACAATAAGCCCCGGTTTGCTCTTTTTTTCCACTACACTCGGTATAATGCAGTCGCCTAATAAAGTAAAGTATCTTTAGTGGCCTAATGTAGAATCATCTTCTGAGCTTTGCAAACACATCGAGGAAGCTGTAAGAGCCAACGGCTTCCTGGTATGAGGATCAAGTTTGTGTTTTGGGGGCTGTCTGGGCTGCCTGCCAAAAATGAACATTTCGACATGAGTGGAGAGGATGAACACCTGTGTGATAGTTCAGACTCAGAGACTTAAACAAGAGAAATTATGAGGAGAGGAGGACAGGCCAATAGTACAAAAATAAATACGAGAAATTGTACAACTCAACATGGTGGATGTAGAAACAGAAATGAATCGTCATTTTGAGTGAATGTTTTAACTGAGCCACTATAATAACCATTGGAATATCAATCTGATTGAAAATTTGAAATATTTCACTGAAACCAAAACAGTTTTGCAGATTTTAGTTCTACATCTGTCCAGGATCTGATCTACATCTGAGGATAGGTCTTACCAAGTTCTTCTGCATGATCTGACCTTCCTTAAAGGCATTTTGCTACAACAAAAGTAAAATTGACAATTTTAATTTATATCATTACAGAACACTCCACAAAACAGCAAAAAAGGGGTGTGGTTTAACATTTCATGCTTAAATGCACTGATGAATTGCAATAAAACGCAGATCTTGTGGGTCAGCGACCCTTTACGTTCATTCTTCAAACACAATCACAAACACACCGTCCCACACACCCCTGCTGGTCATCGGCCTTAGATAACCATCTCCCATAATCCCTTCAGAGACTGATGACTTTTTGACCTGTGAGCTCTTTGCTCTTGTATCACTGTGGCAATCAGTCACAACGCAGCTCAATCCTTATCCTACTGATCGCAACCCTGATACAGTGTTTGATTGACAGCTGAAATGGGAGTGATTTTAAGGACGGGGTGCTGTGAGGGTTAAAGATAAGATGTGATGAACATTTTGTGAGGGGAACATGAGAAGAAATGAATATGCAAACTGTGATCTGGCAGGACTGAGCATCAGATGGGTTGATGCGTCTGCTTTCCAACACAACACGAAACCCATTTGTGTCTTCCATTGTTTCATAACATTTTTCTGCATTTGTTCAGCACTTTGCATAATCTTTGTATTTCAGTGAAGCCGATAGTTAACTTTTCATGTCAGTCTTAGTCAAGCACACACAGGTGTCCGCATAGCTTCCAAAGCCGCAGATGAGCGTGCGACACATGCGCTGTATGTATAGTGTACTCAAAAATCATTTTTTTATCGTCCATGTGCAGTTGTACGCGATCCGGACACGGATGGCTTGACTAAGCTTTAGTCAAGTTAAATCTGTTTTAATCAATGCTGACGTTGTAAATACTCCAAATATGTGCTATTCAAATCAAGTGCATAGTAATGATTCAGTAAATTTTGTGAAGTGAGTTCTATCGAAACCTTCCATGTCTTAATTCACAGAAAATGGAAAAACACTGGACTTATTTTCACCAGCAAACATTTAAAATTGTGTAGTCAAAGCTTACAAGCACTTTCCATTACTTTTCTTTGGTTTGATATTTGCAAAACCCAGTGAGAAACATAAACTTACAATAGTGATGTATGGCATAAAAACAAAACATTAAATATGGAGATAAAAGGTTTTAAAAGAACAGCAGAGATGTTGATCCTTAAAACATTTGCCACATTTTTAAATCTAAATGTTTACCCTTTTTAATACAAGAAATCAAAGGCTAATAGAACTCTCCAGAAGAAGCTATGATTTCACAGAAAATGTCACTTTGAGGTCATTTGACCTGAGAGATAAAATTGTGAAATAACCTGCAAATTTCAGTTTTAAACAGGGATGGCGATATAGAGATAAAAGTTCTTGCAGCTCTAAACTGACAGTTCATCCAAACATTTTTTATTCTGTCATCATTTATTCCCCCCTTCATGTCATTTCAATCTGGCATGACTTTTTCTATTCTGTGGACCACAGAAGAGGCTATTTTGAGAAATGATGTAGTGGTTTTATCTCCATACAATGGAAGTCAATTGGGTTCATTGTTGTTTGTTTAGCAACATTCTTTAAAATATCTTCTATTGTGTTCTGCAAAAGAAAGAAAGTCCTACAGTTTTTAAATGAGATGAAGGCGAGCAACTTATAAAAGTTCATTTTTGGGTAAATTATCAGTATTACTTGTTCTGTACCTTTTTCTTGAAATTCTGTTTGCTGTGCTTTTTGAATAATGTAAATGGATGATTGTTAAATGAATGATTGAAATAATGTTTATGGTTACAATGTTACAACAAATCCTTTAACAATACAACATACTAACACAGGAGTTATTGATTATCAGCATGTGCTTCAGCATGTAATGGTCCGTAAGCCGATCGGTTAGTCTAGTGTATTTTCACACTGATCTGTGAAAAGAATCGAGCTCTCATGCAACCATCCTACGTATGACGTTTATTTTATAAGGCAGCTAAAAATGAAAACATGCTGTTTTGACATTACATAATCTGTTCAATGTCAAAGGTTCTAATGTAATGTCAGTGGTTTAACTTACACGGTAAACAGACACCAATTAAGATCTATTAAACGTATAAAAAGAAGTCTTGTCTTCAAAACATTTATGTCTTGAATGAATATCCTCCTCTTAGCAAAATATTTTGATTTAACATAATACATGTCATAAGATTAAACTGTGCTGCTACGCACCTCCTCTGATCACCTGACCGTCAGAGGAAAAGGCCAAATATGGTCATGTCCCAAGCGTCCGTCTGTCTCCTCAGCATGTGAGCATGTGTTTCATAACCTAAAGAAGGTGTCTAGATTATGTCTATGCGAGCGAGGATGTTTGTGTGTTCCGCTAGCTTGTGTATTTTAGTGCGATGACCGTATGTGTGCGTGGGTGTGCGTGTGCACAAATCCCTCGGTGTGCACATATGTGTGTGTGCCGGGTCTCAGCAGAAACCCAGCGTGGCTGTGTTCTGGAACCTGTTGTTCCCTGTTGTTTCATGCCTGTGGTGGGGAGGGATAAATATATGCTTCCCCTTTTCACTGTCTCTGGCTGTTGCCAATAGAGCAGCCCAACAGAACGTACCCCCTGCCCTAATACCTCTTCCCACACATATACACACTATTGCTGTGGAGCCGGTCATAGGCAAAATACAAGTCAGGAACGTATGCCATAGGGCCTTTGAGCTGTTTATTCTACTCTATGGTCAGCGTACCTTTTTCTGGTGACTCAGCTATTTATTTTGAACACTTTATATGACACATCAGTGAAATTAGCAAAATAATTTTACTTCTGATTTGACCCTATCGAATGGTCGTTTTTTTATGCATTTTTTATAAACATTTTATGTTTATTATACGGTGCATCGTAGAGAGGACAGGAAGCGAAGTGAGAGAAAGAAGGGGCTGGGAGTCTGCTTTGGAAAACGAATACTTAATTATCATAACTGAGAATATTTTTTTTTGTTGAGGCTTCAATTTTGTAAGTATAACAATCAAACAAAGTATTTAAAACTGTACATTTTAAATTGGAAGAGGAGCCGATCTTTAACATTTGTGGGTTAAAACACTTCAAAGCTGTACGCAAATCCAAGGACAAAGTGTGGGAATTTAACATGATATTAAGAAAAACAAAACCCCTGTACCCACCACCCCCTCTCTGTGTCCCATGACTGCCTCTCATCTTCACACCATTGTTTGTCTGAGAAACTGATTGTCCACCGAGGTGTCATTGTTATTTTAATCAAAAGACAAAGACATCGAGGAGTTTTTCTTTCTTTTCTACAGGGCAATTTGACACCTCTTAATCCAAAACTTCCTCTGGCTGCCCCTCTGGGGGGGAGCGGAGGGAGAGACCCGGCTCCATTGTGCATTAGCGGTCATTAGCACCTGGGCTGTGTGTTCCCAGCAGACCGACTCCTGATACCCTGCCATGGAAATCACGAGCACTGACTGCTGTACAACGCCTCCTGTGTATCACACACTAACGTGTGCAGATGCAAGCACATCCACATGCTGTAAAATGGTTGAAATGTTTGACAAATGCAGTTTACATTCATTTGCATCATTCTGCTGTTCTGGGGTGCCTTGCTTAAACAAAAGATTACATAATCAATGTCTATTATTTTAATATACAAAAATCTGACAACAAAATCTAGAGAAGTGAAACATAACAGATGGATGGGCTCCATGGCAACATCATTTAAGCAGAATTTGGTGGCACACAGCAGTACAAAATTCTTTCTGAAATCTTAAAATACTAAGTATGGCCTTCATTAAAACCCAACAGACTGACAGATGCACTGCCCAGCTCTCCTAAATGAGGTGAACAAAGCAACGCAGACGAAACACTTGCTCGAGCAATGTTTATGTTGCGTTATTGAATAAGGCATAAACATTGTATGATTTGAGAACATAATTCCATTATTAGGGTTCAGACCAAATGTGGTATACAGAATCAAGAGACACTGCAGACAGAAAGTTATTAAAATAGACCCCTTTTGCGCCCGACATCATGCTTAAGTCTAGGCATGTAGGCAAAACAAAGGGAAAACTGGAGGTGGCCAATACAACAGTACAAACCAGCACAGATACGGCAACATAAGGAGTTTAAAAATCATCTTGTTTTGTTGTTTAGTGCCACAATCGACAGAAAACAGTCTCCAATTTCCTATTTTAACAAATACCTGCTGCCATCGCCAAACAAAAACACTGACGACAGCTGTAGTTAAACACAAAAAATTGAGCGGATTGAACAGAAACGATCATCAAAAATGCTTGTGTTTCCCTTCACTACACTTATGATTAAAAAACGACTCTTTTGATGGTCTGGGTATGTGTCTAAAAATATGTCCCATATGCCCAAATCAGAAACTGGGGAACAAGGTTATTTTTCAAGTAGCGTTAACTTTTGAACGCATAGGGTATGGTATGTAACTTTGATTGGTTATACAAGCAGCAGTTAACTATCGGCCAGAAACTAAACATAAAGGAAACTGTTGTCATCTATTTTTCTTTAGTTGTAACAAGTGCATTAGTATAAAGGGAGAGGGAACAGTGAGAATACCCATGTTATGTGTCAGGTCTGTGTTTAAGTAAATGCATTTGGTAACATTTGCCACTGTTGCCATACGCAGGCATATGATATATACGCTGTCAATTTATCTTTAATATACACGTTTTTTCTGTCAGGTTGATTTTAGATGTCAGGCCACTTAACTGGAGGTAATCCTGTCAGTTCGTCCCATGATGCATAGAGTGAGCGTGTTCAGGCTGGGCATGTACCTTGCCCTAAATTTAACTTTTTCAAACACAATCGGGGTCCTGGGTAGTGAATTACCTTACATGTTGAAATTTAATTCGATTTTGTTTTAGTCATTGTCGAAAAGCAAACAAACAAAACGTGCTACCTAGCATCATTAATGCGTTCAGGGGGCTCTTTCTGCCTTCACCTAAGCTCAACCTATCAAAAAAGAGTCACAGTATTAACTAACAGTAAATGCATCAATATTTTTAATAGGCCAATCCGTTCTCGTAAAGCGCGTCTACGATCTGTTGATGAGCACGCCAAATTGGATTTGATACTGTATATTCGCCAAACCTTTTGTATCCACATAAAACTTGGTACATGTAATTGCAGGTATGATACAAAGTTGGTGTTAAATCATAAGAGAGATTTGTCAGATATTTTTTGATTGTTCGAATGGCTCTCTTATACAGCGTTAACGAATTCTCAGTTGTATCTTCGCCACACTTTTGTGTTTTGACACAAAACTTGGTACGCATCATCAATGGCCCATCTTGTCAGCCTCAGAAAGATTTGGTGTTATAAGTAATTTTATTTGGCTCTAGCTGCTTTTCCTTATGTTTTTAAACTTGGATTTAAAAATCTGATCATCTGGCCTGTCCAAAATTTTTCTCTTTGGGCCCTGGTTGTGCTTGACCCCATACATGCTGC
The DNA here is from genome assembly GCA_008369825.1 of Triplophysa tibetana. NCBI lineage: Eukaryota > Metazoa > Chordata > Actinopteri > Cypriniformes > Nemacheilidae > Triplophysa > Triplophysa tibetana. The sequence goes on from CM017902.1 coordinate 14,293,706, forward strand.
TTGCAGCTATATTTCTTTTTTTTCTCTCTGCCCATCAACTTTTGAATGACACGTCAAGATTGGATTGAAACTATCACTTAAGATTACAAAACACACCACAGAGAAGAAACCACGGGCGGGATTGTATGTCGAATACAGCATCATATAGCAACACATAGCTCTCTGTTGAAATCGAGGTGCTGAATTACCAAGAAATGAAACATTAAGAAGTTAATTCAGCCAAACAGGTTCCATAATTCAGATTGTGTATGAGTCATTAGTGTCTTATTTTTATTCTGAATTAAGAAGTGGTCCTGCAGTGACAATTTCACTCTAATACGGAAACATGGCGAAGGTGGGTTTCATCCATTTTAAATAACCTTAGCATTGTGCAAAACAGTTCGTTTTACTGGTCGCATGAAAATTTTATGACCTACTTGCTGCTACCTCTCAAATCGCATGGAGGATGGAAAATGACCTTTTCGGAGGAATGTTTTCATGGATCTTGTTGGCAAGAAAGCAAAACAACCATTAATATTCACTTAAGTAACAGCACACAACCAAGTGTTAGCGGTTATTAAAGCTGTGCTGATATTCAGAATGACAGAAAGTTCGTATGCTTGTAATATAAAAAAATTATAAATTAACATTGAAACTTATTCTCCGCTAATTCACAGCAAACCCACATATCACAGGTACGTCTGCAAGACGTCTGATTAAGATCTGTAAGACATCTGCTGTGTAAAAACATCTTAGAAAAGGCAGTTTTGCATACATTCTACATCTTACAGATATCTTCTAGATGTCTGTATGACATCTGACAGGAAATGTCTGTCCTGACATTGAGCAAACAATAAAAATATACATATATGTAAATGCAGACATCAAATAGAAGTCTCAGAGATGTATGTATGTTATCAGATAGTGATCCAAGCAGTAAAAATGTTAGTGTTTTGATACTAAATATTGACTTTTACGAGATAATTTTTTACACAAATAATACAAATCCAACGGTACATTGTGCTTAATTTACAGTTTAACTGCTAAGCTTTGGTGAGAAAATAAATGGCATGTACAACATTGTAATTGTAAAACGCCTGAAGTCCTTAACCAAGAAAAGCTTTATTCTTTTCTAGAGTTTTGCGGCCAAAGGCTACACAGGCTTTTTACAGCATTTCTCAATAGAGCCATCAAGCAAGGGGGCAGAGAACAGTAGAGCTGACTTGAAAGAGATCCACATCAAAGGCTGTTGGGAAGGGCTACTGTAAAGTGCACCAGGGGCTCCGAGTGACGCTTTCTTAAGATAAAATATATTTTATGGAGCTGTTTTGAATGACCCAAAATGCTGTTCTAGGGTCAGTTCAAAGCTGTTATCCTTTCATTGCTTAAAGTCTGATGGAGGCAAATTCTAAACTACAAACGTGTGATGATTTCACTGCTTCCCTTTCTCATGTTGAACAGACCCTCACTCAGACGTCATTGTAAACCATTCTGGTCTCTCAGTCGAACACAATGAATGGAGATAACAGAATATGTTAAACCAAGACCATCTCTTCTCTATCATACCCTTCGACGGCCTTCTCTTAAGGATAGATGACCGAATTACTTTCAGCCACTGTGACAGAGATGTGTTACATAACATTTAATTAAAAATACTCTTTTCAACCAGCTGTACTCCAGCTAACAAAGAAATGGAAACAGTCAGCTAGCCATCAATGTATTAGACTTGACATTGACGGAGGCTTTAAGAGACTCATAAGATAAAATTGTGATTCATCAGGTTTTCCTTGGCTGAAAGGAAGTCTCTTTTTAAAGGTCAAACGGCAAAACTTACATTTGAAATAACTTGAACATGAGGACATCGCACTGATTCAAAGAGAAAACCTTTCTGTTCGGTTTTGTAATGTGTGTTTAGACCAGATGACTCAAATATGTTAAAACACAGCAAGAATTACATCGTTTGATCCTGGGGCTTGCATCTTGCACGGTTTTTTGAGGACAAGGAAAGTTAAGTCCTGGTATTTCAGCTTTTTGAAATGCTGAAGTATGTCCGGTTCTCCCATTCTTATACAACATTTGATCACTGTTTGATGAATTATGGCAGTCATGGTTAATAGAAAAACTAACTTATCCTTTCTGTATAAGTAAAACTTTTTACGCCCAGCAACAGGATAAATAACCTTATTTGCACTCAGTTCTGACTTTTATCAATAAACTGAAGCATAATTTACATTAAAATGAATGCCAAAAAAATTGAGCATTAGATGATTAGTTTATCAACGAACATGCGTTTTCTTTTACCTGCTGTTGAATTTCTCTGGATGTTTCTCTCTCATCAAGTGAAAGCGATGTGCAATGGATGCATCCTAAACAGAAAACAGGAAACAGAGGTTTACACTTTTACTTATCAAAAGATAAAAAAACTGTATAAATATGTTTCATGCATTCTGACGTCTTTACAATGTTAAATGTGCAGTCTTCTCATGCTTAACATGGTCAACTTAATACGCCCAACTCGTGAAAAAAACGAGTTGGGCGTATAACATAATATTGCTGTGCTCTATACACTCCCCAAGCGGTCGTACTGGCTTCAGAAAGTTTATTTAGAACAAATAAAACGATTTCATAACAATTTTTCTTAGTCCCTTATTGGACAATGCTCACGGAAAAGGAAGCTGCACGCCCACGCGGCAGCAAAGAGATCAGGAGATGGAGCATGTGCAGACATCACTATTACATGTGTGCTGGAGAGTTTAGGTGTTTATTTTTTCCACAGTATTTGAGATCGTTTGAAACTGATTTATGGAGCCCTCCCAGCGTTAAAAGATGCTGGACATGAACCGCATGCAGTGAGTGAAACTGATGTCTGTGTTTTGTTGGCAATCGGTGATCACATGTTGTAGTTCAGCTTCCCCCCCGCGCAAGCCCTATGCTTCGGAAATAATCGTACAGCTGTATCTATCTTTTATAAATGTAATCAAATACTAAATACTGATAAATACTCTTCGAAGATACGAAATATGCAATACTACTCTATAGGTACTCAAAATTAATATGAGATTGGCAAAAAACACGTGCATTTATAAACACACACATTTGCATATTAAGGAAATATTTACATGTTTTTCTTTATATTTACTAATCATTTAAATTATATTATAAATGTTGATTCATTTTTTTATTTTTCTTAAATATATGCATGTATGTGTTTTTAAATACAAAATAAATACATGCAAAATACACAGACATATTTTATGTAAAAACGTACATTCATTATGTATGTGATTAATCGTTCCACAGCCCTAATTCATATACATCTAAAATTATTATAAAATATTATGTATATGTATATACTATTACATCGGATGCACACGCCTGGACTGCCGTTAACCTCCGGTCTGTCTTTGTTTATTGCTCTGGCTAGTGTCTAATAGTATAACTATTTATATTTTATATAAATTAATATTTTATTTTATGTTAATATTTTCTTCATTTTATCATTATTTATAGTATTATTTTATAATGATTGTATAAAATAAACGATTTGTCGAATTTTGTTTTATGTTCATTTTATTTAATAAATAATTTGCTGAATGCGTGGTGTATCTTTACCGCATTTGAAGAAACCATGTGGGACATTGACATCTAGCGGTTGAGCTTGATATTCAATCTAAATTAAAAAATATTGGAGAGGTAAGTCTAGCCAAATAACGGTTCCACACAGCTTCTTTAGCTTGTTTTCTGTTATAATCTACAGGCACTTTATTATTTGCGAATGTGTAGTTAAGGGCTTTCCATGAACGTGTGCATGCACAGTAACGTTTGTTTATGTTGACAGTCTGCACAGACAGAACCCCCATGTTAATTCTGGAAGAACGGTACCCCTGGGCCATAAAGTCATTTAGACATGACCCAGACGTTACTGCATAGCAATTCCAGATAAATCTGTTAAATATTAAAAGTGGAAAGTGCTTTGAAATCCACCTTACAGTAGCCTATTGAGAGGCCGGACACATTTAAAATCAATTTTAGGGTAATTTACTCTCTCGTACAATATAACCAGAAAATAAGAGATGCTCAGGTATTTAGCAGTCTACAGATTTTAGTGGAGGGGGTTGAGGGTCACAATCTCTGTTGCCGTGGAGGCCGGAGGTTCAGATAATCAAGCAGATAGGCCTTTCAGTCAAAGTAGACAATTCTATAAATGGGTCCACAGTACTGGAGTGCCTGAATACTACAGTGAAGCAGGATGTATAAATGATGGCATCAGAAGGATAAAGGCTTTCCAGGACTGACAGAGTGGAGGAAAGAGAAATGAACAAAATATGACAAGTGACAAAGCTTTTACAGCAGCACAGTGCACCCAATCAGACACATACTGTACTTGATTGTTACCCTGAATTACACGCTTTCAAGGGTTTTCCACTAAATGCATAGACTCATTCATATATTCCTTGAATCAAGTGCTGCTGTCAGCTTAAAAACAATGGCTGGTGGCAATTAAGGTGCCTATATAATACATTCCAGGTGAAAAGCATTCCACTATGCCTACCAGCAAGAAGAACTCTTAAGGGGTCGCGCACTGGACGCTGCCCCCCGAGCCTATTCTACAACTCAGGACGCTGTTCTGAGTCCTGAAGCGCCACAACGCGCCACGCTTAATTTAACATTAAATTAGATGTTCTTTGACTGAGATCATCTTTACTACACACTGACTTCACCATAGATTGCAAGATGTATTTATCTGTTTGGTAATAAAAGAAAAACAGCGCATTAATACAGAAAACCTCTCGATTCTACCACATTAATAGCAGAGTTGTCCTATACGCTGCGCAGCTCGGAGTTTCCGAATGCAAACCCCTTTAGCGTACTAGTAATTTATTTTAAAGTAAGATTAACGTAATCAATTGTAACAAATATATTAAATTATCATTTAAATGCATAAGCTTTTCTGCATTTGCAGAGCCAACCTGAAGCACGCTGCCAGTGAAGCGGCCTTGATTAAAATCAAAGCAACAGCGGCACAACAGAAAGCTAATTGATGAATCAGGTCTGCAGCCGCAACTGATGATTTCTATATTTACTCACGCACACATAAAGAAAGAAGAGCTCAAAGCCACCACATCCTTCATCAGGCCCAGAACCCAGCGCATGCACATAACACCTGTCTCAGAATTTATCTGTGTAATGCTCACCGAATCATGGGCTCAGACAGGGAGGAAGCGTGCAAGGGTGAGATTCTCAGGGTTTGATAGCTGCTGGCACGCCTATCGAGCCACGAGCGGACGATACTCCGTTAGCACCTGTGCTGGCTTCCTGCCCGTGCTCGCAGGTGCCATAGCGGTCACATGGGAGAGGATATAGGAAGTGTGTGCGTTGGGGGGGGGTAAATGAAAGGCCGGTGGACTCATATCCCACACATATCCAAACGTAAGATATAAAGCTTTGAGCTCTGCTTATGTGTTTTTGTTTCACTACAGCGAAGGGAGACGGTTTATATTAAATGTTTACATTAGGGAGGTTTATACTAAGATTAATGGCATCCAGAATAAAAGTTTGTGTCTACATGATAGTTTGTGTACTGTGCATATTAATTTGGTATTTATAAACACATGCATTACACAAACATGTGTAGAAAATATTTACATTATTTATTTATATTTACCGATATGTAAATTATATCTAAATGTTTATTCATTTTTATATTTTTTGTATTTTTCTTAAATGCAATATATGCATGTACAGTATGTGTATGTTTTATTAATACAAGGGTAAATATGCACAGTACACAGACATATATTATGTAATAAATAAAAACTTGTGTTATGATTATTATTAATCGTTTGACAGGCCTAAAGGCAAGAAGATCAGGAGGCACTGCGATCCAAAAATATTTTTTTTAATATACAAGTATTTTAAGTCAGGGGAAAAAGGTACTTAGTGACATTTTGCTCTTTATCTTGATATTTTTGGATTTCTAGAAAGTCCACACAGGTGTTTTACAAATGTGTGAAATAGAATAGGACAGAACGTACTGTACATCAGGAATGAGACATGTGAATGATGGGCAATGACTGAATACCATGAGACAGAGCGCCACATGATTCTTCACTAAAAAGAACAAGACAATTATCACAAACCAGGATGCCGTCCTCAAAATACACAGCTCCTGTCAACTGACATTTTCATGGCCTTTTATGGACCACGAAATTAATTCTTCATGTCAAACTTTGACTCCAACAAACAAACCTCAAAAAACAAAGAAACAATGTCAAGATCTAACAGAACCATAATATCACCATAATCCTTTGAGACACAGCTTCTGTTTAGTTTCTCAGCCTCTTATTTGTTTTGTATTTTCAAACAGTTTCGCTAACCAGATACAAAAGTCCTCCAGGGCATTATTATGATTCATCCTAAACTGTGCGCAATGGGAGAACAGGGACACCATGTCCTCCAGTTGGACATATCCTGTCCCTATGGCATGAAACTGTCGGCTTAACTGTTCTTGGCATTCTCTCTTTGATATCAGGCTAAAGGTTGTACATGATCTTAGAGTTTATGTCATTTATAGATCAAATAACAAACTTTTTGAATATTAACAATTTTGAAAACATTTGAGCTGTCCATGCAATTTGTTATAAAATTGCAATGGACATTTAAGTTAGCGCTGTCATTATGTCAGATCTTAACTACTATTGGCTGTCGACAGAATCAACAAAAGAATGATCATAACATTTACATTTGAAAAAAATATTAATAATGCTATCGTCAAAATGATCTTTAATGTTGTTAATTTTTTATATATATTTTTAAAAAAGTATATATTTTTTGCCAATGAATAACATTTAAGTATGCATAGGTGGAGGTGGAGCGAGAACCTTTGTGACTCTTAAAGTGATAGTTTACACAAAAGGGAAATTATGTCATCATTTACGCACCCTCTTGTCATTTCAAACCTTTAAGACTTCCTTTCCTCCGCAGAACACAAAGAAGATATGTTGAAGAAAGTTGGTAACCGATCAGCACTGGCTAGTTAACATTTGGGATTTCTATTTCATTTCTACTCTTTCTCTCCTCAAAAAACCCCACAAAACAACCTTAGCTTTGTATACACTTATGCTTTTTGTTGTCCTTATGTTGTTCCAATTGCTTCTTTTGTTTTCCTCATTTGTAGGTCACTTTGGATAGAAGCCTCTGCTTAATGACTAAATGAAAATGTTAACAATGACAGAATTTTCACTTTTAGGGTGAAATATCACTTAATTTTAGCAAATTTGTATGATTATTAACACTATCGATAATATGTTTTTTATTAAAAAACACATTGGTTATTTTCCAGTACTGATATACAGTGACACCCTTAATTCAAGTTGTAAATTCTGTTGCAACTTTTGTATGTAAATTATTAAAAACGTAATAGTTCTGTTCCTTGATATCAAAAAATTACTAACGTAAATTGAAATAAAAGGAATCAAGAAAGCTAAATCATAAGAGAGAATTTCTTAAAGTACTATATGGCACAATACAGTAAATATATATATATATATATATACAGTCTATTTATATATACAGTATATAAACATTATTTATGTGCACGCAGGTCAGATTTGGCAGACCAACCAATAGGATTAAACGTATGTTTGAATGTAATGTAAGTGATTTGTATGTAGGAAAAATTTATTTGATCAACACAATTAACACAACACTGTCCTCCTGAGAGAATGTCTATCGACAGGGTGAAGAGGTGAGGAATATAAAGTGAGGTGATATTCAGGACGCTGTGACTGGTGTGTCTGCACAGGGTTATTGTAGCGTGCTACCTGAGTCAGCGCCCATCTGTGCTCCTGTCATCCCGGCAGGGAGCAGGTGCACACGGGAGTCGTGAGGCCGTCCACATAAGTGTGAGCGTGAATCATGTAAATGCTGTATGTATGATTGTCTAAAAAGCGTATGTGAGGTGAACGAGAGCTGTTTTCCTTCTATCTTTAAGACTGGCCAGGTGTCACTCACCACGGTCATTCATTATGGTGGTAACCTGGCCTGATTTTGGCAGCCAAATACTTCCTGTCACTGATACTTCCCCTGACCTTCAGTCTGTGCCAGTACTACAGCCCTCCAAACCCACAAATACACACACATACTAAGGCTGACAGCTTCTAAAATAAACACTCTTATCACACAGATAGGGTTTAACGATCGAAAAAATCGCTTGTTTTTTCCGTGACCCATTAAACCGGTTCGACCGACGCACCTTCAACGTCATGCAACTGCAGTAGGTCATAAAGGTTTGGAATGACATGTGGTTAAGTAAATAATGAAGAACTTTCACTTTGGGTGAACTTTCCCTTTAAAACATTTCACCTGCACCTTTAATCACTTTCTAAGCTATAAGCTAGCATGACTTTGGACTAAGCTAATACCAGCAGTGTTGTAAACACACTTATCTGTGTCATTGGAGATGAAGGTGTGGTATGACACCGCACCAGCGAGAACATGAAGGAAGCGGGGTAGCGTCTCCCTGGGGAGGGTGGGAGGCTAACGCAGATAAGTTGTTGATGTCAAGTGAGGTGGTTAGATTTCAGCTCTCAGGCCTGGGGGAGAGGCTACTGCTGGAGCTTAACATGGTGAGGTGTCTTTAATGACTGCTGACGAGGTGTCTTTTCTGTCTTCAATTCCCCACGAGAGATTCTTTCCAGGGTGAACCCGATCGTACGATCCCAATGCCACGTTAAGTCAGCAAGACGAGTTCTTAGGAATCAGACTCACATTGGTGCCTTACACTGCCCACCAATCACCATCAGGTGAGGGTTCATGTAAAGAGGCCTTTCATACCTATAATAACTAGATGTTTGGCTAGAGCAAGGACCCCAGAAGGCACTTCTTGTCACTCATCTATATCTCTTATATTAAAAAAACTATGAGCTTTCCTCAAAGTACATACCAATTTTTTTAAGAAGGTTGGCGCTGTTTTGTGTCTAGAGTCTCTAGATGGTGAAGTTGATGGTGAAGGCATGTAGTGGCCAATACCCAAGGTACCCTTACAAAAATAATTGTATGTCGAGTTCATATTATTAAGTATTCTTAAGTAAAGTTCAATTATATTTAAGATTATTTTTATGGTAATATTTTAGTATAGGGACCAATTCTCACTAATAACAAATTGTTTATTAGCATTCATATGATTAGAATATTGGCTGTTTATTAGTAGTTCTAAAGCACATATTCTCCATAACCATATTCTACACCCCTTATCCTACCCAATACCTTAACCTAAAAACTATCATACTAACTTTAAATAAGCACCAAATGAAGAGTTTTTTTAGGCAAAAGTCGTAGTTAACGGTTAGTTAATGGCGAGAATTAGATCTTGAAATGAAGTGTGACCAATTTGGGTGGCAAACATACTATTATCAATACTATTAGAAAAGTGTAGTTTTTACTGCAATACTATTTAGGACTAAATTGGTCCAGTTTAATGTTTATAAAAGTACTTTTAACAAATAAGTTTCATTTGTACTGCCACTTTAATATTTGTATTTGTTTGTTTATGACGATACAATTTAAAGTATGCTATTGGTAAACTTCTAGTTAATGTTAGTTAAACCCCTCTTTTGGTGTAAAAAACTATTGACGGTATTTACATAAGACACACTACAAAACTTAAACTGCTATTACAATATTAATGATAATATTAAACATATTTCTACCTTTTTATCTTCCTTTTGTCATTTTTATTTAGATTAGTTGTGCAAGCACTGTCAAGCTTGTAGAATGTGTGTTTGTGTGTCTGTGTTTTGAGCATGTCTGCATGTGGCTCTTTATGAACCTGTGTGTTAGTGTTTTAGTGTTCGTTGAGTGCGTTAACTTTGTTCTTCTTACTTTCCTTCCATAGATTTAATGTGTGCTAATAGTCAATAAGTTTCGTACAGCTGCTTTGTAACAATACAAATTTTGAAAAGTGAAATATTAATTGAGTTGAAACACGTAGTGAAAATTAGCGCTAGAAAGGCATTGATACAGATGTTTTTGACACTGACCTTTTTGCATTTAGGAGTTTCCTCTTCATACACACACTTTATAGGAGGAGAGTATTTAAATAAATCACACACGTTCTCGTCATTGTACTGGCACAACACATGCTAATTTGGGCGGCTCTTGGTAGATTACGTTGGTCCGTATGGAATGAGATATTGCGCATGTGATTTTTAATTTGCGTCTTGTTAGTACAGTATATCACCCACAGTAATTTCCTCTCCCATCGCTGCTTTTTTAAACTGCACTGTCGAGCTCTTTTGCCATGTGTGGTCAATCTGGCCATTAGTTTTCCTTGTAAAGTGTTTTAGGTACCAATTATAATACTTCAAATATACCTTTAAATGTACTTTGAGAGGATAAAAGTACTTAAAGAACAAAAAAATATCAAAAAGATTACCAAGAGATTAAAAGATTAAATTAAGTCAAGTAGAGTTATGTTTAATTTTAGTATAGGAAGAGAACAGTTTTTAAAAATTTTAAAAGAAAGATTCAAATTTCCAAGTAATATCAATCAAACTGCAGTTGGGTTGTTTTTATTTAGTAATAACGAAAAAAAAATCATAACACAAAAAACAATTGTGTTATATTTGTGTAATCTTTAAGCTTTACTGTAGCTCAGTGGTAAGAGCAAGGTTGTGGGTTCGATCCCAGGGGATTGCAAATACCTATGTAAAATGTATAGGATAAAGCAATGTAAGTCGCTTTGCATAAAAGCGTCTGCCAATTGCCTAAATGTAAATGTTATCTGTTTTTGCAAATAAACTTTTCATATTTTTTGAGAAGAACATATAAAAACTGAACATTTCTTCTCTTTCCACAAATTGGTAATTAGTTTACCTAAAAAGAAAAAGAGCTCTATGACTGTGAGAAAATGACGAAACAAGTAACCATGGTGGTGATGATAACGGCAAACGCCATGGCAACCCACAACGGATAGTGGCTGGAAAAATGTTTACAGCTGAAACAGCATTACTAATGATTACATCAGTGCATGAGTCACCAACACTGCTTTACTCAGGTGTCACTGGCTTCCAATGAGGAGCCATCTGTCCTGTCCTCCTGGACTCCCAGCACCCTGTTCCTCTGCTCCAGCATCATGCCATGCCACACCATGCTATCGTGATTTCAGTCACCGAGCAAAGACGCTGGTAGTCTTCTACAATTCTTCCTGTATCCACCAAAACTGAAATCAATCATTGATTTACTCGACAATCTCTTTTTGCATTTGCACTTGAGCATTAGGCCATCACTTTTGATTAGGGTCACTTTTATTCAAAGCAAATTACAGTGCATTTAAATTCATTATGGTTGTTTCTTTGTAATTGTATCTACAACCTTGCCATTGTTAGTGTTATTCTTTACTAGATGCAAAAACACCACAAGATCCAGCTGATCAACAGAAACTCTAATAAGCATAAATCACTTGCTGAATAGTAAGTTATGATGTGCTATTTACTCCATTTATGATGTATTATTTACCGCAGATCCTTTTATGCATTCTGACTTTTACAAATGACAGGGTTTTTGTATAAATTATATATGGAGTGAGCATTCTGCATATTTCCATCCACTTTAAGTGAAATATGGTTGCTTGTGTTAACATTAGTAAATAAATTGGCTAATGTGGACGTTAATATATTTTTTCCACATTTATTAATAATTGTTAATGTTAGTTAATGACAATAGAATTATCCATGTTAGTTCTGTCACGGGATGTAGGGTATTGAGGCGCATGACAGGGAGTATATTCCACAAGAAGTATTTAATGAATCCACATAGTATCCTTAAGAGAACAAAGTATAATTAAGAAAACACACACAACACAAGTTTAACCGGACAATGAACACAGGCAAACACAAGGCTTAAATACAATGGAGAAGATATTCAGGGAGAACAGAAACAGGTGCTGGGCAATTAACTAATAATGAACACAGAAGACAAAACCAAACTGAAGATAACTGTGACATTACACCCCCTTCAGAACGGCACGTTCTCACGCCGACATGATTCCTACTTTTTTTTTCATGCCACCTTGTCTAAGGGCGTACTCTCACTAGGTAATCTGAACTGTGCCCGAGCACGTTAGATGCCCACAGCTCCGTTAATTTGACTAGTGGTATCTTAAAAAACTGATACACAGCACAATAAAAACGTACAAGTGCAGGCCAGTGTCACCGCAGCCAAAACGACTCCAGGTTTGTCAAACATAGCGCAACTTATGTAACGATAAGCTTTATGATAAAAATGTAAGCGGGGTGATTTGAAGGCACAATGAGCCAGTTACTCTCATATATCGCTCTCGTATGACATAACTGTGCAGCGTCCGCATGAAGTTAAACACACTTAATAAGCCAGAAACTGAACATTATGATGGATTCCGTTGTACTGAGAGAGGTCGCTTTGTTTATGTTTATTTCAAAGCATTCGCATCGTAATGATGAAAGCGTGCTCGGGTGCGGATGGTAAAGAACAAGGTGAGCGCAGGCCAGCGAGGGAGTGGGGGACAAAAACGCGTTTGGGGACAGTTGAGAGCAATCGGCTAAATGCGAGTACGCCCTTATTCTTGTGATTGTACCTCCTGCCACTCCACACACCTTTTTCATTCGGGTCAGATGGTCCTTTCAGATCACGCTATTTCTGGCCATTCTAAATGTGGACTACCCAGCACACAGAGATAAAGCAGCGTTCATCCAACACACCTGGGATTTGCCTGATTATAATAGACTGTTGGACATTACTCAGATATGAAAGCAGACATACTATTTTAGCAGTCTGTTCTAAAAACAGAACAAAAATTAATCATTAGCTAAACAAGGCGAGGGAGATGTGCTCACCGAGACCCACCTGGGCCAGGTGCCAGCCACCGTACAGAAATTCAGAATTATTTGTACATGACCTGATAAGCGTTATAGCCTGCATTATTAAATTTTGTTTTCATCTTAAGATAATTATTTATTACATTAATTATTTCCTGAAAGTTCCAGCAGTAAGTCCCTGTAGTAATGACCATTATCAGTTCTAAGTTGTAAAACATTTTGTTATTATCGGTTATATAATCTGCCTCACATGTTGATTTATAACAAACAAGTACATGTCATTTGTGAAAGACAAAGTTTCGTCCAGTAACAAAAATAATAATAAAATATTGATTTGACATTCAACTGCTCTCAATAAATGCTTGATTATAACAACAGCATGGGATATAACATTTGAACAGTGAAGGGTTGCTAAGCAACTGTGTGTGAGTTCTGTGCGATAATAAATCAAGTCATAGGCGTGAAACCGTTTCAGACGCATTAAATCACATCAGTAAAGTTTGAACATGTTATTGTTCCTCTGACAATGATAATTAATCCAAATGCTACAAGAGAAAACAACGTTTAATTAATCATAAATTACTGGAAAGAAAAGTTTAGCCTCAGGCCTGTGTAAAAATACTGAGGAGCGAGCGACGTTGACTGATGAATGAAGGAAGAGGGAGTTTTGAGGAGGTAGCATTAGCATCTATCAGTAAACTATTGCAGCTTTTGGTATAACCGAACGCAAGTGACTTTCATAGTCTTCTAACGATAAAGGGATATTTCGCCCAAAAAGGAACATTTCATTTTTCTCAACCTCATGTCATTCAACACCTGTTTCTGACTCTTACTTCTGTGGAACCCAAAAGAAGATATTTTGAGAAATGAATCGGTGGTTTTGTGTCCATATAATGAAAGTGAATAGGGTTCAATGTCTGTTTACAAACATTCTTTAAAATATCTTCTTTTGTCTTCAACAGAAGGAAAGTTTTACATGTTTGAGATGACATAGGAAAGTAAACGAACATTTTGTAGGTGAACTATCCCTTAAAGCCTCTGTGAGTCATGAGCATGTATAGTATGAATCTCACCACTCCGATGGAGAAATAGTTGTTGACTATGCTGTAGGGCACAGGGTCGCCCTTCTCCTCCTTATCGTCAGGGATGATGTCAATGTTCCAGCGGTCAAGAAGCACCTCTGTGCTGTGCTCAATATCCCTGAGGAACTTCACCAGACTGCCTCCTTCATAGCCTGTAGAGTAGAACACACAACCAGCGGTCAAGATGCCGTCACATAAAAAAAGCTTTATATGATCAACCGTAGATATCACTTCCAAGAACTCCAGTACTCAGGTACTCATAAACATATTTTGTCTGTTCCTCAAATGAGTTTAAAAGACTTGTAATACATCATGTGTTATGCAGAAAGCTTAAAACATATTCAAAGTTTTGTGAACCTGCACATAAATGCCAAAAGTAGGCCTATGTTCCTCTTAATTTCTCTGTTTTTGTCCGACAAATAAAAAATAATTTGGAATGACACAATGTTAAGTTTGTATTTTTGGGTCAGTTTTTCCTTTTAAAATAGGATAATCCATCCCGATGACATGAGAAAAAAACTCAACTGATTAATAACACCACCAAGAGAATGTACTCTGTGTCCTTGTAGGATTTATTCAACGCCTGGCAACCCATCCACATAACATGATCATGTCTTTGTGGCACATAGAGGATCCCTCAGGTGGATGAACTGCAATTACTTCTTACATCAACCACCAAGATGCTTGGCCTGCGTGTTACCTCACCACCATGAAGGAGGCATCTTTTAATGAGGGATATCATACTGTGAATCAGGTGGGGATATGAACTCCCGCCTGGCAACCAAAGGAGGAAACGCACATTTGTGATGACACCCAGAAATCACTCTTTTTATCTGAACAAATGCGTAACAGACACTTCCAGCTGTAAGTTACATGAAGTTAAGTTCACATGCTTTCTTATACGGCACACAGGTGATACACGTGTACAGTAAATCAAAGTCTCACATGCAAAGATAAACAAGCCCACCATCCATACGAAATTACAAGTACGTTGATGCAAATCCTTACGCTCACACAAACCACATAAATGCACACAGGAAACACTGATATGAGTTTAATTAATTTAGCAGCATCCACTAGGCCACGTACACCTGGCTTACAGGCACACGCAAGCAAAATCACAGATGTGTATCATTCCATCATAACCCACTGTACTAAAACCCACATATCTAATTACAAACACATGATCATACTAGCACGTCTTCTCTTGACAACTACATAAACTCATTCCAAAAAAATTAACAAATACATGGCACATTCATCTCTGATGTGATGGTCCAGATGGATTTTTTTATGCATTTTAATCATTATACATTCATTGCAACAGGTTACACTTGTTGGTCAAGAACATGTTGCCTTTTCTGTAAAGTCAAAATCAAATCTTGATTTCCAGTGTGCACTTAACAAATCATAAGTTAACTGGGGTTAATGTGCTTCAGAGCTGTGTCCAGCGACACCTTCTTTATTCACGTGACTGAACATTAAGATGGTTGAAAGCCAATGTATGATTATAGCCCTTTACACATGATCGCACTTGAAGAATGCAATCTTGAAGCTAAAGTTAATTCTGTTGAATTTTACTTTGAAGTCCTTTAGTAATTTAATCAGAACCATTGGTGGATAGTGTCTTTTTTTCTCACCTCCACCCCAGCGCAGGCAGCGAGCAAGGTCGTTCCCGGTACCCAGTGGCAGGATCGCAACAGGTGGATGCCAAGCAAAATTGGCTTTATCTGGTGTGGAACAATAAGAAAAAAGGATAAATACTTTCACCATATCAAACTTAAAGTTCCATTTGTAATGTCATTTCACTGAAACGTGTGAAAAATGTGGTTCTGGTGCATTGAAACATCCAAAAGCATCCCAAGACTGAAACAGAAGTGTAAGTTTGGGAAAGACTTTATGTATGTCTGTGAATTGCCTATGGTACAGCTAGTTTCAAACAACAAATTTAAATCTGCGTTATTTGTAGGCTCTTTTAGCAAAAAAATACTAATAGTTCATGCAAACTAAAATGACCGTGGTTACAAAAAAGCGGTATTGACAATAACCGTGAAAACTAAAGTAAAAACACCAATTAAAATGTTTGCTTTATAAGAGCCAGGATGGTTACAAGCTGTTTGTAACTTCCATCACTCAAAACAAAAAACACCAAATGAATTTGACTGGTCAATTCATTCATTCCTTTTTTTATTTTCACGATAGATACCGTGATACCATAGTCACCGATAATTAATTTGGCCTTGAAAACCGGTGAGTGAACACCTGATATTGTGACAACACTAATTATGTTCCTCATACACAACATTCTCACGCATAAAACATGACACATAATTCATAATAGATCTGATTCTCTTGTTCGGAGGCAAACGGCAGGATACATCTGCTGAAGACAGGCAGGCAGCGTGTTGAACTGCATTGTTTTGTCCTCGCGCTGAAGGTCCCTGTGTGGCTTATTGCTGTGTGTACAGGGACGCTGTTTTCGGCACTGGTCCGTATGGCGTGATTTACTGCCTAACCGCAGGGGCTCTTTGAGTAATCGTCAGCAGCAGGCATTTTAGAATACTAGTCAAACTTGAGGGGATTAAGAACAAGCGAGGACCGATCGCAGAGCAGCTCTCAGACAAGATTAGAAATAAAAGAGAAATCTGTATTTTAGGGCTGTTTCCAACTTGAACTGTGCCTTCCTAACTTTCCACATAGACAAGCTAAAGAGGATCTAAGGGAATAAAGAACACATCAATCTGAATAAGGGTTTCAATGTCGTCAACCAATTGTCATTTTTAAGGTTTGGAGACTTAACTGATTCAGCTCTTATGGACAGATATCTAAAACCTCCTAGCAAGTTCCTCCCAAGTGCTCATCCATTAACATCAATATGGCTGTCGGTGGGGAAAGGCCATTATCTTTCCTGCATTCTCTCGAATGAAAGAGGTCGCAGATGATTCAGTGCTTTTCCTAGAAACCATGTTTTTTGAACTATAATCATTCAGAGTACTTTAAAGATCACCATTAAATGTGGGACTTAAAAAAGTGTCAGACTTGTGCATCTCTAAAGGAAATTCTGACATTTCAAACGTTTTTAGATTAGTGGGTTGAAATACAGATTAAGAATTGCAAACAAATGTGGATAAATGCAATCACAGTACAGTAAAACAATACAGGAACAACTGTATTTATTACAAATGAGAATTGGATGTTTACATAATTTGCTTTCGTCGTTTTAGCAGACATTAAATTTGAAAGATGATAGTTCTATTGACTAAATGTTGCTCTATAGACAAATGACTGTCTGATGGTGTATTAAGCAAAGGTTATGTGGAAAGCACGAGTTCATACTCACCGACACAGTCCAAAATCCATCCCACTGTTCCATCACCTCCACAGGCCAGCACACGGAAGTCAGGCACATCCCGAAAAAAGTTGAGCCTGGTAGACAGAAAAAATACAATACCATAAAATACAATGAGATGATAAAAAATTCAAAAGAGCTGAGGCAGGGTGTCATTTTTTCATTATTAGTATTGACAAATTGAATTGCAAATAATCTATTGATTATGTTCAAACAGGTTTCAGAATACGTTCTCCATCTGCCACTGTTTGATCAAACAGATAGTCCCACAATAAAGTGCTAACCAAGTTGTGTATAACTTTTGTGGTTAAAACAATATATACACGACAAACAAGATATTTTTGCGTTTTACTCCACAACAAAACACACCAGTAGGAACTCAGTTGTTGTGTCATGATTTTATAAAGCTTTTACATATCTTGGAAAAGGCAGTTGCTGACAAGTTGTTACATGGGACAACACAGTAGGAGTGGCGTGCACAGGAGAGGAGCCAGGGGGGCTCAAGCCTTTTGTCATAATGTTAATGTGCCCTACTGGTCATACAAAATAAGTTACATTAATTATAAAAGTAGTAATTATGCTAGATAACAATACACACTCAGAAGAAATGCATTTACCAGACTATTGTTGCTAATGTGGCAGCATGCAGGTAATAAATTCAAGGTAATTATAAGTAATTATAGTGCTTTTTTAAGAAAAAGTTAACTAGCACAATCGGAGGTTAGTTACTCCCCAACAATACAATCCATCACCTACCAGCTGACACCATTATAGCTTCCATTAAAGCCAGTACAACTCCCATGATAACTATTAAATACATAACATTTTCTGTTTGGTTCTATAGTTTTTTACAAGATGTCTTTCTTTTGGCAAGTTGGCAAATCAATTCTAGGGTAAAATATTGGCTTTTAATGGAACGTTAATTTCTGACCATTTTAATGCAGTGAAGTTGTATGTTTTGGAAAGTTAACCTTCTAACATATAATACGGCTTTAAATATCTTTGATTTCATGACATAATGCAGCCATAAAAAATGTGTCTTATGGGGTCAATTTTTTGAAATTGAGATTTTCACATCATCTGAATGCTTAATAATTATGTTTTCTATTGATATATGAGTTGTGAAGGATGGGACAATATTTTTCGGGGATACAGACGCTTATAACTCTGGAATCTGAGGGTTTAAAAAAATCTAAACATTCAGAAATCGTCTTAAAGTTGTCCACCAGAGGTACTGTAGCAGGCCATCCACTCACAAAAATGACGTTTTTATATATTTAGGGTAGGAAATTTACAAAATATTTTCATGGAAGATGATCTTTACTTAATGTCCTAATGAGGTCTGGCATAAAAGAAAAATCTATAATTTTGACCCATTGGCTTTCACTAAAAATGCTCCCATGCTACTTAAAACAGGTTTTGTGACCCAGATCACATATTAACAAAATTTAACACAAATCCAACATGATTAAGCCCTTGATTCTTACTGTTTTGTTTAGTATTTTTATATAATTTTAATTATATAGTATTTCTATCCCTCTATTTTAGTTTGATTTTATATTTAATAAATCCTTCCTACACACACTGTAAAAATACACTTGTTAATGCACACATTACAGTAATAGTACCTTATCATATGGACCACTATACAGTAGTCTGTGGAAGGACATTAAAGGGATAGTTCATCCGAAAATAAAAAAAGGGGTCTTCTATTAATCGCCCTCAGGTTGTTCCAAACTTGTATGCATTTTTGTTCTGTCAAACTCAAATGAAGATATTAGGAAAAATGTCAGTAACCAAACAGATCTCTTCACCCATTTACTGCCGAAATAGGGAAAATAAACACCATGGGAGTCAATGGGGGATGAGATCTGTTTGGTTACTCTGACATGCTTCCAAAAATCTTCCTTTGTCCTCATCAGAACAAAGAAATGTATACAGGTTTGGAACAACCTAAGGGCGAGCAAATGATGACAGAATTTTCCTTTTTGGGTGAACTATCCCTTTAAATGCCATATATAAATATATATAAATAAAAATGCGAGCATAACTCTAAAAAATTACTTTTTTGAAGCTTGCTGGTGGTGACATTTATGTTGAAAAACAGAGCAGAACAAAGGCTGAAGAAAACAACCCCTGTTGGTCAGGGGTATGCACTGCACCTCACAGGTGACATCAGGAGGACACATTCTGTTCAAATAAACATTAGGGATCTGCTAAAGCACTGAGCATAAAATACTAACAGAACAACTATCTGAAATTTTAATTCAGTGCATCCTCTCTACATGAGCTCTGACAACTTAGCATGATTTATGCATGCCTCATGAAGGCAAAACAAATGCTACAAACAACGCAGTCAATGGGTGTTCAAAACGTGGTTTGTACCTTTTCAGCCTTGAACGGTCGTTGCTATGGCACATTACCAATCAGGCAGTCGTTTAAACGCTTAAATCCTTTAGCATTTTCATGTAGCTGAAACTATGTCAACAGCATCATCAACAAAGTGCTGACAAAGCACTCCATTGAACTTCAATAGCTCAGAAACTGGAACAAACACCATAAAATCATCCTGCATAAATGTTATCTGCCTCAGCTGAATTCACAATGTACTACGTCTGTTTGAAATGGCACAGCGCGCTTCTGTTGTACCGATGAGGTTTGCGTTAACAATGACGGGGAAGCAGCAGAAGACAAACACTTGTTCAATCTGTGTTTTTCAATATAAAGCTATAAGAGTGGCTTCTTCAGCGATAACACTTAGCAAAATAAGCACTCGGGTCTATTTTCATCGCTCCATCTTTTGATCATCACTTAGATCCCTGAGTGTCAATCATTTGCAATGAAATAACAAAAGGGATAGTTAGACACAAAGATTGATTCTCCAAGATAAGCATTACTCAAGCAAGAATTTGCTTAGACGGTTTGTTCTGTAATATCCGAAATACATAATCACAACATACAATGTAAATGTTTACAATACACACAACTGTATTTTGCATTTGGCAGGCATTTTTATTCAAAGCGATGGCATTTAAATATTTCATCAGCTACTCTGTGTGTTTTCTAGAAATTGAACCAATTGAGCTACAGGAAGACTGTATTATAGATTACATACAGTATTTTTTCATAAGCTGTATGTATGCATTTATGAGGTATATGTACCATGCGTCACAGATCAATAGACATTCAATAGACATTCAAACATTCAATAGACTTTAGGTCGATGGAATCCAGAAGTCCTTAAATGCTAACAAGCTTCCTGGATTTGCATACAATAATATGTAATCTCTGAGCGACTTTATACACCTCTGTGGACATAGATATGTATATTATATTGCATTTCTGTCAATAGATGACAATAAATGACACACTGGACCCATAAAAACGTTTTGCATTTAAATAAGATGTTTCTGCAAACAATATTTTAAATGAGTAACATGCAGACAGTCTTCAGCTATCAATAAGACAACAACATCTTTCTGACACGCTTATAATAATATTGAATTAAGATGTTCAACCTGGCTTCTTAAAATATTACACAAAATATGACTACAGTGACTTTCCAACTCCCATCACAGATGGATGTTTGGTTCTTGCCACATGACACATAACTAAAAGCAACAAAGGTATACGTGGCATATGGTTATGGCACAAAAGTGTGCAAGGATGTGAATATAATACATCATCTTATTTTTTTCCATGTGTGGAAATTAGTGATGTCACATCTTTCCATCTTTCTCAGTCTGTGAATGGGCTCTTCAGGATGAGTAGAGCTCTAGTCGACTCATGACTACAGAACATTGTGTAGTGTCAGGGGTAGAATAGGGTAAAGCCTGCTTTCCTGTGAAACAACCACCATTGCTTATCTTCTTTTGTGTTTTGCTCTCTCTGTCTCTTTCTCTCTCTCTATCTCTCTCTCCTTTTTCCTGAATGAGAGTGACTGTTGCTCAACCGCAGGGTGCCGAACACAATGTACTAATGCATCTGAGTGGGTTTATGTGTAACTCATAATGAGTAGACCACTGTGAAAGTGAGAGGCCACAAGGAAGAAAAATTACAAATAATATTTCTTTAACAAGGGGCGTCATGTACCAGTTTCTTTGAGCAGGGCACCACTGGCAGTCCTGGGTCAACTTGTGCCCTCAGCAAGATATATACACTTCCGGTCAAAAGTGTTAGAACACTTACTTACATTTTTCCACAGTTTATAAAAAGCGTAAGCTCAAAACAGTCAAATAACACAGAGGAAACTATGAGAAATATGTTCAGACTAAAAAATTGAAAATAAGACTTTTCGCACCGTTTTTTGCAGAACTGTTCTTGGTATTTTGTCTTCCATCTTCTTGGGGTTTAACCCTCAAATGCTTTTTAAAGAACAGAGGGGAAGTTTTCATCTATTCAGTGCTCTTATGGGCTGCTCTTTTTTCATTAGAATCATTATCCATTAAAAGACCCACATTTTTTACAGAATGCTTCATAAATGGTTTAAAACAACCAAGTCCAGGCAAGGAGCCCCACAGGTGCCATGGTTTAAAGCGGTATAACTTCAGTCTTTTGTTCTCGTTCAATTTTAAAAAAAGTGCAGTCATCCAGGCTTTAATTCCCTGATAGCAACACAAAAGTGGTGCTATAGTATTTGTATGTGTGTCTTCTACAAGCAATGGAACCCGATATTATACATCCTAAGAATGGTTCCTAGAAGAAGTATATATAGAGAAAATAGAATAGGCCCCAAAATGGAGCCCTGTGGCACCCAACATCAGAGAAAAGCAGAAGATGACATAATATCCCCAAGACAAACAGAAGAACGTCCCCCAAACATATGCGAGCAAAACTATCCGACACAATGGCCTTTATGCCTACACAATGCTCCAACCGAGAGATCAAAATATCATGATCTACGGCGTCGAATGCAGCCGTGAGATCTAGGAGCATAATTACAGCATAGTCGCCTGAATTGCTGGTAAGTAGTAAATCATTAAAAACTTTGAAAAGAGCTGTCTGTGAAGGGATTTAAAACCAGACTGAAATACCTCATGAAGGCTATGTCTCAATAAGGTCTAAAAAGTCTCTAGCCAAAGGCTTGTTAGGGCAACAAACATGAATGTTAAAAAAAACCCATCAATTAAAATTCTATCATATTTAGGCATGATTCCAACCAAAAAGTCAGAAAAGTAATTATATAGACAACAGCAAACAGTACTGAATAAGGAGACTTTAGCTCGAAAACCCTGAGTTCTAAGCTGGAGAAGTTTGCTGACAGCCGGCAGAAATCCTGGTGATCTTTTAAAAGTAATTGCAATTTCTCTGTAATCCGTGGGAAATTTAAATAACAGTCAAAGTGTAAAGCGTAGCCTCAGATTTGGCAGGTCACGTGAGTCTATCTTGCATCAGCGGATCATGTCAGATGCTAATTCAAGTTAACCAATAGTCATACAAAACATACTAGAGTGCGTCCTATTTAAGTTGCCTTTGATTGCTCCTTATCAGCTGAATTATCGTGCCGCACTCAAAACCCACCTCCATCCCCATCTCCTCCATATCTGTCAGATCATTTTAACTTAATCCTGTTTCGCATCATGAACTGTTATGGTTCCCCAGGTGGGGGGACATGTATTGCGCTCCCCTTCTGTCGATGCATGGCTGCATGGACAAGCAAAAAGTTTGCCAAGAACACTTTTTTCCGCAAACCATACATATTGCTATTGTTAAAATATTTGACGACAGTAGTCCTGACAGATCATCCATTTCAAAAACCTTTTCTTATTAGATACAATTTTAATTCGTAATGAAAAAAGTTTATATTTGCACAATTATATGTTTGACGATGAAGTTTATTTTAGACATTAAGCATATACAGTACCTTCAAATCTAAAGTTTGAGATAATGCGAAACATTTCACTCAAGTGTTCTTAAACTTTTGTCCGCCAGTGTATAGAAGACAAAAATAAATATATAAACATGTGGTGGGCATTTCACAGACTTTATCAATATCTTCCCAGACAAACTAAGCTATTACACATTTGAACTACACTACATTTATACTCTGCCAAAGCGACCGACAGTGCATTCAAGCTATATGTGTGTTCTTCATAAATCAAAACCCAAAACTCGGTTTTGCTAGCACCATCAGTTGAGCAATGCTTTGAAATTTGTGCGCAAAGGGCTTTAGTACAGTATGTTAGTTTAAAGACAAAGCCTTTTTTGACTGACACTCATAAGTACATTTAGCACTCGTTTGAATACATTTACTCAGCAGGGGGCTTCGGCAGAATCTGTTTGAGTCATTTTAAATGTCTTATAGGTCTCTGAGAGTCGCTTCCAATTTCTGAGTGGTTCCTCTTCAGGACTACATGATTGCAGGCTAGCTCACAGTATTGCACGTTTGTGAAATCAAAGGTATAAAAAAGAGAGGAAATTACGGCAGAACAAAACAACAGTGAGAATGTCAAACTGTTTTTGAGTAATTCCCTGTCATTACGGATAAAATTAGTTTTACATGATGTGTCTCCCTCAAACTTTGATAATGCGTTTTAAGTTGCCTTACCCTGCCGTGGGTCCTCCACAATCCAGAGTGTACACCTGCCTGGGGTTGAGCAGGTATTGGAATTTCCGCAACACCCTGATGATGATAAATGGAAAAACAGCACATGATAAATCAAGTAATAAATAAATTACATTGTAATACCAAGACTAGTAATGCGGCCTTAAAGGTCCAAAGAGATATTTTTTTGAGGATCTATTGACAGAAATTCAATATAATATACAAAACTATGTCTGCGTCCTATTTAAGTTGCCTACATAACTATGTCTTTAGAGGTGTATAAAAACCTTACATAAAAGCATTATGTTTTCTATTACCTTAGAATGAGCTATTTCAATCAACACACACCACGGTTCCCCCTGCATGGAATTCGCAATGTTGGTTTCTACAGTAGCTTTAAACGGACAAACTGCTCTACAGAGTGCGTTTCGAAAATACGTTATCTCCTTTGGCAAAGAAGCGAAAACGTGAAGACATCGTAGGTCTGTGTCAGCCACTGTAGTGCTTCGAAGGACTGGAGTGAGTCGCTGGTTGTAATTTGAAACCTCACTGCTAGATGCAGCTAAATGGCATATACTGGACCTTTAACAGTATCAGAGCGGGTTAATGATGACCTCATTAGTTTTTCTGGCTGTAGTGTTACTTTCACAGATCTACACAGCCGGTGGAACCAGTGAATACCAAAAAACATCCAAATGGCCAAAACAGCACACACACATACACACTCTGCAGATCATTTCAGCATTCCTCCTCAACAACCTTGAAGCAATAAAATAATTATTTTCTGAGGATTCAGCAATGTCCTTTGCAGTTAACTGCATTAGCTTCCCTGCCCCTTTAAAGTACAAAAACACAGAGAGAAAGCGTTGGAGCTACAGAATACAAGGGGCTGTTAGTCTAAGGTGCGTCACCAGCCACGCTTAAATGTAGGGGTGATAATTTGAGCACTTCTCAACACTGAAGACTTGCTTATGCAAAGAACAAATGCACATAGCCAAGTGTCAAGCCCGGCCGATTGGCTTTCAGCACGCTATGTCGGCGAAATGCGAAGGAAAAAAAATAATTTTATAAAGTATTAATCAATAGTGACCACTCTGTTCCTTTGTTTGCATCTTTTTTGGGGGCCAGGGCAGTTACAGTACAATGTCTCTGTTTGAGCGCATGTCTAATAATGGAGGATAATCGGCCAATTAATGGTATTTAAAACTGCGTTGCTATGGCGATGCCAGCACTAAATCCCAAAACCGGTCCCCCGGAGGACGTGGGGTGGGCGGTGAGAGCTGAAACAACACCCACATTATTCCTCCTTAAACAGCATTGCTGTCTCCTGCTAGCTTTGATGTATTTAGGACACTGCCAGCAAGTGAAAGAGTGGGACTTTTATTGAGGACATGCATTCAGATTACACCGACTTTAGAGGCTTCGAACGCACAAAGCGGCTCAACATTATGCAGGTTTACCTCTCGCCCTGCCGACCGCCACTCTTAGGATTGACTAGCACAAGGAGAGGATGCGTTCCCGGCAGAGGGGTGATCTAAAAGGCACACGAAACAAAAACAAAGTTACAATCGAGTGCGGCTTAGCTTTATAAGTCTGTATGGGGCAGGCTCACCTGAAGTGCTTGACCATCACCGGTAAACTTGAAACACTGACCGGTGTCATCTGGGCTGGTAGTGGGCGATGACTCTCCTTCACCTCTTTTAACAGCCGAATGACGGTCCTACAAGCAACACAGACACATTACCATCATGTTTATAAACCCGTAGAAATCCAGATATTGTCATCTACTTAAAGTAATAGTAGACCCAAAGATGAAAATTCTCTCATCATTTAGACACCCTCCTATCATTTCAAACCTTTATGACTTTCTATCTCCCACAGAACACAATAGTAGATATTCTGAAGAATGTTGTTAACTGGCACCCATTCACTTGCATTGGTTTGTGTCCATACAATGGAAGTGAATGGGTGCAAGACCAGTTTGGTTACACACTCTTTTTAAAATATCTTCTTTTGTGTTCTGCGGGGAAAAAGTCATACAAGTTTGAACCTTAACTATAAAAGAAAAAATATTAATAATATAAAATATAATATAAAACTTTAGTCAATGCATGATTTATTTCCAGTAAGGCTTTTTGTATTATCGAATATAACTATATTCCCTGATATGCTGTCGTTTGACTTTTCCACTCATATTTTTATAATTAAATCAAACCTCAGTTGATTTTAAAAGCAAATATTTTACAAATATTCCCTCTGGAACATCACTTTTGGCCATTACACTGCATACAGCATATGCACAGTAGTAACTGTTAAGCTCAAAAAGGGCCATACATCTATGGACACGTTAGTGAATATTTAATCAATATACTAACGGTGGCAAGGTTGTGATTTAAAGTGAATAATGACTTAAAGCTGTCATTTGGCTTTAGCAGAATCTGAATATAGTGCTGTCTTTGAAATTATATCATGATATAAGACTGGGCTACTGTATTTTTATGATGCTTTTTGTACTTGTGGAAACTGGACAGCTGTGACCACTGTGAACTGTCCTTATATTGAACCGAGCAAGATCAATATTTATTAGAAGATTTCATTTTCTCTGAAGAAATAAATTCTAGATGAAATGGCATGAGTAAAAAAGAAAGAATTATAATTTTAACTATTCATTCACAACAGTGGGTACCTATACTTATTCAACGTAACAGTGGCTTGATTAAGTTTTAAGGGATTATGCCTGAAGAAAAATCATAACAGTTGTATTTAAAGAAATGTTATAAACTTGCAAGCATTTCTATTCTTTTTATTGAGTCTTGTGAACCTGCCACCATCAAGGATGTTTGTTTAACTTCAATCAACATCACATACAGTAAAATGCAAGCCATAAAATACCCTAAGCATCTAAGAATAGACTTTGACACTCTGTTTACAATGTACTGACACAATTATATTGCGCATTATACATTTTATGAGTATGCACTAGCAGGAAGTAGTATTGAATGCTGGCCAATAATAATCTGACTGCAAATTATATATGATACATCATAAATGTGCATTAAGACTAGAGACAGATCTCACCAGAACAACAGGGCAGATATATGAGGGCAGGAGTGTGTGATCTCTTAAAGGGCCTCCATCACACTCTGCCTTCACGTTGGACGCACACTTGTTATGGAGCTAGAAGAATAAAACAAAGATTATTGATAAACAAAGGCACTGAAACGTCACTTTGTTTTATTCCCCATTAGTCGAATGCAGGAAAAATATATTTATAAACCGCAAACGTAAAATAGTTTCTTCTTTAAAGCTGAGACTGTCTGTAAACGCTGTGCAAATAACTTACAAAGCAGCTCTAGACAGATGGTTCAGACGACGACGCCAGAGCGCGCGCAGGGGTATATAATGTGATCATAAAAGTCATTATACTGAGAGAAAGTGTTTTGAATGAGCGTTAAGTGCTGTCACTTATCTTTATTACCTAAAGCTATTTTAAAACCATCAACTAAAACGGTGAATGTAAACTTAGTGTGGGGCGTCCCCAAGCGGTGAGAGCAAGATATACATGAAAATGTCTTGGCACTTGCCATGCAAAATGGATGCAGTAACATGTATTGGACAAATATATCTCCTAATCCATATATGTGAATGGGTTGCTTCACTGTAAAATAAATTCAGGCATCTTCAACTCAAAATTATGAATTGATTTGTTGCACCTAAATATTTTAGATCGCCCGTTAGAAGTTTTGTAGGCTACATTTCACAAATCCCTTTTGAGAAGACTGTTGCACAAGCGATACGTTTATGAAACATCAATGAGCCACCTGAAATCAAAATGTTGATGTTACCAGGGAATAGAACGTTTTTTCTTGGGATGCTCTGAATTTTGTTCCCAACACTGTTTGGCCTCCTTATCCAAGGATTTTAAATGATCTCAAAGTGAACCAGGGATATGCAAAAAACTTTATACAGTAGGAAAGTGGCTGATTAAATTCTATCAATAATAGTACGTTGTTTTTTTTAAATGAAAGAGAGTAGTGCTAATCTTAAGTGCTTTTAATATTACTATTTAAAAATGCATTTCCCATCTTTGTTGTTGTTCATGGCCTCATGAAGCACACAAATAAATGTTGCATCACATTTATTTTTAAAACAGGTAAAATTGGATGTTTGAAAACAATTTATTTTTCAAAATACATTTAGAGATATTTATGCATCTTCAAATACAGAACTGGCCACAAGATGTCAGTAGAGACTCACCGTGATTTGACACCAGACACAGTGAAGGCCTGTTAGACCTTGATAGCACTTGATACTGCGGTGACATTTGTCACATTTTGTTGGAGAGTTTCCCTCCATCCAAACATGCTGCATAGCCTAGAAAAACAGAAACCCATATGTTCTGCTGTAAAATGAACAGTCATTCTGTATTTGGTGTAACTTCACTTAGTAAATCTAGTTCCATGCATTCATTATGACTAAGACTGATGTGAAGACGCTGACAATGCTACAAAATTCTGAGGTGTAACTACTGACGTAGTGTTGCCTGATCTCTCTCTTTCCACTCTGATTCTTAATGCAAGAAAGAGCCACGGCCCAGTACACACAGGTAGTTCTCACTACCTCCTGACATATCCATAGAACACTTTTTTGTTAAATTTGGAGTAAACTAAGAGTGTCCTGGGTGAAAACTGAGCTGGGTTGCATTCAAACTTTTTATTGCAATCTTTTTTTAAGCTTGGCAATATAAATCACCCCCACTTTTCTTACTATATAAAACAGCAGCTTGGACATTTTATTATCAGCTTTTTCCTCATAGAAAATAATGAGGACATTTTTACCAAAATGTTAGGAAACAGTTAGGAAAACAGCTCTTAGTAATGGTAATTTGTAGTATAAGGACTCACATTGGTGTGTCTACGGGACTTGGCGTAGGTGCTAATGCAAGCAGCGATGTCTTTGGACACACAGCGCTCATGGACTGTATACTTGCATACTGCCAAACAGAACACAGAACTGTGAGAGATGCGTTTCAAGGGAAGACAAAACTGAAACTATAAAACTATATAGTTCATATAATTTAGTACATCAATAAAAACTACAAGAGAGGTGTTAGATAATTAAAAGACACAAAAAATGGCATATTGTAAAAAAAATATGCTCCCAGGTGAATGTTGCTTTGTGCAGAGGGTCATTGTCATGTTGGAATAGAAAAGAACCCTGACCAAACTGTTGCCATACAATTAAAAGCACACAATACAATAGAATATCATAATATGCTGTCACATTAAGAGTAGTGCTAACTGAAATGACTATTCAAATCTTTTTATTTGAAGGGGACGTGACAATTCTTTTGTCCATATAGTGTACTTTATTGATCCATAAAAGACAACATACAAAAGCATGAAGACACTCACTTGCACAGCAGAGGCCCTGTTTCCGAACTCCCAACAACATAGTGTGACAGTAATTACAGTAGGCTGGCTTGTTGAAATGTTTCAGTCTCCAAACATGCTGCCCGTCCTCCTGTACATTCTGAATGCACATAAAAGAGAAATTAAAATACTACCTGTACCTTTCTAATAATCCCTCTTTACACACCTACAGTTACTCTCACTTACCGTCTCCATTCCCAGCAGAACTAACAGTGGTATGGTGGTCAATCCCCCTCTGATCCACTCCTCTAGTGTGACCGTTCCATCTCGGTCATAGTCGATCTCCTCCATCATCTCCTGAAGAATCTGTAATATTGAAAAAAAAAAATTGGTTATTGATTCCATTGTTTGTATGTCATAATCTATTGATTCGTGTTCAAGGACACAAATTTCCCAATTTTTCATGTCTGTCAGCACAAATGATTTCATGTCGCACATCACGACTTTCAATACACAAATTGCGTGTATATATACATGTATATATTTATAACCTGATATCAAGGGCAGTCTTACATATTATATGTACGATAAAATATGTACACCCTAAAATCAAAGCCGCAAAGACAAATTTTGCTAAAACGCACAAGTTTTACCAAAAAAGTGCTATGTAACACTAAAAGACACGTAATCTTAGGGGAACCATTTTTAGTGCTAAAACCATATTTTGGTGCCTCAGTCTTTCTTCAGCAGTTCTTTGGGATGACTGAGGTACTATACAGTATAGAACCACTGAAGAACCATACAGGGGCTTAACAGGTTCTTATACGGAAACGGTGCTACATAGCATCCTGATCACCCCAAAGAACCTCTGAAGAACCAATGAAGCCCCAAAATATGGTGCTATAGAGCATTAAAAGTGGTTCCTCTATTAATACAAGCAAAGAACCACTTTTAGTGCTATAAAGCTTTTTTTAGTGTAGGGTGCATTGCAACGATTATGCACGGGCAGTCATGGCCTAATGGTTAGAGACTGTGTTGGTATGTTTGGATTGCATGGTTCATACCGGCCTTAGTTCTGTAGAATCCCACTCCAGGTACTCAGCTACATGGACCATCTGATTTATAATGCGGTCCAGTTCCTATATCAACAATCATAAATGCATTAGACAGCTTTGGACAGACTATAACACATACACTTTCAAAACAATCAGTCAAGTGAAACTGCAAATTTATCCCGTAGACGGATATTTACAGTACAGTTCCTTCTGCACGGTAGTTTAATTCCAAACAAAGACATTGTGTAATAATGTGAGTCAATAATGTGAAACAGGTTTGAGATACAAGAATATAATCAATTAAAAGTTTTTAGCAATATTGCTTTTGCAAGATTACAAGACTAACCCTCATGGTATGGCAACCCAACACAATGACATCATACACGGCAACAGCCTACATGCCATGTCACATTATCATTATACATCAAACAAACAGAAGGGACTTACTGAACTGTCCAGCAGACCGTTTCCATCTGTGTCGTACAGCCGGAACATGACTTTAGGGTGAAAAAAATGAGAAATAAGAGAACCCATTCAACTTTAGTGCATTTTCAACCAGAGAGTTTAATCATAAGGTCTAAGGGCAAGTGTAGACCTCAAGCTTGTATGACCCGCGGCTCTTTTTAAGAGCAGGTACATATTTGAGTGTGACTCAGCTGCCCTGGCATCAATGGGCTGACTGAGATATTTAGTCAGGATTAGCTTTGGCTGGAAATAACATCACATGCTAAAAGAGTGCTAACTCCATGGCACACAAGGACAGGAGTGGAGATAAGTCGTTGAGGAGCGAGTGGGATTCTGGAAGCTTAGAGTACAGCAAGTGTTGGCAGAGAAGTGTCTAGTATTCAAGACGTGTGATGTAGGAGGGTTTTACTAGAGCTGGCAAGAGAATGTCTGATGACACAAGGCCTATTAGGTAAAATCACATTAACACAACCTAACAAAGATCCATATCTGCCCGTGTCACGCTGCATTTATGCATTGTGAATCAGAATATTAAATATGTCACAGCAGTAAGAATGAGCTAACTACTAAAATACCTCAATGAGGTTTCTGTGGTTTGGTACGACAGGATTGAGGGATATAATTTGCCATCGAAAGATTTGTCTTTGTTCCAACATTTGTTCCAAACATGGATTTAAGAATGATTTAATAAAAATAATATGATCAACTATCAAAAAATGCATCCAGGCTTTTTGAATAATACTTAAGTACAACAAACAATTGATGGCTAAAGGAAAAAGTTGATTTAACCTACACTCAAGCTTGTCTTCTGGCGTCCCTCGCTCCAGCAGGGACAGGTAACACACAATGTCCTTCAGGAAGACCACTTGAGGGGAGGGCAGTGGAGGGGCCTTTTGTGGAGATGGACTCCTCCGGAGAGATGTGCACTTTTCAGATTGACTTCGCTCTGGAAGGAAGTCAATTAACATATGCGTCATATTATCACATTAGTAATGACATCACATAAATAATCTCAACAACAGTTCTGTTTGCAAACTTTTCCACAGAATATGATGTCAGCAGTTGCATCATACAATCATACAATCTATCATGATAATTGATTTGATACTGATATTGTGACCGTGAGCAATTCAAAATATTGTAAATAACATTAGCATGTTTTCATTTCTTCAAATCACAGCCGTTTTAGATTTAGAATACTCAATTAGATTGATATGAGGCAAACTACTCCTTCAATGCAACCTTCATCAGATATTAACATGAAAAAATGGCGAAGGTCAAGGTTGTTCATTGTACGTGACTCTAACCTGGAGAGAGGCGTGGGGAGTTGGTGGCCTTGGAGAGGGCCAAAGCATTACTGCTGCTGCTGCCTGCTGGGTGTTTGGGCTGCGTGCCGGGTGACCTGTGGGGTCCACTGGGAGTGTGCCCTCCTGTGCCCGAGCGTTGTGAAGAGGAGCGGGAGGAGCAGGGAGATATGGTTGCCCCTGAGCCTGGAGTAAACCCTGCGGAGTGTTCTGGTGTGAGTCGTCCAATGGCACTCAAAATACTTTTCCCATTCATGCCTACTGTACAGAAAAAAGAACAGAGAATGAAGTTAATTTTGTTCAATGCTACTGTTTGGGTTTCCCTTTTAAAACCGTTTGGTTTGTAGATACCCAGTTTTTAGGAATTTCTATGAAAGCCACAGAAGATAAAATCAAGGCGGAAAGGTTTATTTTCGCACAGGGCGCTCAGCAAGAAGCTCACAGAAGCTTATCACAATTGTCACCACAGTCAAATGGTCGCTGAACCGACACCGCTGAGAAAGATCAGGGTGTGCAACAATATGAACAACACAAAACACAGATTGCTTTGTTTGACAGCAAAACACCTGCAACACACTAGGACAAGACAAAACGAGACCAGGGGCCCGTTTCAGAAAGGAGGTGTAGTGAAATCTCTGAGTATATTAAACCTGAAATGAGAGAAACTCTAGGTTTTCCATTTAAGCATGTGAGGTATGTCAAACTTGAGAAAGCGGGGTAACTCAAGCCCTAAAAGAGATGTAACTTATACTCAGAGTCAGTAACCAAAGTAACTTACTCTGTGACTGACCTGGTCGGGAGCAGGTTTTTTGGTAAACCCAGAGTTTCTTTCTACTCCTGCCCTATTTAAAGTGCAAGTGGTGTACATCATTCATTTAATAAAGTCTCGGTGACTAAAATGTAATTTGTGCTTTTAGAGGATTCTGTATCTGAAGAGATTGCATTAATTCATAGGGATGTGAGGGATGTACTTTGATTTCAGGAGGTCCATTTAGGACCCCAGTGGAATTTTGTAATTTCTCTGTGCCTTTTTATTAAATCTGTATTTCATTCCCTTATGTCTTCTCCGCTCTCCTCTTTTTGCCAAGTGGTTGATATCCTCAGGACAACAACATGTTGACCCAGGGACAACATTTAAATCCACCAATCAGATTTCCCGAAATAAGTTTACAGTTTATTTTAAGTTTAATCTTCCAACCAAGATACTTCTAATCTAGACCATTTTTTTTCACTAACCATTTCCCTCTGATTTTAGGGGTAGGTCATGGGGACATCAACCACCTTGCAAAGGCATGTTGAGCTATGTTTTCACAACTGCTCAACCTTATTATGCCAAGTGGTTGACGTCCTCAAGACAATATATTTTGTTGACATAAGGACAAGATTTTTATAATTAATCAGATTTCAGAAATAAGTTGACACTTTTTAAATGTTGTCCCAGGGACACTTGTCAAAAACAGGAGAACCTTAATAAATACAGACATAAATGCAGAACTGAAACGATAAAGGGAATAAACAATTAATTTAGATGTTCAGCCATTCCTACCCAAACCTGCTCCGAGAAGGGTTCATACCACTGATCAGTCTGACTTTGATACGAAAGTGTCCTATACACCATGACGTCTCACACTTATCACAAAAGCACTGATCGGCAGGGAGAACATGATCATTTTTTTTTATTATTTATGTTTTATTTATGTTGTTTCGTTCATTTATTAAATTAATTTACTAATTAATTTGTTTGTTTATTGGTACATTGATCTAAACTTCACTCATTTTCAGCACATTAGTAAATGCACTGTATCCAGTGTGGAAAGTGTGCCTCGCACTCAAATGCTTTCTGCCACAATGTTGCTTTTTTTTGTCCCATTGCCATCGTGAATTGTTAATCGGAGCTCCATTGATCATGGCTTGTTGTAGCTGTGGTGGAGGCGCTTAACTCAAGGTAATTCTACCCAGAGTTGATAGAACTAACTCAAATACGCTGTTCTGAAACCAAAAACTCAAAGTTTCGCATCACTGTGTAATCAACTCAGACTTCAGATTTCAACTTGGTGTTGGTTGAACCTCCATATTGAAACAGTCCCCTGGTGACGTAACACATTTGGAAGGAGTCACAGTTTGCTTCGCCCAATGACATCACACCACACTTGCTGTGGTACCTGTAATGGGTGCACAGGCCACTTCGGTCTGTATAGAGATGACTGCATCAATGGACCTCGGCTCTGCAGACACAGTGGGTCAAAGTAAAATAAAGTGTAACAGGAGTAAAAACAAAATGGACGGAGGAACAGGTAGATTTGGGACAAAAATAATTTTGCTAGTTCAAGTCTAAACTACCCAATCTAAAATTTTGCAGAATGCAATATGAATCCCATGCACAACAGAATACCAAGGTTGGTGATCTACTATGCCAAAAACAATAATGCATACTGTTTCATATCAGGAGGTGTGTAGTCCTATATTATATATAAGACACAGAAGCAGTACACAGAGTAAGTTGAAATACGGTGGAAAGGTTTTCAGAAAAAAGATTTTGTGTCATGTACGTAATTATATTTTCAATACTACTCTACCAAAAGTACTAAGGAAAGAATACATTCTGCTTCTTTAAACCATTACATCCTATTTAATAAATTGCAGCAAATTAATAAAATCAATGTAAATTTTCCACATCATGAATGAGACAGTCTGGCACAAGATGGCACTGTTGGCTGCAAAAGGGTTCTCAAATTCAACTGTGTTAGTTTTAATGATCTCGAGTCAATAGGAGTGTAATGCAGAAGGAAGCATGCCAGCACCCTTTCACTTGAGTGTGCTATTCCCAAAAAGAATCTTAAAATCTGCTTATTTTGCTGAGTCAAAGACGGACTGAAGTAATGAATAAACATGTAACCCTCAAGTCCTATTAATTACAACTGCACTAATTTGCTGTTAGTGGACAAATTTGGACACTTTGTGATTACATTGATACTTTACCTAAATTTAAACAAAACAACAACAACATTTTTAAATGTTAAAATTTTCAAGATATGCAATTATTTCATTTTGTTTACCTTATTAACTTCATTCACTCCATTCATTAGGATGTAAAATCGTTTTTTTGAATGTTTTTTATATTTTTATGTTTTTTTTCACATAAAAACATGATTAATTCCTCTTACTAAAACACAGTGAAAACACTCCAAATTCCCCTCACTTTTTTTTTTTAGTGACCTGATGGAATACAAAGAGCATGATCACCCCTTTTCATCTCTCTCCACTGGCTACCGGTTGAAGCCCGTATCAGATTCAAATCACTAATGCTTGCCTACAGGACTATTACTGGATTTGCCCTGACAAACTTTCACCTCCTCCTACACTCCCACTCCCCATCAAGAACCTTGCGTTCAGCAAACCAGTGGCTTCTTGTATTTCCTTTTCAACAGGGCAGTAAATTGCTTTCCCGCTCATTCTCCTTTAAAACTCCTCCCTGGTGGAACATTCTTCCTAACTCCGTCCGGCCAACCACATCTCTCACAACATTCAAAAAATCTCTCAACAGGTACTTTTCTGGCTTTTGTTGAAACTAGTAATTTAGTATTAGCACATATTGTATTATTGCTCCTGTATGACATGTTGCTCCCTGAACTCTCTTGTAAATCTCTTTGGATAAAAGTGTCTGCTAAATGACTAAATGTAAAACTGTATATAAAATCTTAACTTTCTCAGCACTTCGACGAATAGGTATTTAAACAGACTATTTACCAAGCATGCCTGCTCCAGATCGAGAAGCATCAGGGGAGTTTCCTCCTCCTGTCTTGCTCTTGAAGGAGGTGAAGAGGTGTTTGCACAATTCCTCCGGGATGTCATTTTCCAGGTAGGTAGTCATGAAAAGCTGGAAGCCCTCGTAGTCAATGGGCTGCAAAAGACAAACGAAAGGATAATGAGAAAAAGGCGAAAACATTTAATACAAAGCATGTCTGTTTTTTTGGCCTTCTGCTTTTATAAGTGAAACAGAATCCTTGCCTGACTGAATATGAAAGACACAATCAATTGTCATTAAAGATACTCCATTATGACACACAGCAACAAAAATACAAAGAAGGCTCACTGACATACATTAAAACCAAATGATACATTTGCATAAATCTGCAAGGTTACAAAAATACAATGAAGAGAAGACAGTATACACTGTATAACTCCCAAATAAATTTGAAGTAGTACAAACACATGGGTGACACTTAAAAGCACTGAGCAGGACCTTTGCCCCTTAGAAGACATTACGACCCCAGCGTGACTTTTGTGTTAGACAGAGGCAGGTTATGTCAGAGCATGCAATCCGTCGAAACACTGAACCACAAAACATGCAAACCCAGAAGGCAACAGCTTACTTGGTTGAGAACATCTTGCATCTGTGTGGCGTCAGAAGATATATGGAGAGGGTAGAGGGAGAGAGGGGGGGGTTATATATAATGTAGCTGGTGTGGATGCAAAGGGAAGGGTTCAGTGAATGATGTTACCTTTCACATCCACTGTCACTGAAATGAATTCAGCCAAACACACTATTGCATTTGTAAGGCTGTATGGAATTAGTCCAATGTTGACATACTGCCGTGCTAAAAGAATTGCACTGATATATATGCGTAATCCTGACTTCTTTGGGGTGGTATTTGCTCCCAATAATAGAAGAGAACAGCAAAAAGATGCACACCATCTTGTTTGCATGAAAGTAGACTTACAGTAGGGCCCAGTCACAATCCAATCACTGGCTGTCTAAGGCATATTGCACACAGAAATGTAAAGTACTTTCTCAATCAGACACATTGAGTTTGCCTAAATTGGCCAGGTTAGCGGTATCAAAATTTTTGGAAGAATGTGACGCGATAAATAGCAGTTTTAGAAGATATCCACAAGTGTGCCTTAAGCTTGTTTAACTATTTTTGAGTCTCTGAGATTGCACAATAAGGAAACAACTTTTGGACTTATTATTTAGAAAGCTCTTAAAGGTCCAGTGTATGAAAATTAGTGCCATCCAAGGGTGAGGTAGCAAATTGCAATGAACGGCTCACCCCTCCCTTTCGAAGCACAACGTTGGCTAACACAGGATGAAGCTGTTGTCACGTTTTCACTTCTTTTTTCCGAAGGGGATAAAATATGTGCTTAGGAGAGCAGTTTGTCTGTTTAGGGCTACTGTAGAAACAATATGGGGAATTCCATTTAAGGACACCAGCATCGTATGCTGACAGGAACAGCTCATTCTAAGGTAATACCAATATAAGGCATCATTATTGAAGGTCTTTCAACACCTGTGAAGACATAGATATTTCTATTATATTGCATTTCTGTCAATAGATCCTACAAAATACTACCCATTGAACCTGTAAAGAGATACCTTGCTTATGGTTTATTTTTAGTTTTATATACTCTTATGTCATTCCAAACCTTTATGATTTATTTTTTCTCCAGAACACAAAAGAAGATATTTTGAAAATGTTGGTAACCAAATATCATTGGCGCCCATTGGCTGGACACAAACATTTCTTAAAATAAATAGATAAGAGAAAAGTCATAACAGATCTTGAAAAAAAAATGAGGGTGAAAAAATGAATTGTTATTTTTGTGTGAGTTATCACCTTTTACCTTTTAAAAAAGGATGGCCAACCATTATAATTAGAGAAACTTATTGTCTGCGAAAAACAATGAACCATTTACTTCAGCTTTTTCCCTCGCCCAATTTTACTGGCACTCGTCATTTTATAAAGGTTACAAAGTCACTGCCATTAAACTTTATTATGCCAAGACGCCCAAAGGAGCTGCAGCAGTTTGAGAGGCCAGAAAAGGGATATTTACAGCTCAGAAGCCACCCGACGGTCAATCACGACTGTAGACATGAGTGAAATACAACGCTCTGTCATCATAAGCGGGCGACAATGGGGCACTGATGGCATGTCGCCCACATTTTGTGCTACATCCAGGCTTCGAGATTTACAGGTGGACAATGAAAAGCATGCGAAGTCACATCGCGGCCAACCTGGCGTCAGCTTCGGACCCATTTCATCCACCATTGCTGATTCGCTATCGATTCAGGCGAGCCTCTGGGTCAC
This sequence comes from Triplophysa tibetana, assembly GCA_008369825.1. Classification (NCBI taxonomy): domain Eukaryota; kingdom Metazoa; phylum Chordata; class Actinopteri; order Cypriniformes; family Nemacheilidae; genus Triplophysa; species Triplophysa tibetana. The sequence goes on from CM017902.1 coordinate 14,331,796, forward strand.
AACCTGTGGCGCCGAACCATGAGTGCCTTCTTATTTATGTCAGTACAGAGGAGAGTTGAGAAATATAATGGTGACACTCCATAAAGCAAATTATAGATGGGGCTGCCTGCTGGACTTTGTTGTCAGGGCAACGTGATGCATGGGCTTTACGATGTCAGCCTGGACCTTCTCTATATCTGGGCACCTTGTTTCTGGGAGCGGATGACTAAGCATTTCCTGTAATGAGTCGAGTCGTATTGGTGTTCTGTCAAGTCACAGCCAGAGGCTTCGCTGCCTCTAAACAGATCATTTAATCAGGTGAGCTCACGGCCGCTCATGTGATAATATACCTGCTCAGGGTTGTACTTGGAGAGAACACCATTTCCATGAAACTCCTCCAGTACGTCTTTTAGCTTCTTGGAGGAATCTGCAAAGGAAAGAAATAAAAAACTGTCAGTTGGTTATGTAATTTAAACACAACCTAACTTTGTAAAACTCTTGATCCGTCCATAAACAATTGATTGCACTGGCTGCCTAAAAGAAGATGAAAATAGATGATTATTAACAGTATTGACTTGATATTGATACTAAAGTAATCCACACGACATCACTGAAGGCATCTGACCTACATAGTTGTGTTTTTATTGTTTTCTATGCAACTTTCGTCAAATTTTTTTTAGAATAATGCATCTAGTTGGTGTTGGCGTTATGGTTCTGTTCTGGGCAAACTCCATGCACCCATTCATGCGATAATTCTTGGACAGAGCGGGGGGAGCAGCAAGTCGTATAAAACCTGGATTAACAGAATACTGTAGATCCGATAATTATACAAATAAACAAATAACTAAATAACAACTAGCGGTATAACAAAAACAATCACAAGACAAATCAACTTAATCCACAGACAATGGATAAATAGATAAAAGTGGAGTTGGGGATGGAGGGGGGAGGAAATTCAGCTTATTATCTAAACACATATTTCTGTATGTTTGAATGAGCTATGAGAAGAAACAATATAATTTTTCCTACATATTTCTTTCATTACAGAAGAAAGAATCTTGTTTTGAAATGAGCGACATGGACCAAACAATAAAAGTCATTAATAGCCCAGCACAAAACTTCTTCAATACAAATAAAAATGCGTTTGCTTGATTTCACTGACTGGACATTTAAGATGTTAAAATCTGATTTTGTTTGTGAAAATAATTCATATAGTCACACTTTTTCACACTATCTAATAAATAATGTTCCATAGACTTCAATGTCATTTAACTTTAATATCACAATTAAAACATGTTGTCTTCCAATGATTTTAAATTATAACACAAATAGCATAAGATGTAAAAGAGATGACTTATATAAAACAGTCACTGAATAAAAGCATTAAAAACAAATACGTTTATAAAATGAGCTTTAAACTCACAGTAGTAGCAACTAATTTACAGCAAAAGGCAAATCCCCTACTAGTTTTAGTCTTGACGTCTGAACTAATAGCAATCTTTGATTTGTGGATCTTAAAGGGATATGTTACCCAAAAATTTTAATTTCCCTACGTTTTACTCACCCTCAAAGCATCCTATTTACAGACTTTTTTTCAGAATAATGCGTCATAGTTGTGACCACATAATGTATACACTCACCTAAAGGATTATTAGGAACACCTGTAAAATTGCAATTATGGTGGTGGTGTAATGGTGTGGGGGATGTTTTCTTGGCACACTTTAGGCCCCTTAGTGCTAATTGGGCATCGTTAAAATGCCACGGCCTACCTTAGCATTGTTTCTGTCCATGTCCATCCCTTTATGACCACCATGTACCCATCCTCTGATGGCTACTTCCAGCAGGATAATGCACCATGTCTCAAAGCTCGAATCATTTCAAATTGGTTTCTTGAACATGACAATGAGTTCACTGTACTAAAATGGACCCCACAGTCACCAAATCTTAACCCAATAGAGCATGTTTGGGATGTGGTGGAACAGGAGCTTCGTGTATCCCACAAATCTCCTTCAATTGCAAGATGCTATCCTATCAATATGGGCCAACATTTCTAAAGAATGCTTTCAACACCTTGTTTAATCAATGGCACCTAGAATTAAGGCAGTTTGAAGGCGAAAGGGGGTCAAACACAGTATTAGTATGGTGTTCCTAATAATCCGTTAGGTGAGTGTATATGTATGTGGGGATGAATATTACCTGTATAACCACTTAATTTATGTTGAATCTTGGTCAGGACGCTCTTGTAAAAGAGATTTTAAATCTAAATGTGCTTTTCCTGGTAAAATAAAAGTTATAAATAAATAAAATAAATCGTTGTGATTCCACTTCCTGGCTCTTCCAAGCTTTAGAATGGGAGTGAATGATGTCTAACTTCCGTTGTCCATCAGCCGTGCATGCATGAGAGGATAGAGTAAGTTCCGTATATCCTCTTCACAATTCGCCTTGCAGCTAATGAACTGGGACGGATAAGTACGCATGTTTGAGAGGGCTCCGAGTTCAGTAATCCTCCTCAAACTCAGATCACCTTCCCTTTGACTGGGAAGAGGTAAAAAACAGGCTTGTGGTGTAGAGTCGGGGTGGAGGAGGGATGATGCAAAACGTCCGAGAGAATGGAGTTGAGGTGGCTTGACTACTTATAGGCTGATAGGATGATTGCTGTCATTGTTTATCAATAAGCCAGCCAAAGTAAATAATCTGCACGTGCTCCTTTCGAACCTTGTTAATAAAACATCATATGTTTTTCATGTGTCGTATTTTAAAGTGATTAACATTGAAAAAAGAAGAAAAACTGGACTTATGTCTCGCTTGGCTGACGGACAACGGAAGTCAAACGTATGTTAAAAAAATTGTCAATATTGACATTTCTCTTAAATAAACACATCAATTCACTTCAGAAGGCCTGTATTAACCTCACGGAGTGTTTAGCAGTTTTTGGATCGTTGGATGCACTTTTTGGAGCATCAAAATCTCATCAATCATTCACTCCAATTCTTTAGCTTAGAAGACCAGGATACGTGGTATTACAACTCTGATTGTATTATTCTGAAAAAAGAGTGTCATATACAAAAAGGACGCGGTGAGGGTGAATAAAGCATCAATTTTTAGGTAAAATGTCCCTTTAATACTTATTTTAGACTGAAATCAGTGAGATTTGATGATGCAGAACCAATAACGAGTTTGCCTATATTATATAATATGAGAATATATAGAAATGAAGAATGTGAATGTAATTCTTTACTTTTGAACGTTTGTGTAAATCAACAAAAAAATTGAACTAGCATATTTCAATAGGATCTTTAAATCAAATAAATCAAGTATCCAGGATGTTTAGACACAGGATTTACAGGATTTAGCCACATGGTTGTCGCTAACTATGCTTTACTGGAAACCTGTAACTTTGTTAATGTCAACTAAATGTGATTTTAGCACCAAACATGAATATCTCCTTTTCATCAGTCTTATTTAAATGCAAATTCCTTTTTATGTAATTTAGCATGTTACATACAGGTCAAACTGTTTGCTACTGTTGCAAAGTGATGATGGAGAAAATAATGTGTTTATATTTCACCAATGTCTGTGAAGCTGATCCTAAAATCCTCATTCTAACTGAAATTTCCTGAAACTCAAACTACATGCATCATTAGCCATAACATGTTTTTAAAAGAGCCTTCCATTTAGTGTCAACACTAGGAACATTAGAAGTATGGCGCTATCTGACAAAATAGGCTAATTAAGCAGGGATAATAGCCCAGCAGAAAATGTCACCAAAGCTTATTTGCATTAGGACAGGAGAAAGCAGTCTGCTGCCCCTGGCTTCACTTTTGTTTTCTCTAAGCCAGGAATTGATTGTTATAGACAGACTCGGAGTCATGTCTTTGACTGCTGTTTTCAGGAAGAACAAGATGCTTTCCTCACATGCGTATGCTAATCTCCTTACTGCTTTGAAAGAGGTTATTTCTGTGTCAACCATGCAGCAATGTTTATAATCACATGACCTGTTTCAATTTCCTCTGAATTTCATTACTTGCACTCTCAAACGATTAATCACTGTTAATCGCATCCAGAATAAAAGTTTGCGTTTACATTATATATGTCTGTGTACTGTGTATATACAATTTATTTATAAACACATGTACATAGATGTATACATATCTAGGAAATATTTACATGTATTTATTTATATGTACCAATAATTTAAATAAAATGTAATTAAAAACTATATATTTTTCTTAAATATACGGTTGTGTAAGTTTTTATAAATACAAAGTTAATATGTACAGTACATAGACATGTATTATGGAACCACAAACTTTTTTCTGGATGCGATTAATCACGATTAATCGTTTGACAGCCTAAAAAAGTTCGCTATATGGTGACATCTATGTTAAAGAGCACATTTTTCACTGATCATGTAAATGCAGTGAAAAAAGGGAAAAACTTCATGCAGTGTGTAATGTTGGCGTGTTGGAAAGTAAGCAGTCTGCCAAGTTGTAAATCCTAAGATAAATGAATAAAAAAGTAATGGGCTCTGAAAAAGGGAGTCGACTCTTAATCACGCAATCGAGTCATCCCTAGTCCGATTCGCGAACCGCCGCGGATTTACGTCACTACATATAGTCCCCGGCTACGTTTTGCTAGGACTGCCTGCTAAAACTTCACTCTTCACCCCAAACACTGTAGCTCGTGAGTCTCATAGGCGGTAGACCAATCACAGCAGACTAGACCATCTGAGCAATTACATCAGACTAGGCTAGGAGGAGATTAGACAGATGAATCGCCAAACAAATCATTTGAGTGTCAGTCGAGAAGTAAGGTAAGAATAACTGCCTATTATTACGAAATAATCGTGTTTTTGCACCTTCTATGTACATAAAACTGTTGTTGGACACTCCATTAACATTTACGCAATTGGCAGACGCTTTTATCCAAAGCAACTTACATTGCATTCTTCCAATAAATTTTGTTTTCTAAGTACGTGCAATCCCCTGGTATCGAACCCACGACCTTGCGTTGCTCTCACCACCGAGCTACTCTAGTAACCAAAGTAAGACCATAAAAATCCCAAGTTATGTACTCTTTAAGGTAAAAATGAAAACACTTCACACGATGTCACGAAGGAACAGCTCACTTACAGTGAAAATTTTGTGATAAGAGAGTATGACTTGTACGTTTATGTGAGATTCATGAACTATCAATTTATGTAATAATCAACATACAGTTTTAGCAATAATGATATTGTCTACTGGACAGAAAAATATAATCATAAAGATGAGGAATTACATAAGGGTAAATAAATAATGACCACCCAGTTTGGGTGAACTGTTCCTGTCTGATACAAAAGACAGGTTCAGACACTCAAAAAAAAGCAACCACACAACAGTATATGAGTAAATACACAGAGAACTCGGTGGTCAAAAATAACTGAGCGTAATGTGACCGAAGCTCATGACTGAAAACCAGACCTCACCATCTGCCTAATCGAATCAAAAGGAGTCTTACCTCAACAGGTAAAACCCCCAAACAAAGCAATCTGATGATGTTTGTGGTAGGAAAGACAAACGTTGATCTTTCATCACTAATCAAAGTTTCATGAGCTGTTTGGATAGTTTCAGATCACAATTCACACTCAACACAGCGTGATGGCAGAAGTTAGACACAGGCGTACAAAATAAGATTTTTGGACTGCGTCAGTCTGACACCTTCCCACTTCTCCTCATCACCCCTCATCTCCAGTATGTTAAACTGGAGAGACTGATACTTGATTTAAAACCTGACACCTGACTCTGAACTCTTTGTGGTTTCTGTGGGCAGTGAACAACACATCCTTTATGTAACAGACCTGTGTGTCTGGGTGTTTTAATAGCGGGTGATCTTTGAATATGAATGGAGTTTCAATTAGCAGCTTATTACAGAGAGATGACAAATGTATTCCACTGATTCTAAGCACAGTTGAATCAAAACTATAAAGAGGCAAGCAAACACAAGCTTTTATTTGAGGACCCACCTTCTCTCCATGATTCGAATGAAAGAAAACATAGATAAATGCGAGCATTTAAAAATATCCGCCACTTTTTTCATTGTGTCCCTCAAGAATAATTAAAACGATGCTGAAATTTCTGCTATAGCCGGAGATGCCAGAAAATTCATCTCTTAGACGAAGCATTAATCTTAGACTTAACTACATCTCTCACCTGCTGAATTCTTAATGGAAATGTCCAGTTTTCCCGAGTAGAATTCATATAATATATGTCCTATTTGGCAGAATTCAGGGCAACTGCACATCTGACTGATTATTCGGCGTTCCCTAAGGCTTTTTAAGCAAATGTGTTACCTGGGGTCGCACCCCACGAAAGAAAAGTAATTATCCAGACTTTATGAGTATTTAGATTTATTACTTGCATGCCTCAAGCCAATTAACCTCACAAGGCATAAAAGATACTCCATCCGGAAACACATTTCACTGCAATTTTAAGGAAATTTTGAGGTACTCTCTTTTCGAATCATACTATGGCCAGACTTAGGCGGTGTAGATAATAAAGGCTTCTCTTAACATTGTAGCACTGTAGAAATAAAACTGGAAGTAAGATTTTGAAAATATTGTTAATTATATATGAAAAAACACCCATGTAGAGAAGAGAGTGTTTGCACATGATGTCATGGCACTGCGTGAAGCGCAGATGGAGGGCAGCAAGTGATTTTCTCCATAGGAATTTACTATAACAAACACAAAATACCCTTGTTTTGCGTTGTTTTTGACTGTTCAAATCAATCATAGGTGTTTACATTTACACTTATGCATTTGGCAGACGTTTTTGTCCAATGCAACTCACCTTGCATTAACCTACACATTTATGCTTAAGTTTGTGCAATCCCCTAGGCTCGAACTCACAACTTTGCGTTGCTAACGCAATGCTCTTACCACTGAGCTACAGGAAAGCATGTTTATGTTTGAGATCAGTAATAAACAAATGAAAATATCATTAAAAAAACTTGATTGCAAACAACCTATATTATTAAGAATTGAACTTGATTGAAACACAGTCTAAAAACATCAACTAAAAAGGAAAAAAGCTCACGGATGAGAGCTGAGATATGACAGATACCTTTGTTTTTATTTTATCTTGTGATCACATAAGTAACCAAAGGTTATTTTTACCCAGCAGAGATCAAGTTTGACTATGGAAAAGATGTTACCTTTTAGAATAGAGTCAAAGATTATTCACATCTAGTTTGATTTCAATAAAAAAGTATACTTTTATTTAGTATAAATGCAATTTTATGCACTTTTATGAGTGTTACAATGTTTCAATCCTGTTTTAATACTTGACTTGAATGAACGGTATATCTCTATATTATAAAATGTTTTACCCATATGTTTAACTCTACTGATGGGTCAGATGTCAATATTACCCATTTAAACTATTTCTTAAAGTTTCTGAAATACAGTTTTCCATAACAGGTAAGTAAACTGTCACATCTCATTCTATAAGTATTTATATTTAGTTATTTATAAGTTTTGGCTGATAATGTCACACCCATAACACTGAAATTGCCCACGAGCAAAATTTTTGTTCCACAATGCAATGTTTTAACATAGAATAAACAACCACCCTTGGTAATTTCCACTGGCATGACATGCACATTCTTGTTATTAGCTTTGTATAGCTTTGTAAAGCGAGGAGAATTCCGAGCACGAAACCTCAACAGAGGTTGCTTTCAGGTTTAATGTAGCAGTTAATAGAAAAGACAAACACACAGGTCTCTATTGACCAGATGAGGCAAACTCCTTCTAACATGTGCATGAATATGTGCTGGTAGATTCAGCACAATAAGAACAGATGTGTCACACTTCCTGGAAGACTTTAAAATAAATATGTGCTAAATGAATACCTGATCTTGCCTTGGCATCACATTTCACCTTTTCTCTCATGTGATCAATACAAACATTTGAAACTCCCTCAAAACGATCAGATCCCAATTCACTTGTAAAATTAAAATGATGTACATTTATAAGCACTGCCATCACTTTTTAATATCCTATATTGAAAATCTCATATGCCTGTTTAGCTTATAAAGCGGTCTGCATCCATAACGGCATTAAACGTTGCAAATCAATAGAGATGCAGAGAGCACAGGCAGTACATCGATAGATTATGTCAATATAGCCTACATTCCCAGCAGTGCATCTAGTCCAGTGGTTCAACCTCGAAATGTTGACACGTCCTGAAACATCACCCTAAATAATACTCTAAGAAAGACGTCACCTTAAATGGGCGAATCGAATGGTGCAATCAGCAAAAATCTAACTTAAGAACCAACCAAATGGACTGATAAATCCACCCACCCATTCTTGACCACCTAACAAAAACAAAAATCAATTCTAATCAGCCAGCCAGTTTGTGTGAGGTTGGTGTCAGCCTAAGCAGCTGATGTATGATGTTTTTGCCCAGAATAAGCAACACTGAAACCATTTAATCTCAGATACGCATACGTTTGGAGACGAAGGATGTCATTCTCTCATACTCACACTCGCTGTACTGCTGTAGCTGGGAGAACTCGGCTGGGCTCAGACACACCCAGTCTCCCATCTCGCCGGTCGAAGAGCTTGGGGCGAGTACAGGGAAAGAAGATGATTTTCCTCAGGTGAGGTATGTGAAGGAGAAGGTGAAGTCTGGTATAATCATAATTCCTTCCCGTTTTGAGCAGATGGCAAAAAGGCGTCCCCGGCACGGAGCGAGAGGTTGAGGGCAGAGCAAAGGTGACGTCCTTGCCGCTTTGTGCCACGCCAGATCTGTGATTTTAGGAGCTCTACAAATGGGAGGTGGCAGGTGCAGACGGAGGATCACAGTAAGTTCAACTGATGACCTATCAACCTACGTGATCTGTGGAGAGAAAATATGAAAACAGTATTAGTCATGTCTCAGAATCGACTTCGCCCTTTCAAGCATAGAGGTCACTGCAGTGGACACTGATTAAAATATACGTTTCTTGCATTTGCATCGGTTTGACGCCATATGTGCACATCAATTGCGACATGGGACACTAGTACATCATTCTATACCTATATGCAGAAAAATTATGTGTAAAAAATATCAAATCTTATTTTTCATTCTCTAAGAAAAATAAAAAAGTGTAGGAAATCCTGTCCAAAGTTGTGATGATTCATGCATGAAATGGTTAAGATTATTGACTCTATAATATACACTCCTTAACAAAATCTTAAGACCAGGGGAAATATTATTCGCATTTCTCACTGGTGGATTGTAACCAGTTATAAGTACTGCTTCAAAATGTAAAAACAAGAAACAGGAGCATGGGACAAAAAACAGAAAGTAGGCAATTTATTGAAAACATCATTTAATCTCAAACAGGCTGTTCGTCAGCTAATAAAAGTTTAATACCATAGCCTTAAAAAGTAAAAATCCACACAAAAATATGGATTTAATGGTATTGCTCTTCAGTCAGTCATACCCTAAGTATCTCCTTATGGCAAAGGCAAAAAGGCTTTCGGTCTTTGAAAGTGGCAGGATTGTCGAGCTGCACAATCAAGGGCTCTCGCTAGGTGCCATCACTGCCAAGGTTGGTAGTAAGACAGTCATTGCAAATTTTGGAGAGTCCTGAGAATTATGGGACAAAAAGTCAAGTTGTTGACTCCAAAAAATGTCACCTGCACTGAGAAGGAGGACCCGACAGGCTGTCAAAGAAGACACAGGGCGTTCCTCTACCCAACTCTTTCGCCGTCAGCCTTTTTTTTTAAAAGTTGCCAGACTACACAAGCGTTTTTTAACATTTTAACCAAACTTTAATGGCTCACAGTACATTTTCTGTAAAGAATATATGGACAACAAATATGTCCAATGAAAGAACAGAGTCTCTGCTTTTAAACAAAATAAACTGTATTCTTCTATCTTCATTTGTTCTCTTTTTATCACTCCTTAGATGTTGGTAGGTTTCTTCAAAAGGCATCACTAGGATTAACCGTCTGAGATAATTAACGTTTTTTGTCAAAGATTCCGCCCAGATTACACTCAGAACAATCATTAAAAACCGATAAGAAATATACGTTATAGGTTCTGGGATTCTGTACTTTTCCCAAAAAGTGTGTAACAGCGCCACCTGCTGTACAACAGTACAAACACTGATTGCTGTAATAACTCGTCTTTGGCGTGGAACAGTTTTTTTTTAAATGACGCGACAACTCATCAATGGTGGTGAAAGAGATAAGGCCCTTACTGATGTTGGCTGCAGCCCAATAACCTCAAAACGGCATCTGCGAGAGAAGGGCTTCAAGAACAAAAAAAGGCCTTCAAACGCCACGTCTCCTTAAACGTCACAAACTTGCCTGTTTGGAATCTGCAAGGGAGCACCAAATGTGAGACATCGACAGGTGGAAAATGTTTTATTCTCTGATGAGAAAAAAATTAACCTGGCCGGTCCTGATGGCTTCCAACATAACTGGCATGACACGGAGGTCCCACTGGAGATGTTTTCTAGAAAGCAAAGTGATGGAGGCCCCTTCATGATCTGGGGTGTTTTTTCCTTCAATAGGAAAATGGAGATTCAGGTTGTGCAGGGCTGTCAAACGGCGGTTGGCTATGTGGACAAATTTCAGCCGGCATCCCTCTTGACTGACCCTCGTCTGTGCGATAATGACTGTGTCTGTCAACAGGATAACGCTGCAGTTCACAACGCCCGCATGACAAAGGACTTCTTCCAGATTACGATCCACCAGCGAGAAATGCGATCTCCCCCCCTGGTCTTGTTCAGGAGTGTATATAATAGTGAATATAGTAAATGTTGCTTTTTTGGTGATTTACACCGGACGCGGCACGATGCTACACGACACAGCTTTTTCTAATGGGATTGTCACACCTTGCCGCATCCAGTGTGGACAAAATGTGAAATTATAATGGGTTCTAATGGTTTTTTTTGTCTTTTGACGCTTCCGCTGTAGACACGGTGTAATATATGTTTGACATACGATTTAGTGGTTAATACATCATCTGTGTATGGTGCCTAAGTAAGTACACAACATCTTCCAAATAATGCTATATCTAATTCCCCTTATGTGATTCTCTAAAAAGTTTGTAAATGCTTCTTTTCTTTGCTACAGTTTCAGCATCTAATAGACCAGCCCATATAAGCATTATTTTAAATTTGGGTTGTCCAAGACGAGCATTAATATCATCCCCTACCTAAGATTTGCCAATGGAAAGACAGTTAAAAAAAATTATTATGTATCAAATCCTTTTGTTTTTAATAAGGTGGCTTATAACAAGGCTACAAATGATGCACGCCAGTGTTATTTCTTGTTTATTCGTAAATGAACGTGTGCTTCGCTAATTTCTCTCTCACTGCCCTTCACATTCACATCCCGGGTTAACCACAGATTATGCTGGCTCAAGTTAGACCACCTTGTCATCCTACTGTGAGAGCCTGCGGACTGACTCACCATTGGGATACCGATCCAGAGGAAACTACACATTAGACCAGAACCAGCTGATTGTTATATGCCATCCTCTTGCGAGGAACCTGTGGATTTAACTGAGCCTCCCAGCTCAAGCAATCTCCGTCAACAACCAAGAGGAAAGATGGATCCTTGTTGTTTTAAAGGGCCGCAATCCCAGAAAATGCACTTTTAAATGTATATCTACCAGGAATTGATTTGCCAGAGTGTGTGCAGAAACACACTGTAAATATGCAAATCCATCAATTCTTCTTTTTGTAATCTCCTTTAAACCACAACAGTTATACAAAACCGGCTGTTGGCGATCCCCTAACAATCTGGTGTCACATTTTTACACCTGCCCATGACCCCTCACAGACTAAGAAACAACAATTGTGTTGTTGGATGTAAAATGGAACATAAAAGTAGGCTGGGAGGAGACCTTTCCAACCTGCTGCTACCTTGCGGGCTGGAGTTATAACAATTGAAAGGCACGGGTGGGACGATGATGACTTGGCGTTTGGGAAGAATTTACTTTTTTTGGAACGACAACCCAACGTTCACTGGTCCGTATCTCGGGTCTGGAAAGACTTAGAGAAACGAGTCAGGAGTCGTTGGAAATGTCTCCGCCGGGGCATTCAAACGACGCAGATAGTAGGTCAATGCGACCCCGAGGTCGGGAACTATAGCTCCCCGTAGCCAGAAAGGTTGAAAAATCTAAGCTCCGGGACCTGGTGACCTGTCAGTATAACATGGGTTTTTAAAATAATAATCTCAAGAGTGGATATATACCAGCTCTTCACGATCAAGCTTCATCTCCAGAAGAAGTAAGTATAACATATTGTTCTGAAATTATGTATTTTGCTCGTTTACATCTTCCTGGGCTTTACCTGAGAAATGATCCAAAGGCATGTATTATACACATCACGCCCATCGGTTCATAAGACATGTGACCGACATAATTTTTGTAAAGCATATTCATTACAACAAAAGAAAGAAAGTTATAGCAGTGTCTTTCTCAGAGAGTTCAGTGTTTTCTCATATGTCCTAAGTGCGACAATACTTAGAGCGGATACAAACAGAGTGCGCATTTATAAGACAACCTGGTTGCTAATCTTTACATACCTGTCTGTCACATACAAGTACTCGGAATGCATGTTTTTGCCCATATTCGTGTTTATGTCTGTTAATCATCAATGGTCAACATTTCATACAGCATATGTACTTTCTATGATTTGTCTTCTCCATTTAATTCGAATTTATGAACAAGGCATTATGTTGATTTTTATTGCAGATAATTTATGGTTTTGGTTGGATTAGGCATTGCAGACGTAATTGCACTTTCTGCCATATTGCTTGTCTTGATGTCATCCAAAGCACATGTGTAAGCGCTCTGCGTCATATTTTGCATTCGGGAGGGGAGCAGAAGCTCATTCGCATCTAAAGAGACACGCACAAAAACGTCACGTTTTCCAGAGCAGCCACAAATAGCCATGTTCAACATATTGTAATGAAATATATGTGGTGTATTTTGGGCTGAAACTTTACAGAGACACTCTGGGGATACCACTGACTATTTTGAGTTTGCAGAAAACACCTGGATTTGCGGCCCTTTAATGCTAACTTTTTTTGTCTTTCTTCCTGTGAAGCTGCTTTGAAACACTGAAACATTGTGAAAAGTTGTGTATAAATATAATTGAATTGAATTGATCAAGGTGTAAAAAGTAAGTTCACATGCTGTATTTGCATTTTATTTGGCCAGTGAAGCCAGTTAAAATAGCATTACCGAACTCCTCTATACAGTTCTGAGTTCAAAGAGCCACTCAGCAAATGACTCACATCATGGGCTCGGCCCTGCTTCTGTGCTCAGCACGCTGCACCAATCAATGTCTCTATGTCTCTGTCTGCTGAATACTCCTGTTCTGGCTAGCTGATTCTCTGTCTCGTTGCTCTCTCCCTGTCCAGACATTCGCTTTGAGTTAAGGCAGATAGAAAAATCAACAGTAGTTTGCCATCACTTCTAAAGGGAAGTAAAGAACCAGACATAAAATCTTTACAAGGAGCCATAGCTTGAAAAACTGTATGATGAGAAGAGGAAGAGATGAGTAAAAAGACAAAAAATCGATGGAATTGATAGGGCTACCATAAGTTACAGCATGCCGACTTGCAGAGGGAGAAAGTTTGAAAACTGTTTGATGAAGTTTGTTGGATAGAGGTAACCACACTGGACCATGTTGTTATGGCGATGAATCAGCACATCTTGTTTATCTTGTGCTTTCAGCCACTTCCCAGTCATGCTGACAAGCCATAACGCTTGTGAGTGTGATATTTCTTAAGTGTCTAGTTATTTATTTAACTTTCTTGTGGACTGCGTATGGAAAACCGTTAAGAGAGCATAGTGCACTACAAATTATTGGTGGACTACATTGCAAATATTCAAAGTCATTATAGTAAATTCTTTTGATATGTTCATTTTGACTTTATTAAAAACTGGCTTCAGTTCAGTTTAAGCATGAGACCCACCGAAACCAAACATCATGACTATAATGTACTAGGGCAGGAAGACATCTTAGTGGAATTTTCAAATCACAATGATTTTAATTGAAACCAATAGTTTTGGATTTAGGAAGTGCTGTTATTCGTTGACATATATGTACGCCACAATGTTAAATAAAACAGCCGCAAAGCTAAGAAATAAGATACTGATCAAAACAGTTTAACTCAATTTCCTATCATTATCTTTGTATAATTAAATGATTAATTTCGATAATGTGGAATCACATGAGCCCATCTGGAAGTATGAAAATAATGGCAGGTCAAATAATTCAGTAATAAATCATTAATATATTAACAAGTACGGTGACCAGCTTTGTATGTTGTATCAATTAATAAAATAACCCATTATAAGACATAATTGATTCTCTCCTAACCTCATTTACCGTAACTGTAAATTATGTATAACTTCATATATCAAGAATGTAATTTTTGTGAGTTCAAAGTTCATTTGTTTTTCTCATTAAACATAAAAGACGGCACTGAGCTCAATGTGATCATTCAGAATTACACACAATATTTTAGATTCCCAGAATAAAACTCTCCTTACATCTTGTCAAATACAATAAATCAATACACAGGAGCTTGGGCAGATACACCATGTCTACGCCGGATGCAACAGACATAACACAACATGACAACCTGCTTGTTCTTGCGCCTGATTCACATGGGGCTTCAGCATCAATGCTTAATGAGGCATATCTGAAGCGTGGCTGACGCGATCGTCATAGTAACAATAGCCAATCAAATTGTCTCTGGTCTTTTGTGAATGCAATTGGCTAGTGCCTGCACTAGGTTATTTTTATAAGGCAATGTTGAGGTTGACACCCCGTGAGAAAGTACCGTTAATGGGTTCGTTGCGCCACATCCAGTATGGAGAAAATTTAAAATTTGTATTTGTATTGTAATGGATTCTAATATGTTTCTAATGTCTTTTGTCGTGTCAAGTCACTCCGGGTGTAGACACGGTGTTAAAAAGATCTTGTCATAACTCTGTTAAAACACTGCTAAATCAGCACAGAATTAAAAATCATAGCTAAATAATGTTTGATTGATTTGTTGTAGGGAAAAACTACATTTGCCAGCTTCTAAAATAAATAATGTTACACAATTCAATTCCTAATCTGAAGGTTTGGAGAGTCCATTGTGAAATAAAAATATAATAACCTCCAGATAGTTCAGTACAGTATGTTACATCTTTGATACGAGGATGACATCATGGTATCTGTGGTGCCTCATACTGACAAGTTGAAAATTTTGTTTTCATCGAGGTGTTATAACTTCCTGCTGTATGGACAATACGTGAAGTCGAATTCACCAGTTCTGGCCTCATGAAAGTGGTGGTGTGCTCAGTGGAAAAAGGTGAAATTATGAAAAAGGAGAACAGACATTATGATACATAGCCGTCATCTGCTGATATGTTAATTCCATCACTGATTGAGGAAAATGCATATCTTCAAATCGCTGTAAACTGTTTATGTCTCACTTACTAGACTAACGGTTAAAAACGCCTTTTTCTTTCCAGTGTAGGTCGCCTTTATAACTCATAGTATTTTTTTCCAGTGTCCTGCCTTAACAATGTAAGCTATACAGTCAAATGTTATTAGTGTCAAGGACAGAATACACTAATAGGGCAGTTAAGGCCATGTGGACAATGTACAGAGGACAGATCAAGAGACAACGTTAATGGCTGTATAGTTCAAAAGTGTGTGTGTTAATGAGCTCCAGCCACGTGCTGGTCAACAGGATGGGGCCTCCCCACTGTGCAGAGAGGGATTCTGTTTGCTCACTCAGTTGCCTGGCAACTTGACGTCATAAGTGTGCAGCAAGATGATGAACTGAACATGAGGATATTTGTTTATGTCCACAGTAAAACACATATCAAGACGAATTGCAGCTACAAAACCAAATACAGCACTAAAATGAAAACGTAATGTGAATTTGTCATTCACTCTATGCCCTCAAAACAACTTAATGGATGATGATATCAGTTGAACTTCATAGAATGATTCAGACCCTAATGCTGCTTTGACAATACCTGGGTTGAGGATATGAGAAACAATAGAGATTTTATCTTCCCCCGTCTTCTGGAAATAACATCTGATACTTAAAATGGAGAAACTGATTTTCCATTAGACTTAACGGGATAAATCTACCATTGTTGATTCACCCTCACGTGGTTCAAAACAGTTTGTCTGTGAAATACAAAACGACATCTTGAGAATTGTCTGAGTGATTTGTTGTCAATGGAATGGGGAGTCGATGTTTTTTGGTTACCAATCATTGCTCAGAATATATTTTTTCCTTCAATAAGTCATGCAGGTTTGGAATGACATGAGGATGGGTTAAAGGTGCTGTATGTTATGTTTTGGGGGAGCTTTTGACAGAAATGCAACTTAATATACTGTGTCTTCTGAAGTGTATAAAGACCTTACATAATGAAGCATTATTTTTTATCACCTTAGAAAGAGCTATTTCTATTTACATACACCACAGGTCCCCTTACATGGAATTGGCCATGTTTGTTTCTTAAGTAGCCCTAAACAGACAAACTGCTCTATAGCACGTAAAAAAATAATCTCCTTCGGCAAAGAAGCAAAAAATGATGACATCTTTGTTCTATGTCAGCCACCGTAGTGCTTTATCAGCCCCAAAATCATCATACATTTATTGTGAAGTATAGTATCTGAAGGAACTACGCAGGGTGTATTCAGTACACCATATTTAAATTTTCAACTTAATGCTTAATGATTCCTATCTCTTCACAGCAAACCCAGCACATTTCTGATTAGTCTTTACGGTATTATGATATAAAACTGTTCATTCTCTCTTGACTTACAGGCCAGAGTTCTCAGGTCACTTCCTGCAGAACAGACTGTAGCAGGATCTAAACTGGGACACATAATATCTTGTCCAGCAAGAGGCTTGTTCTATGAAAACTGATCTAACCAAGAGTTATATCATCTCCCAAGCCCATTACACAGTCTCAGTCTCATTATTCTCTTTCTTCTGTCTAGCAGCGAAGAAATGCATGTACCCTACCGTATTCCATTTACCCCTCTTTCTCTGACTGACACTCCATTATGCTCCAGCCTGGTAGTATTTATAACATTCCCTCACATCCCTTCCTCTGTAGCCATCTATATTACGTCCTCTTCTCAATCTCTCATCCTCTCTCACTTCCCGTAATCAACCAATTGATGAATCTCCATTTCATGTAGAATTTATGCCTCTACCCTACTACTTTTTACCCAATACTTTTCATACGCTCTCCCTGGAAGAGCCGATCCTAGTCATCTGGGGGCCCTGGCAGACCTTTGTGGGAGTCCCTTGTCATAGTTACATTTAGATAAACACAAAAACTGTAAACTATTATTGTTTTCTACTCTTTCAAAAAAGACCGAAACTGAGACCAGTTTTATTGCACTTATTGCATGCTTTCTGTTGTCATTATGTTGTTCCAATTGCATCCATTGTTTACCTCATTTTTAAGTCGCTTTTGTTAAAAGCGTCTGCTAAATAACTAAATGTAAATAAGAAATAAAAACGTAAATAGCTCTTTACCTAAAGTCATGCGTGGCTCTGTCTCTGGAACCATCTTGCTGACGTTAAGACGTTAAAACACACAAATTAAGTGTGTTTCTACTAACCAAATTGTGTGATTAACAAAATCAAAACATAATAAATACAGTTTACTCAGGAAAGCTAAGGATATGAAACATCAACAATTCTCTAAATGTGATAACACAAAAATTCCAGATTATCATGGGCAAACATACAGTGGATTGCAGTGGTGTGCATTATAGCTGACACCCACATGAATACTGTGGTTTTGTGAATGAAAGTCATTCCTTTTAAATGTATTTGAAGTTTGAACATGTATTTTAAAGTGTAGCCTATGTAACTTTGGAGATGATCGGTAAATTCATACTATTGAACATCCAATGTCAAACCAACTTTATGCCAGTGGATAAATACTGAATTTGTAAATCTGTAGTTGCATAATTTGGCAAAACTGAATTAGACTTTGAGATAGTACAAAAACACATGCCTTCTTGTTCTTTTGTTACGCGTTGTTGCCGTTTTTTTCAGCTACAGATGGATAGCTCTGTTTTATAGCCATGGCTGTAATCATGCATCATCAATTCATGCGTATGTCATCACCTGTCACACAATGTCGGAGTATGTTAAAGCAATTAAATAAATTAAGTATTAATCTTTAGTATTAATCCGCAAATTGTAAAAATAGCGTCTTGTTTACATTATAGTGTTTTTGATGAGGCACTCAAGCGGCCCCCCTGGGGGTGCCAGGGCTCTACGCAACCTGCGTAGTCTGCGTATAGGGAGGATTGGCTCTGCTCCCTGGATTCATTATTAAAATCTAATTAGCACAGAAAGGTTCAGTAAGTCTGATTTTGTCTACCCGTAATCTAACATGTAAAAAGGCTTTCATGAGATTTGTGTGAATGTTCTTTGTGATGTGGGTGCTATATAACAGTTTAAGTGTGATGTAAAGATGCATGCGATGGACTCGTACGCTACCCACATGGAATCACACTTCACAGATCTGAATTTAGTGTAGAGAAACAGCAGACAGCTGTTTGTGATCATCAGAAGCCTTAATGATCTACAGTCGAGCTTTGAATAACAGAGTGTGTGCAGAAGCCTGTTTTAATCTCTCATTTTCTGTCTTCTCCAACTGTGCCAAAGACAAAACCCTGACCAGGGGTTTCACCAAATTGTATTTAAACTATTCGGCGAAGCATCCACCATAATAATTATAAACGTAATTTCACCATGTGTCCAACCGACATGATCCTCAACCCACCGAACATTGTTTTATCAACACTTAAACTGTGAGCTAATAATGTGACGTTTAGTAGATATTTTAGTGGACTGGACATAGTTAAATTAACATTATATTATATACGTTGTATTTGGTAAAAGTGTGGCTCATTAAAGGCGATCCTGTGTGCATGCATTAAAACAAAGAGGAGTTAAGATGGCATTGATAAGAATATAAATTTGATGATTTCTTTCTGTTACACCAATCAAATTACTGTAATGCAGATAATTTCATTGAATATAGAATGACAATAAACTGTCCATTAAGATCATATTCTATTTACAAATGTATACCTCATGTTAGACTTGGAAGGTGAAATGTATGCAACAGTAAAGATGTCACAGCAGAGAAAATATGCTATAATGACACAACGCTAAATTCATAACCATATTAGTCGTTGAAATTTTCCGGATCTAGAAGCTTGAACTCACACTTGATGCACACTTTCACGACACTTTCATTTCACGACAGGAAACATATGTACTTATCTGTGTGGTGCCGTGGATCAGCTCAAGAATATTCTACAAAAGTCCAAATGTGTATTTTTAAATTTTTTATAATATGTTTATTGAATACCGGCCCCCGTGACCCCAAAGAGGACACACCAGCCTGGTATCACCCCAAAGCGTGTAATAAACATGGTGGTCCACTCAAAAAAATTGTCAGTGTCACGCTCTGCCTTCTTTAAGCATTATTTGTAAAATTTGTAAAATTTGTTTATTATCTGTTACCTAAACCTATACCAACCTCTGACAATTAAAAAACAAGCAACAAGCAAATAGATGTCAGCCAAGGGCATTATTAAAACACACCAAAAATAGTATAAAAACCTTACGAACAGGTCGCGTCCATATTTGATTTTGCCATACGATATCATACACAGTAGATTCTGATCACCGACGAATGGGCTCAATGGTACGTACGCAGTGGCGTATAAACTCCAGTTTAGGACATCCAATGTCGTTTCATTATGTAAGTGAACCTAATGATGCAATCAGTAACAAGACAAACGAGAGCTAATGCCATTTCACAGTCGAAACTGACGTTCCTGCTGCAATTTTTGAAATTATGTTCAACTTGAGCAGAGAAGTGGATCTTTGGGCTCGGAACTCTTGGAATAATTGCACGTTTTGAATGAAAAGCATCTGTAGCTGTATCTGCCTGTTATGTGTTGTGTTTTATATTATATAATATAAAAACAGTTAGGTTAAGGTGTAGGGGTTGGGTTGGGTACGTTCTAAAATGCATAAAAAGTGTGCACTCAAAGTAATCAACGTATTGCATGTTCAGAGCACATGTCATGAAATATTGAAACATTCGAATATCGTCCCATTCTCCTTACGTTACTTCAGCTTCATACATGCAAGACATATTCACCTCTAGAGGAGGCAAAGCGTGACACTGACAAGTATTCTTGAGTGGACAAGCGTGTCTGTTTCACGCCTCAGCGTGATACTGGGTGGACACAGAGGTTCAAAATGGATGGACGGATGGATGGATGTTAAATGAATTGTTTCTTATGTTAAACGAAACAAGTTTAAGACTTTATTTACTATGGCATCCACCATAAACATGATTTGTGAGTCTTGTCGGAATGATTTTCATCGGAAGTGTAAATGAAGACTATACAACTTCCATCATTCCATCTGCTGTTCTATCAAGCTACATATTTGTACACAAGATTGAGGAAACATCAGCCGGGACTACCCAAGGAGGGGGTTCATCTTGTGAGGAAAACTCACCTATACTGGGCCTTGAGTACGAGCCACTTCGCCCAGCCCGTAAGCTCGAAAGTGCTTAGTGATAGATGGAATGCTTATATGTTGCCTTGTGGAGGAATAAGGGAAACTGGAACAGCGCACTGACTCATCTGATGAAGGGGAGAAGGCGCTTTGCAGGCGTACGCCCAGCCGGCGGCCTTTCCTGGTGTGTAATACGCGGGCAGACTGTACATGTAGGTTGTTGTACCTCGCGAATGTTTGGGCATAGCCCAACCCACAACTCTGCAGATGTCTGCCAGAGAGGCGCCATCTGAAGCTCTGCATGCGGTCAAAGTAGCGGGGCAAGGCCACTAGGAGAATCGTCTTCATCATGAGTTCAGGTACAGCGGCTTCCCCTATAGGCTCAAACGGGACCCTCCTAGGACCACATTAAGGTCCAAAGAGGGTACAGACCGCGGTCGGAGAGGATTCATCCTCCTCGAGCCCCTCAGGAATCTGATGATCATGTTGTGCTGCCCGAGAGACTTACCAGCCACAAGAGTGCGATTTGAAGCGAAGGAGGCGACATATACCTTGAGCGTGTAGGGAGAGAGGTTGCTCTCTAACCATTTTGAAGGAAGGACAGCACGACACTGATCGTACAAATCTGTGGGTCTTCACTACGGGAAGAACACAAAGACGAGAAGAGACGCCACTTGTAAATGTGCTCATGACTGCGGGAGACAGGTCACTCAGGATCTACTCGTCCAGTCCAAGAGCAAGACGTGGAGGTTCTAGAGGTCTGGTCTAGAGTGCCAGTCCATGCCCTTCCCCTGAGAAAGAAGACCCTTAAATTAGGAGAAGCGGCCAGGGTGGAGTTGTCGTCAGAAGCGATTTCCTTTTAGGAAATTTGCTCTAATAGACACCTTCGGCTTGCTACCAAAATGCCCTGGGGAAGGCGCATACACAGGACCGATCCGTTGCTCTGCATCGTAGAATCCAGGAAATGATCAGTGATAATGCGCCAAGCATGGAATGAATGGATGGACATGCCATCTTCCTTTTTAAACCCGTATGTACGGGTGAAGACTGGCATACTATGCCATTCGCCAAGTTTGTTGGCCTTTTAAAAGTACAATCAGAGATGATAGTTTCTCAAAATCAAACCCTGAGTTATCCCTGAGGAACTGAGTTATCTATTTTTGCAAATTAACTCTTGATTGATTCTACACAGTTAATTTTGAAAGATTTTTCCATTCCTTATTTGAGTACATCTACTGAATCTGACCACCGCAGAAGTCTCTTGACCAAGATTGTTCAGAAAAACACGGCCAAATTAGGATACTAATTCTGCAGGGATACTAAAAAAAGAGAGATAGGTGCACCGCTGTCACCCTGTTCCATCAGGGACAGGCACACACAGAGCATTTATACACATAGATGATCAAACGATCATCATGATAGATGAAGAGTGCACGGAAAGTGGTAAGCTAAACTGAGAATGAAATGGAACAGGACCACCAAAATTCAAATTCCATTAACAGAGCCTTTAAGAATTAAATATTCTGTCGGATGTCTGGACAGCAGTCCGGTCAGGGCAAACAGCATCTTTGCCATGTGGTAACCCACACACAGCTGCATGTCACAGTTTCAAGCAGGATAAGCAGGGTAATATTTTTGTCTCAACTCAGTCTCCTCACTCTCTGCAGCATGAGAGAAGGAGCTTTGTGCCAATGGATGAGAGTGGCAGCTACATTTCTTACATTATCAAACTGTAAGCTGGTGTGGACCTGATAATGACACATTTCACTGGCAGGAACTGCATGGCGAAGTGCTGGAGCAAAGGTAAACAGTCAAATAAATTTTGTACACATCTCAAGCATACAACATAAGCATAAAACAGAATTTGATTGATACCATGGATCGAGGATATTTAATGAATGTGCGTCTCCGTGCATGCTTTTGTCTGAGTAAGATGCTGTTTGGGTAAAGGTGAGTTTTCCTTATTGATTTTATGGGAACAGAAGCAGTGTAGCACGTAGCCTACTAGTCTAAAAAGCATCCAATAGCACTGAATACAATGTTTGTTTCTCTTTTACTGAGCCTATTTCATTTACTTACACAACACGCTTTTTAGAGTTTTCTTCTCCCATGTCAAACATGTCATGACACTAATAGCGGTGTACCAAAAAACAACCTTTCTGATGTTCGGAAATGTAATTACTTACAGCTGCATTTTACCACTTGTACATTAGTACAGTGTGGGATTGAAAAACGCTGAGATTTAGCATAATATCCTTAATGGTCCAAAACAATGTAATGGCTGGCAAAACAGTATGAGGAAAGCAACGGACGTGGACTGCTGGAATTAAGCAATCACCCTTCAAACACAAATCTCCACTTATTTAAGGTCAGTATGTCTTTGTGATTGGAGTAAAATGAAGAAAGATATCTGAAAGGTTGGTTTTAGTATTTTGTAACACATATTTGCTGTTAGTAAAAAAAGCATGCAGTTATGAAATATACTGGCGAGTCTTATTACTTTTTGTATTCAAATTGTAAATAGAACCACATCACATTGGAACAGTTTACCCAAAAATTACAATTCTGTCTTCCATTACTGACCCGCAAGTTGTTCTAAATCCGAATAAATGTCTTGGTTCTGATGAACACAGAGAAATATATTTGGAAGGATGGTTGTAACCAAACAGTTCTTGGTCACCACATACCATGGTTGGAAAAAATGCTTGATAAACTTCTTAATACATTTTTTTAAGAATATAGGGAAGCAAACAATTCTGACTACCTTTTGACTCCATTGTAATTCTTCGTACTAAGGTATTCAATGGTGGCCAAGAACTGTTTGGTTGCAAGCATTCTTCCAAATATTTTTCTCTGTTTTTAAAAGAAACTCGAGGGTGAGGACAGAATTTTTTATTGGGGGGAGAACAAGCATTTTCGTAATATTGTCCAAATGCTATCATGCAACATCCGATGGCTTCCATGCTTTATTAAATTATGGAAACAAAAAACAGAGCAATTCCTAATTGCCTGCACATGTTGTGGAATGTAAGACAAATAAGAAAAAAAATTCAGCCGCTTATACCATTCCATAAGTAACTCTCTTAGGCACTCTCTTAACACCCCCCCCCCTCCAGGGGCAAACATCCTCAAAAAATCCTGAGAGTATTTACATTGGGGTTGGATGCCATGGCAACAGGAGGGTTTGGTTCGAAATTGCAATGCAATGACATGGAAAAGCCAGGCAAGACCTGCTCTGATTCCCAGCTAAAGGAAACCTAGTGCCCTTCAATCCAAATGTGTACTGAAAATCATCAGCTGAGGAATAACAAGACAACTGCTCTCTGACTACTCACATTACATTTCTCAACAATGAAGTAGAAAGGAGTTTAAGTATGCACTTTAGATATCATTGCTGTCAGACTAAACCTTGTCTCTCCATTTTTATTATTTGTATTTTTTTCATAAATCATTACCGTTGTTCACCATTTATGTTTGTCTGCGGTTTTTCCAAATATTTAACTAAAAAGAGCTTGTCAACTTTGAGAACACAGTGTTTTTAAACAGGCAATTTTGAAGTCCGACAACAACGAAATTTGAAGTTCTAATAATTTTTAATAATACTCAATTATTTTTGAAACATGTAAATAATATAATACAGTAATGTTGCATGATTATGTAATGTAATAAAATAAGCAATAATATAAAAAAAAAACAATCAATTTAAAGCATCTAATATTACATATTTACATAATGGGTATAGTAAAGAAATATACATTTATGAATAACGCTTTTTCTATTTTTTACATGAATGACAGTATAGTATGTGACAAAAACAGTACTTGGTATTTATGCCGTTTAAAGGTATGATGTTGTACTCGAATGTGTGCTATATATCTGTATTCTTGACAGCCATACTTCTCTTTCTATTTGTTTACAAGAACTTTCCCTCTAGCACATTTCTCAAATTTGTCCCTCTCAATGTGCTTCCTGTAAGGATGTTAGGAGAAAGGACAGTGCTTCTCTAACAGACAGTCAAATATTCATCTACCCAAGAGTAGCCTAGTAAAGATGAGACGCAAGCCAAAAGAAAACACTATGATCTCTGTTTACTTAGACTCGTTTTTATCATGGTGTCCATTAAGGTACTCAATCTCTGCCTGCTGTTTTGACCTTGAGTGGGGTCTCACGAGCAATCTTTAATTTGCTTCATGCACAGTTTTTTAATAATGACTGTGTCTATTAGTGGGAAAACACTACAAACACAAACATTCAGCTTGTCCCCTCCAAACAGACACGATGGGTTCTGCATCCTTGAGCAGATTAAGAACCACAATGCACTGGCCATACTGTTCCTGCATCTCAGGTTTTGTCGAGACCCTATGAAGATCAAGAGTTTCGATTCCTCTGCAAATTATGTGTTTAGATGTGTTTATTCAGACGCTAATTAGAAGAATCACAGATGTTGAGTGAACTCACTGAAAGGTGTGAAGTATACGGTATTTGCACTCTGCAGACTAAGTAAGTGTTAGCTACAACGACCTCGACATGCATCTTCCAGCACATCAGGTCTGCGATGCAGGAAACACCTAAATCACCTCCTCCAAGAAGGCTGAATAAACAATTGAGACCGCACAATAACAAAGATTTTGTTACAAAGGTCTCGTGCCCATCAGACAGAATAAAAAAAGACAAAGTGTACCAAATCAATTTAGGTTCAGAGGTTAAAGCTGGAGATCAATGTGCATGTTACCCATCATAGCGGCAGAGCTGACGGTCATGCTTACAGTGTTGCATTACGACAGATACAATTGTAGAGATGAGACCGCGAGAGATGAAAACTGAAAACAAAGGATCGGCAGACAGCACTGATCCGTACCCTATGAACAACAACACATAGAGAAATCACAACAGAATGTGTGTGTGTGAGAGAGAGAGAAGGAAAGATAGATATCACATCCTACCTATGATGGGGCTTCTCGCTGGTCTAAGTGCCGTTACAGGCTCACAAACAAAACGCTACAGGCAGCAGAGCTCAGGCAGAGCTGGAACCAGCACACTCAGCAACAGAGACATCCCTCCCATCCTGCATGAATTAATTAAACGTTTTCTCTGTCTCTCTCTCTCTCTTTCTCTCTCTCGGTTATCATTCGGTGAGCTCTCCGCTATGCTCTCACACGGCTGTAACAGTGATGTCCCTGCACTTTCTTTTCTGACAGCCTGTTAACACTGCGCTCTTCTTTGGAGCTCTGTTTCCCTCTTGTTCTCTCAGTGTCTCTCTCTCTCTTGCTCACTCATGCACACACTCTCTCTCATCAACAGCACAATATGAAAGTGCTTCTCATAGAGCCAGCCCTCCCCTAACCATCACAGTTAGCACCTCTTGCCTGTCACGATACGGAACTCTCTCTTTCACAGGATCTTTCTTCTGCTATGTTGTTTTTTGGATTAATAAATAAAAATAAAAAAGGTATAGAATACATAGAAAAATGTACAGCATGAAATTTAGGTACATATTTCAATTTGTATTACAGGCACACATTTAAAATATTTTGAATCATTATTAAGAGTGACATTTTTAGGGAAATAATAAAAATTACAGGAGGCTTTGAACTGAACTACAAAATTGGCCTCATTCACTTTCCATAGTAATTTTTATTCCTACAATGGAAAGTCATTGGGGGCAAATTTTGAAGTGAACTACTCCTTAACACAATTTTGACTAGTCGTCTTACATATTTAGCTTCATGATTGTGTCATTTCTATTTTTAAGATCTCCAGTTGCTTAAATTATATAATGTATTCTAATTTATGGAGGTGCACAAAGATATAGGTCAATATTCGTTATCTGTCAATACAGGCCATAATTTTCCATCGCAGAAACATCTTTAGAATCTTTAGAATGTAAACACAAACGCGTCACGTGTTGCCTTTGTAACACAAGAGACTATTTTATAACATCTCTGTACGCATTCTATTGGAACGGTCCGGGCGCGATAGTGGAAAAGCGCTCTTAGTATCGCTGCACATCTACTAATTTGATTTAAAAGTTCCTACAAAAAGTCTGCTGACTCAAGACCGAACGATTTTGTTCTATTTATAACTAAATCCGTGACATCATCCAAAAACCGTTTCATTTCCTTTATCTATTACTCTCAAAAGCCAGACACAACCACAAGACCTAATTAACTCTTTCCTAAAGTAATTCGAGAAACTCCTGCACAAAACAGCCTTACATAACCCTGTATCATCTAGGAGAGCAGGTGTTGTACAGCAGGACTCACTATACCATTCTAGTAAATTCAAAACTATTGTTTACACTGTCAAACAGAGAGACCTCACAATACAACAGCATTAAACAACACAATGCTCTACATTACTGGAATAAAAGGTTAGGGTTGAGTACATAATACACAGGCTTTCCAAATAGAATTCGACACAAAGGCTTTTATATAAATAAAAAAATGCACTAACAATCAAAAGAGGAGAATTCTGGTTTCATTTAAAAATAAGCAGAAAGAAAATGTGAATGGAATTTAGAAATTTAATATAGTTAAGACTTTTAAGTTAAGTACTTTCAAGTCATGTTAGGATGATTTAATGGTCCCGGTTAGGACAAATGGGATGGTGTCAGAGCTCAACAACCAAATTTCACTCAGCCAGAGAGAATTAAGCCCCAGCAACATTTCTCCATCACTTAATTTGAGGAACATACAAAGGGACAAAAATAGCCTATAAGTGCTCCTCCCCAGCTCAAAAGCTGACTGTTTTAGTCTGGCCTATATTTCACCCAGGTAAGCCATCCCTCTTTTCTAATTTGGGGGGAAAAAACAATCGCAAATTTTCTCGAGAAGACCTTTTTGGGTAAGTGATTTAAATCGGAGAGCAAAAGCTGACCCTTAAGCCTTCAACATGGTTTTAAAGGACACTTACAGAACACACTCTAACCTCCAAAACAAAACAAGACTAAAAACAAAAAATAATACTCTGTGTGATGTTCAGAGGATGCTCAGATACCAAAAAGGGAAGTATTCAAAAGATGTTAGAATGATAAGACTGTCCATACCGTGAATATTTTTGAGTTGGTTGTCTTTTTATATACAGTAGTCAGTATTTAGAAAATGTGTATGAGTTTTGATATGAGAAAGACATAAGTGTTTCCTAGAACATAGAGCTGCTGGTAACAGCGAAGAACCGCATCATCTACTTGCATCATGCAGTTGTGCAATACGCCTAATCATATAAACTTTGTGTTGCAAATTCGCACTACGCACAGTATTACTGCCATCGCGAGAGAAATGCAAAAAGGAAATTGATGTATTTCTACGTAACGTATCTTCACTTTCTCTATGCTGTCTGTTTCTCTTGTGTTTTCTCTCTCTTCCCTGAGGGGACTTTCCCCTTTACTGTTAGAGACGAAGGCGTAGCTTTATGCCAGTAGAGCGAGAGCTTTCACTTCCTGTCTTTTTGTATCTTATTGTCCTTTGTTTGAGCCAACATTGTTATGAACCAACGCGCATGTCATTATGAATGAAAAATCTCATGTGATATAATATCCGAGTGTAAAACCTGTTGAATCTTTTTGTATAACATAGAATCAATCCATCCATTTATGTATTCTACAGCCACTTTATGTAAATTTGCAGAAAATGTAAAAAGAGGATTCTTAATCCAGAAATGGGTTAAAACTGTTTAGGCAAGACAGCTGGTAGAGAGAGAACCTCACACAGACAGACGAGAGAAATCCTGCGGGGTTCATCCATTTTCTATTTTTACCCCTACGGCCGTCCCGACTCCCCAGTGAGCTGAAAACACTGTCCTTCTCGCCTAACCACTGTAAGTCCACTGGGACAGATCACCCCATTCCCATAGTGGGTGAAATTCATCATGGGAAAAATGAACAGCTTTTCACATTTTTCTCAGTTCCTCTACAACAATGCATGAACCAAGCAGTCTGTGATACCCTGCTGTAAAAGTTAATTTCCCTGAATTTTCACCTTCTGTTAAATACTTGAAGCAACATGTGCAGCATGTGTGTGATTGTGTGGGTGGGGTGTGAACTGCAAGGCATTGCATGCAACTCCTCACCACATAAAGACTTGAAGTTTTTATGCACAAGTCCTTTTAGTAACATGTGGTGTACTTATTTTAGCAGAGGCGATCGAAGGGATAGTTCCCCCAAATATTTAAATTCTGTCATCATTTTCTCACCCTCTTATCATTTCAAAGCTGTTTGACTTTCTTTCTTCTGCACAACACAAACGTTTTTTGAGGAATATTAGTAACCCAAACAACGGTGGTACCCATTCATTTTTATATAAAACCAATACAAGTTTTTTTTCTGTGTAACATTTCTGTAAATAAACTCATTACATTGCAGGGGTTTGTAAACAGATGTATATCAGTAACAATATGGTGTATTAATTTCGCCAATTGACTGGAACCGAAACCCTTTAGATGACAGACAAAGAGCATGAGCCTCTGAAAGATCCATCTCTGACTTGAGAAAAGTTTAATGCATGCCATTGTATTAAAAAACAAGTTTATTATGAGAACGTTGGAAGTTGATCGAAACTCCAAGGATACCTTGTTCTTACAGTTCTTAGAGCTTAACTTAAGATTTTTAGGGACACTGAAAGATGGAAGACAGCTAAATATGGTGAAGCAACTTGTGGTTTGTAATTTAGTAAAATACCAAATTTGGCTAAGGATATGTGGTTTGTTTCATAGATTATTTCTGCAACAAAAGGAAGACACAAATGTCAAACTATGAACTGACTGAAATGTAAACAAAACAGTAATTCCACATTTCAGCACTATTAATTATTACACCTAGAGCAAATAAAAATATTAAAACAATGAGGAATGTCCCGAAGGCTAAGTTAAGATGAAACACAGGCCTTGTTCAGTTCTTCTCCCTTTGTCTATGTATTTGTCTGAAATAAGAATAAAATAACCAGGTCATATGGCCAGCAGAGGCTGAAGTGAAAATATAGTTCTGTGTAAAATGCACACTGCTGAATTGTGACAGAGTACCCCTGTGTCTACAATAGATCTCTGCCCTATAATGAGATCCAAAGCCACATCACTAAGCTGGCAGGCACTTCCCCAGAGACCCCAGGACAGGAAGAGGGGGAGGAGATTGAGAAACCATTACGAACAGGGACAACACAAAACAAATAGAACAGAGCTGACTTAAATTTCTTTAAAAGACATCAAACCTATCCAAGGAGATTATAATCAAAACTCCTGGAACAAGATCGCGTAACAGATGGGTGTATTTTTAAAAGAGGTTTAAAGATTGTGTATCACAGGAGGTTTCTGCCAATCTCATATTAATCTTGAGTGCCTATACAGTATTGCATACTTCGTATCTTCGAAGAACATTTAGGTTTATCAAATTTTTAAAAGAGATACAGCTGTACGGTTATTTCCAGAAAAATACGAGCTGCTAGAGGTGGGACTAGTGTGGAGGGTGGGACGGAACTACATCCCGAGCAAGCATCATCACATCATCCCTTTGTGTTTGGTACATTATGCATCTACATGCTGATTGCCAAAAAAACACAGACTTAGTTTGACTTATTGTGTGCAGTTCACGTCTGGCATCTTTTAGCACTGTCAGTAAGAAAAAAATCTTTGTTTTAAGAGCACAATATACAGATCCTTTACTTTATGTTTAGTGCATCTCACTGACATCCACCCTCACATTCACAAAGGTCACACGCATACAACACACTGACTGTGTTTATAACATGCTTCTATTATTTAATTTATTTTCTCACAGGCGAGATGACATTCAAAATTTAAAACCACGGATCTCATGTGGATCAATTATAAAATACATATTTAGATAAAGCAGCATAAATAATTCTCAAGTGCATTCCTAGCTAAGCATTTTATTCAATTCTACAAACATAGAGTGCATCTTTAAAAACTTCAAACAATATCTCTTGTTTTCACACACCACAGACAGAACAGAAACTCCCCTCGCTTGTGACCAAAAATATGTCAAATTATATTTTTTCCAAAGTCATGCACACATCTACATTCTTTTGCAGGGTGCTCCTGCTCTCACTTCAGTACTTTCTTTAATGTAAGCACTAGCGCTCGCTTTACATGAGTAAATACTGTCATGGTTTCACCTCTCCTTGTCGGGTATTTCTTGGTTTAGAGGTGGAATCATACAGAATCCTTTGTTTCATGTGGGAGTTTAATTACCAGTCAAAGAAAGAATAAAAGGGATTCAAAAGATCCAAGCCGTTGTCACTCTCACACTTTTACATGATTTGACATGCAGAAAATACTTAAAGGCTTAAGGGATGAGTTTTCTGTAATAATTACGCTTCCAATCGATCTATTCCGACCAGGTTTTCATATAAACGAAGAGGAAATGAAAGCAGGGGAAAACGAAGCCCATCTTTATCCAAATCAGCAGATTGCTGTCACCATAGCAATGGAAACCTCCCAGGGAATGTTACAAGTGTTGTACAATGTTACATGTTACAAGGTACTTGGAAAGCTGGTTAACATCTTAATGGAGAAAAGTGAAATCACGTCTTGCATGTCGGTTAAGAAATTTTAACATTATTCGTTGCATTGGGTTAAAGGGAGATCACAACTTTATTTGATTGATATATTTTAATTACATTCTAATGACATTTGACAGGGTGGGTGTGTTGTGATATTTATATGTTTAAAACATGGTTAAGGTAATGCTTCTTGTGAATATCAAAATCAAATTTATGATTGCTTTATTAGGGAAGGGTCTGATCCCCTCTTTCTTAAGGAGCCTTGTAATGGAATTGGAGACAAAGCCCCTGCAACCAACTTCCACCTGGAAACTTTCGCTGTCTATCCCCGATTCTTTCAAATGCTTCGTTAATGGCCTCTTCCCAAAGTACAGTCAACTCTAATATGAGGACTGCCCTACTGACACTTTAGAAATGTCTGAATATTAAATGTTAACAAATCAGTATTATTTATATATTATTGCCTACACATATTTAATCTATTTAATATCATTTGAAAAAATTGTTGTGATTGCTTATCATTCAGTTTTCTTTAGGTTTTGCAGTGATTTAGCATAAACAGTGTGTTTATGTGGAAAAATATTAGCAAGCTGGCATGATGCCCTCCGCTTGCATCCTAATGTCTCAGAACTTTTTTCAGTAAGAAAAAAATCTTTGTTTTAAGAGCACAATATACAGATCCTTTACTTTATATTTAGTGCATCTCACTGACATCCACCCTCACATTCACAAAGGTCACACGCATACAACACACTGACTGTGTTTATAACATGCTTCTATTATTTAATTTATTTTCTCACAGGCGAGATGACATTCAAAATTTAAAACCACGGATCTCATGTGGATCAATTATAAAATACATAGTTAGATAAAGCAGCATAAATAATTCTCAAGTGCATTCCTAGCTAAGCATTTTATTCAATTCTACAAACATAGAGTGCATCTTTAAAAACTTCAAACAATATCTCTTGTTTTCACACACCACAGACAGAACAGAAACTCCCCTCGCTTGTGACCAAAAATATGTCAAATTATATTTTTTCCAAAGTCATGCACACATCTACATTCTTTTGCAGGGTGCTCCTGCTCTCACTTCAGTACTTTCTTTAATGTAAGCACTAGCGCTCGCTTTACATGAGTAAATACTGTCATGGTTTCACCTCTCCTTGTCGGGTATTTCTTGGTTTAGAGGTGGAATCATACAGAATCCTTTGTTTCATGTGGGAGAGAGACGATTTCTTCTCTCTCTTGTCTCGTCATAGTTCCTACCCTCCTGTTTCCTAGTTTGTGTTAATTAGCTTTCCTTGAGTGTAATCCCTTGCACCTGTTCCCTCTTGTTATCCCTCCCTATAAAGAGTCCTCATGGTTCATTGTCTTGTGCGCGTTCGTTGTAAGTTGTTCCTATAAGCTGTTCCTGTACCTGTTTTGATGTTGCTATTTTGTATGCTGTTCCTTGTGGAAATCACCAGTTGTCCTTGTTACCTTGTTCCTGTTTCCTGTTACCCTGAGTCCTAGTAAGTGTTAGTTTATTGTTCATATTCAGTCTTTGTTTTCTAGTTTAGTGAGTCAGTGTTCTTGTTTTAGTTATTAGTATCCAGTCTTGTCTTCCCCATTGTGGGTTTTGTTTTGCCTGTTTTGTAGTGTTCTCTGTTCTAATAAATATCCGCGTTAACCCCGTACCATCATCTCGTCCTGCCTGTCTCTGCCTTGCAATTGGGTTTGTCCTTGAGATTCATAACAAAATACACTCTGACTGTCATTCAGTCAGATGATTGTTGGATGAATGTTTTTCAATATATAGTGGAGTTGGCTTTAAAGGGATAGTTCACCCAAAAATTTACATTAATAAACTTTCATGTAATTCTAAACCTGTGACTTTCTTTTTTCTGCAGAACAAAATACATTTTAAAGAACACTGGCAACCAAACATTATTAGACACCATTAACTTCCATTAAATTAAGAGAGAAGTGTTATTTTTGGGAGAAGTATCCAGGGCTGGAGTCGGACCAAAAAGCCAGAGTAAAAAGCTCTGTATTTCCGTTTACCAATCCAGCCTTGGAAGTATCCCTTAAGAACATTGCTATTATACATTTTTTCTCATTTCATGCAATTTTACTTTCCATTTAAAATGACTTTATCAGCTAAACAATGAGTCTAACTTACATTTATTTGAATTCCACTGCCATCCCCCAAGGGACTTATAACATAAGTCCAAACACTGAGAAGGAATCTATCAGTACATATTTGCTCTGACTTGAAAATCAATGTATACAGTGATGAATGGTAAACTGTAGGTCTGCTGTGCACAATATATTAGCAGCCACCTTTATTAGCATGCAAATACACAGAGTATCCTACGAAGCAAAGGAATACCCCTAAACTACATGCATGTTCCTCTAGAAACATGTGTGGTTTCCTTAAACTCAATGACTGACTACTTTCAGTCATATAGATGTTAAGGCACATGTGAATGCTGAACTCATCTGTAAAGTGATGATTAAAAGTTATAAAAGCTAAGAACGAATTCTAAATTCATGAATTTGAAGATGATTCACTTTTGCCGAAGGTGAAAATGTGGAGTGGAAAATGAGCAAAAATGTAATAAAATTCTACATTTAAATTTTAATTTCTGCCATAATTTAACCATAGCTAGCTGCCACAGTTATGTGTCTGTTTTAATAATTCACATGAGGTTTAAATAATTAAATCTGGATTTAAAAAGTAGATATTGCATTTGAAAATTTAAAGACGAGAGAAATTATTGCATCTGGGGCTCTCTATGAATAATGCTGATGTGCATGACACTTCCCCTTTTACAATCTAGCTTTAATAACTTTAAAAAGTGCACTATATATGTGGAACCTCAGATTTCTTCAATAAACTAATAATATTTTAAAAATTGTTATCCTACTCTATGGTTTCTCTATTGAGTCCAGTCTCAATAACTGTTCGCAAACTCTTAATATTTGTATCCTCGAAATCAGATTTGCAACCCATTAAGTTTTCATAAATACATGAATGGAGAATCATGCTTCACTTAAAAGAGCTGTTTACTTTCACAACAGAGCAAACGGTTTGGACACGTTCCCGCACGTTATTACTTTTCCACAGTTGCGTCATTTTTACTGCCGCCCAAGCCACTGTCTCCCTGTTTGCTCACGGGCCCAACAGGTAATTGGTTTCACTTTGAGAGCCATATGTGGACAGATATGAGAAGACTGCAGGAACATGTGTTTATAGAGAAAGATTATAGTGTGGCCTAGGAAAAAATCTGCAGGGTTAAGAGTTGACTTTGAGAATAATCTAAGTAAATGAGCAATAAAGCAATGCGCAAGAATAGAATAAGGCGATGTGGATGAGACGGGGTTTGAGAGACCGCAGCAGGCGTGCACTGACTCAGCCTGTGAGGGTGGGTGTAAACAACATGGTTTTAGCGGGACCTCACGGCGCGAAGGGACAAAAACCACTGACACCTTATCATTACACCCACCCCTGATGGATATGTTATTACTGAGGGTGGAAGTAATTAAGTGGAGCCAGAAAGTCAAGGAATGCAATTTGGGAATAACATTTTCAAAGCGCAGGTTACCTTTTGCCTGTGGTGGGGTGGCAGCAGAGGTGATTCCCCTGCAGTGTGTAGCTGTTATCACCTTCCAAACTTGAGCAGGAAAGGGAAACCTATAATGATAAATACACCGATTTTGGGTCGTCACCCTCCCGTAAAACACAAGCTGTGGGGCACAAGGTTAAACACTGGTGCATATAAGGAGCTGTTGGGGTGTGTGCCTATACTGAGTTTTGTCTAGTTCTTCTTTTCTGTATGTCTCTACTATCCTAAGGTTTAAAAAATAAATGAATAAAAAGCTGTGTTGTTCTTCTATTCATTTCCATGAAATATGATGTATATTTAATGAATGCCCTGATAGTTTATTAATCTCTGACTCAGTGTGTATATATAGCAAATTTTCTTTAAGGTCCTTAAAAGGACATGAATTATTGTGCTAAATCTGCTTTTCATAAATATCTGGCCTTAGAGATCATGGCTGTGTCCAAAACCTAAAAAATTCTGCCTGCAAGAAGGGAATGAGACACGTCTGAAGCCGATGTTTACAATACATCATGACAAAGATGATTTCTATTATTTAAAAGCAACATCTGTCCTCCACTGCCTGCGTGTGTGTTTTTATGGGTGTGTGTTTCATCAGGTGGTTAAAAGAATACAAACAGCATTTATGAATGTCTGTCCAGCCTGATCTCACATGAATTCAAACTATTTTTCGAGGTGGCTTTTTCATATGAATTTGTACGTTGTGAATCGTACAAAAAGGTACGACAAATTGGAAAAAGCAATACTGAAACTCCGCCCCCGAATATGTAACATCACAAGCGCGACTGCAAATCATACAACAATAATATCGTATTAAATTAATACGAATTAGCATGGAACACACTGCAACAAGTAGACAGAGTATATAAAAGTACCTTTATACAAATGATTGTCTGAAGGCCCATCTGTAACCCAACCCTTAAACCTACCATCACTCGTGCTAAAGCAAATTGACCAAAATGTACAAATGAGCTGTAAAAAAAATATTTTGGTTTTCCTTAAAAAATAAGTAAAGGTCTACAATCCGAAATTTACGGATACGTTTTTTCGTATTTATCTCCGGTTTGTACGGTGTCTCTGAGTTGTTAAACATGGCTACTCAAAATGCTTGCTACGGATGCGTAAAACCGCATGCAGAAAATCAAACCCGGTTCAGTGGCTTCAATGTGTTTGACACAATGTTAGGTTGTAAATTTTAACATGCAGAAATTTTGGACCCAGGTTTCGAGCTCTGGCTGGCTGCCTACATTTTTAATTTCTTTCAACTTAAAAATCTTAAAAATCGTATTAAACAAATTAATTTCGTGCAAACTCTTTCTTTTTTGTGCAAGCCAACTTTTCTTTTTAAATAGTTATGTTGGTCTGTCCGTATAAAACTACATTCTAAAAATGTTGGGTTATTTCAACCCAACGTTGGGTCAAAAATGGACAAACCCAACTTTTAAGTTAAATCTACCCAGATCCTACAATGGGTTAAAACCCAGCACCCAAATCTAGCTGTGGCTTCTCAACTACAATCTGGAATACTTGTGCTCAATCCATTATTTCTCCTGAATTATAAAATTACTACGACATTTGGTATAATATGAATCCCAGGCCGTTCTGGAATAGATCAAAGTAATTTGTAATGAGAAATGTGAAAGTTCAAGCAAGTTAATGAGAATGACATACATAAAGTACATCAACAGAACATTTCCTTCAAACATTTCCTGTTCTTTCGCGTCCCTGTTATTGATATATTCCAGCTGTCCCTCTGTAAATACACACCTTGGTGTCCTCTTCTCCCTGTAAATACGCTCCTAATGTGATTAGAATGCCTCTGGGCTCATTATGAAGGACTTAATTACCAGTCGAAGAAAGAATAAAAGGGATTCAAAAGATCCAAGCCGTTGTCACTCTCACACTTTTACATGATTTGACATGCAGAAAATACTTAAAGGCTTAAGGGATGAGTTTTCTGTAATAATTACGCTTCCAATCGATCTATTCCGACCAGGTTTTCATATAAACGAAGAGGAAATGAAAGCAGGGGAAAACGAAGCCCATCTTTATCCAAATCAGCAGATTGCTGTCACCATAGCAATGGAAACCTCCCAGGGAATGTTACAAGTGTTGTACAATGTTACATGTTACAAGGTACTTGGAAAGCTGGTTAACATCTTAATGGAGAAAAGTGAAATCACGTCATGCATGTCGGTTAAGAAATTTTAACATTATTCGTTGCATTGGGTTAAAGGGAGATCACAACTTTATTTGATTGATATATTTTAATTACATTCTAATGACATTTGACAGGGTGGGTGTGTTGTGATATTTATATGTTTAAAACATGGTTAAGGTAATGCTTCTTGTGAATATCAAAATCAAATTTATGATTGCTTTATTAGGGAAGGGTCTGATCCCCTCTTTCTTAAGGAGCCTTGTAATGGAATTGGAGACAAAGCCCCTGCAACCAACTTCCACCTGGAAACTTTCGCTGTCTATCCCCGATTCTTTCAAATGCTTCGTTAATGGCCTCTTCCCAAAGTACAGTCAACTCTAATATGAGGACTGCCCTACTGACACTTTAGAAATGTCTGAATATTAAATGTTAACAAATCAGTATTATTTATATATTATTGCCTACACATATTTAATCTATTTAATATCATTTGAAAAAATTGTTGTGATTGCTTATCATTCAGTTTTCTTTAGGTTTTGCAGTGATTTAGCACAAACAGTGTGTTTATGTGGAAAAATATTAGCAAGCTGGCATGATGCCCTCCGCTTGCATCCTAATGTCTCAGAACTTTTTAACTAAAATGGTTGGATGAGAACTCATTATAAAC
This sequence comes from Triplophysa tibetana, assembly GCA_008369825.1. Lineage (NCBI taxonomy): Eukaryota > Metazoa > Chordata > Actinopteri > Cypriniformes > Nemacheilidae > Triplophysa > Triplophysa tibetana. Next base: position 14,369,309 of record CM017902.1, read on the forward strand.
TGCTGTCCTTAGCCTTAAGCAGCTGTATAAGATCTTTAATTTAACATCTAGGGAGAAAGCAAAGGTGTTAATGTTAAAGCAGAACAAAAACCTTGAAGTGGCACATCAGAATTGACTTTGCAGGTGCAAGAAGTGATGAAAACCTACATAAAGGAAGTTAAAGTATACAGTTTTATCTATTCCTTCAGCTATTACTTTAACTATTGCTCACTTCCCAGAACTTGTGTTCCATGTATACAATAAAATAGTTGCTGCCTGTATTTTAAGTATAATCCAATTTGTAAGTCAAAATATGCTATAAATAATAACGTTGTCATGACTTTTCATGATTTGTCTAGACACAAATCATTTTAGCAGTGTTATGTATTTACAAATACACAGATTTGACATTTTGGCTCATCTATATAAAACAAACAAAAAAATGTTATGTCAGTTTTTCATTTTTGTGTATTAAAGCTTATTGGAAACCCCACCATCCCTGGATGGACATTCAAATCAGGGAATCTATGATTTGAATCATAGATTCGCTAAAGATTTGCTAAACTGTTATGTCACTTGAATGCTGCAATACGTACTATATGTAAATGTTAAGATATAGAATCGGAATAAGCTTTTATTATCAATCATGCTCACACGCATGCACAAGGGATTTGACCTGTTGAAAGAGTTTCTAATACTGTATATGATTTTCCATATTTAGGTTAAGATCACTGCCATCAGACTTTCCTCAACTATAGTCCTGCATGCAAGATAACCTTCAGCTAAGAGAAAGGTTTTGTCTATTGTGATGAAAAATATCTGATGGATTGCATATGGGATGGAAACTTTAAAGACATAGGACAAACTTAAGGTCAGGCTTATGCTGTTAGATACCAATCTAACTCAAGCTGTTATGACAACCTTGAAAGAAACATTATGAAATGATCTGTGCCTGTATATATTGTGTTTAGTATCAAGAGACATCCCTCTGTCAAACATTAATGCCCGAGATTGTCTGCACGTGTGTGGAATACAAAAGTCCCCTAAAATATGCAAAATATAAAGCAGATGTAAAAGGGGCCATGACCTTACATGCTTATGTCCTCTTTGATTGTATTTTTGATTTTATATCTGAGGATGTATTAAAGAAAATGGATCCTTGACGTTGCAGCATGATGCTCTACTTCTAAATCATTGTAATGCAGCAGGCAGCTTACAGCTCTGCGCAGAGCAATGATGAAATAAGAGCTAAAAATAGAAACCTCCCAGGATCCCCCTTTGCCCAGCACTGTAAACACCTCATTCCTGAGTCAATCTTAAAGTCCCGCATCTGCAGCCTTTAAAACACAAGTGTGGTTTGTTTTCGAAGTGTGCGCTTAATGCACATTTCTAAAAACGAAAAAAGATAACCTGCGACAAAATCGAATAATAAACCATTTAAAAAAAAGGGTAACACATCTGCCACAATGAAGGGAGCAATGCAGGTTGTGATATCCATATGAGAAAGCGCATATCAAATAAAAATTCTCATGCTTAATATTAGAAATGTATGCCAAAAACGGAGAGAAACCCCTGCAAAACAGGCTACTATTATCTTTACATATAATTCATATCAAGGCCTTTTACTAAAACCTGGTAGGACTGCTAAAAAAAGCAATAATTTAAAACACAACATCATAACATATATTAAATAGTGAGGCAATGTTAACAGTTATCAGAGTTCAGTTTCGAAAATTAAATCAATATTGCACGCATGTTTTTTTTATCTTGCTTTTTAGTGATAATCACGTGTAAATATCAAAATTGACTGTTAACCTATACCCACAGATAAATGCACGGTCTTTTCGACTGGACTCACTGGAGTCGTGACTCGTCACTCAAAACCTCGTGACCTGCCTATCTATAGAAAACTTCGTTTTCGAGGCAGATACATTTGTATCAGTTCTGAGATAATTGAAAATAGATTGTTTTATAACAATTCACGATCCATATCCATATCCATTTTTTTGAATTGAAAAATAAACATATCTACACAGGCTATAAGACAGCGTGCGAAGCCTGCAAGTAAAAATCTATTTTAGGAACAACTTTTCATTAGCATTTCTTCTTCTTCTGAATGGCAACTAGCTACATTATTTTGATTATATAATCAATATGACATACCACATCGGTCAGAGCCTACAATTTAAAATCGTATTTGTCATAATATTCTCTGTGGAAATTGTAAATTGTCATTCAAGCAAAACAATGAAAAGGCCATTCGTTTTCAAGTGGATATGTGATCGTGTGCTTTTAGGTAAGATCTCGTGACAAACATGTTGCTGGGGTGGAGAAAACTAGAATATTGGTTACCATGGTAATATTTTCTCATCCCTACGTCATCACGCAGGCACTCTAACAAATCCTTTGCTCCACGGTTATTGGTTGTAAAACTAACACTGGCCAAGTTTACAAATGTAAGTTTGCTTAAAATAGATCTGTAGTGACCTGTTTCATATCACACACACTCCGTGCGCTTCCTAAGCGTTGCAGTATACTGTCATACAGGATACTGCAATACATTGTGTGTAGCTACTGTAAATCTGAACAAAATAAATATGACTATTCCTTAATAATAATAGTAATAATAATAATGAGCATGATACCACCGTGAAAGTAATCGTGTAACACAACGAAGCACACGATTTACTAGTAGCTATACACTATTTAAATACAATGCTGCCCTCCTATGGAGAAAATACCACATAGGTTAAAAAAAACCACAACGTCAAAATAGGTTATTTCAAGTTCTCATGTTAATACCGATTTCTCATCATTTAAATTAACATGTTTCATGTCTTAAAATGTTCTTAAGCCTAATGGTAAAGCAAGAGATTGTGATAAAAGGGTGTGATAGTAGGGTTGTTGTTATTTAGGGAGTTAAAGGCTGGCTGGCTGTATTAATAACAGAATTATGAAACCACTGGGTCACCTGTCTCAGACCGAGACCCTTAATTAAGTTCCCAGCATGCCATTCTGTGCCAGGTTTAGCCTACCATCATTCTGTTCGTCATCACCACCAGAAAGAAGGTATATTATTATTTTATTACAAATCCTCTTTCTTTCCTATCATAATAAACCTGATTATGTATAGTATTATTTAATTCATATATACATTGTTATATATGCACACAACAAAATCAATTGCCTTAAAGCAATTTAAAGGTTTAGTTTAATAATGAATCAACAATTCCTTCAAGAGAAGTTCAGAAAACAGCAGTTTAATGAAGCTGTTTATATCTTTGGAGCATTTATAAAGGGTTGAACAACATTATTCTTTAGGACTTTATAAAGCCCCTTAGCTTCATCTCATGTCTAATTCAAAACATATTTGTGTATACAATGCATACGATCTTTTAAGATTACGTGTTCAAGTCTTTCCCATGGGGCTCAGATGTGATTTTTAAATAGATGAATACTGAAGTGTGGTGGTTTTTACCCCTGCTCTCTCTATGCCATCTAGCTTTGATGCCATTGCCTTACAAGGCAATTGTAATGTCTGGAAAGTTTATTTTTACATTCTTTTCATAGGATTAAAGTAATTCCTTTCAGCTGTGGACCTGTATCAGTGACTCAGAGGTTTAAAAATAGCGCTGTAGTGTGGGACGGAAGAAAGTAATTCTGAATGCCATAGGCAAAAAGCTTTTTATAGCTAAAAAAGTAAATGCAAGACAAATGCCAGGAAAATTAAACAGCGAAAATAATCCATTATTTTAGGGCAAAACCACAGCAAGGAATTATCTTTTACCAAACAAATTGGCAAGACAATATAAATACATATAATTTAATTGTTTAATAATAATTTAATAAATATAAGTAATGGTTTTAAATGATATTGATAATTGATTTAAAAATGATGTGTTGATTGTTATCTAGAAGCCTGTTTTATTTAATTCCTGTCACATTAAACATCTTTTAACAGTGTTATTACATTTCAGCAGGTGTTCCTCACAATGACCTTGCAGCTCCCAATCATTGCCAGGTAATTAACACCTGCACATCTTTTTCTAACTTGTTAATTTAAAGCTGTGCCATATAATTGCATAAATCAAAGACGTGACATCATCATTGGAAATCTCATTTAAATTACTGTATAGTTTTTTTATGTATTTATAATGTTTATTTAAATTATTGACGCACAGATTTACCCTGTCCAGATTGTTATATATTAATTTCTTTATTCCTAACGCATTTCTAAATATCTTAATACCAATGAGATCTAAATATATGTAAATTGAGATTTATGCATAAATCTCATCCTTGCCAGATTTTTTTACCTCGCATGTGTCTTACAAACCCACTAAGGTTTATGGCTTTCTATTTATATTGTTTAATAACAGTACTTTGAGGGCAAAGCAATCATCTGTCAATAAACATTTCCTCTGCATGGGTTAACATTTCCTATTCATCCAGATAGTGACACTTCCTTGAAATGCAAAGATGATTAGTGAACATTTTTTATTTTAAATTATTATTTTATATTAAATATTTTTTACATCTGCAGTGGATATTCTTAACATCCCTGCTGAAAAATATATAAAAACATCAGAGGAAGTCAAATGTAGTCAGACGTTATATTGAGCATTGTATTAGTTTTAACAACAGTATCTATTATGGTCTCTGTGGGCTTCTACTGGTGATTAGTTGGGTTCTATTGGTGGGATGTCATATGTTGGATGGGAACCAACAGAAGTTTGCATTGTTTAATTAATCACATGGTACATACATAGTATTTGTAATGGTATACAATATGGTTGTTAAATTTAGCTGAGGCATTAGCTAACATGAACTTTGACATTTAACAATACTTCCACATCATTTATTAAACTAAGTTCATTTTCATTGACGTGTTTACTAATACTGTGCAATTTTCACATTAGTTTATGCACCATGAACTAACATGAACAGTTGTATTTGTACTAACTTACATTAACAAAAATGTATAAATGCTCAAAAAGAATAATTTTCATATTAACAGACACAACCTTGTTGTTATCAATGTTTTTTTTCCCAGCAGGGGGGACAAACGTCCATAGAATGAGAGCTAGACACACACGCGCTGACACATGCTTGCCGGTAGATGGCGGTGTCGGGCTTAGAGAAAAACTACGCTCAACTACCTGTGAACTTTCTGACCTATCCTTCTATTCAGTGATGGATGCCTGTAGAGGAATTTGTATCAAGAGAGACCCGCTCTAGGCCCACGGGTAAAAACTGCTTGCTTGTGGCCTTTGTGTAGATGAAAAAACAATGTTTTTTCGGCATATGCTTGACTCTCTCTGGCATTCATCAGCAATGTGGACATTCTAGACTCTCACTGGCAAAGCTCCTGACTCATCAACATGGATTTATCTATTGTATGGGGAGATTTACCAGTCTATTAACTAGAAACAGCCACACAACTTGTACCATACCTATACAAATACAAGCACTCATTCATTTTCATGTACACATTGTTGAACACATAAACGTGTGGTATTTCTGTTGAGGTGGATAGGATGTACACTGTTTAGAAAAACAAAATTCCACAGCCCTATCCAATACTGAAGGCAGTTTATTTAAGACAATTATTTGTTTATTTAAGTTAGCAATTATACATTTGATATGTGACGATATACTTAAATTGAGTAAACAAATAATGTATGATTAGTCAATTGTTTTGTCAATAATAGAGGAATGAAACACAAATTATAAATTTTACAAAATGTTTATTTTATAAATAACGTATTATTTATTTATTAGTAACATGATAAACAAATAGAGGACTGAGTGATATAACTTCAGATGATAATGACTTCACTAAAAGGTGATACATGAACACATGATACACAAATGATATATATGCTGTATGTGGTGTGATACATAAATATTTTGAACTGCCAGATCTTATCTTACCTGACCTGACCCGATCTAACCTGATCAATTTTTTAGAGATTACTATTATTGAGCTACTAGTGAAACATAACAGAACAGGAGGCAGAATTAGATGTGAGCTTAGTGTTATTTTTAAAAAACAGTTAAGCATTAATGAACTACACATTGAACGACCTAAAACTCCTGAACACGACGGATAGCCGACAGTGGGATGCATGTCTTTCCAGTCAGTGTAGCAAAGGTACTCGCCTCTCTCCAACAAATACTGTTGTCCCCTATAGTTTGGCTGCTCGAAGAAGACCAAGGCTCCATCCAGAACATTGCAGGAATGTATCTCACGGTGACGGAAGCGATCATAGACTGAGGGCCAGTCCTCAGTGCACTCAGTAACCTGACCCTGAAATTTAGAAAGCCTGTATAGACAAATACGGTGAATGCCAGTATTCAAGAAAGAAGAGATGTGATGAAATTCAACTAAATGTTCACAACACGTTATGGTTAGTGACCATGTAAAATATATTTATATTATGCAGGCTTTACAAAAGTAAGAATCAGGCTGTGGGAAAATGAGATTGTCCAAGACAGTACCTTTTTGTAGGATCTTGTATGTTTTCTATGCTGTACTTGTTTAAAAAACAACAAAACGTTTCTATTGTACAACTGAAGATCATTTGTCTTGTAATGTGTGCAATGGAGCAAACTGGACAGAGGTTTCCTTTCAGTGAAATGTAGTCATTCCGATTTTGCGTACTGTTTCATGTTCTGCACACAATATACCTGATGTGCAGTTTTCTGCAGGGAACCGGAGAGCTCACCTGCAGCACGAGTACGAGGAATGACTTACATTTCGGACCATTCGGCAAGACCTGATGGAGTCATTGTAGCCAAGCCAGCGCTGGTAATCAGGATACTCTCCTCTGGTTAGGATGTAGTGGTAGCCCATGAAGTTTGGACGCTCATACAATACCCCGGACCCACTCTCAACTCGGATGGAGTTACAGTGGCTAAGATGGGACGACAGCTCCAGGCAGTCCATGCTGCATTCGAAGGAACGTCCCTGGAAATTTCTGTCCTCATAGAACACAACCTGCAAGAGAGTGGAGATATATATCTTAACCTGAGGAGAAGACTGAAATTTTTTGAAAACAAAGTGTTTCTTACTTTTCCCATCCTGTCCATGTTCGGGGCTAAATTCATTCCTCTTGATGCATGCTGTGAAAATGCATTGAGCAAGATTTATATGTTTCACATTGTATTGCTTTGCCAGGCAAAACATTGTTATATGAACAGCCGCAGCATTTGCATCAGGAACAGCTGATACAGCGATTGTTTCTAAATTGTTCCTAGAGATTTATTCCTTGGCCACTGAACAGGACCGTGACCTTTAGATCCAGCAATGGCTGATTCCAGAAAATATTTATTGGGCCAATTATATGGTTTCCAGCTGCTGATACGAGCAAAGTCAGAGCAGCACTGGCTTCTAGCCCAAGCACATGCAAAGAGGGTTACATTTACCTTTGCATTTATGCATTTGGCAGACGCTTTTATCCAAAGCGACTTACATTGCATTATCCTATACATTTACACTTAGGTATGTGCAATCCCCTGGGATCGAACCCAAAACTGCTCGTACCACTGAGCTACAGGAAAGTTAGCATCTGCTTTAGAATAGACCGATGGGTTTGTGTTTGTGCACACCACCAAACAATACTACAACCTTACAAAGTGACAAAATATGACAAGCAACCGCAGGCAACAGACAGGGACAGAAAGGCACTTACACTCTCAGTTGCCATTGTTGAATGTGAAATGTTGGAAAGCTAACTGTGCTGTAGTCTCTTTATACATGTCCCGTACAAAAGCACATCTTGGAAAATGAATCAAATATTTTAATCAGCAATTCAAATAAATTACCCGAGCTTAACGTATTGTTCTAAAGCAATGAATCATAGATTCTTTAAACAATCAAATTCCAGCCTCGGCCAATGAATGATACAGGCTTGTGTGGAACATTGACCAGACACTACACATCGCTTTAAGTTTAAACAGGCTTTTTATTTATTTACTACATGAATATCTGCATTTGTATGACATTAGGCTATTTTCGGCAGAATTCATGCACTTTCAAGACAAAAATAGTTATTTTACTTTAAAAGAATTGTGTCCAGCATGCAAATGACAATAGTCAAAAAGGCCCTAGAACTGTTTGCTTTCCCACATTCTTCAAAATGTCATCTTTCGTGTTCAACAGAACATAGGACTTGTAATGCAATTTGCCTGTCGAGCAGTTGTACTCGACAGTGAAGACTTATGAATTGGAAACCAGATGTCCTTGTACACTGAAATTTTGCACGGAATTGCGTTTCCTGATATTGTAAGCAGCCATTTTGCTTTGTAAGCAGTGTTTTGCCACTCAAGGGGGTGTGTTCCGGCATGTTCACGTGGGAGAGGACATCACGTGCAAATCCTCGAGTGTCAGTTGCTAGCATTCTTTTAAATATCTTTCTTTGTGTTTAATCGAATACAGAAAATTTGTACAGGTTTAGAACATCTATAGCAGTGGTGTCAAACTCTATTCTCAAGAGGGCCGCAGCTCTGCACAGTTTAGCTTCAACCAATTCCATATATAATACGTAATAGAGGTTTTAGAATTTCTAGGTATCCTAAAGACTGTGGCGAACCACAAGTATTACACTTATTAAGAGACATTCACCGAGGTACTTTACCTCTAGGGAGGGAGGAGTTAGTTGTGTTGTGTTCCGGTTGTAGATGCGTGTGGTTGTTTTTGACCTCACTCGCTGTTCAAAGTGAGAGATATTAAAGTGGATACTAAGCTGACTCGACGTGTCTTCATCTCTTTTCTCCTCATTTATTATGACTGACTTATGTCACACCACGACTGTAGTGAAAATGCTGCTGCTAGCGGCGCAGCCAACGTCGGTGCTACCTGCGCCGCCACCGCCAAATAACCGGACATTTGGCAGCACAACCCACGGCCGTGGTTTCAACATATCGAGGCCCAGTTTCAGCTGAGAGGAATAATGCAGGACGTTACAAAATATTTCCACGTGGTAGCATTATTGGATGCCTCCACGACAGCCAGGGCTATGGCACCGTTAGAGGCTCCTCCGGTTGACCGCAAATACGACCAACTCAAAACATTCCCGTTGAAACTTTTTGAACTATCGGAGCTGGAGAAAGCAGACCGCCTGCTGTCTCTGATCGGCCTTGGTGACAGCAAGCCGTCCGATTAAACGGAGAGGATGTTAGCTGTGCTGGGCGCTGCGGATCCTTCATTCCTTTTTCGCTCACATTTTTCTTCGGCAGGTTCCAGTACCTGTACGCACCGCGCTGGCCAGTTCCCCTGTCCCTCCCTTGAGAGACTACCGGGCGCTGGCTGTGGAGGCAGACAGGATTTTCCTCGCCAACCGGCAGCAGTTTGTCCATGCACTGTTGCCTCCCCAGCACACCGCTGCCCCGTTTGGCACCACGGAGGACGACCTGGACATTGCAGCTGCCGCGGCGGCCCGCCAACAGCATGAGGACGAGTGGTGTTATTACCATTCCAGGTTTGGGGACAAGGCCAAGCAGTGTCGCAAGCTTTGCTGTTTTAGAGCCCAGGGAAAACCCATGGCTGGCGTTCATTAACAGCTATGGGTGCTGGCCGTGACTGCAAGCTGTTATTCATCACTGACACCTTTTATTGGCGGCTGCAGGTCTATTCTGGGGCTCAACGCAGCATGGGGCGAAGCCTGTGGAGACTATGGCTGGCGGGCATGGCCCCCCGATGGAAGCCGCCAACGGAACACCCATTTGTACCTATAGCTCAAGGTATGTGGAAGTGTGTTTCGGCGGTTGGCGTTTCGGCTAGGATTTCGTAATGGCCGCCGTGTCTACGTCGCTCCTAGGGGCGGATTGATTTCCTCTGCGCTTACAGACTGTTGTTGGATGTTACAAACTGCCGCCTAATCGCTGCCTTGTCTTTTGCTTCAGGGGTGGGGGCGCTTTGTCTGTTGAACATGCTTGCTGACATCACCATGCCCACGTTTTCATCGGCGGTGGCCAAGCATGGCGTGGAGCACTACATCACCACGGTTGGCCCCCAAGTCTATGCACGAGCCCGGCGCCTCGACTCTACCAAGCTCGCGATCGCCAGGAAGGAATTTGCTTCCATGGACCAACTCGGCATCGTGCGCTACTCTAACAGCCCTTGGGCCTCCCCCAATACACATGGTGACCACAGCTGATGGCAGGTGTCGTCCCTGTGGTGATTTCCGTCACCTGAACAACGACACCACCCCCGAACGGTACCCAGTGCCGCACAAACAGGATTTCTCTGCTCACCTAGTCGGTGCCACCATCTTTTCAAAGGTGGACCTGGTGCGCGGTTACCACCAGGTGCATGTCCACACGCAGGATTTATTAATTTTTTTGGCAGACGCTTTTACCCAAAGCGACTTACAAGTAGGGTGCAGTGTGCAGCTATCACTGCAGAGCAAACAGGGGTAAGGTGCCTTGCTCAAGGGCACTTCAGTCATTTCCTGGTGGCACTGAGAATTGAACCAGCGACCTTCTGGCTACGAGTCCAACTCTCTAACCACTAGACCACAACTGACCCCAAGACAGAAGTTTTGGGGATGTCCCCAAGACAGCAGTCGTCACATCCTCTGGTCTTTTCGAATTGCTACGGTTGCCTTTCAGCCTCAAAGGTGCAGCGCAGATGATTCAGCATCTACCGGACTCTGTGCTGAGGGACATGCCATTGCTATTTGTTTACTTGGATGACATTCACGTGGCAAGCGCCTCCGAAGATGACAACCTGACACATCTCAGGCAGCTATTCGGCCGAGCATGGTCTCATCCGCAACCTGGCTGAGTGTGAGTTTGGCCAATCAGTCAGTCACTTTCCTCGGCCACCACGTCACCCTGCAGGGGGCTGCACCTCTCCCTGCCAAGGTGGACACCGTTGCCAGTTTCCCACGCACTGTGAAGTCCCTGCAGGAGTTCATGGGTATGGTGAACTTCTACAACCGTTTCCTCCCCCATGCGGCCCAGCACATGTGACCCTTATACGATGCCTTGGGAGGCCGGCGGAGATGTTGGATTGGTCCCCAGAGATGACTGATGCCTTTGAGGCTGCCAAAACCGCAGTGCCCAACGCTGCTCTGCTGGCGCACCCGTCTCCGACCGCCCCTGTTGCTCTTACTTCGGCCGCTTTTGATTACACCGTGGGGGCAGTGTGTGAACAGTGGGAGGGTGGAACCTGTCACCTGCTTGCCTTTTTCAGCAGGAAGAGGAGAGAAAATACAGTGCCTTCGACAGGGAGCTCCCCCAGTCATTTCCTCGCCACCCGTCATTTCCGGTTCCTGTTAGAGGGCCGGCGTTTTACGGCTTTCGTTGACCACAAACCGCTGACGTTTGCTTTGGCCAAGTCTTCAGAACCATGGTCTGGTCGACAGAAGCGTCAGCTCTCTGCCATCTCCGAGTTAACAACTGACATTCAGCATGTGGCCGTTAAAGACAATTTCCTTGCCGACTCCCGGGCTGTAGCTTGCTACTATGGCTGTGGACCAGACCGCGGACACTGAGGTGCAAGCCTACAGGACGGCCCCCACGGGGCTGCTCATGGAGGATGTGTTTTTTCACATGGCCAACGGTACACTCCTCTGTGATGTCTACCCTATGGTACCTGCTGGCTGGGGGCGTAGGGTTTTTGACGCCATCCACGCCCTGTCCTACCCAGGGGTGAAGGCCTTTTCCAAGCTGGTGGGGGCCAAGTTCGTCTGGCCTGGCCTGTGGAGTGACATCTGGCCCTGGGCTGCTGCCTGTGTGGCGTGCCAGCAAGCAAAGGTGACCTGTCATTCCAAGGCCCCTTTGGCACCCTTCAAAGTGCAAGAGAGACGTATTGATCATGTGAATGTGGACCTGTTGGGCCCACTTCCCTCCTCCCGTGGTTACACTTACCTCCTCATCATGGTGGACTGGACCACCAGGTGGCCTGAAGTGGTTCACCTGTCCTCCACTACATCATCTGAAGTGGGCCAGGCATTTTTTAGGCTTGGGTGACCCTTTTCGGCAAACAGTCTGACCCCTCCTCGGACCGAGGTCCGCAGTTCACATCGGAGCTTTGGACTGCCGTCGCCGAGGTTCTGGGGGTGAAGGTCCAACGTACCACAACCTATAACCCACAGAGCAAAGGACTTTGTGGGTTTCATCGTGACATGAAGGCCGCGCTAAGGGCCAGCCTTACGAGCTGCGACTGGGCTGTCCGCCTCCCATGGGTCATGCTTGGCTTTCGCTCCGAAAGAAATAAACACAAAGAAATATATTTGGAAGAAAGTTAACAACTGACATTTCTGTGACATCATTGATACATTTAATAGGAAATTAAGTTGATCTTTTTTGTTCTGTTGAACACAAAATTAGATAATTTATTATTTCCTACTATGATAGTCTGTGATATCATAGAAATCACAGTATCCCTTTAAGTTATCTTGACTGTGCTGTGATTAGGACTTTACAAAGGGGAACTATAAGCACAGCAGAAGTTCATTTTAAAGGATCATTCTTTGTTTTAAGTTAACATGTTTATTTTTTATAGTGTACAGTACTTGAATGATGTCTAGTCTATATGTTTGTCTTATTACTGTACACGGTTCCCCACAAATTACACAGTAATCAATCCTGATATTATTTACAGCACATATGCACACATATGCAGAATGGTTATGGACAGTACTAACCCTTTTTAGAGCACAGTGCATCAAAAAGCAGAAATATAAAATACTTCATATAATATAAATTGAGCCCTTGAAGATGATTATTGTAAACTAAATATTTTGGGTTTATCATCCTTTTTTCTCCTATACTCCCTGCCATTTCACTTTTTTTGTGAAAAAGTGCTTTTTCTCTAAAAGTTCCTCCATGAACAATGCACTGTTTTAAAGGACCGTAAAAGTAGTCACGATTGCCAGTTGTTATTCATGTGTTTTCTATGGCAGTCATTAGGTGTACTTGGAACAATTAATTTTTTAAAGGTGATACTTGATATGAAAAGTTTGAGAAACAATACACTAGAGGGGACTTTTCCTTATCACTTTCCTGATCATCATGTAATAAACACTAGATTCTGTTAAAACAACAAGTCTTTATAAAATGGATGAAATTAAAAATCTTGTGTCAAGCGTTTCTTCCCCATAGAAGTCCATTAAAAGGAAACATTGTAACGTACCGAAACAACGATTACAGACTACCAAGTTAAATACATTTACTCATCTCTGATATCAAACATAAACATGATAAGTGAAAAGTTTTATGTTCTCAGTTTGTCGGTGCCTTGAGCTAAGTTACACTCAAAATGTTCTTGGATGCCAAAGAAGAATCTTTGGGTTCCATACAGAACCTTTAACATCTGAAGAAATTTCGTTTCACAAAAGATTCTTTGGGGCAAAAGAAGGTACTTCCAATTCTAAAAAGTAAGAGATGGTTCTTTAAAGAACCTTTTACTGAATGGTTCTTTGTGGAACCAAACATACCATTAACCTGAAATTTGTGTTGTTAACTTACAGCAAACACCAGGAAGAGATTCATTAAGATACAGTTGCTAAACCTTAACTCTAAATTAATAGAAATCTGTGCATAATTTCCACATGTAAGTTAATTTTTAAATAAATATTTAGATTAACAATGTCATAAACAAATAACAAAGCTCAAAAATATATTTCAATTTGTCATTAGTTTTCCTAACTTCGAAAGGATTTGTTGTGAAACAATCACACTTGGTAACTTGTACCCAACCAGATCTCCCTTGCCTCTCCCCCTCTCTCTTTCTCTCTCTCTATCTCTCTCTCTCTCCCTCTCTCTTCTGGCTCTCTCTCTCTCTTTTTCTCTCTCTGAGTTTCTCTTTCATTGTGGTCTGTGATTGCACAATTTAATTGAACAGAAATCACAGACCTGCTTGTTCATCAGGTTCCAGGCTATTTGAATGACAAAAACCATTATCAGCCAATAAAGTATAAAAGCCGGTGGTCAGACAGATAGTTGCTGGACAGAATCCCACAAAGACTAGAAACATGGGCAAGGTATGTATCGGGTGGGGTTAATCCAACAGAGAGTAGCTGCCAGAACATACACATCTACATTAAATGCTATTCAATTATCAATAGTGTAATTCCTATACATATTAACATGCTGTACATTGGCACATTTCACATTTGCGGCATGCAAACGTTCAAATAAAAAACCTAATGTTATCAAAATTTTTATTTTGTGTATTTTTTGGTAGATCATCTTCTACGAGGACAGAAACTTTCAGGGTCGCTCTTATGAGTGCAACAGCGACTGCTCTGACATGTCTACCTACCTCAGCCGCTGCAACTCCTGCAAGGTGGAGAGCGGCTGCTTTGTGGTCTACGACCGTTCCAAATACATGGGGAACCAGTTCTTCATGAGGAGAGGCGAGTATGCTGATTACATGCGAATGGGAATGAGCGACGGCATCAGGTCCTGCCGCATGGTTCCTCAGGTACATAAACAATATTATTAGTTAAATAATAAAAGATGCTTTCAAACAGTCAAAATGTCTAGAGGAAAGTATTGAATGGTTGCTTGGGTTTGATCTTACAGTATAGAGGACCCTACAGAATGAAGATCTATGAGAGGGAGAACTTTGGAGGTCAGATGCACGAGCTCACCGATGACTGCGACTCTGTCACGGAGCGCTACCGCATGTCCGACTGCCAATCCAGTCACGTGATGGAGGGTCACTGGCTTATGTATGAGCAGCCCCACTACAGAGGCAGAATGATTTACTTCCAGCCTGGAGAGTACAGGAGCTTTAGGGATATGGGATACAGCAACGTAAGATTCAGCTCTTTTAGAAGAATCATGGACTTGTGTTAAAGTCACAGTCTGTCAACATAAATAATAATTAATAAAAGCATTACAAATAAACGATCACCAGTATTCATTTGGCTTCATTTCAAACACCATCATTATTTACATTACAACGGTCAAATATATAATATCAGTATTTTAAAGAGGTATATCATCAGTATCATACAGAGCCTAGATGTTTCCAAATGTATTTTAAATTAATAATTATTTTTTATGAAATAATTATTTATTTGTATTGACTAGATGCAATATTTACAAATTAATTATAATTAACATACTTAAAAAAAACTTTTTGGAGTCATACTGAGAGCTATTCATGGACAATACCTTACACTATGCTCATACAGTATTACAGGCAGTCACACAACAGAGAAGTCACAAACTGTACTCAACATAAACAATTTATAACATATATGTATCACAATATTCAGTGACTCAGCTGATCAACCTTTCATTCCAGAACAGCATAAAACAAATAACACAAAAGAAACTTGTCTAGAATCCTGAATCCATTCAAGTGGCAACTTTAATCAACCTTTTGTGAAATGATTCTCTACTCGGATATATTAATATATTTAAATATATTTTACAGATGCCAGTTATCTTACATATATATTTTTTGTCAGTATTTTATTTACAATATAAATCGGCTTGTTACAGTGTAATGTAACACAAATTTGAAGACCATCTGGCATTTTCTCCATGACAGTTCTAATGTCCTGTCCTGAAAGAGTTTGACCATGATAAACCCTCAACATTAACTCATAGAATCAGAAACATCCTTTGTTGACCTTACTCGTTGTTCTGAAAATCAGCATGTCTCTATGGTTTACATTTATATAGTGATGAACAATTTACTCAAGTTGGCGATGGAGCTGTCCACATGATGACCTACGACCCAGAAAAGACACATCTGGCAGAGATCCAGGTGCAAACTGTTCTGGTAATCACCTGTGAACTGGTTCAGAAAAAACAGGATCGCTGAGTAAGAGCTTCAAACAATGGCCCATGGATTTTTTTAGGAATCAAGTGCAGTATAAAAGCAACACATGCTGATGTTGTATGCTTGTTAAACACTGGCACCATAGATAAAGGCTAAATCATGGGAAAGGTAAGAGATATCCACTGCACGTTCAAGAACATAGATGCTAGTCCTAAATGGATAAGTGAAAACACATTTGTATTTTGAACCAACCAACAGATGTTACTTTGACTAGATCTCAAAGCAAATATAAACAATTGAAACGTGTTCTATATTGAACACAACTTTTAATTATTTGCTGCTTTTCAGATAATATTCTATGAGGAAAGAAACTTCCAGGGTCGTAGCCATGAGATCAGTGGTGACTGCCCTGAGGTGACCTCATATCTGAGCCGCTGTTGCTCCTGTATGGTGGAAAGCGGCTGTTTTATGGTTTATGAGCACTCAAACTTCATGGGTCAACAAATGCTGGTAAGAAGAGGACAGTATCCCGATAACAAGCAGATCATGAGTGCTGACATAAGTGACTGCATCTGTTCCTGCAAAATGATTACAATGGTAATTCCAGACGATGACATTTTTCATTCTGTTGAAAATGATGGTGAAATAAGAAGCATGCTAATATGACTTTTAATTTGCCTTACAGCATAAAGGAACATTCCGACTGAGAATATTTGAAAAGGAGAATTTTGTCGGACAGAAGTACGAGCTGATGGATGACTGTGAATCCATCCAGGAACGCTTCAGCATGTCCGGCTGCCAGTCCTGCAATGTCACACACGGGCACTGGCTTATGTATGAACTGCCTCATTTTGAAGGCAGAATGATATACCTCAGGCCAGGGGAGTACAACAGCTTTGGGGATACGGGTGTAGGGCCACTGGAAATTACTTCAATACGACGAATTATGGAGTCGTGTTAAAAGTAATACACTTCATTTTTTGAAAGAAATCATTAACATCTGTGCATGTGTTCATTTAGGTAACAAGGGATGCTTTGAGATATGAAATATTCATAATATCAGTACATCTGTCAGTATTCATTTACCTCTAGTCCATGATTCTGTTTTATTGGATAAAAAAATATGCAGCAACAGGTCCATTATTTTTATGTTGAATGTAACTGGTGTTGAACTTCAAATTAAAGTTTACGACTTTCCAGCCTCATACATGAGAACTCTAAAATGTTTGTAAGAAAATAAATAGTTCAAAAGCAATTTAGTGTATACAGTCCTTGAAATCTCTTATTCAAAAATTAACTCTTTATTCACTCTTATTTCACGTCAATAACAAAGACAATACATTTCTGCACATGACACATTTCTTTCTTTCACTTGTTCATCACTTTACAACATTTTGTTATTTACTCATTTTTAAATCATCATTTACTTTTATACAGTCTTTTATGCTTTCACACATTATAAAATGGAAACCTTCTTGGATTCCATTCCAGGGAAATTGTTGTAATTTCTTGCTAGTGATAACAGGCTGAACTCAGGTCAAACTACAGGCCATGGCTGATTCCTGATCGTTTTATACTCTGTAATGCTTGACCAACTTTATGTGATAAGAAGCTTATTTGTAGTTGCCATTTATCCAAAGATATATTCCCTATAAGCAAAGATGTCACTGTAGGGTATGCAAGAATACACCACACAATGGCATATGTGCTTGACTTTAAAGTTAGGTTTAATTAAAAGCCTTTACTGTCTTTGTATAGCTTTAAATACAGCCAATTTAGGAGCTGCCGTTAGAAATGAAATAATTATAGACATAATAATAGAAATAAGTAAGACTTTAAAGTGAGTATAAAATAAAGTTTTAGTATATGGACAAAGTGACGAAGAGCGGGTCGGAGTGGGTCAGAGCGAGTGTAGCAGTGGCATCCGCTCGGTCCTGAAGTGCGACTAACACAACTGAAATCATGGGCAGAGTAGGTGATTCAACCTATTCCTTATTCAGGAATGGTGTAAATAACACAAGATTGACTATGTAGCTAACATGAACCTGGTAACTAATTGGCCTGCATTTAGAGGTTAGGCAGCAAATCTTCTTCAATTAAAGAAAATCATGTCACTTTCTATGAGGACAGGAACTTCCAGGGTTGATCTTACGAAAGCATGAGTGACTGTGCTGACATGTCCTCTTGCCTGAGCCGCTGTCACTCCTGAAGAGTTGAGAGAGAGTGCTGCATGATGTACGGCCATTCTAACTACATGGGAAAAGTAGTTCTTTTGGAAGGGCGAGTATGCTGACTACATGTCTATGTTTGGAGTGAACAACTGCATCAGATCCTGCCGCATGATCCCTACGGTCAGTTCAAAATGTGTGTTTTCTTCATGTATTTGCATGTTATCAGGACGTAACTGACTATCATAAACAAAACAGACTTCTCATTAAATAAAGCACAGGGGATCCCGCAGAATGAGGATCTATGAGAGGGAGAATTTTAGAGGACAGACGTACGACTGTGGATGACTGTGACTCCTGCATTGACCGCTACCGCATGTCCGACAGTCAGTCTTGGCATGTAATCGATGGTCACTGGCTCATGTATGAGCAGCCCCACTACAGAGAATGTGGATGTTACATTTATTTTAATTGGTTTCCCTTTTTTTATGAAAAATATGACTATTTTTGTTGTCAAATTGCTAGGCTTTAAGCTCTGTTTACAGAGTAGGAAAACAAGAATTGTATGGTTCATATATAGATCACATTCATATTTTGCAATTAAACCTACCAAGTTAAACTAAAATCATTTATTCCTTTAAAATAATTTGTAAAATAGGGCACGCAGAGAAAAATCTAAACACCAATAAGTCAATTGAAAATGCAAAATATTTAAGTTTTAAAATACAGCAGCCAATTGGCTAATTTTTTTATTCATTGCAACGCCATAATAAATTTGTTTTAATGACAGTAAAATACACTGTAAAACTTAAAAATTCTATAAAAACGTAATGTTCTCCCAACATATGTAATAAAGTAACTTGAAATAAGATTTTGTTGACTGAAGTTCGATCCGTAAGTCTTTATCTAAACAATTTTACATTTAAAGTTCCCAGAATTGCATGCAGCATTTTCAGTTATGTATTCAGTAGGGCTGTCAAATGATCAACCCTTGTGCATCTATTTAAAAATCTATTTAAAACACTCACTGAAAGAAAATGGACTAAAATGTCCATCTCCAAACTTGGTCATAAAAATACAATATATAAATATATATTTTTTTCACACTTTCATTGATTTAATTGTTTTCACTAGTATAAGTTCTTAATTTAACCTTTCTGTACAATTTCAGCCTAAGAGTTTTTGTTTAAATCCTACATTGCTCAAGAAATAACATTGCATTAAATTAGGCTACACACTCTCTCTCCACAACGGGAGCAATGATTGTGCGATGAATGGAATACAAACGCCACTTGATCATGACTGTATCTATACTCCTTCACAGTAAGTACAACACCATAAATTCACTTATCACCGAAACTCATCACAAGGAACACACGATTGATCCCACACCTGAAAGTGATGCTGGTGCTGTCTGACAATGAGCTTCACTCTTTTCCACAACGCATAATATTCCATCCGTCTGACTTTCATCCTATAGAACTTGAAAACATCATCAGCCTTTTTTGCTGTGATATCAAGTTGTGTTGGCTAAACGAGGTACTCAGAAATGCACTAAGGATATCAGGGATATATCAATTTTAACTCTTTTTATCTAAAAAGCACTCATATTTGCCGGCCTAAAATCCTTTCTCGTACAATGTTATACGACCGGAAGTAAGCCCGCCCACAATCGCTGATCAGATATCGAATATTGCGGCTTCGTGCAATTAGCCTATTATTGTTGTTGTTTATTATAAAAACCTGTTGTTTTTCAAGAAAAAATGAATACATTTCCATATACTAGATGCAAATCAGATTAGGGTTTTTATTTTTCTTATCACATACTTTGATATGTTAATAATTAACAACAACATGATTTTTATTGCACTATTATTTTTTAAGCAGTGTCAGGTTTTTCAAAATAATCACACATGGGTTATTATTATTTATATATAAAAAAATTCAACTTTTACTAACTTTAATGTTTTGACAAGATCCCTAACTACCGGAATTCATTCCATTATGAAAGTTTTAACCTAGTTTGTTTACATAATGCCACATCTATTATGCCTCTATGGTGAAAATTGTACTGAGGGGCTTCTCAACTTCTACATCAAAATCAAGCTCACCTTTTAGCTCAATTACAAAAATATTAAATATGAATAATAATGCAAACAAGGGATAAAAAACATGATTCAATGAAACATATTTTTACATCTCAATAAGCTACAGTGACTTGATTATAAGGTGATGGATTTGTGATTTGCTGTAAAATATGATGTATTTCTTTCAAACTGTATACATTGACACGCACCAGCACACACACACACACATACACACACAGAAACACACTGACAAAATTCTCAGTTCCAACATACAAACCACACTTTGACATCTGTACTTACACATAAACACAGTTACCCTTCAGTCAGTCTCTCGAAGAACCTATCATCTCCAAGATCAATTTAAAACGCCAATGGGCTTGCCAGTCTCCGCTCCATACATACAGGTATAAAAGGAAAATGGCAGCGGTCATTCAATCATCCTTTGTTCTTCGGAACTTGTGCGGCATATGTTGAAGCCATTATCTCTTCGAGAATCTTCTACTGCTGGAATCTTACTAGGCAGAGCAGCGGACTTTTCCCTTCCGACGGCGGATTCCCCTTCGGAGTGCGGAATTTCCAAGCCGGCGGCGGACTTCCCCTACGGAGAGCAGAGTTCCCCTGGGCGTCTCGGCAGCGAGCTGCAGATATTTCTAAAAGAGCAAAATTTCCACTCACAGTTTGCACTGTCTTCGGACATGCCTTGCAGCTGTGTTCTTGGGTATGACAGACTCATCCTAGAGTCTGAGGGACACGACACCTGTACTGCATGTTGGGGTTCCAGCAATGGTATGGCTTGTCGATTAAGTGTTGCGGTCACAGTCGGCTACGTTCTCCGGAATGTTGCCGCAACCCCATCTGCTTCCTGAGCCCGACTGCCGCTTCGGCGTGGTCCACTGCTTCAGCGAGCAGCGGGGGTGATCGGTGACTTCATGACGGGACTTCCTCCGTCCTGTGGCAATTCCGTGGTTTATATCGTTGTGGACAGGTTCTCAAAGGCGTTACATTAATCCCCTTCCTATGTTCTCATCAGCTAAGAAGACAGCAGTCGTCATACTAGATGCCGCATCGATGGCCTTCCCGTGGACGTGGTCTCTAATAGAGGCCCCCAGTTTGTTTCCAAGATTTGAGCTGAGTTCTGCCGACTCCTGAGGGCCACTGCCAGTTTATCCTCCGGGTACCACCCAGAGACCAATGGGCAGTATGAGCGAGTTAATAAAGATCTCGAGAGGGTCCTGCATTGCGTCGCCTCATCAGAACCGTTGGCTTGGAGTTCTAAGATAGCCATGGTCGGATATGCTCACAACTCCCTCCCGGTGTCGTCTACAGATCTTTCGCCCTTCCAGTGCTGCCTTGGTTACCAGCCCACGTTGGTGCGGATGCCACCGTCCCTTCCGCGTGTTAACCGCTATCTTCGCGTCCGTCGAGTTGCCAGACGTGCCCTCAATCTCACACTTAGACACAACCAAGCTTCAGCCAATCGTCATCGCTCCAAGGCCCCTTCTTACGTGTGTGGCCAAAGGATCTGCCTGTCCACATCTGACCTTCCCCTCAATGTACCCGCACATAAGCTGGGGCCCAAGTTTATCGGTCATTTCCCCATCACCAAGATCATTAACCCAGTAACCGTTCGCCTCAAATTACCCCTCTCGCTTAAGCGAGTCCACCCCACGTTCCATGTAGCCAAAATGAAGCCCGTAGTTCGCTCCCCTCTTCAACCCTCTACCTCTGCTCACCCCCTAGGCTCATCGAGGGGTCGACGGCCTAAACAGTACATCAACTCCTCAATGTAAGGCGGAAGGGTAGAGCTCGTCAATACCTGGCAGACTGGGAAGGCTACAGACCGGAGGAGAGATGCAGGATCCCCTCGAGACATATTGGACTCCTCCCTTATTGATCGTTTCCTCCGCTCACGTGAGTAGCAGCCTGGATGCCATGGGGCCCTGTAGTTTGATTATTTTTTTTTTTTGTTTTTACTGTTGGATTGTTTTTCCCCTTCACTTCTCTCTCACCTGGTTCCCCATTCACCTGCTCCCCAATTATCTTCACCCTATTTTGCCACTGCCGTCCCTGTGCTCAGCGTGGCGATGTATTTTGTTATTTCAAATTTTGTGAGATGTTCCATGCTTGCTATTTTGTCTCTACATTCAAGGCAGGATTTAATCTCCACAGCTCTTCCCAGGGAGATGATAACTGAGAGAGCCGGTTTTGAACAGTTTTCCAGGACGTTTTTTGTCTCTTGTTAACCTTGTGGATTACTGCTTTCTCTCGCCCTACTGGAGTAACAAGTTGCTTTTCATTTTGTTTGTGCTGCTGACAGGTGTACCCTATGGCTCGTTTCTCATTGGGGTTACCTTTTGCCTGTTTTGTGGAATAAACTTTCTGATTAACTCTTACCTGCATCTGAGTCCTTCTCACCAGCCGTCACCAAAAATCGCATAAGTTGGCATGATCCTGCCTCATCTTGTCTTGATAGCAGGGTCATTACAGCCCCACATGTTTAGTGTAGAAAGAAACATGGCATTGTTTGTTTTGGCGTGCCATGCTCTCTCTCCGGTCTCGTCTTTGTCCACACCCCCTCGTTTCCTTGCTAGCTTCCCGTCAGTGTTTCATTCCCCATACCTGCCATGTGCAATTATCCCTTGTTGGTTTCCCTATTTAATGCTCATGTCATTTTAGGTACCTTGGCTTCTGCCAGTGTACCTTGCTGTGTTTTGGTTTGGTTATCCCGTTTCTCTGTTTTTGCCCCCTCATAGGAAGTCTTTGTTTTGCACCCTTGTTGCAGTTGGTTTGTTCTGTTCTACTTTCCCAATCGTGGGTCATTTTTTATTACTAAAAGTCTTCGTTTTTTGTGTTCTGCTGCCTGAGTGTGGGTTGTCTCTCTCTTGGACGATTCCTGACATAAGCAAAATGTAAATACTTCACATGGCGGCAAAAAGTTGGTTGAAGCCAAGTTTTGCATAAAATTAAACGTTCACTTTCCGTAACTTTTGAATGCATTCTACAGGAAATTAGCATTTTAGTTTTTAAATATTTGTCTGTTCATTCAGCCGGAGTCTGTTCATTCCGCCGGAGTCCAGCCCAGTGCCTGCTCTTGGCCCAGAACCCAGCTCAGAGCCCACTCTCATTCCTGAGCACTTGTCCAAGAGCGCTTTCCAGTGTTTTCTGTTCCTGATGTCATGCCTCAAAGGCCATCTGTAAAACCACTTTTCCTGTTTCTGATTCCACTCACTCTTGTTTCCATAATTTATGTATCTGTGTTTATCTTGGAATATTTGTCAAGACTTTCGGAGGGACAGGGACAAAGGACCCAAGTGCATACAGAGGGTAAGGGGTTTTAACAGACTTTAATAATAATAATAACAAAGAAAAACAGACACCCACGAGGGTGTATCATAACAGAACATGGAAACAGGAACAAGGACTTACACTAACACTGACACTGACACTGACACTGACACTGACACTGACACTGACACTGACACTGACACTGACACTGACACTAACACTTGACATAAAACTACCATAAACTAGACTATACAAGACATAGTGACTCACCACGAATGACACAACAGAGACAATAAACCAGCACAAGACACGAGACACGAGGTCAATATATGGGATCAAAATCAAGAGGGGACAGGTGTGGGTCATGAACAAATTAACAAGCAATAACGAGACGAAAGGGTGGGAAATACAGACAAGACTCAGAGAGATTATGCCATTCCACAAGGGCCAAAACCTCTCTCCCTACATGAACCATGGGATCCCGTCCTGGTTCTGCCACTAGACCAAGAACATATGACAAGATGAGGCAGAACCATGACAATATTTACCTGTGAACATTTAGCTATTGCCTGTTTGGATTAAATGTACATTTGGATGTTCACCAGTTTCATGTTTACTGTTCAGATTATACTTCACTGTGGACATTTAGCTGATGCCTGTATGGATTATAAATATTCATTTGTCTTTAGACCAATCTGGTACCTGTTTGTGCTAATCTTACTGCATGACCAAAAAGATATTAAAGCACAGTTTGTATAGAAGTGCTTAATGGCTGCCCCTGAGACCTTAAAAAAGGAAAGAATAAAAGTTATAAATATACATCCGCAGGCAAGAAGCTACTTCTTTGAACTAAATAAACTCAATTTCTTAATCCATTAAAAAAAAGTTTACTCTTTTGTAATAGAATGAGTGTAGTAAAATAAGCATTAAAAAGTCAATTTAATCATTTTCATTGAAAGCAAGCAAAATTGTCCTAATTTTTCATTAAAAGAATGGGAAATACTTATCTGCAAAATATTCCAACATAGTAAAGGTCAAAGGTTTTCTGAAGCACAATTGACAGGAAAATTACAAAAGAATGTTAGTTCTATGATGGCCTCTATTCCAACATGCACTGTCAGGAACTGACTAACAATAGAGCCTGTGTAGTCTTTAGTCTTGGTCTAGTATAAAGGTACGAGTGACAGTAGTCAGCCAACAACCAGAATCAGCTTCAGCTTCTCCTTTGTGGACCTACTGAAGATCAACCAACACAAACATGAAGGTAAATGTGATCCCAACAATTTCACACTTTGATTTGGCATATATCACTTTATTCACCAAGAGATTAATTCTCAATTTCAGGTCACCTTCTATGAAGACAGGAACTTCCAGGGTCGCTCTTATGAGTGTATGGGCGACTGTTCTGACATGTCCTCCTATCTGAGCCGCTGTCACTCCTGTAGAGTGGAGAGGGGATGTTGGATGATGTATGATAATCCCAACTACATGGGAAACCAGTATTTTTTTAAGAGGGGCGAGTACGCTGACTACATGTCAATGTTTGGAATGAGCAACTGCATCAGATCCTGCCGTACGGTCCCCATGGTAAGTTCCATCCTTAAAAAAAAAACACTTTGGAGGAATAGGAAAAAGTTTGGATGACTACTTACCTGACAAATGTAATGGACTCCTCTTTTAATACAGCACAGGGGATCCTACAGAATGAAGATCTATGAGAGGGAGAACTTTGGCGGTCAGATGTACGAGCTGATGGATGACTGTGACTCCTGCATGGACCGCTACCGCATGTCTCACTGCCAGTCCTGTCATGTGATGGACGGTCACTGGCTCATGTATGAGCAGCCCCACTACAGAGGCAAAATGTCATACTTCAGGCCTGGAGAGTACAGAAGCTTCAGTAATATGGGTGGCATGAGATTCATGAGCATGAGACGTATCATGGATTCATGGTATTAGTTTTTCAATAAAATAATTTCTCTACAAAACTAATCAATGTGTCCTAAAACTAATGTGTACCCTGAGCAGACTCTCTACAGTTTGGATTATACAAATTTCTTCATAAGGTGTTCCTTGCTGATGCAGTGTCCCACATTTTATGTTATCTGAATTCCCTTGTGATTATCACAGTTGAAGACAAATTCAAAAGGTTACATTTTCTGAACATCAAAGAGATATCAACATTTTACCTTTTTCAGACAAATTATGTGCACTCGATGGCAAAAAGGATCTTTTGAACGATTGTTCGATAAATAAAAACGGTCAAACTTGTTATTATAAGGTTTATCTGACATATTTGTCAATACTGATTGAGTTATTCACGTAATCATTTTACTGAATCTTATTCTTTTTACAAAGTTAAATGGAATGCAAAACAATAAAGGTAAATTTCTCAAAACCACTCTACTTTCCACTCTAAATAGTGCAACAACTGATCCTAAAATTTAAGTGTGATTGGGTAGGAGCGGTAATTCAATTTTATTTATATAGCACTTTTTAAAATGCAGAAAAGGTATAAACAGCGCATGGTGTTTATAGGGCATACAAGATCATTCTAATAAATAATATCTAATAAAAGGAGTCTCCCGGGGAGCAAGCCAACACGGCCCTGTTGCGAGGAACAAACTCCAATGATAAATAAATGGAGAAGGCCAGGTCCCCTCTGACGTGTCCCAGCTGCACTAGGAGTAAATGTTTATGAAAAATAGGGAGAGCTTATAAATTATGATTAAGGAAATTTCATTTGTTTTGACTGTTTAGGTCTAATTTTGTCTTATTTTGTAATCGATATCAAACAACATAGGAATTTTTATAAGCAGGGAAAATAGTAATGACATAATGTAACTGACTGCAGCTACTGTATAACTTTAAACTGCTGTCATTTGATTTAAGATTAGCATTAAATAAGTTAGCATAAATTGTATTTATTGCATTATTGTGAAAAGCATGGGCGGCATATAACTATAGAGTTCGAGAGGGCAGGAAAAAAACATCAAAAGTCTTTTGAGAACCTGCATCTTCAAACTGTTCGCAGAAATTTTGAACAAGCAAGATTTAAGTAACAACTAAAAAACAAAGCAAGCATACCATAGTGAAGTACTTAATGGCGTCCACCAGGAGCGGCATCAAATCGATTAACTGTTTTATCAAAATCCACATGATAGGCCTCTTCACTGCTCAGTTCTGCAATGTCCTAGAGGCTCTGGCCCGCCATTATATTGATAAACTCATTTTGGTGCTTGCTATGTACATGAACAAATGATCTCTCTCTCTTATAGCTGATCAATTAGTTGGTTGTCAGTGGCCCTTTAATCCATCAACTGCAAAAAAATCCCAGATTTTCCAATCCATCTGTATCGTTGTGACCACGAAGAGCGGAGCAACAGCAAAAGAGCAAAGTCTCACATATTTTTTTCAAATATTCTCTGTTCTAATTTACTCTTTTTCCCTGTTCACTACGTATTATTGCCCGTTTTAAGTGTCTGTAAGTGACTTTTCATTTTCAAACCTGCAGAAATGAGCACGCTGCTCGTCTGATGTTCACTAAATTTTTCTGTGGCTTTTTCCAGTTGATAAATTCAGTGACTTGAAATGTGTCTATTTTAGTCTCGTTGCCACCAAATGTGCTACATGGGAAACAAAAAGCCTGATCAATGGTGGGACTATTTTCCTAAATCCAATACCATTCTTTACTGACCTTTCTACCCTCAGTCACTGGAAATTAAATTACTGGTTGATACGGCCCGCTTTTTAATGATTATTCACGATTTAGAAACAGTCACTTGGATTACCCTGTTTGTTCTGTGGATGTTATTTTGATTACTTGGTTTGTTCCCTTGAATGTTTTCGATTACCGTTTTGTTCCTGATTTCACCTTTTATTATTAAACCTTTCACCTTTCCCAAGTTCTGTGTGACATCGCCCCTTCGTCAGTGTGACATTGTTACACATGTTTATTTTAAACCACCTTATATCTATAGAATAACTGATTGGTACGTCTGCATTAATGTTTTAGTTTGGTTGCGTCCAAGAAAATTGAAGCCTCTTTACGTTAAAATCATTAATAAATTTAGTTTTTTTTTAAGAAATTAAAATATTGAATGTGTTCCTAATGACAAATGCTAGTGATGTGATTCTCTTTCAATATAGGCATACATGTTTTCCTAGTCAGGGATCCATGTAAAAGTCTTTACTCTGATAAAGCCTGGACTAGACCTTAGTTAGATTAAGACATTCAACTAGTTTTTAAAAATATACCTTACAAAAAGCATTACTTGTGTGCATTTTGAGACAAAACGAGGTCACTGATGGATCTGTCACTGCAAGTTTTTTTCAGTTTAGACAGCTCTAACATTTATTTTAGTCGAGGACTAGTCATAATCCCTGAACAGATACCACCCCTTTCATTTTAAAATAGATAGAAACAGAAATTCTAGAGTCCTGACACATGTGAGGTCACATATATACATACTAAGCTTCAGACACATTGCCTGTGTTTCAACCAGCATAGTCAGGGATTACCAAACAATAGATGCAGTGTACTCTTAAGCTATGGTCATGTATATAAGCACAGGTGACTGTGAGCAAACAAGCAAAATCAGGTTCAGCTTCTCTTTTGTGGAAGTACTGGAAACGGAACAGTTCAACCATAACCATGGGCAGGGTAAACCACAAAAATCACATTTCCAATACATTTATTATACATTACTTTTATTTTCATACACTTTACCTTAAACCACAAACATTTTACATTTACAGGTCATCTTCTACGAAGACAAGAACTTCCAGGGTCGCTCATATGAGTGTATGGGTGACTTTTCTGACATGTCCTCCTATCTGAGCCGCTGTCACTCCTGTAGAGTTGAGAGCGGATGCTGGATGATGTACGATAATCCCAACTACATGGGAAACCAGTATTTCTTTAAGAGGGGCGAGTACTCTGACTACATGTCTATGTTTGGAATGAACAACTGCATCCGATCCTGTCGTATGATCCCCATGGTGAGGTCCATTAGTATTTTTATATATTTATAACAAATCAATTCTTTCTGGAAATATTTTCAAGAAAAAAAACTGAGTGTAATATGTTTTGCCCATACAGCACAGGGGATCCTATAGAATGAAGATCTATGAGAGGGAGAACTTTGGAGGACAGATGCATGAGATGATGGATGACTGTGAATCCTGCATGGACCGCTACCGCATGTCTCACTGCCAGTCCTGTCATGTGATGGACGGTCACTGGCTCATGTATGAGCAGCCCAACTACAGAGGCAAAATGTCATACTTCAGGCCTGGAGAGTACAGGAGCTTCAGTAATATGGGTGGAATGAGATTCATGAGCATGAGGCGTGTCATGGATTCCTGGTATTAGTGTTCTATAAAATAAATGTCTCAATAAAATGATTTCCCACTAAACATTGTGTTATGATCATTTACGCCATTAAATTGTTTATACATTATTCACAGAAACATAGAAACGTGAGGGGACACATGCCCTATCAGACTTTTGAGCATCAAGTCAAGCTGTAAGACGTAAAAATAAATCACTTTTTCTACTTAAAATGTATTGGTCTTATGGTATTAAATTTTGTGCGAAATTTCAAAAAATATGAGTTGTCCTTGCCATAAAGCGGCAGTGATGTGCGGAGGTATTTTTTTACTTGAGTTTTGATTCGGCAGTGCTCAACTGCGCGGATGAATCTGATGTATTGAGTCCCGGCCAGTGACAATGCAGCGTTGAGAATCTTCATTTTACATCAGTAGCGCATAATAAACACAGATGAAAGGGCAGATGATGTAACACGAAACAAATAAGAACATAAACAGACACAAAATGCGCAAATGGAGGCTGTGTTGAAGTGTTTTATATTATTTCGGGTGCTGGTCATTTCCATACCTGCCAACTTTGCTGTTTTGACCGGGAGTCTCCAGTTTTGTTAATTCGAGACACACGAAAAACAGATGTGCGGAGGTTATTTCTAAATCTATTTTCGAAACAACAATTTATTTTTGGTAACACTTTATTTTACGGTGCCCTTGTTTAATATGCTACATGTATTTACTATAAATTATGCAGAATTGCATGTAACTAAGTAGGGTGACCATACGTGCTCTTTTCCCGGACATGTCCTCTTTTCGCGACAAAAAACTGCGTCCGGACGGGATTTATAAATTTCCTAAAATGTCCGGGATTCGGGTTTAAAGTTCTAAAGTCGTCATTCATCGCATGCGTTTTATAATTTTTGCAAAGCAATACCTTCTTCCTCGCCACCATTGGTCGGTATACGTACGTATGCACGCCAGTACGTCAGCAAAGTGCATCTCATTCCCTCAGAACCACGGCAGCAACCAATAGCGAGAGGAGCATCTTGCTCTTCAGTGGGTGGCACATGGCACCTGAATAGCCTTAATGATGCCCATTTTTTTTAATGGCAAGTGATTTTTAATTCAACCTATGGACTTGAAAAGACAGTGTTTTTTTTAAAAAGTTGTTATTTAAATACTAAACTTTTTTATTTGTTTGTTATTATTCTATTGCTGAAGGTCAAAAGTTGAATGGAATGGATGTATTACTTTATGTATTAAAGTTCAGTAACAGTTTCATGGTTGTTAACACATTTGTCAAGTATTTACACCCATCCCTATCTTTCCACCCGCTGTGGATGTCCATCTGCTTCCTGCCCCCACTGACTGTCCTCTTTTTTGAAAGCTGAAATATGGTCACCCTATGTAACTAACCCTCAACAAAACCCTAAAGGTCTTTGCAAATAGAGTCCGAAATTTTCGTGTCCGTTTTTTCTAGTGGTGGGCCGTTATCGGCGTTAACGTGCTGCATTGAGACTCTTATCGCGCGATAAACAAAATGTCTTTCTGGAAATGTCTTTCTAAATTTTTCTGTGGCTTTTTCCAGTTGATAAATTTAGTGACTTGAAATGTGTCTATTTTAGTCTCGTTGCCACCAAATGTGCGACATGGGAAACAAAAAGCCTGATCAATGGTGGGACTATTTTCCTAAATCCAATACCATTCTTTACTGACCTTTCTACCGTCAGTCACTGGAAATTAAATTACTGGTTGATACGGCCTAATTTCAATAAAGTTGGTAGACATTTTTGGTCCGTGAACTGGATCTCGCTCATGACTTGCGCTGTCTGTCGAGGCCTGGCTAACGGCTGCAATACACAACTGACCTGATGGCTCACATCGGAGATTCTCATTTTCAAATTTGCTCTGTTTTCTGCTCGGTTACCTGTCCTTCATCAGCAGCCAAACCGGTTTTTGATTTCTTGTTGAAGTCATTATTCAACGTATTGGGACGCTTAGCGATTTGTCTGATTTTGTTGGATAGTAGAAGTTGGATAGTAGAAGTACGTATTTCTACGTGATGCGAAACTTCTTGCTCTTATTTCGCCCCCCCTTGCCCCCCCAATGTCTCGCATGGTGACAAGTAGTTCATCCTTGTTCCTGGTTGGGGATAGAATTGTCTGAGCTATAGCTGGGATGTTCAGATTGTCACATTGATCTTGGTTGGTGATGGAATTGCCTGAAACTGGAGCAGGGATGGTCAGACAGCTCGCAGGCTCTCGCAGGAGGATGCACGGGGTGTTCAGGTAGAGCTGGTGTAATCTCTAGTTAGGGATGGGCATATGACGTTCATCTGGGCCTGGACTTCTGGGAATCTCTCCCTACCTCAGGATGTGCATTAGTCCAAAACAGTGTAGTAGTTCCGTAACACGACTGCTAATGAATCATTAGCAACATCTACATGGATATTAAAATCTCCTACAATCAGTACTTAACCAAAATTAACCAATATGTCCGATAAGAAGTCAGCAAACTCTTTCAGAAAATCAATTTAGGGCCCAGGCGGTCTATACACAGTAGCCAATGTAAGAGAAAGCAATGTTTTTTTCCTATAGTTTGGAACAATTACGTTTAGAGCAAGCACTTCAAATAAGTCTCTAAACAGTAAGAAAGTCTATAAAGATTGTTGTGACACCACCACCATGACCAAACGGACATGGCTCATGCATATAACAATAGCTTGCTGCAGTAGATAGACCAAAATAAGAATTTGGTTTAAGCAAGGTTTCAGTAAGGCAGAGTATATCAAAATTGTTGTCTGAGATCATTTCATTTACATAACTTCCTGAATTTTGTGATCCAATATTAAGTAGCCCGAACTTAATGAGTTGGTTTTGCTCAATTATTACATTGTCTTTAGGTTTAACTACGTTCAGATTTTTTCTCTGACTTTTACCGAAATTGTTTTGTTTTATTATTCGGGGACTGACACAGTCTCTATGCTTTGGAAGCAGTAACCTTTTTAGCAAGTGAGTGGAAGGAACACAGACTATGATTAAGGTTTTGACCTACTAGTAAATGGTGCGCAGCGTCTTTTAGATGTTGTAGACAGAAGATCCGCTTTTTAATGATTATTCACGATTTAGAAACAGTCACTTGGATTACCCTGTTTGTTCTGTGGATGTTATTTTGATTACTTGGTTTGTTCCCTTGAATGTTTTCGATTACCGTTTTGTTCCTGATTTCACCTTTTATTATTAAACCTTTCACCTTTCCCAAGTTCTGTGTGACATCGCCCCTTCGTCAGTGTGACATTGTTACACATGTTTATTTTAAACCACCTTATATCTATAGAATAACTGATTGGTACGTCTGCATTAATGTTTTAGTTTGGTTGCGTCCAAGAAAATTGTAGCCTCTTTACGTTAAAATCATTAATAAATTTAGTTTTTTTTTAAGAAATTAAAATATTGAATGTGTTCCTAATGACAAATGCTAGTGATGTGATTCTCTTTCAATATAGGCATACATGTTTTCCTAGTCAGGGATCCATGTAAAAGTCTTTACTCTGATAAAGCCTGGACTAGACCTTAGTTAGATTAAGACATTCAACTAGTTTTTAAAAATATACCTTACAAAAAGCATTACTTGTGTGCATTTTGAGACAAAACAAGGTCACTGATGGATCTGTCACTGCAAGTTTTTTTCAGTTTAGACAGCTCTAACATTTATTTTAGTTGAGGACTAGTCATAATCCCTGAACAGATACCACCCCTTTCATTTTAAAATAGATAGAAACAGAAATTCTAGAGTCCTGACACATGTGAGGTCACATATATACATACTAAGCTTCAGACACATTGCCTGTGTTTCAACCAGCATAGTCAGGGATTATCAAACAATAGATGCAGTGTACTCTTAAGCTATGGTCATGTATATAAGCACAGGTGACTGTGAGCAAACAAGCAAAATCAGGTTCAGCTTCTCTTTTGTGGAAGTACTGGAAACGGAACAGTTCAACCATAACCATGGGCAGGGTAAACCACAAAAATCACATTTCCAATACATTTATTATACATTACTTTTATTTTCATACACTTTACCTTAAACCACAAACATTTTACATTTACAGGTCATCTTCTACGAAGACAAGAACTTCCAGGGTCGCTCATATGAGTGTATGGGTGACTTTTCTGACATGTCCTCCTATCTGAGCCGCTGTCACTCCTGTAGAGTTGAGAGCGGATGCTGGATGATGTACGATAATCCCAACTACATGGGAAACCAGTATTTCTTTAAGAGGGGCGAGTACTCTGACTACATGTCTATGTTTGGAATGAACAACTGCATCCGATCCTGTCGTATGATCCCCATGGTGAGGTCCATTAGTATTTTTATATATTTATAACAAATCAATTCTTTCTGGAAATATTTTCAAGAAAAAAAACTGAGTGTAATATGTTTTGCCCATACAGCACAGGGGATCCTATAGAATGAAGATCTATGAGAGGGAGAACTTTGGAGGACAGATGCATGAGATGATGGATGACTGTGAATCCTGCATGGACCGCTACCGCATGTCTCACTGCCAGTCCTGTCATGTGATGGACGGTCACTGGCTCATGTATGAGCAGCCCAACTACAGAGGCAAAATGTCATACTTCAGGCCTGGAGAGTACAGGAGCTTCAGTAATATGGGTGGAATGAGATTCATGAGCATGAGGCGTGTCATGGATTCCTGGTATTAGTGTTCTATAAAATAAATGTCTCAATAAAATGATTTCCCACTAAACATTGTGTTATGATCATTTACGCCATTAAATTGTTTATACATTATTCACAGAAACATAGAAACGTGAGGGGACACATGCCCTATCAGACTTTTGAGCATCAAGTCAAGCTGTAAGACGTAAAAATAAATCACTTTTTCTACTTAAAATGTATTGGTCTTATGGTATTATATTTTGTGCGAAATTTCAAAAAATATGAGTTGTCCTTGCCATAAAGCGGCAGTGATGTGCGGAGGTATTTTTTTACTTGAGTTTTGATTCGGCAGTGCTCAACTGCGCGGATGAATCTGATGTATTGAGTCCCGGCCAGTGACAATGCAGCGTTGAGAATCTTCATTTTACATCAGTAGCGCATAATAAACACAGATGAAAGGGCAGATGATGTAACACGAAACAAATAAGAACATAAACAGACACAAAATGCGCAAATGGAGGCTGTGTTGAAGTGTTTTATATTATTTCGGGTGCTGGTCATTTCCATACCTGCCAACTTTGCTGTTTTGACCGGGAGTCTCCAGTTTTGTTAATTCGAGACACACGAAAAACAGATGTGCGGAGGTTATTCCTAAATCTATTTTCGAAACAACAATTTATTTTTGGTAACACTTTATTTTACGGTGCCCTTGTTTAATATGCTACATGTATTTACTATAAATTATGCAGAATTGCATGTAACTAAGTAGGGTGACCATACGTCCTCTTTTCCCGGACATGTCCTCTTTTCGCGACAAAAAACTGCGTCCGGACGGGATTTATAAATTTCCTAAAATGTCCGGGATTCGGGTTTAAAGTTCTAAAGTCGTCATTCATCGCATGCGTTTTATAATTTTTGCAAAGCAATACCTTCTTCCTCGCCACCATTGGTCGGTATACGTACGTATGCACGCCAGTATGTAAGCAAAGTGCATCTCATTCCCTCAGAACCACGGCAGCAACCAATAGTGAGAGGAGCATCTTGCTCTTCAGTGGGTGGCACATGGCACCTGAATAGCCTTAACGATGCCCATTTTTTTTAATGGCAAGTGATTTTTAATTCAACCTATGGCCTTGAAAAGACAGTGTTTTTTTAAAAAGTTGTTATTTAAATACTAAACTTTTTTATTTGTTTGTTATTATTCTATTGCTGAAGGCCAAAAGTTGAATGGAATGGATGTATTACTTTATGTATTAAAGTTCCGTAACAGTTTCATGGTTGTTAACGCATTTGTCAAGTATTTACACCCATCCCTACCTTTCCACCCGCTGTGGATGTCCATCTGCCTCCTGCCCCCACTGACTGTCCTCTTTTTTGAAAGCTGAAATATGGTCACCCTATGTAACTAACCCTCAACAAAACCCTAAAGGTCTTTGCAAATACAGTCCGAAATTTTCGTGTCCGTTTTTTCTAGTGGTGGGCCGTTATCGGCGTTAACGTGCAGCATTGAGACTCTTATCGCGCGATAAACAAAATGTCGCCGTTAATCTATTCTCAAAGTTGGGTTGGGAGCTGGGTCTATACCTCGCAAGCTATTGTGACTTTCACCTTGATATTTTTGCGTGGATGTATACATAGCTTAGTTGCACTGTAGGGGATGAGAACGAGATTTTTCAACTCGCGTGATTCGCGCCGCCTCATCATCTCATAACCAGGGCTTCACTCGCGCAGCAAGTAGGTCTATCGCCTCTTTGCATTGACTTAACATGTAAATCACTCGCGCTTGACGCGCCATTCGCGTTTGGTCTGAACACAACATTACGTTACTGTGAAATGACCACATCAAACGTGACGTGCTAACATGGATGCACCTATGAAGCCGCCATGTTTGCTTCAGGGAAAATGTATTTTTAAGAAGCTTCCCAATGGAAACCTCGACAAGACTAAGGTTGGTTGCACCTTGTTCAATGTGGAATTGGTTTACTGTACGGAATTGATTTACATACAGTTGGTTTAAAAAAAAAAAAAAACTTTCTCTCAACAGGTTGTGGTCTAGCTTATGTTAAATCCAGTAACTTTGTATTGGCACCTAATGTATTATGGCTCCTGTATGACATATCGCTTGATGCTCCCTAACTCTTTGTAAGTCACTTTGGATAAAAGCGTCCGCTAAATGACTAAATGTAAATGTACTGTAGGAGCTCTTCCAGTCTTAAGTACCACCTAAACGCAAAGCATCCCTTAGCTAATGCGGAAGTAAACACAAGTACATCTTATTGAACATAATTTAATTTTCATCACAAATTATCTTAGTAGAACAGTTTTCTCAAGCAGTTTGAGATGCATATTGGAAACAGGAGATGAGCCCTGGTCTAATGCGCCACCTGGCTTGAGAAACCCGTTCTCAAAGACTTACTTTTAGTCATTATTTGGGTAGCGCACATATTCTGAATGCCTTCGGCAGAATTCAAATAAGCCATTTTAATCTAGATTGATCTAGATTAATTCCAAGATAAATCTAGATTAATCTAGATTAATGTAGATTAAAAAAAATAATCTATGCCCACCACTAGTTTTTCGTATTTGGCTCTGGTTTGTACGGTTTCTCTGAATTGTCAAAAAGGCAACTTAAAATGCTTGACAGAGATTTTTCAAATGACGGATGAAAATATCGGAGGCAGTGTGTAAATGTGATTGACCAATTATAAGGTTGTATTTATTTTTTAAAGTGCAGAAATTTCGGACGTGAATTTCGGACTTAATGTGCAATGACATTTATCCTAACCCTAAAGTATGTACATGTAGTTAAATTTTATTACTCATAACTTAAATGTATAATTTAGTCGTGGGCCGTTAAATGTCGTCGTTAATCTATTCTCAAAGTTGGGTTGGGAGTTGGGTCTATACTACGCAAGCTATGATGACTTTCACCTTGATATTTTAGCGCGGATGTATACCTAGATTAATTGCACTGTAGGGGGCGAGAACGAGAGTTTTCAACTCGCGTGATCCACGTCATTCGCGCCGCCTCATCATCTAATAACCAGGGCTTCATTCGCGTCATTCGCGCCGCCTCATCATGTCATAACCAGGGCTTCATTCGCGCGATTCGCGCCGCAAGTAGGTCTATCGCGTCTTTGCATTGACTTAACATGTAAATCACTCGCGCTTGACGCGTCACTCGCGTTTGGTCTGAACACAACATAACGTTACTGTGAAATGACCACATCAAACGTGACGTGCTAACATGGATGCAGGTATGAAGCCGCCGGGCTTGCTTCCGGGAAAATGTATTTTTAATAAGCTTCCCAATGGAAACCTCGACAAGACTAAGGTTGTTTGCACCTTGTTCACTGTGGAATTGGTCTACTGTACGGA
Organism: Triplophysa tibetana; assembly: GCA_008369825.1. Lineage (NCBI taxonomy): Eukaryota > Metazoa > Chordata > Actinopteri > Cypriniformes > Nemacheilidae > Triplophysa > Triplophysa tibetana. The sequence goes on from CM017902.1 coordinate 14,405,968, forward strand.
ATTGGTTTACATACATTTGGTTTAAAAAAAAAAAAAACTTTCTCTCAACAGATAGTGGTCTAGCTTTAGTTGAAACCAGTAACTTTGTATTGGCACCTAATGTATTATGGCTCCTGTATGACATATGGCTTGTTGCTCCCTAACTCTTTGTAAATCGCTTTGGATAAAAGCATCTGCTAAATGATTAAATGTAAATGTACTGTAGGAGCTCTTCCAGTCTCAAGTACCACCTAAACACAAAGCATCCCTTAGCTAATGCGGAAGTAAACACAAGAACATCTTATTGAACATAATTTAATTTTCATCATAAATGATCATAGTAGAACAGCTTTCTCAAGCAGTTTGTGAAGCATTTTGGAAACAGGAGATGAGCCCCTGGTCTAATGCGCCACCTGGCTTGAGAAACCCGTTCTCAAAGACTTACTTTTAGTCATTATTTGGGTAGCGCACATATTCTGAATGCCTTCGGCAGAATTCAAATAAGCCATTTTAATCTAGATTAATCTAGATTAATTCCAAGATTAATCTAGATTAATCTAGATTAAAAAAAAATAATCTATGCCCACCACTAGTATAATTACATTGTAACACGGGCAATGTAAAATAAAGTGTTACCTTATTTTCTTATAAAAGCTTGTTGTTTCAATTGTTATCAAATAAAAAATTCTTCAGGGCAGTACATTATACTTCGGGTCTGAAAATTTCAGAGTTTTGAGAATGAAAGACTAGGGATGTGCGATATGGGCCTAAGACTCTTTCACGGTATTTTCTGGTATTTGTTGCAATAATGATACAAATGATGATATTAATATAACACCATTCACCACTGTTTTGGCTACAAGTGATAATAAATGCATGTCTAGAGCCTCAGAAACACAAACAAAAAATTAAAACATACCACAAATCAAACAGGCTTCATAAAAGATGCCTACAGTATTTCTTTGTAAACATAAAATATAATAGCAACGTGTGACCTTCAAAGGTTGTATTAAAGAAAGAATAAAGTTGTACACATAATGTTATGCTTAAACTGTATATATAGGTGGAATGATCACATCACCCTGTCAATAACTCTCCTGAATGGTGTGAACCTTCTCTTCTCAAAGAAACATATACTGTAAGCATTATTATATAACTCGCACTGCAGAAAGAGAAACTAAATAATGTGGATAAAGGGAATCAATTTATATAATCTACGCAGTCATATGTTCCTAATTGTATTTAAAATAATACACAGTAATACACTGCCAGACCAAAAAAAGTCACACACTCTAATATTTCATTGGACTGCCTTAAGCTTTGATTACGACACGCATTCGGTGTGGTATCGTTTCAATAAGCTCCTGCAATGTCACAACATTTATTCAAGTCCAGAGTTGAATACATTTTTTGGCAAGATCTTGTATTGAGGATGGAAGAGTTGGACCGCTGCACAAAGTCTTCTCCAGCACATCCCAAAGATTCTCAATGGGGTTAAGGTTTGGACTGTGGTGGCCAATTCATGTTTGAAAATGATGTCTCGTGCTCCCTGAACCACTCTTTCACAATTTGAGCTCGATGAATCCTGGCATTGTCACCTTGGAATATGCCTGTGCCCTAACCTGTTCATTCAGTATATTCAGGTGGTCAGCTGACCTCATTCTTTGGGCACATAATGGTGAACATAGACCTGACCAACTGCAGCAACCCCAGCCCAGATGGTGACTTTTGTTGGAGGGGCAGTGAACTCACATGTACTGGATGTAAAGAGTCAGCAGTGCGGTTCGCAATGTGTCACTGTGAAAGCAAAGCCCAATGTTGTATATATATATATATATAGCGTACGCACAGGATGCTCTTCTCGCGGATCCAGTATGAAACATGAATAAGAAATAATATTAAACAATTTGTTCCATGCTCACGCACACATAACACCTTATGTTTACCTTAGATTTTCACCAAACTAAATGTGGCAAATATTACTATTAACAAATATTATTACAATATTTCTTCTTTGAATTGTAATGCGTTACAATACTTTTAGAGTTACCTTTATCAAAATAACCACAAAATGACCACCCTGCTAAAAATAACACCACAGAAATTCTAATGGTTTCCATTAACAATCCATTGGAAACCTTTATTAAATACTAGCGGTTGAATGACCTCCCGTGTATCTGATAAAAGTCGCATCGATGTGACGGCCTACAACTTTAGAACAACGTCAATATATTTATTAGCCTAATTCATCAGACACTTTATCATAGCGCACTTACAAACGCAGCACCTCAGTGACACAGCAGCCAATATGAGAAACAGTTTGAATCATGTTTTATTAAATGGGGAACAAGTACAATAATAACCAATAATATTAAAATATCTGCATGTAGAAGCACAGCGCACTGAAATCTATGTAACGCTAGGCTTTACCTGCGAGCTTTTGCGGCTTCATATCAAATCATTGCATCAAAAGCATGACACATTGTGAATGATGCGTTCGGAAGCACGACATGATAACATACAATATTGTTGCCGGGAGTATGACAGAATCCCAATGAAGCTAGAGGGAATGACATCCATGTGTCATAGATCATTTGTTCTCATGGTTCCGCCATCTTGTCATGTCTATTCTTGGTCTTGGGGCAGAGTCATGGCATAGCCTTAGGTTTTGTGTGGAGAGAGAGCGATAGTTTACCTAGCGCTCTTCTATACTCTCTCTCCGGTCCGTGTCTCTGTTCCCGCCATCTCGTTTCCTTGTTACCTTCCCATTAGTGTTTCATTCTCCACACCTGTCCCTTGTTAATTATCATTTGTCTGTCTCCCTCATGTGTTTTGTCCTGTGCTCGTGGATTGTATCTGAAAGTGTATTCCGTATCTGATTACCTCTGTGACGGTCCCCTTGGATTTGTTCTTGTCAAAGTCTAGTTAAGTCAAGTTTAGTCTAGTGTTTGTTTCACTTAGTCCGTGTTAAGTCCTTGACAATTTGAATTGCCTTTTCACCAGTGTATGCATTCTAAAATGCTTAAATATAGTTTTTTGCGACCCATTGCCAGTGATGGGTGACGTGTTAATGCATAATGATTGTGCTCATCAATTTCTGCCTTCCATTCACAGCTTAGGAGGGGCGGGACAAACACAGCATCAACCAATCAGCAAATACCTGTAAGCTACAACGCCTAAAAACAGTGCAGCAATGGATACTTTAAGATTCAAGTGTCAATGTCTGTATCAGGATATAGTCCCTGGACTACCACAATATTAATTTTGAATTAACTAAACAAACTCTCTGCGAAACTTATACTACTTTTACAATACTTTGGCGGACATTCCGAATAAAGGCAAACAAAGTGCATCAATGCGTTGTCAAGCGATTGAAGCAGACAATGAAGAAATGAAACTTTGATACAATGTAAAGTAGTGAGTGTACAGCTCGTATAACGTAATTTGTAATGTAATTTGCTGTCCCCTCAAAATAACTCAACACACAGCCGTTAATATCTTAACCGCTGGCAGCAAAAGTGATTAAACCCCTACGTGAAACCGTCAAAATTGGACCCAATTAGCGTCATGTGATTCGTTAGTGTTGCAAGTCTCGGGTGTGAACGAGGAGCAGGTGTGTTAAAATTGGTGTTTTCGCTCTCACTCTCTCATAATGGTCAATGGAAGTTCAACATGGCACCTCATGGCAAAGAATTCTCTGAGGATCTGAAAAATAATTATTGCTCTACATAAAAATGGCCTAGCCCTAGGCTATAAGAAGATTGCAGAGACCCTGAAACTGAGCTGCTGTGCGGTGGCCACAGCGGTTTAACAGTACAGGATCCATTCAGAACAGGCCTCGCCATTGTAGACCAAAGAAGTTGAGTGCACATGTTCAGTGTCATATCCACAGGTTGTCTCCGAGAAATAGACGTATGAGTGATGCCAGCATTGCTGCAGAGGTTGAATGGGTGGTGGGTCAGCCTGACCATTCGGCACACACTGCATCAAATTTGTCTGCATGCCTGTCCTCCCAGAAGGAAGCCTGCACAAGAAAGCCCGTAAACAGTTTGCTGAAGACAAGCAGACTAAGGACATGGATTACTGGAACCATGTCCTGTGGTCTGATAAGACGAAGACAAACTTATGCAGTTCAGATGGTGTCAAGCGTGTGGCGGCAACCAGGTGAGGAGTACAAAGACTGTTGTGTCTTGCCTATATTCAAGCATGGTGGTGGGAGTGTCGTGGTCTGGGGCTGCATGAGTGCTGACGGCACTGGGGAGCTACAGTTCATGGAGGGAACCATGAATGCCAACATGTAATGTGACATTCTGAAGCAGAGCATGATCCCCTCCCTTGGGAGACTGGGCCGAAGGGCAGTATTCCAACATGATAACAACCCCAAAACCCTCCAAGAGAACCACTGCCTTGCTAAAGAAGCTGATGGTAAAGGTGAAGACCTAAAGCCTATTGAGCATCTGTGGGGCATCTTCAAATGGACGGTGGAGGAGCGCAAGGGGTCTATACATCTACCAGCTCCATGATGTTGTCATGGAGGAGTTGAAGAGGACTCCAGTGGGAACCTGTAAAGCTCTGGTTAGCTCCATGCACAAGAGGGTTAAGTCAGTGCTGGAAAATAATGGTTCAGGAGGAAAATACATTGATGTAACGTCCTTACTCAGATTGTAATGTGTATAAAATTACCCACATTTCTAATGCGTTATATTACTGCGTTACAGCAAAAACGTATATATTACTGTAATATCACTACTTTTCTAATGCGTTAATCCCAATACTGATCATAACACCACAAAAAAAATTCTGCTATTAAAATTTTCTAGTAAACATAATACAATTTGATAGTCAAAATGTATTGGCCTGCACAAGTTTTTCAAGTGCACCAAATGACTGGACCATCAGCTAATGAAATGACATCACTATGGTAAAGCTCGTACGCAAATGCTAAACACCACATTTTTATTTTGAGACTTTTAAATGCAACTTCAACTAATATCTAGCAAACAACAATGATGTTAACACGTAACCATGGTCACCACAATCATTTGATAATATACAGTGATTGTTTCATTACGTGTTCAGAGAGGTTGGTTCATGTTAATAGTTTTTAATTTACTCACCTGCGGACCATCTTCAGATTTTGAGGCCATCAATTCCTTTGGTGCCATGTCGTTGAAAATTCAAAAAGCAGATACAAGCATCGTAAAAGTGATTTTTTTAAGTGTATCGATCAATCTGTGAAAAAAATAATTTAATTAAAATGGTAATCTCCAGCTTCTGAATTTGAAACCTTGTATAGAACACCCAAGTGCTCTACTCACTTAGAAGGGCACGACTCTTGAAGAGGGATTTCTGAAGGGAGATTAGTAATTGGTTATCTCATCACATAGCCGTTTGGATCACACTTGACAAACTGAGTAAAAAAACAACACTATTTTCTCTTTATCCGAGGCGAGACTTTGTGATGCGTCCCCTTCAGCAGTGCCCTTCAAGGGCGCAAAAATGAAGTTCATCCTAACGCATCCACAGATTGATTAACTGACAATATGATTTTGCTGTTTTAGAACTGTTTTGAATTTTCAATATGGCGCCAAACCACCAAAGCCTTTGATTCAAAATGGTTCAATCATTCAACCGATTCATTCAAAACGTATGATTTATTAAAGGGCTGTGTCTCATTTCAGAAGGCTGGGTCGAGACTGTCTCATTTCAGAAAAGCAAGTAGGACCCTCTGAATGACACCTTCGAATGCAATCTTCTTTCTCAGGAATTCAGAGGATGCATGAGGTGTATCCTTAGCTGCTAGAGATAACCAGGGCTTGCCACAGTGGCTAGTGGTTTTGCAATTTCACAGCATTTTGACCGGCCACAATTTTGTTGTTGGGAAAATAAATGTACATGTTATTTGATTAAAGCTGACATCGACATACTTGATTAGAGCAAAATTACTTAATTTCAAGTAATTTACATTTATTTAGCTAGTAGTTTAAGTAAACTAGTGTACTTGATTTGATAAATACTTTTTAAATGCAAATTGACCACCAAGATATATCAGCTGGCAAATACCACAAAATTGTACTTACTCGTACATCCACATGTCCTCTGTGAAGTGTTGACCTTTCTTCTAGAGGCTGTGTCCACTGGAGGCCCATTTGTCAACCACATACGTAATCGAGGTTGTCTCATTTCAGTTAAAAACATTCGTAAAAGAACAATTATTTATTTTAACATTTAATCATTACAGTTTCATTCTTACGTTGAAATGTAACGGTTGCCTTCCTGAAAAAAACCCTGATATAATAAACATTGATGACAAATGCGGCAGACAAATGTGGCCTCCGGAGGAAACAGCCTTTGAATTGAGACAAAGCTAATATCGTCATCTGCTCGAGCTCAGCAGACTTTAAGGAGTTCACCTCCACTTTTTCTAGTAAAAAAAGCTGTCTTCACCTATTCTGTTGACATGCTGCCATTATAACCAACTGACTTTTCCGTTTATTTCACTTCTTCACAAGTGTCAGTAGCATGCATTCCGATGACCAAAGACTGGGTGCAGGGAATGCTCATGGGAGATGTCGTTTCGTAGTGTTACATTGCCCATTGTTTATTTCGCATGACTTTCAAGAAAACTATAATAGAAGACAGTAAATTTGGATTAGAAGTTTTGTGATTTTAAATGTTTATAAGAGAAAGGAAAGAAAATAAAGAATTGAAATGAAAGAAAATAAAACTTTTCTGCCATTGTTTAGGGTAGAAACTGACCTAATTTAATTAGGCTACTTACAGTATACAAAACAATATAAAGCAACAATATAAAACAATATAAAGCAATAGATTACTACATTAAGAAAAAAAAAAGTTAACTCTGTCATTAAGATATTTTACAGTAATGTCACATTTGAGGCAGTTATCATTGAATAAATTGTTACATTTATTACGTTTTTTTCTGGAAAGACCACTTGTATTTCGCTTATGTATAACCTTTGTTACAGTGGGAAAAAATGGATCATTTGAACTTGTTATGGTCACCAATGTTGAATACTAACACTTAAGAATACAATGTTACAAACCTTGCGCATGTACATACTAAGACCAGCAGTGCATACTAAGCTTTACCTACAATGGCCTTTATTTTAACTTGCACTGTCAGGAACTGACTAATAAATAGTGGCTGTGTAGTCTTTAGTCTTGGTCTAGTATAAAGGTACGAGTGACAGCAGTCAGCCAACAACTCAACCAGAATCAGCTTTAGCTTCTCCTTTGTGGAACTACTGAAGATCAACCAACACAAACATGAAGGTGAAGTTAATTCCCCACGATTTCACACACATTACTTTGATTTGGTATATTTCACTTTAAATCTCTAACTCTGAATTTCAGGTCACCTTCTATGAGGACAGGAACTTCCAGGGTCGCTCTTATGAGTGTATGGGTGACTGTTCTGACATGTCCTCCTATCTGAGCCGTTGTCACTCCTGTAGAGTTGAGAGCGGATGCTGGATGATGTACGATAATCCCAACTACATGGGAAACCAGTATTTCTTTAAGAGGGGCGAATATGCTGACTACATGTCTATGTTTGGAATGAGCAACTGGACCAGATCCTGCCGTATGATCCCAATGGTGAGCACAGAGATCATTGTCATGTATGTGTTCCAGATTATTGTCAACCATTACGAATGTTCATTTTTTTCCACACAGCACAGGGGATCCTATAGAATAAAGATCTATGAGAGGGAGAACTTTGGAGGACAGATGCATGAGATGATGGATGACTGTGACTCCTGCATGGACCGCTACCGCATGTCTCACTGTCAGTCCTGTCATGTGATGGACGGTCACTGGCTCATGTATGAGCAGCCCAACTACAGAGGAAAAATGTCATACTTCAGGCCTGGAGAGTACAGGAATTTCAGCAATATGGGTGGCATGAGATTCATGAGCATGAGGCGTATCATGGATTCCTGGTATTAGTGTTGTAATGTTTCAATAAAATAATTTCTCTTTAACAATAAACATTCTTTGATCATTAATACCAAATGTGTATGCATAATCCAACACAGCTGCTATAAAAATGCTCTCAAACCTAAATCAGAGAGATTTGAAAATGATTCCAAAACAATAGGAAACAATCAGCATTTTACTATATAAAACAATCCACAATTGCAGATTTAACTGATCACTAGGAAGTACTGTAGAACAGATGAGAATTTCTAATTGAGGAGGACCAAGCTGTCAGCAAATGATTTCAACACTGTCAGTTACTTTGCGTAATTTGGGCTAATTGTTTCCACTAAAAAGCCATTGGATTCTTTTTTGAAATCATAGATAAACAACAATGAACAAAGGACTACCTATCAACACTAGCAATGCATGATCAAACTGTTTTTTGTCTAGTCCCGCCAAAACTTCATGCCTTCTGCAAAATATGTTTTATTGAAACATGTGTCATGGCAAGACCCTAATTTAGTCTTGCAATTGCAGATAAAATCATTATTTCCTGACGATAAATTGTTTGATTATCCAACCATTCTTTATGTGTATATTGGCTATTTGCCTCTGTCCACTCATCTAATTCCATTTCATGGTCTCAATGTTTTGCTGTGTTTGCTAAGTGCAAAAGACTAGCTATACAAATAAATGACAAAAGTTATCTGACTCATCTGGGAAAAGTCAACAGGCGTAGCATACTTACTTACATTGTTTGGATTTTGAAAAAAAAGGTGATTGTTTTTTGTCTCTTCATTGGCTTTATGTGACAGTTATGCAGTCCATTTTATTCAGTCTAGAAAAATCACCAGCTCAGAGATATATAATGACATTTGATCACTATGGTTACCGCTACTGCAGGAACAATTGAGGAAGCTAACAGCTCCTCATACTGTTGGACCCCGGGGCTGGGTCAGGAGTCGTAGCAGGCTAACAGCAGCCCACAGAGAGCACAGAAAATGTAAACGTTGGTATGCCGACTTGATTCTGAAGCAGTGACGGCAAATAATGAAGGAGCGGCGGGCCTGTCAGCCACTATTGAGGCTAATGTACACAACGGACACCCTGATTTAATCTCATTATTACAGATGTTGGACGCCTTTCGTATGGACGGATGGGGGAACGGATCGGGTCACTATCAATCTGAGGGAGCCATGTCCGCCCCGCCCCTATTGCCATCTGCGTGCCTGCTGTAGAAATCTGTAGTTAACTGCTTTCCCAACATTTTTAGCTATGTTTTTACAGAATATTAGCATGTTGGTTCTGAATTCCATACCCATCAGACATAAAGTATCTATTACATTGTTAAAAATTATAATTATATGAAAAAAAATATGTATATATATATATATAGATTTATACATTTACATACATATACAGTACATATACATCAGTATACATATACACACACATAAACAGTTTGGGGATTCCTTTTCCTACTTGAATTTTTCAACAAATGTCAAAAAGGGTTCCCAGATTACAATTTCTGGGTAGACCCTTGAAGAGAGTATCTTATTTTTTCCAATTAAAGAAATTGCATGATCTCTTTAATCAATTGAAAAAAAAGAAGGGGGAAGGGGTCTTTCCATTTAAACAGAATTAATCTTGTGGCAAGTGGTGAGCAAAAGGCTAACATTTTACAATCATAACTACTTAGGTGCATGTTCTGTGCTCTAACACCAAATATAGCAATGAGAGGACATGGGTCTAATGGCAAACCTATTATTTTGGAATTTGCATATAATGTATGTTTAAAGCAACATTTAAAAAAAAGATAAGACAAAAGTACTTAATTTACAATAAAAAACAGAAACATTTGGCACAAATGTGACCCTTGATCACAAAACCTGTCATTAAGGTCAAAATTTTGAAAAGGAGATTTTAACATCACCTGAAAGCTGAATAAATAAGCTTTCCATCTGTGTATGGTTTGTTAGGATAGTACAATATTACAAGATACAACTATTTGAAAATCAGGAATCTTTGGGTGAAATTTTTTTTAATATTGAGAATATCCTCTTAAAGTTGTCCATCAGAGGAGCTGTAGCTGGCCGTTGCTAAGAAGAAACAGGTTTGTTTTAATGCTCTCTATTGGCTGACCACTGTAATGATGTTGTGGAGACACAAAAGCGGAAATTCTAAGCTTTACATATACCAAACTTGAGTGGAAAACGGCCCACTGATGGTACTTGAGAGTGCCTAAGAGGCAACGCGGTTTTCGAGAGACGCGTTGGCTGCTATGATATGGAATATCCTTGGCAGTACCAATTTACGAGTTATTTTGAATAATATTAATGAAAATAAAAATGCAGTTACCAGCAATATTAATTTCTCCATTGTTGTGCTGTACAAGTATAGTGGTTAGTCAACATAGTGTTGGTCACGCCCCACTCAACTTTGTTTGGACGGTTGTGTAAAGAGGGACAGTGACGAGCTCTCTGTTTTACCCAAAGTTTAATAGTATAAAACATAAATAGGACTGGTCAAACAATGTCATGAAATATTATAATATAGTGCATCAAAATGCAGTATCATCAGTTTGTCTTAAAGAATACAGAACATTTGAGTATATTACGCACTATTTACACATGGTTGGGTACAGGTGTCCATTTCTCTTGTACCACGAACATTTGGAAAATACAAACATTTACATGGATCCGAAAATTTACGTCAGAACGAATTTACGAACGATTTACACAACAATCTGTTCTGCTCATATTTCATGAATGAGGACAAATGAAATGTGTGAAGTACTTTAGCCACTGGAGAGCAATTCAGAAATTAGGGAAGCATTGATTTAAACACAAAGAAATTTCAGACCACTGATCCTCACTGCCTGCTAAATTAATCCTGTTCCATTAGGCATTTTTATTTCTTGCCCTTATTTATCTATGAGGATAAGTAAAAGATTATTAACACATTTAAAGATTTGAATCCATTCATCCAAGTCTTATCATTTACTGTAGGCCTACGACTTTCCCTGACTTTGCCAGGTGGTTGCTGTCCTTAGGGCAACATCATGTTGACCATGGGATGACATTTAAACCAACCAATCAGATTTAAGTTAAGTTTACGGTTTATTTTAAGTTTAATCTTACAACCAGGATTAGTTGCTTCTAGACCATTGTGTTTCGAATATCATTCCCCTCTGATTTTAGGGGTAAGTTATGGTAAGGGTTTGTTTCAGATTTATTTATAAACATGTTGTCCTTAGGTCAACAAAATTGGTTGCCCTGAGGACATCATCCACTTGGCAAAATCAGTTTGAGCGTTTAGGCCTAAATCGTTTGCGGCAAACAGTTTATCTAACAATGGCAACATCATTCCATATGCTGGCACTAAAGAGATTTAGCTTGCATTTTTGAAGTTTATTCACTTTGAGCTGATCTTCTGCTCTTTAGATACAAATTCTGAGTAGCTCTTTAAATTGCAAAAAACGCATGTGTATAAAACGCTGCCACTTAAATGACTGAACATGTGTCGAACTGACAGTTAATATCAGTTATCACAAGCTTGATGTTCTGCATGCCCAGCAGCACAACTGCAACCAGGGCTTGCTCTTCTGATGTTGTACATTTGAAACCCTCACCAATGTTGAATATTAACACTTCAGAATACATAAACCTGCGAAGTGTTACAAACACTGCACATGTACATACTAAGACCAGCAGTGCATACTAAGCTTTACCTACAATGGCCTTTATTTTAACTTGCACTGTCAGGAACTGACTAATAAATAGAGGCTGTGTAGTCTTTAGTCTTGGTCTAGTATAAAGGTACGAGTGACAGCAGTCAGCAAACAACCAGAATCAGCTTCAGCTTCTCCTTTGTGGAACTACTGAAGATCAACCAACACAAACATGAAGGTGAAGTTAATTCCCCACGATTTCACACAAATTACTTTGATTTGGTATATTTCACTTTAAATCTCTAACTCTGAATTTCAGGTCACCTTCTATGAGGACAGGAACTTCCAGGGTCGCTCTTATGAGTGTATGGGTGACTGTTCTGACATGTCCTCCTATCTGAGCCGTTGTCACTCCTGTAGAGTTGAGAGCGGATGCTGGATGATGTATGATCATCCCAACTACATGGGAAACCAGTATTTCTTTAAGAGGGGCGAGTACGCTGACTACATGTCTATGTTTGGAATGAGCAACTGGACCAGATCCTGCCGTATGATCCCAATGGTGAGCACAGAGATCATTTTAATGTATGTGCTCCAGATTAATGTCAACATTTACGAATGTTAACTTTTTTCTGATACAGCACAGGGGATCCTATAGAATGAAGATCTATGAGAGGGAGAACTTTGGAGGACAAATGCATGAGATGATGGATGACTGTGACTCCTGCATGGACCGCTACCGCATGTCTCACTGCCAGTCCTGTCATGTGATGGACGGTCACTGGCTCATGTATGAGCAGCCCCACTACAGAGGAAAAATGTCATACTTCAGGCCTGGAGAGTACAGGAATTTCAGCAATATGGGTGGAATGAGATTCATGAGCATGAGGCGTATCATGGATTCCTGGTATTAGTGTTGTAATGTTTCAATAAAATAATTTCTCTTTAACAATAAACATTGTTTTGATCATTAATACCAAATGTGTATGCATAATCCAACACAGATGCTATAAAAATGCCCTCAAACACACTAAATCAGAGAGATTTGTAAATTATTTCAAAACAATAAAAAACAATCATCATTTTAATAATAATATATTAAAAACCAAAAACTCCACAAGAAAGTGATGGTTCAGACCTGAAGAAAACGTCTTGGTTACGTCTGTAACCTCAGTTCCCTGATGGAGGGAACGAGACGTTGTGTCGAGAACGACAGAAGGGGTTTGTCCTTGAGAACCAATCAACTCTGACTACTATAGAAAAGGCCAATGAAATTTGGCGAATGAAATTTGCATGCCGGACTCCGCCCCCAGATATCCGGTATAAAAGGAAGCCGTCGTGCAGCATTCATTTACCTCTTGTTCTGAAGAGCCTGAGAGCCTCTCAAACTGCAACAGAAATGATACAGGTTTGTGGCATAAGGGACACAACCTCTCGTTCCCTCCAACCAGGCGTTTCATTCAACAACCGTATTGGAAGCTCTCAAAAGGCATCTCTTGTTTTCTATGCAAGATGCTGCGTTATGATAGTGCTTTAAATTAAACAACTTATGCAGCGTTTGTTCCTTAAAGCTATCACCAATTTCGTGCATGCATAAGATGCAATCGTCATGTATGAGTGGTATGTATTTAAACGTGCGTGCTGGTCTGTTTGTTTAAATACAGCATAGATATAACAGCATCACAAATGGTCTAGCGTGTATAGCGCATGTTTACATCGGAACAGCTGAGCAGCGCAGGGAGACGGAAACTATCCCTCGCGTGATTTAACAACTTATTAAGGAAACAGTTAAGATATTCTAGCTTTTGTTGCTTTCCCTTCCTGGCGGCCGTTCCGCTAAAGGCCAACATTGTGATCGTGACAGTCGATCACTCCGCAACCTCTCTTTCAAAGTCATATTGTTTTGGACTTGTCATCGTTGCACGTTGAAAAAATGCTTCACTGCATTTGACAATGGTGTTTAATCATGACGTCGGATTTATAGCAAGATACGGGAAAACACTGTTTACCTCAGTGGCCACAGGCGCACTTTCGCCGTCAATGCTCCTTCATAAATTACAGCTGGTTCAAAACTCTCCCGTACGAATCATCTGCCGGACTTCTAGAGCTGAGCATATTACTCCCACATTACAACACTTCCACTGGCTTCCGGTGAAATGTTGAATTAAATTCAAAATTCTCCTGGCTACAAAACGTTAAACAGCCATGGCTCCTCCCTACTTAGAAGAACTCCTTCAAACACTCCCACTTGCACTCTCAGATCAACTCCTGCATCTAATCTTGTTCTTCCTCAAACACGCACAGCTGTGGGTTCTCGAGCTTCAGTCACGCAGCTCCCTATCTTTGGAACTCAATTTGAAAAGTAGCAACATTTTTAAGGTTTTTAAATCTCGTTTTAAAAACAGACTTTTTAGGGTGGCTTTTCTGTGATTTTACTTGCCTGCCTATCCCATGTTTATATCTAGCTGTATTACTTGTTTTTATTTGATGACTGTTGTGACTATTTGCTGCACGGTGTCGTCGAGTGTCAGTAAGGCGCCTGTAAATAAAATGTTAAAGTAGTATTTTCACGGTACAAAGTCGAGTGGTCATTGATTCGATTCTGTGGTTGCCTCTTACCCAGAGAATCCATGTTTGCGCAGCACGCTTTTTCTCGGTTAACCGAATATATATATTTTGTCGCAGGAGCAAAGAATAGTTACAGCGGTTGCGCTAATTGCGTTCGCTGCTCCATCTTTTTTCGTCTCATTTGCGTTATTTGGGCAATCAGTAGTTTGCTTATTCAGTCGTTGCGAAGACACAGATAAGTTAATGGGGTGATATGACACAGCTGGAACGAACTTTATCGTTTGTTTCGATGTAATACAATCTGTACACATGATTTGAGGTCAAGGTGCAGTAATTCCACATGCCATGCCTGCCTAGGTAGCCAAAACAGTTTGGCCCAAATCCGGTAGGCCAAAATGAAAAAAAAAAAAATTCAGCAGTTGCTAGACTCATGCCAAATCGGAAGTTACGTGGCTCTAGACACAGGCTATATGAACTCCATCCAGCCGGAATGAGTTTCAATCACAAATAGGAAACTAAGTGAACGAGCGGCGTGCCTTTAATCGACATCACACACAAAGAAGCAGAAGGACAAGCACAATTTTCACAATCAAGCTGCTCTGTCTAGTGCTCTTGAAAAACCGTATCACACTCGTGTGACCACGCAACACAACGAGAGTGATTCAATGTAATAAGCCAATGGGCTGTCTGGTGCAAAATTATATTAACACACCTCTCGTTTTAGGTGACAGTCAAGAACAAGATCTTTGCGTCTGTCCAAAACGAATCGAGGATGGCTTCAAGATCCATAGTGATATAAGATCATCCGATCGCCCCCCCTTGTCCCCGGTAAAATCCAGCATTTATCGAGGCAGGAATGGAAACTACATTTACATTTGCATTTACATTTAGTCATTTAGCAGAAGCTTTCATCCAAAGCGACTAACATAGAGTTAGGGAGCAACAAACGATATGTCATACAGGGGCCATAATGCATTAGTTGCCAATACAAAGTTACTAGTTTCAACAAAAGCTAGACGACTACCTGTTGAGAGAAAGGGTTATTGAGTTTTTTTTTTATTATTAACTTATTTCTCTGTCAGATATTCACAGAAGAGTTGGGTTTTGAATGTTGTGAGATATGTGGTTGACCGGACAGAGTTGGGAAGAATGTTCCACTAGGAAGGAGTTGTGAAGCGGAATGAGCGGGAAAGCGATTTACTGTCGTTATGAGAAGGCAATACAAGACGCCGCTGGTTTGCTGAACGCAGGGATCTTGATGGGGTGTAGGGTTGCAGGAGGGTGTGAAAGTAACCCGGTGCAGATCCAGTGATAGTCTTGTAGGCAAGCATAAGTGACTTGAATCTGATGCGGGCTTCGACGGGCAGCCAGTGGAGAGAGATGAAAAGGGGTGTCACATGAGCCCTTTTGGGCTGTTGGAAGACGAGGCGTGCTGCTGCGTTCTGGACCAGCCGGAGCGGTTTGATAGCCTTTGCAGGAAGACCAGCAAGGAGAGCATTGCAGTAGTCCAACCTTGAGATTACCAGGGCCTGGACAAGGAGTTGTGCCGCATGCTCCGTGAGATAAGGTCTAACCTTTCTAATGTTGAATAAGGTGTATCGGCATGACCATGTTGTCTTTGCAATGTGATAATTGAAGGACTGCTGTTCATCAAATATGACTCCGAGGTTCCTGGTCAAAACGAGATGTAGATCTGGGTTTCATCAGCATAACAGTGATACGAGAAGCCATGAGCCTGTATGATGGTGTAACGAGATGAGAGACACGACACAGACAGGAGGGGTGATACCAACAACCCCACTGGGGCATTTATTGCACAAATCCACAATAAACAATGGAAAAGATGTCACCCGGGGTGATTGTAATATAAAGTCCGCCAGTCCGTGCTCGTGCAGGTAGGTCGTTCCAGTTTGCCGGGCCATTTCCAAGGCGACGCTGATCCTAGGTCGGCGCCTCCCCACATCCCCCCCCCCAGGGTCGACCTGGTAACCGGGCAGCTCCCATCAGAACCTCGGGAAGATAGTAGGGGTGGGAAGGAAAATGTTGCCTTACAGTCCGACCCATACTGACTGGAAGACGGACTGAACCGGCTGGCTGGAGGACGGATTGGATCGTCGGCTGGCACACTCTCAGTACAACTTCGCCGACCGGCATCCGAATGGGACTCACGCATGGGTAGCGTTCCAGGACGGCCGAGCCGTATCCTCTGTCGGCTGAGTAGCTCGGTCGGGCGGCTGGGCAGCAGTCTCTGGCGGTTGGGAAGCTCTGTCGGGCGACTGGGCAGCACTCAGTAGTAGCTGGACTGCGCTCTCGGTTGGCTCCGCAGCATCTTCTGCCGGTTGGGATCGTCCCTCCTCTCGGCGCCGTCGATTTCTCCTTTGCTCTATCGTCCTCGGGTTCCTCCGGAGTGGACGTCGAAAAAGTAAGCGTATCCGTCCCTCGATGGACCCAGAAAACACGGTTACCACACGAACAAGTGCCGAATCGGTCTCTCAATTCCCGCATTCTCCACCAGTGTAACGAGGTGAGAGACACGACACAGACAGGAGGGGTGATACCAACAACCCCATTGGGGCATTTATTGCACAAATCCACAATAGACAATAGAAAAGGTGTCACCCGGGGTGATTGTAATATAAAGTCCGCCAGTCCGTGCTCGTGCAGGTAGGTTGTTCCAGTTCGTGTCTCCCTCGCTGTGCTCTCACTCTCTCGCGCTGGGGGTCAAATGAGGACAGCGGTGGATGCGAATCAACCAGGACCCAGACTGATGTGAGCACCCGGCTTTTATGCCTAGCAGCTAATCAGCGTACAGTGGCGGTTTTAGGCACGGGCGAACCGGGCAGCCGCCCGGGGCACCAAATTTTCAAGACACGTGGGGGGAGGCAAAAGCACTTGAAAAAGAAAAATAATCTGCGCCTCTAAGCGGGTTTCTATTATCTATAATAAAACTGTGTGGGGAATTGGCAAATTGCCGTCCCTGCTTGCTGAGAAGCGCAGAAGCTGTGTGAAAAGTGGAAAGGGGAGGGTCCGCGCCCGCGATGGACAGTTCATCTCTCCCAAATGTAGCGGACAAGGAGGGGGATCCACTTAGTGGGCTAAAGTCACTCACACTTTGACTTTCTTCCAAATAATGCACATTTAATTCATAATATTAAAGCACAGGCCTATAATTTGCATGGTGTTTTTTTTCTTCTGAATTGTGTGTGTGAAATGGCTAATAAAAAAAGGAAATCCAAAACGATTATGTGGAGGTGAAGTGGTTTAGTCTTGACTTCTGGTCGTGAGTGACAGTGTTGGGGGGGATGTGAAATCGGTTGATTGTCGAGTGCCAGATAAACACAGTGACAGCGATGGAGAGAAACAGGTTAAAGCCGTCAGGCGCCTAATATAGGGAAAAATTTAAGAAGAAGAGGCGAAAGGAGCAAAAGATAAAGCTATACAACTCCGTTCTCTCTGTATGATTACGGTAACGTTATCCATGTCATCAATCAAGGGCTAATGTTAATGGGTGGTAACGTTAACTCTTAGTTTGTTAGCCTTCTTGCTATGATGCTTGCTATGCTTATACTACAATAATTCGGTCTTAACTCAATAAACACGAAATCTAATTTCACCATAAGATTGTGCTTTGCTACAAGACTGTTACAAGTAAAGTTATTATTTATTTCCATCATTGGGGTTAATGTTGGGCCCTGTAATTAGCCAACGAAATTAACATATGTGTAGGAAGTTTCAAAGACGAACATTTGCTATAACTCTGTTGCGTGACGAAGGAGTGAATTGTTCCTCCCTTAGATTAGATTAATATAGCGTCTAACGAGTCATGACAGACATTTGTCATGTAAGGGCATGTTTATTTAAATTTGCAATTCCTAAGAGTTATATTGTAGCCTACAGTCTTTTGATGTCAATTTCAATAGCAATTCAATTGCAATTTCAGGGGCACTTCTAAAATATTTTGGAGAATCCTCTGCCACTGGTCAGCCATTAAAAACCATCCGCCTCCTTGAACTTATCACTTTTATGCATGATAAGGATCTATCGGAGATCTACTCCAACTTTTGGACTGTTATCAGGATTGCACTTACACTGCCAGTCACTGTGGCTCAAGCAGAGAGGCGCTTTTCAAAAGTTGATCAAATCGTACCTGAGCGCAACCATGTCTCAGGAACGGCTCACTGGCCTTGCTATCATCAGTATCAATCACTAAATAGGGGGCAGATTTCGTATGATGACATTAATGATGATTTTGCATCAAGGAAGGCCAGAAAGGTCAGGTTTTAGTTTGTGTTTTCTGTTAGTGCAATAGTGTAATAATTAGATTTACTTTTGTGTGATTTGTGTGATGAAGGATTTGTGCTATTTAGAATATTTATTCTATATTTTATTTGTGTATTATTCTTAATATTTAATATTATTGTTGTTCTCCGCTCATGTTACATCATGATTGTACATATGTTGCCACTTGTATGTATATAGAGTATATTTAAATTTTGATAACTTATACTGTTTTGTGCAGAATTGTGTTTTTAAAATGTTCTGTTGAAGGATTTGTGCAATTGAGAAATATAAGGTTCGTCTGAAGCTTATGTAGTTATGGTAAAACATGGCTGTTTTTTTTTTCTCGGATGGGTGGGAGTAGGTGGGGGGGCACCCAGAGGGGATCTCGCCCGGGGAGTGTTTCAATGTAGAACCGCCACTGTCAGCGTCAAGTGGACGCAATCAGCGTTAGCTGCCGGGCCGTTTCCAAGGCGACGCTGATCCTAGGTCAACAAATATGACTCCGAGGTTCTTGGCTGTTTTGGAAGGAGTGATTGTGGTATTGCCAAGATGGATGTTGAGATCGTGTTGCACCGTAGGGTGCGCCGGAAACACAAGTAGTTCAGTCTTGGCAGGGTTCAGCTGGAGGTGATGCCCTTTCATCCAAGCTGAGATGTCCTCGAGGCAAGCTGTAATGCGAGCTCCTACAGTGGTATCGTCTGGTCGAAACGAGATGTAGATCTGGGTATCATCAGGATAACAGTGATACGAGAAGACATGAGCCTGTATGATGGGTCCCAAGGATGTCATGTAGATGGAAAAAAGCAGCGGTCCAAGTATGATCCCTGAGGGACCCCAGTGATCAAGTGGTGAGCAGTGGACAGCGAGCCCTTCCATGACACCTTGAAGGTTCTGTTGGAGAGGTAGGATTTGAACCAGCGGAGAGGAGAGCCTGAGATTCCTAACGATGACAGGGTTGCTAGCAGTATCTGGTGATTGACAGTGTCAAACGCTGCAGATAAGTCTAGCAGAATCAGGACCGAGGATTTAGATTCCGCCTTGGCTAGCCGCAGTGTTTCTGTGACCGATAGCAGTGCAGTCTCAGTGGAGTGGTTTGTTTTGAAGCTAGACTGTTTGTCATCCAGTAGTTTGTTCTGGGATAGGTAGGAAGACACCTGGTTGAACGCTGCGCGTTCCAGTGTTTTTGAAATAAACGGCAGGAGAGAGACAGGTCTGTAACTGTCGGGGGTAGAGGGGTCCAATTTGGGTTTCTTCAGGAGGGGCGTGACCTGGGCCTGTTTGAATGTGGATGGAAAAGTGCCGGTGAGCAGTGAGGTGTTGATGATGTGTGTGAGTGCAGGTGTGAGTGTGCTGGATATGGCCTGAAGGAGATCGGAGGGTATTGGGTCAAGGGGACAGGTGGTGGGCTGGCTCGAGAGAAGTCTGGTTACTTCAGTGTCCGTCAGTGGGGTGAAAGAGGAGAGTTCGTTGGTTGAAGTGTGGGAGGTGTGTACCAAGGTCTGAGGTGCCAAGAATTGTTTGCTGATTGATGATGTTTTCTCTGTGAAAAACACAGCGAAGTCTTCGGCAGTCAAAGATGAAGTGGGAGGGGGAGGAGGGGGGCAAAGAAGAGAGTTAAAAGTCTTGAAAAGCTGTCGAGTGTTAGGTGCATTGCTCACCCTGGTCCACGTCCACTTTTAGGTGAACTGTCCCTTAAAATTTTGAGCACAGACCGTACAAAGGTTGTGGAATTTAGTGTTCAATGCATTTAACTATTTGCAAAGATTTTTATTTTAACCAAAACCCATAAACACCCTTAAAAAAACAAAAATTTTGACACACACCACATAAAAAAATTGTGTGTATGGCCCTACATGAGCAAATTAATGTTTGTCGAGAATATATCTCCAAAACAGCTGTAATTTCATGCGTTCTTGGTGGCCCCCTAGCGGTGGCAAGGCTAGGGTCGGGCACCGTTTCAAATGTATCGATTCCGATTACAAAATAGATTCCGATTCCTAATGATTCTTAGTTTCGATTCTGAAGCGGTGACAAAGCAATTAAAGTCAAGCAAGATCAAAAATATCTAATTTCGCTATTAATTACATCTGAACCAACAAAATGTGTCCTGTGTGAACCTTCCTTTCGAATTGATGTAGAAGGGGGTCTCACTTGTAGCATCATGTATCAGTGTTCTTTCGAATTGTCCTACCCTGTCAGATTTTCTTACAGGAGAGCAAAACTTAATATAATATAAACCACATCGATAAAATAAACAGGTTGGATGTTTTAACAATGCCAAATACCCAGTCACATAGTCCTACCAGCTTAAAATAAACACATAAAATAAGTGTACAGTGTAAATACCCTGTCAGATTTCCCTGCTGGCATAAAATAATAAACATGTAGGTTTAATTTACAGCGCAATAGCCTACTATATTGTACTACAGGTATTAAATAAATATGTAGAATTAATTAACAACAGAAATACACTATCAGGTTCCCAGCTTTTGAAGAGCACTCGGAGGCGGCAGTGTCGGCACTTGGGATGCACAATGCATCAAACACGGTGCAATCTTGTAATTTGATACGATGGCACAACTGCAGATGCTTTGCCATAATCCAGGTGACACCTTTCTTGCAACATAATAGTTTGTCACAATAATAACATTTAGCTTGTCTTTTTGTTTGTTCATTAAATGCAGCCACTTAGTACGCCTTCCATGGTCCATCGTGAGAACTGACTTTAAGTATTCTAGCGGAAGGTCCTCGCAGATGGCGATGTCAGGTCAGGTAATTCAGTCTTGACAAATGATTTGAAAATCATGTGACTGACCGGTCCGGAATCGTTAAGTGGAATCGATTCTTTTGTGGTTAAAAGATCCGAATTCTTCATAATGGATCCGATTCCAGAATTGGAATCAAATTTCGATTCCCAACACCAGCAGCTGCTTAGTTCGCTTACAGGGAGGGCCAGTTCTGTCTATTATAGTGTGAAAATAAAAGAGAAAATGTATTTAATCACTTAGCTCCATAATTTACTGCCACTATGAGTTAATTAAAGACTGCCTGCTATACATAGTCTGATATACACTTTAGATTTACTTAAGTTAAAAATCCTCACTCAAAGATTCACTCAATTGAGAAAGATGTATACTTTATAGTCAGATTAGGTGACCACTATTATCTACATTTTAACTCAATCCTCTATGTTGTGAAGTAATACTTTGAGAGGGATATTAAAAGGCATCCCATGTTAGCATTATTCCAAAAACACTCAACCTTCAAATTTTTTTAAACAAATAATAAAAATAGACACTCTGTCATGGTTCTTACCAGGTAGTTCTGATAATGAGTACTGAGATCTATGCAACAAGCTTTAGTTACTATGGGTTGTATTCCAACATGCACTGTCAGGAATTGACTGACAATAGAGACTGTGTAGTCTTTTGTCTCGGTCTAGTATAAAGGTACGAGTGACAGCAGTCAACCAACAAGCAGAATCAGCTTCAGTTTCTCTGTTGTGGAACCGCTGAAGATCAACCAACACAAAGATGAAGGTAAACTCGATTCACCACAAATTCACATAAATGACATTGATTTGATATATTTCACTTTACATCACTAAGAGGTTAACTCTGAATTTCAGGTCACTTTCTATGAGGACAGAAACTTCCAGGGTCGCTCTTATGAGTGTATGAGCGACTGTGCTGACATGTCCTCCTACCTGAGCCGCTGTCACTCCTGTAGAGTTGAGAGTGGATGCTGGATGATGTACGATAATCCCAACTACATGGGAAACCAGTATTTCTTTAAGAGGGGCGAGTACTCTGACTATATGTCTATGTTTGGAATGAGCAGCTGGATCAGATCCTGCCGTACGATCCCCATGGTGAGCACAGAGAACATTTTAATGTATCTAAGCTAGATTGCTTTGTGCAAATGTAGTGTTACTTCTTTATTTAAACCTTACATACAACGAATCATTATATCAATACAGCACAGGGGATCCTACAAAATGAGGGTCTACGAGAGGGAGAATTTTGGAGGTCAGATGTATGATATGACGGACGACTGTGACAGCATCATGGACCGCTACCGGATGTCTCACTGCCAGTCCTGTCATGTGATGGACGGTCACTGGCTAATGTATGAGCAGCCCCACTACAGAGGAAAAATGTGGTGGTTCAAGCCTGGAGAGTACAGGAACTTCAGTAATATGGGTGGAAATAGATTCATGAGCATGAGGCGTATCATGGATTCCTGGTACTAATGCTCCAGTTTTTCAATAAAATATTTTCTCAAGAAAATGAACATTGTGTTACAAAAAATAATTTTGTCAGAAATATTTACACAAGTATTCCCCCCACACAAACTCCTGTCAAGGTTGAAAAAGACACACACCAGCAGGTAGCAGTAGTCTGTATCACTGAAACACTGTTATGACAGATGATGTCAGCATTAGGCAGCTGCATGAATTAGCAGTTGTTTATCTCTGCAGCTAGATTGGCTAGATTGCTTCTTTGTGTTTGCAACAAGTTTGGCTTAAATGAACAACTTTATCAACTGGTGTGGAATTAACTTCAAGAAATGCTGCAGATTTTGTACAGAAGATTTTGCCCAGCAAACATACCTTTGCGGGACCACTGTGGCTTCACTGTGGGACAGTGTGCCTAAATGTATTTGCAGAGTCCTATACTTCGAAGAGACTGGAATGTTCGCTTTCTTCTATTTGACGCCCTCCAGTAGACGTCGCTGATGGAGAATACCTATTCTGATGGACATTCGCTATTCAAGCTTCGGCTGCTAAAAAGAAGAAAAGCTTAAAGCTTAGCGTATAGCAATACAGGTTATTAGCACTGTTTGCTTTACGTACTTACAACAGTAGAACAAGAAATGGATTTATCCAGTAGCAGCGAAGATGAGTTTATTGTTTTTTGCCTGAATGAGCAAAGGAAGAGAAATGGACGATATTGGGTTAACTATTCTTGAGAAGAGAGAATAGCACGGGGAGTTGAATACAGAGGGCTGGTGTGCGCTGTTATTGATTATCATTTAAAGAGACATGCACATAATGGGTTGCTGTGAAGGTAGCTATTTTTGACGCGGCAAAAAGGGTTTTGTTTACGCAGCCATTGAGTGTTTTTAAGCAAAATATGTTCCAGATTTTTCATGAAGACCCTTATAAATCACACCGACTGGAGGGCTGAACTCTCATTATACGTTTTTTATAAGGTAATATAAAGAGATAAAATCCAGCTACTTAATGGTTTTCACACACAACGTTGTCAGGAATTTGCAGGAAAGAGAACCCAAGTGCAGGCAGCAGTACACAATGAACTTCATCTTTATTAACTCAAAACAAAACCCCACGATGGGGGTAAAACAAGAACGGCACAAAATATTAACTTGAAACAAAAGACTTCCCACGAAGGGGCAAAAAACAAGTGAACAGGATAACTTAAGTAAACTTAACTTAAACTCCATAGGACTTTGACAGAACTAGGAAATATACAAGATATTAAAGACATAAGGTAAGTAAATCGAACATGGCAAGGCAACAAAGCAAAATGAGACAGCACAGCATAGCAAACACAAGGGCATTAAATATGGGAACTAGGGATAATTACAATTGCCAGGTGTGGGTAATAATAAAAACTGGTGGGAAGCTAAACAAGGAAACGAGGGGGCGGGGCAAAGATACGGAACAGGACAACGCATAGCCATCATAAACAAACCATGACCATGCGTTTCCACACAAAACACGTGGGGCTGTCATAACCCTACCACAAAGCTCGAATAACAAGCCAATAAGAGGCAGGATCGGGACAGATGTGAGCTTATAATAGTATTCTCCTACATTACATAGCTTGGACCGAGTTTTCGGCACTATACACGATTTATGATACATAAACAATTCCTTTTTGTAAATTAGTGTTCGTGTTATACAAAAATAAATAAATAAATGTTTTACAAAATAAACCCAGAAGTGCTTCTGGACCAGCGTTGTTGTTTACATGGTTAAGGCAGCAAGTGCAAGCGGAAGAGACATTCTGTTGACATAATCGGCTCAGATTTTTCTGAGATCAAGTACACTTTTAAACTGTTTTATTTTCATTTTAAAACGTATTACACACATATAAAAACATTGACAATCAGACTTAGGCTTTTCTATTTTAACTGAATAATGGAAAATGGAAACTTAAAACCCAATAAATGATCATTAAATGGACAGGGAAAATTTTCAGTAAATGTTCCAGTAAATATTACATTTTCACAGGATTATGAACTAAACAATTATTACCATTACTCTCACTTAAGTATCTGTGGGACCTCATTTGTGCATTTGTGTTAAGAAACTGGACGAAACCAAATCCCCAGCGAAACTATGCCATACAAGCAAAACTCTGTTTGATATAAAAACCCTCAATGGCAAGTGAATAGTCGGAATTGAAATTTTGGCATACTCAAATGTGGACTTAAATAATTAAAGAAGAAAATTCTTCTTACCTGGCATATTTAATGAATTGGAAGTTAGGAATATTATTGTCACGATTCAGTGTGTTTTCCCCTGTCATTTGGACTTTTGGAGGTTTTCAGGTTTTCATTCAGCCAATTCAAAATATTTAAGTGTAAGGATTCACATTTATATTTTATAACTTGAGCTAATGATCAAAATAGTTATTTATATTTCTTTGGCTCAAGTTGTAAACATAGAAGTGAATCCTTACCTTAAAGATTTTCAATTGGTTGAATAAAAACCTGAAAACCTCCAAAAGTCCCAAAGACAGGGGAACACAGACTGAATCCTGACAATAATATTCCTAACTTCCAATTTATTAAATATATCAGGTAAGAAGAATGTTCTTCTTAAATTATTTAGGGCCATCTGCTTCAAAGAGCCATGCACAGGATCAGTAATCACAACCAAATTACAATCAAAATCGACATGAGACTTGTAAAGTGTGTCCCGATTTAGGCATCATTCTAAAACACTGAACATAAAAATGAAACAAAGAGATAAAACAACCTGGTTTATCAAAACTGGTAACAAAAGACATTGTGTAGCATTTCTTTAGTGTGTTGCCCTAACAATGAGTACTGAGATCTACATAACAAGCTTTTGCTACAACATGCACTGTCAGGAATTGACTGACAATAGAGGCTGTGTAGTCTTTAGTCTTGGTCTAGTATAAAGGTACGAGTGACAGCAGTCAGCCAACAACCAGAATCAGCTTCAGCTTCTCCTCTGTGGAACTACTGACGAGCAACCAACACAAACATGAAGGTGAACCACAATTTCACATAAATGACTTTGATTAAGTATATTTTACTTTAATATAGATATTAACTCTGAATTACAGGTCACCTTTTATGAAGAGAGGAACTTCCAGGGTCGCTCTTATGAGTGTATGGGCGACTGTTCTGACATGTCCTCCTATCTGAGCCGCTGTCACTCCTGTAGAGTTGAGAGCGGATGCTGGATGATGTACGATAATCCCAACTACATGGGAAACCAGTATTTCTTTAAGAGGGGCGAGTACGCTGACTACACGTCTATGTTTGGAATGGGCAACAGTGTCAGATCCTGCCGTATGATCCCCATGGTGAGCACAGAAAACATTGTGATATGGTTAGAGATTTAAGACTACATTAATGGTTATTTTCCCTGGAAAAAGGTTAACAATGATCTTCTTTCCCATACAGCACAGGGGATCCTACAGAATGAGGATCTATGAGAGGGAGAACTTTGGAGGACAGATGCATGAGATGATGGATGACTGTGACTCCTGCATGGACCGCTACCGCATGTCTCACTGTCAGTCCT
The DNA here is from genome assembly GCA_008369825.1 of Triplophysa tibetana. NCBI lineage: Eukaryota > Metazoa > Chordata > Actinopteri > Cypriniformes > Nemacheilidae > Triplophysa > Triplophysa tibetana. The sequence continues at coordinate 14,432,217 of CM017902.1, forward strand.
GTCATGTGATGGACGGTAACTGGCTCATGTATGAGCAGCCCAACTACAGAGGAAAAATGTCATACTTCAGGCCTGGAGAGTACAGGAGCTTCAGTAATATGGGTGGAAATAGATTCATGAGCATGAGGCGTATCATGGATTCCTGGTATTAGTCTTTCAATAAAATAGTACTTCCATTTAAACTGTGTCTCTTAAATCATTTTTTGGGGGTTTTATAAATTAACAGACGTAATATAATACTTGAAAAACAAAGGATTTTTTTCTATTTATTACAATAAATATTAAAACCAACATATTCATGGGGAAAAGCATGTAATAGAAGCGAATATAAACAAATAAATTCTATTAAATAACAAACTGAACTGGGTAAACTGTAATCCTTAAATCAAAAATAATCTTAATATTATACTTAAACATATTCCAAGAAACTATACATTTTCTATAAATGACAAAGTTCTCATAACTTGCAAAGTACTAATATATAATTCATCCATGTTAATTTTTTTATTCATTTTAAAGGGGTTATATGGTGCAAAGACATGTCTTTCTGTGTCTTTGGTGTGTTATAACTTGCCCATGAATGTATTAGACATGTAAAATTTTATAATGTCGGAACATAAGATCTATCTAAAAGCAAAAGCTCACCCAGACCTCTCTGCAATTCCTTGTGTAACACCTCCACAAATCTATGTCAGTTTGTGGTATGATTTTACTAAGACCACCCAAATGTATACGCAGGTAAGGTGGGCGTACCTGTCTTTACATTTCTGTCAAACGCTTGCAGTATTCTACCAATCACAACGTACTGTTTAACTGTTCAATCATAGCACACCTCGCTTTTCAGAAAGATGAGCTTTGTTAAAAATCAGTGCGGTTCAGGGAGGTTGGGCAAAGAGGAGATACAAACATGCATTTGGAAAATACAGCATTTTTTAACCTTAGATCGTATACACGCATTGCATTACATCCAAAACAATCGATACTATTCGTTTTAGCCGTGTCATAAGACTCCTTTAACCGAAGTAATTAAATAAATACATGTTGTGTAAATTATATTTTTGCGCAAAACTACTTTTTTCAACAATTGTTATCGGCTGCTACTAACAACCTTAGTTCTGTCAATACATCTCTCTGAGAGATAATTAAACTAGTGTACATGACATATAAATGTATTTGGTCTTTGTGCGAATAGATATTTACATTTACATTTAGTCATTTAGCAGACGCTTTTATCCAAAGCGACTTACAAGTGGGGTAGGTAATGGAAGCAATTAGGACAGCAGAAGTACAACAAAAGCATGAGTGCAATCAAAAAGAAGACTGGTCTCATATAGCCTGACACAGCATACAGAATAATTTTATACAGAGTATACAGAGAGATTTTATACCTTTATGAGATGGCACCACAAGACGCCGTTCGTTTGCAGAGCGTAAGGATCTGACGGGTACATATGTCTGCATTAGTGAGTGAAGATAAGGTGGTGCCAAACCAGTGGTGGTCTTGTAGGCCAGGAGCAGAGTCTTGAATTTAATGCGAGCGATAGGGAGCCAATGTAGCTTAATGAGTAGAGGAGTGACGTGTGCTCTCTTCGGTTCATTAAAGATAACTCTTGCCGCAGCATTCTGGATCATCTGTAGAGGTTTGGTTGTGCAAGCTGGAAGTAGTGCATTGCAGTAGTTCAGTCTGGACAGGACCAGAGCCTGTACTAGGACTTGCGTAGCATGCTCTGATAGGAAGGGTCTAATTTTCCTGATATTGTAGAGGATGAATCTACAGGACCGGGCGGTGCTGGCAACTTGATCTGTGAAGTTGAGCTGATCATCGATCACCACTCCCAGGTTTCTTGCCTTTCTGGAAGGTGTGATTGTTGATGAGCCCAGTTGAATGGAAAGGTTGTGAAAAGTCTTTATATCAGCCGGGATTACAAGCAGTTCTGCTTTTGAAAGGTTCAGCTGCAGGTGATGCCCGTTCATCCAGAGTGAGATGTCGGCAAGGCAAGCTGAGATGCGTGCAGAGACAGTCGGATCGTCAGGGCGAAAAGACAAGTAGAGTTGTGTATCATCCGCATAGCAGTGATAGGAAAAGCCATGTTTCCTAATGACAGAGCCAAGGGATGTCATGTATACAGAGAAAAGCAACGGACCAAGCACTGAGCCCTGAGGCACCTGTGTCGAGATGTTGGGACTCAGACACCTCACCCCTCCAAGATACTCTAAATGACCTACCTGAGAGGTAGGACCTGAACCATTGTAGCACCATTCCGGAGACCCCCATAGCCTTGAGAGTGGACAGGAGGATGTGATGGTTAACAGTGTCAAAGGCGGCAGATAGATCCAGTAGGATGAGAACAGATGAGTTAGAGGACGCTCTTTCCAGTCTCAGGGCTTCAATAACAGGTTTTAAAGAGAATACGAGGGTCAGGAGAGTTGTTGATTTTAGTGTGGTAGTATTGGGTTTTCGCAGAGGAGACATCCGCAGAGAAGGAAGAGATAATAGACTGGTAGAGAGAGAGGTCAGTGGGTTCTTTTGATTTGCGCCACTTTCTCTCAGCAGACCTGAGAGAGGCGCGATGCTCAGAGAGAACATCAGATAACCAGGGGGCAGAAGGAGATGCAATAGATGTCCTAGATCTCAGAGGGCATAAGATGTCTAAGCAGGAGGTTAGTGTGGAGCAAAGGGTGTGGGTGGCGGTGTTAGTATCAAGGAGAGAGAACTGTTTAGGGGGTGGGAGAGTAGCAGAGACTGTAGAGGATAGGCGGGAGGGAGAGAGTGATCGTAGGTTGCGTCGGAATGTGACCAGTGGGGAGGCATGTGTAGTGTCTGGAGAAGTTAAGTCGAGATCAAGAGTGATGAGGAAATGATCCGACGTGTGCAGTGGGGTGACCTGGGAGTGATGGGTGAAGCAATAGCGTGTGTAGATGAGATTAAGTTGATTACCAGATTTATGGGTTGCTGAAGTGGGGACTCGCTTTAGGTCAAACGATGCAGTCAGGTTGTTGAAGTCAACAGCCTGTCGTTTTTCCAGGTGGATGTTGAAGTCTCCAAGTACCACCAGAGGAGTACCATCCTCGGGGAATGATGACAGAAGTGTATCCAATTCCTCCAAGAAGAGTCCAAGGTGCCCTGGGGGGCGATAGAGAACTACAACATGCATTACAACAGGGTGGATGACAGTGACAGCATGAAACTCAAAGGCGGTGTTGTTGCATGAGGGTGCCAGCTGTTTAAATTTCCAGTCGTTAAGAATTAGTAGACAGGTTCCTCCGCCCCTCCCTGATATGCGTGGGCTGTGGGAGAAAGTGTAATTATTAGAGAGGGCAGCCGGTGTGGCAGTGTCCTCTGGTTTGATCCAGGTTTCAGTAAGTGCTAAAAGAGAAAGACCAGAATGTTTTGCAATAGCTGTGATGAAATCTGCCTTGTTTACAGCGGATTGGCAGTTCCATAAACCAATTGGAAAGGTAATAGAGGTAGTGTTGGATGCTGAAAGAGTACGCAGGTTGTTAGCATTAGCCATGCGTGGCCTTCTGCGAGCTACTGTTGGTTTACGAGATGTGATGACAATGTGGATTTGAAAACACATAGTGAAAAAGGAATGTACAAGAAAAATAAAGAAAATTGAATAAAGATAATATATAAAGTGCAATAGTCGAAAAGCAAACAGTAATACTCAAGTGCCTTGTCTGTCTCATTGCTAGGTGGAGTCGCACAGGTAGAGTCGATGGTCTTTACTCTCTTCGGTCTTCACACGATGAGATATGCTACGCTGTTGCGGCGGAGCAAGTACATAGACTTGCTACTGCCAATACATCCATCCTTTCTGAAGCGGGCTGAACTGCCACGACATTCACTAGCCAAGATATAACATAGAGGAGCAAGCTCATTGGCTGCTGGTACAGAATGAATAGTTCTAAATTAAAATTAGTAAAAAATCATAGGATGAAATATCTATAATTTTCAGAGAGAAAATTGAAGTTTCGTTCCATGGACACTCAAACTAATATAAACCACAACTCGCCACAAGAGGGCGGAGTTACGTAATGCTAAACAGCTTTAATAAAATTTTCGGTGGGTTCCAAACGGGATATATTGCCCTTCAAAGGGAATTTTACGAAAGGGGAAGTTTTTTTATGTGTGTTAGCGAAGGTGCTAGAATAAGTACTTGAAAACGTTTCAGGTTTTTTTCACTGTTTTGATATTCAAGCGCGAAGGCAAAAGGGAAGTTCTTCTTCTCCTTATTTGTTGCTTAGACGGATGTTATGATACACTGCTTTGCGAAAAGGCGGAAGTGAAGTTACGTCATTGTGAAAAGTGTGTATATTAAAGTGTATGAAAACACACCAAATAGCGTATTATTTTTTACTTTCTCATTTTAGCATTATTTATATACATATTTTTATATCCTACAGCACCTTATATTTACTGAAGAACTGATAAGTGTGTCTGTGTTCAGTTTGGCTGCCTATGCGTGCAACCATTTTAGTTCGTCGAAAAATAACATGGCGGCCTCCTTAGGTTAAAAATGCTAGTAGTGTAAGGCTATTACAAATTATTAAGCCATACATCTATCTATACATTGGGTTCCCTTTAAACACTGTTCTCACAGACTTGTATCCTTAAGCCCATTGTGCATTATATCCGAAATTTGCATCTGAAATTTCCGCATGTTAAAAAATAAATACGACCTGCCTCAGGTATTTTCGTCCGTCGTAAACATTTTTGGACTGTTTTCATTTTCATTCAACTAATGAAAAATATTTAATGGTAAGGAATCACATTTATATTTTATAACTTGACCTAATGATAAAAATAGTTATTTATTTTTCTTTGGCTAAAGTTATAGAAGTGAATCCTTACCCTGAAGATTTTAGATTGGTTGAATGAAAACCTGAAAACCTCCAAAAGTCCAAAAGACAGGGGAACACAGACTGAATCATGACAAAAATATTCCTAACTTCCAATTCATTAAATATGTCAGGTAAGAAGAATGTTCTTCTTAAATTATTTAGCGCCATCTGCTTCAAAGAGACACGCACAGGATCAGTAATCACAACCAAATTACATACAAAATCGGCATTAGAATTGTAAAGTTTATCCCAATTAAGGCATCATTCTAAAACACTGAACATGAAAATGAAACAAAGAGATAAAACAACCTGGTTTATCAAACTGGTAACAATTGACATTGTGTAGAATTTCTTTAGTGTGTTGCCCTAACAATAATGAGTACTGAGATCTACATAACAAGCTTTTGCTACAACATGCACTGTCAGGAATTGACTGACAATAGAGGCTGTGTAGTCTTTAGTCTTGGTCTAGTATAAAGGTACGAGTGACAGCAGTCAGCCAACAACCAGAATCAGCTTCAGCTTCTCCTCTGTGGAACTACTGACGTGCAACCAACACAAACATGAAGGTAAACTTAATTCACCACAACTTCATATAAATGACTTTGATTAAGTATATTTTACTTTAATATAGAGATTAACTCTGAATTTCAGGTCACCTTTTATGAAGAGAGGAACTTCCAGGGTCGCTCTTATGAGTGTATGGGCGACTGTTCTGACATGTCCTCCTATCTGAGCCGTTGTCACTCCTGTAGAGTTGAGAGCGGATGCTGGATGATGTACGATAATCCCAACTACATGGGAAACCAGTATTTCTTTAAGAGGGGCGAGTACGCTGACTACACGTCTATGTTTGGAATGGGTAACAGTGTCAGATCCTGCCGTATGATCCCCATGGTGAGCACAGAAAACATTGTGATATGGTTAGAGATTTAAGTCTACATTTATGTTTTTTTTCCCTGGAAAAAGTTTAACAATGATCTTCTTTCCCATACAGCACAGGGGATCCTACAGAATGAGGATCTATGAGAGGGAGAACTTTGGAGGACAGATGCATGAGATGATGGATGACTGTGACTCCTGCATGGACCGCTACCGCATGTCTCACTGTCAGTCCTGTCATGTGATGGACGGTAACTGGCTCATGTATGAGCAGCCCAACTACAGAGGAAAAATGTCATACTTCAGGCCTGGAGAGTACAGGAGCTTCAGTAATATGGGTTGCATGAGATTCATGAGCATGAGGCGTATCATGGATTCCTGGTATTAGTCTTTCAATAAAATAGTACTTTCACGAAAACTGTGTCTCTTAAATCATTTTTTGGGGGTTTTATAAATTAACAGACGTGATATAATACATAAAAACAAAAGATTTTATTTTATTTATTACAATAAATATTAAAACCAACATATTCATGGGGAAAAGCATGTAGTAGAAGTGAATGTAAACAAATAAATTCTATCAAGTAACAAACGGAACTGGGTAAACTGTAATCCTTAAATCAAAAATAATCTTAATATTATACTTAAACATCTTCCAAGAAACTATGCATTTTCTATAACTTACAAACATCTCATAACTTGCAAAGTACTAACATATAATTCATCCATTTAAATTTTTTTATTCATTTTAAAGGGGTCATATGGCGCAAAGACATGTCTTTCTGTGTCTTTGGTGTGTTATAACTTGCCCATGCATGTATTAGACATGTAATATTTTATAATGTCGGAACATAAGATCTATCTAAAGGCGAAAGCTCACCCAGACCTCTCTGCAATTCCTTGTCTAACACCTCCACAAATCTATGTCAGTTCGTGGTATGATTTTACTAAGACCACCCAAATGTATACCCAGGTAAGGTGGGCGTACCTGTCTTTACATTTCTGTCACACGCTTGCAGTATTCGACCAATCACTATGCACTGTTTAACTGTTCAATCATAGCACACCTCGCTTTTCAGAAAGATGAGCTTTGTTAAAAATCAGTGCGGTTCAGAGAGGCTGGGCAAAGAGGAGATACAAACATGCACGGTATGTGGAAAATACAGCATTTTTAACCTTAGATCCTGTACACGCATCGCATTATATCCAAAACAATCGATACTATTCGCTTTAGCCGTGTCATATGACTCCTTTAACCGATGTAATTAAAAACATGTTGTGTAAATTATATTTTTGCACAAAACTACTTTCAAGAATGTAGTCAACAATATTATCGGCTGGTACTAACAACCTTAGTTCTGTCAATACATCTATGTGAGAGTTAATTAAACTAGTGTACATGACATATAAATGTATTTGGTCTTGGTGCGAATAGATATGCTACGCTGTTGAGAGGGACCAAGTAAATAGACTTGCTACTGCCAATACATCCATCCTTTCTGAAGCGGGCTGCACTGCCACGACATTCACTAGCCAAGATATAAACATAGAGCAGCAAGCTCATTGGCAGCTGGTACAGAATGAACCAATCAGCTGCTCTGTGTGCTAAAGTTATATTTTGTCAGACTGGGTTAGACTGTAGGACTGCAATTAAGAGGCTGCAATTAGAGTTTCATGTCAGAACTTCTGTCATTTATAATAACTGGCAAAATTCAATATTGGTCGACCTCTTCTAAATAATATCCTAAATTAAAATTAGTCAAAAATCATAGGAAGAAATATCTATAATTTTCACAGAGGAAATCGAAGTTTAGTTCCATGGACACTAAAACTAATATTAACCACAACTCGCCATGAGAGGGCGGAGTTAAGTAATGCTAGACAACTTTAATAACATTTTCGTTGCGTTCCAAACGGGATATAATGCCCTTAAATGGGAACTTTGGGAATGGGGAAGGGTTTTTTTTGTTAGCGAAGGTGCTAGAATAAGTATTTGAAAACGCGTCATATTTATTTCACTGTTGTGAAATTCAAGCGCGACGGCAAAAGGGAAGTTTTTCTTCTCCTTGTTTGTTGCTAGACGGATGTTATGATACACTGCTTTGCGAAAAGGCGGAAGTTAAGTTACGTCATTATGAAAAGTGTGTATATTAAAGTGTATGAAAACACACCAAATAGTGTGATTATTTTTTAACTTTATCATTTTAGCATTATTTATATATTTATTTATCCTACAGCACCTTATATTCACTGAAGAACTGATTAGTGTGTCTGTGTTCAGTTTGGCTGCCTATGCGTGCAACCATTTTAGTTCGTCGAAAAATAACATGGCGGCCTCCTTAGGTTAAAAATGGTAGTAGTGTAAGGCTATTACAAAATATTAAGCCATACATCTATCCATACATTGGGTTCCCTTTAAACACTGTAGCCTACTCACAGACTTGTATCCTTATGCCCATTGTACATTATGTCCGAAATTTGCGTCTGAAATTTCTGCACGTTAAATAATAAATACTGTAGAAGATATTTTTGGCTAAAATATAGAAGATTAATGTATAAAATTGTTTACCATTATAAAATCATTTTAAGAGTTTCTTATCTAGGGGGCCAAATGCTTGTTGACACATTGGACCCTATGTAGGCTGGGGGAGGATAATACATCTGTTTTGCATTATATTGGGGGGCTCAGAGGATGTGTGGGTGTGTAGGTGTGTGTGTTAAGCACACTATATAAGGGCTTCTCCAACAACGGAGAAGGGTGAGTGATATTGCAATCCTACTCCATTAATAAAGTGGTTTTTGTATCAAAACTCGAGACTCAACAATAATTCTTCAGAGCACGCAAAGAAAATCCACAACAATACAATCTCACTTTGTGTCAATCACATTTACACACTGCCTCCGGTATTTTCGTCCATCATAAAACATTTTGGACAGCGGGAGATGCAGTAAAAAGTGCAAGGACTAAGGACTGAAGACTGAAGACTGAGGACTGAAGGATTAGGAAGTAGGATTCTTCCAGCTAAGTAGCTAACTTTCTTCGGCCTGAACATTAAATGAGGAATGATTATATCTCCATTTACCAAGGTGTCCATCTGAGCCCGAATACTGCCTTATTCATTGTACAGTTTGGAATGATTTGCAGTATTGCGTCGATATTTTCACGTGTGGAGTTGAGTGTTTTGCAGTGCACACAAGAGTGTGGGACCCCCGCAGATCGTTTGGGCGATTGAGTGGATAAACACCCTTGAGGTAGCCGCGCCGGGTCATGAAATCCAGTCGTCACACCAGAGCTGCTGAATGGAGCTCATCTCCCCATGAACTCCAGTCCTTCCTGTGAGTACGAAATACAGAGTTAATGTTGACATCCTCATCTGCCCTCCGTCTGTGCCGAAGCACATTAGAGCCGCTGAATCGAGTTCAACTCCTGCTGAAATCCAGTCCTGTGAGTATGAAATGCAGAGTTAATGTTGACATCCTTGTCTCTCCTTCGTCTGTGCTGTAGCACACCAGAGCTGCAGAATTGAGTTCATCTCCTCCTGTTATCCAGTCCTGTGGAAAGGGAATGCCGAGCCAATGTGTGTTGGAGAAACACAGAAAGAGACTGCTTGGTTTTAAAAGGGACGTTCTATTAATAAATAAAAAGTGCAAATTATATCTCCTGTTGTCCGTCCTCTTCTGTCCTGCGGGGTAGCTCTTCCTGGTAGTACGGTAGTTAGAGTCGGGGGGTACACCCACCTCCGACCCGTGACATGCTCAGCTAGCAGCTATCCACTCTCTGAGCCTTAAAACCACACATAGGCTACACTTATTCATTCATATATGTGGTCTTATTTATCTATGGGGATAATAATATCTAACACTTCCAATAGTCCAAAAGACAGGGGAACACAGACTGAATCATGACAAAAATATTCCTAACTTCCAATTCATTAAATATGTCAGGTAAGAAGAATGTTCTTCTTAAATTATTTAGCGCCATCTGCTTCAAAGAGCCATGCACAGGATCAGTAATCACAACCAAATTACATACAAAATCGGCATTAGAATTGTAAAGTTTGTCCTGATTAAGGCACCATTCTAAAACACTGAACATAAAAATGAAACAAAGAGGTTCAACAACATGGTTTATCAAACTGGTAACAATTCACATTGTGTAGCATTTCTTTAGTGTGTTGCCCTAACAATAATGAGTACTGAGATCTACATAACAAGCTTTTGCTACAACATGCACTGTCAGGAATTGACTGACAATAGAGGCTGTGTAGTCTTTAGTCTTGGTCTAGTATAAAGGTACGAGGGACAGCAGTCAACCAACAACCAGAATCAGCTTCAGCTTCTCCTCTGTGGAACTACTGACGTGCAACCAACACAAACATGAAGGTAAACTTAATTCACCACAACTTCATATAAATGACTTTGATTAAGTATATTTTACTTTAATATAGAGATTAACTCTGAATTACAGGTCACCTTTTATGAAGAGAGGAACTTCCAGGGTCGCTCTTATGAGTGTATGGGCGACTGTTCTGACATGTCCTCCTATCTGAGCCGTTGTCACTCCTGTAGAGTTGAGAGCGGATGCTGGATGATGTACGATAATCCCAACTACATGGGAAACCAGTATTTCTTTAAGAGGGGCGAGTACGCTGACTACACGTCTATGTTTGGAATGGGTAACAGTATCAGATCCTGCCGTATGATCCCCATGGTGAGCACAGAAAACATTGTGATATGGTTAGAGATTTAAGACTACATTAATGGTTATTTTCCCTGGAAAAGGTTAACAATGATCTTCTTTCCCATACAGCACAGGGGATCCTACAGAATGAGGATCTATGAGAGGGAGAACTTTGGAGGACAGATGCATGAGATGATGGATGACTGTGACTCCTGCATGGAACGCTACCGCATGTCTCACTGTCAGTCCTGTCATGTGATGGACGGGAACTGGCTCATGTATGAGCATCCCAACTACAGAGGAAAAATGTCATACTTCAGGCCTGGAGAGTACAGGAGCTTCAGTAATATGGGTGGAAATAGATTTATGAGCATGAGGCGTATCATGGATTCCTGGTATTAGTCTTTCAATAAAATAGTACTTCCAAGAAAAATGTGCCTCTTAAATCATTTTTTGGGGGTTTTATAAATTAACAGACGTGATATAATACATAAAAACAAAGGATTTTTTTCTATTTTTTACAATAAATATTAAAACCAACATATTCATGGGGAAAAGCATGTAGTAGAAGTAAATGTAAACAAATAAATTATATCAAGTAACAAACTGAACTGGGTAAACTGTAATCCTTAAATCAAAAATAATCCTAATATTATACTTAAACATATTCCAAGAAACTATACATTTTCTATAACTTACAAAGTTCTCATAACCTGCAAAGTACTAATATATAATTTATCCATGTTCATTTTTTATTCATTTTAAAGGGGTCATATGGCGCAAAGACATGTCTTTCTGTGTCTTTGGTGTGTTATAACTTGCCAATGAATGTGTTAGACATGTAAAATTTTATTGTGTCGGAACATAAGATCTATCTAAAAGCGAAAGCTCACCCAGACCTCTCTGCAATTCCTTGTGTAACACCTCCACAAATCTATGTCAGTTTGTGGTATGATTTTACTAAGACCACCCAAATGTATACGCAGGTAAGGTGGGCGTACCTCTCTTTACATTTCTGTCACACGCTTGCAGTATTCGACACATCACAACGCACTGTTTAACTGTTCAATCATAGCACACCTCGCTTTTCAGAAAGATGAGCTTTGTTAGAAATCAGTGCGGTTCAGAGAGGCTGGGCAAAGAGGAGATACAAACATGCACGGTATGTGGAAAATACAGAATTTTTTAACCTTAGATCCTGTACACGCATTGCATTATATCCAAAACAATCGATGCTATTTGTTTTAGCCGTGTCATATGACTCCTTTAACCGATGTAATTAAATAAATACATGTTGTGTAAATTATATTTTTGCACAAAACTACTTTTTTCAACAATTGTTCTCGGCTGGTACTAACAACCTTAGTTCTGTCAATACATCTCTCTGAGAGATAATTAAACTAGTGTACATGACATTTAAATGTATTGTGTTTTGGTGCGAATAGATATGCTACGCTGTTGCCGCGAAGCAAGTACAAAGATTTGCTACTGCCAATACATCCATCCTTTCTGAAGCGGGCTGCACTGCCACGATATTCACTAGCCAAGATATAACATAGAGGAGCAAGCTCATTGGCTGCTGGTATAGAATGAACCAATCAGCTGCTCTGTGTGCTTAAGTTATTTCGTCAGATTGGGTTTAGACTGTAGGACTGCAGTCATCTAGAGTTTCATGTCAGAACTTCTGTCATTTATAATTACTGGAAAATTCAATATTGGTCGACCTCTTCTAAATAATATTCTAAATTAAAATTAGTCAAAAATCATAGGATGAAATATCTATAATTTTCAGAGAGAAAATTGAAGTTTCGTTGCATGGACACTAAAACTAATATTAACCACAACTCGCCACAAGAGGGCGGAGTTACGTAATGCTAAACAGCTTTAATAAAATTTTCGGTGGGTTCCAAACGGGATATATTGCCCTTCAAATGGAACTTTGGTAAAGGGAAAGTTTTTTTTTTGTTAGCGAAGGTGCTAGAATAAGTATTTGAAAACGCATCAGGTTTTTTCACTGTTGTGAAATTCAAGCGCGACGGCAAAGGGAAGTTCTTCTTCTCCTTGTTTGTTGCTAGACGGATGTTATGATACACTGCTTTGCGAAAAGGCGGAAGTGAAGTTACGTCATTGTGAAAAGGGTGTATATTAAAGTGTATGAAAACACACCAAATAGCGTATTATCTTTTACTTTCTCATTTTAGCATTATTTGTATATTTGTTTATCTTACAGCACCTTATATTCACTGAAGAACTGATTAGTGTGTCTGTGTTCATTTTAGTTCGTCGAAAAATAACATGGCGGCCTCCTTAGGTTAAAAATGGTAGTAGTGTAAGGCTATTACAAAATATTAAGCCATACATCTTTGGGTTCCCTTTAAACACTTTACTCACAGACTTGTATCCTTATGCCCATTGTACATTATGTCCGAAATTTGCGTCTGAAATTTCTGCACGTTAAATAATAAATACGATCTCACTTTGTGTCAATCACATTTACACACTGCCTCGGGTATTTTCGTCCATCATAAAACATTTTGGACAGCGGGAGATGCAGTAAAAAGTGCAAGGATTAAGGACTGAAGACTGAAGGATTAGGAAGTAGGATTCTTCCAGCTAAGTAGCTTACTTTCTTCGGCCTGAACATTAAATGAGGAATGATTATATCTCCATTTACCAAGGTGTCCATCTGAGCCCGAATACTGCCTTATTCATTGTACAGTTTGGAATGATTTGCAGTGTTGCGTCGATATTTTCACGTGTGGAATTGAGTGTTTTGCAGTACACACAAGAGTGTGGGACCCCCGCAGATCGTTCGGGCGATTGAGTGGATAAACACCCTTGAGGTAGCCGCGCCGGGTCATGAAATCCAGTCGTCACACCAGAGCTGCTAAATGGAGCCCATCTCCCCATGAACTCCAGTCCTTTCTGTGAGTACGAAATACAGAGTTAATGTTGATATCCTCGTCTGTCCTCCGTCTGTGCTGAAGCACACCAGAGCTGCTGAATTGAGTTCATCTCTTCCTGAAATCCAGTCTTGCGAGTACAAAAGACAGAGTTAAGGTCGACATCCTCGTCTGCCCTCCGTCTGTGCCGAAGCACATTAGAGCCGCTGAATCGAGTTCAACTCCTGCTGAAATCCAGTCCTGTGCGTATGAAATGCAGAGTTAATGTTGACATCCTTGTCTCTCCTTCGTCTGTGCTGTAGAGCACCAGAGCTGCCGAATTGAGTTCATCTCCTCCTGTTATCCAGTCCTGTGGAAAGGGAATGCCGAGCCAATGTGTGTTGGAGAAACACAGAAAGAGACTGCTTGGTTTTAAAAGGGACGTTCTATTAATAAATAAAAAGTGTAAATTATATCTCCTGTTGTCCGTCCTCTTCTGTCCTGCGGGGTAGCTCTTCCTGGTGGTACGGTAGTTAGAGTCGGGGGGTAAACCCACCTCCGACCCGTGACATGCTCAGCTAGCAGCTATCCACTCTCTGAGCCTTAAAACCACACATAGGCTACACTTATTCATTCATATATGTGGTCTTATTTATCTATGGGGATAATAATATCTAACACTTCCAATAGTCCAAAAGACAGGGGAACACAGACTGAATCATGACAAAAATATTCCTAACTTCCAATTCATTAAATATGTCAGGTAAGAAGAATGTTCTTCTTAAATTATTTAGCGCCATCTGCTTCAAAGAGCCATGCACAAGATCTGTAATCACAACCAAATTACATACAAAATCGGCATTTGAATTGTAAAGTTTGTCCCGATTTAGGCATCATTCTAAAAAACTGAACATAAAAATGAAACAAAGAGATAAAACAACCTGGTTTATCAAACTGGTAACAATTGACATTGTGTAGCATTTCTTAAGTGTGTTGCCCTAACAATAATGAGTACTGAGATCTACATAACAAGCTTTTGCTACAACATGCACTGTCAGGAATTGACTGACAATAGAGGCTGTGTAGTCTTTAGTCTTGGTCTAGTATAAAGGTACGAGTGACAGCAGTCAACCAACAACCAGAATCAGCTTCAGCTTCTCCTCTGTGGAACTACTGACGTGCAACCAACACAAACATGAAGGTAAACTTAATTACAACTTAACAACTTCTTCTTCTTAATTACAACTTAATAACAACTTCATATAAATGACTTTGATTAAGTATATTTTACTTTAATATAGAGATTAACTCTGAATTACAGGTCACCTTTTATGAAGAGAGGAACTTCCAGGGTCGCTCTTATGAGTGTATGGGCGACTGTTCTGACATGTCCTCCTATCTGAGCCGTTGTCACTCCTGTAGAGTTGAGAGCGGATGCTGGATGATGTACGATAATCCCAACTACATGGGAAACCAGTATTTCTTTAAGAGGGGCGAGTACGCTGACTACACGTCTATGTTTGGAATGGGCAACAGTGTCAGATCCTGCCGTATGATCCCCATGGTGAGCACAGAAAACATTGTGATATGGTTAGAGATTTAAGTCTACATTCATGGTTATTTTCCCTGGAAAAGGTTAACAATGATCTTCTTTCCCATACAGCACAGGGGATCCTACAGAATGAGGATCTATGAGAGGGAGAACTTTGGAGGACAGATGCATGAGATGATGGATGACTGTGACTCCTGCATGGACCGCTACCGCATGTCTCACTGTCAGTCCTGTCATGTGATGGACGGTAACTGGCTCATGTATGAGCAGCCCAACCACAGAGGAAAAATGTCATACTTCAGGCCTGGAGAGTACAGGAGCTTCAATAATATGGGTGGAAATAGATTCATGAGCATGAGGCGTATCATGGATTCCTGGTATTAGTCTTTCAATAAAATAGTACTTCCACGAAAACTGTGTCTCTTAAATCATTTTTTGGGGGTTTTATAAATTAACAGACGTAATATAATACATGAAAACATAGGATTTTTTTCTATTTTTTACAATAAATATTAAAACCAATATATTCATGGGGAAAAGCATGTAGTAGAAGTGAATGTAAACAAATAAATTCTATCAAGTAACAAACGGAACTGAGTAAACTGTAATCCTTAAATCAAAAATAATCCTAATATTATACTTAAACATATTCCAAGAAACTATACATTTTCTATAACTTACCAAGTTCTCATAACTTGCGAAGTACTAATATATAAGTTATCCATGTTCATGTTAAAGGGGTCATATGGCGCAAAGACATGTCTTTCTGTGTCTTTGGTGTGTTATAACTTGCCCATGAATGTATTAGACATGTAAAATTTTATTGTGTCGGAACATAAGATCTATCTAAAAGCGAAAGCTCACCCAGACCTCTCTACAATTCCTTGTGTAACACCTCCACAAATCTATGTCAGTTTGTGGTATGATTTTACTAAGACCACCCAAATGTATACGCAGGTAAGGTGGGCGTACCTGTCTTTACATTTCTGTCACACGCTTGCAGTATTCGACCAATCACTACGCACTGTTTAACTGTTCTACCAGAAAGACTCGGAAGGCCAAAGTTGAGTATTCAACATTTATTGAACAGCTGATAGACAGAATATATATGGTTATAATAAAGATGGTTATTGGTTTCTTTAGAGTAGGCCCTGTCCGTGGCTCGCATCCAGAGGGCCAAGAAGTCCTCCACTTCCCGCCTTGAGATGGTAAGGCGGGGGCGTAGCCAACCCCCCTGGGGTTATATTGACAGGGACCTTCTGGTGGTGGTGGGGAGGATGGGGGCGAATCACTGTTGCTTCGACTGCGGACATAGAAAGGGGTAAGTGGCGATCTTTATGTTCCATGTTGGAAGGTGATTGGTTGGGTGTTGATTGTTAGTGAGTGATGCAGGATTGAGTCTTCCTGGCAGAACTAGCGCTGAAGCTATATTTCAATCATAGCACACCTCGCTTTTCAGAAAGATGAGCTTTGTTAGAAATCAGTGCGGTTCAGAGAGGCTGGGCAAAGAGGAGCTACAAACATGCACGGTATGTGAAAAATACAGAATTTTTTAACCTTAGATCGTGTACACGCATTGCATTACATCCAAAACAATCGATACTATTTGTTTTAGCCGTGTCATATGACTCCTTTAACCGATGTAATTAAATAAATACATGTTGTGTAAATTATATTTTTGCACAAAACTACTTTTTTCAACAATTGTTCTCGGCTGGTACTAACAACCTTAGTTCTGTCAATACATCTCTCTGAGAGATAATTAAACTAGTGTACATGACATTTAAATGTATTGTGTTTTGGTGCGAATAGATATGCTACGCTGTTGCCGCGAAGCAAGTACAAAGATTTGCTACTGCCAATACATCCATCCTTTCTGAAGCGGGCTGCACTGCCACGATATTCACTAGCCAAGATATAAACATAGAGCAGCAAGATCATTGGCTGCTGGTATAGAATGAACCAATCAGCTGCTCTGTGTGCTATTTTGTCAGACTGGGTTTAGACTGTAGGACTGCAGTCATCTAGAGTTTCATGTCAGAACTTCTGTCATTTATGATTACTGGCAAATTCAATATTGGTCGACCTCTTCTAAATAATATTCTAAATTAAAATTAGTCAAAAATCATAGGATGAAATATCTATAATTTTCAGAGAGAAATTGAAGTTTCGTTCCATGGACACTAAAACTAATATAAACCACAACTCGCCACAAGAGGGCGGAGTTACGTAATGCTAAACAGCTTTAATAAAATTTTGGGTGGGTTCCAAACGGGATATATTGCCCTTCAAAGGGAATTTTACGAAAGGGGAAGTTTTTTTATGTGTGTTAGCGAAGGTGCTAGAATAAGTATTTGAAAACGTTTCAGGTTTTTTTCACTGTTGTGATATTCAAGCGCGAAGGCAAAAGGGGAAGTTCTTCTTCTCCTTATTTGTTGCTTAGACGGATGTTATGATACACTGCTTTGCGAAAAGGCGGAAGTGAAGTTACGTCATTGTGAAAAGGGTGTATATTAAAGTGTATGAAAACACACCAAATAGTGTGATTATTTTTTACTTTCTCATTTTAGCATTATTTGTATATTTATTTATCTTACAGCACCTTATATTCACTGAAGAACTGATAAGTGTGACTGTGTTCAGTTTGGCTGCCTATGCGTGCATCCATTTTAGTTCGTCGAAAAATAACATGGCGGCCTCCTTAGGTTAAAAATGCTAGTAGTGTAAGGCTATTACAAAATATTAAGCCATACATCTATCTATACATTGGGTTCCCTTTAAACACTGTTTTCACTTACTTGTATCCTTAAGCGCATTGTTCATTATGTCCGAAATTTGCAATTGAAATTTCCGCATGTTAAAAA
The DNA here is from genome assembly GCA_008369825.1 of Triplophysa tibetana. Taxonomy (NCBI): domain Eukaryota; kingdom Metazoa; phylum Chordata; class Actinopteri; order Cypriniformes; family Nemacheilidae; genus Triplophysa; species Triplophysa tibetana. The sequence continues at coordinate 14,449,923 of CM017902.1, forward strand.
ATAAATGCGACCTCACTTTGTGTCAATCACATTTACACACTGCCTCCGGTATTTTCGTCAATCATAACATTTTTTTAACTGTTTTCATTTTCATTCAATCAATGAAAAACAATTAATGGTAATGATTCACATTTATATTTTATAACTTGAGCTAATGATAAAAATAGTTATTTATTTTTCTTTGGCTAAAGTTATAGAAGTGAATCCCTGAATGAATGAATGAAAACCTGAAAACCTCCAAAAGTCCAAAAGACGGGGAAACACAGACTGAATCCTGACAAAAATTTTTCTAACTTCCAATTCATTAAATATATCAGGTAAGAAGAATGTTCTTCTTAAATTATTTAGCGCCATCTGCTTCAAAGAGCCATGCACAGGATCAGTAATCGCAACCAAATTACATTCAAAATCGGCATTAGAATTGTAAAGTTTGTCCCGATTTAGGCATCATTCTAAAACACTGAGCATAAAAATGAAACAAAGAGATAAAACAACCTGGTTAATCAAAACTGGTAACAATAGACATTGTGTAGCATTTCTTTAGTGTGTTGCCCTAACAATAATGAGTACTGAGATCTACATAACAAGCTTTTGCTACAACATGCACTGTCAGGAATTGACTGACAATAGAGGCTGTGTAGTCTTTAGTCTTGGTCTAGTATAAAGGTACGAGTGACAGCAGTCAGCCAACAACCAGAATCAGCTTCAGCCTCTCCTCTGTGGAACTACTGACGTGCAACCAACACAAACATGAAGGTAAACTTAATTCACCACAACTTCATATAAATGACTTTGATTAAGTATATTTTACTTTAATATAGAGATTAACTCTGAATTACAGGTCACCTTTTATGAAGAGAGGAACTTCCAGGGTCGCTCTTATGAGTGTATGGGCGACTGTTCTGACATGTCCTCCTATCTGAGCCGTTGTCACTCCTGTAGAGTTGAGAGCGGATGCTGGATGATGTACGATAATCCCAACTACATGGGAAACCAGTATTTCTTTAAGAGGGGCGAGTACGCTGACTACACGTCTATGTTTGGAATGGGTAACAGTGTCAGATCCTGCCGTATGATCCCCATGGTGAGCACAGAAAACATTGTGATATGGTTAGAGATTTAAGTCTACATTTATGGTTATTTTCCCTGGAAAAAGGTTAACTATGATCTTCTTTCCCATACAGCACAGGGGATCCTACAGAATGAGGATCTATGAGAGGGAGAACTTTGGAGGACAGATGCATGAGATGATGGATGACTGTGACTCCTGCATGGCCCGCTACCGCATGTCTCACTGTCAGTCCTGTCATGTGATGGACGGTAACTGGCTCATGTATGAGCAGCCCAACTACAGAGGAAAAATGTCATACTTCAGGCCTGGAGAGTACAGGAGCTTCAGTAATATGGGTGGCATGAGATTCATGAGCATGAGGCGTATCATGGATTCCTGGTATTAGTCTTTCAATAAAATTGTACTTCCACGAAGACTGTGTCTCTTAAATTATTTTTTGGGGGTTTTATAAATTAACAGACATAATATAATACATAAAAAACAAAGGAGTTTTTTTACTTATTACCATACATATTAAAACCAACATATTCATGGGGAAAATCATGTAGTAGAAGTGAGTGTAAACAAATCAATTTTTTATTTATTACCATACATATTAAAACCAACATATTCATGGGGAAAAGCATGTAGTAGAAGTGAGTGTTAACAAATCAATTATATTAAGTAACAAACGGAACTGGGTAAACTGTAATCCTTGAATCAAAAATACTCTAAATATTATACTTAAACATATTCCAAGAAACTATACATTTTCTATAACTTACAAAGTTCTCATAACTTGCAAAGAACTAATATATAATTCATCCATGTTCATTTTTTTATTCATTTTAAAGGGGTCATATGGCGCAAAGACATGTCTTTCTGTGTCTTTGGTGTGTTATAACTTGCCCATGAATGTATTAGACATGTAAAATTTTATTGTCGGAACATAAGATCTATCTAAAAGCGAAAGCTCACCCAGACCTCTCTGCAATTCCTTGTGTAACACCTCCACAAATCTATGTCAGTTTGTGGTATGATTTTACTAAGACCACCCAAATGTATATGCAGTTAAGGTGGGCGTACCTCTCTTTACATTTCTGTCACACGCTTGCAGTATTCGAGCAATCAGAATGCACTGTTTAACTGTTCAATCATAGCACACCATCTTTTCAGAACAATGAGCTTTCTTAAAAATCAGTGCCTTTCAAAGAGGCTGGGCAAAGAGGAGATATAAACATGCACGGTATGTGGAAAATATAGCATTTTTTAACCTTAGATCGTGTAGACGTACTGGATTACTTCCAAAACAATCGATACTATTTGTTTTAGCAATGTCATATGATTCCTTTAAATGATGTAATTAAATTAGTGGTGGGCATAGATTAATTCTTTTAATCTAGATTAATCTTGAAATTAATCTAGATTAATCTAGTTTAAAATGGCTCATTTGAATTTTGCCGAAGGCATTCAGAATATGTGTCCTACCCAAATAATGACTAAACAGAAGTCTTTGAGAACGGGTTTCTCAAGCCAGGTGGCGCATTAGACCAGGGGCTCATCTCCTGTTTCCAAAATGCATCTCAAACTGCTTGAGAAAGCTGTTCTACTATGATAATTTGTGATGATAATTAAATTATGTTCAATGAGATGTACTTGTGTTTACTTCCGCATTAGCTAAGGGATGCTTTGCGTTCAGGGGGTACTTGACACTGTAAGAGCTCCTACAGTACATTTACATTTAGTCATTTAGCAGACGCTTTTATCGAAAGCGACTTACAAAGAGTTAGGGAGCAACAAGTGATATCTCATAGAGGAGCCGTAAAACATTAGGTGCCAATACAAAGCTACTGGTTACAACTAAAGCTAGACCACTACCTGTTGGGAGAAAGTTTTTTTTTTTAAACCTCTGTCTGTAAACCAATTCCGTACAGTAAACCAATTCCACATTAAACAAGGTGCAAACAACCTTAGTCTTGTCGAGGTTTCCATTGGGAAGCTTCTTAAAAATAAATTTTCCCTGAATTAAATCCGGCGGCTTCATAGCTGCTTCCATGTTAGCATGTCACGTTTGATGTGGTAATTTCACAATAACGTTATGTTGTGTTCAGACCAAACGCGAATGGCGCGTCAAGCGCAAGTTATTTACATGTTCAGTCAATGCAAAGAGGCGATATACCTACTTGCTGCGCTAATCACGCGAATGAAGCCCTGGTTATGAGATTACTAGGCGGCGCGAATGACGCAAATCACGCGAGTTGAAAAATCGCGCCCCTACAGTGCAATTCAGCTATGTATACATCCGCGCTAAAATATCAATGTGAAAGTCATCATAGCTTGCGTAGTATAGACCCTGCTCCCAACCCAACTTTGAGAATAGATTAACGACGACATTTTTTTTATCGCGCGATAAGAGTCTCACGTTAACGCAGCACGTAATTTTGTCAGATTGGGTTAGACTGTAGGACTGCGTCATCTAGAGTTTCATGTCAGAACTTCTGTCATTTGTGATTGTTGGCCAATTCAATATTGGTCGACCTCTTCTAAATAATATTCTAAATTAAAATTTGTCAAAAATCATAGGATCAAAAATATCTATATATTTCAGAGAGAAAATCGAAGTTAATTCCATGGACACTCAAACTCAAACTCAAACTTAACCACAACTCACCATGAGAGGGCGGAGTTAAGTAATGCTAGACAGCTTTAATAAAATTTTCGGTGCGTTCCAAACGGGATATATTGCCCTTCAAAGGGAATTTTGGGAAAGGGGAAGGTTTTTTGTGTTAGCGAAGGTGCTAGAATAAGTACTTGAAAACGTGTCAGTTTTCTTTCACTGTGGTGAAATTCAAGCACGACGGCAAAAGGGAAGTTCTTCTTCTCCTTGTTTGTTGCTAGACGAATGTTATGATACACTGCTTTGCGAAAAGGCGGAAGTTAAGCTACGTCATTGTAGAAAGGGTGTATATTAAAGTGTATGAAAACACACCAAATAGATGGATTATTTTTTACTTTATCATTTTTGCATTTTTTAAATATATATTTATCCTACAGCACCTTATATTTACTGAAGAACTGATTAGTGTGTCTGTGTTCACTGTGTTGACACTGTTAACTATCACATCCTCCTGTCCACTCTCAAGGCTATGGGGGTCTCCGGAATGGTGCTACAATGGCTCAGGTCTTACCTCTGAGGTAGGTCATTTAGAGTATCTTGGAGGGGTGAGGTGTCTGGCTCCCAACAACTCGACACAGGTGTGCCTCAGGGCTCAGTGCTTGGTCCGTTGCTTTTCTCTGTATACATGACATCCCTTGGCTCTGTCATTAGGAAACATGGCTTTTCCTATCACTGCTATGCGGATGATACACAACTCTACCTGTCTTTTCGCCCTGACGATCCGACTGTCTCTGCACGCATCTCAGCTTGCCTAGCCGACATCTCACTCTGGATGAACGGCCATCACCTGCAGCTGAACCTTTCAAAAACAGAACTGCTTGTATTCCCAGCTGATACAAAGACTTATCACAACCTTTCCATTCAACTGGGCTCATCAACCATCACACCTTCCAGAAAGGTAAGAAACCTGGGAGTGGTGATCGATGATCAGCTCAACTTCACAGATCAAGTTGCCAGCACTGCCCGGTCCTGTAGATTCATCCTCTTGTGGCGAACCACAAGTATTATGTTTATTATGAGACATTCACCAGGGCACTGTACCTTTAAGGGAGGGAGGAGTTAGTTCAGTGTTGTTCTGGTTTTCACGTGTGTTGTTGTTTTTGATCTCACTCGCTGTTCGGAGTGAGATATATTAAAGTGGATACTAAGCGGACTCGACGCAACTTCGTCTCTAGTCTCCTCATTTCTTGTACTCCACATTTGGTGACCCCGACGCGTGTAGGATACGGCTGAATTATGTCGCAACACGACGGTAGTGAAAATGCTGCTGCTAGCGGCGCGGCTAATGTCGGTGCTACCTGCGCCGCCACCGTCAAATTACCGGACTTTTGGCAGCACAACCCAAGCCCGTGGTTTCAACACATCGAGGCTCAGTTCCAGCTGAGAGGAATAACACAGGACGTTACAAAATATTTCCACGTAGTAGCGGCCTTGGATGCCTCGACGACAGCCAGGGCTATGGCGCTGTTAGAGGCTCCTCCGGTTGACGGTAAATATAACGCACTCAAAACGTTCTTGTTGCAACTTTTTGAGCTGTCGGAGCTGGAGAAAGCAGACCGCCTGCTGTCTCTGAACGGCCTTGGCGACAGCAAGCCATCTGAGTTAATGGAGAGGATGTTAGCTGTTCTTGGCGCGGCGGATCCTTCGTTCCTTTTTACGCACATATTTCTGCGGCAGCTTCCGGTACCCGTACGCACTGCGCTGGCCAGTTCAACCCTCCCTTCCTCCAGAGACTATCGGGCGCTGGCTGTGGAGGCAGACAGGATTTTTCTTGCCAACCGGCAGCAGTTTGTCCATGCACTGTTGCCTCCCCAGCACATGTCTGCCGCGCTTGGCTCCCCAGAGGACGACCTGGACACTGCAGCCGCCGTGACGGCCCGCCGACAGCGTGAGGACGGGTGGTGTTATTACCATTCCAGGTTTGGGGCTAAGGCCAAGCAGTGTCGCCAGCCTTGCAGTTTTAGAGCCCTGGGAAAAGCCAGGGCCAGCGCTCATTAACAGCTATGGGCGCTGGCCGTGACTGCAAGCTGTTATTCATCACTGACACCTTGTCCGGCCGGCGGCTGCTGGTCGATTCGGGGGCTCAACGCAGCATTCTCCCCGCAATGCCTGTAGACACTATGGCTGGCGGGCATGGCCCCCCAATGGACGCCGCCAACGGCACACCCATTCGTACCTATGGCACGAGGTATGTGGAAGTGTGTTTCGGTGGGCGGCGTTTCGGCTGGGATTTCGTAATGGCCGCTGTATCTACGTCGCTCCTGGGGGCGGATTTCCGCTTACCGTCTGTTGGTGGATGTTACAAACTGCCGCCTTATCGACGCCCTGTCTTTTGCTTCGTACCCCTGCACGCTTGGAGGGGTGGGGGCGCTTTGTCTGTCGAACACACTTGCCACCGGGGCCTTATATCAACGCCTGCTTGCTGAGTTCCCCGACATCACCACGCCCACGTTTTCATCGGCGGTGGCCAAGCATGGCGTGGAGCACTACATCACCACGGTTGGCCCCCCAGTCTATGCACGAGCCCGGCGCCTCGACTCTGCCAAGCTTGCGATCGCCAGGGAGGAGTTCACTAACATTGAGCACCTTGGCATCTTGCGCCGCTCTAACAGCCCGTGGGCCTCCCCCCTACACATGGTGACTAAGGCTGATGGCGGTTGGCGTCCCTGTGTTGATTTCCGTCGCCTGAACAACGCCACCACCCGACCGGTACCCAGTGCCACACATACAGGATTTCTCTGCCCACCTAGCTGGCGCCACTATCTTTTCGAAGGTGGACCTGGTGCGCGGTTACCACCAGGTGCCGGTCCACCCGCGGGATGTCCCCAAAACAGCAGTCATCACACCCTTTGGCCTTTTCGAATTCCTTCGGATGCCTTTCGGCCTCCAGGGTGCAGCGTAGACGTTTCAGCGCCTTATGGACTCTGTGCTGAGGGACATGCCCTTCTTATTTGTTTACTTGGACGACATTCTCGTGGCCAGCGCGTCCGCAGACGCCCACCTGACACATCTCAGGCAGCTATTCGGCCGGCTCAATGAGCATGGTCTCATCCTCAACCCGGCTAAGTGTGAGTTTGGCCGGTCATCCATTACTTTCCTCGGCCACCACGTCACCCCGCAAGGGGCCGTTCCCCTCCCTGCCAAGGTGGACACCATCGCCAGTTTCCCACGCCCACGGACTGTGAAGTCCTTGCAGGAGTTTCTGGGTATGGTGAACTTCTACAACCGTTTCCTTCCCCATGCGGCTCAACTCATGCGACCATTATACGACGCCTTGCGGGGTTGGAGGCCGGCGGACGTGTTGGATTGGTCCCCAGAGATGAGTCATGCCTTTGATGCTGCCAAAACCGCGCTGGCCAACGCTGCTCTGCTGGCGCACCCGTCTCCGACCGCCCCTGTTGCTCTTACTTCGGACGCTTCTGATTACGCCGTGGGGGCTGTGTGTGAACAGTGGGTGGGTGGAGCCTGGCAGCCGCTGGCCTTTTTCAGCAGGAAGCTCCGTGACAACGAGAGGAAATACAGCACCTTTGACAGGGAGCTCCTGGGTCTTTTCCTCGCCACCCGTCATTTCCGTTTCTTGTTAGAGGGCCGGCGTGTCACTGCTTTCGTTGACCACAAATCACTGACGTTTGCAATGGCGAAGTCTTCAGAACCATGGTCTGGTCGACAGCAGCGTCAGCTCTCTGCCATCTCCGAATTTACCACTGACATTCAGCATGTGGCCGGTAAAGACAATTTCGTCGCAGACTGCCTTTCCCGGGCTGTTGCTGGGTCCGTCCATTTAGGCATTGACTACGCTACGATGGCTGTGGATCAGACCACGGATGCTGAGGTGCAAGCCTACAGGACGGCCCCCACAGCGTGGCTCATGGAGGATGTGGTTTTTGACACGGCCAACGCTACACTCCTCTGCGATGTCTCCACTGGACAACCGCGCCCTATGGTACCGGCTGGCTGGAGGCGTAAGGTTTTTGACGCCATCCACAGCCTTTTCCACCCAGGGGTGAAGGCCTCTACAAAGCTGGTGGGGGCCAAGTTTGTCTGACCAGGCCTGCGGAGGGACATCAGGGCCTGGGCTGCTGCCTGTGTGGCGTGCCAGCGAGCAAAGGTGACCCGGCATACCAAGGCCCCTTTGGCACCGTTCAAAGTGCCAGAGAGACGTTTTGATCATGTGAATGTGGACCTGGTGGGCCCACTTCCCCCCTCCCGTGGTTACACCTACCTCCTCACCATGGTGGACAGGACCACCAGATGGCCTGAAGTGGTTCCCCTGTCTTCAATTACTTCAGCTGACGTGGCCCGGGCGTTCATTATGGCTTGGGTGGCCCGTTTTGGCACACCATCCGACCTCTCCTCGGACCGAGGTCCACAGTTCACATCGGAGCTTTGGACTGCGGCTGCCGAGGTCCTGGGGGTGAAGGTCCACCGTACCACGGCCTATAACCCACAGAGCAATGGACTTTGTGAGCGGTTTCATCCGCCGCGCTCAGGCCAGCCTTACGAGCTGCGACTGGGCTGACCGCCTCCCATGGGTCATGCTTGGCCTTCGCTCTGCCCCAAAAGAAGATCTTCAAGCCTCATCAGCCGAGCTGGTGTACGGACAGCCTTTGCGCGTTCCGGGGGAATTTCTTCCTGATGCCGCGGCCCGGTGGTCGGTGGCCTCTCATCGTGCTGGGTCCCAGGACATTGCTGATGCTTTTGTTCCTATTCCTACATCTCACCATGGCCTCCCAAAGTCCTACGTGCCCAAGGATTTACTGTCGGCCAAGTATGTGTTCATCCGCCACGATGGCCATCGTACCCCGCTGCAGCCCCCCTACGATGGACCCTTCCGTGTCCTGGTGGGGGGGTCTAAGAACTTCGTTGTGGATATGGGGGGCAGGCCTGAGCGGGTGGCAATAGACCGTCTCAAGCCTGCTCATCTGGATATTGGTGCGCCCCTTCAGCTGGCCCAGCCCCCACGTCGAGGGCGCCCCCCTTCGGCAGCCTCGGCCCCTGCCCTGCCCCTTTGCCCTTCTCCTGTTAAGCGAAGCCGTTATGGCCACCTTATACGCCCTACTATACGTTGACTTACCTAAAAACTGTCAAATCTGTTCTGTTTTGTTATTATGTATAGAGTCCTATGTTTTGTTGAGGTGAATTCTGGGGGGGCCTGTGTGGCGAACCACAAGTATTATGTTTATTATGAGACATTCACCAGGGTACTGTACCTTTAAGGGAGGGAGGAGTTAGTTCAGTGTTGTTCCGGTTTTCACGTGTGTTGTTGTTGTTTTTGATCTCACTCGCTGTTCGGAGTGAGATATATTAAAGTGGATACTAAGCGGACTCGACGCAACTTCGTCTCTAGTCTCCTCATTTCTTGTACTCCACACTCTACAATATCAGGAAAATTAGACCCTTCCTATCAGAGCATGCTACGCAAGTCCTAGTACAGGCTCTGGTTCTGTCCAGACTGGACTACTGCAATGCACTACTGGGAGGACTTCCAGCTTGCACAACCAAACATCTACAGATGATCCAGAATGCTGCGGCAAGAGTTATCTTTAATGAACCCAAGAGAGCACACGTCACTCCTCTACTCATTAAGCTACATTGGCTCCCTATAGTCGCTCGCATCAAATTCAAGACTCTGCTCCTGGCCTACAAGACCACCACTGGTTCGGCACCACCTTATCTTCACTCGATAATGCAGACATATGTACCCGCCAGATCCCTATGCTCTGCAAACGAACGGCGTCTTGTGGTACCATCCCATAAAGGAAAAAAATCTCTCTCGCGCACCTTCTCCGGATCTTTTCCACCTATGTGGAATGATCTGCCCCAGATTCTGTAGCAATCATTAAGAAACGCCTGAAAACACATCTATTCCGCCAACCTCTGACTGATCTGTTCTGACTCTATTTTCTTCTCTACTCTTTTCTTCTCTACTCTACTCTAATAAAAAAATGTTGGAATGAATGATTCTGTATACTGTGTTAGGCTATATGAGACCAGTTTTCTTTTTGATTGCACTTATGCTGTCCCAATTGCTTCCATTGCCTACCCCCCTTGTAAGTCGCTTTGGATAAAAGGGTCTGCTAAATGACTAAATGTGTTCAGTTTGGCTCCCTATGCGTGCAACCATTTTAGTTTGTCGAAAAATAACATGGCGGCCTCCATAGGATAAAAATGGTAGTAGTGTAAGGCTTTTGTAACCCAGGTCCCTAGTCCGCAAATTGAGTAAGCAGGTAGCGTAACACGTATATGGTGCGTATTAATAGCTCCGCCTATTTTTTTTTGCCTCATTGCTCGCACGTGCTAGAGAAGAATCTCACGTGTAGTGTGTGGAACTAAGAAGTGATGGATATACAGAGCATCAATGTTTAATCGCTAGAATAGTAAGCAAAGAGAACGAAATTTGAATCAGAAATTAGAAGAAAGAAATTAAAAGTTGCTTGTAGTGATAGCAGTACGGAATGTATTTGTTCGATTAGTTAATAGATGGTTAGTTTGCCGTTTGTTTGCTGACGCAGGTCGGAAAGGCTAATCAATCTCTTTAGTATCATAGAACCGGATTTCTTTGCTAAAGAACTGTTTCAATTGTTGCTTTCATTTTCTTGGTAAGTAAGTTTATTTATTACTGTATTTAATTATACAATGTATGCTTTAACATAAAAGAGAGAAGTTATCACTCAGTAGAAATGTGGGTGTTTATTGAAATGTGGTTAATGCGTAATGTTTTTAAAATATCTGTGAGAGCAGTAATGTTTAAGAGGGGACTTATCGTTAAAACCTAAATGTTGAGCTAATAATCTAGGTGTGGGAAATGTGTCGTGTAGCTCGCGTGTGGATTGCTAATCGTATGCTAGTAGCTAGTATCGCAGGTGGAACTCTGTATGTGTCGTGTTGAATGCATGAAGATGTTTAATTTTATATCTGTAACAAGGGAATGTGTATGTATACATACGTGTATCATTTAAAATGCATTAATGTGTGAATTATGCTGATGTGTAGTATGTGAATAGTAGTACACTGGTAACCAGTGTTGCCACAGTTACTTTGAAGAAGTAATCTGATTACTGATTATACCTCTAAAAAGTAACTTAGTTACTGTACAGATTACTGGATTTTAAAATTAACTAAATTAGATTACTCGTTACTTTATCAGTTACATTCAGCAGCTGCTGCCAACACCACCCCGTCTGCCTCAACATAAAAATGACAATCCTGTTTTGCCAACACTCACTTTATTGGAAGTGTATTTTTAAAAGTGATGTCAACAATGTATCTCCTGACATTTTAAGTTGAACTTAAAGACTATTTCCTTAAAAATGTAAAAAATAATATAAAGATTTTCTTGATTTCACTTAACGGTCAAATCAGTCTTTCTTGACCTGACATATTTAACTGTTAACACTTTAATATTGGCAAAACATACTATTTATAATTAACATGTTAACATGTTTTATGAACATTGAACCTGTTGTTCACAGCATTAAAGCAGCAAGGAGTGGTTTTACACAACAAGTGTAAAAGGCACGAAACGAGAGCGAGTCAACCGTGTTTAAGGGAAGCATTCGCATCCGCTGTTTCAAATAAATTATCCACCCGTCACCCGCCCGCACGTATAATTTTCTCTGATATAGATATCCGCACCAGACACGGACCCGATCGTCATTTAAATTACTCAGTAAATTTTCTAGCACTTTTTTGTCTATAAATCTAATATTTCGATTTAGCACACACATGATTTACCTGTCTCACTGTCGTTGCATATTACATACCCAGTACTCGATTCATCCTTGTTAACCACTTCGCTAAAACGCTCCCACACGGTACTTTTCTTTTCTACCTTTTTTTTCTTTTTAATTCTCCATTTTTACATTTCTCTCGGATCTCTTTTGCCTTCATCTCTGCTTAAAGAAATAGACCGTCCTCTACTGCATTTCTCTTAAATTACTGCAAACTAGCGCCTGATGAAATATGCACTTAAAACACATTCGTATTTTTAGAGAAATGTTGTTAAAATTGTATATGATATCATCCATACGCGATCCACCCGCAATTAATCTGATTGTATTTTTTTATTACCCGACCCACCCGACCCGCGGATCATCCGCAGCGCCCGCGGATTAAACCGCCATCCGCGCATCACTACTGCCCGACCAACTTCTTCAACTCTCCCACACTTACTGCTTTTGCATCAAAGTCAAGCATTTGTTGTTCTGGTGTTGGGAGACCTGCTGCTCTCTGCTTCGCACCACCTGGCGGGACTTAATCTGTTAGACTGTGCAGTGCTTTGACTCCAATTGTTTATTCAAATTTGACGAAGTGTTTTTGTAGCTAGATAGCACTTTGGCGCCAGCACATAGAGTACAACGAACCTTAATATTGTCATCTGGCGGACACAAACTCGTGACTGTTTTTCCAGCTAGAAACGCGCATCTCTCTCCTCCCTCCATTGTTGTTTACATTTGCGTCGCTGTGTGGTAGGGGCTATTACACGTGAATTGTCCTCGTGCTGAAAACGTGACTTGTCGCATACTGCTACGTGACTACACTCCCTGAGACGCAAGACGAAAGCAAAAAATATATATTTTTACTAAGGAAAATGACAAAATAGTAACGCACAGTGACTTGGATAAATAACTTTAATCTGATTACTGGTTTTGGAAAATTAACGCGTTAGATTACTCGTTACTGAAAAATGTGGTCAAATTAGACTAACTAATTGTCGCTTTGCCTTGTCTTGGCAAGGTTGGGGTTTTTTGGTCCTTGGATTTCCCTTTTGTCTCTTTCCGTGTTATGGTTTCGACAGGGTTGAACCCAAGTGCAGGCAAGCAAGGCGGACGAAGGGGTTAACAGGGTTTATTTAAACAAAGAACACTACAAAAACAGGGAAAACAAAGACCCACGATGGGGTAAACAATTCTGGGATATACATATAAATAATGACAAGGACACTGACTAACTAAACTCTAAAACAAACACTGGTAACAAACACTAGACTAAACTCACTTAGACACGGGAAACAGGAACAAGGTAAGACGAATGGCAACAGGAACATGAACGGCAAACAATCATCAAACAGCATAAAGCATATAGCGGGTAGCATATAGCATATAGCAAACAGGGTACGAGACACGAACCTCAAAACAGCAAGTAGCAAACAAGGTAGACGAGGTACATCATACAATGAACGAGCGACGAGACAAAGAAACATGAGGACTCTTATAGGTAAGGTAATTAACACAAACTAGGAAACAGGAGGGTAGGGCAACAATGACGTGACTCGGGGAGAATATGGAAGACCGCAGGTGTCACAACCATCTCTCCCCACAAGAAACCATCAGGCAATGCCATGGCTCCACTTGAGACAAGAATAAAACATGACATGATAGTGGAACCATGACATTCCGGTTGTCTACGGTGAGTTTTCCTGTTTTTCCATCGCCTCCTGCGAATGGTTCCTGTTCTGATGGAGTGAGGAGTTTCTTTTCCATAGGGAGGTTCCGGAATCGAATCTCCCTTTGCCTCTTAGGAGCTAATTTTATTGGTGAAACTGGCGAGCCACCCTGGTTTTACAAATTTATCGAGCATTATCTACAAAACAGCAATGATCTACTGATGATCTCTCACTGTCAATGATCTACAATGCAGCAATGATCTACTGCAGCAATGATCTCTACCTCATCCAGCATTGTCTATAATCTACCTCTTCTGACAGTCTGATAAAAGACTGTTCTTTTTTTCTTGCACTACTCGTATCTGCACAGTTTTGTTTTATTTAACAGGTTTGCACTTTATCTGCCATGTGCCTATTGTCACTTTATCTCTTTTTTTATTTTTTATTGTTCCACAATGTCCTCATTTGTATATCTGTATAGTTCTTATGTACATATGGTTAAACCGTATTTATCTGTATTTCAACGTCTACTGTCAGTGTTTAATGTTAATTGTATGCACCAAGGGTCTGAGAGTAACAGAATTTCGATTCTCTGTATGTATGTACTGTACATGTGGAAGAATTGACAATAAAGCAGACTTGACTTGACTTGACTTGACTTGAAAACAAGGACGTGGTAGGACAAAGACTGCTTATTTTTGAATCTTAGGAGTGCGGCTGCATTTCCTACAAGGCATTCAGTCACACGAACACCGACTGTGAAACTTTCTTTCATTGCCTGAGTAGTTGATTCAGGAAGTTTAATTGTGTATGTACCTGAAATTCATTATTATTATTTTTGTTTGTTTTGTTGTGTATTGTTACCATTCAATTTCTATGTCAAGCTTTCAAAGCTGAACATAAAGTGCACTTAATTTCCATTTGTGATCTTGAGTGGTTATCTCCCTCATCTTGCTGCAACGTTGGCTCCCGGGCGAATTTAGACTTCTGATTTGGCCAATTGCGAATTTCTCTTTATGACTGTGGTCTGATCCTGACTACTGGTGAGTTGTCACATGGTGTTAGGTGGGTTACACTTTTACAAAATATTAAGCCATACATCTCTCTATACATTGGGTTCCCTTTAAACACTGTACTCACAGACTTGTATCCTTAAGCCCATTGTACATTATGTCCGAAATTTGCGTCTGAAATTTCCGCACGTTAAATAATAAATACGACCTCACATTGTGTCAAACACATTTGCACACTGCCACCGGTATTTTCGTACATCATAAAATATTTGGACAGGGTTTCGATTTTCTGCGTTTTTCGCATCGGCCTAGCATTTTGCAAGACCTTTTTAACAATTCAGAGGCACTGTACAAACGAGAGTCAAATACGAAAACGCATACGACAATTTCGGACTGTCTGTGCAAAGACCTTTACTGCTACGTATGAAAACACATGTCCAAATCAGCATAGTAAATTAACTGCATGAGTTAGGTATTTTAGCAGAAGAGTTTACTAGTAGATCAATTGAAAATGTGCTGAGGGAACATAATTACAAAACTGATAGCACTGTTTTGACTGCTGTATGAGAAACATTGTAGCTAGAGATGGCGCCGATTTTTTTAGCGTACCAATTTGAGCCCGAGTCTGACGAGGAAGCATCAGAAGACGCTAATCCACAACAAACTCCACCAAGACTGGAGCAGGATGTTTGTCAAATACCAAAGTGACAACATGCATGTTGTGCTTTTGCTCATCAATGAAATAAAATTGTATTTTTTCTTAAAATACTGTAAATACGTTAGTAATACTATTATTTTGTCTTAACTGTGCATTGCCATGTTACATAGAGCGTTTCAGAAAGTCGACGTTATGAAAAATTATTGTAGTTTCACCCAAATATATCTATTTGGTGCACATGTGGCAAATGTGTCAAAATGCAAAGTTAATAGCAAGATAAACAAACTATAACACCCCAGAAATAACGGTACATGCTAATGCTAGAGTTATATGCATCAGCTAAACACAGACGAAAGGTACGAAAATATTTTGTGAAGTTAAGACAAAAATCAAAAGTCAGGGGCCCGTTTCAATAAGGAAGTTCAACCAACACGGAGTTAAAATCTGAACTCTGAGTTGATTTACTCAGAGAATCGCTACTCTGAGTTTTCAGTTTCAGACCATCTGATTTGAGTTAGTTCAATCCACTCTGAGTAAGTTCACTCTAGGTTATGCGCGTGCAGCATGGCGATGAAAAGCCATCATCAATTGAGTGAAGATAGCACGATTCACCATGGCAACGGCACGTGACAAAAGCACGTGTTCATTTGTGGCCAATCGAATTGAAGGTACTGTTACAAGCGTACGGTGAATATGAGCACATATTTAGAAAAAAAATATTCACTTATTAATGAGCAAGTTTATATGTCAATCACTTGTATATCTTTTTTGTTGAAACTGTGAAAATGGGAATTATATTTAACGCTCCCGCTCTCTCTCCCTCTCTCTCTCTCGCTCCCTCTCTCGCACGCGCTCTCGCTCTCTCTCTCTCTCTCTCTCGCTCTCATGTAGGTGCAATCCTTCTGCAATAAAAAGATCTCGGCAGAAGCTGAATATGAAATACAAGAACATCTTTCAGGAAAGTTTAAAGAAATAAAATGCTCTAGCCAGTAGGATGCCTGTTTGGGAAATGTTAAATATACGACTTAAAGTGGCCTTAAAAGTTAAGATAAAACGTCCAAACGGGGCCTCACAATTCTCTCCCGACATAAATGTAACTCTCTGCGAATTAATGCAGCTTCCTCATCTATGGGCTCCTGAATAAACGGACATGACATTTTAATGTCTGTGTGACTAAATTGAGCGCGATTAGCAAGATGAATCAATAAACAAATCACGTATGCAATTTCAACACCGCTCGCGCTTCGAAAAGGGGGCGGAGATTGTAACAAACCCTGGGTTTGTGGAATAAAACCTGCTCCCGACCAGGTTAGGTTCACGGAGTGTTTTACTCTGGTTACTCACTCGGAGTATAAGATACCTCGATTTCTGAAATGGGCTTGACTTGACCCGCGGTCGCGGGTTTGACATACCTCGCTTTGTGAAACCAAAAACCCTGAGTATTCCGTTTTCTGGGGTTGACTTACTCTGAGTTTGCACTTACCCTGCTTTCTGAAACGGGCCCCTGGTTGGTATTGTCACAGTTGGTGTATGTTTCGTTTGGTTTTTTCCTCCCCTGGTTTGTCTCATTACTAGTTAATTAGTTTTCACTTGTGTTTTGTTATTAGTTAATTGTTCCCTTGCCTGTTTTCATTATTAGTTCATTGTTTTCACCTGTCCCTCATCATTGTTAATTAGTCCCGCACCTGATTCTGTTTTCCCTGAGTGTCTTCCCTTTGTATTTAAGCCCTGTGTGTTCCTGAGTTCTTTGTCTAGTATTGTTAATGTTATCGTGTGTTATCTCCTGTGTGGTTCCCTGGATATCATTAAAGCCCTATTTTTGGATTATACTTTGAGTTGTGTGGTAGATTACAGTCTACACGTGACAGATATTCGGTGGAGCTGACAGGTCCAAATAGAGTTGGTATTTCCCTCTTTCAAGGATAGTCTTTTAACATATCCTGCAGTGAACGCGGCAAGATTAATAAACCAATCTTCGGTGAATTGACGCGCGCACAGATCAACTCTGGGGTTATACTCCTTTGGTATCGTTTGAAAGATTAATTGTAACCATTTTTCCCTCAGACGTTCTCCCTTTGGTAGTTGAAATAAGACCGACTTAGTGTCACACCGTAGAACACTGGCTCCAGAAATAATACACACGCATCACGAACGAGCGATAGTGTTTGGGGGAGGAGAAATACATTTTCGTGTCAGTCTCTGGGACTATGTCTAGTGATGTAGATACGCGGGTGTACTAGTCCACGTCTCGTTTTCCTGATTCAGAGTCGACTCCCATTTTTACAAGCAAATAACTTTTATTTATTCACTTTCGGACTTACAACCAGGCAGACAGCTTACTTTCAAACACGGCAACATAACAGACTGGATGAAATGTCATTTTTATGATCTCATGCTACGTACTCTTTAAGTGTTTTTGCAGAGTTACTCAATACTGAGGAATCTCTTGCATCGCAATCTGGTCATTATAAAACTTTTGATGACGGCTTATTTTATAAAGAAAAACAAATATTCTCAAAACTGCAGCTTTCAATTGCCATTGGATTGTGTATGGACAATTTCCAAATATGCAATCCTTAAGGTACTGCAATTAAGAAAATGAAGGTGTGTGCTGTATATTTTCTTTGCATTCTATATCCCTTGCAGTGCTGTGTAACAGTAATGATATCAAAGCCACTTTTAAAAGACATAGAGATACTTGAAAACCATTGTCTATTCATTCGGAGGTTAGAAGCAAGTGTCAAAGGAACATTACTTTTTGTCTCTGCTGATAATTTAACTACTCATTTGCTAGCTGGCTTCCAGGAATCTATTAAAGTTAATAGACATTCAGACAACTGAAGTGAGAGATGGGTTATTTCCACTTAGGACAAAATAAACTCATAAGGCAAATCTTTTGGAGGTGAAATAAAATGAACTGCCTTACAAAATGACTTGCATTCATTCAGTCACATGGTTCCCACCTGACTCTTTGCATAACCGCCTTTTAAGTCTGCCGGAGTAGGCATATGTTGCCTAAATCACGTATGACTATTTTAAAAAGGAAAATGACAGGAAGCACTGTTGTTTTTTATATCATTCTAATTCATAGTACTCAGTTCAATATAAATTTACATGAAAATAAATATGAACTTGGATTGAGAGGGTTCTTCTCCCGGTCAGTGGAAACGTGAGCCCGTTCTGAATGTTGCCATCCTCGGCCGAGAACCGGCTCCAGCTGCAGAACCAGTACTAGGGATGAGTCACGAATTTCGAATATTCGAATAGTATATTAAATGATAGAATTTCGAATAGTGTGTGCGATCTTAAAAAACTCGCCGTCTTTTCACGTGTAACGCGTTCATGTAACCAAAGGGTGGCGCTGCCAATAACGACGCACCTAAAACCTAAAGGCTGTCAATCAAGAGACAGTAGAGGAAAACATCTTCCTACAATAATTGGTAACGAAGTTACGCATACTGTAGACCCTGTTGGTCATCTAGTGTCCTGCGTGTTCAAAAATTGGACTTACTGGACTTCGGATGAACAAAAGTTGAAGTTTATTGATTTGAGGCTCAGCGCTGGGCTGTCTCACACACTCACTCTACGCACAGAGTACTACCAGAGATCAGCCCCGCCTAAACAGTGTACAACATATTTATATTTGTATTTGTGGGTGTATCTTCCAGCTTGCTCCGGACCGTGGCCAACCCCTGAGCGCCTCCACATTTGCTGCTTTCTTTGTGTCCAATGGAGTGATGTCTCATCTGATATTTTCGTAGACTACGCCCTTCTTCTTTTACTATCTGAAAAACAACACACTTCCCCAACTTCATCACATCTGTTAACCCCTGACCTGAGGCCCCAATGGCTATGGAATGTTGGGCAACCATAGCCACGCACACACACACTCTATTCTTCTCGTTTTCTGCAACATATCATGAGACATAAAATAAGACATATCATAAGACATAACATAAGACATAACATAAGACATAACATAAGACATAACATAAGACATAACATAAGACATAACATAAGACATAACATAAGACATAACATACACATCCCCCACACAGTCTTCACATATGGTTTGTTTCTTAAAACCCTCGCTATATGGGTATGTGCGTTGTATATGCAGGATGCTCTCCTGCATGGAATGCAACACGCACACATACTCCCAACCCCCACATCCTGTTGAGAACATCATCTTGCACCCTAATATTCAAGCTTAGTTTTCACCCTTTTAAACATACACACATTATTCATACTGATATACACTTAATGCACACAGTTTTACTTATTGATTATACGTGATCCATAGAAAGAAAATAAAATGTAGTAAAAATGTAGATTGTAATTAAATGAACATTGTAATACAAAACAGAACTTTAAAACCCTTCAATCCCTCTCTTGACCTCTGAAAGAGGTCACAAACACATATCCCACATATTTAGTCCCTCTTCATTATATAGGGTACACCACAATCGTATTAAAAATTCAAAGACATCAAATTTAAGAACATAAAAATCAAAGGTATAAAAAAAAACGTAAAACATCCCTATGCACGGCTTTCCTCTTCCTCACTGTCATCCTGATAGTGGTCTGCTGCTAATAATGGCATTTCGTACGGGGGCGGGTTGGGGTCTCTTTTCTCTATAGCTGTGACAATTAGTCGGTTACAGAGTGATCTGATACACGGAACACAGCAACATCCACAGGTAACCAGGATGGCCACAAATACGGCTACAGATACTACGATGGACATGATCAATGCCTTCCATTTTCCTAAGGCCCTCTCTAGCCATTGGCTCACCGGGTTATCTATGCCGGACGCTTCTTTCATTTCCACAGATAACACCCTGAGGCCTTCTAATGCTTTAGTGACCGACCCATCTGGCGCAGTGTTGTTGGGGATGAATGTACAACATTGTTCTCCAAACATGTGACAAACTCCACCCTTTTCTGCCAGCAACATATCCAAAGCCATCCTGTTTTGTATGGCCATAAGGGAAGTAGGAGCCAATTGTTCTGAGAGACCCTCGACCGCTTCTCTAGTTAGGTTGGCCAATCTCATAACGTTATAGTGTACATAATTTATCCTATCCACATTTTTGTTGGGCGTTACAGGGAACAGTGCAGCTATAATGGGTATGTTCTCAAATCCTGTAGCTATCTGGTCTGCTAGTTTATATTCATCAGGGACTCCCCTTGGGATCCCTATAGAGTCTATATAGGTGGGGCTATTTAGAGCTAAATCAATTGTGGTGATCCTTTTAGCTAAGACATGTCTTCGCCTGCGGCGTGCTATAGAGGCTGCTAATAAGCTAGGGCCTTTAACTACTCTTTCACCTATTAGAGTCAATGGTGCTCCTAGCCTTACCATCGCACACAGTCCTCTAGTCTTAGATGGTACACGTACAAATAATCGTCTGTCACCACAATAATAATACAGTCCTGCTCTAGCCCAGGATCCTATTTTTGTTCCATTTTCGTTACCGATAATGACCTCACACCACTCCTCATCAATTTGCCCATAGTTTCGCATAGCTTCTGTGTCAGATGTGAAGTTCACACACGTGTAACGGTCTTTTCGAGGAGTAAATGGCCCTGTCTTAGAATCATTACTTATTGGGGGAAATATAGATGCTAAAGTAGTACAATTTATTGAGCCTTCACTGCGGGTCAGTGATAACATACAGTCGTATCCCCAGCTATCATTAGGATACAGAGGCGCCGGTGTTATATGCAATGTGGGTCTTGCCCCAGCACACGCAATGCAGTCCTCTAATTTCTGTTCTTTGGCTGTGTTAATGAGCCATTCCAGCCATAGGTTGGTTTCTCCATACCCTGTGGCCTTTTCTATTATGTCTTCTGGAGTTATTTGGGTGTAGTCCGTACCTATAATTTTATCAGGTGGGGATGCCACAGCCACAGGTGTGCTATTTTTTACAATTTCAAGGTTAACTATGTTTATTTTGATCAGTCCCATTGCATCTTTCCCTGTAGTGTCTACTCCTAATATTATATAAAATTGGCCCATGGTTTTGTTCCAACACTGGCCCCTGGTGGTCGGCTTCTGACCGTAGGGGTCCTGTTTAAGGTCAGTTATGGACATTGTGATTGGATTGCTAGTTCTACTAAAATCTCTCTGGATGCTGAAGTGTTTTGCCACCCCAGCATGCCTCACATCGTATTTCTCATCATACCCGTCTTCTAATTCATGGTTTCCGGTTCCCTGCCAATCAAGGTTTGTCGCCTGCCATACAAAATTCCAACTTGGACACCATCTTTGGTTCCCGGGCCATCCTAACCCGCACAGATATATGTCGTACCCTCGCCATAATAAATTCTTCCCCTTACATTCTATAACTGAGCAGAGGTCAAAGGTAAATGATGTTGTGCTCCCGTTTACATAGTTCAATGTAATTCCGCCATATTTTTTTAAACATTCGTCCACCTCTCCAGTACCTACGTCCCTCTTTGGCCTGGTATCCATTATGTTAATGTTAGTCATATTCTTGTTGGCCTCTTGTAACTTTTCAACGCCAAAAATTATACCCACTATGGTGATAGAGATGACAGTGAGAAATCCCATACACGGCCAATTTTCCCACAACCTCATTTTGATTCAATATCTTTTACACAACTTATATACTGAACATATATATATGAATACAGTAATGAAAAATAATGAAACCACTCTTATACATAAATGAAAGTTAAAGATGAAACGATAAAATTCACTAAAAGAACATGTTTGATTATACCATATATATGGTTATTATCATACCTGTACCTGCAAAAACTTCAGATATGATGCGTGTAACTCTCTGAAAGTCTAGTTTGTCCAATCCACAACCTAGACGAGGTGTAGACACGCTTCTTACACTATGTGTCACACACCAATCCCTCATACAAATTAGGCTTTTTGTAAAATTTTCATATGTGGGAAGGTCAGTGCATCTGGCTTTGGTTATTAAATGAAAGATTGTTCTCCCGTCCTCTTCGTGTGTGACTGCACACTCACCCATTGATTTGTCTTGTTGTTTTACCTGCTCCACACCGTACCTGTTTTTGAATGTTACTGCAATGCCTGCACCATATGCTCGATCTTGACTGACACAATGTGCTAGTGGCTCACCTGCTGGACTTGAAAACAGATCACCTTTTTTGTGACGTATCTGCAACTGTACCTCCCTCTCTAGGAGGACCTGTGCGCTGTGAACTTCCGTCAGCTCACCGGTTCCTGAGGCCTGCTCACCAGCCTCTGAATCTGAGTTCTCCCTCTCTTGGACCTGAGTCCTCAGGTCCACAGCAGTTTCAGAAAGCGATCTGTTGGGGGGAGCACAATTAACACAGGATGACAGGTGATACCATGTGTCGCCTTTTCCTGATAGGCGGACACAGTGTGATGTTCTTTCAATGACCCTCAGTGGAGAGGACCATCTGGCCTCGTTCCATTTCCTGCGGAAACGTTTGAGGCGCACATATTGTGTTTGGACAGCAGTTGGTTCTGGATTTGGGTCCTCTGGTGCCTGATGAGAAAACTGGTTAACCAAAGCAGTTAGTTTATCAAAATATGCACAGTGTGATATTGGGGCACAGGCACTGTCCGACAGTGGTGTTGATGGGCCAGGGAACGAACGACCTGTAAGTAACTCAAACGGTGTAAAGCCTGAGATCCTGTTATTTGAGCAACGAATGGACATTAACGCAATAGGTAATGCGGAGAGCCACGACAGTTTAGTCTGGGCACAGATCTTAGCCAGTTTAAGTTTTAACGTAAGGTTCATACGTTCAACCTTGCCCTGAGATTCGGGGTGATAGACTGCACCGAATGCATGAACGAGGCCTAGGGCTGCCTCAACGGTCTGAAGATGTTCATTTTTAAAGTGAGAGCCATTGTCTGACCTGACCCTGCGGGGAAAACCATGGTGTGGTACGTAATGATTTATGAG
Organism: Triplophysa tibetana; assembly: GCA_008369825.1. Taxonomy (NCBI): domain Eukaryota; kingdom Metazoa; phylum Chordata; class Actinopteri; order Cypriniformes; family Nemacheilidae; genus Triplophysa; species Triplophysa tibetana. Next base: position 14,472,647 of record CM017902.1, read on the forward strand.
ACATTTAATGACAGATGTGCTGTCCTCTCTTCCCGTGGGATAGGCTTCTGGCCACCCCGTGAAGCTATCTACTATCACTAATAGATACCTCTTCCCTTGGACCCTTTCTGTCATGTCTGTGAAGTCTATAACAATCTCTTCACCAGGACCCTTCAATGGTGTGAACGAGCCCTGCAATTGTTTCAATGTAGGTTTAGGATTATGTTCCTGACAAATTTCGCAGGACAACACGAAATTGGTGATGGTGGCTGTAAGAAATGGATGCCACCAAAACCGGAGTGTTTTGGTCATCTGTTTGGCATTAACGTGGGACTGCGTGTGAGCTTGTTTCATGATAGACGGTGTCAGTATCAGGGGCAGGACTGGACGACCGTCAGGAGCTTGCCACAGGCCATCACTGGCCTGTACCGCTCCATGGTCCCGCCAGACAGAGAGTTCCTCTGGACATGCATGTTTTTGTTCATTTACCAACGTGCACCTGGTAAATGGCGGTAGGCTTTGATCAGCAGACACACTGGCCTGCATCTGCATGTTGGGGTGATAGCCAGCTGCTTGCTTAGCTGCATGGTCTGCAGCTTCATTGCCCTTTGCAATGTCTGTATCACGGGTGTCATGGCCTTGACATTTGATCACTGCTACTTCTTTTGGGATCAATAGTGCTGTTAAGAGGGCCCTTGCCTCCTTGTCATGCACTATTGGTCGCCCCGAAGAGGTGGCAAAACCACACCTCTGCCACACCGGCAGTTCAACATGTACTGCTCCGACCACATAGGCTGAATCACTGTAAATGTTCACCCGGCGGGGGCCAGCGAATTGTAAGGCCCTGGTAACAGCAATTAATTCAGCCCTCTGGGCAGATTGTTTACCTTCCAGCCGGTGTGCCTCTCTCGTGTAAAACTGTCCGTCTTTCAGTTCCACCACTGCATATGCTGATGTCAGCATGCCTTTGTCTGTACGGAAACAACACCCATCTGTGAAGAGGGTCATTACTTCTGATGAATTGTCCAACGGGGATGCTGACAAATTTTGCCTGACGCGTGATGCCATTTCAGCGAGGGGCGCACAGTCATGTGGTTCTCCTGGGGAGAACAGATCTGCCATGTTCACTCCCTCATGGGTGAAAGTAATGTTAGGTGCTGTTAAACATTTTGCTAATTTGCGCTGTCTCAAAGAAGAAAACGTAAATGACGCTGAGTTTACAAATGCCATGACAGAATGTGACGTCAGCACGGTGAGCCTATGGCCCATGACCATGTGTGATGATTTATCAATGACTTTTGCCAGGCCGGCTGCAAAGCGTGCACAGGCCAGCTGTCTTTGTTCAATGGGGTCTAGCAATACACTAATGTATAGCAAGACCCTTCGGGTTCCTGCATGTTTCTGGAAAAGTACGCCATGCGCACTTTGCACCGTTTCAGATGCGTCCAGAAAAAATGGCAATGTGTAGTCTGCACTGTACAGGTGTGCTGCGTGTGACATTTGTTTCTTTAGGTCAATGAAAGCTTGCTCAGCCTCAGGGGTCCATGTCAGTTGCGCCTTTAAGTTCCGCATTCCCTGGTCTTTAACCATGGCCCTCAATGGGCTTGTCACTGCCACATACATGGGAATGTAGTTTCTACTAAACCCTGTCAGTCCCAGGAAGGATAACATGTCCTTCACACTGGTTGGTTTGGGGTGGGAAAGGATGCCATCCCGTTGGCGGTGTGAAAGGGTTGTCCCTTGTCCTGTAATCAGTCTGCCCATAAATGTTACAGATGGGCGACACAATTGCAATTTTTCTTTGCTCACCTTAAATCCTGCCTCTCTCAGTTGCTTCAGAATGGCTTCAGTGGCCAGCAGACACTCCTCCTCAGAAGCTGCTGCCAGTAACAGGTCATCAACATACATTATTAATACACATGTTGGGGGCAGGATGCAATGTTGTAGCTTCTCCTTCAGCAGCTGATTAAAAATGCCTGGTGACAGAACAAAGCCCTGTGGCAGTCTGTTATATGAAAATTGTACCCCTCTGTATGTGAATGCCAAACATGATTTACATTCTTCCGCGATTGGAATACAGAAAAATGCATTTGCCAAATCAATACATGTAAACCATTGGTGTTCTGGAGTTAGGCTTGAAATTGCTGTGTACGGGTTGGGAACAGAGAGAGTGGGGGTTGTGACCAGCTCATTAATTTTTCTTAAGTCATGTACTAACCGGTACTTTTCAGTCCCTGGTTTTTGGACCGGGAATATAGGAGTATTCCATGGGGATTGCCATGGTGAAATAACTCCTCTTTCGCACAGGCCTTGGACTGTGTTTGCAATACCGTCTTCAGCCTCAGGTTTATTACGGTACTGGGGAATCCAAAGGGGTTCCCCTGGCTTGATTTTAAATGTGATGGGGGTGATGTCACAGAGGCCCACATCTGTGGGGCCCTGTGACCATAGGGCGGCTGGTTGCCTGGCAATCAGCTCTTTTGCTCCCTCACCATCAGTCAATTCCCTACCATGTGTCCTTGAGAGCTGACGTTGTGTCAGCGTCCCACAATCATCAGTATTCTGATTAATCCAATATGCATCGTGTGCTTTGGAATACAAAACGCCCGCAATGTTACAGAGCGCCCAATCTTTAGTTTCCTTGAGAATTTTGGTCATACCCCCTAATTCCCTAGCTTCATGGCCGGGACTTAATGCCAATGAAATATGGGGTGTTGCAGTTTTAGTCATACGGTACCATAATAACTGTTTCTCAGTTAAATCAATCAGAGCTGCTACTCCCTGTTTTCCCACAAAAATCCCTTCTCCTTGCATTCTCCACATGTGTCCTTCCATTTCCTGGAATGACTCTTGGTACAGTAGGTCACTACCATTCCTGTCATAATAAAGTGTACAGTGTAAGGGGTCAATGGGAGGAAGAAACACCGCCAAGTCTTTTATCCATGGCAAATTTCTGGTGTACAGTGACACTACTCCAGTATAAGCTGGTGAGTCTTCCAGCTCTATCCAGTAAATGTCAGCCATCTCCACTAGGGGTCCTCCTAGTAGAACATGCTGTGACGCTATGCTTTGATTCTGGGAACAGTCTATGCTAGTGCCATCTGGGAAAGTGACCGTCACTCCTGTAGGAGAACACAAAATGCTGGCCCTTAGTTTTATCAACAAATCTCGCCCCAATAGGGGTATTGGTGCATTAGAAGAGTATAGAAACGTATGTACAAGTCTCTGATTTGCCACCGTGGTGGTAAGAGGAGTGGTAAAAGTATTCTAACCCACCAGAGAAACCCACTACCCCTACTGTTCTGTCACTGATCTGTGCCTCAGTTATATGACATTTCTGAACAGTGGAGTATGTTGCACCAGTATCTACCAGTGCTTTTAGTGGCCTGCCATTCACCACTATTTTCATGAGAGGCTCCCCCAGACCTCTCGTGGATTCTCTGTGTGGGCCCCTTCAACAATCCCCTCCGTCTCCCCCAGAGCCCCAATTTGGGTCGCACTCTGGGTGCATGGGTGCCTGAAAGCTGTGAGGAGCAGAGTGTTGTTGCCCCGGGGAGTGTCGTGAGGTTTGAGGGCCACGCCCTCTGGGACCTCCCCTAAAAGGACCCCATCCCCTTGCAGTTGGTCCCATGGCCTGATTGCCCTGGTGATTTGGACATTCACTCCTCCAATGATCAGGACTTCCACACCCGAAACATACTCCCCATTGGACCTGAGGAGGGGTTCTGTTTTGGCCTCTGCCTCTGTACCCGCCCCAAAAATTTTAGTAACCGCCCCTTGGTCTAGATTGCTGCCATTGTGTCTGTGCTCCTCCCTGGTCATATCCAAAATATGGGGGTATAACCGAGGGAGCAGGAGGGGTCTGGTTTCCCACCGGTCCTTGCTGACCAGGATTTGGTTGGGAGGGGACCTGTAACATTTGTTTTGGTTTCTTACCTCCCCGTGCTGCCTCTAATTGTAATTTAAGCAACTGGGCTTTTAGTGCCTCAACCTCCTCTGACTCCTTACACTGTTTATCCACTAGTTTGTCAATATGGAAAATTAGGTGCCTTTCCCACACCGCATTAGTAGCCCCCGGCATATCTGGGTTACTCTCTAGCGGCTGTTTCACTCCATTGGGCGCTCCGGACATTACAGCGTTCCTAAATATATCTTTGGTGATTGGGTTGTTTAAGCTGTTCTCCTCTACCATCTGTTCCCACTCCGCTGAGCACCTAAAATAATACCCCGCTCCCGTCTCACCTGGTTTTATACGAAATTTAACATTTTGGTACACTGTGGGAGGGGTGGGGAACATCGTTCTCAGGGCGTTAGCCACATCAGTCATCACCCTTGTATAGGGTGTCTCATGCGCGTCCCCCTCTGTACACGCGTTTTGCTCAAAGTCACCCATTTGAGATGTAGTGAGAGTTTGGCCCAGCAGGCACCTCACATCCCCCAATGCCATTCTGGTTCCATGACTCAGAGCGGTTAGCTTGGTCAACCAGCGGCCTCCCCCTGACGTAATCGGGGGCAGCTTTGCCATGACTGCTGTCATGTCACTGTGACTGTACGGTTGGTACTTGTATCCTCCCTGGCTACTGGCCATGAGAGGCATACTGGTCACATTTTCTTCATCCCCCCCTCGAAAATTAGGCGACCCTCCAAACTTAAAAGGGACGCCCCATTTGTGCCGGTTGGGTCCCATTAATTGGCGCATTGGTTCCCCTGGCCCAGATGTTTCCACATGCGAGCGGGTGCGACCTGAAATGGGAATGTCCTCTTTCTCCCCTGAATTTAATACCCTAATAACATCTCTGCGTTCGTCGCTCCCAACCGATTTTATTGTTCCTTCAATGACTACCTGCACTGCACCGCCCCCTTTGCTTGCATCTCCTTCTGCACTCAATTCATCCTCCTGTTTTGATCTTCCTTCCTCATCCTCTTTGTCAGGCTCTCCCCTGTTGCTCCTTTCCTCCCAGGCCGCGGTGCTGCGGTGTCCGCTTCTTCCCTCTACTGCTGCCACTCGGTCTCTCATATTTCTGACTGCCTGCATCACATCATTTAAATCTGGTATGTCAACTTCCACTGCTTCTTTAACAGTGACTTGCACTTGTTGTTTGTCGGTGGAGTAAGGGGGGGGTCTATTGAGCTTTTCTAGTGACGGATAGAGGCGGCCCTGAGAGGGGCGTGAGCCAGATGCTGGCTTCTGCTCACTTCCTTTTTCCCTCACTTGCCTCTGCTGCTCTGGCTTGGTCACTTCCTTTCTCTTACTCAGTGCTGTGGCAGTTAAAGCTAATTTGGTCCACTGCCTCAGTTCTTCACGGAGTTCTTTATTCACCTTTTCGTGCTGACGTTGTTTCAAAAACGGAACTCTATCTTTTTCTGCCTCATGTGCTTTAACGCGCATGTGTGCTTTTTTCTCCATCTCCCCAATTTTGGGTGCCAAGGGCACCCGTGGTGGTTTATCCCATCCATTTTCAAGACTTATCCGACTCCAATTCTCTCCTAATATCCTCATTTCTTTCTTATGGTGTTTTAGTTCTGTTTGGGCCAATATCATATCTTTTATACGACCCCATTGTTCGGTCACAGGGAAACATCCATATTCATCACATTCTCTATCAAATTCCCCTTCCATATTTAGGTTTATGCTGTTTATAATTATGCCGGTATTATGTACTCTTTTTATCACGATCTATTATTTTCTCTATAACTTCAGCCTTTATATAACTCTCCACACACTTTCATACATACACAACACACAACTTTTATCACGATACAATTTTGCATAAGGTTTTCTAATCTTACGGCTTAATAATGCTGGCACAAGGACTTTTTACCTCGCGACTTAATAATGCTGGCACAAGGACTTTTCACCTCGCGACTTAATAATGTTGGCACAAGGACTTTTCACCCCGCGACTTAATAATGTTGGCACAAGGACTTTTCACCTCGCGACTTAATAATGTTGGCACAAGGACTTTTCACCCCGCGACTTAATAATGTTGGCACAAGGACTTTTCACCCCGCGACTTAATAATTTCTCATAAGGAATTAACCAAATGATTCCATGCGTGAGGTCTTTTAACCAGACGACTTAATTTACTTGCATAAGGACTTTAACCAAACGACTTAATTTACTTGCATAAGGACTTTAACCAAACGACTTAATTTACTTGCATAAGGACTTTAACCAAACGACTTAATTTACTTGCATAAGGACTTTAACCAAACGACTTAATTTACTTGCATAAGGACTTTATCCAAACGACTTAATTTACTTGCGTAAGGACTTTAACCAAACGACTTAATTTAATGCATAAGGACTTTAACCAAACGACTTAATTTAATGCATAAGGACTTTAACCTTACGACTTAACCTGCGTACGACTTAACCCGTTATTTTATAACCTCAATCCAACAAACTTCACTCTTGTACAAATTTGTTAAAAATAAAATGATCAGGAATATTTGCAATTCAACACAAACAATTTAGAGTAGTCAATTAGCAGATGTTTGATAAAACAGGTCTCTGCTCACCTTTTTTATTCAGCCGGCTGTTGTGTTGAACCCAAGATTTTCCCTCTCCGTTTTGTCACTCTGTACTCTTTAAGGATTGTCCGAAATGTCCCCTTTTAGCCAATCACGTCGGCGTCACCATCTGTTGGTCATCTAGTGTCCTGCGTGTTCAAAAATTGGACTTACTGGACTTCGGATGAACAAAAGTTGAAGTTTATTGATTTGAGGCTCAGCGCTGGGCTGTCTCACACACTCACTCTACGCACAGAGTACTACCAGAGATCAGCCCCGCCTAAACAGTGTACAACATATTTATATTTGTATTTGTGGGTGTATCTTCCAGCTTGCTCCGGACCGTGGCCAACCCCTGAGCGCCTCCACATTTGCTGCTTTCTTTGTGTCCAATGGAGTGATGTCTCATCTGATATTTTCGTAGACTACGCCCTTCTTCTTTTACTATCTGAAAAACAACACACTTCCCCAACTTCATCACATCTGTTAACCCCTGACCTGAGGCCCCAATGGCTATGGAATGTTGGGCAACCATAGCCACGCACACACACACTCTATTCTTCTCGTTTTCTGCAACATATCATGAGACATAAAATAAGACATATCATAAGACATATCATAAGACATAACATAAGACATAACATAAGACATAACATAAGACATAACATAAGACATAACATAAGACATAACATAAGACATAACATAAGACATAACATAAGACATAACATACACATCCCCCACACAGTCTTCACATATGGTTTGTTTCTTAAAACCCTCGCTATATGGGTATGTGCGTTGTATATGCAGGATGCTCTCCTGCATGGAATGCAACACGCACACATACTCCCAACCCCCACATCCTGTTGAGAACATCATCTTGCACCCTAATATTCAAGCTTAGTTTTCACCCTTTTAAACATACACACATTATTCATACTGATATACACTTAATGCACACAGTTTTACTTATTGATTATACGTGATCCATAGAAAGAAAATAAAATGTAGTAAAAACGTAGATTGTAATTAAATGAACATTGTAATACAAAACAGAACTTTAAAACCCTTCAACCCGCGCGGCATAACGGAAACGGTAAATTGAGACGATGTCAAAAATGTGTTCTGTGTGGGGTCCTTTAATAAAATGAATGAGAATAAAGTGCAGTGAAAACTCTGCAATGCAAAGCTGGCTTATCATGGATCAACAACTACGAAGCACAATCATTTGAGGGCAAAGCACCCAGCAGGTCCATCCACAGGTCAGCAATCAGTTGCTACTTTATGGTCAGAACAACCAATTTTTTTTGCGGAGCAAATAACGGCTCTACCTAGCAAGATGTTCGCTAATGATATGCTTCCGATCGGCTTTGTCGGAGGAGAGGGTTTTAAAAATCTTATGGAGTTTCTACAGCCCGAGTTTACTGTTCGTCTAGAAAAACGATCACTGCAGACTGCAGAAACTTTTTCATGACAATAGAAACTGAAGCCTTTTGAGCTGTTAATTCATGAAATCGCTCCGAACTGTTAATAAATGCCGTCATTGATATGTTTTACGCGTGTTAAGTCTGGCCTAAAATCTTTATGGCTTTAATATATTTTCCTGATCAATCACACTGTTTTTTAGTTGGTATAAATGTGCATGCTCATATTTTACAAGGAAATGTCCTAGCATTATGAGCGGTTGATTCTGATTGACGTACTGTTAATAAGTGTCGTCATTCGGTTGTTCATATATTAATGTTTCAGCGTGTTATCTTAATGTATTGCTTGATCTAAGATTGCCTATTCCATAATAAATAAAGCAGTGTGTCGTCATACGGATTTGAAGCTTAAATGTTCTCTCTCTCCGTTTGTGTGTGTGAATTCTGTAAATGCGTCCATGTGGGGGAGGGGTGCGAATTTCGAATAATTTTCGAATAGCTCTCATCGATCTTCGAATATTATTTTTGCTTTAAATGCCCATCCCTAACCAGTACCAGTTACAACAGTAAAAAGGTTGTTACTCCCCTCGAGGTTAAATAAAGGCTCAAGTCGTTCCTTGGTTTTAACGGGCATTTATTTGTTGACAAAGTCTTCAAACATGTCTTTACATGTTCCTTTATTGCTCATTTTACATTGCCGTCAGAACTGGTATAAATAAAGCACAAAAACGTAAATTAACCTCAAATTCTTGACATACTTACAGACAATACTAAACGAAATAACATAGGAAACAAAGAATTAAAGCATACATTATGCCATGAAAAATAATATCTTAATTAGCTTATTACAACACAGTTGCGTAACACAAATAAATGACAAGGAAAGAAAATATACCTCATTGGCCGCATAGACCCGAGAGGGTAAACATCATCTTCACGATTCACCAACAAACTTCGCAATAACCTTTCAATTGTTCGCAAACTTTAGACACATGGCTTGCAAGCCGTAGCACGTAGCTCTGATTTAGCGAGTGCACCCATACAGCGTCCACATAACAACAAATTTCCACACGGAACAAAAAAATAAGTTCCCACCCTTTCCACAAAGTTTTAACAAAAGAAATAAACATGAAATTATTATTTATTATCCATAAGACATCATTTATTTCAAACATATGAATTTAAACCTCTCATATATATATATATATATATATATATATTACCCTGTGAACCAAATTGAACTGACATATATACGTTGCCTTTGACGGCAGCTACACTCCCACTAAATCACTTGTGATTTCAACCAATGAATAATGTGTGCGCGACTACTGTAAGTTATATAGTAATGTTCAGCTTCAAGTAATGTGACTGTCTTGTGGATAGGTCTCTCCAAATAGACTGATTTGCTGAGTCTTTTCCCTTGATCATCTAGTGCCGAGTTACTGTTCAATAACTGGACCTTCCGCACACATCCATCTTCAGCTGGATACACAGTGGCGACTTTAGCCAGCTTCCATGCATTTCTGGGTGCAGTGTCGTCTTGTACAATTACTACATCATTGACTTTCGCATTTCTCTTTGTCTTGTGCCATTTCTGTCTTTGTTGTAAACTCAATAGATACTCCTTTTTCCATCTGTGCCAAAATTCATTGGCAAGGTATTGGACTCTACGCCATCTCTTGCGGAGGTAGAGGTCTTCCTTTACGAAGTTACCAGGTGGAGGCAAGATTATTGAGGACTTCATTGTCAGAAGTAAGTTTGGCGTAAGAGGCTGAGGACCTGTTGGGTCATTGAGTAAGTGTGCTGTCATAGGTCGGCTGTTTATGATTGCCATCACTTCGTAAAGATAAGTCCGTAAGGATGAACTGTCGAGTGTTCGGGATGACTGATCCAGGATGGATGTTGACACACTTCTGACTGTCCGGATCTGCCTTTCCCAAACTCCGCCCATATGACTAGCAGAAGGAGGGTTCATGACGAATTCACAGCCTAGTTGCTTAAGGCATTCTTGATCCATTTCCTTTACTGCTTCCAGGAATTCACGCCTCGCTCCAACAAAATTGGTGCCTTGATCTGATTGGAGTTGACGAACGTTTCCACGTAGGGCAATGAAAGCACGAAGTGAGTTGATGAATGCATCGGTTGATAGATCATCGAGTAACTCTATGTGCACTGCACGACAGCACAAGCATGTGAACAATAGTCCATAACGTTTCAGCTCCTTTCGACCTTCTTTGATGTAAAATGGACCAAAACAATCCATCCCACTATACGTGAAGGGAGGAGTTGTCTCCATTCTCTCACGTGGCAGGTTTGCCATTCTCTGTTCTTCAGGGTGACGTCGAAACCTTCTGCACTTGACACAGTGGTAAATGATTGATGACACAGCTTGACTACATCCGAGGATCCAGATGCCATTTGATCTTAACTCATTTATGGTCATGCCACGCCCCTGATGTTGCACTTGTCTGTGATAGTGATCAATCAGTAACCTTGTTATGTGGTTGTTTTTTGGTAGGATGACTGGATGTTTGATGTGATGATGCATGGCAGCATGCTCTAATCGACCTCCCACTCTAAGGATGCCCCTGTGGTCTAAGTAGGGATTGAGTCGGTACAACCTACTGGTTTTGTCTTTGGTCTTCTCTCTTTGTGACTCAAGATCATTGATCTCTCTGGAGAAGATTTCCCTTTGTACAATGAGCATGATGATAAACTCTGCATCCTGTCTTTCCTCGAGACTTGTGGTTTCATTGGTTCTCTGTATTGTACCCTTGAACTCCTTGAGAAATCTTTGGAGTCTGGCGATTGCTTTCACTAGTCTTGTCCAGCTTGAAAACTTAGAAAAGCGATTAGTGAACGAATAGGTGAACAAATTTTTTGTTGAGGTCTGGTGCACAATGACCCTGCACACTTCTGGATCTTTGTCATCAAGTTCTCTCACCTTTACCGCACCGCTTGGAAGCTCTTCCTGCCAGAGAAACTCTTGACCACTAAACCAATTGGAAGCAATGAGCTCCTTTGCCTTAAGCCCTCGTGACGCATGGTCAGCGGGATTGTCTTCTGACATCACATATTTCCACTGGGTTGGGTTTGTACCTTCCTTGATGCGCTGTATGCGATTTGCTACGAAGACATGAAACCGTTTCGCTTCATTGTTAATGTATCCTAAGACGACGTTAGAATCTGTCCAGAAGAATTCTTGGGCGTCTTCAAGCTCCAATTCTCCTCTGAGCATGTCACTTGTGCGTACTGCTACAACTGCTGCGGACAGCTCGAGTCTTGGCACAGTGGTTACCTTTGTTGGGGCTACTCTGGCCTTGGCCATAACTAGGACGCAGTGTATCTGTCCTGTTGTGCTGAGTGCTCTTAGATAGGTACAGACTCCATATCCTGTGAGACTTGCATCTGAAAAATGGTGGACTTCATACTTGTGAACTGTCTTGAAATCTACTGGTAGGTAGCATCGTTTAATCTTGACATCGGCCAAATTCTGCAAATCCAACAGCCAGGACTCCCACCGTGACCTTAGCTCATTTGACAATGGCTCATCCCAGTCGATCTTCTCATTACACATCTGTTGAAGTATTTTTTTCCCGAGTAGGACGAAAGGTGCCACAAAGCCAAGTGGATCAAAGATAGAGGCTACTGTCGACAAAACTCCTCTTCTGGAGAGAGGGCGCTCATTCACGACTACTCGAAACTGGAAATAGTCTGATGCGACACACCATTTAACGCCTAGAGCTCTCTCAATCTGTTGTTCGCCAAGAGCTAGGTCTTGTTTCATTACTGTCTCTGCACAGTCTTCCTTTGGGAGGGATGCCAATACCTGTTGGCTGTTTGATATGAACTTATGAAGTCGTAACCTTCCGGTTTTGCAAAGTTGTCTTACTTCGATTACCAACTGGATAGCCTCTTCATCAGAGTGGACACTTATTAGGCCATCATCCACATAGAAGTTTCTCTCAATGAAACGAATTGTGGCTTCACTGAAATGACCTTGCCCTTGAGCTGCGATGTACTTGAGGCCGTATTTTGCGCAGCCAGGTGATGAAGCGGCTCCAAACAGATGGACACACATACGGTAGACGGAGGGGTTGGAGTAGAAGTCCCCATTATCCCACCACAGAAAGCGGAAGTAGTCTTGTTCTTCTGGCTTGACATGGAATTGATGAAACATGCGTTCTATGTCGCACATCAGCGCTACTTGACCCTTACGAAACCGGCATAAAACACCAACCAAAGTGTTGGTCAACTCCGGCCCAGTGAGTAAAAAATCATTTAATGACACACCTTCGTACTTTGCCGAACAGTCGAACACGACTCTTATTTTTCCAGGTTTCTGGGGGTGGTAGACCCCATGGTGAGGAATGTACCAGGAGGGCCTTTTGTCCACTTCATCAGGTGGAACCTTTTCCGCATCTCCACATGTTATTGTTTCATTCATGAATGTTGCATAATCTTTGTGATATTGCTTGTTTTTCTCAAATCTTTTCTTTAGACATTTGAGTCTGAGTTCGGCACAGATTTTATTGTCTGGCAGATTTGGTTTGTCCTTCTTAAAGGGCAAGGGCAACTCACAGTGACCATTCACTTTCATTTTTACTCCTTCCTCCATTATGGAAATGAAACGCAGATCCTCTTGGGAGAAGTGAGAGTCCTCCACGCGTCGTTCATTGAAATCAGACTCCAGTACCTTGATCACATCTAGTGGTGTGACTAGCTCTTTGACTTGTGTACGACAGACATACATGACTTCATTTGATAAGGGTTTTGATGACTGAACAGAAGGTGTCACTTCTTTGACTATGACTCTGTGGCTGATTCCGATAGCGTCACCATAGTCCACACAAGGATCAGTACCGCCGACTATAGTCCAGCCAAGGTCCGTTCTTATAGCGAATGGTTCATTGTCCTTCCCTGACACCACTTCTCTGGGTAGCAGAGCTTGCGAACAGTTGTACCCTATAAGCAGGCCGACATCACACTCTATCATAGGAGCGATCTCTTCAGTAAGGTTCTCTAGGTGAGGCCATGCTCTTGCTGTCTTAGGTGTAGGAATATGGCTTGGATTAGCAGGGATAAAGTCTCTTGTGTATGTCGTTGGGAGAGGTATTATCTTGGATGTGTAGAAGCCTCTTACTTGTAGCCCAAATAGCTTTTGACTTTCAATAACTGTGTCTCTGGATGACAGTGTGGAAAGTTTCAACTGCACTTTTTTCTTTTCTGTGACTAGAGCGTCTGCCTTTTCTTGAAGAACGAATGTGGTGTCGCTCTGACTGTCCAAAAGGGCATAGACAAGAACCTCGTGTTCTGGATCACTTGTTGTGGACAACCAAACTGGAATAATTGTCGATGTGAGATCACTGTTAGTGTTTTGTACAACACGGTTGGATATTGCCTCATTTGGTGTTTCTGTACTTGGTTGTGTGGTTTCCCTTGTGTCCTTTTGTTCCTTGTCACCATCCTTTGTCCTTTTCACTTCCTTGTCACGTTCCTGATGTAAGCACGTTGGATGGTTTCCTTTGCATGTGTAACAAACACTTCTCCTTTCACATTTTTTTGACTGGTGACCAGGGCTGAGACATCCAAAGCACAAGCCCTTTGTTTGTACAAACTTGACTCGGTCAGTAATTGATTTGTCCATGAACTTTCGGCAAACATGAATTCCATGGTTTGGCTTTTCACAGAAGATACACCTCTTAAAGCCTGGTTTCTCTATTGAACTGCTTGCTAGCACCTTTGCGTCAACACGTCGGGTCTTTTGGAACCTTGATCTTTCCGAGTCACTTGCCTTTAGTGCATGAAGCGACGTTACTGGATTGCACGCTATCTTGGCCTCTCTTGTGACGAAGTCGACAAAGTTGCTAAATGTTGGAAATGACCCACTTTGCTCTTGTGTCTCATTCACTTTCCTATTCCATCTTGCCGTTAACCAATCAGGAAGCTTGCTGAGCATTTTCTGGTTTTCACTGCAATCATTGAGAACTTCAAGATTCTTCATCTGGAACATTGCTGCTTCACAGCCTCTGAGAAAGTCTGAGAACTCTTGTAATTCAGTACTATCCTTCGGTCCAATCCTTGGCCATGATGTGAGTTTATCCCTGAAGGCTTTGGCGATTACAAAAGAGCTTCCATACCTTTCCTCCAAAATGTCCCATGCTGCAAAATACGCTGTGTCCGTTCCCAAAAGGAAATAGCTCTCAATTGCCTTTCTTGCTGGCCCACCAACATACCTGCGGAGGTAATAGAGCTTTTCATTTACTGGGATGTTCTTCCGGTCTATCAGGGTTTGAAAAGACATCATCCAATCCCTGTACTTGAGTGGGTCTCCAATAAAGACTGAAGGTTCTGGTACTGGTAAACGGCTTATGTTGATTGATTCCGCTAACACTCTGGCTAATACAGCAGTGCTATCATCTTGTTTAGCATTTGTTGCATGTTGCTGACTTGTGGCCTCTTGTGGCACAGTGCGTTGTTGCGGATTAGCATTGGGTTGTGTAAGGTGAAATTCTGCCAAACTAACCAGGTAAGGTGCAGCTTCTTTCGGCTTGGACTTACTGTGTAGAAGGTCTGATATTTCTTCATCTGAAGTGGATTCTTTTTCGTAGACTTTCAGACGGGCTTTGGCTGCTTCCATTTTCTTGACAGTCTCTAAGCGTTCTATCTGCCTTCTCTTTTCTTCTACTGCCTTTTGTTTTTCAGCATTTTCTGCTTCTTGCTGCGCAAGTCTTTTTCTGTTTTCAACTTCAAGATTTTCAAGTTGCCTTTGCTCACGCTCCATTTCTTGCATCACTTTCAAGGTGGCTTCAGTTGCTGCCAGTTCTGCTGCTGCTTCTTGTTTCTTTGCAGATGACTTACTCGAATGGCTTGAACGTGTGATTGCACTTCCCGCACTATCCGTACGTTTGGACCTGTTAGATGCTGCAGATTGGAACACAGAGCCAGCATCACTCCAATGAGTTGACCTTTTAGCTGTGTATTTACCACTTTCCTCTTCTTTAAGAATCTCTGCTGCATGTTCTATTATCCTTACAGAAACAGCATGACATGTGTCTACTCGACGACGGGTATCACTGTCTGGAGTGTCGTAACTGCGCAACTCGTGATAGGTTTGCTTTACTTCTCCTGACGCATTTTGAACCCTTCCAATGTGATCCTGTAAGCTTGCAGTGCTAGGTGTATCGAGTGCTTTCTTAGCTTGTTTGGCAATAACTTCCCATTTGTCATAATTGGTCTTGAAGTGACACTGAAGCTTATTCACTCTGTCTTCGTGTAGAGCTTGGCCCTTTTCAGTAAGCTTTCTGGTTCTTTGGCTTTTTCTCAAGGCATCTTCTTCAGCTACTTGACTTGTATTTGTCTCTTGCTGTGTGCTCAAGTCTACATTTCCTTCATCAGGAATTGCTTGCTCCTGCAATTTCACAGCTTCACTTCCTTGAACTTCAGGCTCAGCCATTTCACTACTTGAGCTGATGTATGTGTATTGACTTAAGTCCGATTTTTGTGAGGTTGTACGATTACCTAAATTATTTTGAAGAACTACAGATATAATACTCTTTAACTGTTAATATGAACTCTGTAAGGATTAACTTAAATGTGTGTTAAAATACCTTAATGCAAATTATGAACTGTTTTCACCTTAGAAATTACCTTCAATGTCAAATAAACAATATAACTTGCCCTTTAAAATGCCTATGTGCACTTTTAACTGAGCAAATAACTTGTGATTAAACTTTCAATAAGTATAATCACCTTACAAAAAATAAACATACACTTAAACTGCATACACATGCACTTTACCCACTTTTAGCACTTTAGAGTCCTTTTAAAGTTAGCAGAATTAAACTACTTCTTAACATTTAACTTGTTTAAATGTGTTACTTCTTTGTAGCTTGACCCACGACACGTCTGGACTCTGGTCGCCACCTTTCGGGTTTCCGTGCACGTAGTCTTTGTTGTCTTTGATGCTCGCGTGCGTAGTTAACGATGCAACGAGGTGATCGTTAATGGCTCCGTTGTAACTGGCGTCGCTCTCCTTTCCTCCAGCACGAAGCAGGCTGAGTTCTGACTGTTACTCCCCTCGACGTTAAATAAAGGCTCAAGTCGTTCCTTGGTTTTAACGGGCATTTATTTGTTGACAAAGTCTTCAAACATGTCTTTACATGTTCCTTTATTGCTCATTTTACATTGCCGTCAGAACTGGTATAAATAAAGCAGAAAAACGTAAATTAACCTCAAATTCTTGACATACTTACAGACAATACTAAACGAAATAACATAGGAAACAAAGAATTAAAGCATACATTATGCCATGAAAAATAATATCTTAATTAGCTTATTACAACACAGTTGCGTAACACAAATAAATGACAAGGAAAGAAAATATACCTCATTGGCCGCATAGACCCGAGAGGGTAAACATCATCTTCACGATTCACCAACAAACTTAGCAATAACCTTTCAATTGTTCGCAAACTTTAGACACATGGCTTGCAAGCCGTAGCACGTAGCTCTGATTTAGCGAGTGCACCCATACAGCGTCCACATAACAACAAATTTCCACACGGAACAAAAAAATAAGTTCCCACCCTTTCCACAAAGTTTTAACAAAAGAAATAAACATGAAATTATTATTTATTATCCATAAGACATCATTTATTTCAAACATATGAATTTAAACCTCTCATATATATATATATATATATATATTACCCTGTGAACCAAATTGAACTGACATATATACGTTGCCTTTGACGGCAGCTACAAGGGTATTGGAGCTTGGTTTGTGTTTTAAAAAGTTGATCTGGATTCATTAAATTCTGCTATTCAGAATTTCCCGTACTTATTTTCTGATTAGACATTAGTTTCTCCATAATGTTAGAATTGCTCTTTTTCAAAAAGTCCTTCCTCATTGCGTTCTTCATTCTAATGGTCTCAATCTTGTCTAGCGGATTTTTATTTGGACAGGAAAACCATAAGGCAAACATTTACATACTGACCATTAAATAAACATTTTCCCGAGGTCAATCAATACAGGCTTTTTGGGCGCACATGCACCACCAGCTGTTATATTAGTCAGTTCTTATCACGTTGATGTATGTATGAAAGTGTTAATTTTTTCGAATAAGTTTGGTTTTAGTTGGTCCGATCAGGCACAATCACTCAAATTACATTCCATATTGGCATGACCGTTATAGAAGTTAGTCCAGGTTAAAGCATCATTCCAAAAAGTAACCTTATAAAAGATGTAAGTTAGGCTATTTAAAAAAGACTGCCAACAATAGACGTTTATGTACTGTTCCTTTATTTTGTAGTAGTCACAATGATTAGAGTACTAAGATCTAACATAAGCTTTAGCTACAATAGCCTTTATTCCAACATGCACTGTCAGGAATTGACTGACAATAGAGACTGTGTAGTCTTTTGTCTCGGTCTAGTATAAAGGTACGAGTGACAGCAGTCAACCAACAACCAGAATCAGCTTCAGCTTCTCCTTTGTCGAACCACTGAGATCAAGAAACACAAACATGAAGGTAAACATGATTCATTACAATATAACACAAATGACTTTGATTTAATATATTTCACTAAGAGGTTAACTCTGAATTTCAGGTCACCTTCTATGAGGACAGGAACTTCCAGGGTCGCTCTTATGAGTGTAGGGGCGACTTTTCTGACATGTCCTCCTATCTGAGCCGCTGTCACTCCTGTAGAGTTGAGAGCGGATGCTGGATGATGTACGATAATCCCAACTACATGGGAAACCAGTATTTCTTTAAGAGGGGCGAGTACGCTGACTACATGTCTATGTTTGGAATGAGCAACTGCATCAGATCCTGCCGTATGATCCCCATGGTGAGAACAGTGAACATTCTGTTCCATTTGTAATACATTTACTTTAGGTAATGTCATTACATTTTCAACTTAGAATTTGGAAACTAGATTTAGTAATTGGGGGTTGATGTAGTTTTAGGGGAGAGAGAGTAATTGATCCAGATTCACATCTAAATTTATGTTAAATATATACAAACATAATGCATTTCCTTCACAGCACAGGGGATCCTACAGAATGAGGATCTATGAGAGGGACAACTTTGGAGGACAGATGCATGAGATGATGGATGACTGTGATTCCTGCATGGAACGCTACCGCATGTCTCACTGCCAGTCCTGTCACGTGATGGACGGTAACTGGCTCATGTATGAGCAGCCCAACTACAGAGGCAAAATGTGGTATTTCAGTCCTGGAGAGTACAGGAACTTCAGTAATATGGGTGGCATGAAATTCATGAGCATGAGGCGTATCATGGATTCCTGGTATTAGTGTTCTAATGTTTCAATAAAATAATTTCGTTACAAAGATCATTGTGTTTTGGAAATCATTACTCCCACAAATATTTGTATGTGTAATTCACCACAATATTGCTCGAGTTAACCATATGATCTCTTAAGATTAGAATAGTAGATTTATTTAGGTTTTCATGACTAACACGCTGTTTATAGCTATTTTTATTTGGAGTTTTTAAGTGCTATCGACAGAAACAGGGTAAAATCCTCCAGGTCTGAAGAGCATTGTCAGATCATACAATGAGCTTGACCAGTTTATACTCTATTGTAGATACCATTGTAAACGAGATGGGGGCATTTTTATGTTAATGTGGAATAACTGCTACCAATTTTTGTATGGGTATTATTGATTCAAACAAATGTGTAGCATAATTGCTTGAATTCTTCTGTGGTTCACAGTTTTAACTGTAACAAAATACTTGTGTTAGCCTGAAAGCACACACTCGCCTCCTGGGGAACGGTCAGATAACCGAGATGGGGTGCAAGCGGTCCGCGAGTGCTTGGCTGACGGATGTACACTAACAGTGATCCCCACATCACCATCGCCATTCGCCGTAGTGGATGGCAGGGCCGTAGCCACTGCTGTCACAGAAAGGGAAGCAAACGAGGTGGGCAGGACATATCCACGTAGGCTGCCTCAGCGTGCTGGAGACCCAAACATTTGATGCAGTCATCGTTTCTGTCCCCTTTCTCGATAAGAGTATCACACCCAAATTATTGCTTTTAGAAAACTCGAAAACCTCTGGAACCACCGAGACGCCCAGGGGAAGTCGCTGCAGGAAGGGACAGTCCGCTGCACCACATCATAAGATTCCAGAAGTAATTCGGCATAGAAAGTGGTCCTGAAGTCGATCACAAAGGACGGCTCCAAAGAACAAAAGGTGAATGAATTTGTTTTTGTCAACTTCAGTACACCAAGTTGTGGATTACCAAAATGTTGCTATAAAAGGAACAAATGTAAAGGCTTTTTGGTACTTAGTATTTGATAATTAAGATATCTAACAAAATAAATCAAACACTTTATACAAACATTTTGCAATTCAATTTGGACAATTGACACCATCTCTGTCACGCTAGACTCCTGTAACTTTTATCAGGAAAATTTATGGAAGTAAGTAACAATGAATTTATGAATGCTATAATTATTATATTTTGTTCTCCCGATTGCAAAGAATACAATTTTTTAAAAATGTTTTTTTTACAATTTTGTCAAATATTTTATATATAATTTTTCAATTAATGCATTATTTCAGGTTGAAACACATACCAGGCTGTTAAAATCCAAGATATAAGATATTCTGTAAATGTGCTTTGTTGCAGCCTTACCAGTGTGTGCGTGTGACTATTCTGCACTCTTGATATTTTAGAGTGGCACTTTTTTTTCTGCACAGTGGCTGATTTGTAGTTTGTACCACAAAAAGATTCTATGAGTTTACTTTTTTTCATAATTTTCTATGTCTGTCATTTTTCACAACGAAGGAGCCAATTGTGACTACTTTTTTGTGACCGTTTAACATATACGAATCATGTCCACATTTTTTGTGTGTGTTCACATAGGTAATGTGACAAAATATCAAGTGTCATCTCATGTAGATGAAGCTATACTTTTTTACATAAAAAAATGTCCCAGAGGCATTAAAAAAACTTTGACTCCTAAATGTGCCTACATGTACAGTATATTATGTGACATTATCCACTGCAATAGGCTGCTATTCATGCTGGTCGACTAAGCGGCGTATCCCATTATGAAAACAGGCTTAACGCACCATTTAGTGCTTTGCTTTTTACTTTGGGTTTTGAGGTGATGTCCGTAGGCTGTGGCTGTGTGACTGTGCATGAGTGTTTCATCAGGTATTGTTTGGAGGGGTGTTTGTCCTGCAGTACTGACACTTGTTGGACGCTGGATAAATCTTACTGTGTGGATTGCTTTGAACGATCGCCAGGCATTTAAAAGCTGAGCCATGGACCATGCCTTTAATTATACAATGCTGCTTTTGGTGCTAATAAATAAATGTTTGGTTGAGAATTGTCCAAACAAGGCTAATGTGGAATATTTATATTTAATATATTTAAAAGATTCCCTGCACGTTTCTGTTGGTTGTTAGATGTATTATGTGGTACATATACAAGTGCTCCTAAAAAAATAAGTTACCATGGAGCCCTGTTTGGGAAAATGTCTGATTAAGATCATTTATCAGATTTATTCATCTTTAAAAAATAGACTTTGTGTCATTGCAATATTATAGTATCACTCCATAACTCCATAGTTATGCTTGTTGGTAATGTGAGGTCCCTACAATAAAATCAAAATTACCTGAGTTGCTTCACAACAAAAAGTATCTGTGGTTCCACATGACTAAACATTCATTCACATAAGGCCTTTTTTGTGTCATACACATTTTAAACACATGTGAAGAGAAATCTATAGAAGCATTCCTGTTAAAAAGTGGTAAAGGGGACAAACACAACTGGTGTAAAAAGCATGATCTAGTCACATGGAGCAGTTCAATTATAAAGGCCAGGGCATTGCTGGGTCAGGTGTTCCTATTCAATGGGGCAATAGGTCAATACGATAGATACAAAAGGTCTTTGTATTGAAAAAAGTATATAAAGGTATCCGAAATACAAGGCACAAATTATTGGAGCTACACCAACAGCTGACAGAATGGGGAGAGTAAGTTCTAAAAATTGTGATTTGAGTGACAAATGAGACATATAAACAGTAAGGTTGTAAAATACCAAATCTTTCGATCAATAAATCAATCGATCTCAGAGCGGCGGTACTGAAGCTTTAAGGCCTTAGGGATATCTTGTGGTGTGACCAAACGAAAAGAGGTTGACAAAGTTCCATAGAGAAGGCAATCTACTCATTAAACACCACCCTGATTGTATGTAGATAGGGTTACCACACGAAGCCTACATATTCATTATTAGGGACATGGCTGTAAAACATCATCCAGTCGAGACTTTTCTAAAATGTCTTGGCACACATTAATTAAAACTGCACAACAACAGGTCTGCTAGCAGACACTCTGAAGAAGACACTTGGACATGGAAGCATGCATGAAGCACATTTAATCTAAAAGCGCCGGATGGAGCTGATAATAGCTTGAGTTGTTTGTCGATGAGACTTGCACAAATCCAGCTCAGAACGCCAAGAGAAATCTATGAAGATAAATCAGTAGCAAAACTTGAGAGGATGTAGATTTTGATTTGTGAACTTGTAAAGGAAGTATTTGTTCCTGTACACTGAAATGTACACTCACAGCCCCTATGTGAAAACTTTTCAAATAAAAAAATGTAATTGAATGTTAAAATTTGCACTAGTGGACAAAACTCACTGATCTGTCTTCTGAATTTCAGTTTCAGAAAAATAGTCACAAATGTGTAAACTGGCATTTCCAAAATACATAAGCAGATACAAATGTATTGCACATATTTACACATTTTCCTAGATTTGAATTGCAACCACAAATAGGCATCTACAACCTCACAAACCTGTCACTGCAGTTTCAAATCTTTCCGCCTTGACTTTTGCTATTACTTTTGCGATAAACTGTTGCAAAACTAACTAACCTTGCACTCTAAGAGACCTTCACTTCTTCTGACGATGCGATGCAGAGTGCCTTAAACCCCGTAGCTGTTATGCATAAAGGTCATGTAAAATAATTTTACAAAGGTACTTTTACGTTTCCGTTTAGCAACCTACAAATTATGTTGTCTCTCTAAAACATGTTTTTCTTCACATCCATCCCTTTAATTTTTCCCGCTTTTGAAATGGAAAACTCGTGAATAAACTGATATCTGAACTCTTTTCATCAGGGGTTAAGTAAAGTTGAAACTGACGATTCAATATATTGACAGTATATACTTGCTCTGATAATTCACATGTTTAAATTTGGTCCGAAAATGTTACATCCAAAATGCTGCAATTGCCCACATTATAATGGCCTTGATAAGTGTACACAGAGACCATAACACAATAGAATACAGTAGGCCTACACAGATGATTAAATAAGGGCCTATGGGTATAAAAAAATAAAGAAATACAATAAAATAAACATAAGATAAAGATATAGAGAGTAAAGCTATGTGTGTATGTAAATATGTACAAGTAAAAAATAAGAATAAACTATTGTAGAAGGTAGGATTTTCTGAGCCATTTTCCTTACTCTGGATGTATGCATGATAGACTATAAGGCTGATTATTTCTTTGTGTATTGGGAAAGATCATTTACAGGATAATGATGCAATTTTAGCTTAAATTAAACTTTACAGAAGTAAAATGCTTTTAAAGATAATAAATGCATTGCTCATTAAAAAATCCATCCATGGACTGCTCCAAATAAAGTGTTGTTTTTGGTGGCAATAATAAATAAAGAATTTCAGGGCTCAGAGTGTAAAGATTTGTTTTATTGAAACATTAGAAAACTAGTACCAAGAGTCCATGATACGCCTCATGCTCATGAATCTCATGCCACCCATATTACTGAAGTTCCTGTACTCTCCAGGCCTGAAGTATGACATTTTGCCTCTGTAGTGGGGCTGCTCATACATGAGCCAGTGACCGTCCATCACATGACAGGACTGGCAGTGAGACATGCGGTAGCGGTCCATGCAGGAGTCACAGTCATCCATCAGCTCGTACATCTGACCTCCAAAGTTCTCCCTCTCATAGATCCTCATTCTGTAGGATCCCCTGTGCTGTAAAGGTATTTGTATATATTTATTAATTGTGTAAAATTAAAACAAAAAGGGTTAGGTAAACAGTAAAGTAAAATAGTTATCATTGTGCTCACCATGGGGATCATACGGCAGGATCTGATACTGTTGCTCATTCCAAACATAGACGTGTGGTCAGCGTACTCGCCCCTCTTAAAGAAATACTGGTTTCCCATGTAGTTGGGATTATCATACATCATCCAGCATCCGCTCTCAACTCTACAGGAGTGACAGCGGCTCAGATAGGAGGACATGTCAGAACAGTCGCCCATACACTCATAAGAGCGACCCTGGAAGTTCCTGTCCTCATAGAAAACAATCTTTTTTGTAACATAAAGAAAAGAAAACATATTTTAAACAACAAAGTTTCCAGGTATAGTATTGTTTTCATTTCAAGATATACCAATAGTACCTTTCCCATGGTGGTGGTGATAGTGTTTTGCGTTCTGGTACACTGACACCCTGCCCAGTTTTACCCCTACATTTATACCTGCCCAAACCTAAAGAATATGTGCCTCCTATTGTAAAAACTCCTGACCGGGCAACATGGAATAGAGGCTCATGGAAATCCAAAATGCACTTCAGTTATTAGTCTTCCATTAATTGGCCTTTTAGCCAATATGGTGGTGTGCTTCTTGTGTCAAACAAAAAACTGAACCTAGAGGCACACCAGTCAGAGCAGGACATGATTCTGTGTAAAGAAACAAATCGGTATTTAACACTCATTGCAAAAAACAAAAACAGAGGTATATCACTCTGCTTGTTTTACGTTGTTAAATAGATAAAAAAATGATATGTTTGTGAGTAAAAACAAACAATATTTTGAAGTTATTTAGCCAGGATAGTTCACGTTCAAATTTAAACAAGTATAGATGGGAGAACTACATCCATAATTTGAATGCAACCTTTCTCGGCTAGATAACTATTTCACCCAAAGATGGGTCACAATTCAATTCAAGAAAAGCCTGGATTTTATTTACAGTAATATCATTTTTAGATTGTGTACGTTTTATTTCGACAATAGCCATGTCACTTGGGCTAAGATTGATTTTAGCAAAATAAATTAAATTTAACAACCAAATTGTATTTCAGTGCAAATTAAAAATGTAAAATGTACACAGTCAGTAGGTTCAGTCAAAAGCCCAGCAAAATCAAATAACTCCATTCTACTAAAGGCTACCATACTGGTATGCTGAATCAGGAGTTTGTCTTTCCCAATAGCCAGCACAGTTTTTTCAGCTCACTCGGGTAGTACTCTGACAACATGTCTATGTTTGGCATGAGTGACTGTAGATCCTGCCGTATGATCCCCATGGTGAGATCATAATAAAGGTGTTAAAATACACTTTTATAACAATCTGGCAGAATTTGTTATTTATTTTATTACACTTACAGTACTGAGGTCATTTCAGAATGAGGATCTATGAGAGGGAGAATTTTATTGGCCAGAAGCATGAGATGATGACTGTGACAACATCTCGGACCGCTACCTCATGTCTCACTGTCAGTCCTGTCATGTGATGGACGGTCACTGGCTCATGTATGAGCAGCCCTAAACAGAGGCAGAATGTGGTACTTCAGGCCTGGAGATTACAGGAGCTTCAGTAATATGGGTGGCATGAAAGTCATGAGCATGAGGCGTTTTTTTTTTTCTTTTTTAATATATTGGCAAAAAATTTGTGTTACTTGCCTATAGAGCACTTTAAACAAAATCTCACAGAATGCTGAGAATACTGGATGTGAGAGAATTAAACCCTTCAGATATGATGCTAACATTCGAAATGTTAACACTGAAGCATATTGCCACACAAATAAATTCGGGGGACTGGATCGTCACCATAGATCTTAAAGATGCATTTTTTCACATCTCTATCCTAACCAATACAGAACGTTCCCAAGGTTCGTTTTCTGGGGCAGAGCGTACCAGTATCGGGTTCTTCCATTCGGTTTGGCATTATCTCCCCACACATTCACGAAATGTGTGGATGCAGCCCTGGCCCCGTTATGTATGAGGGGCATTTGTGTCCTAAATTACATAGACGACTGGTTAATTGTCGGAACAGTGGGCGGTCCTCGCACACATGAGGGGACTGGGGCTGAATGCCAAGAAGAATGCGCTTTCTCCTTTACAGAGAACCACTTTTCTGGAGGTAGTGTCGGACTCAAATATGATGCAGTCACGTCTTTCCCCAGCAAGTATGGACACAGGAGCCACTGGAGCTGCCCTTACAGTTCTACTCTGCTGTCATTGATGCGTTCTCTGCACTTCCATAACTGTCTGGTTCGGCTCAGGTGCAAAAACTGACCTCCAAAGACTACAACGGATAGTCCGGACTGCTGAGTGAATCACTGGCACAACCTTCCCCAATCTACAAGAACTGTACTCATCCAGAGTGAGTAAAAGAACTTGCAAAATCACTCCGGACCCCTCACACCACGTACACTTTCTCTTTGAACTGCTTCTATCTGGTCGGCGCTACAGAGCACTGAGCACTAAAACAGCCAGACCTCAGGCCATCTACCTCATGAACAGTTAAATGTTCTACTGTGCAATAAACACATGTGCGATACACAACTAGATACTCATATTTATTAAACATAGGTTGTTGATATAATATTCAGCTATCCACATTACCCTGCATAACTTGTATATAACACAGTATCATTTGTATATAGCACATCTGTAATTACAATATACGGTGTATAGTCCTTTTGTCTAATATTGTCCTTTTTGTCAAATGTGTAGTCTCTCATATATTTATTTTTCATGTTTTGTTACCTGTGCCTGTCACTGTTTTTAACGTGTATGTGCACTGAAAGCTTCTGCCACTAAGACAAATTCCTTTTGTCTCCAAGCACACTGGCAATAAAGCTCTTTCTGATTCTGATTCAATGATTCGTTCAGTGACCATTTCGTTAATATGCCAGCAGGTTGCGAAAACGAGTTGTGTTTTGTCAACAAACTTTTTACTGGACGTATAAACTGATTACAGGCTTTATTAAAATGTGTGTCTCTAATCTACTCATTAAATAAATAAAAGTAAGGAGTAGGCTGAACCAAAGCACGTGTGCGTGCACCAATTGTCACTCATCGCATGAGGTTCATGTCTGGCATCTTTTAGCGCTGGGACGGCTCCATATATCAGTTTCAAACGATCTCCAAATCCAGCGCTATGTCCACAGTTTACATAAAATTCATCACCCAAATGCAGTGAACCCCTGAACGTATGTTCGCTCTCATGAACAACATGTACCAGTTCGTTCAATTCGTTCACGAACGAGATCTTTCTCTCTCGTTCAGACTCAACAGTAACCAAATACATGTCTCTTCACAACCAAAACTGGAAAGCTATTTGCTGACGTGACGTGAATGAGAGCCAACCAATACTTTTTTGTTTTACAGTTTTTAGAGAAGTGCATGACATGAATTAAACCTAATGAAGTCGTTTTTATTTGAAATCCGGGATTCATCGGTGAAGAGAACACCTCTCCAAAGTGCCAGACGCCATCGAATGTGAGCATTTGCCAACACAAGTCGGTTACGACGACAAACTGCAGTCAGGTCGAGACCCCGACGAGGACGACGAGCATGAAGATGAGCATCCCTGAGAAGGTTTCTGAGAGTTTGTGCAGGAACTCTTTGGTTATGCAAACAGATTTTTGCAGCAGTTGTCCAGGTGGCTGGTCTCAGACGATCTTGGAGGTGAATATGCTGGATGTGGAGGTCCTGGGCTGGTGTGGTTACACGTGGTCTGCGGTTGTTCTCTGAAATGCCTTTGGAGACGGCTTATGGTAGAGAAATGAATATTCTATTGACGGCCAATAGTTCTGGTGGACATTCCTGCAGTCAGCATGCCAATTGCAGGCCCCCTCAAAACTTACGACCTCTGTGGCATTGTGCTGTGTGATAAAACTGCACATTTTAGAGTGGCTTTTTATTGTGTCCAGCCTAAGGCACACCTGTGCAATAATCATGCTGTCCGATCACCATCTTGATATGCCACACCTGTGAGGTGGATGGATTATCTCTGGGAAAGGGCAAGTGGTTATAAAATGGGGGCTACAGCATAAGTTCTGCATTAATAATTTTGGTCAGTGTATTCTCATAAGGATCTTTACATTTCCGTTTCTGTACTTGTTAAACAAGAGACCTCCTCTTTTATTTAAAAATATAAGAAGTGTCAATCAAAAAATTTAAAGCCGGTACTTTAAACACATTTGAAGTTAAATTGCACAAAATTAATACATAAAG
The DNA here is from genome assembly GCA_008369825.1 of Triplophysa tibetana. NCBI lineage: Eukaryota > Metazoa > Chordata > Actinopteri > Cypriniformes > Nemacheilidae > Triplophysa > Triplophysa tibetana. Next base: position 14,499,881 of record CM017902.1, read on the forward strand.
ACAAAGTTGTCCAAATTGCAAACAAAATATTGGTTCCCATGGTTGTTTTACTCATTTTTGTGTTCTCAGATATTTTCTGCTTATATTTGTATTATTTTTTGCGTCACCGTTCCCCCACTAGTTCTAGATTGACAGCTCCTCCTCTAGCCAAACAGTTGAAGAGAGTGTTGACGTCACTTCAGACGCAACTCGCGGCATACCTCAACCGTCATCTGCAAATCCCGGACATTTACCGGTATTTAGAAATGAAGACTGTATTGGTGTAAATGTGTGATGTTGCTTGCTCATGACAATAATTATGCCATGCGTATCTTAAGTCATTTTGATGCGCACATGATGCAGCATCTTTTCTCACAGTAGTGCATTAATTCAGTAATAAGTGCTTATAGACTGTAATGTTACTGGGAAACAGATTTGTTATGTCAGTATTTTTAATTTTGCTCAAGAATAACATCAAAAAGTATGAGGTTGCCCTCGTGTGTACATAGGGCTCTGTCTTAATAGACAAAATGTGTAAAAAAAAGGACATTGTTTAAAGTAGAATCTTAGCTCCATCAGTTTTGAAAGCATGTTTCCATGTTTTTACAAAAAACGCACAAAATGATGCATACTTTAACTTACATATTTATTTTATCCAAGGACCCTCTGGAGTAAGACAGCGCTTGAGGACTCATTGGAGGAGCAAAACACTGGAGTAACAGTCCCTCATGTGGATGGAGTATATGTTATCATGACTTTACTCCATTCAGGACAACCAATAGGCAACTTTTCAGAGATATATTAGACTTGAAACTCACAACAGACTATAATTTGTGTCATTTAACACCATTCTAGTCATTAATGGAGTACTTTAATACAATATACTTAAAAAAAGAGAAAAAAGTATTAAATCTTTCTTTACAGCTTTCCTGTAGCTCAGTGGTAAGAGCTTTGTGTTAACAACGCATGTTTGTGGGTTCGATCCTAGGGGATTGAACATTTCTATGTATAATTGTATAGGATAGTGCAATGTAAGTCCCTGTGAATTAAAGCGTCTGCCAAATGCATAAATGTAAATGTACATCTGCAAGAGAATTGAAAATTGCAAGAGAAACTTTTTTGGTGGTTCAAAAGTTCACATTCGGTTTGTGCTTGTGTACATTCAAGAGACCGCACTCTCCACACAGCTTCAGCTCAGCAACAGCCACGGTGGGGTTAAAGAAATACACCAGGGCCCCAAACTGCGACTAGTTTTCAGGACAGCGCGAGCATTCTTTTACAAGTACTCGCGCATGAGCAACGTGCAAATTTGGAATTTATTTTGGCTTTTATTTCATTGTGGTAAGACGAGAAGAAACGCAAGGCCGCAACCAGTGCAGGCTGTGTGTGATAGTCAACTGCGTGTCAGTGCGTGGGTCACTCAGATGTCACTGATGTTTCCCGCAGCCGGAGACGCGCACAATCCAGATCCTCATTGACAAGTTTACACTCACACGCACCACACACAAGCACAATGTGAAAGCATTACTACAAGTTGCTGTTTGCTGTTACTTAATTCTTAAGCCAGCGGACGAACGATTTGACTTATGAGACGTTAAAACTAAACCTACCGCGGAGGAGTTCAGGAAACGTCATTTATCTGTGGATTACTTGAGAGACGTCGCTGAATTATTTCAAATCCGCAGACAGCAAGAACAAACACAACAGGCAAATGTTTTGATTAGTTTTATTTGATGTGACGTGTTGTAAACATGAGGAAAAGTATCCTTAATGCATAATAAAATCATGTAAGAACATAACAGGAAGCCTTCAATTTTGCTTTAACGTGTAACACTGAAAACAATTAAATGACATACTTTTGGAGTAGCACATTTTCTGTTGGTTCAGATGAATTCAGATTACTTTTAGCAGCAATCAATAACGAAGCTGCTCTGTAGACATTGCCTCTTTTTAAATTAGCAGAAATAAATCATCAACTTATTTTTCAGTTTCAGTAATACAGTTATTTTGGGAAAAATTTGAATAAATGCATTGCTGACTGATTTAAGGTGTGCCCCTAAATTATTGCTTGCACTCCTAACAATTTCAATCAGGGGCTACAGTGCTCCTAGTAAAAAAAGATAGTCTGCAGCCCTGTACACCCCGTCCATTTTTAGCGAGGGCAGAATTTGGGAAATACTTTGGATCTGATCAACTCTATGGTAAGAAGGAGCTTTACAAGACATATGAAATATGCAAGGTTTGTAAAGCGAAGATGAAGTATTTTGAGAGCACTTAACGTAAAGACTCACATCGAACGCCATCATTAGAGCAAAATGGAATAAAATCTAAACATTTGTAGCGGGATGTGGGTTTAACCGCTGTGTGACACTAGGTGTTGTGAACCGTCTGTCCCAGGTCGAGCCTGTAAGTGACCTGCTGGTCGCCTATGATCGTGATTAGCGTGGCGTTAAGAGCACAACCTATGTGCCAGTTTGCAAGCATAGCTGTGCCAGTTTGCAAGCATAGCTGTCCCGAGTCACTCTGGGTGTGAATGCTTGCAACTGTAGGGAATTGTGTAGTGTGGGTCTTTGCTGTCGTGTTTCAAACTACCCAGGGGGATTGCAGACTGGGATGTTCATATGAAATGGCTATCTCCGTGTGTTGGCTGAATGCGATCGGAGAGACACAGCCTTTTTTTTATAACCCCCACAGTGGTCTTCTTGGGTGGCACGGACAGATCTGTACAATGCTGCTGTTTTGTCTTATGTATTTCGTTTACTTTGATTTAGTTTGTGTGTTTTGTTTTGTTCAATTCTTGTTTAGGCCTTTTTATTTTGTTTTGAAGTAACTGCATTGGCGCAAATACGTGTTTCGCGTATCATTCGGCCTGAGTGGAGGACATTCGTTCCGGCTTATTTCTTTGTTCTTGTATTTCCGGTCATGGATTGTGAAACGGATGTAATGTATTCTCCTGTTCTATGAATGGTTTGTAGAGAACAATATACTTTACGTTGTGGACTATCCAAGGAGCTGATCACATGGCATTGGCCTCTAATTCACTCTTTCGACGCGAGTCGGTTTGCTGTGACGATCACATGTGAGTGCTGTCTTTGGTTTGGTCAGCGTAGGGCGCTGTTGAGCGTGTGGTTGAGGCTTCGCAGTGTGACCAATCTTCTGTGGGTGTTGTCCTCAGCCTTCTACATGCCTCCTTAAGAGAATTGATCACATACTTACTGTCCCGCTCGTATGTTGAATGTACTTATGATTTGCAACAACATATTGTGTGTAATTAAGAGGTTCATGTACTGTGAGCGCTCATGAATACTAACGGAATGCCTTATGATATATCGAACGTTCTGATTATACTACAACTCATTGTGTGTAATTATCATGTATGGTTGAGTGCCCATTAGTGCCTGCTGAATGTGTTGCTGTTCTCCTGACCGTCTGGGTTATATGGAATATTTTTATGGGATTTCACACAGTTTTTGTCCTAGAACTCTAATATATTTGTAACTGTTTGAGTTGTACCTGTGTCTCAACATCCTGGTCACCGTGCACTTGCGTGCCTAAGGATTGTGGTGTTCTTATATATTGGGGTGAAAGTCCCCAGGTGGCATAGTTGGTGCTTCTTATTTAACTGTACGTCCGGTTACATATACCACATCGAGTTTTGAGGAATAATCGTTATTAATAATTGTGAATTCATTTTTAATTGAATCATGACCCCAAGAATCGATATGAATCAAAACGTGAGGTACCAAAAGATTCCCACCTCTAAATGTAACCTTCACCCAGAAAAGCATGAGAAATCGTGAGAAAAGACGCTAACGTTACATGATGTGCTCGTCTAAATGTGTTAAGATATGCATGGCATTATCATTGTCATGAAATAGCAACAACACGCATTTATACCAATTCAGTCTTTCTCTTAATACACAACCAATGATCAAAAATAATTTAATAGAGTAACTGTAAACAAAGCCTACAGGACACATGTATGTTAACCTAATGGACTATATATATATATATATATATTGTGGGGAGGCGCAGACCCAGGATCAGCGTCGCCTCGGAAACGGCCCAGCATAAAAGCCGCGTGCTCACACCACTCTGGGTCCTGGTTATTTGCACCCACCGTTTTCCTCGTTTGACCCCCAGCGCGAGAGAGTGAGAGGGCAGCGAGGGAGACACGAAGTCTACGACCTACCTGCACGAGCTGGCGGATCTCACACCACGAGCACCCCGGGTTGCACCTTTTCTTTTTTTTTGTTACGAGTTGTGCAATAAAGGCCCCATTGGGATTGATGGTACTGCCATGTTGTTGGTGTCGTGTCTCTCACCTCGTTACACGGGTGGAGAATGCGGGCAAAGAGAGACCGACTCAGCACGCGTTCGTGTAGTGTGCATGTTTCCTTGGTCCATCGAGGGACGGACACGCTCTTCTTATCAGCGTCCAGCCCGAAGGAATTCGAGGACGACAAAGAGAGAGCGACAAAGAGATCGAAGGCATATAGCTGAGGGACAATCCCAGCCAGCAGAAGATGCTGTGGAGCCGACCGAGAGCGCGGTCCAGCTACCGGAGAGTGCTGTCCAGCTGCTCGACCAAGCTACCCAGCCGCCAGAGACCGCTGCTCAGCCGCCCGTCAGAGCTACTTAGCCGACAGGAGATGCGGCCCAGCCGTCATGGAGGACTGCTCAGGTTGGAGTCCCGTTCGGATGCCAGCCGGCAAAGTGTACCAACAGTGTGCCAGCCGGCTTTTTCAGTCAGTCTTCCAGTCGGTATGGGTCGGACTATGAGGCGACATATTTCCTCCCACCCCTACTATTGTCCCTATGTTCCTGTAGGATATGCCCGGTTACCAGGTCGACGCTTGGAGGGGAAATATGGCGAGGCGCCGACCTAGGATCAGCGTCATCTTGGAAACGGCATAAAAAACGGCATAAAAGCCAGGTGCCCACACCACTCTGGGTCCTGGTTATTGGCACCCACAGCTGTCCTCGTTTGACCCCCAGCGCGAGAGACTGAGAGGGCAGCGAGAGAGACATGAAGTCTACGACCTACCTGCACAAGCACGGACTGGCGGATCTCACACCACGAGCACCCCGGGTGGCACCTTTTCTACTTTTTGTTATTAGTTGTACAATAAATGCCACGTTGGGGTTGATGGTACTGCCATGTTGTCGGTGTCGTGTCTCTCACCTCGTATATATATATCGGAAAACAAATTAGTTCATTAACCTGCCAGAGCGTACTCATAATAGAAAGGAGAACTGTATCTGAAACTCAAAAACGATATAATCTGGTTCAATTACCTGTGGACCTTGTCCGTGATTTGCAGATCATGGTTAGGGTATTCCGCGCGTCGCGTTTGAGGTGAGGTCAACACCCTCTTCAACTGATTGGCTAGAGGAGGAGCTGTCAATCTAGAACTAGTGGACCAATGGTGCCCTAATTACCATGAAATCCGAACTGCAGCATTTGAAAAAACAAGGCCAGAACATGGGAAAACAAGCAAGGAAATTATGACGCATGTGTATATAAAATGAGAATATAAGCAGGGAATATCAGAGAACACAAAAATGAGTAATACAACCAAGGAAAACATTATTTTGTTTGCGATTTGTCTTTATGTATTAATTTGGTGCAATATTATTTAAAATGTATTTAAAGTTCTGACTCACGGTTTTAATTTTTTGATTTTACACTAATTATATATTTTTAATGCCCACAATACTTTGGGTGGGATTCTGATCCCATACATTTCCCTTGCCATAGTAGGCGAAAAAAATCCTGATCTCTAACAAAGATTGACGTTTACAGAAGCACTAGTCGACCTAGACCTTTTTTAACTATTAATTTCGATCTGTGATCAATACAAGGACAGTATAAAATAAAAATACTGTTAAAATTGACAGTAATGTGTAACTTGCAATATTCAATGCTTGGAACCAATCAAGGGTTACTGTAGCTTGTATAAAATATACAAGACCAAGTTACACAAGCACTAGGGCTGGGTAAAAAAAATCTTGATTATTCGATTTTAATCGATCTTTAATTTAAAGAAACAATATGGATTCTGGAAATCACCAAATCTTTTCTTAAAACATGTGCTTCAGAAAATATAATCTGTATTTCTCCTCTCGTCCAGAGTATGGCGCCATTATTCAAGTTGAATTTTCAAGATTTCAATGTTGCAAATTTACAATGTTTAAATTTTAACTGTAATGTTTAGTTAATCAAAGTAAAATTAAGAAGTAATTCAAAACAAGTGTGTGGGCTTTACTATTAACGTCAGTGTGTATTTCATTCATTTAGCTGAGTAGGGGGGTTCAGTTACCTGCCTTCATATTTAAATATGGATTCCATGTCTGGAAAACTAATATTTTTAGTGAAATACTTATAACTAATAGATATTTAATCAAATCGAATCTAATTCCAACCCTATAAATAAGAATCAAATCGAATTGAATCACCAAAATGGTGTCCTACCTCAGCCCTTAGAAGCATGCATGGCCTATTTTCATTTGACTGCTGACTTGTCATTTGAACTGCTTAAAAAGCAGAAAATTCTGCACAACAAGGCTTTAAAAAATAACCCTTTCAAGTGGTTACAAACGACAAACCTCACCACACCGTGCCGCTGACTAAGGCCTTTTTAACAATAGGAATACAAATTCTTTGGTAGTCCATATAGTATAAAGGCAGGAGGCTGTCATTGCAATGGCAAGTTAGAAAAAAACTACAACCGCAACCATGCACGGAAAAGTAAGCTGAGATAAAAAAATAATCATACCCTTAATACCTACACACGACAAAAGCAGACCAGCTAAATTATTTTGGTAATGTTTGATATTGTAATGCTGTTATTCAGTCGTGATTAATGTTTCTTTTTTTCTCAGGTCATCTTCTACGAGGACAGGAACTTCCAGGGTCGCTCTTACGAATGTATGAGCGACTGTGCTGACATGTCCTCCAACCTGAGCCGCTGTCACTCCTGTAGAGTTGAGAGTGGATGCTTCATGATGTACGACCGTACCAACTACATGGGAAACCAGTATTTCTTCAAGAGGGGAGAGTATGCTGACTACATGTCTATGTTTGGAATGAATGAGTGCATCAGGTCCTGTCGTATGATCCCCATGGTGAGAACAGAAAATATTTTTATGTGTTTATTTTGAAACAAAAAACTCACAGAATTAATATTTTTGTAGAGTGTCAAATTATAATAATCCCCAACTAAACTAAAATGTGTCAGATTTATGTTTTAATTGTTAGTGAATTGGTTCTGATCAATAAACATTCATTATGGCATGCTTTTCTCATACAGCACAGGGGATCCTACAGAATGAGGATCTATGAGAGGGAGAACTTTGGAGGACAGATGCATGAGATGATGGATGACTGTGACTCCTGCATGGACCGCTACCGCATGTCTCACTGCCAGTCCTGTCATGTGATGGACGGTAACTGGCTCATGTATGAGCAGCCCCACTACAGAGGCAAAATGTCATACTTCAGGCCTGGGGAGTACAGGAGCTTCAGTAATATGGGTGGCATGAGATTCATGAGCATGAGGCGTATCATGGACTCTTGGTACTAATGTTCTAATGTTTCAATAAAATAACTTCCTGCAATACTTATAATTGTGTATTGGAAATTCTTTAAGTCACTAATAGTTGCCTTGAAATTTGGAAGCCACATAAAAAATACTTCCCAAGTTAAAATTTTACCTTTAAACATTTGGTTAATATACACTATTAAAAATGTTTAGATTAACTTTAGGCTAACATGATGCAAGCTACAATGTGATGATTTCATTTTTTTAAGTCGTGTGCCGAATGAAGAAATTTTAGCGATTAAACACAGAAAAATACAGATTTGAATTACAGGAAGTTTAAAAATGTAACAGTTACATAAAATAAGTGGTCTAATCAGTTTTAAACAAGGTCAACAAAAAAATATTTAAAACATGGAAAAGAAATGTAGTACCAATCTCTATTGATATAATAAAGGCTTAACTTTGAGTTAAATGTAGAAGATTTCTCTCCAGCACACAAAGTGTCACCTTTACTCATGAAAAAATGAATTTGATAAAACGAATTGTTCACGGGTGAAAAAAATGAAATAACATTCAGAGACAATTAAACTCTGAAAATATTGTATTATCCTGCATAAACAGAATCATATAATGCTATACAGGTCACTTATGCCTTAGCTCACATCCTAGCCTACTAATCGACCACAACAGTATTCCAAAACATCGGTATTCCAAACTTTTACCTAATAACAGAGCATAAATATACGGCCGGTGTTGTCCAATTTGGCGCAAAGCTCTCGCGCTTTCCAGGACGAGTTGTCCCCAAAAAACTCCTTGACTTGACGTAAACCACAGTTTAGGAGCGTTTGGTTTACCTATGCAGATTCATTAACAGATGGTGACTGCGTTGTGAACAGTCCAGTTTGGCTACTTTACAGCAAATGAACGGCTTGCAAAAAGTAAGCAGATAGGCTATTCTCTGATATTATTATACTTAAACAAGTGATAAACGCAGGGCTGGACAAAACTTCGAAAACTAATTTTCTAAAAATTCATTTACGTAACTTTAATAATAACCTTTTAGAATAAGGTAACATTTGTGGAATAATGCTGATCATTTGATAATTGTGACTCATGGACTATACGTTTTCACTATAGGGTTCATGCCATTCTTGTCATGTGATGGATCATGTAGCCTATGAGCAGCCCCACTACCGAGGCAGAATGTGGTGGTTAAGACCTGGAGAGGACAGGAGCTTCAGTAAAATGTTTTATGGCATGTCATTCGTGAGCATAAGGCGTATTACAGAATTCCCAGTAATGTTGTTATTATGCAGTGTTATTTATTTTTATTGAATAAATGTAAATATTATCTAATGAAAACCAAATACAACTAAAAATAGTTTCCAGTAATTCAAATTGCATTGATAGATGTGCCCTGTATTTCACCTCTGTGACCTTAATTAGCTCTGCTGACAACTGATTTAAATGCTCATTGTTGTTTGAAAACTGACCACCAGTTCTATTATAGATGGGAAAAAAGCTGACATCTGAAGTTAATTGATGTGACTGACAATGTCTATTTTTCTAAAGTATATAAAAGGGTCCCGGCAGTTCTCTTTCTACACTAAACTAGGACGACACTGATTTAACAAAATGGGGAAGGTAAGGCTTATGTTTCTTTTGTTACCATTTTTTATTTGCATAGCCTACCTGTTGAGGGGAGATAAGATGTTAGTCTTGTACAGTAACTGATTGACATCATTAAAACTCTTTTACAGATCATCTTTTATGAAGACAAGAACTTCCAGGGCCGCTCCTATGAGTGTAGCAGTGACTGCGCTTACCTCCACTCTCATTTCAGCCGCTGTAACTCCATTCAGGTGGAGAGTGGAAGCTGGATGGTGTACGAGCGGCCACACTTTATGGGTTACCAGTACTTCCTGCGCAGGGGAGAGTACACTGACTATCAAAGATGGATGGGTTTCAACGACTGTGTCAGATCCTGTCGAATGATACCCCAAGTGAGCCCTTTGTTCTTGATCCAATTGCTACAGTAAGATTCTCCCATATACGTCTATACATAAATGTTTTTTTATTCAATCCCGTAGCACCAGGGATCCTTTAGAATGAAGATCTATGAACGTTCAGATTTCGGTGGTCAGACAATGGAGTTTACTGATGACTGTGCATCCCTTTATGATCGCTTCCACTACAACGATATCCATTCCTGCAACATACAAGATGGATACTGGATCTTCTATGAGCACCCCAATTACAGAGGTAGACAGTACCTCCTGAGACCCGGCGAGTACAAACGGTACAGCGACTGGGGTGCCATGAGTTCAAGAGTTGGTTCTATCAAACGTATAACTATCTGATGCCAAGCAGTAAAAGCTCTGATACTGTAGATCTGGAATACAAGTAAATGTTTTCTTCTCTCACCATCGACATTTACTTTTGAATATGAAAATAAAACATGTCTGACATGTGACTCCAGTTTGTACTGTACCTCATTCACATACATTTGCAGTCTCATTTACTTTTGCTGCAGTCCCACATGCTTCTAAGTTTTATGAAAAACATTGGTGGTTGGTCATATCTAGCAACTTCGAGATCTATAGCACAGGTACGTCCAGTGGTGTAGTGGTCACTGGAGAAGTGGGTATACTCTTATTTTTTGACCTGTAAGACTACTCTATTTAGTTTACCCAAAAATTCGTCAGTTGTATTTGCTCATTGTCACATAATGGCTGCTGCTTGATCTCAGGGAGGAAGGATTATGAAATTACTAAACCAATACTTGCCCACAGACTAGTGAGAGACAACTATGCATTTTGAGTGAACTATTCCGTATTCCTGGAATGACACCTATTCTCTCACTTGACAAGTCAGAAGTTTCTTTTTTGTCTTTGAACAGCTGACATGCAACAGATAGCATGTAGCATCACTAAAATTAGCTGAGCTAAGCTGTATGATGTTGATTCGCGAGGACGTTTAACATTTTCAAATGAAATTTCTGTTTGGATAGGTCGTTTCATCTTACCGGTTCATTGTAAAATGACAACTCATTTCAAGTAAACTTGTAGCAATATTTACCTCTGCATGACTCGCCCTTCTCTGCCTCCGATTGGCTCATTCGTCGTCATGCCTAAAGTTAACTCATCTGATCAGTAAAGGCAGCGAGTACAAGCCAATTAGAGGCAGAGTAGCGTGGGTCGTGGCTTCACCATCTTAGGGAAAAAAAAATCAATTTGGCTCGCGGATACTACTAAATGCTGCGCGTCAGTGGGGATTTAGAACTGGGTACACGCAATGCTGACTGAAAAATAAGTGGGTATACGCCGTATACCCGCGTATAGCCTGGACTACACCTCTGGGTACGTCTATGTCTCCTGAAGATCTGGAGATCCTGAAAACATTTGTGAAAAAACTTCTGATAAACTTTGAAGACTAAATCATAAACCTCTTACAGACATCTTCTAGATGTCTACACTGAAAAAAAAGTTTGTTGGAATTACTCAAATCACTCAAATAATCATGTACATGTTCCACACGATTTAAAGTTTTTGAACCAAAGTTTTTTTAAATAAAAAAGTTTTTTTTAACATTTTTTATTAAATTGTGTGAAACATCATTACATGATTCAATTGAGTAATTCCAACAAACCTATGTTTTTTTCCAGTGTATTTGACATCTGACAAGAGACATCTCAGACACGTATTGCAAATGAGGAAACAATAAAAAATGCAAAATTATGTTTCGCATATGTAAATGCAGACATCAAATAGACGTCTTCCAGATGTACAGCATGTGTGCTATTAGGGGAATAGGGATTTTTGAAGGCAGAGTATAACACTTGAGATTGTAGGCACAATAAATGTTAACATTATGAAAGGGTTTATTCCACCCTTTTGTCAGTGTTACTGTTCTCATTTCATATTCTTGGTTATTGTTAAAAGTGGCTCGAACTAAACACAGTGTATTTGGGACCCCAATACTGAATTCTTAAAAAAAATGTATAGAAAACAAGGAGAACATTGTTTTGTTTTTAACAATAAGAATTTCTATAAAATCCTAATTTTATTAGGGTGTAAAAAATTAAACACATGTCAAATGATCATTGTTTAGTTACAGGATTTATATAAAAGTGTAAAATTTGTGTGTATTTAAGATGAACTAATTTGAAAATCCAAGCTATTAAATGTTTCTTTCAACTCACACAGAATTAACCGAAAGGTCACAGAACAACAACAATAGTATGAATTAGGGTCGAATGATGGAACCATTAGTCTTTGCTTCCACTACCCATAGAAAATCCCCAATCTTGCAATAAAAGTGGAACCCGAGGATGATGCTAAAATGCTAAATACTGAATCCGAAAACTGAGGAGGGAAGTTAAAACGAAGTTTCTGGATTCAAATATTGCTGGAAACATCTGGGATAATGAAGAATAGTAAACAAAATATATGTAAAAATCTACAAAAATCTTATTGTGCCTTTCCTCCATGTATTCTCTCCCTGTTACACATGATGGTTTAGTCCACCCAGACAAGTAAAAAAAGGTAATAAAGAAAATAAGTAAGTTTAGATAAGTTTGATTTTGCCCCTTGGAAAGTCAACCAGTCATCCAATAAAAAAGTAGACAGCTCAGTTTAGTTCTGAAAATAACACTTCATTTATTTTTATAATCTAGAGGTTTAGCACATGTCGGAGATACGCCTCATGCTCATGAATCTCATGTTGCTGTATCCCATATCCCTGAAGCTCCTGTACTCTCCAGGCCTGAAGTAAATCATTCTGCCTCTGTAGTGGGCCTGCTCATACATGAGCCAGTGACCCTCCATCACGTGACAGGACTGGCAGTCGGACATACGGAAACGTTCCATGATGTTGTCACAGTCATCCATCAGCTCGTACATCTGGCCTACGAAATTATCCCTCTCATAGATCCTCATTCTGAAAGATCCTCTGTACTGTAAAAGAAAGAAAGTTTTGTCATTTTTCTCAGAAATAAAAATATAAATAAAGAAGTATAATTAGCGAGATCTCTGTTTTTCATTGTTTATGCTGTAAGCTATAAGAAAATATTCAGAGTAGCAAAAGGGAGTTGCATACTGGAGGAATCATTCGACAGGATCTGAAATTGTCGAACATCATGCCCATGCTCATCAGATGTTGGATATCTTGGTACTCTCCCCTCCTGAGGAAAAACTGGTTGCCCATGAAGCCACTGCGTTCATAAATCATGAAACAACTGCTTTCCACCCTAATGGAACCAACGCGGCTAAGGTATGAAGAGATATCGGAGCAGTCGCTCATGCACTCATAGTTGCGACCCTGGAAGTTCCTTTCCTCATAGAAGATGATCTGTTGAAGGTAGGAATATGTCAGTGGTATAAAATTAACTTATGGATTTCTTGATGAATAGCATTATATTAGTAATAAAATTGAAGAATTAAATCTAAACAGGTGTGAACCTGCAGTTCTCCTTTCATATTTTAATTCAAATGCTTTTTATTTCAGAGTACGATTACCTTGCCCATGGTGGTAGTGTGTGTTTTTTCTCTGTGCTTCAGTTCACTGTACCAGCTGTACTTTGATGGCCTTCAGTGGTGGTTTTTATACTAAAACCAGGGGCACTCATTTCGTTGTTATTCAAATGCCTAAAGCTGATGAACGTGCAGTATGACTTCTGCTGAACTGAAACAATCGTTTTCATCCATACATCTCTGGCAGCTTTTCATGCATTGTCTTTTACAGTATAGACAGAGCTTTAATCACATACAGAGCGAATGTTCTGTGACTATCACAAATGATATAATGAGTGTATTCAGCAACCATACAAAAATACCTAAAAGGAACAATAAAATAGAAATAAAGAGAGGTTTGTATTAACTATATACAGTAATACTTACTGTATATACAAATGGTACATAATTTAACATTTTAATTCAACGTAAATGATGATTTGTAACATTACAACATGACAACACCGGACGCAACCGGCGCATCCGTGTAGACAAAATAAAAAAAAATAAGTTCTAATGCGTTCTATATCTTTTGTCATGTCTCATTCTGCCACTCCACGTCCAGTGTACACACAGTGTTATAATAAAAACTGTAATGTTATCTAATATCTCTTCCACTTTCACACTGCTTTTGCTGCAAGGCATTTTTACAAATTTAAGCCATTTCGCGTTAAATGTTTTCCATAATTATGACCATATGTTAATTTATTATTTTGTTGAAAAGTCTATATGCTTTCTGATGCAGTCTTCAGAGAAAATAAATCTCCACAAACAGATGTTTAAAAATGACAGCATAGAAACAGTGTGAACAAAAAAAACTTTTTTTAGTTTGAAATTCATTCATTTCATTTCAACTGTCAATATCATTAATATCATTAAAACATACAATTTGCAAAGTGAAAAGAATTATTATTAACAAATAAAGCTTCTACGCATTAAAAAAATCACTATTCACCTTCAACACAAATTCTGTTTAGGCATAAGTTTTATAAATGTGTGATTGCATCTGAAAATATTAAAGAGGAACTTCAACAACAACTAATCATCAGAATAATAAACAATGTATACACTACATGGATTCAAGTATGCACTGCATTCTGTTTTAACTAAATTAAATGAGTTAAATGCTATTCATGTATATTGTTGTTTAAGACATATTCAAATGTTGCACAAAGAGAATATTTTGTATCCTGTTACCTACAAGCACTTTATTAACTGCAATCCTTATGACAGGTTCATTCAGTGGACATTTTACACGCATATTAACAACCTGTAATAGGTTTTAAGGGTATACTGTAGTTGTTATCCGGTTACTTTATTAGGCACAAAAATAAGCCCTTAAACATCCCCCACCCCCGGTGATGGTAAAAGGTGAAGTTTTTTTTTTTTCGGACAATATGAAAATATTTTGTGGCATCTCCTTAGTATTTTATGAAGTGCATGGCTATTTGCATAAATTCATAGGATCTCATTTGTAAATTTTAGTATATGATCTGCGTTCACTGTATTGGTTTGGGGTTAGGTGTGGTACTTTCCTATACATTTTGTAAGATTCTCATTGAATTATTAATGTGAGATCAGGCATGTATTTTAAAAGGTTATAGTCTGCTGAGATACAATATGTGTTTTTGATGCTTCAAAATTGTACATTATTATTTATACAGCTCGGGTCAATTGTTTAATAATTATTCAGCCATTTTTATGCAGCATTAAGTTGTTTGATTTTAAATCCTGTGTCTATGTGTGTAGTGTTGAAAGTTTTTTTTAACCATTTAATCATTTGAAACAAAAAAGGGCTGGGTGTCCTATCAAAATCATACAAAATGTGATATATTATGATTTAGTGTTGATATGCCACAAAATGATACCGCGCTTTATTATTAGAAAGACATTTTTTATTTACTTTTTATTCAGGTACATCATATGAAATGTTTATAAACATGCGTGCCCATAAACAGAAAAGAAACAGTTCATATTATCAGTTCAAGCTGAATGGCTAATAATCGGCGACTCGTCTGAAGGAGCCCACAATGGCACAGGTAGCACACCACTCGCGGTATCTCCTGTATTCTCCGGGTTTCAGAAAGTACTGCCTTCCTCTGTGGTTTGGATATTCATAGAAGATCCAGTAGCCATTCATCACATTACAGGAGTACACATGCCGATGGTGAAAACGATCAGACACACAGGGGCAGTCATCTGTGAATTCCATCATGTTACCTCCGCAGTCTGCCTTCTCATAGATCCTCAGTCTATATGATCCTCTGTACTGTTAATTTCAAAATCCAAAGAAATGATTTAGTACACACCTGATAGGATAAGGTTACAGTGGGGGTATCATTGTAATCACAAAAGCAATAAATTCATCTGAGCTCACCACTGGAATCATGCGACAGGATCGAATAGTGCTACTGAAGCCCATCCATCTCTGGTATTCAGGATACTCGCCTCTCTTCATATAATACTGGTGGCCCATATAATTGGGACGCTCATAGACCATGAAACAGCCGCTTTCCACTCTGATGGAGTTACACCGACCGAAGTTAGTGTGAAGGTCTGTGCAGTCATTGCTGCACTCATAACTACGACCTTGAAAATTTTTGTCCTCGTAAAAAACAATCTGAAAAAGGGAGCAAAAGGATCATTTCACATTAGAAGTACTAATGCAGAGAAACATTTATTTGAAGTTTGTATCCAATGTTAGCCTACATAGGGCAGCTGGAAATCAGCATATACACAGTGAGAGTGGTGCCAAAAATCCTACCTTGCCCATGGTCTCTGTTGGAGAGATTCCATATGCATCCCAAGCTTTTTATACAGCCTCTTCACAAACAAAGTATTGTTATTCAAATGAACACATTGGAAAATGTCAGGGTACTGGCTCATGTTTCTCTTTTTGTTCAAAAACAATATTGGGTTGAAAAATATGGATTTTACTTGAAAAAGGGTAAATAATTACACGTTTGGTGTTTTCTCTTGCATGGACCAGGGAAAGGACTGGTACAGCACACGCACATTTAAAGCACAATGTACGCAGAACAATATGGAACATCCCTGTTGCATCAAAGATGCCATTCAACAGAGGGAAGCAGTTACTCAACTCCGACAATATTTGTCCTCGGAAGCAAACATGCTCTCTTATTGAAAAAGGAAAATAATAAAACACTGAAATATATTTATTCATTTATTTACTTGATGCTCTCTAGATCAACCATCAATAATAAAATCTTCTTTTTTTTGAAGCTCTTAGTCAGTTATAGCTATAGATATAGACTAATGCTAAAGGATCCGGTCGATAATATTATCATAATATGTTAACATTGCAATGGTCTAGGACTGACACTGACACCTATCACAAGGGCTAAAACATCATATAAAGCTACACAAATTATTTCTTTAAATCATTTAAGGTCAAAATGATTTTTTTAATCATGATGTATACAAGCAAAGCAAAACATTTCATTTCATGCTCCTAAAAACAGCAGTACATTATTACAATATGAGTATTAATGCAGAGTCACAAAGGAAATAAAAACAAGTTAACAAAAATATATTTTTTTACAAACCATAACATAACTACTTACTTTCACTATAAATCCAGTAAAATTTGATCAGGGGTTGTTATTTAGCCTTCTTTACATCGTAAAGCTTCCATTCAATCACAAGTCGCATGTTTAGGAAAAATGGCTACTTTTCTTCTTCCCTATCGACTTTGAAGCACTTTCACATGCAAATGAATTAAAAAACATCCTCTAATTTGTCCGAGCTCAATGCACCTTTAAATAGCAGGGCTGCTTTTGTTTTGGACAGTGATGGTTTCGATAGAACTACCTACAATGAGGTCAGTTAATCCATATGGAGCCCTACATTGTTCAGCCAAAAGCATGTGTCATAGACAGTTTTCTCTCAGTTTTTCCCTACTGAAAATTTCAATGAATGTTTTCCAGTCTGGTGACCAGGTTTGCAATAGAAGGTCACTTGTCACATGTATAGTTAAGAGTATTGGTTGGGTTGAATATCATCACTTATTTATGATCATTAAAGTGACTGATATAATTTATTCCATGAGATTAAGAAATGATGTTGGTGTTATCAATTTTACATTCAAGCAGAAATAAGAGTCAAACAAGCAGATATTTCAGTTGAAAGAATTTATTTAACACTGCATGTGATACAATTCATGTTATCTATTTAAATGGTGATTCTTTGGAGGGATCCGATTCTAGGGGCAGTTCCACCCCATTCACTGTACTTCTTGTATTCGCCTGGTCCAAGGTAGTACATTCGGCCCCTGTAGTTGGGCTGTTCGTATAGGAGCCAATGGCCATCCATCACGTGACAGGACTGGATGTCAGATGTGTGAAAGCGGTCCATGATGTTAGGGCAGTCATCTGTTAGCTCTATCATCTGACCTCCCATATCAGCCCCCTCGTATAGTCTCATTCTGTAATCACCATTGTACTGCAAGACACATATTTGGTTTGTATTGAGTAATATATGAACAAATTCATGCTTTAATTTTCAAATGGCATTTCAGATTACTTTGCTTATGTGTTATACTGTATATCAATATATTCAAATTGAAATATCCTGTATAGGACTTTTTTTACTCAGACCTCAAAATCTCACCATGGGGATCATGCGGCATGATCTGAAACAATTACTGAAACCAGTCGTACGCTGACAGTCGGAGTAGTTGCCCCTTCGCAGGAAGTACTGCTGGCCCATAAAATTTGGATGTTCGTACACCATGAAGAACCCATTCTCTACCCTGACAGATTGACATTGGGTAAAATATGTGTGCAGATCTGCACAGTCACTGCTGCATTCGTGAAAGCAGCCCTGAAAGTTTCTGTCCTCGAAGAAAATGATCTAGTAAAGATAAAAGAAACAACACTGTAGTATAGTAATAGTTAACTTGCAACACTTTTCCATCACCTGGCTGCAATACTATGATATGAATAATGAACTGTAAACTATATTAATGCTAACGCAATAGTATTAGCTGAGACAATGACAGCAACAGGTGCCATCTTACCTTTCCAATAGTCATGTTGGCACCTTGCAGGGCTATTGCTTATCACTGGCATCCAGTATCACTGTCTTTTATAAAACCTATACTGTAGGAACAGCTGTGTGATTACACAGCATAAAGTATTGTCATTCAAATAAATGTAGCACAGGGAGAAAGTAATCAGGGGGACAATGAAACAGTCTGGTTATGTTTGACTTTATCCCTGGTGCAGTTTTTCCATATTCATCAAAATTCTCACAGGAATCTCTCCAGTAGGCTGAGGCTTCAATCTGCCTGACATCAGCACAATGAATTAATAGAAAAGCAATAGATGTTGCACATAATTAGGTGACTAATAGATATAATAGATGAATTGTTATGATCTATAAATAATTTTAAATTCAAATAAGTCTTACCGATAAACTAACGGTACATCACTGAAGATGCGTCCCTGTGCATTCATGAGTTGTTTCTTGCATAGTATTTAAAAATATTAAATATTTTCCTACCTCAGAATTAATAAAATGCAATTTATTGAACTTGGAATGTTTTGAATCATTATGATATGGTATAAAGGCAATTAGAAATGCAAATATGTATTTTCCAATATCACACGTTTGAACAGTAACTTAGAACTGATGGTGATTAACACAAACCAGAAATGTAAATATTGAGTCTATTTAGTACAGTGTGCATACAGTATATTGTATAACATACAAAAAAAATCTTTCTGAAAGTATTATATATGTGTGTTTAGATAAATGCAACATTTTGTTTCATTATGTGAACTTCTAACAATATTTCAATAATTTCCCCACATTTAAAAAAAGATTGTTTCTATTTGGATCTATGCAGAAAATTCAAACTAGAGAAACAGGTCGAAATATTAAGAAAAACATGCTCTGTATTTTATCAGACCTCAAATAATGCAAGAAAACAAGAACATATTCACTTTTAAGCAAAAAAACATTATTTGTATTTAGAAAAAGTTCTTGCATAATTTTTTTGTGATAACCTCAATTTTTATCACAGTTTTCATGTGTCTTATCATGCTGTCAGTCCTTCACATTGCTGTTGGATGTCTTTAAGTAACTCATGAGGTTTCATTTTGTGGAAATTCAACAGACACTGAACTGAAATGGCCACAATTCGTCAAGATTAGATAACATTTTGGAATGGTCTCTTAATTTTATATATTGTGTACAAAGTGTGGTGTACATTAATAATAAACCAATAAAAAAATAATTATCAGGTGGAATAAATATAGTAACAAAAGCAAAGCTTTTTATATAGTATTTATTGATCAACAGGCCCATATCAATATTAATCTTTTGAACATCATTAAGATCCCTTTCGATTTTAATACATATGCATTTAAAAACAAAGAGAAGTTCAAAGTTTTACTGAGAAGAGATGTAGGATTAAAACACATACTGTAAAACTCAATCCAAAATTCGTTTGATGGAACCCACAAGGGCATTCCTGCCTCCCCATTCAGTGAATCTGGTGTATTCTCCAGGTCTTATGAGGTACATCCTACCTCTGTAGTTGGAGTGTTCATAAAACAGCCAGTTTCCACCAATTACCTTGCAGGAGAATATGTGGTTTGTATGAAACATGTCCATCACACATGGGCAATCCTCCACAAGACCCATCATTTGACCTCCATACTCCATCCTCTCAAAAAGCTTCACTTCATGGGAAGACTGCCGTGTCTGATAAACAGGGACAGAAATGTGTGTATGTCAACTTTCTCTCATTTTGGTAGACAGATTGTTAAAAAACAAAGCATAAAGTATCATCACCATGGGAATTACTTGGCAGGAGCATACAGAATCATTTTTGCCCATCCAGCAGTCATACTCAGGGTAGTTTCCTTTCTGGACGAGGTATTGCTGGCCTTTGTAATGTGGTTGTTCATAGACCATGAACCAACCGACCTCCACGCTGATAGAGTTACAGCGGTTGACATAGCAGAGCATATCTGCACAATCACCACTGCATTCATACCGATGACCTTCAAAATTCTTGTCTTCGTAGAAAATGATCTGTTGCAAGAATAATATTAGTGATTTATTTAGCATTAATGTAGAACCTTTCATATTTTGTATATTGCTTTACCTTTCCCATTTTTGTAACTCCAGGTGTATCGTTGGAGCACTGTTTCTAAATTTGAAAACACTTGCCTGTACTGTATATATAGTGGATGTGAAGTGCCGACACTGCATGACTTGTTATAATTGGTTTTAAACATTAGTTGTTTTATTTGTTTTTGTGTTAAAACACAATCTGTTTATGTAATTATTAGAAACAATAAAAAAATAACAATATTTTTGCTGAAACATTGCTGTCAGTATATGATGGCAAAACTGTTTACATTTTTAATTACTTAAGAAAGAGATATTAAAACACTTTTAAAAAATGTTACCTGGTTGCCTTAAAGTTAATTCAGCTTTAAAATATTAGTCAACACAACGAGTATGCATCAAATTCATTGAGTTAAATACTATTATTACGTTTAACCAAGAAAAACACGACAAATATTTTTTTATGAACTATATAAACAGATATAGACTGATATAAATACTTTACAATGTTAGGATCCAATAAATGTCAAAAAGCATTGCAAGTTGTTTCAATACAATTTCAATTGCTATGCATATGAGATTTACTAACTACAGAAAGTTTCTAGAGTTGGCATATCTCATAAAGATTAGCACTGTATAAAAAAATCCCCACTTTCAGTTGACTTCAATTTCTAAGTTTAATAAAATAAGCTTTATTTTTTGACTCATAAAGACTTAAAAATTTAAGGCAGCTGAAAGTGGTGAATGTTTTAACAGTAGTCATTATTGTGTGAACTGTACATTTATTTTGTTTATTTTGTTCTTCAACACCGTAAAAATGTTAATGCAGTGTAGTTGTTTCAAAGAAGTTTATAAATTTGTTCATCATGTTCTGGCTTGAGAATTAGACAGTTATAAAAAAATATTTTATTTAATCCTTACGTATAATAATACGTACTGTAGATAAATCTTTTGACTATTTTTAAATAAAAAATATGAATACATAATCACTAAATAAACTACAGAAATGTGTGGTGAGGAAGGCGTGACGAGAGCCGTGACTCGGGGCCGGTGGCGTGATTGATAGTTGGAATCAGCTGTGCGCACACCGGTCCCTCATATCTAACGGGGGAGTTCGGGAGCATAAAAGGACGAATCGTCAGGACTGCCGGCGAGAGAGGTCCACACACGGACACACGGACACACGGACACACGGACACACGGACACACGGACACACGGACACACGGACACACGGACACACGGACACACGGACACACGGTTTACGTTTGTATTTATGTTCTTGTGGCTGGCAGTCGACCGTGAGGTGGCTGGCGGCATTTTAATCTTGTGTTTTTGTTTGTTTATTTTATTAAAACTTTATTTGAATGTTCGCCGGTTCCCGTCTCCTTCCTTCATTCCTTCCTTTTATTGAACCTTATTACAAAATGTAATTGGTATACTTCATTATGCATTCAGAATTTAAACAAAAATATTTAAAAACTAGTTTTTGTAGACCCCTGTAAACATTCAGCAGAAACTCTCTTGTCCATTTAAAATTTTTAGGTTTCTGTTTTAACAATTATCTATACAAAATGAACAGAACATTTAAATTACAGTTTTTCAACACGTCATCTGTTTATAATTAGTTATTTACCACATATAAGATCTATGCACATTAAAAGCAGAGAGGAACACCCCACACATGTTGTAATAAGAGAAAATGTTTCGATTGTTTTATTCAGCTCTCCAAACAGTGAGATGAAGTCTGGCAGCTTATAGCAAGTGTCTTCATCAGGGAGTGAATCCTCCAGGTGGAGAGATCAAGAACAAAACTGAACACACTTGAGCACAGACACCAATTTATTTAATGTGTGAAACAGGGCATACAGCAGACATTTCTAAAGGACTCCTTTCTTCAAAGGTCCCTGATCTGTCTGATGGAGCTCATCCTGGAACTCATTCTGCCCCAGTCACTGTACCTCCTATACTCGCCGGGTCTCGGACACGAGTGCCTGCCCATGTAGTTAGGCTCTTCGTATGCGAGCCATTGACCGTCCATCATGTGGCAGGACTGAAAATCAGACACAAGGAAGCGGTCCATGAGGTTGGGGCTATCATCAATGAGCTCCATCATTTGGCCACCCATGTCAGAACGTTCATAGAGCCTCATTCTGAGGGTGCCATGATGCTGATGGGTAAAAACAGTGTGACTGCCTGAGTTCCCTTATTCAAACAAAACCATACGATAAGCATTAGTCTTACCATAGGTAACACACGACAGGATCGAATGCAGTCGTTTATTTCCATCATGCGCATGTTATCGGGATACTCGCCTCTCTTTAGGAAGTACTGGCATCCCATATAGCTGGATTGATCATAGACCATGAAGTAACCACTTTGACGGAGTGACAGCAGTTAAAGTAGGAATAAGGATTAGCACAGTCACCCATACACTCATGGTAACGGCCGCCAAACCTCTATCCTCGAGGAAGATAATCTAGAGAAGAAAATAATATTGTGATTGATAGAGAAATGCATAATTCACAAAAATTTAACAAGAAGAAGTATTATAATTCATACAGACCTTTCTCATGATTGTAGGGTGTTGAACTTGTGCCAAGCAGAGCCGGAACTACAAATATATATCCAATAAGATAATAGTAGAAATGTTGTTGTGTTGTTTATGTGTTGTTATTTAGATCCCAGCTTATGTATGGCAGCAGAAACAGTACAGATATATTGTAAACACGACCGTCTGTTTTTCTAGAACAAGCAGCTCTATTGAAAGATGCTGGAAAGGTCAGGGCTAATAACAAAGCACTTTTGTCCTCTGAAATTTTCACTCCCTGGTGTGTTTTAAAATGTTAAATGTAAAGACAAATAGCGTAAAAACAAGATGATCGGTGACAAATGTAAAAGAGGAAGCTACTTAATTGGAAAGTGTATAATGATGCTCAAACAAACAAAAAAGTCCCAACAACATAGAATTAAAGCTTAACTCAGACTTCTCTGAATATGACTACACTCGGAAAAAGGTAAAAGGTTCACTCTAAAAAGTAAATCTGTGGGCATGGTAAATATCACAAAAATAACGACTTAATGAAATCATTTAATAGATTTATTTAGTTGGATTTATAAAAATGCACATATTGGATTAAGGTTCATTTAAAAACAAGCATTTAATTAACAAATTACATTTTGATATTTTTGGCTAATTCTGATAGAAATTTTTTAGAGTGCAAATAATTTCATGTAAAATCACAGTTAAATTTGTTTTGAGTGTTGTACTAGAGGGCGGAACCCTGTCAAAATGTATGCTTTTATACCATAGGAATGTAAAGCAGTACCATCCTAGTAACAACTTTTGATAAACTCCCTTATACAATGATAATGTTTTAGATCATTTAGATCATTATTTCACATTACTTTGTCTGAGATGTGTATAACTGAGATTTGTGTGCGTTTGTGAAATAATGATTATTCATCTTGAGTAATAACACATCTCCATCATAAGCACAAATTGCTCATAGTTATGTAGTTTTATTGACAGATAAGGCACAATTATCTTAATAATGTGGATTTTAAAATTCTGTGATTCTGCGGAAGGAGCCGATGGTGGCACACACGGCGCCCCAGTCGCTGAACTTGTGATACTCGCCAGGAGGCATGAAATACTGACGGCCACGATAACTGGGATGCTCATAGAATGTCCAGTATCCCTCCATCACATTGCACGAGTGAATGCTGCGGCACTGGAAACTTTCATCAAGTGACTCATGGTCATCTTTGAATTCCTTCATCTGACCCTGAAAATCTGGCCGGTCGTAGATCCGGATGCGATAGGATTCACCACTGGGCTACAAAAAAATGTGCAGTTTAAATGTGAAGTTGCAGTATGCATTATAATTGTAAAACATTAAAAAATGTAAATAACAGTTTATACAGTACACTTTGTGCACAGAGAACAAAAGATACACCGAATTTTAATTTGTTCCATTTCCATTTAAACATTTATCACACACACTATACACTTTGACATTGTAAGTGCCAAATAATGAAACAAAATGCTAAATTGAAAAACATTTTCATGGAAACTCAAGACAACTTAAGACACAAATGTTTTTTCAGCTTGTGTTTTCTGTGAGCCATAAAGCCATTAGCATCTCTGGGACCGTGCTTTATTTAGTGGGCAACAATATCGTTTTCTTTGTAAAAAATGTACTACAAATACTGCACAACCATACAAAATAAAAATATAACAAACAAAATCCAATACGAAAAGGCAATATAATAAAAGCATGATGAATGAAGAAAATGTTCATTGGTGCCTATAGTTAATTCACATTAGGTACTCACTAAGGAAATAGTACGGCAGGATCGAATGGTGTCATTGTAGCCCATCCAGCGCTGATAGTCTGGATACTCACCTCTGGTTAACACATACTGGAAACCAGAGTAATTGGGTCTCTCGTACAGGACCCAGCATCCACTCTCCACCCGGATAGAGTTACATCGACTGAAATGTGTGTGCATGTCTGAGCAGTCTTTGTCGCACTCATAGGAGCGACCCTGGAAGTTTTTATCCTCATAAAAGATAATCTGAAAGCAAAAGATTTATAGATTTATGCAATACATTGTCTAGAAATTCTCATAATAGTGGCTTCCTGTGATCCACAGCCTCTGGAGCAGACATCTGTATGTCGTTTATTTCAGTTCTCATACAATGCATTAGTTGCATAATTGGCTCACAAATTACCCACAATTACACGTATGTGGCGAAAAACCACTTGAAGTTCACTATAACATCTATAAAGACAGCCTGCATGCCTTCAATGTTGACTTAGCCAAAGCTAGACAGAATTTTTTCTCTAACATTATAAACAGCAAAATAAATAACACTCGCACCCTTTTTGCAACTGTAGAGAGACTAACAAATCCCCCTAGTCAAGTTCCGAGGGAAATGCTGTCTGATAACAAATGAAATGAGTTTGCAATTTTTATCCTTCAAAAGATCAGTAATATCAGAATGGAAATCAGCAAAGCTCCATGCGGCAGTCAGGTCAGTCTGACTTCAGTACATCAGAAATTAGTTACTTTGTCTGAATTTCAGACAATTGATCTCAAAACCCTGGAGGAAGCGGTCCAGCATCTTAAGGCGTTGACTCGTCAAAACTTCCTTCAGTTAAATAAAAACAAAACTGAAGTCATTGTTTTTGGTAACAAGGATGAAACTAACAAGGTAAACACATACCTTGACTTAAGAGGTCTAAAGACACAAAGCAAGGTAAAAAAATCTTGGGGTCATTTTGGAGTCTGACCTTAGTTTCAGCAGTCATGTCAAAGCAATAAGCAAATCAGCCTACTACCATCTCAGAAACATAGCCAGAATCAGATGTTTTGTCTCAAGCCAAGATTATGAGAAACTAGTTCATGCTTTCATCACCAGCAGGGTGGATTACTGTAATGGACTCCTTACAGGTCTTCCCAAAAAGACCATCAGACAGCTGCAGCTCATACAGAACGCTGCTGCCAGGATTCTGACCAGAACCAAAAAATCTGAGCATATCACTCCAATCCTCAGGTCCTTACACTGGTTACCAGTTACTTTTAGAATCAACTTCAAAGTATTATTAATTGTCTATAAATCACTCAATGGTCTAGGACCTAAATATATCTCAGATATGCTCATTGAATATAAACCAGTCAGACTTCTCAGATCATCAGGATCAAGTCAGTTAGAGATAACAAGGGTTCACTCAAAACAGGGCGAGTCAGCGTTTAGCCATTACGCCACCCGTAGCTGGAATCTGCTTCCAGAAGACATCAGACATTCACCAACAGTAGATACTTTTAAATCCAGATTAAAAACACACTTGTTTAGCTGTGCATTCACAACCTGAGCACTGTGCTGCTTTACATCAACTGCACTTCTATTTCTAATTTATTTTTATTTTGCTCTTATTCTTTATATATACACACACATTTTTAATCAATTTTATTGCTGTTTTATTGTTTTAAATAATTTGCATTTTAAAGATACGTTTTATTCTTTCTGTCAATCATTTTATGTAAAGCACTTTGTATTGCACTTGTGTATGAAATGTGCTATATAAATAAACTTGCCTTGCCTTGCCTTGCCTTAAACAAAATAATTTGTTAACTTTTAAATGTACCTTGCTCATTTTGATAAGAACCCAGGATACAGTCCCAATGCAGCAACACTGTAGTAAAACTGGGCATGTGGTCTGCTTTATAAACATCCATCAGCATTTGGTGGATCCAAGTTTTTTTGTCATTTCAATGACTGGGATTTGGAATTTTGATTCTGCTGCCAACCTCTTAATCCCATCCATAGATTTAAAAGCCCTGATTCATCACATAAAAATTCCTAGCTGGCAAATAACTAACCATAGCTGCCGTCCTCTGTTTTGGTTCAGATGCTAATGCGATGCTTTGTGTTTTGTGGAATTATTGCATATAGCATGGAATGCATAAACTCATCAGAAATTGTCATGGTGTTGTACCCTATTTTATTTCTCAAACATTTTCTCAAAATCAACCATGATTAATGTTGCATTCTCTTTGTTCATAATATAGTATCATTGCATGGACAAAATACAATTTTGAAAAGACATTTTATTATTTAAATGGGTAACACTTTACAATAAGGTGGTATATTAATTAACATTAGTAAATACTTTAGCTAACACGAACATTAGTTAATGTCAATTCTTCATGTTTGTTCATGGTGCATTAACTAATGTTAAAAGTAACTTTAAATCAACATTTAAAAAAATGTATTAGTTAGTGCCGAACTAAGATTAGTAAATGCTGAAGTATTGCTAATCCATTAACTGTATTGCATTAGCATTATCATACAACCTGTAAAGTGTTACCTTTATATAAATATGACACATTGGTCAAATATTACACATATAAGTTAAAAAAATCATTATACATTTTTCTTTTTTTATCACCATAGAGGTAAAAGGTAAACAATTTTTATTAACTGAACATATAAAGCTACATAAAGTACAGACAATCTCTTAAAAAACATACAAATGTTTGCTTAGATTGCTATATGTGTCTTCAGTCCTGCAGAGATTCTTGAGATCCTTCATAGAGTTCCGTTTCATCTTTTAAAGTATTTTCAGTGTCCTGCTTTTAACATAAATCAGATGCAACAATTACAGATCGCATTCTGACCACATGATGGCAGTAGTTTCTAACTCTTAGTTTATCAATTCGTGTTATCATCACCTTTTTGATTGGGTCTACCATGTGTGTACTTGTGAGGCATGTTTTTTTTAGCTCAAAGTACATTAGTGCTTGTGTGTAAATGAGCGTTCGAATCCATTACAATTGAAATGCCAATTAATCTACACTGACCAGTTTGACCGTCTAAACTGAGTCCGAATTACTGAATAGAACATGCTGTTTGTGTCCATGACACTGTTTGTATGACTTACATCAAGTCTGATAGATGATTTCGTATATTATTATTTATATATTATAATTATTATATATAACTTTTATCTGTCGCTTCATAAAACCCTTATTGCAAATGACTGTGTTGATAAATAGGTTGATAGCTCACCCAAATGCCTGCCATGCACTTTCAAGGTTCTTACACGTAAGGTGTAACACAGGTTTTAAACAGTCATCTTGGGCTGATAACAGTACGTAGTCAGATGGGTTTGTGTAAAAACGGACTATATCTCACACTTAATGATGAGCTAGAAGAGGACGAAGTGGAGGATGTCTCAGTTCTTGCAGAAACATTCTGTTTACTCTGCACCTTCATTTGCCGTTTCAGCACTAGGGCTGGCAAAGAGACAAAAGAAACATGAGAAATAAAGCCTCGGCTCATCTTTTAAATGAAGAATCTGACATGCAATCAGTCACATTGGCCTACTGTGTTTTCTTGAGAGGTCCACCGCTTTGAATGAACCAAGCATTGCAAATGGATGATAGGAAAGGGAGAATGGATGAACAATATTGCCCTGTTGAGGAAAATAAGTTACTCCCTTTTCTTTTGATAAACCCCACAATATTTAAAACTGTCTGAACAGAAGATTGAGGTGACTTAGATCCTAAATCCTACAAAATGTTTAATAAAATGGTCTGCTGTCAATCAGTAAAGCAAAATGATAAATTAATTCCTGCAACCCATGATATGGCCCTCAATGAGGTCAGATATCAACAGTCTGTCTGGGGTTACCTGAAGAGATGAAAGAAAAAGGACAGCTACGTAACTTAAAAAGTATATGGCATTGTTGTCTTAAACACCATCAGTTTTTATTTTTTAAACGTTTGAATAGTACTGCACATGTCTCTCTCACACACATGACATTTACTCCCCACAATTAGTTGTAATTAATTGATTTAAACTATATTGTTTTCTCATTACCTTACTGTGGTTCTGAGGGTGTAAAGTAGACGGCTTGGAGTTATACAAAGACAGAATATCTTGTATAGGTAAACTGTTCTGAAAATGAAAGCAGAATGAGAGAACACAAGGCAATAAGAGATATTATACATTCCCTGCTGAAACCTACCAGCAGCATTCCTGCAAAAGATGAAAGAATCATTGCTTCTCTTTCCAGGTGGTTAGGGTACTGAGTGTGTCTTGGACTACCAACTCCTCTATAAACATAGACCACAATGAAATAAAACAAACATGTTAATCAAATTTGTGGCAAACACACTACTATTACAACATCAATATATAGTCATAATGGTCAAATGTATTAGCTAACTCACATGACATCATTCTCTGCCCCATTCTTCCCATTCTCTTTATTGAGCCACCACAAAGCCACACTTATAGCCAAGTCATAATGTGCCTGAATGTGTAAAGTTGCATTTTTAGTAACACTGACCCCATTGTTTTTCCATAACGTGTGTGACAAGAAACAATTATAGGGTCAAATAACTATTAATGGCTTAACAACACTTACCAGATCATCTAACATGGTAGATGTGCCTTTCCCCTTTGGATCAAAACCATTTTCTCTAAGTCTTTGTCCAATGTATTCACCACTTTAATGGAATTTACATAAAAACGTTTATTTAACAATTATAATCCTTTTAAGATGCGTTTCAAATTTGTACGCCATCAACAGAAGTTTGCTGTATATGCAGCACACATGCACTGGTTCATTATTTAAGTGTTTATCGATAAAATTATTATTTTAGAGGTAACAGAATGGTTACATAATAAGCATGTAAAACTGTTCTTTTATGTCCCATTTATTTTGATCTATTAGTGCAGCATATTACAATTGTGAATATATTGGTTACTTACAGCAAAGCTTTAACATCCCTCTTCACTCGCTTTACTTCCATGGTACAGACACCTAAGCCTCAAAAAGTCTGTTTCTGTCATTCAATCTTAAATTTAATTTTAAGCAATGTTATTTACACATATTAACAATAAACATTTTGAGAAACATTAACAATTTTACCTAGTAGTTCATCCACTGCCACTGGCAACACTAAACAGAGTGCAAACAGGAAAAGTGAGATGAACATTTGACATGACATCTAATAGACAAGTGTAAGGTTACACAGGCAGTACATTATACAAATTCCAAACATTTGAAAGTATGCTTCTAGGAATCTAATTTCCTGAATGAAAACTAAAGATGAAAAGTGATGTGAACAATTTGTCCATATTAACATTAAAACGCAATGCAGTTTCTTTCGCATTTACGCATAATTGCTTACTTTTATAAACTGAAAATAATCATACAAAAACTCCCAGAGAAACTCACCCAAACTCTGATGATCAAGACTCCCTGGTCAAAAATAAGACTAGAATAAGTCAGAAGTAGTATAAACCGGTTTAACAGACACTCCTACTCTTGATTTTAGAATAGTAACCGTTTCAGGTGGACATTAAATTATTCATTCTGTCAGTCAATCAGTTTCACCCGTTTCAGCCAGTGCCCAGTTACATGATACACAAGTGTAATGTGCCAACATTTTGTAGATCAGAGAAAAGATGAGCTCGTGAACACAGGACCAGGACATCAGAAAGTATGTTTTAATATGAAACTGACAAAAATGGCTTTAACTTTATTATTAAAACACATAAAACCCAACAAAAAAAAACATCTTACACAAATTGTACATGCGAACAGATTGAAATGAGATTTAACAGCTCTGATTAAAAACTATTTTGTAAAACAATGTTTATTTAATATACATGTACTATCAACAAGTGACAAAATGTAAGTAAAAGCAGAAAAAATAAATTAAGTGTTAAAAATGGGAGATTATTCCATTCTCCTAAATTTGCTTCTTCTTCTTCTTGTTTTTATCTTTGAACACAGGTGAGTTCAAGAACTTGGTATCTGAGTATTTGTCTCCACGCCTCATTTTGCTAGGAAATTAAAAAAGTTGTTAAAAAGAGAATTAAAATGTTTTATCTAAAGTATATTTGATCGATTACAAAATCAAAACTAAAACTTAGTTTTTGTACACTATAAAGAACACTAAATGCACATAATGATATGAATTCTATGAAGTGAACTCTAAGAAAATCTGCAGATGCAACTAGCGTATTTATTTTAAAATCAAATGCATTTCCATTCAGACATTTAATTGTGGCTTAAATTTCTAAAAACAATTTTAGGGCCACTGTATAATCAAGCTTACCAGTTGAGGGTGGGCTCTTTGTAGGACACTGGTGTAACTCTCCTACGTGTTCTCCCACCATCAGAACCAATGTCTGTATTTGTTAGACTCTTCATAACCCTGCTCTCTTCTGTTTTCGGAAATCAAACATAAAAGACAAATAAATCTGTAACACTAAATTAAATCCTTATGCATCAGCATTCAGCAATTTTGCTAGAAGTAGTTAAACACTATATAAGCATAATAAATGGCCATGATGGCCATAATTGTTAAACATAAACTAACTTAATTTTAGATTAACACAGAAGGATTACCGGGAGGTTGAGGCATTTGGTACGATTTCTCAGCCTGGTTTATAGTCCGAGTGTGGGCCTCCGATTGCGGGCTGTTGATGCTGGTTTCATCCAAGTACACTTCGTTGTCACCACCTGTCGACTCCCAGGGAGGCCTCTCCTCTGTGAATTGTAGGCTCTGGTCCTTTATGTGTTTGTGAAAGCTGTCTAACGTCGAATTACATCTCTCCAGTAGAAACATGCTTGTGTTCACATTAGTTAAAACCTCATCTTTTCCATCCGTGAGATGATGTGATTCAGAAATTAGGCTGTTATCCACACAATCCGTCATACTGTTATTGGGTGAGCTACAAGATGAAATCACATATGTTTTCCTGCTCTTGCTATCAAGACTTTGGTTGGTTTGATTTGTATTTAAAAGAAGAGTATTCATGTTTATATGGTCCGAATGATCAGCCTTGTCAATGTTTGTTTTAGGGATTTTTGCATTAAGTTCACTTCTGAAGTCATCCTCTAAGGCTGAACAATGAGACTCTGCTGTTTGTTCATAAGTCTCCAAATGTTCATCCTTCTCCAGAGCATGATGGTTTTGTTGTTTCTTTGCTTTAGATTTTTCTTTTGCTGCTGCTTTCCTCTTAATCCTTTTATCTGCCCCTTCTTTTCTGTGTCTCTTTGCTTTGACAGGCAATAATGATTGAAATTCAGAAGCTTTCTGTACAAGACTGATATTAGCATCCTGTGAACACTCTTGATGACGGCTATTTCCCATCAATATCTTGCATGAAACATCCTCCGTTATGTTATTAGAACAGCAAGTCGATAGCGTTTCTGGTGTCACTTCCTGTGAATCCCCTAGTCTGGGATCCTCCAGTGCATTGGTTATGTTTAAAATGTCTGTTGAGTCACTGCTGACAAACGTTTGACTTGCCTGAATCACAATTGCTCCTTTGTTTTTCAGCGTGTTGGATTCTTCTAATAGAGAATGTGGATGTGCTGGTGTTATTTTTTTATGTTCTTTAACTTGAACTGTGGTCTCACTGCTATGCATATCAGTACTCTGAGACTCTGTGCACACAGTACCAGCAAATACAATATTTTCAGGCACATGCAATAATCCTTTATGCATAACAAGGCATGGGATTTTGGTCCTTTTGCTTGTTTGAGGTTTCAGCTCATCTTGAACTACAAATGTTCTCTTGTTCATCTCACTTTGACTGTTAGGTCCCTTGGTAGCATGAGCCTCCTTCAATTTATGTTTAACAGCTTTGCACAAAAGATTTCCATCCCGAGTAAGTGAATTGCTTTTTTCGGAATTACGAAGCTCTGAGTCATTGAAACATTCCTTTAAAGTATCACTGGGAGGATCTTGAGAAACTAGGTACGTTTTCCTTGGATCTGCGGTTGTCTCTTTTTGTTTGCATGTGCGCCGCCGGCTACTTTTAGTGTAACGAGAGGTGATGTGAGTCTTCCTGCGTGAAGTTATTGATTCGGTTTCTACAGACTGGCTCTCATTCGATTCTTGTAAAATTTCCACCTCATTCTGAACAGAAGCCAAGCGATGCTGTGTAGTGGTTATCTCTTTTGGCACAGCTGCAGTATAATTTGTACCAGATTTGTCGGTTTCTATTTCAACTGCAGATGTACTCTCACTACCTTCCCTGATGCGTTTTGTTTCTGGTTGTTCTTCCATAACTTTTGAGTTTCTTTTTGCATTTATGTCAACTGTCACTATTTCAGAAGCACTGTCAGTAATGGTCATGTCCATTTCAGAATCATACAGGGTATTCTGCTGTATTGGATTGTCTTGCTCTGGGCTGGGAGGGGTCTCGTTCGCTTTATTAAAACATTGGGGAGGTAGATCTGCATTGACGATGGCGGTTTTTACTGGTTCAGGGACATTATGCTGGGGTGGACAAAAGACTGTATTTCCTTTACTATGTACATCTTTTCCAATATCAATCAGTTTGTCTGGAAAAAATATTTAAATTAAATACAACCTAAAAAGTAGGGCATATTATCTTTGCTATAGCGTTTTACACATGCACATTTTTAAACTAATCTAAAACTTTAGTACAAACTAAATTTGTACATATTAATTTGTTCACATACCATCAGTGGTATTGTGTTCCATGTCCACACTGTCTGGATCCTTTAAAAAAAGGGTATTACTTACGACTATAGCTGTAGTCTTAACAACAAATAAGCTTTATAAATTATTTATGCCTTTGCAAAAGCACTCACATCTTCCTCAGAGAAAATATCCACTGCTTTCGTCATCCAGTTAAGGGAAGAGTCATAAAACTCACGTATAATGGAAAACTAAAAAAAGAGAAGACATTTGCATTCATATTAAATAGGGATCCAACGATATGTACATTTTGCACGATAACCAATAATTCTTGAACATTGGAAGCTGATAACCACTTTATTGGCCGATAAACTCACATAAATATAAAAATTTCTGAGACTGAAAAGTATATTTTCCCCTGAAAGTCATATCTTAAGCCTACTTTACAGTAATTAAAGATTCTTAAACTTTTCTGGTATAATGTTTATTAAATAAACAAATTAAAGATGTTCTTAAAGAGCAACCCAGACAGGTCTTCTCAATAGCCACAAGTCTAACAGGTCTCAAGACAGAATAAGCATTAAGACAGCAGTCGGCTTCAAACAATATGCTTTTGTTCCTATTATTTGCACATTCATAAATATCTACATACTACATCAACAATGTTTTTCTTATAGCAGTGAGTTAATGATCCTGAAAGTTCTGTACTGGATTATAACTGTGAGCAGCATGCAGCTGAAGTGGTTCAACCAGAGGAAATTATTTATAATTAATCGGCTATAATACACCGTTCTAAACTGTATTACATTAAAAATGACCATTTATCAGCCGTTATCGAAATGGTCGATAATTTATCGTGCACCCCTAATTTGAAATACTTCAAAATCAAAAATATATACTTTTTTATATCAATCACACCAAACAATGAAGAACACAGTCTCTCTTCCCAGACTCACCAACTGTTTGTTTTTATGGCGTTGAAAGGCAAGATCAAAAGTAAGTGCCTGCGCGTCTTTTCTCAGCCGTACAACCTCGGTCTCCATCTCTCTGCTTCTATGTTTCTGTGCTACCAAAGCCAGAGCAAGAGCCTTGTTGTTGGTTTTCAAAGACAGCTTAAAGAATGATGATGTATCTGAGAAATCACAAAAGATTTCAGATGTTTAAGTTTTTATCAGATCATTTAAATGCTTTCTTTTACTCACTAAACCAGTAATGTAACCAAGCTGAAATTTCTCACTGTGGATTTTCGTCTTTATCTTGGCTGCGTACACAGATGCCGTCTGTTTAACGTTAACGTTACCCATCCTTGTGTTTTCCTTCTTCTCTTTTGAAGTCACCATTATGGTTTTATCACTGGGAGCTATGGTAAAGACAGAAAATACGAGGTTTGATAGAATCAAATAAACGTACCATTAATAATACGAAGCGCCACTTTGACTACTCACCGGTAATTAAAGTGGACGACATACTTATCTCTTGACAATGTTTATCCTTATACTTGTTATAATACATCTCTATTCGGATAACGAGCCCGTCTCGCTTATTTAAATCCAAACAAAAGCGCGGAATCTCAAATATCTTCTTCTATTGTGAATCAAGGGTGTTGTGGTAGAATCAAATTGGGAGTTCCGCCACCTATAGGACAAAGGGCAAAGTGCTATACATTGTGTAGCAGAGCTAACTAACGTTGACGGTTAAATTAAAAGTGTTTTCTTGTTACTTCATAAAGATTGCATTGTCTTACACATAGGCATGAAAAGAGCTTGATGAGGAGACGTGATGATGACGAATCTTTCACACTTATTAAAAGAAAGCATTTTATGACTTTTATTTTGAATTACTGTGTATTCCTCTGGTTTCTATTATCAAGGCTGAGTTCACACATGTACAAGTCCATAGTCTCTAGAACTTCCTTCTCAGCTGTCAAGCGTTTGCACACCATTACTCGAAGGCTGTGATATCATATTTTATTTTTACGATATTAGTCGGAGCTCAGTCTGAAATGGAGGGACAGCGCTGGTTACCACTGGAAGCCAACCCTGAGGTATTTATTTCACCCTGCACCCCCGCTCCTTTCCCGTTAATTCAATTTATATTGTCCATCGATTCGTTTTCATAGGTAGCATTTAGCAGGAACGGTAAGCTGAATTTCACGTCATGGTCATCATATTTTATTTGACATGTTTTATGTTCTGTGTCTGCTTTTTCAGGTTATGAACCAAGTGAGTAGATGTCTCGGCTGTCTGGGTGTGTCTAGGATTCAATCAAAACTAGTGCCAAATGAATGATTCAGGTTTATTTGAGCACTACTGAGATCAAACCAATTGCACCTTTTTCTGTTATTTGATTTGAGACAAATAAAGTATTTCCTTTGTTGTTGATAACTTTATTTCACATGTTTTAATATTCTCTTTCCACATTAGTTTAACATATAACATAATGTACTTTTATCTTGAAAACATTGTGTGGAATCTTCACATACTTGTTCAATTCTTTACCTATTTACTGTCAACCTTTTTAGCGTTACATGAATTGTTATTAATATGTATGTTTTGTGTTGTGTTGTACCTGTAAAGTTTTTACGACAGCTGGGCTTGGTACCTACCTGGCAGTTTGGGGATGTGTATGGTTTGGAACTTGAAGTTCTCAGTTTGGTGCCAAGACCAGCGTGTGCTGTTCTATTGCTCTTCCCTATAACTGAGAAGGTATGAGTGCAGTCACGCACATACAAACTTTATATTTAAATATACTCATCACATTCACCTGCAATAGGATATGATTCCTTCTGATAGTTTTATTATAATCACTGCTCAATGTATATATTAAATCATACTTGTTATTGATTACTTGGATGCTTCGTCTCTGATTTTTTTACAAGGAAATTAGGATTATATTTAGTAAATAGCTCCTTTTCCCTATACAGTATGAAACTTTTAGACAGGAAGAAGAGGCAAAAATTAAAGCACAAGGGCAAGAGTTGTCCCCTGGGGTCTACTTCATGAAACAGACTATTGGCAATGCTTGTGGTACAATAGGGTTGATCCATGCTGTTGCAAACAATCAAAGGCATCTGGAATTCGGTAGGTGTCAGTGTGTGTATTTTCTAGAATGTTTTTCCCAACTGTAGTACAATATGTTAGATGGTTCGTTTACATGTTAAATGTATTTTTTGCTTGTTGATGTGTTCTTTTGCAGAGCCTGCTTCACCGTTAAAAGAATTTTTACTGCAAACTGCAAAGATGAGCCCAGAGGAAAAAGCAGCTTTCCTTGAAAAAGATGAGGTAGTAAAATCGTATGTTTTTGAATTACCATGTGCATCTGCCTGGACGTAAATTCTGTAGCAAAGATATGTGAGTCTGCAGTCAGTCCAGCATCAGGCAACAGAATGAGCAATAATGTATCCTGTGTAAACAGTGCCTTAAATCTACCTCAGACATTTCTGCAGAATTGATTGCAGGACAGCCCACACTAACTACATCTAACTGTTTTCAGTAAACCTTTGAGGGAAACTAAATGAAGCCTTTATTCACAGAACTGGTGTTTGTATGATTTCAGAGTATTCGTGTAACACATGAGTCAAGTGCTCAGGAAGGACAAACAGAGGTTAGTATTTGCAAAATACAGTGAAGTTAAAAAAGCCAGTCAAAAATTACTACCATTGTTTATGCATTTTTATTCCATCGAGGGATTTTTTCCATGTAATTTCGTCGTTGAAGCAGCAGGTGTGATATATTGGGACATTGACCATATTGGAGGGTTAGAATTTGACCTTTTAGAAATAGAGATTATGGAAGTGGGTGGAGCTTCCATGC
The DNA here is from genome assembly GCA_008369825.1 of Triplophysa tibetana. Classification (NCBI taxonomy): domain Eukaryota; kingdom Metazoa; phylum Chordata; class Actinopteri; order Cypriniformes; family Nemacheilidae; genus Triplophysa; species Triplophysa tibetana. Next base: position 14,536,809 of record CM017902.1, read on the forward strand.
ATTGTTGTTTTTTTAATTACTAGTCATTAAGTCACGTACAGAAAATGCAGTAAATGTACAGTAAATCAAATGTTTGTTTTATTTTTTTATTTGAATACATAGATTAACATAATTTGTATGTCTGGTTTGTAGTAAATAAAGATATCTTCATTTATATATTACATGTTTTTTATTTTATGTAAATATTTTCATGATAAATTGTTGTCATTTATCATGTTATATAATGTATAACTTATTTATTGGATTTAACCTTTTTAGTTTTACTTCATATTGTAAAAAGTGTATTTCTAGGACATGATATTTAGAATTATGAAACACGCTAACTGTTTCTATTCTCTGCTCATCCATATAGGCTCCAAGTTTAGATGAAAAAGTGGATTTGCATTTTATTGCTTTTGTAAATGTTAACGGACATTTATATGAACTGGGTAGGTACATGCCGATGAATAACTATTCTGCTATTAAGCTATTTGGAAAGGTTACATTTAGTCCAAATTGCAAATAAATGCAAGTGATGTTCTAAAATCTTATTATAATATAATGTATTGCAGCATTGCCTCACTGTTGCCTCACCCATCATCTTTGCCTCACCAACGCACTAACCATTTGATTCCCAAAGCTTGCCAAAAAACATTAGCTGCTATAACATGTTCCACTCTTCTGGTGAGGCTTTCCACTAGATGTTGGAACATGGATAGCAGCAGATTTCTTCCATTTAGAGGTCAGGAAGAGATGTTAGACAATCAGGCTCCCAGAAAGTGTTCCAGTTTATCCCTGTGGTGTGGTTTGGGCTTTGTGCAGGCCAGCCAAGTTCTTCCACGCCAGATTTAGTAAACCATTTCTTTATGGTACTTTGGCATTGTCATACCAAAATAAAAAAGAACTTGACCCAAACCATAACCACAAGGTTGAAAGCACACAGTAATATTAAAATAGTATTGCGTGTTTTGGGATTATGATTTGTTCCCACAGAAATGACTGAAATAACCAAAACAGTTAATTAGAAGAGGTGTATACCTTTGGTCAAACATTTTATAGCTGTGTTTTATAAGTCTTATATTAGGGTTATTTCATACTTTTTCATGTGTTGCAGATGGACGCAAGCCTTTTCCAGTTGTTCATGGGAAAACCACAGACGACACATTTCTTGAGGTGGCTTTATGTTTCTAATGTGGATGTGCAGACTCTTGGCAGTTTGTCTATTTTCAATTTGATTTATTTGTTCATATTCCTTATTTAAGTATTTAATCTCTCTGGATTGGCAGAGTATTTTTTATGGTTTTGGCAATTAATTTTGTTTGATTTGCAGGATTCTGCAGAGGTCTGCAAGAAGTTCATGGCACGGGATCCCCAGGAGCTCCGCTTTACTGTGGTGGCTCTTTCCAAAGCATAAATGTTCTTGATGTTTTACTTAAAACTGCCAATCGTTCAGAAGTGCTGTTTACTTTAGAATATTAGCATTTATACATTATCAGTTCAAATTTGACTTTGATAATGAATTTGTATAAATTTTTGACTTCGACAGATACATGCTGTAAATGATTATGAAAATAAATGGTATACCACAACTGTTTATACCCGAGTCATCTCCGATAAGTATGTATAATAAATATACGTTATTTTGTGTTAACATTGATTCCCACTCACCTCCTCCAAAATTATACATAACCCCAAATTTACTTTATTGTCTTAAAAACTGATTACAATTTAAGTTTATCTTTTGAGAACATTCAGGTTTGGCATATTTTTGAAAGATATGCTTTGCTCCACTTTATAGCTTACCTCCCAATGTGTTATTGTATAGTGTCCTCCCACTTCAAAATAAGAACTTACCATTGTTCTCAAAAAGCAGCAGAAATATTTATTTAATAAACAGTAGAGAAGATTCTGAGATCAGATAGACCAACAAAGAACAAACCCAAATGTTTTTATCTTAAATTGACTGTGTTGCTAACAGAGTAGCCTATTTATCTGTTCACGGTTTACAGTGGGATTCCATTTTTTATATTAGTTAATACTGTTGTAGCATTATTTAACGTAAACTAGCAATAGCTAATTCTACCCTGAAAAAAATGACTTGTAGAATTTGCTTAGTAAAAACCTTGTAACAATTTGCACAATTTTTAGAAATTTAGAATTTGCTGCTGTAATTCAAGTACAAATTAATGATCAGAATAATATCATAACTCTACTTATTAAGTTACATTTAGTTTTTATTAAAATGTCAAGTAAATGCTACTTAAAATACACAACAAAATTCACTAATCTCAAACTTTCGCATTGAAATTTAATGAAATTAGACTAGTGGTCTCTGCAATGGCATTAGCTAAGTAACTTCTCTATTAAGTATTGCCTCGTGCCTCTGAGGAGGCACAATCACTGTTCTTCTGAACAATGGTAACCACTTAAAAAACCCAAACTTAAAAATAATACCAAAAATCTCCTAAATCTCAGAGATAGATCAACACGAACAAATCTTTCTTTTTTACTTACCAACACTTAAAATGACAGTTAAAAATTAATCTCCTAATGCAGGCATGTACAAAGCCTGATGGGAACTACAGAACAACTGCCAAGGTAGTTAATCTACAAATATGATTTGTGTAGTCTCAACACAAACTAAATAAGTAAACTTAATTTGACCAATTTAACTAGGCTAAACATAATAAAATTGAGTTGGATATAACATTCAAATAAAACTACTTCAACAAATAATTAAAATCGAAACAACCCAAATTAGTAGGTTGTATTCCCAAGAAACCTTATTTTAACCCAAAGTTTATGTTAAAACCAGGAACATGATTACATTAGGCATATATAAATAGTTTCTTTTCATAATATTTACTAAAACACAAAATCATATTTTCAGCGTTTTTTTATTGTACTGTACATTAATTTCAACTTAATATTAATAAATACTTCGGATTATCTATCGCTCAATTATGACATATTGTGATTATTTAACTATGTATTTTCATATTGTGTGCAGCGCACGTTTGATGCTTTAGTTTTAAATGAACCTGCCTTGACCCATCGACCCTCTTCCTCATATTTTCACTCCGTTTGGATAATGCGAGCTAGTGATGGGAGGATCGGACCCGGTCCTTTTACTGATTTGGGCCTTTTTCTGAAAAGCACTTTTTGAAACGTGAACTAGTAGGAGGTTAGGTGTAGCACAAATCTGACGCACTAGGGGGCGTATACCTCCCACAAAGCTAAAATTTCTCACAAGTAGCCAAAGACACAATAAAGACGTAATTTCTCTCCAATCGTGCGTTGGTTTACATTTCTCCTTGAGTTTTAAAATAACGCTTAGGGTGGTCGCATAGGAAAAGTGGGATTAAATTGTGCATCTGCAAGCGCGTGAAGCGCACCTAATGTGAGTGATGGATTGGCGACAGCAGTCATCGGTGGATTATGAGTCTGCTTTCTCAGAGGCACAGAGATGGATAGAGGTAAGAACTTTTCTCACTTTCACATGTTATCTCATGGCTATAAATGACAAAAGTAATTTTCATCCCTGCGAATGTTACACATAGGCTACAACCTGAAGAATTCATTCAGTGTATGCTTACGTAACTTCCCTACACATACCATAATGATTAAACAGATAACGTTTTAAGTTTAGAAAAGATAGGCTTACTTTTTCTATTTGAAATGTAGCGAGTTAACAAATCGATGTTTTTGTGACAAATTAGTAAATCCTTTAGTTTTTGAATTGGTCAATAATTATATCTCATTTAGTTTTAATAAAGAAAAAGTGGAACACGGATTGGTAAATGTATGCACTGCAATTGTAATTGATTACTTATTTTGATTTTTATCCTAATGAAGATCAAACTTAGTTTCTTAAAATAACTTAAATCGCACTATACATAAAAAGTATTATTTTGCAGCTGAGAATACTACCAAGATACAAAGCAATAGTTTCTTATTTCAATGATAATGTTCAGCAAATATATCTTGTTTGGTGTTTGTCAAATTTACTTTGGAAAACTGATTGTCAGAACGCATTGTATTTTCAGAGCATGTCATATTTTTGCACCTGCTGTCAAGTCATGACATCTTACTAACAGTATGCATGGTGCCTTAAGCACTCAGAACTGTCACAATGGAAAACCAAGTACTACAAAAACAATTTTAATGCTTTGCTGTGTTTATTCAATCAAATTCAGGGGCATTACTGAATGGGACATTCCTATCCTCGTGAATTCCCATCTCAGCAGGAGATGGCTGGGCCAATTGCACTGTCTGTAACTGAACAAATATTGTTCCTGATTCATGAGGGGTGAATCTGAATGCTTTCACTCTGACACTGGTTCATTGTCATGGCCAGTGAACCGTGGCAGGGCAGTTTCAGCCTCGAGCTGCTCCCCCGCAAAGCAAGGTGATGTGTCATTTAGCGTCTGATCTGAATGATTAACGTGTTGACGGGTTTGAGGGGCACCGAACAGGGCTGTGAGTCTTTGCTTGTGTGTATGTCAAAAGCTCAGGGTGCTGTGGTCAGCTGAACGATCTGGAGTTTGTCACATGTGCTCACTCTTGCGCCGGGCAGGCACCATGACTGGGCTAAGACATTCTTGTTTTTGCTATGGAGTTAGTTCTCTGCTTGTTAAAGTCACAGCCTTCTGAATTAGTTGGTACAACTGACTTAGAAATGTCAAGGTGCAGGAATGTTAATAAAGCTACCACTAGCCGTTGTAATAGTAAGCTTCAACTTTTTATGCTTACATTTTTCAAGTATATTTGCATTTATTTGGAGAAAATATCTGCATGGCAGCTAAAGGATAGTATAGAAGGTTTATGCAAGCTATAGTTTCAGACTTTTATTCTGTATGAATGACATGTAGCACCAGAGCTGCCTCAGCTGTTGTTGTTTTCATGTTTTGGCTGCGCACAAGAATCAGTCAATATGTTGTTTGAAAGCAGTTGTGAAGGATTTACTACATAATAGAAAACAAGACCAATCAGAATTCAGTATGCAAATAGATGTTAGAAAAAAGACCAATAGCAAATCACTGTACTTTAACACCTTTAGTGTCATTGGTTCTCAACAGGGGGGCTGTGGCCCACAAGGAGACCCCAGCTGATTTCCAATGGTGTCTAATAGCTATTTTCAAATTAGGCAGAATGAGCAATCAAATACATAATAAAATAAAAACCAAGATATTTCTTATAATTTGGCCATTTTCATAATGAATAAAAAAAGCCCATTAATGTCTAGCTCTTTTATTGGGGCTTGCCTTTTGTTTGTATGGTTAAATTCTTAATTTGAAAATTATGAACATTGTGACATTCTAGTCCTTCATATGATCAGTCAACCTTGCTTGGATATAGGGATAATGGCACTTTGGCACAATTAACGATGTGTGGCATTCCCGGTGTCCAAACAACTTGGAATGCCTTAATGTGCCTTCATGAATGAACAAAAGCTTGAGTGCAAATTTGCAGCTGAATTAGAATTACATGCCTCATGTCATCTGAAACCTGCTATTTAAACAAGTACAGTATGTAATCACAACGTGAGCTTAAGAAGTACGTTTCTGATATTACAACCTTACAACCAGAAATATTTATTTATTGGTAGTTGGGAGGCCGGCTTGTGGGTTAAAGGTGCACTGTTTGACCACTTAGATCTCAGATCTAAGTTTTTAATCTTATTTGGGAGCAGTATTTTCCATCTTTGTGTTTAAATAAATTAAAAGGGTTGAATGCCCTAGAATTGCTTGCTTTCTAAATTAAAAACAAATTTTTTTGTGTGTTCAACAACAAAAAACGATTATTTTTTTCCCTACTGTGGTAGTCAGTGATGTCACAGAAATGTCAGTTGTTAACATTTTCAAAATATCTTCCTTTGAGTTCATTAAAACAATTAATGTTTTTTACAGGATTGGAAAAACTTGAGGGTGAATAAATGATGACAGAATAAACATTTTTGGGTTGAGGATCCCTTAAGCCACCATAGGCATTTCAATTAATGGAACAGCAGGGGTCAGGATTTCATATGTCATGGAACTATAATGTTTACGGCACCATGCTGTGAGATGTGCTCCACATTATTAACCTATTCTGCTTCAAAAACTTGTGATGGTTTGCATGATTACATAAATTGCACATATGGAATATGAGATTATTTGTCAACATGAGCTTCTGTGCAAATGATTCTATAATTTGTTTTGCCCTTATTGGCATGTTAACTTTATATTATTAACTTTAAAAGGCACAGATCAGTGTATCACTTTATAAAATTTACTAAATTCACACGGATCTTTGAAATTTTACTTTCTTTCTTTCGCAGAACACGAAAGAAGATATTTTGAAAAATGTTGTTAACCGAACGGCGACGACATCCATTGACTTGAATTGGTTTTGTATCCATACAATAGATGTGAATGAGTGGCGCTGCTGTTCGGTAACCAACATCTTTTTAAATATCTTCTTTTGTGTTCTGCTGAAGTAAGAACCTCATGTGGTTTGAGGTTTCATGCAGGGTGAGTAAATTATGACAATTTATTTTTGGGTGAACTATCCCTTTAATTGTTTCTGTGTGTAAGCAGCAGTCTGAGCTTAAAATGACTTTTGAGCACATGTTCTCAAAGGCTTGACTGAAAATCCCTTTAAAATGATCTGCCTTTGGTTTGTTATTTGCAGTGAAACATGATCTTGGGAGAGAATCACACCATTTGTCCACACATCAGTAATACTAAAATGTACCTATTATTTTTGGCCTTCTTTTGTTCAACAGACATAGAAAGTGTCCTTTTAAAGCTCTGCTTCTGACAGAAAGCCAACAATAGGAGACTTACTTTGTGGTTAAGATCTTAGTCAATACTGTTCTCGAGATAGTCAGTGTCCTTTTACATGTAAGGCTCTCCACGCCCTCTGAATACATGCCATGCTGCTGAGAAACAGCCAAGTCAAAGCAGCTTAGTGTACTTTTGGAAATAACAGAGGCGATTCTATCAATAAGTGGATACACTTTATTGACATTTCTAGATCTCTTATCGTTTTTATATTTAGTTGTTTCATATCTAATCTCACCCTTGAACTTTGTTGTCTTTGATTATAAAAATAAAGTATTTATGCAAAATGATTTCTTCCTGCACCAGTAGTGTACGGTAATACAAAACACATTGAGATCACTCATGACATTGTCTCGGAATAGCTAAATACCAAATGCTGTTTGTTATTGTGTCTTTAAATCTGAAAATGGAAAACATTCTGAGAAAGGAGCTTTACTCATAGATGTTATATGAGGTGTGGATCGACGGGGCTCACGTTGTAAAAGCAGACTCTGAGGGTGTTAACACATAAATGCTTCCCTGTGTGCGAGCAACAACAACGGGTCGCCTGCCCAGTGTGTCCTGCAGGAGCTGCTTGAGACATTGCAAAGGCATGAAGCAGTGTGCAAAACTGTGACATTCCTCCAGATGCTCTACTTCACTGTGGTTTGGCCGCTGGGTTTCAGCCTGATTACTGAAAAACCCAAGATTCTCCATAAGAGACCGTGCTGTTGTACTGGGTTTGCTAGTCCTCTGGAATTGCAGCTTGGAGGAACAACTGTTGCTTTCCTCTCGCTGAACATCCCACCTTCCCACTCACTTGTTTTGGCGCTTCCTGTGTTTGTCTGATTCTTAGGCAGTCACTCAGAAGAGGTTTGGGAGCAGTCATTTCCGGAGTTCTCTGGAGAATGGAGTTCTGTTGTGTGAGTAAGTATGACTGCCTTTACTTATACTTTTGTATTTTTTTAAGCATGTTCTACCTTTGTCATTCTTAAAGCACTCTTTATGATTTGAAGCTTTGTTGCTTAAGTTCTTAATTGCTAAATGAGGGACATATTGTTTCTTTTGTGTTTGCAATAAGCATTGCAAGTCTCTGTATGTGATATTAAGGAAGGCAGCCCATGAAAGGTTTTATTTTGTGTTTTGTTTTGTAGCGGTTCTGTGCATTATCCTGTTTATTAAACAACTTGTTATTGGACAGATGTTGTAATTTGCATTGAAATAATGGACATGACATGATATTTCAAAAGTAGGGGACTGGTTGCTAGGAACAAGGGTCAAATGTGAAGTTTCATTATGAAAAAAGTTATTGGACTGCAGAATGTGATTTGATATGAACTGTTATTATTATGTAAGAATATTAATATGAGCTTTTATTATGTAAGATACTTAAAGAAATACTTTTATTATTAAGTTACCTCATAATACTCATTATAATAACTCATAATAATTATTGTGTTACCTCATTTACTTACCCTTATGCCATTTCCGATGTAAGACTTTTTTTCTACAAATAAGCAAATGTTTTATTTGAATAATTGAAATAATATTTTTTTTGGTGCATTCAAAAAGTGCACTGAAATACACTTGTATTTAAAGTGCTTTATTTTCAAGCACCACGTGTAATTTTGTAATTCATTTACAAAAATTATTTATTATGATAAATTTAAGAAGATCTAAGTTTCCTCAACTATTTTGAGACGCCCTGAATAGAATTACTAGAGACTATATTTTTCATGCATCAAGTTTAAATTAATGTGTGAAAGTGTACTAAGTGTAATTAAATAAAGTGTAATTTAGTGTGTTTTGTTCACCTGGGTAGACCCCAAAAAGTTAAAACAAGCAAAAATCTGATTCATAAAAAATCCAAAAGTGTCTTCTGAAGAGAAAGGATATGTATGATTGACTAAAATATATTGAGCTTATTTAGCAACCCTGGAATCTAAAACCAGCATATCCAAGTGTAAAATTAAAATATGACAACACTTCCATTGGGGATGACATGAGAGTAGGTAAATCAAGAGAGTTTTTATTATTGGGTGGACTGTTCCTTTAAATCACTGTCTGAAATATTAACCAACGTATAATTAACATTAACTTAACTTACTTTAACTATAATGTGGTTGTGATGTCAGCTGCACGTCATTCAGTGTTCGTTATGTAATGCAGTTCTATTTAAAAAACGCATAATTCGTACCTTGCCGCAAACTCTGTTCTGCGTGTCCCAGCAAACAGAGGAAAACAACATTGATGGCAGAGCATTTAAAAGTACATCTGTGACAAGGTGATCCACAGTGCCAGCTACTCTAGCAGGGTTTAGAAACCTGAGCAGGGCAGAGTGCAGGCGCAGAGGGAGAGGCAGCGCTCGGGCCCCTGTTGCAGTAGCAATGCTGTTCTGTTTAGGCGAAGAGAGATTGTCGGGTCAGTGGCTGGACATGACAGGGTGCAAGCTCAGGGATTTCAGGCTGTTAATGAACCTGACTGCGAAGTTGAGGAGAAGTGCGTGGGCTGTGGCCCCACGGTCCACCGAGTGACTCAGCAGACTAATTACCACAGACCAGAGTAAAATCTCACTGGCCTTTCCTGTGTTGCGTGCTTGCAGAGCTGAGCCATTACTTGGCTGTTTGCACACGAGCGATCAAAGGCGTACCTGAGGATACTGTCACTCTGGATCTCACTTTTAAACAAAGACTCCTGTGATACAACCACTGGGGCCCACAGCAAAGAGCTGAAAGAATGTGCATTTCATAGATGTGTGAACAGATATCTTGGCAAGGTTTTGCACATGTGACATTGTTCTGACTTTTTAAACAAAGAAATATAGTTTTAGTTAATATTTTGTGTGCTTTTTTAAAACACACGTTTTGCTCAGGTTGTTTTAAAAAGGATTTTTATGAAAAAAATAATTGTGGGCTACCAGTGATCGTTTCTATAGGGAGTAATGGCTTAAACAACAATGGCAGTTCAAAAACCACTACAAATATCAAATGATGCGAAATTCTTTATATTTGGTCTCTTCCACAAATAAATAATATCTACATGCATATTTGGGTTTATTATTTTCATTAAAAATAAATATTTCCACATAAGTGATTATATATTATAGGTGAAAAAAGGCATTAAACAGATGTTACTTTCTGCCTCTCCCTGTATTTCACATAACAAAACTTAAAATCCCATATTTAGTTTTACACTCATTGTCTTTAAAGAGACAGGTCACCTAAAAATCTCTTATAATTTACAAACCCTCATTTCAAATCTCATTGGTTCTCTCATGTGTTGTTGTCATATGAAAGCTCTGTCACAAGGAAATCAAGCACCAATGAGATTTGGCGAGATTTTGAAATTCTCTGCTAGTTTACATTTCAGTATTGAAATGTTAAAACAAACGTATAACTTAATAAGACATTTATTACGCCCCTTGAATTATTTGGAAAACTAATGATGGACGTAGGTTCTTTCTGGAGCTTCACCATAAGATATTTATTCTAAAATTATTTGTTTATGTTCTATTCCTTTAAGTTTGCAGTGCACTATACTGCTTATGTTGCGGTTTCTCTTTCAAACAATTTTTTACACACAACTAGACTAGGCTGTGAATTAATGTCTTTGTTTGTTTAGGCATTTAATGACTTGTTAACTGAAGCCAGATGGCCAATTTAAAGGAGGCTGTAAACTGGCAACCAACGCACATTAAGATTGCATGTATTGACTTGTGTTTTTTTCTCCTTTCAGTCTGATCAACAACATCAAGCCTGGCATCATCAAGAAACTAAACAGGCTCTCCACACCAATTGCTGGCCTGGTAGGTTGCTTTCTCTGATGCTTAGACATTAACACTTCAGCAGAATTCAGTTGTAGTATTTAACCTCTCTGTTATCTATGACCTAAACCCACCATTAGAAGTTTAGAAGTTCAGGAATGATTCACTGAGCTGATCCGTAAATAGGTATTTGGTGCGAATAGAGTCGATCATTTACTTAGACCTGGTGTTCAGTAGGAGTCATTTGTTTAAGTCAAAACTCGCACCAGGTGTCCAACTTTCCATTGCGATTCCTGCATTTTGACTGATTCACGCACATGGTAAATAAGGTGGAGCATATAAGTCTGTACTGTGATATAATAACCAATGCCATTGTTCTTAATGGCACAGTATGCAAGATTTTCATTAAAATATTCAAAAACCACTAGCACGGTGCACTAAAAAAATGAACTGACGCTGCAGTTAGTTTTACTTAACCCATCCTTGTTCACAGTACATAAAGAATGCAAGTAACTGAATTAACGCAAGTTAACTATGTTATATATACAAAAAATGTAGACCTGTCAGCTTTACTTAACAAGTGTTTGACCGGTCAATTTAACATTGTTAACTAGAACGCAAAACCCTATAATATTAGTTGAGTTTACTTAAAGCGGCCCTAACATACAGGGTTTCTGCCAATCTCATATTAATCTAGAGTACCTAAAGAGTAGTATTGCATATGTCATTTCTTCGAAGAGAATTTAGTAGGATCACATTTATAAAAGATAGATACAGCTGTACGATTACTCCTGAAATCATACGGCGGGTGTGGGGGGGAAGGGTGAACTAAAGCACATTGTCAACAAAACACAGACATCAGTTTCACTCACTAATGTCCGGCATCTTTTAGCGCTGGGACGGCTCCATATATCAGTTTCAAATTATCCAAACCCAGCGTTATGTCGACCGTTTATGTAACATTCATCCCCCAAATGCAGTGAACAAACCATCAAACACCTGAACTTCCCAAACATATGCTCTCTCTCTCTCTCTCTCTCTCTCTCCTGAACACAAGTGAAAGTAATGTCTGCGCATGCTCCTTCTCCTGCTCTGGAAGTGCCGCTTTTGCTTTTCCGGGAGAATTGTCCAGTACGGGACTAAAAAAAATAGTTACAAAATATTTATATTTATATGTTCGAAAAAAGCTCTCCGAAACCTCTACGATCGCTGGGGGAGTGTATTGAGCACAGAAATACTACGTAATACCTCCAACTCGTGTTTTGACAAGTTGACCATCTTTAGCATGAGAAGACAGCACATTTAACATTGTGAAGAAGTCAGAATGTAGGACACATCATTGCAGCATTCCTTTAATATAAACAAGTGAATTCAACATGACCGGTTGAGGGGGATTTTCAGTATGCTTTGCATAGGATTGCACCTAGGTAGTGAATTTAGTGTTATTTTAAGTGTTTTTCAGTAAAGAAATAGGTTTAAAAGAGTTTAAAGATTTTTTTAGATTTAGGGTTGCCATTGTTTTGAAGAGAGGTGTTTTGAAGAAAGGCTGTGTGAGGTGTATGCAAGCCCAAGATGTCCATTGCGTCATTCAATGAGCTATATCTATGCAAATGCCAGTACTGAGATCCCTCTCATCTGATTTACTTATTGTTTTCTGACTTACAACTTAAGACTAGAGTCTTTATATAATTTTTGCATGACTACAAAAAGTGCCATTGAGAAGGATAAATATAGAGTTTAATTAACTTAAAAGGCTTCTAATCCAGGTGTTTTCAGCAATGTTAAAATAGTCCGTGGTATCCCCAGAATGTCTCTGAAAAGCTTCAGCTCAAAATACGCCACTTATCTTCCATTACAATATGTTGAACATGGCCATTTGTGGCTGTAATGCAAAACACGCCCATTTTTGTGTGTGTCTCTTTAGATGCAAATGAGCTTCTGCTCCCCTCCTGGTATGCATATAATGAGGTTGAGCGCTTACAGATGTGCTTTGGATGACATCAAGACAAGCAATATGGCAGAAAGCGCAATTACGTCTGTAAAGCCCTATCCAACCAAAACCATACACTAACTGCAAAAAAAATCACCTCAATGCCTTGTTCATAAATACGAATTAAATGGAAAAGACAAAAAGATAGACAGAACAAAATGCTGACCACTTGCTGTATGAAATGTTGGCCATTGATGATTAATCAAGTGAATGCATATTACTAACAGACATAAACAGGGATATAGCTATAAACATGCATTCAGAGTATTTGTATATGACAGACAGGTATGTAAAGATCAGCAACCAGGTGTTGTTACGTTGTGAGTAGCACTTTCTGCATAACCTCATGGTCTTACAAATGTGAACTCTGTTTCTACCCGCTCAAAGTATTGTCACTTAGGACATTGAACTCAGAGAAATACACAGCTATAACTTTCCTTCGTTGTAATGAACAGCTTTACAGAAATTTTGTCGGTCTTCTGAACCGATGGGCATGATGCATTTTACCACTAACGTTACTACATAACTCCTGTCTTTGGACCATGTTTCAGGTTTAGCCGCAAATGTGTAAACAACAGCCGCTAACATGCTAAACACATTATGTAAGAAAGACGATTTTAAAACAATGTGTAATACTTGCTTCTTCCAGAGATGAAGCTTGATCGCGAACAGCTGGTATAGATCCACCCTTAAGAATATCTTTTTTGGCGAAACACATGCTATACTGACAGGCCACCGGGTCCCGGAGCTTAGACTTTTCAACCTTTCCGGATACCTTAGATCTAGGAGTCCCATCAACTTGCAGTCAGCACTTTCCTACGAGTCCTGGCTCCTTTCTGTAAGTCTTTCCGGACCGTAGATACGGACCGGTGAATGTTGGTTGGTCGATCCGAAAAAAGTTAATTCTTCCCGAACGCTAATATTTCATGGTCTCGCCCAGGACTTTCGATCGTTAATAACTCAGCCTCCTTTTATCTTCCATTTTACATCCAACAACCGCACATATTTGTTGTGGAGTCTGTGAGTGGTCATGGGTAGGCGTAAACAATGTGACATCAGGTTGATAGGGAATTACCAACAGCCTGTTTTTTGTGACTGTGGTGGTTTAAAGGAGATTACAAAAAGAAGAATAGATGGATTTGTTTAATTACAGGGTATTTCTGCACAGACACTGGCGACTCAATTTCTTATAGATAAAGTGTATTTTCCTTTAAATCATGGCTGCCATAGAAGCATCTTGTAATGACACCTTTCTTTATTTATGCAGCTTTCTTTTGCTCTTACAGATGTAACATAACTTCAGTTATGAAAGTGATGTATTGAGATGACACGGTGGCCTGCTCGATTTCACTATAAAAAATATACTTTCGACTTGTTTTTTCACCAAAACTATTCTCAGTGCGTGAAACATTTTCAGCGAGCTGCAGATACTTTCTTATTGACACTCTTAAGTGCTTCATTATGTAATAAAGTAAGCCGTTATAAACTGCTATTGTATTCAATTCACCCAACTGGGTGTTCATTAAATTATATTCTTTTGTGTTCGGCAGAAGACAGAATGCCATACAGGTGTGGAACAACATAAGTTTCACTAAACATTTCTTTTTATTTGGTATTTAAGTTTAATAATACAGAGATGTGACCAATGGGCTTGGACTGAATCATGTAGTTATCAAAAACTTTGGGGCTAATCTATGCAAAAAAGCGAGCTCGTTTATTTCCTATTGCCCTTTAAAACGTTTTACCCAGGTAGGCCTGGATAAGCATCTCCATATCCAACAGCAACATAGAGGTATTTCCATAAAATGGTTCCAACCCCTACTGAGCATAAACACACAATTGAGGTCTTAAATGGCACGGGCTAAGCGAAGATATGCAAAGAAAAACACACAGTTTGGAGAATGTTTCTGTTTTCTTAAATTTCGTTACGACTGCGTAGTAAGAGCACTGTCTCTGAGCTAACAAAAAACACCAGTTCTTCAAGACACAGTAGACTCTTTACAGCTATATTTATGACTTATGAAATCAAAATTTCCACTAAATAAAAGGCTCATTCACATTTCAGAAATCTTAGCCGTGCTATTATTGTTCATCCTGGATGCTTAGCTTTGTTGAACAAAATTTTGTTCTAAAACAGAGGTTTGATCATGGCTGTTGATTTGGTTAAATCAAGATTCATTATAGCGTAGAAACGGAAATCTCTGGTTTTGTGGACTGTATAGTGATTCTGGCTTTGGATTGCTGAGCTCTACTCAGGGTTTGGCTTAAGCTCGTCCCTGGATCAGTTTCCCATAGTTTGAACACTCCTTGTTCCATCAAACCAGGAGCCGTGGTTTACTCTCGTGCATCCCCAGATATCCTCCTTTTAACAATCTAAAGAGAGGAAGCCTACACATGTGTGGCACTCTAGACGACCACATTAGAAAACTCATTCTGGAAGGGCTTTACCCTGAGGTTGAGAGGAGAGATGACTCCAGAGAGCACAGCCCTTCATAAACCCCTCTATAATTGAGCGGGATGGATATATTTGAAGCAAGTCTCAACATTGCGAACGGAGAATTGGCAGAACAAATTATTTGAATAGAATTTTCCACAGGCCACCAAGCTTTAAAAATGCGCTCTTTAAACGTTTATATTTTACTGTTCGGTTTTATTAAGCCCATAATGCATGAGTGTTAAAATCTAAGTTTAATGAACTGGCAAGTTATTCCCTATTCAATAGTTTTAATGATTAAATACGACATTGTTTCATAAGATTTTGAGAATTTACATCAGCATAGACAGAATGCCATAGATAAACTCACAAATGATGTTATACTTTACAACCAGTGATGCCTATTAGATTGCACAGGTACGTCTGTAAGATGTCTGATAAAGATCTGAAAAACCTCTGCTAAGTAAAAACATCTATTAAAGGTCCTAGAGAAAGCAGTTTTAGGCACTTTAGAGTCTGAAATGAAACTAATTGTGTTGTATTGTCGTCACTCTTTGTGCACAACTAAATGTCAGGAATATTATCTGCTTCATTGACCCATCATCTGTCATGAAACTAAATGTGCAAAAATACTTCCGTCACTATACTCTATCTCATATTGTTCAAAACCTGTATAGCTTTCTTTCTGACATGGCACATACAAGAAAAAATGTTTTTGTGTCTTGAAGCTTGAAAGCTCCGATCTCTGTCCATTGTATGTATCGAAAGAGTAACATGGTGCATTTTTTGTGTCCCACAAAAGATAGAAAGCCATGTTTAAAACAATATGAGGGTGAGCAAATGATGACAGAATGTTTATTTTGGGGTAAACTATCCCTTTAACAGATAAACATGTCCTTGAGATGAATTTGAACTTGGAATTTAAATTCCAAGTAAAGGTTAAAGAGTTAAAGTGCTGGAACAGACACCTCTTCCAAGAAATTTAACAACAGGTATTTGCAAGCAGGTGATTAAACGGTACATGCAGAATCTCACATATTTCACATTTGTTAATATTAAGGACACTAATCATACTGTTTGTGGTTGAGAAATGAATGAACAAGAGTCATTCCAGGGTCAAATTTCTGTGCAACACATCCACTTGATCGCACAGTTCAGTGTGTATGTTCCAACAATCTTGTTTGTCACCTTTAAGGACGCTACAGATGAAACTGAGTACATTATGTTAATAACAGACATATTCAATTTCACCCACAAAGGTCCAACCTATGATCCTGACTCTCAGGAAAATAGTTCTGCGCTGGCTTAAGAGAGGAGGTAATTTGGATGTGCAGTCAAACATAAATGGTTAGCTCTTTATTTCCATCTGCTAATAAGCATGTTTGCTCTTTAAACATAGGCCAAAGCAGCCTGCCTTTTCTGAGCAAACTGTAAACATGGTGACATGGGAAAGGCTGGTCTGTGCACTCTAGACAAGATATCCAGATGGTTGATCGCTTATAGAAGTAAACAGCTTAATGAAACTGACATTTCTGGTGACCAGCATGTTGTGTTAACGTTAGATGGGATTCTGTTTTTTAAAGATGCTGTGTGGCATTTTTGCAATATACATAACTATGTCTTCAGAGGTGTACAATAAAGTGTTATGTTTTTATTACCACAGAATGAGCTATTTCTATAGTAGCCTACATACACCGCGGGTCAACTTGCATGGAGTTCGCCATGTTATTTCTACAGTAGCCCTAAACAGAGAAACTGCTCTATAGGGGACATTCTATAAATATGTTATCTTCTTAAAGCAAAGAAGCAAAAATGGGAGGACATCTTAGTGCGGTGTCAGCCTCCATAATGCCTGGAAATGGGATTGGTAAAGTGGAGTAAGCTGTTGGTTGCAATTCGCAACCTCACCACTATATGCAGCTGAATTGCATACTCTGGACCTTTAACTTAAGCAACAAGACCCCCTTTGTCGTTCTGAAAAAATCTAGTACACTTGGTTATGATGGGTACATTTTCTAGTTTAGCACTAGTATAAACCAGCCTGAACCAGCACAGAAATTCAAGCTGGTCTTTACAACTGAGAAATTGAAAAGATGTCATAACACTCATTTAGGGACATGGGTTCAGTCTTCATTCAGTGTGATATCAACATACACTACCTGTTACACATACACGTAGACATATAATCTTAAGTTTCCTTAACACATTAAAGCATTTCCTCATCCCCCACCCATACGAATGGAATAGTTGCTTGGGGGAAATAGTTTGTTGTTTAGGTCACCAGTCTTCTGTTTCATAGCAACATTGTCTCCAAAATAGTCCACCGCCCTGAAGATTCCTCAGATGTTCTGCTGAGGGGTTGAGTGCCGGTTTCTGGGTGTGAAAAGGGAGCGCATGGCTGAGTTTATGTGTTTGTGTGAGAACTTATGTGCAAGACCGAGAGTAAAAAGAGAGAGAGCTTGTGTTTGTTTGCCTGCCCTACATGTGCATGGGAGGGCACCTGCAGCTTTGATACACTCTGTCGTTCTTTTGCACCGCCCCTAGGGCTAACTGCCGCTCTCACAGGTAGTGACACGGGTCACTCACTGACTTCCTGCCTTCTTTTTTTTCACTCTCTCTGTGTTGTGTCACTCTTTATTTGCCACCTGCCTTCTCTCATCTCCTCCCACCCCTGTGAGCTCACAGGACTGTCTGAACTTTGGATGCAATGATTTCTGAACTGCGTGTGCCAGAGTATTCCCACATGATCACTGTCTAACTCAAACAGTGGACACATATTCTCTGTTGACAGGACAACCTCAACATCTTCTTGAAAGCCTGCGGCGTGCTTGGACTAAATCAAGCCCAACTTTTCACTCCAGGAGACCTGCAAGACTTATCTACACGTGGAACTGTCAAGTAAGTTTTGGGTTTCTCAACTTCTCAACAATGTATTAGAAAGTTTTGCAATATGCCAGTGTGGAAAAAGCTGTGGTGTATCTCCAACAGACATACGTCCAACTGCTGTTTATTGTTTTTGGCAGTTCTGAATGTCCACTGGTCTCGTGTCCACATACTTCATAAAAACAGGCTTGTATTACCAAGCCAGGCAGTTAAATTCTGAATTAAAATATAAAACCGCACAATGTGAACCGCACAGTGTGTATTGGCCAATCATTAAACAGATTCACGGGAGGTTTTCTTGGTTCTTGACATAATAGCTTAATAACATTTACCGTACAACCATTCCCTTGTTGTATTAACTTGTTTTGTTTGTTAAAAGAATTTGAATATTAAATGATTTTAATACGGTTGTGTGTCAAGTGAAAACTAGAAATCAAAGAACTGTCATTAAACTAAACAGCCAATAAAAGAAGGGGAGCAGAGGTGAATGGCTTAAAACCATAATCTGATGTGTAAATCCTAGACGAAGAGAGATGAAAGATGAGTTGCGTGCATTCTGAAAGAATTTGATTGACCACATGCATGTGTTTGTTCTGTGTGCATGTTACATCACGCTTTATTATTTTAGTTTCAATGTTTTCGATCAGCAAATACCTGTTACTTGGGTGAAAAGACAAGGCATGTTGATGAACCAGTTCAGTATTCTCACAGGTGGGGCTGTGGGAGCCCTTGACGTTGTGCGCTGACTTGTTCATTACCGCAAAAAAAATATTTGTTTGATATTTGAGAAGAATAGGCTTTAGGCTATTACCTCCGACAGCTCACTCGAATTAGGTAACACTGTGAAGTGTTTGTGGATAATTCACAACAATGGGTGTTTAAAAAAAACGATTCACCTTGAACAAGTATTATTATTATTGTTTAAAAGGTGTGATACCAAAAATGTCACGCTGTTGTTTTTATATGTAACACGAAAGATTCAACTTTATAAGAATTATTGTGCAATAACAGCATTCCAATCTGGAACAATATGACGTATTTCCTCTGCGTGCTTTATAGGTGGGCATATGCCTGTTTTCAATACTTTTAGTTTTGTTCCCAAGTTTTCGATAGTTGATCCTTTGTGAAACGCTAAATTTGACTAAGGTGTGTACAGCTTGGTCACGAACATGTCCAGCTCAATAACGTCCGCGTATTGCTACACAGGACAGATCAATCCTGTTTCAAGTCACACACAAATTAGTAATGATTCAAATATGCGAAATCAACCTGCCCACATTGATAACACTGCTTTGAATACAGATGCATCTGCTAATACTATCCTTTTCGTCTGTATTACCTCAGTTAAAGTGACAGCGCCGTCAGACGCTCAGCTGTGGGGTGAGATTACACAAAGTGAGCTTTGCTGCGTGACGGTTACCATGCCACACCCTCTCTCCCATAGCAACAGTATAGAGGCTCTAATTAAATAGTGCTCGTTCACTCCCTATGGTCTATAATAACACATTTACTGGTTTTGCTTGAATTGTTTGTATATTGTCTGTAGGTGTGTGTGCACAGGTGTATATATGGGTGTGCGTGTATGATCCGTGTGTGTGCCTTGCTGCATGTGTTTATCTGAGTCCACTGACAGGCATTTGCCGGAAGGGTTCCAGAGGTGCTAATTTTAGAATGGAAAGGTCGCATTTTGACATGAGATGAACTGCGGTGGTGATATGAATCCGGGCACTTGATGTTTTAAGCATCTGTTTTCGCATGGTGTATTACATTCCTCAGGATTGAAAGCTTGTGTTTGTAACAGGAAAACTTTGGTTCCGGCTTGCGTTATCTGTTGCGGGCATTGCTGCATGCAATTTGCATATGGCCACTGTAACCTGAACTTGATGAACATCGGTTTAGAAGGTCAATGTTTTTGAAACCCTTATCCTAAGTGTAACCCTTGTTAAATCATTCTTCTTGAAGGGATTGTTCATCCAAAATAAAAAAATCTGGCATCATTTATTCATTGTCATTTGTCTCAAATCCTTTAATGGCATTTTGTTTTGTCAAACACAAAATAAGGTATGTTTAGAAATGCCTCATTGGTTTTGTTTTCAAACAGTGAAAGTCAATGGGGGCCAGTGATGTCTGTTTTTTAACGTTCTTCAGAATATATTATTTTATGTTCTGCAGAAGAAAGAAAGTCATACAGATCTGGGAGAGTAAGTCACGAAAGAATTTGGAATTCTTGAAAATTTAAGTTGTTACACACTTGTATGAATTTCTTTATTCTATTTAACGCAAAAGAAGATATTTTAAAGAATGCTGGAAACCGTTCTGGGGCACGATGGGCTACCATAGTAGCTTTCTTTTCCCACTATGGTATTCAATGGTGCCTCAAACTGTTCTGTGTTCAAACAGAACAAAGAAGATTAGACAGGTTTGAAACAATATGTGGGTGAGTAGATGATGACAGAATTTTCATTTATGGATTAACTATCCCTTTAATGGCCAATTCGGCATTATTCAGCATTATTTTAACACTTGTACCCTTGGGTATGGAACCGATGATGAACCCACTTGAGCTTCACATATCCTGAAATAAATATTTGATTAACCCCTCGATATAAACCCTTCAATCAAGTACCATTGTTTGGATCTTTTGTTTAATGGGAATTACTATTTTAACTAAAAGCAGAATAGCCTGTGCCAGGCTAACACAATAAGTTTGCCAGCTGTCAAAAAACTCGGACATTTGGTCAAATGGTCAAAAAAACACTTATACTGTGCAAGTGAAAAGCTAATTTGAAATATCCTTTAAAGCAAGAATGAACGTTTAAATAAATAAAATAAAAAGTTATCCAATGGGGGGGGGCAGAAATGTTTCCCTGTTTGAAGAATTTCTCTAATACATTATACTAACCCTTCTGCAATCTCAGGACATAGTTTGTGTGCCACATCAGATGTTCTCCAATGGTTCATGCTAATCCTCGTGGAGTTTGAAACCACCAAATGTCCGGAGTCACACTGAAGGCAACGTGAGCAGTTATCACAGTTGCTTGCTAGCAGGCTTGAGATAAGCAGAGCCTCTTTTCATTATTACTCATCAGTCCATGAAAAGCTGATGTCTCAGAGTGAGAAGCAATTTCAGGTCATCTGCCCATCGGTTCCTTCCTTTTCCAGCCTGACAGCTTGTCACTATGTGAACATGAACAACATCAGGTCATTTAGCTGTCTCACAACTAAACACATGCTAAATAAATACCGTAAAAATATGTTGCTCATTATAAGTTCATGTTATTGCTAATGAATTAATGCTAAACTATTAGAATTGTAACACTGTAGAATCGTAAAAAGTGTTTATTCAGTATTTTGAATATTTTCAACCTGACTTCATTGTTATTCTTTTTCATTTAGCACACAAAGCATATTTTCTTTTAGTGGAGATTTACGAAACAAGTTTGTCCAGATGTATTAGAGGTCTGTAAGTATCCGATTTGTTGAACATCCTTTTATAAATGCATGTTCTCAGACATTTGATTTACAAATTGACGTCAAAAGAAGAGTTGACTGAACATAATGAAAGTTATTACTAAAGCATTAAATCAATGTTCAGCAGGCATGGCGGAAGCCTGAGCTTTTTTTAAGTGAACTTTGTTCTTGGGGTCATGTTTTACCATTGTGGTGCAGTGGCCATACAGTCATGTTTCGTGAGATTATAAAATAATGTTAACGATACTGAATTTTATCTCTTTGTACATTCCAGTGATTCATAAAGTGATGCATTACAACTCATAAAAACCTTACCCTTTGATTCAAGATGTGACGTTTATAGGTATTCATCAAGTACATGAGATTTATTAGTCGTTACATTACATAAGAACCGCTGCATTTGTTCCTTGGTCACAATGGAAAAAAAGTATTTTTGCTTAATTTTAGGAAGTGTTTACAAGCATTCTAGAGGTTTTAAAGCAAAATAATATTATACATGGTAGAATAATAGAGTACTGTTCTTATCCAGCATCTAGATATTATCATTCATTCCCCAGTGCTAAACTGATTCCCAGATAACTGACTTTTGATGTTGGAAGCGTGTCGAAATACTGGATAAAATTTTGTATACTACTGTATGGTACTGTTTATCAAAAAAAGTCAGATCCATTTTAAAACACAAAGTTTTCACTAGGGAGCCAGAGTATGAACACTGGGAATGAATATAGCATTTGATCAACGGCGCGTGGTACTGGATGGCATCACTGGTCTCTGTAACATGGAGGCTGGTACATTGTGAATCGTTCAGTTGTGAAGGACACAATTGTGCCGATCAGCCTGTCATTGAATGCTCCTTAAAGAAAAAAAAATTCACAGGAAATTTTCCATTTTTTCACAGGAGCTGTGTTTGTTTTCTCATCAGGACGCTGAAGATTGGTTCCACAAATGTGAACTTGTGGATTATAGCTGTTGACAAGATGGTAACAAGCCTTTTGGGAGGCATTAGATCCATCATTCCTCCTCCTTGAAATATGCATTTACAGAACTATGCTGTAAATTGAGATTTTGAATGATGCCAGCTGACGTGACTCATTTGTAGCATTCGTTCTTGAAAGCAGACGGACATTCTTTACCTGCTGATTGCTACAGAACAGGGCAGTAATGGTCTTAATATCTCAGCTATGCACACACACCCATTCAAATTAGATTCTGACAATGAGGGGTGTTGACGTTTCATCAACCTGCCTGTCCTTTGTCAGTGTGTCATTTTATTGCATAACCCGAAAGGGATTGGCAAACCTTGACGTGCCTTTTGTGCAACCGGATTATTTCAATATTGAGGATGAATATTGCGTAAAATATTGGAATTATGCAGTGGATGTTGCGAATAAGGACTTGACTTTGCCTATAAATATGTCATGTTTATGTGGTGTGATAGTCTATCTTTACTTTAGACTCTTTTACATGGGCCACAGTGGTTTAGATGTTCCATGTAGACAACTGTAGGGAGACTGGGCAAAGTACCATTTAGAAAGATCCATTGTGCTCTAAATATAAATAAGCCAACATGAGTAGTCTTTATGACTTTCCCATTGATTCTTATTTTATGACATTATCTTGTTCGAGACAGTAACTTCTGGGCCTATTACTGGAAGAATTTTTTGGGCTGTTACATGTTTTGTGAATAGTTATGTTGATTTCACCTTTTGTGAGAATATAACCAAGCAAACATTCTCACAAATGGCCAGCAGCACAAACAAACGTTTTAGTTTGCCTTGGGGAATATGCACGATTATAAGCAATTTGACACAGTACTTGTACTTGTGTAGACACATTCAGTCAAAGTAATTTCAAATCTGATCTAAACAGTCTAAACAGAGCCCCAATTAAATGGTATTTTCCCTCTGATTATATCTGACAGTGTTTTGATTACTTAAATGAGCTGTTGGAATAGGAATTTTCCAACCACAATACTCTTATAAAGCGACTTTTAAAGAGTATAAACAAAGATATATATATATATATACTTATATTTTAAAGATATAAATGATGTATACTGTATAATGGTTGTTAAAAACTAGTGCACTTCTTGCCATAATTCAACATAATTCACTACAGTCATTACAAAACTAAACACAAAATATGTTACGTTTTTTTACTTTTGGATAAATATATGCCTTACATGTGAGTGACCAGTTGATGACATGAACTTAAAATATACTCTAGATCAGGGGCACCCAAATATGAAGACCCTTTTGTGAGGGACCCCCTTTCTAAAATCCATATCAATATATTTGTAAAAAAGAAACATTTAAACTATGTTAGATAAACATGTTAGACTTAGACATAGTTATCTGGGACCCCTCATACACTACTGGAGGATCCCTGGGGGACCCAAGTTTGAAAAAGATTTTATGATATTAAAGGCCCCCACCATCTTTCCTCGCCCCAACAAAGAGTCTTTTGGCTGTTTATGGGAGTTTGTTCCTGACGTTTCTTTTTCAGTAGCTTTATAAATGTGTACTTTGTTCCAGCAGCAGAGAACTTGCAGTTTTATTGGAGCAATAAATTGTTATCGGCGCGGCGAACGGCTTCGCTTATTTCAGCTAGTTGCACATGCCATGCAGGTTCACCTGCTTAAAACAAGAAAAACATAGATCCCAGCGTGATCGTTCTTCAAACACATGAACTTTCTCTAAAACAGTGTTGTTAGTACTCTAGGAATGTCACATAAGGTGAAATTACGTCTAACCAGCTGCATAGCAGAAACCACAAAATGTAAGGGCCATGGACAAATACATGTGGTACTATTGTATTATTAATATATCAATGGCTTTATCACTTAATATGCATGTATGGCCCTTTATACTATAATGTCAAAGAACATAATTGTGTCGTGACAATGTAAGAAAAGACTGAAATGTGTGGCATTCTGGTAAACATGAGGACTGATGTCGGATTTTATTTTCAGGTGTAGTTCAAAAGAAAAGAGAAGGAAATATGGTAGATCACTTTAAACACAGCAACAGGATGTAAAGACTGTGCTGTTAAAATGCCATTGATGTTTGGCCCTAAACTAGCGTGATCATTCTCCTGAATAAACAATGGAGGCTAAAAAAGTCACATGGTTTAGCAATACAGCATACCACCTGTATCTTAAGATGATTTATCACAATTATTTTGTCTTTCTAAAACAGACATATTGTCAATTTTGGAGTTTGAAACAACAGTTGTATCAAACCAGCATCTTGGGTCTGGGTTTTGTTGATGTGCCTGGATCAGGCCTTACCTATCTGTTGTTCTTAGTCAGCTGATGTTGCAGACTTATCTAGCAGGACGGCCTCTCTCATGGGACAGGCTTTTTCTTTTACGACCTGTGTGAGGTTGAGTGCGGTTGACTGAATGTCAGTGTATTTGAGTGAACATGTGTATGTTGTGTGTATGCTTTTGTACAGAGCCTGTGGAGTTGAGGGGATTGTACTCTCACTTTCTAGCTCATTCACCAGGGAACACAGAGACCCAAAACATGCTCGCTATTCTTTTATTGTCTTTTTCCCAGGCATTCAGTGATTAACCGAACACTTCTCCCCTACAGGCACCAGGAGAGCAGTAGGAAGCTCAAAAATGTAAGTACTAATGCTCAACTATTTGTTTGGATGTAAAAGCGTGTTTATCACCTAATTTGCTCATTTAAAAAGAGGCTGAGCTTGAGGAATATTGCATCATTCCTGTGGTGTTAAATTAAAACCTTATTTAACAGCTCCCACATTGTGGTGCTCTGTTTATCTCCTTTTACAGTTTGTTATATCTATATTTCTGTATTTAAACATTGATTTAGGTTGTCCTTTTGTCTTATAAGTTAAAACTACAGTATACTGTAACATATGTTTTGAAATCCAGTGGGGGTTTATTATATTACTGAACATTTTAACATGTTTTAACAAAATTGAATTACAGGTTCTGATCACATTATATTGGTTGGGCAGAAAGGCATACGCTGATCCTTTATATAATGGACCTTACCTAAATCTAAAAGCATTTGAAGGATTGCTTGGCAAAACACTATATAAGGTAAAATATGTGTGATTTACTGGTGATATATTGAATTGCTGTAATACTGTGGATTCCTGCAGAAATGGAGACTAGCTGTTATATATCGTCGCTGTCCTTCTGAAACCTCAGATGTCCAAATTTAGCTGTTTTTCAGGAAATGTAAAAAACACTGCACTCTTTAAATAATTAAATACTGTTTTGTCAAAGTTGCTTTTTCATACTATTTATTGTTAGATATATGCAAAAGCCAGTGACAATCTTGAAGGGAGACTAATAATAAAACTTTTTGTCAAAAAATGTAAATCAGTAAATATGGAGATACAAGGTTTTAGAAGGATAGCAGCGATATGCGTTCTGGTATTTAAAATATCTTAGAATGTAGCTCACTAGTCTCATCATTTAACATAAATACAAAAGGTGAAAAACTAAATCAGGCAATCTCAATGTCTACCTTCTTGCTTTGATCCTTTAGTCTTTTTACAACGTAAATATCCACATGCTTTCTTTCAATGCTGTTTTTACAATGCTTATTGTAGTCTCATATAGACTTATATTTGGACCATTATGCTTCCTTTTCGCTGTTTCGATTTTTGCAATGCATGTGTTTGTGTCATGTACACGCCCATGACAAAACATCACTCTCAACACTTATAGTACACGATCGACCACAATGGCATGACTTACAATAGAAAAGACAGTACAATTTCAGGAGCGAAACTGTCGTCTGTATGAGTGTCTCTCACACTCACGCCCTTGTGCTCCACAGCCACTAGAGGATTACACATCACTGCAGGGCAGTGCAAGAAACGTCTGGTACTCAGAGAAGGAAGAGCTCTTACTTCTTACTGGTCACAAGAGAGAAGACTCGCTAGACAGTCTCGACTCACTGGACTCAAGAACTTATAGCATATCCTCAGACACTACACTCAAAGGAAGCAGTGAGGGTAAGATGCCAAGCTTCAGTCAAACTCTTTAATAAGGTCTCTGATTGCTCTAGCTTGACTCAACAGAAAAAGTAGTTTTATAGTATGAAACAATTTATTTATGTTGTGCTGACTGATATGGCTGCCGACGTCACACCTATACTGACGTATAACTTTGTGGAGGTATGGCATTATATAAAATACAGCAATTATTTTATAATTTTTGCGTCATTTTTTACTCATTTATTTAAAATTATTTATAAAATGTTCAGTATGTTTGTATGTTGTGAAACCTATTTAACCTTTTTAGTAATTGACTATTGTCACTCAAAACAAATGCTTGATGCCCTCTAGTGGTGTGTGAATGGTGCTCTTTATCTTTACAAACAAAATAAACAAGATTTTTTTTCGCTGCGAACAGTCATGGTCTATTTTTTGATGCTCAGAAGATATTGTTTAATGGAAAGTGCAAACTCTTTCCTCTCATACTCTTCCAAGGGTTGTATTGAAGCCTTTAGCATCTTTCAGCTCCAGTCATGGTCCCAGGGGCTCAATTTCAGCTCATGAGGAAGGTGCTGATGTAATTAGTTGCTGATGTGATTAGATTTCTGGACTTTTTCTTTGTTCACCCCAGTGAGACATTTTTGCTCATTCCGCTCTGACCTGTCAATGAGTCACCCACTGTTCACACTGCTGTGTTTACTACACAGAAATATGTGAGTGTGTGTGGTATGCTTGCATTGGGCACTACTTTCTTTACTCGTTTATTCCATTATTAATATCTTAGAATGCAGATAGTTTC
The DNA here is from genome assembly GCA_008369825.1 of Triplophysa tibetana. Lineage (NCBI taxonomy): Eukaryota > Metazoa > Chordata > Actinopteri > Cypriniformes > Nemacheilidae > Triplophysa > Triplophysa tibetana. The sequence goes on from CM017902.1 coordinate 14,563,910, forward strand.
CATTGACCTCCATTGTCTGGGCTCAAAACCATGCTTGTTGTTGTTGACTAGCAATTCTCATCTTTTCAAGTGATGTGTTTGATAAACTCTTGTGTTCTATGTGCTTTGTTTCTTCAGGGTGTGGAAGTGACCCTGAAGCAGATTTGAGCTTCACCATGTCCGAGTCTAAAGAATACAGGCGCTCTCTGGTCGTAACCCCCAAGACCACCACTCAGTTCAACCAATTTCTCCCGTCCAAGGACAAGCAGTCAGGCCATGTTCCAGCACCGCTGCGTAAGAAACGCGTCGAGAGAAATGACGACAACAGACAAAGCTGGGGTGCTCCATTGTACACAGATGAGGACGGAAATTTTGCTAGGTAATGCAAGTTGGTTAGGGCATGTATTGAATTGCACTGTAGAGATTCTGGTTGGTTGGTTTGTTTATGAAAGAATCTCATCGGATGGTACATTGACCTGTTATGGTAAAAGATGACCATCTGATCAACGGCAATGTTTACACCTGGTATTAACATCCATGTTGGGTGATCTGATTGTGGATCACTGGGGTTTGCATGCATATTGTGTCAGTGCATGTTGGCGCCAGGCAGTCTGTTTATTTTGTTGACATCTTGTGCATGTGCATTTCATTTTCATCAGTCAGTTATTTTCTTATCTTATTTAACTGTTATGGCACAACCTTGGATGGATAGGTGAGTAAGTGACCATTTGACGTGAATAGGGTACATCAGGATGAATTTGTGCTCAAACCTTTGGTTGCTGTTTTGGTGTTCCTATTAAAAACACATCTTGTACCCTGTTTACACCCATTTTAGCACTGCCCTCATGTGATTGGATCGCCAAAATCACATGTTAATACCAGGTGTAAATGGGGTCAATCTGATCCTGCCTAACCTTACATCAAATTGGTATTTTTCTATGGTGTAAAAACGATTGTCTGTTGAGTTCCTTATTTGATGGGTGAGTTATTATGGTTGTTGTTTGGATGCCAGTTCTTACATTATGCTTCAACTATGTGTCGGCATTGTGCTCTTGTTACCAACTTTGGTGGTCCATCCCAGCCAAGTGAGAGCAGGTTCAGACCCCTCCTCTGTCACCGACTTGAAATCCCTGTCTCCTCACCTGTCTCGGGCTTATGATTACGAAAGCACTGATTCGGATGTGGATCGACCAGATCCCGACGTGGTTCTAGATGACCTGGCTAGCCGTAGATTTCACAGCCCTACCCCTTTTGCACCGACCAACTTTGCCATACCCATAAACCCGCTGGGGGCAGCTGCTATCCCACGTACCAACATCACAGTCACTAATGTGCCCCAACAGACGCTTACCCGACTCAGGTCAGAAACCATTGACGCTTGAGTTTGGCATATTGTGAGTGTAAATGTTAGGTCATGCAGTAATCTCAGATTGGTTTGGTTTTGCTGTCATGATCTTGATGGTTTTCTGGGTGATGTTAACTATGGATGGTTTGATGTGCTTTGATCATTGGACATATCGCATCGTATGTAACAAAAATGGATGTCTTTTGAGCAGCACTCAGTCACAGACCTACACAAGGCCTGGATCTGCTGGTCTCTGCATTTACGATGACTCTGAGGAGGACGATGACGAGTTTGGTTATGCCGACCCTGTTCAGGATGACCTTTATGCCCGAAAAGTAGGCCTGACGCCTCATCCCTCTGCCAATGTATATTTTGATAAATTTCTGCCCAAGTTCTGGACACCGGAGGAGGATGCACACTTTAAGAAGATTAAACTGGGTTCCCAGCGCCGGCCTTGGTATAGAAAGATCCAAGGATTCAGGTCTGTCCGATACTACTGCCATAAAAAAAGACATACATGATTAATAAATGAGGCAGTAGAGGTGGGAATCATATAGAATATAAAAAAATAGTTATCAATCACATTATGAGCAGATTTCTGGTTAAGAATAGATTGCATACATTATTTTTTATACAGGTTACCCCTATGTAGTACAGTTTATGTTCTCAATCCTATTATGGTATTTTTTCCATTTAAGTAGAACAAGTAGGCGTTCCAAAATGTTGATTCCCAACCCTATCGACCAACCCATTTTTAATCTATATAAATTCTTTCTCGCCTCTGCACTTTATTGCTAATGCTCTTCTGTTATCTCTATCTCTTTGCTCTGGTGATGGCTGCTAACTTTTCTCCATCTTTCTCTGTGCTCTTTCACCTCACGTTTTCCAGTCGCCCGAGATCAGGCTCTTCCTCAGACGACTCAGATGGTGACGTCAATCCCTGGCACTCTCTTCCTTCTTTCTCTCGCACTCAATCTGACCCCCCTCCTTCTCACTCCCATTCACCTGAAGTCCACACCCACTCCAGTCTCACCACCGCTGCCAGGTCCTTATCACAGCCTCACATGGAGTAGGACTGGACATCTGCTCAGTCCCCCTCCCACTGATCACCTTTTCCTTGTTTTCTAATAAAAGTATCAACTGATGCTCACTAACATGTAGTGGTTTCTCTTTAAAATCATCATTATTAATATTGATGACCTCACAACACATGTACTCCTTGAATTTACATGGAAAATATACATTTTATCGCCCAATGGATAGTTGACTCAAAAATTATCCTTGTCATTATTGCCTCACCCTCATCAAACATGTGTTTTGTTGTGTAAAATACAAAAATAGGAATTTTGAAGAATCTTCACATAGCTTTTCCCATAAAATTCATACAGTTCATAGTGACCATGATGTATGTTTCTGAAGCCCCACGGTTTTGGACGGAATAAAATTTAAGTTATCATTCACTAATAATATTAAATGATAATATGCTTAATCGAAAATCGAGACATGACTGAATCATTGAGTCAAGTCAATGGAGAAATGGATCAATGAACAAATGAATGAATCATTATTAATTAAGGGGATTTTTCATCCTAACATGAAAATGATTTAATAATTGACCCCCCCCATGTCATTCCAAACATGTGTGACTTTTTTCTGCAGAACACAAAAGAAGATATTTTGAAAAAGTTGGTAACCGTACAGTATTGGCTCCCATTGACTTTCTTTGTATGAACACAAAAACATATCTTATATCTTCTTTTGTGTTCCACAGAATAAAGTCTTGCAGGTTTTGAGGTTTCGAACAACATGAGGGTTATAAATGATGAAAAACATCTCACTGACTCAATTATCTGGTCACAAGTATTTTTAATTGCCTATAGAAATATCTATATTTTTTGTATATTTCCAAATATGCTTAGTATTCATACGACGTTGCCAAAATCCTAAGTAAATCATTTCTATATGATATTACTGTTACTTATATTATCTTTTTACCCTGCTCATAAATCCTGTACGCTTGCATTCATCTCCTATCTCTTGCATGTTCTCAACACTTTCTTCACAATTTTCTCCTTTCATTCACCCGCAGTTCTCAAACACAACCCCTCATGGTTGCTTATCAAAGTGTTGGGCTGCCTAGAATAGAGGCCCCTGATTTCTGGCCCAGGCCGGATCCCACCTCTGGCCCAAGACTCCTAAAATGTGAAAAGCATCCCCTTCTCGGGCGTGAACACCCCAATGACCCATACAACGTTTCCGCAGACATCCTCCCTGACTTGGAAAATGACGATATGTTCACACGTCGTACCAAGACCTTTCAATCCAGCGATGACCTGGCCAAATTGAAGTACGGTCATTTCCTGGTCCACCGTCGCAGACCCGCGGATGACGTTACTGTGGTAACACCCCGTCGTGAAGGAGAACCTGTTTACCCTGACATACAAAAAGACGACCTGGTTTTTCGAAGGGTTCAACAGCAAATACATCAACGGCCCCTGTCTGGGGCCCCTGACAACTACCACCCCGTGCCCATTCCAGAGCCATGGACTTTACCACCTAAACTGCAGGCCAAGCTGATGTGCGCCCCATATGAACCCACACAAAGACAACCAAAGCCTGAGACCAAACCAGGTGTCCACTTGAAAACAGATGACATGCTCCTCAGGAAGTTAAAAGCTTTAAATACACAAGGAATTGCAAATCCTGGTGCGAGTCAGAATGTAGAGGTTACTCAAAAGGGACCCAGTTGTCCTTCATCCTGCAGTGAGGAAGACCTACAGAAATGGCAAGCCATCAGAGAGGCCAGTCGTGTGAGATACAGGAAGAGGCTGATGGTGGAGAGGTTAGGTTTCTGAGCCTGCAGAAATGCCTGTGTTTGCTTGTCATGATCTCAGCTGCTGTGTACTTTTCTCAATCCCATGTTAAATGTGATCTGGAAGTAAAAAAAACGTTTATTTGGGTCTAATGTGTGCCTTTCATTGCATGAGATGTGCCACTTGTTAAATTGTTGTGGATATTTGGTTTCTTTTATGTGTGTGTGTGTGTGTGTGTGTGTGTGTGTGTGTTTTTATTTCACAATAATTTCTTAATATTAAATTGCAGTCAAGATATATGCAGTACTTTGTTTATTTGCTCATGTATACAGATTTTGCACTCTGGATGCTTTATTATAACAAAATATCATTTTGTGTATTTATTGAATATTTAGCATTTTAATAAGGATGCATAAGACTTGCTCTTAAAAAGCAATATTAGAAAACTATGACCTTTCAACTAGCTGAAAATAGTTTATTGTTTTGCGTGCATATTCTTCGTCTTAAAAACAAATTCACGTCCATTGGCTTGTTTCGCCCTTAAATGAAAGTGTTCTAAGAGACTATGTAAGGTGTGAGTTGATCCCGCTAAGCTGTGGAGGAATGTTAAAACCTGAGCAGTGTCTATAAATAATCCAGTCAGACACATTCACTCTTTACGAGGTAGCCCACAATCCACTTCAGCTCCACATTCCCCACACCCTTGTGATCTTGTGAAAGCTGGAACTTACACTTACATGTCCATGGAAACATTCAAACACACCTTCTGTAGCACTTGCAATCCTAAGCAAAACATTTTCTTTTGATGAGAGTCAATGTAATTCTATGGCATTAAAATGATTGGTGGGGAATTTCCAATGTTTCCAATGATGTCATGCTGAAGTAAGTCACTGCTGACAGCTAATATTATGTTCACAAAGTTAAAAATGTCAGACAGCTGATTGCACGGTTGTGTGTGTACAAAAACGGTAAAATGTATTAAGTCAAGTCATGTTAAGAAGCATGGTGAAAGTGGACTAAACAAAAATAACCATCATGCACTTCAGTGAATAAGCTCTTGATAGTTGACGTGTGTCATAACTTCATAAACTTTATTTGTCACACCAATATATGACGCTTGTTGTGGTTCTTTTTGGTTTCTCAGACTGCTCCAGGAAGCCTCTAGTACTGATGGGTGAGTTGTAGACAAGAATGGCATATTTTTGCTCAGTTGTGAGGTCACGGCTGCTGCCTTTTGTTTCGTTGGGCTCTTCGCTACATTAACCTCTGAGACTCACAATGCTTTGGTCCCCATGGGCTGCTGGCCAAACCTTGCACCGCAAAACTGTGGAAACCACAGATAACACACACTCTTGGCTTATTTCATCTAAATCTGTGTTTATATGTTGTTTTCTGGATTCGGAGTGTGAGAAGCACAGGACTTTTTAAATTACAGTAGACCTTAGTCAAGGTAAATGCCTTATAAAGCCATTACTTTTTAAGAATGGCATGCAGTTCAATTGGTTATCGTTTTTAAGGTTCCATGTTTTTAAAGTATTTTGTTATGAGGAAAATTTTTGCCATGACAGATTTCCAATGTTGTGTCAGCTTAACAGAAAAGTACAACACAACAGTACAACCTATTTAACTTGTATTACTATTCTTTATTGACTCATTTTTTATTTAATAAATGGCATCTAGACTGTTTATTGTCCAATGTGCTCTCACAAGTCGAGTCACATGAGTGGAAATGAATTGAATTTTAACCCATTGAGTTGTCACATGAAAACTAGTTGTAGTTTGAAGAATATTTGCAACATAAATGCAGTTTTACTAACCCTCCAATATTTTGTCTTCATTGTATATTTTACTTGCTTCAGCTTTAACACTATGGAAGCTATGACAAAAAGCTTAAGGGCTGCAGTCTTCTCCCAATCTCCCTTAATGTGTCTGAAGTTTGTCATGGAATTTAGAGTTCATCTTACAAGAACACTTTTTGAACAAAATCTTTTTAGAAGCCAGTCAGTGAGTGACATCACAGAGCAGATGAACCTGAACAACTTGAGCAGGGAGTTGCGCTTTGAAGAGCTGAGAAAGATGCGTGAACAGATGAAAGAGAACGAGGAGAAGTGGCAGAACGTGAGTATCAAAATACATGGTTTGCTACTTATGATGTTTGTGGTGTTAATGTTTTCATACGAGACCCACGAGACAAGGCAAAGTCCTTTTAAACCACAGATTTGTCATAAAATAAATTTGAAGGATTTGATCATTTATGCATTGAGCATATGATAATATAATAATCAAAATAAAACTTTATGGTCATAGGGAATTACATTTAATTTAATAGTAATTTAACTTTTTGCCTTTTTATCACAAGATTTTACCTGAGTCGCTAGGTGACAACAAAAGATACAGGAATGTCTGATTAAACACATAAACTACGATAGACTTTTATGTCTTTATTAAACACACAGTGTAAACTTTCACAGTGAAGGGTTGAAAAAGTTTATAAATCTACTTTGACACAAATAACATCACCATATCAAAATGAATATAAATACTAATTCATCTCAAGCCCTTCAAGGATAGTTTGCATCAAGGATGTCAATGGACCGAGCTTCAGTACAGTATTTAGGTCACATACGCGCTCCCGATCCACAAGGGGAAAGAAGTAGGGTGGAGCCAACCATACGAAATAGGACACAAGTAAAATCTAGTCCTCCCTCACTCCTCCATCTGTTCTCCGGTCTCTCCACCCTTCCCCTGCGTTGTCCCTCCTAGCGTCATTGCTTCTAAATAAGCACCTGTGCTCCAGTTATGGAGGCTGAGCTTCTTTCTCCTCACCCCTGCAGGATCTCTCGAGGTGGAAGAACAAACGCAGGAGTGTGAATTCTGATATTGTGAAGAAAAAAGAGGAGAGAGACGAGATTGACCAGATCACTTCAACCAGCAACTTCAGGAGATCAAAGACCTTTAGCGAAATGCAGGATGAGAGGTGATCCTACATTCCCTCACCTCAAGTTTTATAAAAAAATTCTGCACATGGCATTTCGTGGAATGAAAAGTGCAAAAATCTGTTGCATTGTGTGCTGTTAGAATAGAGACACGGTCTGTGCTACTTTCTCTGTTCTGTCTGAAAGTGTAATCTAATCGCAGTTCTTGTCCTGCCTCTCTCACTTCCACCCCTTTCAGAGAGAGCCGAGGTCAAAGCAACCGGAACAGCTTTAATTTCAGCAGCGATGATGTCTTTGAAGCACCTGTACCAAGAAGGAGAACACTGCAGCAACGCAGCTACACCGTTGACACCCCTTACGCCCCTACAGACAAACCCTCAGCGCCCTCTGTGCCATCTCTGATGGAAGAGGAACCTGCTGCCGGCACCCTGGCATCAGAACAGACCGATTTACCTACCAAACGTGATTACTCCAGCACACGTCACACGATGAACAGTGTTCAGGAAAGCCAAACAACTACCCAAAGCCTTCTGGATGATCCGGCACCTGTTATCTCCGGCAGCAACACCAGCCTGCTCAAGCCCACCAGCCCCATCAAACCCACTGAGAGTAAACACAGCATCACCAGCACCGTTCTCAATAGCTCTCAACAGTCAAAGTCAATTAACAGCACTAAACCGGTTGAGAACAGCAGCAGCTCCATGAGCTTTGTGAATAAGACCAGTTCAATGGAGACAAAGCAGCCTGGGAGCGATCAGGTTTCTGCCTTCCTCCCCAGGAGCTACCAGAGATCAGATGGCTCCAGACTCACCTCTGTAGTCACACCCAGACCATTCGGCACACAAGCCAACCGAGTCACCTCTCTTCCAAGAACATTTATGGTAGGTGGCACTGTTTGTTATCAGTAGTGTTCAAATGCCATTTTTTCTTAAAATAAAAATGTTCAATGCTTAAGTCATTATTAACTCTGGTGTGGTGATTATGTTTTTGCGAGAATTTGCAACAATGGGTAAAGAGGATCCACAGTGTTATTTGGTTTAAATCAATATGTATGTAAATATATTTTAGAAATGTTTAATTCATCCCAATTACAAGCACCATTCAAATCTTTTAAATCAACTTAATGAAATGGGTCCTTTTTTGTAAAATATATATACATATTATATGATGTAGTTGGGGGATTTTTCTTTATTATAATACATATAATAAAATAATAAAATATCTTATAATATAAATAGAATATTTGTTAATAAATATATAGGGTGTTGACAAATGTTTTCTATGGTATGACAGCTAAAATAAAATAAAAAGAGTCAATAATAAATTATTTTAGATTATTAATATTTTTAATGTAAAATAGCATTTATTTTCCTTTTTAGTTTTTTCTAAATAGTTGCTCTGTCACACCATAGGACACATGTATTTGATTATTGGTCAACTACTCATAAATGTCGGCTAGATAGCAGATGTGAAGAATTGTTGAAAAATGAATATTCGCAATTTAAAAAAATTCCAGGGGGAGGACTCTCAAAAGCGCATGAATGGAGAGAAAGACAGCCTGAAGAAACCCGCAGTTCCCAGCCGTTATGCTCAGTTTGCATTAGAGGACGAAAATCTCTCCCAGGGCAGCCCTGTGCAAAGCAGTAATGAAGAGGAGGAAGAGGAGAGATCAGCTGCTCAGACACCCTCTCCTGTCCCTCCAATCAACATAGTAACTCCTCTCAGCCCTCCCAATGAGGTACGGCAGTTGATGAATATCCCGAGCAATAAATGCAAATTTTAACTTCTGAAAGACTTCCACTGCACCCACCAGTCATATTGACTCTGAAGAATTCGTCTTGTGTAAACACTTACTGATGTCTTGCAGGAGGACTACAGTGATATGAGGATCAGTCTGAACCAGAAACCCAACAGCAGCCAGGACTTCGGCTTACAGACCAACTGGGACTCCACAGGGGTCCGTGTGCTATCTGTGGTTCCAGGTAAAAAAATGGTTTTATAATCGTTTTAAAGGGTTTCTGAGACCTGACCTCTAAATGTGTCTCAGAAGATGCTGAGAACATATGTCAGTGTGTGATGATGTCCAGTGTGAGTGAAGCTTGAAATATAGCCTTTACATGCAGCTTCAGCAAGAGACCGCTGATAAACGCATATATTCTGCTGTATATAGGACAGAATTTTTCTAGGTTAAATGAATCTGAGCCTCTATTTATAAAAAAACTTGTAACACTTACTAAGTCTGAATCACTGTAAGAACAGCTTTCCACTGTCCAGCCTTAGAACCTTCCTGTTGGCATCATAGTCTTACTCATAGTCTAGAACAGATAATCTTGATGAAAACATTTGCAATCCTTTTCTTCTTTCTTTATGCTTTTGTGTGAGAAGGCAGTCCAGCAGAGCACTGTCAGGTGAAGGTTGGAGATAAGGTCCTTACAGTGAACGGGCACAGGGTGGCAGACATGAGCTATAATGAGTGGAAGAACAGTATGGATGAGGCTCTGAAGCAGGGTTCTTTGCTCATGGATGTCCGCAGACAAGGCGGGAATAGTAAGTCCAATCATCATTGTATGGCCGTCTTTCTATAGCAGTCCGACATTACTCAAATTTACACTCAACAGTACTTGAGTCCATTGAAAACTTACCAAAATACAAGAACCAAATTTGAACAAAGCAAAAGAAAACTAAAATAGAGAAGTTTTCACATTATATTTACATTTTCCAAACAATATAAGCAACATTGTGGAGCATTGATTACTTTTTAAAGCAAAAGTGGTCCCCATACATGGAGTTCGCCATGTGGTTCTACAGTAGCCCTCAACAGACAAACTACTCTAAAGAGCGCTTTTCGTAAATATGTTATCGCCTCCAGCAAAGAAACGAAAACATGATGACATATTAGTTCTGTGTCAGCCACCATAGTGCTTTGAAATGGAGGAGGAGCGAGGAGTGAGCCATTGGTTGCAATTCGCAACCTCACCCGCTAGATGCCGCTAACTTTCTTACAGTGACTTCATCTAAGTTGAAAGGGCCCTTTAAAACAGTCCCGTAGTTAAATGTTTTATATCTTAATATCTAATGTTCTCATAGTGTTTGACTTCTGTCTGTCAGCGATTCTGGGTGCTGAATTTCTTAATCCCACTTTTTAATTTCCATGTTAACATCTATCTTTTCCTTGCTTTTAGCCACATCTAGTTCGCCTTTACTTTTCTATGTGGTCCTTTGTACAGTAGAATAGTGATGCCATATTTTCAGTGGTACAGTATAATGTGTTGGTAAACTTGGTGTTTGGATCTCATTCTGCTGACTGCATGGCAGGGGAAGGTGGTCTGTTTGTCATCCCCACTAATGATTAGAAGTATTTTGTTCTAATTGGTTATTAGTATTTTGTTGCTTATTATTTTTTTAAACAAATTATTTTGTTGATGTGGCACAATCAGACTGGGGCAGAGACCAGCCTTCCCTTCCATTTAAAAGCCATAAGACCATCAATCTGACCAGTCTGGATCCTTTAGGTTCTTCTGAGAAACGTCTCAATGCCAACTTGGATTTCACATCCCACCAAAAAGACACTATTGTGAAAACTGTGAACGTCACCTCTCAGTCTGCCAATGTAAGCAAACCACAATAATTAATTTGATAATGATGCTTATACTCTATAATTCGTTTTTTACTATATTTTTATATATTTTAACCATTCTGTCGTCATACTTTTTTAAGAATTATGGTTCAAATGGGATGAATGGAGGTTTCCGTGAGGACTCTGAAACGGCGAATAATAAAGGTGAATTATTTTTACTTGTACTGTTGTTTCGTGTCTGGTTTTATATGCTTGTTTTATGAAACGCATGTTGTGCAGATAATTTGTGAAAAGCATTTGTGAATTTGTGAAATTGACAATGTTGAATAGCTTGACAAGAGTGTCTGTTTTTGATTAACTTTCGACAAGAGTCAAAAGAGAGATAAGATATGCATTCCAATAATTAAAATGCCTTAGCCTACATTTCTACAAGAAAGCATTGCAATAAGGCTAAAATGCAAAATCTAGTTCCCCATTGTGGAGTCTTTTTAAAAATTCAACTTTTAACTTTTTTATCTCCCATGTAGAATCCATTTCTTTGAAAAACTTAAAAAGGAGATCAGAGTTTTTTGAACAAGGTAACCGAACAGCATCAGTTGTGTACTGGTGCTTTCAGGCTTTGTATTTCTGGGGCTGGGTACCACTAGATCTTCATCTCGCCATCCTCCTTCTCTCTCCCAGGAGCCCCTCATAACCTCTATGCTCTTCCCTCAGGCTCGACAGGGCTGTCAGTCAGTTCTCTGGTCTACCTCTGTGGTAAAGGAGGGTTGAGTTTGCAGTGTCCACTTTCATCTTAAGCTCTGACATGCTGTCTACAGTTCCCTTGAGTAACACTAACATTTTGATACTGATTCAATGATCCAACTCAACTCCAGTATACAATTGTATTACGAGTTCCGCGTTCTTGACTCTTTTTGGTGGTCGATTCTCATTTGCTTAAAGTTAAGCTCTGCTCATTGATATAGCGGAATCACTAGTTGCTGTTGCATCCGAGCTCAGCTCTCCAATAAAATATTTAAACTCTGCAAAATTCACACATCATTGCCTGAACAGATGTTAAGCATTTCAGACGTTTCAAAGTCATCATATGATGAATTCTGCCGGATTTCCAGGTCACATTTATGTCCTCCTGGAAAGAAAACGGAATTGTGATTGATTGGTATCACTGAGAAGCCCTCTTGGTGATCCTTGACCACTGAAAGCTAAAGTCTGAAGGTCTGATTATGCAATATTTCTATTAATCAGACTTCTTAAGTAGTGATGCTCTGAGGCCTCTGTAAGACAGCATGTCAGGAACAATACCAACATACAAAGCACTCAAAGAAAAACAAAGGGAACTACATCAGAGTTCATATCTTGCTGATTTTCTATCTTGTCAACATAGAGTTTTATATAAATGAAAACTGAATACAGATTCAGAGCATCTAAAGCTTCAGATAAGACAGGAAAATCATGCTGTTGTGTGATGTGTTGGTATTGTGTTCTGAATGTGACTACTGCATGGGCTCGGCATGGATGTGGTTTGGTTATACTAATATCCAGTGCTTCTGCATGTGGCATCATATTGAATTTGGGGACTGGTGAAAGATTGGGATGTGTTTTTGAATTATTTGGTTTGTTTGGTTATCCAGGTCTTTGCATGTGTTTGTTTATCGAAGTCACTGCATGAGTTTAACAATTTATAATTTACAGTATTTAAAACATATGATCAAAAATTTTATGAGATTTCATATTATCTGGGTGAAATGCTGTTCATGCAGTTAGGCTAAGATTATGCAAAAAATTCCTTTGAAATCTACAATGTTTCAAGTGCATCTAATGAAAAACATCTAATTTCCCATTATTTTACAGGTGGTTCTGAAACAGAGATATCAAATGTAAGTTGAGCTTCTCCTAACACAGTAACAGTTTATGGGTTTTTGTAAAGGAAACAATTATAAAATTGAAGCAGACAACTATTTCACAAAAGTTAATTTTAAAAAGGTTTACCCCATGTCCAACCGGATGGATTTTTGTGTCTCAGTCATATTACTATTTAAGCTTTTCAATTATCCGCTTATTAGTTCCAAAAATGTGGCTGTAATTGAAGCATTGTTGTCTTGTTTCATAAGAAAGGATTAGATGTGATCAAGCAAAGATCTTTTCCAGAAATTCTGAAATATTATTTGTGTTACAATAATGGTTGAATTTATTCTGTCTGTCTGTAGCTTCCCGTGCCTTCCATCACTACGTCCTCCACCCGCTGGTCCTGGGACCAAGAGGATGAGCGCAAACGACAGGAGAAGTGGCAGAAAGAACAGGAGCGCTTGCTGCAGGTTGATATTTTATATACTCATGATTTGCACTTGACATCTAAAGCAACGATATCATTATTACAGTTCTATACTTTCATTTTGCAAAACAAAATGTTTTACCTTGCAGGAAAAATACAAAAAAGACCAAGAAAAGCTTGAGGAGGAGTGGAAAGAGGCCCAGAAAGACTTTGCGCTAAGCTCCAAAAACGAGAAGGTTTGCAGAATACTACAATTGTTGTATATATTAAGATAATTGTGCGGAAGATATAGAATTAAAGAACATCGTGAATATCGATTATTGTTGAAAATTAAGAAGAATGTGCCAAACTTGGGTAACACAACACGTAACGTGTCATTATTAAAATGATACAAATACAAATTAGTCTGTAATATAGAGATGGTTTGATACCAGACACTAACAAAGTCATTTGAATGTCCATTTTGTTGTGTAGTATGAAACTGAAGTGCAAGAGGCCTCCAGACTGGCCCAGGAGGAAGAAAGGAAGAGAAGAGAGCAGGAAAGGCAGCATTTGGAGGAAGAGAGAAGGAAAAGAGAAGCACAACAGTGCCTTGAGGATGAGAGAAAGAAGATAGAAGAGGAAGTGCGCCTCCGCCAGGAAGCAGAGAGGAAAAGAAGAGAGGAAGAGAGGAGGCAGCAGGAGGAGCAAGAGTGAGATTCATCTTTGAAAACATTATTGTCATTTTTAACCCCCTTGCTTTGCCTCATCTGTGTGGCGAGCTCATTTATAAAACTGCACGATATAGCATTGAATAGCATGCTTTATGTAACTCAAACTAACATTGTTTGATGGTGTATTTATCCGTGCTTTAATAACCACGCTAATTGTTGTCATTAATGTCATTCTGTCATGAATGATCATCTGCTTACCTGTGCTGCTTTGGCCACAGCAAGGTGGACACCTTTGGCTATACCAATGCTTACCGTGAATTATCCTACTCGCACAGGTAAATAGAACTCCTCCGTATGCACTGCCATGTAATGTAAACAAAGCTGTTGGCCAGCAAAATGAAAGCACCAAGATACAATCTTTTATCTGTATATCTGACTTTGTTTATTTGTTTTGTTTTACAGGTCTTTGTCCAAATCTACTCCAGAGCTTGATGAGCCAAAACCAGATGTTAAAGGTTAGTCATTGTATAACTTTTTTATCCAAGTCCTCAAGTTTCTATTGTTGGGTTGAGCATTATGAACCGCTGAGGAACAACTATGTAAGCGATCATGTAAGATTCCTCAAGTACACGTTTTCAGTGCTGTAGAGTCTGGGACTCTGTGCAGGTGTGTATAGCAGGCACAGGGGTCTGGCAGGATGGCTGCTGGAGGAGGAATTGAGACGTAAGAATAACCGTCAGGTGACAGCAAGTGAGCTAGAGCTCGAGAGAAGGAACATCGTAAATGCCATGAAATACAGAAACCCAGAGAGAGGTGGGCTTGGAACAACGGCAATCAATGAGCCCAACCAATCAACTCGCCTTGATTTACATAAATTTGTCACGTCAGCAAAATCAGATGAAATCGAGTTTGTGTCCTGTCCCTGTGATCAGAAGAATAACACATATCAATCTCATATAAATTTTAGATCAGATTTTCAGAAATCAGTTGCTTTTTAAGTGAAATTATGGGATGTTTGTACATCAACCCCATTTTAAATGTCTACCTTTTTTATTAATAACTCACTGTTTTCGTCATTGGTTCCAAAAGCTGGCAGTCTCAGCGAGGTCGGGAAGGACTATAAGAAAGAACCCCAGTCTTATGCTGAGGTGGAAAGGCAACAGATCATAGAGGATATGAAGAAGAAGACTCCCCTGAACACAGATAGCAGCTGGATTCGCCAACAGAGCCTTTCTAGCAACACTGCTAAACAACCCGTCAATCTAGCAATGAGGAGGTCAGTGTTACTTAATTGGGAACACAACAATATGTAAATGGAAGATAAGGGGTTTCGTTTTTGTTGTGCCTTCATCCTTTTAAGTTGCCAGCTTTAAAGCTAAAGTTAACCCAAAAATGAAAATCTGTTATCATTTACCCACCCTCTTGTCATTTCAAACCTGTATGAAGATATTTTTAAGAATGTTGGGAACCGAACGACGACGGGACCCATTTACTTGCATTAGTGAATGGGGACCGCCATTTTCTGGTTACCAAAACACAATATCTTATTTTGGGTTCTGCCAAAGTTTGAAATGACAAGAGGTGAGTAAATGACAGAATTTTCATTTTTGGGTGAACTATCCCTTTAAGGTCTAACACTAAAAAGCCCACTTTGTTTGCAGGGGCGAGTCTCTTGACAATCTCGATGTGCCTCGTTCTTCCTGGAGATCATCGTGGGCTCCTGGCAGCACTGCATCCATACCAGACTACAGCCGGCCTTACTCGGCTCTCTCTAGTTCTTCATCAAACCATAGTGGACGCCCGGGATCTGCCGCTTTTCAGACATCTCAGTCCATGAGCTCCTTGAGACAATCCTGGTCTCCATCTACACCCCCTTCAGCTACTTCACCAGATCCAGAGTCTAAAGCTCCACCACGAAATAAGTAATCCTCACTCATTTGTTTTATTAACAAACTGCATTCTTTCATATCGCAGCCATGTGTCTCCCATAGTTGTGTTGCCTACAAGATTTTATGTTTGCATACCACATGGGCCACGATCATGTTCTCTGTAATCCAGGTCAGTGAGCGGCAGAAAAATCTGTTCGTTCTGTAATACACCACTGGGGAAAGGAGCGGCCATGATCATCGAGTCCTTGGGGCTCTGTTTTCATTTGACTTGTTTCAAGGTGAGATTTGAAAGATCAGAGGTCAGGTCCTCTCTGCCTTCATCTGTCACTAACTCAAACTTGCCTGCTTTAGAGTTTAGTAAAATCAGTGCACTTATAGACCCAGAGAATATGTTTAACCATATACTGTGTTTGCTGACACGCAACACTAAGACTTCAGAAAACAAACCATGGACAGCAAACTTGAATTTGTTCTACTTTGTCTATCTTCAAAGCAGTATGTGGCTCTATTAGAGCTCATCTGTTTCTCGCACAGCCCTCTCATCCTCCAAATGTCAATCATTTCAGCTCATCCTTTCACTTACACTGCATTGTCCTCCAGGTAATCTCTTCTTTGGGTTTTTTGGGGTTCTTTTGGCTGTTGGCTATTTCTTCAATTTCCTTCTCTCTCACTACAAGTTTCCCTCTCTCTCTTTGTGAAGGTGAGTGCATCCATTTCACAGACGGTTCTGTGTTTTAACAATTCCTTCATCTTTTGTTTCAGTGTATTGGCTGCAAGTCTGAATTGGGGGGCTCAGAAGCCGGAGCCGAGGTCAGAATACGAAACCAACAACTCTATTGTAACACCTGCTACATGCGACTCAAAAGTAGGTCAAACATCTCTGCAGTATATACTATTCTGTTATAATGTTCGTCAGCAGGACGGTCAATGATTTTTAATGATGATACATTTTTCTTCTCTCTAGCTGGGCAGCCCACCGCCATGTGACCACACTGTATTGCATCAGATTGAGGAGGAAGCAATCACAGATCAGGAACTGTGAACACAAGAACTCGGAGGAGAAGTGATGAACATTGGGTGATTTAGCCAACCATGATTATGCAATAAGCTTCTATTCTTCATTTTTTACTTAGTGGATTGAATTCCTAAGCTTAAGATTATGCAAAAGTATTAGCAGCTGTTTGTACAACTGGGATGTGCATGTACCTGAAAATTCACCTCAAACTACAGTATGCATTTAAAAGGATCATTCATACACTGTCTTTTTCAATTCTGATAGATTTGGCTTATCTGATATCTGTGTGGTCCTAGAAATGTTTATAGTGAAATAATAGAAGGATACTATTATTGCTATTGCTTATAGATTTCCCTGCAGTCTTGGCTATGTAAGGATTTGCTGAGTAAAATATTCTGTCATTTCACTTCATTTCACTTTTCATTTGTGCCTTTTGTGTTCTGATTGTGGGAAAGATGATTAAGGAGAAACCGTTAAGAATTCAAGTAAAAGTGGCATGGTTAGTAGGCAGCACTAATGAGTTATATTCTTTCATGGGAAGCATCTATTCTGTGTGTCTGAGCAAGTCCCTTAGAGGGAAATGCAAAATATTCAGCAATAATTGTAAATAAATAAAAGCTGATACATAATGTATTTCTGGTTGTGATTTACTTGACTAATCATTCTTGTTTTGTTCACTAATTTACAAAAAGAATGATCTCACCACTGCTCATCCTTTTTGCTCTTAATAGCTTAATTTCGGTGAAATGAGACTTTCATTCATTGCTTTTATTTTGCAGTATTGTTCAGATTTAAAGAGTTATAGATATACCTCTCTGTGCTATTGAAAGAGAGCAATCCTACAATTCGTGAAACTGGAGCTCAATTTTGTTTCAATGGAGAACAACGGCTGTTGATAATCACATTTCAATGTGCATTTCAATATTCCTCTACAACGTGAGGAATACCAAAGCTATAAAGAAACAGGTCAATCCTTAAAACTTTTAAGACCTATTATTCGTTTCTGTAATGCATTTCATTTGTCTCTTTTCCCAGTATATGATCACTGGGTTACGACGATCCTTATCACTTTAACACGTCATCACATGACATGTATAGAGATGATAGGCCAACCCAGAGGTGCACTGGATAGGTTCCCTCGACCAAAAGCCTATGCATTTTCCCATAGACTTTCGGAAGATCAAAAGATAAAGGTTTATTATTACACGTTTTTTCAATCAAGATCATATTTACAAATCAACATAACATTTGTTACTTTAGAAGAACTTACATACAACTGACCGAAGTAAGAAGCTTACATGAGGCAATAACAGACTATGGTCACTCGATATCAATATCAACTACATCACCACCACCAAATCTCAGACTATTAAAACTATTAAAAACGTGTTCCCTGGTAAGTAATTACTGTGTGAATGAATATCCATACACGGTTTTAGAGATTTGTGAGCATGTTGTATTATTTGTGAGATTTATAGTAGACACAATAAAGCTTTAAAAAATCTGAAGCGGGTTGAAACTGGTGTGTTTTATTTCGTAGATTAAAAAAACATAAAAATATTTAGAAGTTTTGCAGATCTTTTTTCAGACAGCTCTCCAAAAACCCATGGGGCCATAGACCAAAAGTGCTGAAATGCTAACTCTCTTCCAGGTTTTGCATTCAACAATATTATATCTCTGCGGTACTCTATTCAGACATTAAACTACAGTTGTGGCCAAAAGAGATTTTCAGAGGGTATATTTGCAAAATGTTTTCAAAATACTCCCCAATGCAAAATATTAATAAATATTATGTTTCTTCTTATAACTCGTGTCTACAAATGGGTTTACAGATAGAAAAAGTGATTTATTTCCGAGTCTCAATAGAAGACAACATCAACACATATAACAACAAGAGACGTACTTAGACATTTATAATGAAGAGTTTGCTACAATGTGTGTGTGAAAATGGAAAATAAATACATTTGAATTGAATTTGAAGCCCAGAGAACATTTCTGAGTGGCCATCCCTCTAACCCTTCTATATTCTGTTTCCAGTAATGTCAAAGATGTGGCAAATGTGCAATATGAAGGGGAACCAAAAATAAAGCTATTTACCAATTATCATAATTTTAGTGTGCCATTCATTGGTATATTTTAACTGAAGCGTGCTCAACACAAGGGGGCGCTGTTGGTCTAAATGGACTATTAATGGAACAGTTGCACACGCATTAAGATATACATAAAAAAAACGTGCTTCAGATACTCTGTGCGATCATTTTTTAGGCATATTTAGTTTGGTGGGTGGAGGAATAGAAAATATCTCCTCCACCCTTCAACCTCTTCCACCTGCTGTTTGTACTGATGCTAATTTTAGACCATATTACTGATGTCAGCCATGTCTAGTTGCCATGGTTCTGGAATCTGATCATCATTTGTAGTGCAACACCTTTCTTCTCTGATCTGACATGTGAGCTAGATCACATGTATGAAGAGACATAGAACAATTTATTTTGCAGGGCCACTTGATGGACCGTTTCACATTAATTTCTAATCTTTATTTTGCCAGACTGAAAAAACATAATTTAGGCAATATGTACAATGTGGGGGTTATAATCACATTTCCATATGACAACCTATTCTATACTGAGAATTTTTTCAAACTATTTTTTCTGCCTTGCACAAATATTATTTTCTTATAAACTGTCAATATAATAATTATTTTAATATATATTTAAAAAATATCTAGAATAAAACACAGATAATATATAACAATATATTGAATAATACTTAAGTAATTGACATTTTTCATATATTGAAAAATACAAGAACTCGGTTTCAATATAGGGAAAGTTATAACAGTATTTAATATATAGCATTATATATATTTCCCATATATTTTTGTTTCGTTAGGTTGTGCCTAGTCATTCATTTGTTTTGGCTTTTTAATAAAATTTGTATTTCTGGCTTCAAAACAAATCTTATTGTGTCTTTAATCTTCAACCAGCTGATCTTTTGTCATGATAAGAAGACACTTTGTTCAATGCTTTGAAAAAGATTGTTCCTTGACCTTTCGATAAATGAATGTAAAGCAAGCTAAATCCTAATGTGTCAGATTGATTAGTAGCTTGAAGCAATACCTTGGATCAATAAGGAATCACTGGTCCTGTTGTGTGTTTCGTGTGCTTGTTCAGAAAAACGTGTACTTAAAATATATATATTTGTTGATAAATCTAATTTTACCTCACAATAATATGAGCTTCATGAAATACTCAATTCAAAGATAATCCTTTTTTGTAGTCAGTTGGGTTTAATCTCCTCTTTCTAGTGTTTTCGACTTGTTGTGGCTTGTTATTATCAGCCTCCCTGAGCTGGAGGCTTCTGTTGCTTCGTGGAGGTGGGTAATACGCTTAGAAGTGGCCATTAAACCAGCACTTAGCAACCTGCCAGTGACATCCCTCACAACCCTCAATCATGGTTCAGATGCTGCATTGCATTTCCTCCTCACTTTAAAGAGCATGTGTAGATACTTCACCAAATTCGTTCAGGTGTGAGAAACAAAGTGATTTCTTACAGAGAGGCAAAGCACCTGCTCTTCAGTCAAATAGAGATTTGGACTGGGTAAAAAGTGCTTCATCTTTTTAGGTCAGAACCTAAGCGGGGTGCTATCACTGCAGGCACTGATTTCTAATTTCCCTTGATGCCATACTTCAAAGATTCAATCTCTTCTATCTCACTGTAATGCTCGTTCTAATGCATGGCCTCTCATGAAATGTGCTGGCCCTTCATTTTCAGGGACGTGAACATTTTTTCGTTGCCCATGAATGCTAAGGCGGTCGCAGCTGGAGGACGCCGAAATGCTTGAACTTATTATGCCAAAAAGATGTTCTCCAACCCACTTTGAATTCAGCTGCTATTGTGCTAAGCCGGGCATGGAGGGGAATATTAAGTTAATGTTCTCGATCTGTTTTCATGCTTAATGATTTTGAAGATCGCAGGTGATCAGCTTTGATGAGGTTTTAGGGAATATTGATGTCTCGGAGCTGCAAACACATTTAGCTAAATATTATTCAATGATATTAATAACATTGATTTATGATTTACATCAGATGTCTGTCAATCAAAATATCATCTCACAAACAATAAAATCTTGACAGCTGTTGTAACACATTCTTTAGGGGAAGGGTTGAGGCATTAACTATGCGGCTTCTATTCTACTGTTGTCTATCGTTTTTTGGACTCTTCAGCTTGGCTTGAGAAAAGGCACATCCACACGTTTCAGTGGCACCACAATTTTAATCTGTTATTATGTAGTTTTAATGAGAGCTCTTCAAAAGCTTAACCGTCCTCTTAGACCCTTCCTATCAGAGCATGTTACGCAGGTCCTCGTACAGGATCTTGTCCTGTCCAGACTGGACTACTGAATTGCGCTAAAGGGGGGACTTTCAGCTTGCACAACAAAATCTCTACAGATGATCCAGAATGTTGTGGCAAGAGTTTTCTTTAATGAACCGAAGAGAGCACACGTCACTCCTCTACTCATTAAGCTACATTGGCTCCCTATAGTCGCTCGCATCAAATTCAAGACTCTGCTCCTGGCCTACAAGACCACCAATGGTTCGGCACCCCTTAATCTTCACTCGCTTATACAGACATATGTACCCGCTAGATCCCTACGCTCTGCAAACGAATGACGTCTTGTGGTGCCATCCGCATAAAGGCAAAAAATCTCTCTCACGTACCTTCTCCGGAACGGTTCCACCTATGTGGAATGATCTGCCTGCTGCTACAAGATCAGTAGATTCTCTAGCCATCTTTAAGAAACGTCTGAAAACACATCTCTTCTGTCAACACCTGACTTAAGCACTTAAAATTCACTCTAAAGAACGTTTGGTCAAAAAAGGACAAACACAGCTGCTGGGTTAATTTAAAGGAACACTTTAGAACTTTTGCTCATGGGTTCCCCCATTTCCGCAGGCAGGGGATGGGCAGGGCTGTACACAAAACTTACAGACCGTGGTTGTAGCCACTATTAGGCTGCTCAAGTAGCAGCGGCAGTAGAATTAGTCCATTTAAGATTGTCAAAAAACTACAAAGTGTTGCTTTAACGCAGAAAATGTTTATATTTGACCCAACAATTATTTAAAACAACCCAGCATTTTGGGTTGAAACAACCCAGCATAGGTTAAATAACAAACCATTTGCAGTTTATATAGTGTTGGTTGTTGAGGAAATGGTTCATTTATTGTTAGGATTATTGTGATAAAAATGCTTTGTTTTACATAAATAAGATATTTATATTATTTTATACAAGTTGTAGTTTAGTAAATCTAACTTGGTCAGTTTTGATCATTTTGAACTGAAAATAAAAGAGTTTAACACTACTGAAGAATATCTCCAAGTTATGTTAAAGGGGTCAAATGGCACGAATACAAGGTTTTTCTGTGTCGTTGGTGTGTTATAAGTTGCCCATGCATGTATTAGACACGTGAAATTGCAAAAATTAAAGTGTCGAAACAAAAGATGAATTCTGTCAAAAAGCGGTCTCACCCAGACCTGCTTGGAACCACACCCCCACAAATACATCAGTTTGTGGTATGATTTGACTGAGACCGCCCAGATGTACCGTATACACAAGTAAGGTGGGCTTACCTGTCAGTATAATTGCTTTGGAACCTGATGTTCCATATGACACCTTCAAAAGTTGTGTGAACAGGACAAAGAGTGGTGTGTGACCTTCATTTTTTTGTATGCCATCTGATATGGAGCAGGGCAGAGCAAGGACAAATGTAAGCTTCTGGGAGCCTTATTTCATGAATTAAGAAGTCATAGCTGTAGAACTACAACACTAGGTGACAGTGAAAGGCAAACATGCACAGATGGGTTTTGGAACACAAGGCCAAACCTGCATTTTTATTACTGGAATAAACCATATGGCTCCTGTTTTTTAGGAGAAGAAACACAGAATATGATCTTAGTTTAGTTTCTTAGAGTTTGAGCTCTGTTAGTAAAAAGCTATCAAGATTGTATTAATGTTTTTAAATCTATGTACATTCATTAATATGGAAATACAAAAGCTTTATAACACGTTATATAATGGTGTGACTGACTAAATGCCAGGCATGTGTAAATATGATGGATTTGGCAACTTAATGAGTTTATGATGTACAGTCTAATTTAACCCATTAGGTTGTACGTGAGGAAACATTTTAAGGTTTATTTACATTTTTGGTCTTAAATTGTGGTCATGGACTTTGAACGGAGGTGAGCCAAGGTATTGTTTGGAGCTGGATTAAAGAAAGACACTTTCCATGTTCCACAACCACTGTTGTGGAATTACTGGAACAATAATGTACTAAAATCATGATTCAGAAGTCAAAATGTGATTCGAGGCAGTGGTATTTGTATGCAGTGTGACTAGACAATGTAAGAGTCGGACTCGTGACCAGAAGGTTGCCGGTTCGATCCTCAGGGCCGGCAGGTAACGATTGCGGTGCCCTTTAGCAAGGCACCTAACCCCTACACGCTCCCCGGGCGCTGCACTGATAGCTGCCCACTGCTCCGGGTGTACGTGTGTTCACCACTTGCTTGTGCGTATGTTCACTAGTCACTGGATGGGTTAAATGCAGAGGTCACATCTCGGGTATGGGTCACCACATCTGACAAATAGGTCACTTTCACTTCACTTCACTCACTTCAACTTGGGAACACATGTTCTTATAGCTCTGATTAGAATAGGAATCCATGAATACTGATTTGCCCAGTGGATTTAAATCTACGAATTTTTACATAATTTTCCTTTATTTGAGCATGCAGCAGCTGCATGCTGCCAAGATGGGCAACAGAGCGGCACAAATCCTGCTCCTCAGGTGCTTTATCCTCCGTCGCTGCTGTGAATATGTCAAGCTTTTAATCTCTCAACACTGCTTTGAGAGACAAGTGTGCCAAACACTATTTGTCACACAAGTAGGTACTAGTACGAGTAGGAAGTATATTCCGTGTTTTTTTTTATTTCTTAAGATGTTAACAAGGTTTTAAATTTCTTTGAAAGAAAAAGGTATTATTGTACGTATTATTTGTCAGTCAAACCTTCTACATTTCCCTATTACAATAAAAAAACACTGTGCATAAAGTATACAATGCTTTTATGTTAAAAGGTATGACTCTCATGAATCCCTCAATATATTTGTTTCTAATTAATCGAATCTCGATTTTTTTTCAGCTCTCCAAACTCCCTGGTCTGCCTATCAATGACGGAATATCAAGTTCCAAAATACTTTTTTATTACTTGTAGCACACAGTTATACTTTTAATTTGTTTAAGATCCTTGTCATTGTTTTTGTGACAAGCCATTACCATTCTTTCAACCTTTTTGGTAAAGCCTCTTTTCAAATCTTCATTTACAAAAGTTATAAGAGTGCCTTACTGGTCTTCAGGAAATGATAAGCCAGCTGTTGTCTCCCTCTTGGCTCAGATACAGATTTGCAGATTTGCTTATTCTGTGCTTAGCTTAGCTTCTTGTTTGTTTTGTAAGAATACTCATTACAAATGAAGTTGGAGTCAAAAGGTTCTTAACACTTTTGTATTCTAAGTTATGTGTATTCATATACTGGACCTTTTAATGATTTTTAATGATCGAAAGGGGGCAAATAAAGCAGAAATTTGAGTAACTGATTATTGTCATTAAAGCGGACGTATCACACACATTTTCTGCCAATCTCATATGAATATTGAGGCCCTAAGTAGTATTGGATACTTCTCATCTTTGAAGAGTCTTGAGTTTGATCACATTTATAAAAGACAGATATACACGATTATTTCCAAAAACAGGCGAACCCTAAATGTGTTTGGGGGTGGGGGCGGGTCTACAGCATGAGCACCCAAACATCGTCTTATGATCCCTGTATAACTGTTTATTCACTATAAGTTTGTATTGTGTACCTTATGCATATACACATCAATTGCCAACAAAACACAGACATACAGTATGACTCAGTTTCCCTTACGGCATGCAGTTCATGACCGGCATCTTTTAACACTGGGACCATCAGTTTCAAACAATCTCCAAATCCACCATTTATATAACAATCCTCACCGAAATGCAGTGAACAAACAAACACAGCTGAACTTTGCGAACGCAGTGCTCTCCACGGTTGACGCATGGGCGTGCTCTTTTATCTGAAAAAAAGATCTTCCGAAAAAAGATTGTCCGGAAAGGGAAAAATTGTTACATAAGGGAATTTCATGTTACGCTGGGGAAATGGTTCGAGCACAGAAATACTATGTCACACGTCCAGCAAGTTGACCATATCTAGCATGAGAAGCCAGCACATTTAACAGTGTAAAGAAGTGACTGTGGAACCCACATTTAAATGTTCACCACTAGACGTTTTTCTTAAACTGTTGTTTGTTGAGTTAATGTTACAGATAATAAGGCTTATCATCAAAACCATTATAATAGAATTATCTTCTGTTTTGGTTAGTGCTTTTAAATGAAATCTGTCATCTATAGAGCAGGACTGCATTCTTCGTGTTAATTTATTTTTAAATAATACTACGAGTTTAGGTGTATCTTCATCTCCCCTATAGCCTTGTAACTAAAACCACTTTCATTGATGCACTGTAATAAAATCACTCGTTCAAAAGACTTAATTTTTCATATAACGCAACTACATCAACCCCTTCATCTTTAGAGGATCCGTACGATCGGCTGCATGTATGAGGCCTAGCCAATAATAGCATTTATTTAGTTACATCCTTTTTTTGATGATGAAAGCCAGTAGCAGGCAGACATTTGAGAGGTGAATTAGACCGCTCAGAGTCTCCCAATTGAATTTCACATTGTGTGTTGTCGATTGTATTTGTTTCACTTTCACAACAACAATTTAGATTTTATTGTTCATTTCCTGAGGCAAAACAAAATACATTGGCAAATGAGCCATGCCAGACCTAAACCGAGTGCTTCTTTGGTTCACTTGATTTTACTGGGTTAGTGACAGATGTTACTGTGCAATATCAATATAAATCTCCCATGATGCATTTGCAATGAGAGATAGGTCATGTGCATGTAATCCTCAATTAAACAGCTACCAGCTGGTTCCACAGCTGTACAGGTTGCACCTTATTGACAATACCACCCCCTACCCAGTCCGCTGACCAAACTAAATCAATATGGACTGCCTGTCCAGGAACACTGCACTCAGGCTGCCATTTACAGACCGCAGCATGATGAGACCCCTGCTGCTGTAGGTAAGCTGATGAGATGAGGGATGAAGGGGCACATGGTGGGCCCATCCTGAAAGAGATGTGTCTTGTGAGTATGATCAGTGATTAAACTGGACTTCCTTTTGAGATGTTAACAGAAGAAACTAAGAACTAGAAGAAACTTGCTGGAAACTAGATGATATAAGGGATAGTTTACCCATGGAATCATTTATTATTCAAACCCTGTATATAACTCTTTCTTCTGTGGAACACACACAAAAATTGTTTTGTTAAATATCTTGGTTGTTGTGTGTCCATACAATAAATATCAATAGGGTCCAATGTTGTTTGGATACCAACTTCTTCAAAATATATTCTTTAGTGTTCTCTAAAAAAAAATTAACATAGGTGAAATTTTGGATTCTAGGGTGCATCCTCCCTTTAACTGATGTTTTGAAGTTTGAGTTGATGAGGTTAAAAAGCAGAATTTATTAAATTAACTTTAATATTATTAAAATGGTACATTAATAAATGATAAACATCACTTAGCTTCTAGTTGTCAGACCAAAAGCCAAACTTTGCTTTTCAAAGAGATTTTGAGACACCTGTTCTTGAAGTACAATTAATATTTTGTGCATAAATGTGATGAGATCTACTATAATTTGCCTGGATCCAGTGTACGAAGATTATAGAACAGCTGTGTCAACAGTGTGACAGAAAATATGTTAATTTCATAATTTTCATAGTTTTTTAACCCATAACTATTGAAATTGAAATAAACATGATATTAAAATAAGAAACATAATTTAAAGGGACAGTTCACCCAAAAATGAAAATTCTGTCATCATTTACTCACTTCAAGTTGTTCCAAATCTGTACAAATGTCTTTGTTCTGATGAACACATAGAACGACAGTTGGAAGAATGCTTGTAAACAAACATTTCTTGGCCACCTTTGACTACCATAGGAAACATTACAATGGTAGCCAACATTGCCCCAGAACTGCCTGCTTTCCTACATTCTTCAAAATACATAATTTTGTGTTCAACAGAACATAGAAATTTATAAAGCAATTTTTTTCTACTTTGGTAGTCAATGGGGTCAAATAACTGTTTGGTTACAAGCATTCTTCCAAATATCTTATTCAGTGTTCATCAGAAAAAAGAAATTTATACAGATTTGGAACACCTGAGGGTGAGTAAATGATGACGGAATTTTCATTTTTTGGCGAACTGTTCTTTTAAGAGGTTTTGTTTTAGATTTGCATAGTTTTTGACACTAACTGATATTTTAACAATTTACTGGGCATTATAAATCATAACACAACATTTTCCACAATTTGCTACATAAAATGCAATCACAATGTCAATTATTCATGTTCTCTCAACTAGAATTCTAAATTCAATAAAACTTAAAGAAGGATTGTGCTCCACCACGGCACAACAGCAACCGGTAATTGTCTTTTTTCTAAATTCGATTGACTACTGCACCCAGGCAAAAGAGCAATGGGTTAGAATGACAGAAGCAAACATCAGTCAACACGCTTAAAGAATATGAATTTAAAATGAGGTCTTGTTGCTATAGCCTACATACAAGCGATGGCTTTCTTCCTTGTTAGTGAGCTGTTGTGATGGGAGACAGGTGAGGTGATGGATAACAGCAATCAGATCTTAAACTCTCACAGCCCTGCGAAAACCCACATATTTCGACACACAGACACACGTGTCAATCCAAGTGTATGTCTACAAATCAAGCACACACACAAACAAATTCTAATGTGTTCACAGGTTCGTTTGTGAGCCTCACAGATATGAGTGACCTTCATGTGATAGATATGTCTATTTATTACTCTTTTGTTGAATAGACAATTTAAACCCGATAGGTTGAGCCAAAATTAATATGAATAAGTTACATATGTGAATGTATATGTTCTCTTCTCAGGCACCCATGCAGCTAGTTTGAAACCAATCCCCTTCTGCTTAACAACAGTCAATTGACTACTTTGAACATGTTTGCTAAAGATAAATGGATCTGTGGGTAAATGATAACAGGGTTGTTTGATGTTGTGCTTGGGTTGTGTCTTTACCACTTACTTGCTTATTGGCGTTTCAAGCCCTGTATTGATCATACTGCTTCATGTCCATCAACACCAAAGGCTGATTCTTCAAGGAGCGCAACATGATCTAAAGAATACTATTGATTTTAATTTGTTTCTGTTAAAATACTATAACGGTAGATAAGAAACATTAATAATGCTTTTCCAGATAATTAAAATGAAAATCTGTAGTCTGGGATAAAACAGGCAACCAAATGATTTTGACTCGGATAATCCAACATGTAATCAGAAATTCAGTTCTGAGCTTTTCAATTGAATTTCAGAATCTTTACGTGAGTTTTAGCTTCTTTTACTTAATCTGCTGCAGCCCTTTACATAGTATTGTAATAGTACTGTATTATTTACTTATTGTTAGGAGTTTAAACAGTAATAAAACAAATAAAATAAATGTTACAAGTAAAAGTACATCACGTACTGTTTTATGCAATTAAAGGGTCATTTGGAGTGAGGATTTCTGGAACCAGCCAACCAGGAAATCACAGTCCAGGTCACTGCTGTGGAATATTTCACGCTTCATCGACAGACTGTGCTGGCGTATAACAGCTGAACATTTTAATATGAAAAAAATCCCACTATTTTTCTTATACTGAGGCTGTGCCCTTTTAATAATATGGAAAAAAGCTGACATCTGCAACAGAACTATGTAGATATAAATACATTAAACAAGAAAAAAGTCCTTGAAATTTATATGTTATAAAACAATTTATGAATGTATTATTGTAGGAAACATTGCTTTTCTGTAATTGTCACATTAAAATGATTACAAACCAGAAAAGATGACACTAGATGTCTAACAGAGTCTGAAAATGTCAAAACTGTATTCACATCTGAGAACAGGAATCTTTATTTTTTTGTTCTTTGCTGATATTTCTTTATGAATCTTATATGATCTTCAGTTTCATAAACCTTCTTAGGATGGTTCTTTGTTTGATTTCACAAATTCAGTCAATTTAAATTCTGCACACCTGCAAAAGCCTTCATTTGTGGGATTTTAACTTAACATGCTTGAACTCCAAAGACATCTGTGTTGCATTGTTTAAGTATTATGCTAAAATTAAACATGATTTAATGTTTTTTCAAAATCCTCTATTTTTGGCCAATTTTAAACCATATAAACATTATGTTATATTCACAGTTGTCAAGAATACTACATGAATAGGTAACACTTCCGTATAGGGTGCAATTCTCACTATTACCTAGCTGTTATAAGCATGTCTATTATTGGCATATTGGCTGTTTATTAGCACATATAAAGCACATATTCCATATGACCTTACTCTACATCCCTAATCCTACCCATAACCTACCTAACAACTACCTTACTAACTATTAATAAGTAACAAATTAAGGGTTTATTAGGGAAAAAATCGTAGTTAGTCGTTTGTTAATAGCGAGAATTGGCCCCTGTACTGAAGTGTGACTAATGAAGATTTAAACACATAAAAAGAACACCTATGACCAGTAGGACATTCTGTCAAAGTCCAGAACAACCGTCCCACCATGCCCTGCGGCCGCGACCAGATGGGGTATGCATATGCGGTGCATATATTTTCTTTTATAAAATGTTATAAATAATAAAAATATAACGAAAAAGTCATTATCTGAAACGCTTTTGTTTGACATGTGTGTAGCATTTTAAGCAAGTTCAATAAATATATCTTTTATGTAATCAAATTATGATGTCAACCAATCAATTTTTCAAAAAAAGTTTAATTAAAGTTTCTGTAAAAGTATGTTTAACATAGGTTATTTTATTGTTGTGTTTTATTTACTATTAATGAACCACAAACCAAGCATTCATTTTAAAGTCATAAGTGGGAAAAAAAACAAAGATCGTTTGTTTATTTTTGTTATACAACGCGAGCATATCATTTGATACGTCTTATTCGTCTTATTCTGGTTATAATAAATAATGTTAATAATACTTTTTGTTGAAGGAAAGGAAATAATCTAAATGTTGAACATTGAAGATCAAAATAAGTTTATAATTCACTGGGAACTTAAACTTGTACTTTTACTACTTTTTTTCCTTTGTTTCGTTAGTTTTCAGATTGTTATATATCTTTTCAGAATTGTGTATCTGTTACACTGTGAAGCAGTTGGAAAAGGGTTTATGTTAAAGAAAACCTGTATGCTTCTGTTATAGATGTCAAATCTGATTTCACCCTCACATGATGTAAAATATATTTCGAATGACTCCAAAATAAATATACAACTTGTCAGAAGATTTTTTATTTGTCGTGTGTTTTCTTTATTGGGGTAGAAACAGGGGTACGGGGGTGCCAATACTGATCTCGTACACCCCTCAGAAAATGTGAAGTTGCGCAGTCTCATTCAAAAGGCTGTAACAATATTTTGAATGAAAAAAAAATATGAAGAACTTACAACTTGACTCATTTATTTAAACTAGGACTTTACATCCATGATGATGTGCTGGCAACTCCAGTGATGTTAAGAGTTTAGATGCATATGGGTTTAAGCGTTAATTTGTTTATTAACCCCGAGGAAGAATTTCAGTATAATTTAAGGAAATCAAAACATAGGCCATGTGAAGACCAAGCTCCGAGAGTACTAGGATAATTGAAACGACAGCAGTGCATTTCCACAGGTAAAATATAAATGCCTCATAAGCAGCCTATTAGCACTACCATAGGGAATGCTGCACTTACCATTAAATTGAAAATCCAATGAGTGACAAGTTAACGTCATTAGATACCCCCCCCCCCCCATGTCCACTATTTTAACGGTAAATGCAGAACTGTCAACTGGGTGAAAGATTCATGAAAACAATTATTTGGTGGGTGTACTAAACTCAAAACTTTATAGAATATAATTAAATTCAGCATTACCCCCTTGAGGGTAAAATGACATGGTATACACTAAAGTTATATTTGGGGTATCTACGTAGTTGTATCTTAGGTTGTATGTCCAAACTAAGCTTGTGCTTTTCAAATCTATTCATGAAACATGCACTCATAATATTCAGCAACAGTATGAACCGAGCCGTGCAATGAGTGCACATATACATTTCCCAGATGATCAGAATGCTCAGGAACGCTATTTTTGAGATTTTAATTTGAATAAACAAGTCAATATTGTGATATGCAAGTTTTGTTATGCACTGCTTTGATCTGGCTTTCTTGGGGGTTTCTATAAACAAAGAGAATAAAGTTAAAAGTTCTGTGTGGAAAAAGAGGTCACTGCACTTTGTAGGATCTATTTAAGCATGAATCTTAATTTGTGTGTAATAATCAACAACATCTGCTATCTTTTAAGATATCCAAACTAATTAGTTCATTCACATTTGAAGCATGCCAAAATCATTAAGTGTTTTGGATTATTCTGGTAATTAAGGGAACCTGATCTGTCTTTCAAAAAGGGGATTGGTCATTTGTCTGTTGTCTTGGAAACAGTCCTTACCACACAATCCACTTAACTGTTATTTTAGTCCTATGCCTCATCTCATCAGACATCCTTTATGTAAAAATTAATGTAGCAATACATGTTATCACATAAATGCATTTTTCTTTTAAAATTTCTATATAATGAGCAGAAACCTTTCAGGCTTTTTCTTGGAACCAGGCTTTCACCACATGCCCTCAGAGTGATCCAATGACCCTATAACCTTACAGCTGGATCTTTTTATTATTTACACATGAAATGATAATACCACCAATATTTGTGCACAGCTGCGCCATGTTCACTTGACCATTATAGGTAGAATTTGTGTCACAAAAAACCTAAGGGTAACTATTGTAAATTTCTGTATTCATTAGGACTGGCAATGATCTGGCCAGTGAAATCATCTGGCTGACACCCCAACCTTTTGTGAGCACACTTTATTATACAAATGCCATCCAAAAATGCAAGCTGAAGGGCCAATTTGTAAATCCTAAATCCATTGTGATTAATTTCCCTCAGAATCACATTCAGATTAAATTGATGCTAAAATGATTGTTTAATGTTTTTAATGTTAATGTCTTAAAACATCTATTTTGCTATGCATTATTTGTAAAATATAATGCACTTATGACAGAGGAGTAAATTTGGGCAGTTTACCAGATGGTTTCACAATATGTAAAGAACACACATACACTAAACTGAAAAGAAAACATTCAAAATTGTGAGGCTGAAAAATTATGATAGATTATAGTTTATTGAAAGATTGATTTTCTTTGAACACATCACATAGAAGATGTTTACACCTGGAATGAACACTTTGTTTACAAGAAAATGGTTAAAACACTAAGAGTTAAGGCAAATAATTACCACTCCCAATGATATAAATAAATATGTGCAAAAATAAAAAATCAATGCAATACTGTTTTTAAAAACGGTAAATCTCATAAAAACAAAACTCGACTGATTTAGAGAAAATGTTACTGAGAACGAGTAAAACCAACACAACAAATGTTTTTCCAAAATGTTGTTCATGGATTTGGTAAATGCATTTCTCAGTGCAATCTGTCAAACTATTAGACAACACAACATTATAAGAATTCATAAAAACTTTACAATGATAAATAAAGTATTTTTCTTGTTTTATACAGTATGTACAAGTTCAATTAATATATATTAAACACCTGCAAAAACTAACCATATAGTCAAAGGTTTTTGGTTTTATCTATAGTGAAAATATATTATGGTCTCATCACAATAACTATAATTACTCATCACAATAGTTATTCTGCATTCATCCATTACTGGTCATTATAAATGTGGTATCAAATACTTAAAGTAAAAAGACCAAACTTTGATGAAAACTAGAAAACAGACGGATGTGAATGCGTCTAACATTGGGATGTCGCCTATGTGTTATCTATATAACACTTGTTCATGTAATCAGTATGGGCTCATTCTCGACAGAAAACGTACTCTGTGTAGTTCGTCCAGATTTTGTCTTCATTTGGATCATTACTGGAGAAAGCGCATGTGCCAGTCGAGCTGCACGCGACCATATGAAAGCCAAACTCTGACAATTTGTCAAAAGCTTGCTCTAGAAAATTATACTTCAGATAGTACCGTGATGTGTACCTCTCCGGAGGTCGATCAGGGTCCCTGCTCTCGTTCAAAGTGTCCGCAAACACCTCTTTAGCCAGAGAAGTTTTTCCGCACACCGTGATTCTCGCAACGCGCCTAAATTTAGCGTCTGTCTGTATGTCTCTTCCGATCGTGTACGAACCCCGGTAACCGACCGTGATGTAGCCGGACTTCTTGGAACCAAGGGATGGAGAATGAGCGGAGCTCATGAATGACAGCGCGCGTGAGGATTCCAGTCCGACCAGCGGAGTCGCGCTCGCGCTCTGCAGCGACATCTCCTCCGAATCACTTTGGCAGATGTCATCGGTGATAGAGTTGTCTTTACTCATTTTGGGACACAAGAGCTTTGATAGGTCCCGCAGCTGGAAAAAGACTGCCTCTCTTTGCAATCTACTCTTTTCTGGAAAATAGTCGGGCAAAACCAGATTCAGATCCCGTAGATAGTCTAAAATATAGCGGAAAAGAAAACCGTCCCTATCCAAAAAGTAACGACCCTTGCTGTCCCGTGGCAGTTCTTTCGGCGTTTTCTTACTAAACATGTTCCAGAGGAGAGAATCCGGTACGGATGTTAAAGTCGTGTGCCGCGTCACATACACTTGTCCTCCGACGTTTAGTTCAATAATCTCAGAAAACAAAGACGTGGAGTCTGCCCCGTTTGATATGCCGCGCTCTGGATCCGCCAAAGCCATCGCGTCTCTTTAAACGGAGATGCCAGCTGTTCGGAATTGTGTGAAATGGGTTTTCAAAAGACCAAAGAAAAGATCCGATGCTTGTTTAAATAGGGTGTGGGAGGGCGAGAACGTGCGACCACGGGCGCCAGATGTTAACACTACATGGGCAAAATGACACATAAGCTATTCATAAGATATTCTTATCTGACAGCTAAGAGCAGGGTTTCATATTTGAAGATACATACGTAGGCCTAGTGAATGCATTTAAAAAGAAAATTATAAAATAACAACCCCACCCGAAAGTGCGTCAAGGAGACGCAATATTAGAGCACGACTTTGTTGTTTTGCCACGCCAGTACAAAACAGAGAATAGCGGCATCTAGTGGTGGAAGGCGGGAATTGGTAAATGAAACTCATTGACTCAAGCGCAGAGAATAGAAGTGGAAAGTCAGAACTATGGTCCTGTTTCTTCCCAGAAGTACTAAAACGTTGATGAGGCTAATAAATAAATAGAATAAGGTCCTACATCACGCTGGTGATTTAAAATGTTTAGCTTGTCCCAGCAATGAAACACATTTAACCACCAGTAAAAATAATCAAATCATAAAATTGTAGTAAGTGAAAATACAATATTAAAAGTTGTATTAAATCAACAAGGTCCTAAACTGTATTTATCGTTGTTAATGAAATGGTGTGATGCAGAATGTAACATGAACTTGTTGATATCATGATCTTGATATCATGACGACTTGTTGAATGCTCATCATGAGCACAATGAATTTGTATAAATTGGTGCCAAATGGTACTAATATGTTTTACAGGCACAAAATTATTTAAAATGTATTAATATTATATGAGGAGTTCACTGAACAAGAATAATTGTACAGCATGAAAGTTTTTTCACAAACCAAACATTTAAGTCGTGAACCCTTCAACCCTTCAACCTCAACTTCTTGAAATTACGAGGAACCATTTCCCGACATACCAGACATACTTTCATTTGGACTTTTGTGGCAAAAGAAAGTCCAGATTTCACAAATGTTGGAAATACACATGAAGTTCTTGTAAAAAATCTCATGTTAGGTCTTCAGGGTTTCAAATACGTTTTAAGAAAGTGTCCCAAAGGAAGGTTTACAGAAAAATCATCTTATATAATTATGTTTCTTAATATGTTTCATTAATTGAAAACTTTAAAATTTACATCAAACATTCAAGAAAACATACTCATAATATTAAGGGTATGCTATGGATGTTCCAGCCTGGATTCAGTATTGTGTACACTTCATTTTATCATGATATTTTTATTAAATCAATGTATTACTTAATATTATTACTTATAAATCAACTTTTCAATTTATTAAATAAATGTATTATTAAAAGAAAAAGACCAAAGTTGACATTAAAGGTGCATGTCCACCCTAATATTCACATTAATGATCAATACAGATTATATCTTCTTTATCACTTGCCATTACACCCCACGGTTTGAATACATCATTCTTATTACTTAATATTTTGAGTGATTCGGCTGCAATTGAAATCAAATGATATACATTAAAATGTAATACGGCTGTGATTCACCACAAAATTGCGAAACACTTCTTCATGTTGTTGAAATTTTGGAAATTTGCTGAGCCAATTTTTTGGTTGAACACAATAGTATATAAGACCATTGTTAACACCCTGAGCTGGATGTAGGATCCAACCCTCACACAATGATCAAAAAGGTACAAACTACTTTATTCCTTGCAGTATTTCTCTAAAGAGAGGTTTTGTTTAGGACCGATAACTATTTCATTTTATTTAATTTGCTACAGTTTACATTTGCATTAATTTTGTTGAAAAAAACCCGTTTTACATTGTTTATGTTATTTTTTACAGGGTGTTACTGAAAGTTTTGGCGCTGCAGTCTCCAGTCTGAGCACAGCTCATCTGACGGATGAAGTCATTAGGAGGAGTAAGAGAATGATACTTGACACGCTGGGTGTG
Organism: Triplophysa tibetana; assembly: GCA_008369825.1. Classification (NCBI taxonomy): domain Eukaryota; kingdom Metazoa; phylum Chordata; class Actinopteri; order Cypriniformes; family Nemacheilidae; genus Triplophysa; species Triplophysa tibetana. The sequence continues at coordinate 14,599,388 of CM017902.1, forward strand.
GGATTACTTGGATCCAGCACCCCTGTCTTTAACACAGTTCTTCAGTACAGCCAGGTAAGGTTTATGTTATTGTGCTGGTGTATGAAATATATGAAATATAATTTTCCAAAACTATTGGTGAAGAAATATATATATATATATATATATATATATATACATTAAATAGGCCTTATGTCTGACTTAATTTTTAATCTAGAGGCAGCAAGCAGTGAAAAACAGCAAAGTTTGGGCAAGACCAGGATCATCTGTTCCACCTCATTATGCAGCCTTTGTAAATGGAGTTGCGGTTGGTTATTCAAATACCTCTGTGTATTTACTTTTCAATTTGCTTAATAAAATTTGGTGTGTTCTTTGGAATACATTAATATTTTTAACTTTTCTTCTTAATAAAGAATGTCTTGCTGAAGCTTGTTTTATTATCTCAGATGGCTCATTACGTGGTGTCTGATCCAGTAATACATGTTGATATTTTAGGTGCATTCTATGGACTTCGATGACACCTGGCATCCAGCCACTCACCCCTCTGGCGCTGTTTTGCCTGCTGTCCTGGCACTGGCTGAAACATTGCCTGTCAAACCCACTGGCCTCGAGCTGTTGCTTGCATTCAATGTCGGCATAGAGATTCAGGGGAGGCTTCTGAGGTTTTCCAAAGAAGCACACAACATTCCTAATAGGCAAAAACATTTTCTTGAGTGTAAAGCCATCAATGTTAACAACAAGTTTAATAGTCTTAAAATAAACAGATTATTGTTATTGATAATATTATAATAAAATTATACTGATGTGTCCCTTTCAGATTTCACCCACCTGCAGTTGTTGGGGTTATGGGGAGCGCAGCTGCTACATCAAAGCTCTTGGGACTACCTCCAGCCCAAAGCATTGCAGCTTTAGCAATAGCCTGTTCTTCTGCTGGTGCCCCAATGGCAAATGCTGCTACGCAAACCAAGCCGCTCCACATGGGCAACGCTGCCCGGGGTGGTCTAGAAGCCACTGAACTCGCTCTTCTCGGCCTTGAGGGCAATACACAAATTCTTGATCTGGAGTCGGGCTTCGGTGCTTTCTACCCAGATTACATCCCTCGCCAGCTGGCCGATGTCAACCCTGCTTCTCAATACAGGTGGGTGTTAGAAGATCAGAACATTGCACAGAAGCGCTTCCCCGCCCACCTTGGCATGCACTGGGTGGCAGATGCAGCTATGGAAGCAAGGGCAAAAATTCTAGACAAACACACAAATACTGATGTCAGCCAAATTCAGAAAATTACACTTAGAGTGCCCTTATCCAAATATGTAGACTGCCCTGTACCAGTTACCGAGCACCAGGCCAGACACTCTTTCCAGTTCAACTGCTGCACTGCACTGCTGGACGGTGAGGTCACTGTTGAATCATTTAGCAAAAGCCAAATGAACAGAAGTGACCTTCAGGAGATGCTTCTTAAAGTAAACTTGGAAAATCCACAAGACAATCACCCAAGCTTCGAAAAGATGTATTGTGAAATTTCCGTGGAGACGACACAGGGGGAAACGTTCACTGCACACTGTGACACTTTTTATGGTCACTGGAGGAAACCACTCAGTCATGAGGATCTGCTGAAGAAATTTAGGGCGAATGCATCAACTGTGCTAACCCCTGATTTTGTAGAGGGAATTATTTATACTGTTGACAATCTAGACAGCAACCAGGACTGTTCAATGCTGTGGTCATATATGCACTTTAATAAGCAACACATGACGCACAGACATGAGCACTGCTTTTCACTTTCAGTCTGAATTGTACTGTTCGAAGGATTTGTTTTAATTAACTGTATAATTTATGTATAATTACTCATAACAAGATATATCAATTATATATAATATTCAAAACAAACTGTAATATAATTGTCAAATCAGTGCATTTCTATTGAGTTTTAAAGGAAGTAATGTGTGAACATAAAGTTCTGTGGTTTCTGTCCAAATTTCTAAATGTATCAATTCTAATGCAGCAAAATAAAACATCGTATTTCAAATCTATTGCTTTTTAACACGTCTAAGATTTGTCATTCTTAAAAAAAAAGCTGGTCAACTTGATTTTAGCTAGATCCTGGCTTATAGGCTAAGTCATTGTTTAGAAAAGTACACAGCATTTCATAACAGTACTATATCAAAACATGTATTCTTTGCACGATGGAAAGAACTTTCATTGGGTTCATGAATCTAAAAGGAGAGATGACGAAAGAAAGGAAAATACACACCACACAAAACCTCTCTGTCACCAAATGTTTCACAACACTAAACATTTATATATGTATTTTTTTCAGCTGGGTTAGTATTAATACATTTGTGCATTTTCTTGTCAAAACAGGACGAAATAAAATATCAACATAACATTAACACTTCTCCTAACTTGGGCCTGATTCTGTACTATTTTAAATTTATGTTAACTGAGTTAACCTTTTTAGTCTTGCATATATTGTGCTACACTTTGCTCAAAACAGATCTCAAGTGAAATTATGGTTGGCATTTACAGGTTTATTTACGTAGATTCATTTATATCTCACACAGCATGATTTGTCAATAAATATTCAAGCCAGTTTTAGCACATCTTGAACCATCACTCCAATTCCATCGAATATTTCATGCAATGGTGCCTTGCACATGAATGCACAGGTGCTGACAATCTTATTTTTTTCATCAACATGGGCCTCATTCACATGCTTGGAGATGTGCTTGCAACCAAGCTGACTAATCGCTTCTGCAGTGTCTGGAACATCCGGATATCTGAAAAGGGAATTTGTCTCAGTACTATCATTTTATATAAACAGGAACATGGTGAACAATATGCACATTGTAACAATATAATACAAATAATAATAATAAGGTAATAGAAAAAAAAGTACATTGCACAATAAATAGTATAGATTTACAGTATATAGATTTATCTCAACATCATTTTATTCAATTGTTAATCTATTATATGTACAAATGGAGTAGAACAAAAACATACTGATTATGTTCATTCCTCCCCATTTCTAAATATTAGTATTGTTTTTAATCTAACTGTTTTCAACCATTTCCAAAAATAATTTTACCTTGGATCTTTGTCATGGCCAACAGTCACTTCACAGCCTGGGAAGACCTTAGCTGCCAGCACAGGTGAGATACAGCACAAGCCTATAGGTTTTTTATCAGCATGAAAGGCCTGCAGCACTGCTGCAATCTGCTCATTGACAGAGCAGTCTTTACCCTGGACAGCCCAACTACACAGATTCTTGGCTGCTCCAAAGCCACCTTGTAAAATATTAAGCAAACAGAAACAAATATGCTGTATCATTCTGGTAAATGACCTACAACAGACCAAATGAAATTCTGAGATACATAGACATTCTTCCAAAAAAAACCCATTTACATTTCATTTGGCAGACGCTTTTATCCAAAGCGACTTACAGTGCACTTATTACAGGGACAATCCCCCTGGAGCAACATGGAGTAAAGTGTCTTGCTCAAGGACACACTGGTGGTGGCAGCTGGGATTGAACCAGCAACCTTTTGATTACCAGTTCAGTGGTTTAACCCACTAGACCAACATAAGGAAGGTGTGCTTACCAGGGAAGATGATGGCATCCAACTCCTTTACATTGAGCTCGGAGAGGTCTTGGATATCCCCCCGAGCAAGTCTAGCACTTTCCACAAGCACATTTCTCGTTTCCTCTGTTGGAGACCCTTTTAAATGATCTACAACATGCATCTGATCTATGTTGGGTGCAAATATCTTGACCTGTAGGGAGGTTGAGTGTTGCAAAAAATCCAAGATAATGTAAATGAATAATATAAAAATTATTTTACAAACTAAGCAGTTACCAGCAAATAAAATGTCATAAAATAAATAAGGACAGAGAGCTATATAAAGAAAGATATGAATATCATTAGGGGAGTGCTTTTGTATTAACAGAACAAGCCTGTTATGTAACGTACTCTAAAGTGACTATTTTATCGTTATTTTATTTTTCTATTATTATCTTCTAAGATGATCATATTAACGTTGATAAAATGTACAGTCAGAACAGAAGTTTAACTTACAGTAGCTTGATGACGGCTCAAATGAACCAGGACTGCAGACGCTTCATGGATTTCACTTCCATCAAACACACCACAGCCTGCCAACACTACAGCGACACGCTTTGCCATGTCTTCAAATTAATCGACTGTGAACTTTCGTGCTGAACTTGAGAGGTTAGTAACGTTTTTGGATTTGTGAATGGAAAGTATGGCTGAATTTGAAAATGTTACAGCGCTTCTGACAGTAGTGGCGGAAATGGACCGATATTATGAAATATTCTAAGCAATAATTTCCGTTTCCTGTTTTAACAATTGACGTCTGTGCGGTCGCTGTAGATTAGTACTTATTGTATCACGTTAACTGGCAAATTTCTCGTGATCATGTTGCAGTCAACGTAAATAAAGCTACATTTCTTGTCTAGTGTGGCATCCAAAAGCCCTTCATAAAAAGTGTTGTTATTCACTCAAGCTAGCTGTCCAGCTAATAACCTTAGGTAGCACTCGGTGATCATGGCAGGACTATATCGAGCCCTCAAAACATCTACTTCCTCTATGATAAAGGTATGTTTTTCATGATGCCATTAAACTCTGTGTTTTTATTATAAGTTTTACAGTAAATAAACAGTCTGTGACTGTCAAAGATATATGTCTATGTGGGTCTTAGATTATTATGTTTTTCAAACCGACATTGCAGACTCTGACACAAGCAACATCATGTCCAGTATATGGATCATACCGTACTAAATTCACGAGGAGCCGCATCCCTCCCCAGGTATGTGGTGTTTGAAATGTGTATGGGGGATAGTAATCGATTCAGATCCATAAAGTCTTCTTGCCCTTTAGGTGTTTGAGGATCGAGCAAAGGAACATGACAAGTTTGGTGGAGATCCAGAGCATCCTCATAAATTGCACATAGTTACACGGGTTAAAAGTACTATAAGACGACCCTATTGGGAAAAGAAGGTTGTGAAGAGTTTGGGTCTCCTGAAGGTGGGCTATGCTCCTTATTTGTCTTCGGTGAGTTCATATAATACTGTATAATTTATAAAATCGTTCATTATTAACAGGCGCATGAACCCCGTATCCACAAGAACATCCCCTCTGTTAACAGTCAACTGAAAATGATCAAGCATCTTGTAAAGTAAGTTTTACGTTTGTATTACATCACACTGTTGTTATATCACACAAGTTGTGTTCGATTATAAACGACTTTAATGATATTTTGTGTGCAGAATTCAGCCCCTTAAGCTGCCTTATGGACTACCTGCCGAGGAGGATTTAGCCAACACATATTTGAATAGCAGAGGAGAGCTGGTAGTAGAACGTCTCCTCAAACCACTTGAACAGAAAGCCCTTGAGTCATAGAATTTGTTTCGTTTTTTTGCTATTTGTTTAATAATGGTTGCAAATTAACAAAGCAATTTTCTTCCTACTTAAGTTAAAAAATTCATCATTTGTCACTACTATGAATAAAAAAGTACTTCACACGTTTAAATGTTTTAATAAGTCATTTACTGCTACAAAAGAAAAAAGCCTGCATTTCCTTTCACATCAACGGGAGAAAGATGGCAACTCTTACTGGAATGCAGAACCTTGCTTCCTTGGCACTTGTTTGCTTACGAAACTGAGCATCAGTTCATCAGAGGCAAAACATATTTCATTTTTTGCAATAGTGTGTACATTTTAGAAGACACTAACTCTTATTTGATAAATCAAAGCCAAAAAGGAAAACACCTTAAACAGATTTTTACTCTTTAGGAATGTTTATGAAAAGTATAAATCAACACGGTGGCTGTATTCTGTCATCCTAAAACAAAAAACAGGTGCATCATACAAGAAATGAAATAGACAAGGCAGGGACACATCTTGGTTTTAGGACTAGTGTAGTAGGAAGCCCTAAGAAAAATTGCGCTTGACATCTGGGATCTCTAATCCTCATCCGATTCAGAGTCTGAGTCATGTGCTTTGCCTCTGATGGTTTTTTTCTCCACCTTGGTGAACTTTGACCCTGGCTTCTTCCCAACTGTTGGTGGCTCCATAATGTTCCCACTAGGAAAAGTAACAAAACGACTGTGTTTATGCTAGTGCTTGTAAGAAATAAAACTGAAATCGTGTCAACCTGTATGAAAAGCATATTACATTGGTAGACGAAAAAGTAAGAATAGGACATTTCAATTGTTTTCATGTTATAATCTACCTGTAGTTTATGATTTCTGAGCAGCCCAGTCTCCACTCAAGCATTTCAGTTGGGAATTCATCTGTGTTTCCCAGATCAGTAAATCCCACAACGTAATCCTTAGTCTTCCCATCCTTCACCAGAGCCAGTGTGGGAAGCACTTTAATCCTCAGCCTTTCGGTTAGGAATGGAGCTTTCTCCACATTGAGCTTGATGAACTTTGTTTCCAGATGTTTCTTAGCCAAAATAGCCAAGTGCTTGTCGAAAATTTTGCTTCTTTAAAACAAGAAATTTTAAAGACATTTAAAGAAAATTGTAACATATTTTGGGTTGAATTATTCCTTTAAATCTGCTCATAACAGTACTGAGTAAAATATTAACGGAGTCACCTGAAAGTTGAGTCTCTGTAGAAATGGCAGATCACATTTTTGCTGTCTTTCACCTCAGCAAAGAAATCTTTCTCACTTGGAATTTCCCTGTAATCACCGTGTCCTTGAGATATCCACTCCTGAAGACAGAAACATATCGCTATTAAAAAACCAAGAAGCAAAATTTAAGTAATATAATTCACTATAATATACTATACTATACTATAATTCAGGGAAAATCCTCAAAGGGACACTTCACACAAAAATGAAAATTCTGAAATCATTTACTCAGTATCACCTTTGAGTTATTCCAAATCTGTATACATTTCTTTGTTCTGATGAACACAAAGAAAGATAGCTTATAACCAGACATATTTTGCCCCACATTGACTACCATAGTAGGAAAAAAACTATCCTTTTTTTGTTCTGTTGAATGTAGAAAAGCAAACAATTCTGGGGCACTTTTGACAACCATTGTATTTGTCCAACTATGGTAGTCAACCTGGGGCAAAATCTGTCTGGTTACAAGCATTCTTCCCAATATCTTTCTCTGTGTTCATCAGAACTAAGAAATGTATACAGATTTGGATCAACTCGTAGGTGAGTAAATGATGACAGAATTTTCATATTTGGGTTATGTATTCCTAATGATAATTTCACGTGGATAACTCAAAATAAACATGTTTAATATTACACCACCACAGTATACTATCACTTCGCCCCACAGCTGTCCTTAAAAAGAAAACGAACCCTATTACACCCACCTGCTTCTGTTTCTGGGCTTTCCTAAGGGATTCAAGCCTTCTCTCCTTTAGCTGCTCCAGCTCATCTTCATCCAAACGGTCCAGCTTGTTCATTTCAGCATCCAGCTGCTCTTCCACTATTCGCACCGACTGCAGCATCTGCTGCTCCAGAGCCTTTGCAACAACCTCCATGGACTGACTGGCCATTTCCTCTCACACGAAGACTTCCTGTTATACATTCAGTTATTCAGCATAGAAACAGGTCAAACTGGGTGCAATTTATTAAATGCAGTGATACTAACTAGAAATGCACCATTCCATGATTGGGTACTGAATTTTAGGAGACATTGATTAGAATATGAAGGAATAATCCATTCTGACTCGATTCAAACAATATGGCATTGTATAGCATGTTATCTATGTTTTGCTAGAGGTAGTACAGTAGCGGTCAGAATAGCTGTGTCTATGGAAACAACGCATGGAGTCTGCTGTTGCACCAGATCTTAATAGACATCCTTGATATTTGAAAAGAATACCACTTTATATACAATGTACCAAATACTACTAGTCTATTAAACAAGTGGCACACGACAATTTTGGTAATAAGTATATTTAAGGACACCCTGGCAGCTAGTAACTTGACAACAATAGAGTGGCTAGTAAACGACCAGCAACTGTCCCCACTTCTTTGGCTCCTACAACAGTCTCACCAAAATGTTGCAACACATATTGAGTTTAAATGACTATTAACTCCGAAAAGTAAGGAGGATTTAAAAGGTGTAACGTTACTAGGATATTTATTTCCAATTATGCTAACGCTAGCGTTCTAGCATTTGAGCACAGTGACAACGATAGGTTTGAATACCAACGAAGTCTCATGATAAACAGCAGCTTAACACCATACCTTCAAAGAAGGCATAAGCAAACTACGACTGATTCTTCTGACACGAAATGTGAGTTTATAATCAACTATTTTATTCAAAACCAAGATAATGAGAGAGCACCTACCAGTACTTTCGAGAACGCGGCGCGACGATGACGCAGAAGTTGCAGTCGCGTATAACGTTACATCCACCTCCACTAGGCATGCGCACTTCAATACCGCATAATACTTTTCACGCTGACAATAGTAAATTACTTGTTTTTATTATAAGGTTAGGTTTAGGGTTGCGGTAGGTGTTAGCTAATGCAATTTATTGTAATTTTATGGCGTGATTTTGCATCACTTCTGGCCGAAGCTGTATCCCATTCCCTTCTAACTTAGCCATACAAGAAGTTGCTCATCTAAATTTACCTTGTTCTAATTTAAAAACTAAGAATATATCTCAAATTACGTTAACCATCGTTATCTTTCTGCTTGTTTACCACTAAAATAAATATTTATTTAACAATTTTTATACAAAATAATTATCTTGTTCCACAGAACACAATTTCCTTAAAAGAATAATGCCTTTTTAAAATACAAAATACAATCAAAGACCAGAGTAAATCGCTTATCCAAATTTATTAGCAAATTTAGAAAACATACAAATGATGTCACAGCTTCAGGTCTTCAGGCACAGGTAATTATTTTACTACAGTTTTGATCATCAATGGATTTCCAGGCCTTTCCCTTTTTGTAATGTCATACAATGTTAGATTATAACATGTTTGACTCATAATCAACCATTTATAGACAGTATAAAATGATAGTAAAGTACATTCTGTTCCAACATATATGACAACAATTTATTACTTAAGTATCCACCTTGGTCTGTCTTCACAATGATCTTCATTTCTTCTATAATAGCACCTTATCAAACATTTAAAATGTAAAAAGAGTGGCATAAGAGAAGCTGAAACCCAATTTAGTAACTCCAACCTGTTCAATTTGTTTTAGCGTTTTCTTCATAAATATGAATCTTTCGTTCTGATCTTTTATACATACTTACAAACATACAAAAAAAACAATGAGAAGGGGTTATACATATTTTTAAAACCTAGAGAAACATAAATGTTAGCTTTTACATAAATGTTAGTATCCACATGCTAAAATCTGCTTTTAAGTGACCTGTAAAGGCCAAATAAAACGCCAATCCAATCCGCTTTGCTACAAAGTCTGTTAAATATATCTGAGGCCAAACATTCAAGATAAAACTGGAAGAAATGTTGAAAAGATAAAGAAAAATCTAAATAACAGAATAGCAAAAATGCTTGCTTGGACTAATCTCTTTCAAATTCTTGGTATAAGAAAGTCAGTGCATTCAAAACATTCAAAAGCGTCCCCCTAGACATAAGTCTAAAGTGTTGACATCATGATGAGTGAGAAAAATTCAGTGTGCAGGAACTGTCAAATAAAGCTTTTATGCTTATCTCTTCTATTCATAAAGACTCATCATTGGTTTGATCATTCAGTGTTTTCTGAGAGGCTTTTACAGGACAAGTGCGATGCTACAATGATTGACAGATTAGGTTTTGGTCTCTCTTTCATATGTCAAAACAAGGTGGCAGGACTGGGCTGATGTCACAGTGGTTGAGGTTGGAACGGCCCTCCTATGTGATCTTCAAAGTGCTACCATAGGTTTGCTGTACCACCACCTGCACATTGTCAAGGATGAAGTCAAAGGCCATGCTCCACACGGACTCCGAGGATTGCTGCATAATTCTGAGATGACAAATCATCAAAAAAAGAGATGCTTTACAGCTTTACACAGAAAGTCTCAACATGTCTATGATCTATTTTGGGCTATTATGTGTATAAGGCTTTTCCACATTTCACTTAAAACATATCAGCTAAAACTAAATACACCAGTGAAATTAATATTTTGAATACCTGTATATTTAATATATTTCTTATATATACAGTATCTCAGAGAAGTGAGTACACCCCTCACATAATGTGGTAACAGTAGTTATTAACTGTAATTTAATTACATTTCCCTTGAAAAAGTTAAGTAAGGGATGTGTAATTTAAAAACATTTATTTCTGATGTAATTAAATTAAATACGTTTTGTAAAATATGTGTGTGCAATGGTGGAATTGACATTGAACTTCAAAGTCTAACTTTAAAATCTTTGCTTTAATGTATAATTCTCACATTTGTAATACTTTGGTCATTTAATAATACTGTCTTATGTAGTTTTATATTATTTATTGGAATAACTTAAGAGCCATTTCATCTCTTTCCTTGAATCTCTAATCAAGGTTGATATAGGACATAGAAAGTAATTAGTAATAAATCATTAAATACTTTTTTGGAGAGAGTCGTTTGTACAGTAATCTAATTACACTGTTGAATATGTATTTAGTAACTAGTAATTAATTACTTTTTCAGAGTAACTTAGCCAACACTGTTAATGTCTAAGCCGCCGGCAACAAAAGTGAGTACACTAAGTGAAATTGTCCAAATTGGGCCCATAGTGTCAATATTTTGGTGTGACCACGAACCCACCATTATTTTCCAGCACTGCCTTAACCCTCTTGGACAAGGAGTTCTGATCCGGACCTTTGCTTCGTTCCATCCGGACCACGAGACATAGGCTGCTAAACCATTTAAAATATTTGACTATTTTGGTTGTTTAAATAGAGCCGCGCATCTACACAATAATGAATTACATCACACACACTCTCAGGAACATTTATGTAATTCATCTTTTGTCGCTATATCTTCTAAAATCTTTATCTAGCGCCAAAAGTGTTTTGTTTGAACGCTTGCCACTCTGCGCATGCTGCTTCTCTCACCAAAGATGCGTCGCATGAAGAGCAGCAGACATGTGCTTATTTTAACAACGTAGTGCAGACACGCAGAGCAGGTATATGGACACACAACAGTAAATAAAATGCAGCAATATTAAAGTATTTGTCAGTCTGTTTACTGTTTGTTATAGGTTTCCAACCTTTCGACAATATTTGTGATATTTTACGAACCATAACGTTTTTATATACATTCTGCATTAGCATTATTGATCAGCATGTAAACATTTGTGACCCTGTGAAAACTCAGGATAAAGACTCAATCTTATTAATTATTAAATAACACGCATCAAAGAGTAAATCTTTAAAATGGCAATATGCTGTCAATATTGAAGATATTGTTGTTATATTTTCACAGATTATTCTGTAGGATGATTTTATTTAGAAAACTGTAAAAAGACGTTTGTTGGATTTTCACAAGCAGGGTCACACTTTGTGATGAACAACATTCTAATTGGGAAATTATTAAGATAGAAGTAGTTCTGGTATGAAGTGCATGGAATGGCTAATTTAGTAAGTAACTTTGTTTTCTGTTTATGATGAGAGCATTTTAATTGTTTCAATACGTTTGCTGTTTGTATGTTGTCACTGTTTTTTTGTTTCATTTAGAAAATATTAATAATCAGACTTCTATTAAGAGGGCATGCATTCCCCTAAAACCGCAGAGCCTACAATACACACAAACTGCGGATATCAAATATATATAAATGGCCCCATGAAAAAATCAAATATTTATACAGTATTTCCATCTGGACTAAATTGTTTAAATTTTTATTTTCCAGAACTCTGTTAGGAAGAAAATATGAAGACCGGACCTCTTGGAACTTAAATTGAATACCCCTGGGCTAGGCCTTCTTTATGTAAAGCAACAATTATTTTATTCAGATCGTCAGAGAGTTCTTTGCCATGAGATTTGCCAAGTTGAACTTCCTGTGACCAGTAGGGATGGGTATCATTACGATTTTATCGATATCGATACTGCTACCGATCATCGATACCGGTACTTATCAATACTTGTATCGATTCTACGCTCTATAATTTGATGCAAAAACACATGATGTGAAAAAAGATGTTAACCTTTTATGTGTTATGTATCATCTTTTATTTTTTTTGCACTGTCCATTGAGCGGACCTGTCCTAACCTCCATTTCACTGCTGATTATACCCTGTATGATTGTGTATGTGACAAATAATAAACTTGAACTTGAACTTAAGTTTCTTTATTACAGTTGAGCTTAAGAACTGCAGTTTGCAAATGCTTCTGAGCAAACAGAAAATGCCACATAACAAAACGTGTGTGTGTTCCTTAGCATACCACTAACGGCACTTAGAATAGGTATAGGAGCACATCATAATGAAATTCAACATATTTACTTTTTCACTATGGCAATTTGGCTGGCAGACCATATTCATTTTTTCCTTTCTGGTTCTAAGTCTACATAAATTTAGTTTAGTAATATTATAAAAGTATTAATTTTTTATTATATGTACTATTTTTAATAATTTTACTAGCACATTTACTTCAATTAACTTAAGTAAGTAAATATACTCCTTGGCCGAATTATTAAAAACAATGTTATAACTTGTTCTCAAATACTCATTCACGAAACCTTGTAACACTATCAAATCACAACACAATGGGATGAGAAAATGGCTAATTGGGCCCAATTTGGACATTTTCACTTGTACTCACTTTTGTGGCCAGCGGTTTAGACAATAATGCCTGGGTATGGAGTGATTTTGAGGGGACAGCAAATTTACACTGTTATACAAGCTGTACACTCACTACTTTACATTGTAGCAAAGTATCATTTCTTTATTGTCGTCACATGATAAGGTATAATAAAATATTTACAAAAATGTGAGGGGTGTACTCACTTCCGTGATATAATCTATGTATATTGGTTAAATAATGGTTTATCTGCTGTTGTACAAATAATAAGGAATATTTTCCTGATTAAATATTTCTTTAATGTAATGTCAACATTTTTTAAATGTTTCAGGTAAGCAAATGAACATGAAAAAGTGCAGAATTCCATTTCAAAGTCTTATTTTGCTTCACATTATTCATATTTATTTCAATGTAGCAAAACAATTTTCAGCAGAATGCAATAGAAGTTGAAACAGTATTTACTGCAACTGGACATTAGTATTACCTTACATAATAAATGCTTAACACTTTTCTCTTAATCAAAATCAAGTCAGAACAATACCTCTTCATGTATTTGATGACAAGGTAGAGTTTCTCCAGATCTTTATCTTCCACAAGATCTGTGCAGTACTTCACCACCTGGAGTATGTCCTCCTCCATTGGTTCTAAGAAGATTAAGCACACAAGTTAAAGCTGATATACAGTGTAAATATGTTATGCTATGCAAATTGGTTGACTCTTAAGTATGCAGATCCTGTTCCGCCCTACCTGAGATGGTGGTGACCCATTCATGAAGCAAAGTTCGGATGTCACTAAAATCAAAAGCTCCAGCTAGGGTCGGGACCGGGCGGGGATTAAATTTCGACAATGTCTTCGGGGCATCTGTGCTCGGAGAGGACGTGCACCGTACACTTTCACTCTACCAAGCAGAAAATGAATAGAAGATTTCATAGAAGAACCAATAATTAATATCTACAGTATTTGTCATCAAAATAAGGTATTCACTGTATCAATATGAAATAATAAAAAAAGGCTTACTTTGAGTTCTTGATTGTTGATTGGCAGAGGAAGAATTTTTGAGGGGCTGGATTTGGCAGGACTGTTTCCAGTTTGTAACAGTTTTTTTAGTGGACTGGGACCGTTTTTGGCAGGACTCGCATTTTTCCTCTTGTAGCGCCGCTTTGTTTTCCCTACTGCAGGCTGCTTTAGTTGAGGAAATTGGTTTTTCTGTTCCACTACAAAAATGTTGGAAAAAAGAGTCAGATACACCGTTTTCTTCCTTTGAGGAATAATCTGTGCGACACCACCAGATTACATTTTTTTACTGACCAGCAGCACTTTGAGCTAGAGCATTTTCTTTGTTCCTATAAGCAGAGCACAGCTCCTCCTGTAGCTCTTTGGGAAGTGCTGCAAACACATCTGGGTCTACCTGTTAAAAGCCAATCCAAATTGCTTGATATCTAAAAATAAAGGTTTTAATTTCTTCTAGCCAAAACTTTATCGTGGAACATACCTGGGAGAAATCAGGAAGCTCCAGTACAATGCCTGTTGTACTTGGTTGTCCTGACTGGTTTGGAATCTGCAGAATAAGGGTGCCAACCATTGGAGATGTAGTGGATGTGATTCGAGGTGGCGTTGAGAGATGAAATGAGGTACTGGGCCGTTCCTCTCTGTAGCTCCAGGACTGCTCCACCTGTTTCCTTAACTCTGCAGGTAACGCTTCTAAAACGGACTGGTCCACCTAAAAAGAAAAAAAAGAGGTGAAACACTGTCAAGTTATTTACCCGAACACACGGTGCTAGATTAAAGAAAAGAGATCTTCTAACCTGAGAGGGCGATGGGACCTCAATGCTAAGGTTTAGGGACGTCCTGACATGGTTGGGTGTTCGTGGATGGGAAAGTTCTCCTTTACTCGTCCCAGGTATTGGATCGAGGAGGGTAGAATGTGGTGATTGGGAAGGGAGAACTCCCTCCTGATTGGACGAGAAAGGTCTGGATGGTGAAGTGCTGGCCAGGCCCTCTATAATACAGAGCAGAAAAACTTTTTAGACCAGCAGTCTCAGATCACTCTATGATCTGAATATTCCAATATAATATACAGGGTTTTGACCTTGTGCAAGAGACTCTTTATTCTGTCTGTGGACAGGTTGTCTGGCCAGCAGCATGTCTTTAATTGAACGGCCACGAGAAGACCCATGTCCAGATGGATCTGCGTGCGAACCCTCCAACTGCTGTACCTGCAGCCCAACACCCCTCATGTCCTTCACATCTAACTTCATGGCATGAAATATCTTAATGGCCTCTGTGGCAATCAGCCTGCCACTGTCTGTGGGATGAGCTAGTAAAACAGATCTGCAAAGTGACAACAAATGACCTCTCAACATATATTCACATTACAACAAATTAATCACAATTTCAAGTCTGTTACCTGGCAAGGTTGTCACAGATACCATGACCACCATATTTGGCAGGTTCTACCGGAGCTCCAGCTTTCCGCATCATGACCTTCAGTGTGACCCGTCGACCTCTAAGCCCCGCCCCCTCTAACCTATTCTGAACCTCCATAGACAGGTTAGTAAGAAAAGACTCTGCCTCTTCAACCTAGAAAAGTATTAGACAAAATGGCAAGCTAACGAGAAAAGTCAACAGATTCTTAACAATTACGGGACAATTTTAAGTTTCCGTAGAAACTTGAATACTTCTAAACCTGTGTGAACCGAATGTTGTAGTTCATCTCCGCGGACACGGACTTCCTCTCCTTCTCGCTGCGCACAGGTCTGTCATCCAGCCCCCTGCAAAAGCGGAAAAGGGTCTGACCTGTCCGTGGCCCAAACTCCTTCTGCAGTCGGGATATGGACAACTGCTGCAGGTCCCCACACGTGCTCACACCCAGGGATGCCAGCTTGGAGCTCATAGAGCGACCCACACCTGAAGGCAAAAAGAAATCATAATGCGAAATATGGTGTATTTAAGTAATCCATTTTAAATACGCTTTGTTCTTACCAGGCAAACTAGACACGGGTTGATCTCTGATAAAATCATCCACCTCCTCTGATCTGAGGAAGTACTGTCCGTTCGGCTTGGCTTTACGAGTCGTCATCCGAGCAAGGAGGATGTTGGAACCTGATCAGAAATTACAAAACGCTCTGTGAGCATCGGCATATGTATGTATGCTGTACCCAAGTCCATTTATAAAGGCAGACAAAACACACCCATTCCAACCGAGGCCGAGCAGTCAGTTTTCTCCTTAATGTCTGCACGGATGGCCCCAGCCAGCTCATCAGGGGTTACCCCAAGCTCAGCCAGAAGAGCCGTGGCATCCACCAGCGCTTCGTCGCAACTCAATGCCTCGATGTTATGAGTAAAGCTACAAACAAGAAACCGTGATGAACGAATAGTGATTTGTCTTGGTTTGATAATAAACAGAAAACAAATGTTAGATCAATACCTGGCCAGGGTCTCGTACATGGTCAACGCCACTTCTTTATATGCCTGGAAGTCATAAGGCACAGACTCTAGATCAGGGCAAAGCTGCTTAGCCCGGCCAAAAAACATGCCGTTACGCACACCCGCCTGCCTGTTAGAGAGAAAAACAGCTGCTGCAAGAAAATGGACTATAACTTGTTAGGATAGTAAAAGTTTGGCAGTGTATAAACAGACAGTATATACCTGGCCTCATAACTACAGGAAGCAATTTCAGCCATAGACAGTGCAGTCTGGTCCAGGTTCACTCCATTACAGATAGTCTCCTCAGACTGGGGCGATGGGGTCATCTCAAAATCACCTTCTGTTTTGTCTAAGTGCGCAAAAGCCTTAACGGTTACCGAATTAAAACTGCACTTTGTATTGTTGTAATACAATGTAATAAATGTAGTATTTTAACAAGTGCTTTTTGTCAGGGCTCACCATTTCTATACTGTTTCTGTTTATTCTGGTAGTATTGAAACTCAAGCTGAGGGTCAGCACCAGAACGCTGTGCAACACGGCCTGGACCACGGTTACTTGTGACGGCAACTGGTTTCCCTGCAGAAACATATTGACCATAAGTTCTTCATGAGGTCTTCTGAGCAAAGACTGTTGATGGTAGCGAGATCTAGGTTGAAGCTGAGAGGTGACCGTGCTTTTGACTTTGAAACAGTCTTCCAGTCTCTCTCCGATTAGTCTTTTCAGAATCGGAATTTGAATCGAAGCTAAAAACATACCTTTTTTGCAAGGCTTACGAGACATTTTAGAGCTCTCCTCAGAGTATTACGATTTGTCTCTTATCAGTGTTTGCTTTTAATTATCTCTCTTTTAATGCATTGCGGTCAAAAGTGTTTGTAATATATTCTTGTCCATATATGCTGTACAGCACAGTGGTCACCTACTGTTGTTTTTATTGTTCTTTATAAATAAATTTTGATTTGAAAGTGATAGTTCACCTAAAAATGAAAATTCTGTCATCATTTACTCACCCTCTTGCCCTTTCAAACCTGTACGACTTTCTCACTCAGAACCCAAAAAAGATATTTTGAAAAGGTTTTTGATATATATTTTGAAACAGCACAAGCACCCATTTACTTCTATTGTATGCACACAAAACCAATGCAAGTCAATGGGTGCCCGTTATCAACTTTCTTCAAAATATTTTCTTTTGTGTTCTGAAGGAGAAAGAAAGTCATACAGGTCGGAAACGACAAGACGCTCAATAAATAATGACAGCATTTGCATTTCTGGGTGAACAACCACTTGAATGGTTTCACTCAAAAAGAAAAAATCTGTTTAGGGGTTGATGAATAATATACCTTTGAGATCTGGTCGGTGCCTGAGCCCAACTGACACAAAAAAGCAGTCCATATCCACATGCAGGATACAAGACTGACGCGCTTGAGGAGCAGGCATTGAGGAACCTAGGCCAAAAGTTTTTTTTACCATATAGTCAAAACAACAAACACACGTACTAACATGTATTTTAAACAATACACAAATGCAAACATTTACAACATGCTACCTGAATGGCAATTCGCTTTGAGCTTCCTCAGTTTCTCTTTTCCAGAGAAAACAGCACCACCTGCTGCTCTCCGCCTGGTCTGCAAGGTGGTCACATACTCCGAGAACTCGTTCCGCCACGTAGAAATATGATGCAGCCTCGAATGAGAAAAAAACTCTGATATTATTCCAGCTTCTGCCCCCTGAGCAGCCTGTTTACTTCCAGACTGCTTACTACAGTCTGCATGGGCGGAGTTAGAGGTTGTGTGGTAACTTCCATTTAGTCGAACTTTGCTGGTCTGATTTTGCAGATTACTCGTCTCTGCTGAAGTCCCTGGATTACATGTTGGTTTTGGTTGAAGTTCATTTTGCATATTGTAAGGTACATGGTGCTCTACAGGGGCCGCTGTGGACACTGAGGGGCTCTGATGGAGATCTACTTTTGAGCCTGCACAAGAGAGGTTAGACAGTTGCTCTTTCTCATTGTGTCCTGACTGTGGGTTGTTAGGGCGATGGGACTCTGCGTCAACAACCTGAGGAAGATGTTCTGTCACGTCCTGAGGCTTTAAGGCACCATTCACAGGGTGGACGTAACCATTGGTTAACAGCGGGTCTCTCAAGCCTCTTGACAGAGGGGCACAAAAGTTGCCGTCGTCTTCATTGTGTGTCCCATTCATTCTATGGCTCCCAGCATCTTCATCAGAGATGATGCTATACGAGCCATTTCTGAAAGACAAAACAAAGTGTGTTTTTGTTTAACAGACACAGAAATCCCTGTGCTATTTAACTTAGGTGGGTACATGTGCCAAACATAATACAACTGGGGTGTTGCAATATACCAGTATTGGCAATAAAAGTAATATTAAAAAAATTGTTCACTGTTGTTTCTTTCCAAAACATTCGGCTGGAAAGAAAAAAGCAACTAAAAAGAAGAGGATGTACGATGCCGTATTCGCACGCAATTCCTCGCTCTTTATTACTCGCGGGACAAATTCGTAATTTTCACGCGAGTGACTCGAGCTGACAAATATTTTCAACCAGCGTGGATCTTTGCATTGACTTCGTTTGTAATTTACTATTACAAATTGTTTATTGGCGTTTGGTGTGAACACAACATTAGTTCAACACTGCTATGAGACTGGGATGGTGCTACCCAACTGGGACTGTGAATCTGTAAATAAATCAACTACATGGTGCAGAGCAGATTCATTTAATTGTTTGAATGCTGTGTTTGGCTCATATTACAGCCCATAAAGATAGAGATCAGTCGAATTACCGGTGCTCAGGGGCGATTCTAGGATTTTCATTTTAGGGGGGCTCAGCCCCCAATAAGGGTATGATTAAAAAAATACTATTTGACTATTAGGGTAGGGTTGTAGCCTATACTACTAACCTTATTGCTATTCACTATTTCATTGTATTCCCTATATTTCTTATATGGGAGTAGGAGTACTGACTGAGCCATATACAACACTGTAAAAAAAATTGAAACATTTAGATGTGACCAGTCACAAGAAAATTTAAGGTTGGGAATGTAGATTTTTTTTAAAATGAAGACTTCCTGATTCATTATTCACTGTACAAACACAAGTACACACGTTTCATTAAAAGTAACAACATGAATTATCAATTTGCCACTTCTATAAATCAATTACTTAAAATAAAACACAAATCCCTTTACTCTACTCTTACTCTAATGCAGGGGTCACCAACTAGCGGACTCCGGTCCGAATGCGGACCGTGAGATGCTTCCCTCCGGACCCTTAAGCCTTTTGATGTATTAAATAAATGGACGCATTAAATTATTTTCTAATGCAATCAAATTTATTCCAGGCACATCAAGGTCCGCTCAGTAGCACTTTGGGTCCTTCGGTGCACTTTTGCTAGAGACAGACTCGCTGCACACCGCGCAGACAGATGTAACTGTCAGTGACTGAAAAACAATGTAATTTTTCAAAAGTTAGAAAAGTTGACTCTTGAAAAGCATGTTTTCCGAGATGAATTGGTGGAGAGATCGCCATGCACAAGGCCGGTTTGTCTGATTTGCTCTGAGTCTGTTGCGATTGTCAAAAGTGGAAACGTTAAACGGCATTACGAGACATTGACACTATGAAGAAACTTGACCGCAGCAGTTCGAGGTAAGGACACGGAAATATATTAGCTCAAAGCCCAGTGTAGCGATCTACCCGTGTCGTCCCTCACTCACTTACCGCCCAACAATGAGCATATGAATGTTCACTAAGAATACAGTTGATCATAGAAAAACATCACAGCCCTTAACTGATTGGAAAATAGTAAAAGAGTGAATAAAAGCTGCGTGTGAAACACGTTTAGAAGGAAAGTAAAGACATGAAATAACTGTAAAGAAAATATTAAACAAACCTCCCTTTCAGCTGCAAAAGCCACAAGAAGAGCTGAAATGTTATCAGAGGATGTACTTGATGCTGCTATTAATGTTAATCTCAGTTTAGCAGTTTTCTTTTAAAGTTGCTAATGTTGAAATTAATGTATGTTCAGTTCAGGTTTAAAGATTAGGGTATTTTGCACATTTTCCTTCATTATATTGTTGTCAGATATTGTAATGCCGTCCTATAGATATGAAAAGACTTGTTTGTTTCTTTGGTCTGCCAAAAAACATAAATTCATGTTTTTAGGTATTTTAGGTAATTGTCCGGACCTTGGCCTATAAGGAGGGTTCCTTTACTGGACCTCAAGTAATTTTAGTTGAAGACTCCTGCTCTAATGTATCATGATACACTAATGATTCATTATTACTTAATGTATTTAATAAAACAAAACAAAACAAAATAACTCCACATGATGTTTCTCTCTCTGTGCCATTTGTTGCTTTCAGACAATGATGTGTGTATTTAACCATTTTTCTGTGCATGGCTGCATAATGTGATGCCGAGATACACCTTAATATTTTTTACATTTTAAAAACTAAATTAAAATAAATCATGATCGTTTTCTAAACTATGTTTTCATGGGTGTTAATCGCTTCATTTTTGTTGGAAGAAAAAACTACTATCATACTGTGATAAGGGCTGAAGGTGAACGCAGTGAAGAAATACAGGTGTTGGATGAGAAACCGAACCGTGTATTGGTCCAGTGTATCGGCAATAACAAGAACTGCACCGATGCAGATGTCATATCAAAGCAATCTATCAATAAATGCACACACACACCTTGTACTCTCTGATGTTCGCTCCACTCGGCGCCCCTGGGGATTGAATAACGCGCTGAATCCATGCAGACTTAGATCAGGGGAGGAGCCGAAACTTGACGCATCGCGCCGCCGTTTCAAATTAGTTTTTAAAGGGGACGGAAGCGATCACAAATTAATTAATCTAATCATTTTTTAGGGTGGCTGGGCAGAAGTTTAGGGAGGCTGAAGAACCCCTAAAAAGGGCCTAGTGACGCCCCTGCTGGTGCTCATGCAGATGAGTTGGATTTCTATATATTCCTTTTATAAAGCATACTCACAGTTTGATATCTAGCTGGTGATTGATTTGCTGAGTGGAGTTTGTTGCGTGGTTAAGGTGAGTGGATTTGAGGACGTCTTTAGATGGCTGGACGCCGTCTGATTGGATGAGGCTCAAACTGGGTTTGGCTGGGTCACGGCTGGACACTGAATCCTGCCCTCCTCGTTTACACATGCTGGTGAAGTTCAAGCCTTTCTGCTTAGTGTATAGCTGATACTGAATGTAAGAAAGCTGACGGCCTGCCTTAATACTGAAAAAAACATATTTTAATAATATTGTGCTCTGATTGTGCATTTTCACTCACATGATACTGAGACACACACCCACCTGTCTGTAATCCATTCTGGTCGCACTACTTTCTCTCCTTTAAGCTCCTGTATTTTGCTGTTTGGCAGGTTGGTGGCGATGATGTGAGTGGTTTTGGAGCGAGAGTAATACAGATGGAACTGGCCACCGTGCCGCATCATCATCCTGCGCAGCTCATCTGCACAGGGATCTACACAAAACATACATACACGAGTCAAAAAATGTACCAGTTTTAGATTTCTTCATATGTGCTTCAAATAATGAACAAAATATTGTACGAAAGTGCTAGCCTTAAATGTCCCGATTACTGCTTATTTAAAGGGACAGTTCACCAAAAAAACTATACTAATCAAAAAACTTGTCATTTACTCACACTTGAGTTGTTCAAATCTGTATACATTTTTTTGATATTTGGAAGAATGTTTGTAACCAAACAGTTCTTGGTCATCATAGTAGGGAAAACTGCTTTATAAATTTCTCTAAAGAATAAAAAAGAAGATATTTTTAATAATGTAGGAAAGCAAACACTTCTGGGGAACTTTGGACTACCATTGTAATTTTTTTTCAACTATGGAAGTCAATGGTGGCCAACAGCGGTGTAGTCGGGGCCATATGCATGTATGATTACTTTTTCCAGAGTGCTGTTTGCGTATAAAGACTTCTAAAGATCTACATTAGCGTATACCCTTGCTATACCCACTTGTTGTCCTGCTTAAAATGTCTCTAAGCTGCGTTTGTTGTAGTTTTCCCAAAAACTTTATTGCCTTTTCCTTGTTTTGTGTATAAACTCACGATACTATTCGGCTTTATCTCTTTACTGTATAATATTGCATTGCATCGGAAATCTTTAACATCTGTCACTACTTAATACTTTATATTTAAATGACATGCGATAAAATGAAGCAAAGCATCTGTATCTGTACCAAGTAAAATCCTGCATATACAGTGAGGAAAATAAGTATTTGAACACCCTGCTATTTTGCATGTTCTCCCACTTAGAAATCATGGAGGGGTCTGAAATGTCATAGAAGGGTGCATGTCCACTGTAAGCGACATAATCTAAAAAAAAATCCAGAAATCACAATGTATGATTTTTTAACTATTTATTTGTATGATACAGCTGCAAATAAGTATTTGAACACCTGTCTATGAGCTAGAATTCTGACCCCGGCCTCAAAGACCTGTTAGTCTGCCTTTAAAATGTCCACCTCCACTCCATTTATTATCCTAAATTAGATGCATCTGTTTGAGGTCGTTAGCTGCATAAAGACACCTGTCCACCCCATACAATCAGTAAGAATCCAACTACTAACATGGCCAAGACCAAAGAGCTGTCCAAAGACACTAGAGACAAAATTGTACACCTCCACAAGGCTGGAAAGGGCTACGGGGAAATTGCCAAGCAGCTTGGTGAAAAAAGGTCCACTGTTGGAGCAATCATTAGAAAATGGAAGAAGCTAAACATGACTGTCAATCTCCCTCGGACTGGGGCTCCATGCAAGATCTCACCTCGTGGGGTCTCAACGATCCTAAGAAAGGTGAGAAATCAGCCCAGAACTACACGGGAGGAGCTGGTCATTGACCTGAAAAGAGCTGGGATCACCGTTTCCAAGGTTACTGTTGGTAATACACTAAGACGTCATGGTTTGAAATCATGCATGGAACGGAAGGTTCCCCTGCTTAAACCAGCACATGTCCAGGCCCGTCTTAAGTTTGCCAATGACCATTTGGATGATCCAGAGGAGTCATGGGAGAAAGTCATGTGGTCAGATGAGACCAAAATAGAACTTTTTGGTCATAATTCCACTAAACGTGTTTGGAGGAAGAAGAATGATGAGTACCATCCCAAGAACACCATCCCTACTGTGAAGCATGGGGGTGGTAGCATCATAGCATCATAGAGAAGCATCATAGAGAATCTTTGGAGGGAGCTCAAACTCCGTGTTTCTCAGCGACAGGCTAGAAACCTGACTGATCTAGAGAAGATCTGTGTGGAGGAGTGGGCCAAAATCCCTCCTGCAGTGTGTGCAAACCTGGTGAAAAACTACAGGAAACGTTTGACCTCTGTAATGGCAAACAAAGGCTACTGTACCAAATATTAACATTGATTTTCTCAGGTGTTCAAATACTTATTTGCAGCAGTATCATACAAATAAATAGTTAAAAAAAATCATACATTATGATTTCTGGATTTTTTTTTAGATTATGTCTCTCACAGTGGACATGCACCTACGATGACAATTTCAGACCCCTCCATGATTTCTAAGTGGGAGAACATGCAAAATAGCAGGGTGTTCAAATACTTATTTTCCTCACTGTACTTTTATGTAATTTCGTGTATGTGATGTGTTAAAAAGATATTCCTTCTAAAAATATTTTATTGTGGTAAACGGTACTGGTGTAGACCTGTTTTAATCAACTTTTTACAACAAATTACTGAAGATTTATGCAGAAGTATGAACAAATGGCATACTTAACTGTAATAATTGTCATGCTATTTAGAAAAACAAATATACTTCTGTCTTTTCTTAGTCATTTGTTGTCGGCGGTAATAGTAAAATCCTGCATATGTTTTTATGATATTTCGTGTATGTGATTTGTTAAAAAGATATGCTTTGTACAAATTTTGTGTTGACCTGGTTCTATCAACTTTTTCCAACTACTTACTGAAGAATTATGCATAAGTTTGAATAAATGGCATATTAAACTGTATTTTTGATTATTAACTGTAATAATTGTCATGTTACTAGAAAAACACAGTTACTTCTGTCTATTTTTGATCATTTGGGGTCAGCTTTCTAATGAATACCCACTTTTTTGGTAGCAGCTTCCTATTATCTTTCTCCATGTTAATCAGAAATGAATACAGATTTGGAACAACTTGAGGGGGAGTTAATGAAAACAGAATTAAAATTTTGGGGTGAACTGTCCCTTTATAAAATAATTTAGAATATAGATTTTTTTTATTTATTATTACAAATGAAATAACGTGTTATATACTATAAGTCTGGACTGTACATAACATTATACAATAATAGTCATCTAATTTTGGGAAGAAAGTCTCACTCTCTTAAGAGCAGCGCATGTATGTCATAAAGAAGTCTGACCTGTGTAACCGTTGACGTAGATGGCCACATCGCTGAAGATACAGGAAGACTTCCCATCCTTCTTTCTCTCGATGGGAGCTTCCTTCTGAAACTGCTCCTGAAGCTTTGATACTTTTGCAGCCATGTAACCGCCCTAAACATAAATTCAACAAACATTCAAGCAATGAGAACTAAAAGAAACACCCATTTAAACAAAGACAGCACATGCAAAGAGAGCTCAAACCAGGATACAAAGCAGACAGACTGGACATTCACACCTAACACACCAAGTATAACTAAAAAAAAACGAGTGTACGGGACTACAGACACACACATGAACACAAAGAAAAATGTGCCGTGTCTGCCTGACAAGCTTTTGATTATGCTCAGACGTTCAATGAGACTGGAAGTGCAAGTCTGCCCTGCTGGCACGTCGACTCTCTGTCTCCATGGCAACGGATGGAACGCTGAGATTCAGGAGTCGAGTCTGAACCAATAAACAGATACAAGGACAAATAATCCACAATGCTTACTCGCTTCACCTGTACTGAGAAGAAATTCCCCTGAACATCATTAATACGGCCAACACAAAGACTGTTCTGTGTTTAATTATACTGCAAATCCTGCACACAGTTATTGACATACATGCACTGGCAAAAATTCATATTCACAACCTTTCTTTGGATCTGGGGAGTCTTATAAAATAATAAAAAATGCTTATTGCTATATCAAAATCTAATAATACGGAAACCTAACCCTTTCGGTGCCAAAATGCTAAGTTGCCTTGCCACCTTATGGGAAAATAATGTGCTGGGAGTAAACAGTGAACGTGGAACCTTGAAGTTTTAATGTTGTACATGTGAACACTGAAGCCTATCAAATCTCTTGCCAGGTTTACTATGCTCAGACTGTGACAACGGAGTCGTAGGGCTGGCTATCAGTGAAAAAAATTGGGATTTATCGCTGCTGTAATACAAATTAAAACCCGTCTACACTTCAAGAGTAAATAGACTCCAGCATTAAAGAACAATATGTAACGTTTGCCTTGTAGAGGTCAACGATTTTGAGGACAAATGGCGATACGTACAACAAAAGTAACCTAACAAAAAGCTTTAAACTGTTTATTTAAAAGACTGTATACATGACCCGTTTGGAGCAATGGGTTTGGACCCGGAAATGCTATATGACCTTCCGTATATGGTGATGTGTGACGTCAGGCTTAACAAGCAGATGAGGTTATTTACTAGCAAATTTTAAAGCGGCCATGCACAACGTTTCATGCATTCTGACTTCTTTACAATGTTAAACATGTCTCTCTTGTTTAACATGGTCAACTTGTCCAAAAAAGAGTTAGGCGTATTACGTAGTATTTTTACACACGATACACTCCCGCAGCGATAGTACAGGTTTTGGAAAGTTTTCTTGGAACATAAAAAACTGTTTCGTAACAATTTCGTAGTCCCGTATTGGACAATTCTCACGAAAAAAGCACTCGGCACACTCCCACAGCAAGGAGAGCAGCAGAAGGAGCCTACTCAGACGTTATTTTCACTTGTGTGCAGGTGAGAGAGAGCATCCATTCGAAAAGTTCATGCTGGAATTGGAGATCGTTTGAAACTTATATATGGAGCCGTCCAAGTGCTAAAAGATGCGGGTCTGGAACCGATGTCTGTGTCTTGTTGGCAATAGCTTAGCATGTGCTTTAGGTCAGCCACCAACAATATTACACTCCGAACAATCTTTCAAACCCGATAAAGTTTTAGGTTCTGGGATTCTGTACGTTTTCTCAAAGGTGTGTAACAGCGCCACCTGCTGTACAACAATACAAACACTGATTGCCAAAATAACTCGTCTTTTGTGGAGAACCATTTTTTTTGTGTACCCGGCCTTCTTGGAGACTCTGGGAGGGGTGCTGGAAAGCGCACCGACTGGGGACTCCGTTGTTCTGCTGGGGGACTTCAACGCCCACGTGGGCAACGACAGTGACACCTGGAGGGGCATGATTGGGAGGAAGGGGCCCCCTTATCTGAACCCGAGTGGTGTTCTGTTATTGGACTTCTGTGCTAGTTACAGCTTGGCCATAACGAACACCATGTTTAAGCATAAGGGTGTACATCAGTGCACATGGCACCAGGACAACCTTGGCCGGAGGTCGATGATCGACTTTGTGGTTGTTTCATCTGACCTCCGGCCGTATGTCTTGGACACTCGGGTGAAGAGAGGGGCGGAGCTGTCAACTGATCACCACCTGGTGGTGAGTTGGATCCGATGGCGGGGGAGGAAGCTGGACAGACTCGGCAGGTCCATGCGTACTGTGAGGGTCTGTTGGGAACGTTTGGCCGAATCCCCTGTTAGAGAGATCTTCAACTTCCACCTTCGGCAAAGCTTCGATCAGATCCCGAGGGAGTCTGGAGATATTGAGTCCGAGTTGACCATGTTCTCCACCTCGATTGTCAACGCGGCCACTCAGAGCTGTGGCCGTAAGGTCTCCGGTGCCTGTCGAGGCGACAATCCCCGAACACGGTGGTGGACACCGGAAGTAAGGGATGCCGTCAAGCTGAAGAAGGAGTCCAATCGGGCCTGGCTGGCTTGTGGGACTCCCGAGGCAGCTGACAGGTACCTGACTGCAGCCCGGGTGGTTGAGGAGGCAAAAACTCGGGCCTGGGAGGAGTTCGGTGAGGCCATGGAGGACTATCTCGAAGAGATTCTGGCAAACCGTCCGGCGCCTCAGGAGGGGGAAGCAGTGCCCTACCAACGCTGTTTACAGTGGAGGGGGGCAGCTGTTGACCTCGACCGGGGATATCATCGGGCAGTGGAAGGAATACTTTGAGGATCTCCTCAATCCCGCCGTCACGTCTTCCATTGAGGAAGCAGAGGCTGAGGGCTCGGAGGCGGACTCGTCCATGGACGAGATCCGCCCCGACTACCTCAAGTCTCTGGATATTGTGGGGCTGTCTTGGCTGACACCTCTGCAGCACCGCGAGGCGGTCGGGGACAGCGCCCTTGGACTGGCAGACCGGGGTGGTGGTCCCTCTTTTTTTAAGAAGGGAGACCGGAGGATGTGCTCCAACCATGGGGGAATCACACTTCTCAGTCTCCCCGGGAAAGTCTATGCCAGGGTACTGGAGAGGAGAATCCAGCCGATGGTAGAACCTCGGATTCAGGAGGAACAGTGTGGTTTTTGTCCCAGTCGTGGAACACAGGGATCATGGGAGTTTGCCCAACCAATCCAATGTGTTTTGTGGATTTGGAGAAGGCTTTCGACTGTGTCCCTCGTGGCATCTTGTGGAGGGTGCTCCGGAAGTATGGGATTCAGGACCCTTTGCTAGGGGCTATCCAGTCCTTGATTTTTATGGACAGAATTTCTAGGCGCAGCCAGGGGCCGGAGGGCGTCGGGTTTGGGGACCACACGATTTCATCTCTGCTCTTTGTGGATGATGTCGTCGTGCTGGCCCCATCAGACTAGGACCTTCAGCATGCACTGGGACGTTTTAAAGCCGAGTGTGAAGCGGCTGGGATGAGAATCAGCACCTCCAAATCTGAGGCCATGGTTCGCAGTCGGAAAAGGGTGGCTTGCCCACTTCAGGTAGGTGGAGAGTTCCTGCCTCAAGTGAAGGAGTTCAAGTATCTGGGGGTCTTGTTCACGAGTGAGGGAAGGATGGAACGGGAGATCGACAGACGGATCGGTGCAGCTTCTGCAGTAATGCGGTCGCTGAACCGTTCTGTCGTGGTGAAGAAGGAGCTGAGTCGCAAGGCAAAGCTCTCGATTTACCGGTCAATCTACGTTCCTACTCTCAGCTATGGTCATGAGCTGTGGGTCATGACCGAAAAGACAAGATCCCGGAAACAGGCGGCCAAAATGAGCTTTCTCCGCAGGGTGGCTGGGCGATCCCTTAGAGATAGGGTGAGAAGATCGGTCACTTGGGAGAAGCTCAGAGTAGATCCGCTGCTCCTCCACATCGAGAGGGGCCAGCTGAGGTGGCTCGGGCATCTTTTCCGGATGCCCCCAGGACGCCTTCCCGGGAAGGTGTTCCGGGCATGTCCCACCGCTGAAGGGACTATGTCTCCCGGTTGGCCTGGGAACGCCTCTGTGTCCCCCCCGAAGAGCTGGAGGAACTGTCTAGAGGGAAGTCTGGGCATCCCTGCGTAGACTGCTGCCCCCGCGACCCGGCCCAGAAGAAGCGGGAGAAGATGGAGGGATTTTTTTTTTTAAATGAGGAAATAACACGTCAATGACGGTAAAGAGTTAATATAAAGAATATCCCATGTGTCACAAAAATCGATTCTTGGTAAATATTAACAAAATCTATGTATACAGCTGTGGAAAAAATTTAGAGACCATTTCGAAGACCCTTTTGATTTTGTCTGAATTTACAATTTATAGGTATGTTTAGTTTCGTTTTTTTCTGTCAACCACTGACAGTATTTGTTCCAAATTTCAAACAAAAATATTGTATATATTTGCAGAAATGGAAAATTGGTGAAACAGGTCAAAATAACAAGAGATGATCTTAATTCTTTCGAGCCTCAAATACTGAAAAGTGATTATGAACTTTTTTTCTTTGAAAGAAATACAATCGTAATATTTTTAGGCCTACATGTATTTAGGCAAGTAAAAAAACAATTACAGTATGTTGTAACATACAACATCATTTGTATCATGCGGTATGTCTTTCACATTGCTGTTTGCTGACTTTGTCACACCTGAGGTTTGATTTTTCAACAAACACTGGACTGTAAAGGCCACAAATACAACAAGAAATGCTAATTAAATAAAAATTGAAGTTGCCCTTATTGATAATTAACTAGAAATCTATTCATATTTGACACTTGCTGAAAGGTCATTTCAAATCCTGGGTGGAAAAAAAATACAGAATAAGAAGTTCTTACCATTCCTCCCCATCCATCATCTTCACTGGCTTTATTTCTCCAACCATCTCGACTCATACTGAGGGACCTAGAAAAAATTAGAGGAAAAGGATTAAAAAATCCACAAATCATTTGAAATCAACCGAAAAGAAGCACATAACTATGATGGCATGATAAAACACGCACATCTGTTCTCTTCTTCAAACGTGCATGTGTTCACACACTTAAGTCCAACACAAGTGTTTCCACCAGCTGTTGAGTGACAATTAGGTGTCGACCGATTATCGAACTGGCCGATTATCGGCGTCGATATTAAGGATTTAGCCGATAATCGATATCCGACCTTTTCGAAGCTGATTTGCCGATAAAGTCATTTAATTTTAAAATGCGCTATTTTGCTCTGATGTAGCCAAGAATTTAGCGAGAGCAGTCCGAACACGTCTCTCTAGTTTGTTGCGTAGACTAGTAATGCCCGCCCACTGCTCCTCTGATTTGTTGGAACTAAGTCACGAGTCACGCAAATCAACGCGGGAGGCTGCGGAACAGAACGTTTTTTTCTTTCTCACACCGAAAGCTCACAATCCACTACACTGAAGATGCAAATCACTTCAATATAATTAGTGCCTGAATTTCGGAGCAGCTTTGCGGGTTTCCTGCAGGTTCCGCAGGAGTTACGCGTTATTATCATGTCGATATAATTCACATCCTTAGTATAACAATGATTTTGCTCTGCAAGCGAGCAGCACACTGCACACGCGTTTCTTGTACTTGATCGAGCTGGCGTTTTGCATGTCATTTTAAGTTACGCCATTTCAAAAATACAAGCCATTTTAAAGCATAAAGAACTTGAATCGTCTTCAGTCAGACCGCTCTCATGCATGCGCGCACACAGACACACACACTCCGTATCTCTAGCTGCTCGAATGTTAGATGAAGTTATTTTTCGCAACTTATTTATACACATAAATGTTCAGAGACACACATGGGTGTGATTAAATGCCCGTCTTGCCGACAATACACTCAAGGAATAGGCTAATGTACTTTTACTAAGTGTGCCTAAAATTTGCTTCTAATGTTATAGCTTCATGAAAACATTTGCGGTTCTTTCAACAACATACACAATAAAGCTATTAAGGCAATTAAATTATTTACACTTATTATATAAATTCAAATTGTGCTAGTTAATCCAATGATGAGCAAAATGATTTATTGAATAGTTCTAGTATTTTATGCAATGTTTAAGTCATCAGAACATATTTTTTTTTAAATAAATAAATATAATGTATTCCATTCATTTTTTTTATTTATTTAGTGGTTTTTACAATGCATTTTCTTTCCAAGCAACTTTACATGAGAAAAGACAAATAAAACAGGCAGAATACAGTGCGGTGCAATAAAAAATGCAATGGTCTAATAAACCAATGTCGATGAAATTTAGCAAACCATAATCTAATCTAAAAAAAAGAAATATGAAAGATGAAATTACACATACTAAACATGGGATTAATCATAAAGCATACAGTCTGTGGGTTATTTTAACTCTCTTCATTTTTCCTTAATTGTAGTCGATTAGTAGATTCAAATGTTTCAAAGCCTGTGTTCTTAATTTTTATATAAATTTATGTTTTTTACACCATATATATATTGGTTCAAAATATCGGTTATCGGTCTAATTCACATGGAAATAATCGGTATCGGCCCTGAAAATGCATATCGGTCAACCTCTAGTGACAATCTACTATATTTAAGAAATAGATCTTTGTTTGAAAAGCAGAGGACAAGTTTCATCCCTCTGAGGTCAAGAGCGAGCACAGGATTAAGGTAGTCAAATACCCAGTATCTAAAATGACTCCATGTACAATTCTACTTCAGCAGGACTCTAGAGTGCGACCAATTTCACAAGGCCTTTCTAGGGGGAAAAAAAGTCACAAGGCCTTTCTAGGGGGAAAAAAAGTCCCTGCAACTCTGAAAGTCTCCCTTTGATTCAACAACAGACACACATTAGCCCCATATCGTGGTCTAAACCAATCAATGATAGTGAAGGGTGGACCCCCCTGATTGGTCGTGGTCCAGATATTCCTGTATGTGTGTGTACAAGAGGTCGCTCTAACCAAAAATTCTCTGACATTGACAGATTTTTTTTAACAGTGACAGTCTGTCATTTTGGCGGATCAAAAAGAGGGGAATTTGTAAATCCCCGTTTCCCTTCAGCGTGATATGCTCTTGAAGCGACCTGCGTGTTTTCACCTGTCATTGTTACAGACTAGAAATATGGGATGCGATTTGGGAAACCCCCTCGGATGTCGCGCTGGGACGCGGGAAAGCCATTTCACCTATCAAAGTAAACCACATAACATGAATAATGAAGGAGTATCACTGCACATTTCTGACCAGTTCTGTGTAAACTATGGCATGCAAAGTGCAAGTGATGATCAAAAATCCAGACACAATGCACATGATAAACAACGTGAAACTTGCTTCACTGCTTATTAGTTGTTGTCCGTAATGTTTGTTAGTTTCCTTGTGTAGTGACAATGGCAGAGCTCTCGTTCTTTAAGTGTGCCCTGCAAAATTTTTCTTACTTCCGTTTTAATCAAACGGTTTTGTTCAGTATTTTCGGACGTCACGAACATACTAATAACCACCTTGCACCATAGTGACGGGTAATAATAGATTATGATTGTGATTTTTACGTGCCTTTCAGTCAAAATGACGGACAATAAAAAAAGTGTAGCGCAACCTCTGGTGTGTATGTTTGAAAATGTGTGTGCTGCAGTCCGACAGAGAGAGGTGAGCACCCTAAAACTGTCAGTTAAACAGAGTGGATGTAGCAGGGGATGATGAGAGAAGATGAAAATAACTATTGACAAATTTTTTGTGAATAATGTTAAGTTAAGGCCTGATCCGTCCGAAAATCATAAACAATGCTCTGACACGGAGCCGTCAAGCCCTGGTCCATTTATCTTGAGATCTTTTAAGTTTAAATGTCAGTTCACTGAAGCACTTTAAGCACCAAAACTTTTCAGTAAGTTACATTTCTTGTAGATTTGTCCTTCAAATAAATAACTTTATGTTGACCAGATTGTTAGTTAATCATTTACAAGTAAATTTTGCCTATATGGACTTTTTTGAAACAAAGCTTCAAAGCTTCAAGTGCTTTCCCACTTCATCGCACAGAATCACACAAACACAATCTTTTTCTCCACAGGAAGCTCTGTCAACCACGTCTTCACGTTTCATCCCGGCACTCTATCGCAAGCAAGCATACAGTGCCAACACAATGCCTCTAATCTGTTTCCTCCAGACACGCGCACACTCCCCACTGAAATGGAACATCAAAGTGACTGTCTCCATCTTCTGTTTGGTTCCTCGCTCCATTTCTCTCGTTCTCAAACACAAACATACACGTGCTGCGCTACAGCGGGATGTAAAACACTGAGACAGCCAGAAGCTCTTTGTGAAGCTTTAGGTTAACCCGATCATCTCAGCCAGCTTTCACCCGTCATACCGTTAAGATATCTGCAGTGGCACAGTGGCAATGTCGGTGATACGGAATAAAGTCAATCTGTGTCATGTTGGCAATACTTGGAAATGTGTTTGAAAAGTGATCAGAGTGAAAAAATGGTGATGCCATGTGCTATTGGTCAGAACACACAGATAGCCCTGCCCCAAGACACACATATAAGATATATCCGCCAAGTAAATAAAGGTCCCATTCCCTGTGATCCCATTTTTCAACCTTGAGTTAGTGTGTAATGTAACTGTTGGAGCATAAACAATTTTGATCGGTCGGCATGTTTTTAACTGATAAAGTGAAGTTGACGTCATTGTTACGGTTTATTGCTAAAAGCCAAAGTTTATGAATACACGTGCACTGAGAGGGGCACGGACCAATCACAACAGCCTGAGAAGAGGAAGCTCGCTGAAATGGTATGGGTGGGACATCTTAACACACACACTCTTACCAGGGAACCAATCACGAAAGACTTGGTAAGTCTTACCAATCAGAGCGTTTTGTAAGGAGGGACTTTATATAGACCGGATGAAGTCCAGTTCAGGGCTCTAGAGTGCGACCTTATTTTTCAATGGTGCGACTTAAAATTATCAGAGGTCGCACCGGTGCGACCAGACGTTCGAGGTGAAAAAAAGTCTCCGCAACTCTGAAAGTCTTCCTGTGATTCAATAACAGACACACATTAGACCCATATCGTGGTCTAAACCAATCAATGATAGTGAAGGGCGGACCCCCTCTGATTGGCTGTGGTCCAGATATTCCTGTACGTGTGTGTACCAGAGGTCGCGTTAACTGAAAATTATCTGTCATTGACGGATTTTTTACCCGTGACAGAAAAATCTGAAGGCCGTCCGTCATTTCTGCGGATTACAATGAGGGCAATTTGTAAATCCCCGTTTTCCTTCAGCGTTATATGCTCGCGAAGTGACCTGCGTGTTATCACCCGTCATTGTTACTGACTAGACATATGTTATGCGATCTGGGAAAACCCGTCAGATGTCGCGCTGGGACGCGGGAAAGACAGTTCACCTATCAAAGTAAACCACATAACATGAAGAATGAAGGAGTATCACTGCACATTTCCCTCCTGTCCTGTGTAAACTATGTCACGCAAAGTTTTTTTATACAATGTTTTCGTGAGTCGACAGAGCTCACTAGTCTGCAGCACAAGGAGTTATCACCGCTCCGCTGGTGACAGCGAACGCAAAACATACAAGAGATGATCAAACACACTATGCACATGATAAACAATGTAAAACTTGCTTCACTGCTTATTTTTTGTTGTCCGTAATGTTTGTTAGTTTCCTTGTGTAGTGATAATAGCAGAGCTATTGTTTTTAAGTGTGCGCTGCACCATTTTCCTTACTTACGTTTTACTCAAATGGTTTTGTACAGTATTTTTATAGACTTCAACACTAGGATTTTTATAAATAAATTGTTAATAGAGTAAGTCTCTCACCACTGTAGAGTGTTTTTACTTGTGATACTGGACTGTTGTGCTTTTAATTTCATCACTGAACTTTAAACACGATTTACTCCAAATTCCGTTCCTAAAAATCACAGCGTTCCAGTCGACATCAGCCATAACTTTTGTTACATACACAAGATATGAGCAAAATAAACAGTGATTTGGAAAGGGCTTGAATATGGTATCAAAAACTGTATCGGCTTTATTGGGCATTCGGTTGTGTTACAATACAACAAGTTCCGAGACGCCAGTACAGCGGTAATAACAGATTATGACGGATTTTTTACGAGCATGTCAGTCAAAATGAAAAACTCTAGCGCAACCTCTGGTGTGTACGTTTGAAAATGCATGTGCTGCCGTCAGACAGAGAGGTGAGGAGCCTAATGCTGTTAGTTAAACAGAGTGAATGTAGCAGGGGATGAAGAGAGAAGATGAAAGGACAATTCACAACTTTCTCGTGAATAATGTTAAATTAAGGCCTAATCCGTCCGAAAATCATAAGCAATGCTCGGACACTGAGCCTTCAAGTCCTGGTCAAATTTTGCCTATATGGACACTAAACAAAAGTGAGCTGGTAAAAGCAGGTTAATGTTAAATGCGATGCGGTCTAAAATTTGGGTGCACCTAACTTTTGTGCTGGTGCACCTAAGAAAAAAAGTAGGCGCACCAGTGCAACCAGTGCAAAAAGTAAGTCTAGGGCCCTGCAGTTGTTTTATGAGAAGAGGGAACGCGATGAAAAATAAACTAGAAATATATGTAATATAATGTGTTTTTCATAAGAAACATTAACACCCATTGTTAAACACCCAAAAAAGATAATCAACTCAAAAACAGCAAAAGAAAGGCTCCTTTAAAATGTATAAACATGCCGTTATTTCACCAACTGTACAGCAAATGCATTTGGGAGACATTGAAATGATTAGGCTTCAGTGCCTTTTTTGGAACTATTGTTCCATGACACAAGTTTCTTCCACATTCCATTTTTCCAACAGAGGTCTGTGAGTGTCGAGACTCGAGTTTCAGAACAGCTCTCTGGTCAGCTACTGGGTTTAACAGAGCCGAGTTTTGATGCCACTGTAGCATTTGCATATTTAGGGAAAAAATTTACAAAAATAAACACTTTAGATTTAAATGAATAATTCACCCAAATGTTATTTACTCATAACAGAATTTGTATGGGGACTGTCCCTTTAAGAAATAAGTTTTACGTTAATAGCTCCAGTTGCCACAAATGGGTGAAATGTGCGAATTCAATGGTGCACTGACACATAAACTAGTCTAAGACACGGCATCCAATAATACCGACGATAAACATTTACCATGTCAGTAACCAGTTAAACAAAAGTTCATGAAGAAAGCAATGGAGTGGACTAACAAAACAGAACTCTGCAACCACGTGACATCGTGCGTTTATGTGCTTACAGACAAACTTTTCAACATGAAATAACACATATAAAGGGTTGCATAACACCATAAATGCCCCGTCTTATTTTCTAAATATGATTTACTAAACCATAAGACTTCTAAGGCTAATTCATCAACAAATCAACACATCCATTTAAGTAGTTAGTACACACATTGTCCGCTGTGAGTGTGCAAGCCAGGGCATGCTTGGCCGTGTGCATGATCTGTGTCTCTCAGTGTGCGACGATGTTGGAAACAGACACTCAGTACGCAAAGAGTTAGTGGGACAGCTGATGGATGCACTGATCGGACAAGGAGTCGACTAACAAGGCAAGTGACATTTTGTCCACAAACTGCATCCCGAACAACCTTTGCAACCTCTGTTGCCATAGTACAACACCAATCAAATCGATTAGTTTATTTCCTCACAACAAAACAAAAGCTTCACAAGGTGTGTGACTTGCGGTTTCATTTTTAAACGGAATATTTGAAAATTGACATCATTGCTCACCAATTATCCCCCTTCTTTACAGATGTATTTTGGTCAAACCAAAGCGCCTTTGTTTCCGCTCCTGCGCTGCGTCCTCCCCTCTTGCGTCAATTTGCAAAGATTACTAACAGAGACGTCGTGCATGCTGGCCTCTTTTCATACCAAAACGCTTCTGTAACTGAACGATTCGCCTCTTTTACCCTTCACTCGTATCTCTCCATTGCTGGCCGCTTGCTCACTGTCGCCTCTGCCACTGCTAGATTTTCGGCTTGTTTTCCGCGGAAGACCCACCTCCTCTCTGCCGGGGTCACGCAGTGACAGCGTCACCTCAGCCTATATCATACAGCGGCCTCTAGCGGCAATTTAAATTAACTACGCTGTATTTCACATCTAGCGGAACTACGCCGTATCTCGCAGCGTCCTCTAGTGGGCTAACGTTACTTTTCAAACTACACTTGACGCAGGACAGAGGTAAGCTTGTGAATAATGATCATGGTATCAAACGGTCGCTTTGTGTGTCTCCAATCGCGAAGGCAATTGCTTGTGTATATTAATTAGGTCAGGCAGATGTTATTTGCTGAATTTTGATTGGTAAATGCCTGGCTCGTGCTAGGATGAACCAAACCTTCGCCTAAGTAGGATTAATAAATTCCTTCTGCAAATGAAAATGTGAGCTGGGTTGAATTAAGATGCCCTTGTGATTGAGCTGACACGAAGCTATGTAGTTTTCCTGCGCAATGATCAGAAATTATCCTTAGAAATACATCGTGTTGAGACTACACTGAAACTACAGTTTGTCTTTGCATGCTCAGAGACTGTCTCACAAAAACAAAGTGTTACCTTTGACATTTTCTGATGGTGTTTAATCGGTAAATCAGATAAATATTACGATGTTACATGATCATATCCGGCCACATGTGACGGTTTGTATTTCTTCTAGGTGTTTATGTGTGTAGTTGCCCAACACTGAGTCAAATAATCAGATGAGTGGCGAGTTCAATTAGGGTAGAAGAAGCAAGTGCTGAAAAATATCATGATGATTTTTATCAGTTGGTATGTCGGCTATAATGGATGACCCTAAAGGCAAGCAGTACATAAATACTGTTTACACAATACATAATATATTTGTATTATGTCTTTGAATCAATTAGGCTTACTGAAGATGGATCTAAATCATGATGTTTTAAAGGCCCCCATGTGGTGAAAATCTAGTTGTATCATGGAATTGTTAGAGGTTTATTCCACACATCGAAAGTCATGGAATTTTAGTATATATATTTTTGTCTAAGTCATGGAATATCATATCAAATGGATTTTCGTTTGTCACTTTAAATTTTAGTTTCCATTCATCAAAATGTATTTTTTTACACATTTTTGCGTTATGGTTATCTTCATCGCCATTTGAATCCCTTCCCGCTTTCCATCTGGCATCACATCACCGGTAGGTCTTAACTAAGGCAAAAGGCCAACTTTTTAGTCAGATGATACACGATTTGTTTTAAGTGACAAGATTATCGACTACAGGGGGACTTTAAATCATTTGAGCTCCATTCAAATGTCAAAGTGACGTCACGTAAAATATCAAATTATTTTATACCACATAAAATTTAAAAAGTGGATGATAATGAACAGCGTTTTTATATCGTCAAATATGTTTTTTAAATATTAGTTTAGGTATGGTAACAGTTTTTCCAGTAGCATATTTACTTATTTTACTCCCTATTTTACATTTGACTAAATATATATTAATTAAATAATAACAACGTATTATACTTTAAATAGCCTCCACAAATATATCTGAAGTTATCCGAAGGTATATTAAAAATGACGAGCTTTTGCACAACCATAGTAAACATTTTCCACATGTTTTCCAATAGATGGCAGTATTGTTCTATGGCTTATCAAAGTGTAAAGACAACTGACACTGTTCGATTCTAATTAGACGAAAACACTGGTGTGATCGAGATCAAAAGTTCTTATCTTTTTACTATTTAGTTTATCATTACATAGGAAATTGAAATATAGTAAAGACATAAAACAAATAAGAATGAAGAATAAATAAATGGCATCTGACTTTAACACATCCCTTACAAAAAAATGATAGGGTTTTACTACAGTTACAAAAAACATGGTTACTAACAATGGTTACATCAAAGGCAAAAGCCATGGTTAAACCACTTTTTACTTTAGTGAAACAATGGCTGTGCCAACAGTAATTCACACTTTCACTATAAAAAACATGGTTTATTTTCATAAAGGAATGTTATATATAACAAATTCGATATGACACGCTGTGGTCTTTTTGTTATTTGTGTTTTAAAATTTTTAAATTTTGAACACTGAAGTGTGAAGGATTTTATTTGTTTAACGTTATATATATATTATCTGTGATTAGAGTGAAGCTGCAATGTTATGACATTAAATATATGAATAAGAGCAGATGCAAGCTATACTTTTAGAACATACTTTTAGAACAGCTCTTGTTTGAATACATTTAGCCTTAAGAGTTGAGTGCCAAGAAAAGGATTTCAGATGCCAAATAGAAAAGCTCAGACAAGATCACGAGAAACCACTGACTGGCAATGCTAAGCAGGATTTACCCCCGAGCCGAGGATCCAAAAAACCATAAGGAAGAAAGAAGATGGAAATAAAATAAGGAAGAGAAATTGTTGCCAGGAATTTAAACTTGTTTCTCAAAAATTGAGGTCATTGGGAGTGCTGAAATACCCAGAAGTCAAGTTTATGACACAGACTGATAATGGGATGTGTATGTGGTCACTTCGCACACATGCACAAACACAAACTTTAATGGAGTCTGTGGTGGGTTTGCAAATTAATTGGACATGGGAATTGTGTCTTCTTCTAATAAAAAAATATGTTACTGAAAATGGTGCCCATTTCAGAATCAAAGTTAAAAGTAGAGTAGGAGTAATAGAAGAATAATTGAACTTACAGCAACTGAATGCATATAAGATAATCAATCTGAGCAGAGATGACCATGGAGACCATTTAGAGAAGCTGCATTGTTGTGATGCAAACTCTCCAGGACACACTTTCACATATATTGTTATTTACCATTAGACAGAATTAAAGTAATTAATCGCCATGAGGACTGAAAGGCTTGACTATAGGGTGCTTCTTTTGTATGTCTATCAGATAATAATGATCTTGGTATTGAGTTTAGTTAATGGAGTGTATGTGCTGAGTTATTCGGCTGTGAAAGGGCTCCATTAGCTCGAAGATTGCTCCGTTATTTATTTGCTAAAATTGTTTTGATGAATCACAGTTTCGTTCTTTTATTCTTTTGTCCTGTTTCTCTCGCTCATTATTGACTTCAGGTGTGTCTTTACGGATCAATTCACGATTTTGTGGAACGTTTAGAATGTCGTTACTACCTCTGTAGATACATTCTGCTCATTGGACTTAAGGCCGTAAATACTGTGCCTGCTGAAAAAAACTTTTTTGAAATCAATTGTTTTAAAGAATTATAATTATGCAATCTTACATTCAAAATCAACAGCTATCTACTTTAGAAAAGCATTGAAATGCTGAATAGTGCATGCAGTGCAGTGTGATCATAGATCCAGTCATCTTTGTTTTCTGCAAATGGCTTATGGACATGTATATGTAATGAAATGAAAATAATGAAAAGTCCCCTCACAGATCGTGACCCTCTCTTACCAATAGATGCTTTGGAGCTTGGGGTGAATGGAGAACTTTAACGTTATTAACCTTTATCTTGATTGAACAAATTGTGCAGAAATTCTATCAGGATAGAGTCTGTGCCCTATTCATGATTTATTGTGTAATGACTCCTGAAATGAAATCATATAGATTTAATGAAATCTTTATGAGACACACACAAAATTGAAGAGGATATTTATAATATAAATATAATCACTTTTATAAAATCATAAAAGGGCGCAAACACACACACACACACACAAAAACATGCATCCAAACAGATG
Source organism: Triplophysa tibetana (assembly GCA_008369825.1). NCBI lineage: Eukaryota > Metazoa > Chordata > Actinopteri > Cypriniformes > Nemacheilidae > Triplophysa > Triplophysa tibetana. The sequence continues at coordinate 14,639,651 of CM017902.1, forward strand.
AGATCACACAAGCACATAAAAAGCTGACCTGTGTCTAAGTGGGAAAATTAAAGAACTGGACAGCAGAAAGTTAGCAGCAGACAAACAGATATGCAAGTGAAAACGTAAATGCAAGATACAGTAAAAGAGCAAAGAAAGGCACAGAGAGGCTATGAGGGGGTGTGTGGGGGCCCTTGCCAGGGTTTGCCCTCTTGTCACTCTCTCAGCGTCTAATGGGGGTGATTGATTTTTCCGCCTGCTCTTATCAAGGGAAGCAGCCAGCATCAATAACAACGCGGAATTAGACACATAGCATCTCCTAGCCGAAAAGAACCGAGGATGGGAACAGCAAAACTGGCTTGCAAGGGGAATCGGAGGGTTTCTGTTTATGCCGGTGCTGAGTCTAAGTATGCGATTAGATAAAAGATTTCTTATACAACTTTAAAGGTGCTTGCATGCCTGATGTTGTCCCATTTTCTCTCTGCCAAATCTTTTTTCTTTATCTTAAACTCATCGTGATTTTAAAGCATAACAGCAGCTGCAGGAAAGCGCTGAAGGAGAGCCTTTCAGAGTACAGCCATGAACTTGAGTGCGTTGTATTCATATCTGTGTAATAATAATCTGTGATTGGTGTAGCTCTGTTCTCAGCACAAGAGGCGTTGAGAAAAGCGGAAATTACCATGTTTCAGAAACGTGGCCGAACGCGTGGAAAAGAAGGAGTAAGGTAATTGAATACTTTCTCCAGACAGATTTCCCATTTTCCAATTTCCTGCCGGGCACATTAGTAATTTTGCCATCTCATCTGTTATTCTGTTATTTCAGTGAGTCTTGGATCATGAGGCTTAATGCAATTCTTGGGAAGTAATTGGAAGGTACAGGTGGGGGGGGTTGGTGGGGTTCATTTGCATTCACAGTTTCTGCATATCAACAGTAATATGACCACACCGACAAACACTGAGTGCAATGCAACCCATGCTGAATTCACTATTAAGTGAGATAAGCTATTTGACGCGGGGCATCACTTGACAATTCGTGTTTGTTTGTTGTTGACCAAGCAACCATAAACATCACTTTCATTGTGAGATGAATTATGCATCCCTTTACCCAAAGAAAATGGTACTTGTCCACTTTACTTAAAGGTCAAATGTGTAATTTTTTGGATAATCTATTGACAGAAATGCAATATAATATACAAATGCTTTCGGAGGAGTATAAAGACCTAACATTATGCAGGATTATGTTTTTATTATTTAACAATGATTTCTGTACACCGCGGATCCACTTGCATTGAATTTGCCATGTTGTTTCTTTACAGTACACTAACTGCTCGACAGAATGCATTCTTAAGTACATTATCTCCTTTGACAAAGAAGTGACATCATGTCTTAGTCCTGTGACAGCCACCATAGTGCTACAAAAGGGAGGGGGAGGGGTGGAGTGAGCCCTTGGTTGCAATTCCCAACCTTTCCGCTGGATGTTGTTAGGTTTCAAACACTGAACCTTTCATTTAAAAGTTAATTTAACACATTTAGAAAAATGATCACAACATGATTTTGTCATGTTCAACCATCTAACCTAATTCATTCAAGTCGGGAATACACAGAGATGTATAGTAACGAAGTAGATCTACTTCACTACTGTACTTAAGTACTAAAAGGCGGTATCTGTACTTTATTAGAGTATTCTTTTTTTCTCCTACTTCCACTTTTACTTCAGTAAATATTTTCGATGAGTTTAATACTTTTACTCCGATATTTTTTTTATGTGCTGCATCGTTACTCGTTACAATTATAAAAAATGTTACGAATCATTCCATTCCAAACCCACATTACCACTGGCAGGTTTGATGAAGCTCAGCTGGCACATCATTGAGCGAATCAAGCGATTAAGAAGACTGCGCGTGCTCCCGTTCTGCCTTTTGATCAGCTAAGAATATGGACGAACCAAGAACACCACCTTCCACCCCATTAACTTCAAGTGATCGTGGCTGTGAGAGTGAGGAAGGAGACCACCCCTGGCCCTACTTTTTGTCCATGTTCTTATATGCGGAGTGAAAGATAATTCATATAGAATGAAGTGCTTACTCAAGAGCGCCCCGGCCCGCGCATTCACCGTCTTAAAACAACACGAGCGCTATCTTGCTCTCTAATTGTTTACATAGTTAATGTGCACTGTAAAGGAACATACAAACAACGAACAGCTGTATTTTTATTAACAAAGATTAATAAATACTGTAACAAATGTATTGATCATGGTTAGTTCATGTTGGTTATTAGTCTAATGTAATGGTTATTAGTCTACTAATGTAATGTTAACAAATCAAACCATATTGTAGAGTGTTACAAACACAAAAACAATATGATATTCAAACTTTTGACTATTTTCTTTAATAACTACATAAAACAATACTTGTACTTTCACTTTCAGTACTTGAGTAGTAAATTTTAAAATAAACTACTTGCAATACTTAAGTACAAAAATTGTTGAATACTTTAGTACTTCTACTTAAGTGTGGTGCTTAAAGAGCACTTCAACTTCTACTCAAGTTACTTTTTTGATAGAGCACTTGTACTTTTACTCAAGTCTGGGTCTCTAGTACTTTATACATCTCTGGGAATACATGAGTGATTTGTTTTGTGTAAATATAAAGTTTTTAAACTGTTTTATAAATGCAGTGGAGCATCACTAAGCTCCGCCTACTTGAGGTGAGTTGTGAGTAATAGCCGTTCTCAAACTCAGTTCCTGGAGGGCCGCAGCTCTGCACAGTTTAGCTCCAACCCTAATCCAACACACCTGATTCAGCTAATCAACATCTTCAGGATTACTAGAAACTTCCAAGCAGGTGTGATTTAGAGCTTGTTGGAGCTAAACTGTGCAGAGCTGCGGCCCTCCAGGAACTGAGTTTGAGATGCCTGCGTTAGAGTGTGCATCATTCTACACTTAGAATTTCTACCACAAGAGGTAGACCATCCTGGAATAATATGCGAATTGGCACGCAGCATGTGTCTTTGACTGGTTTGTGGGCGGTTACACTCTGGAACTTGATTTTTTTGTTAAGCTTGTAATTGTATGTCACATTAACTTTAAATCAGAAATCAGAACTTTAAATCAAAATATGAAACTTTTACATTTAAAAATCATGTTTGTTTAATAAACATACATTGGACATCTTGAATGTAGATCAATGATGCTGAGTAATATTTGCAATCCAGGGGTGCCTCACATGTCCTGAAAAGTGAAGCTGCAGGCTCTTTGGTCGTCCCCTGGTGGCTTGCTGCAGTAGGCTACAGGTCATAACCCCCGCCCTGCATGTAACAAATGGGAAAGGAGCCACACTATAAAATCCAATCACACTTCTAATATTTTTTCCAAATATTTCTTCTATTATATAAGTCGATGATTTGATTTTGAAATGAAAATTGATTTTGACTAAATTCTTGCTGTTTCGAGTCCTCAACCCTATTTAGGGCTGGGTATCAATTCTGATGTTCCGATCTGATTCTGATTACCGAACTCTCTATTCGAGTCAATGATTGTAGATTTATTCCAAATCCTAAAGATATTTCTAAAAAGATCAGTAAATATCACATTACAATGGTGAATTAAAAAATGAAATGAAGAGCCACAAACCTGTAAATTAAACTGTAAACACACTTGGGTATATTGAAAAGAACAGGCTATTTTACATTTAAGATACAGTATAACACACACAATTTCAAACATTAGGTGTAAAGAGAGGCTGCAATCATATGAACCGCTGGCTTTTATGTGAAGGTGATGGTATATTCGACGACACAAGCCGCGGTCACATTTGAATTTTCCCTCCATTGACTACCATTCGTACGCATGCGAATGCGACAGAACGGAAACGCAAGCCCGTGTGGAAATATTTTGCTGAGTTGCAAAGTTCGAGTTTGGTGAACTCTTACTTACGAATTTGCATCACGAGAGTGAGAGCAATAGAAGATCAAAAACAAACAAAATCATAGCGTGACCTCTCGGTACATAAAATTTGAAAATGGAGGAATCGCTCATTGTAGCAGTTTCTCATCATCCCGTTTTGTACAACACAAATTTAAAAGATTACAAAAAACAAATAAAAAGAGAAGCGGCTTGGTTTGCGGTGGCAATAGAAACAGGAGCAGATGGTAAAGTTTAAACAGTGAAACGTGTAATCTTATGTGATTGTGCGCCTCTTGTAACCAGTAGTACCCAACACATCTACATCGGTTTCTTGGTATGACTTGACTAAGACCGCCCAAATGTATACGCAAGTAAGGTGGCCGTACCTATCAACACAATTGCTTTGGTACCTGATGTTCTAAATATGGTAAGAGGCGTTTCATTTCCACCACAGGCTTGCAGTATTTCGACCAATCTCTATGAACTGGTTAACTGGCCAATCAAAGCACACATCGTTTTTCAGAGAAAAGTTTGGCAAGTTACCATACAGTGCCTCTGCACAAACTTAAAACTGGCAGGGCTGGTAACCCTGAATTTTGCTCTTTATCATTTTCAATAAAGCAGCACACATTCCCCCAATCCATTATTTTCATCCTCACTACGGAATTTTAAAATTGAAGATGTTAATAATATAATTGATTGAGAGCTGAGTCAAAAGGACTGATAAAACCTCCCCTGCCTCTGTGCATTCTGACCTTGCTTGTCTCCCTTCATTGTTTCAATTTTATTAGCAGACTCTTCAATGCACAGGCCAATTTATCCCAACCTGGGCCACTAGATAAAGAAGGGCTGAATCCAGCCTGCACATTCTGCCAAAACAAAAGAAGACAGATTCTCACTGCCCGCCCAAGGCCCAATCGGAACACTTGAAAGAGTGTAGCATTTCTTTCCCTCGAAAGTCTCAAAGTCACACGCACACTCCCGCAGGCTTGCTCGCTACCCTCTCTCTCAGACTGTCCTCCTGCCTCTACTGCAAACAAACACATGGCCATTGATCGGCTAAACCTTGGACAGTATGTTCAGTATCCACTCATTGATCACAAGGTCTGGGTCTTTGGTCTGATAGGACTCTTAAATGAATGAAATACCCATATGCTTCTGTTCAGCCTCAGAACTCATCCAATTCTTCTACACAATAAACAGGTCCATTTTATTCCAGCGTCTACAGAGCTGTTAAAAAGTGTACTTAAAAGCACAAAAAATACAGCTATTGAAGAAAAAGCCTTGCCTACGTGCATTTCCTAAAGACTTGAATAGTGGGATCCAAGGATCGTTACGAGAAAAAATATCTCTATTTAAACACGTCCGTTCCTTACCTGAACTGGAGACATATGGGTGCATAATATACAACAGATAATGTTTGTGTTATATGAAATATTGGATGATGGTGTGAAGACCTGCACCTTAGATGTTTTGCTGTACTTACAGGACTCTTTCACAACTTGATTACAAACCAACCAAATGTCACGGGAATTCATTACAACAGTATTGCACAAGGAGGATAATTTGTATGAATTTTGTACAATGTGAGTAAAAAAAGCAGTACTAAAGCCCCTCCACTAACGTCACCCCTAAACCTAACTGTAACCGGCGTGAAAGAACATCATACTTAAACGTACAAGAAGATCATACAATTTGGCCACCTCATAAAATAGTAACAAATTCTGAATTGTGTTGACACAAACAGCCTGGACGACACAAAACAAGTCATTCAAACTATTTTTATTTCTTTTTATATTAATGTGGTTGCTTGTTTTTCAGTGCCATTATAAAAATCTCAAGGTGATTTTTATTAAACCGAGGTAGTGGGTAAACAGCGGTCATGAAATGGACACAGCATGTGGTAGAACACACTTTAGCTGGCAATCGATTGTAACTTTTTACTTTCTCACACCAGCCTTCCATTTGGCGGTCGGATATGGTAAAATAACCATACAGTGTAGGCGTTTAGTGACAAATTCTGTACGAACCTTGAACCCATATGCTGGTGTGACCCTTGTCGTTCTCAAAATCCCAAATACCCTACTGTTAAGAACCCCCGGAGGGCAAGTGTACTGGAACACACACACCCCACTTTCCCCTTAAGTGGGCACACACACATATCTCACCCACCCATCCATACACCCAGACAAAGACCATCTTTGTTCACCCTGCTGTGCTCCGTGTCTTTTGAGATGGGCTGAAACTGCTCGTTAAAATCCGTGACATCTATTGGGGAGATCGACCCCCTATTGCTCGCGGTTTACAACTCTCCCCCACCTCGTCCAACGCCTCCTTCCCAGTCCTGGCAGGAGCGAGGAGCAAAGCCTTCCTCGTAAGAAAAGCGGCCAAGAATTCCAGCGACAGCTGATGACTTCTTGAATGAGAGAGCTTTATTAGCAGTCAGATTCGGAACAGACCTCCCTCGTACAAGTTGACAGTCCCAACAGCCTCCGTGTCAGCACGGAAGACGCTCTCATAGCCGAGGTCCGTCAGACTCGAGACTGAGAACACGATCTTAGATTCATTCCCAGGCTGCTACGCTCATTCAATCAATACATCAATCTCCCAGTTAAACAGCACATGAACGCTGTCAACAGTGGGTGACAATTAATGCTGCACCTCATTAGGTATCGGACCACAGTGTTATTAAGATCAGCGAGAGAGAAGCCGTTAAACCCGCATCTTTTTTTGGAGCTCCAAATCAATTAACTATACCATCAGCTTCTAATGAGAAAAAGAAAGATTTTCTTTATGCATTGATTATGTCCTCTGAAATGAGTTTGTGTAGGGCCACAATGCAGTTTGTGAGAGTCTTGTGGGTTTGTAAAGCAAACTTAATTACTTTTTCTAAAGTCATGAAATGATGTGCCCTTTATTATCGTAAAGCTGATAATGTTTTTTAAAGGGGCTGTGTGTAATTTTTTGGAGGGTCTATTGAAATAAATACAATAAATTATATGTGGTCAGAGTTGTATAAAGACCTTACATAATGAGTCGTTGTGTTTTTATTTCCTTAGAATGAACTATTTACATACTTTCTACATACACCGGTCCCCTTACATGGAATTCGCCATGTTGTTTCTACAGGAGCCCTCAACGGGCAAACTGCTCTACAGAGTGCGTTTCATTATCTCCTTTGGCAATAAAGCAGAAACGTGATAACATCTTAGTCCCATGTCAACCACCATAGTGCTGTGAAAGGGAGGGGTTATTAGTGGAGTAACCCGAATTTCTAAGAGTGGGGGGTTGGTTGCAATTCTCAATTTCACCACTAGATGCCGCTAATTTTCATACAATGGATATTTTATTGAAATGTGACCCTGGACAACAAAACCAGTCTTAAGTAGCACAGGAACATTTTTAGTAATTTCCAAAAAAACAAGTTATGGGTAAAAATGACTGATTTTTCTTTTATGCAAAAAATGATTAGTATATTAAGTAAAGATCATGTTCCATGAATGTATTTTATAAACTTCCTACTGTAAATATATAAAAACTTTATCTTTGTGAATGGATTGCCTCCTGCAGTGGCTCAGATTAACAACTTCAAAGGTGATTTTCTCAAAATTTTGCTCTTTATGCACCCTCAGATTCCAGCTTTGTAAACAGTTGTTGTTCCGTCAGAATGTATTCCTTACTAACAAACCATATATACCACAATAGAAAGCCTATTTATTCAGCTTTGAGATGATGTACAAATCTTAATTCTTTCGAAAAATTGACCCTTAAGACTGGTTTTGTCGTCCAGGGTCGCAAATAGTTAAAGTAGAAAGGGACAGGCCAGCCTGATCTAAACAAAATGTGTAACAATTTTAGAAGGTGGCTAATTCATAAAAATATTTGAATCATAATCATAGAAAATCCCTCCCCTATCTCCACCCTAAACCTAACATCAGGGGCGCGAATAAAAATTCTACTGAGACGTACAAATGAGATCATACAAATTTTAAAACGTACAGTATAAGAACCCAAACCAGACACAAACCATACCCTAAGAACAATAGCTCAATACAGTAGGTCACAAGAATCAAACATTTTTAACAAACAATACTGTGTGTGTGTGTGTGTGTGTGTACAAGTTATTGGAAGTCACTAACGGATAGCAGGTGATGAGGAAGTCATGTGACACTTAAGAGAGGTTGTGTAACTGATGTTCCCTCTCTATCGTTCACACATTGACCTAAAATTACAAGAGGCGACAAGTGCACACCCAAATGACCAATGCATGGGTTTAAACCAGGGGGAGAGAAAGTTTGGGTCATGACTCATCATCCACTTGTATCTGTAGCAGGACAGGGAGTCATTGTCATAGGGCGAGACTTGTGTCAAGACATTCATGTCCTTTACCTGGATAACCACATCCATCCTCCCCATAAACCTCTGTGGTGATATGATCTGGGATCAAAGTGTGTTGCAGGCCTGTGATGAGAATGAGAAAGGGAGGCACTTCCAAACCTGTCTGATGGACATCTTATGATGAGGAGGAGTGACAGGTTAAGTTACAAACAGCCCACACCCACAAAGGTTTTGCAAGTTATACACACACTTATTACTAGGGTGTACCTGATGTACCCCCCACACACAAGCACATGCATGCAAGTGCAGATGGGCACAAACATGAAGTAACATGCACTCCTATGTGTAAAAGGTTCTTCACAACGCCATAGAACAGTCATCCTCAATTGCTTCGTTTCATCCGTACCGCAACAATGCCTTATAAACAATTTTAAACATTTTCGATTGTTTAAATTAAGGAGCGTCTACAATCACATCACACGCGCTCTCATGACCGTTTATGTAATTGATATTTTGCCGCTATATCCTCGAATATCTCTATCTAGTGCAAAGCAGCAAATCGCGCTTCGTTTTAAACCCCTTTCCACTCCGCGCGCGCTGTTTCTCTCCCGCCAAAGACGCGCCGCGAAGAGAAGCAGACACGTGCTTATTTTAACAACAGTGGTGCAGACACGCAGAGCAGGTAAATGGACACACAACAGTAAACAAAATGCTGCAATTTGTATCTGTCAGTCTGTTTACTGTTTGCTATGTCTCCAATATTTCGACCAGATTTGTGATATTTTATTAACCATAACGTTTTTATCCAAACATTTAGGATTTGCATGTAAACATTTGTGTCCCTGTAAAAAGCAAATTCATTATTAGCATCAAGCATCAAATATTAATTTCAAGCATTCATTTCACTAAGATTTCGATCTTTAAAACGGCATTATTCAGTCAATATTGAAGATATTTTTTTATTTTTTTCACATAATACTCTGTAGGAAGGTTAAACAGTAAAAAGACTTTTGGTGGGTCTTCACAATCAGTGTCACATTTTGTAATGAACAACGTTCTAGCTGGGAAATAAGTTCTTGTATGAATGGCATGGAAAGGCTAATTTAGTGAGTATACAATGTTTGCAGTTTATGATGAGAGCATTTTAATTGTTACATTATATTTTTTATTTGTATTTTGTTGGAAGTTTTTATTTTATTTACAACAGGCTTCCATTAAGAGTGCATTCCCCTGGCCACAGAGCCTACAATGCATACTATACATCCATACACATACACACATACTGTGGATATCAAAATATAAAATAAATGGCCTGATGAAAGATCATATCTTATATATATATATATATACAGTCCCCTCTCTCTCTCTCTCTCTCTCTCTCTCTATATATATATATATATATATATATATACATATATATACACATATTTATATGGGCTAAATTGATTGAATATTTATTTATTTAAAAATCTTTGTTGTCCGGACCTCCTATTGGAAGAAAATATAAAGACCGGACCTCTGTGAACTTTAATTGAATACACCTGGCATAGAAGAACCATTTACTCAAGATGTTTTTCTTTTTTTCCTTTTTAAAATCTTAAGATAATTTTGCCACTATGAAGAATATTTTGTGAAACAGAAATGTTCTTCAGATGATTAACGTGGTTTTATAATTGACATTTTAAAATACTGTAACGTAGAAATTGATCTTAGATTCATGTAAAGAAAATAAATGTGAATTTTCTGTTAGAATCCAGAACCAAGAGTGGAGAGTCACTGTTGGCTTCTATAATTTTTCTGCACTGTGTCTTATTAATATTATCAATATAGGAATGAGATAATTAGGTAATTTCTCTATTGGGACATTAGTCTGAAAGGTATAGGCCAACTCTCTGTGTGTCTCCATGTGTATAATTATGATGTCTAAGCTCTGGACCCTTTAGTCAGAGCTGTCACTGTAAAACTATCATCACTGAGACCTGCTGTGTCCGTATAGCATGATGATAAGAGGCTGACATTTCTACTCACACCAAGTAGCAATTCTGCAAAAAACGTTTCGCAAATATCTTACATATTTTGTTTTATGTGTGTACATCACCTGTAGTTTCTATGTGTTTATGAGGGAAAACATAGAGGTGTTTTTGTTGTGTAACTGCTGTCTGACTTACAACTTTGCCTATACAAAATTTGTTGCTATGTTCAATTTCAATACTGCAAAGATGAAATGCTATAAATAACAGTAAGTTATGACTGAAATAAGGTATTTTAAGATTGGCAGTACAGTAGTGGCCGAAAGTGATGTACGGTTGGGCATATTTATACAATATTCATTTTTAATGCACTTTTAACTTAGATCAGACCATCAAAATATACGACCCAGTCTGTGAAATCTCAGGTAAAGTATCAAAATCAAAGTATGAGAGAATGTTCATCAAGTTTAATTTCAACCATTAATTTCAATATGATTTTAATCTTTAAGCCTGATCTTACTCAGTTAATATATATATATAAAAAGATATCAAGGATATATTCTTAGAGAATGTTCTTTACATTATGTTTGATGATTTTATGCAGAAAACAGTAGGCCTACAGTATATCACAAAAAAATGACTTATAGCTGGGTTTTCATAGAGTGTCACATATGAGGTGTGTTACAAAATATACAATAAACTTTTAAGGTATTTATTGGATAAACTATTGTCAAAAAGGCAAACTACACCAGTGGTTCTCAAACTTTTTCGTGGTAAGGCCCATTTTTTGTAAGACTTATAATCCTAAACTTAAAATTTTAATTAAACCAAAAACATATCCAGGCACTTAAACAATGCTATAAATTCAATTATTTTGGCTGGAGGTCTTATTTTTCTGATGTTTGATTGCGTAATATTGATGATAAATTTCAATATTTCAATTTAATGCCATGACATCTGTGACCCCCAGGATCCATATTGGAGCCCCCAGTTTGAGAACCACTGAACTACTCCATTATTTATTCTAAAAGCTCTCAGGAAATAAAACATATATTGAAACAATAAAAAATTATTTAAAACATACATTTTATCTCTTGTTCAGATTTATTGATGTTCTTTTGCGGCAATATTTTATAATATTTTTCCTATCTGTCTTTAGGAACTTTGCACATGTGTTGTTTGTCATTTTAGCCCTGCTTGAATTTCTCTCGATGCAATATTCATACAAAATATTTTTAAAAAAGTTAAATAGCAAAGATGACAATTGTCCAAAGTTATATTCAAGTGAGAAAAAAGTGTGAAAATTGCAGTAACTTCCAAAAAAGCTACAATATAACCATGAAAATATTTGGTTTGTAATATAGGAGTATATGTGATATTAAGGCCATTTTGTCCATTTTAGCACTGGCGCAGTAACCGCATGCAGCTTCTGTAGGGCAGAATCCACACTGAAAAGATAAATAGCGAAAGAGAGACGCGTATGGCGCGCAGACAGGTGGATGAGAATTTACGTTGAGGCGGCAACAGGAGAGTGGCGGCTCGGTTTTCCAGATGGTTCCTCTGGAGGCATATTATCTCCTCCATCACAGCAGGCTGAACCTGAGACTGTTGAAGTGTGTATGGGGGGCTGTAAATACTCTGGGCAGTTTTGTGCCACATTGATGCTCCCAACCCTGCAGCTTGTAAATGATCCTTACCTGGCCTGTCCCAGCTGTGGTGTGGCTTTCCACCCCCCTCCACCAGGCCAGTCATGGGATAGGTCTACGGCCTTTATCCCCACAGTTTCTCTATTCCGCAGCGGGATAAACTTACTGCAAAATGACAGGATTGGCCCGCTCCCCGGTTTGTTGCACCGTCGGAATACCTGGACAGGAAACGCTTGTGACATACATGCGTGTTCTCATGTCCCCTGCGCCTCTAAATGTGTGTTCATGTGTGCGCGCAAGGAAAGATTGAAACAAACACACTTTGAATGTTCCGTGGAGTCAGGCATTCACACATCGGGTCTGACTGACACACAGGACTTTTTGGAGTAATTCTTTTCTACGCCCTTATAAATGAATAAGTAGAGCACACAGGCCCCTTCCCTTTTGATTTGCGGCCTTATCTGTTTCCCTGGAGTTCACTAATTACACCGCGTCTACGGTTTCAGCGGGCATGTTTGATATAAGTTTATCTGAGCTGTCCGTCAAGCAATTAAGGTCAGCGTTCAGCACTCTCTCAATAGCGCAGTCACGGCCTCAGCAAGCAGGGGACGGATCAGACCAGCACAGATCAGGTGAGGGCTCTGAGACTCGGTTTCCACTCTCGCCGTACCACCATGACAACACACAATGGCTGTGATCAGCGTTGTTCCTACATGGCCGTTCACCCCGAGCGACCCGCGCTAATGGGCTGTTAATGCTTGTGAGAAATGACACTGGCCTCGGATAGTTCAGCGGAAGGAAAATTAAAACTATGATCTAAATGCTCTTGTGAGATTATCCTTGAGCTTAAATGTCATTCGACTTCGCCACATAATTTCGCCGAAGCATTTTGATATCGTGCAGGGGTGGTATGGTTCATTATGGTCTTAGATTTAAAAAAATACAGAACAATTTAATGTGTCAGGATGCTGTCTGCGTTCTTTCATATAATTATGGCAGTTTTTTCAGTTTAGCTTGAGTTTGTCTCAGGTAAGGCTATTCAGATGCCATGCGACTGTGCGGTCAGACAGTAATAAATTACATCGCGGCAGTGGTGTGGATTGCCTGAGCAGTTTCACTGCGATGGGAGTGGCGGTCACATTTAATACACTGTGTGTGTGTGTGTGTGTATGTGTGTGCGTGCTTGAAGCTTCATGTGATCTGTGACATGCTTTGTTGAACACAAGATTAACTGGGTGACACTGTGATAGCCGGGCATCGTGAAACACGCAGGAGTCCTCTTTCAAAACAAGACTCTTCTTCTTTTACTCTCTCTTAGTGCAGTTCTGTTCGATATAGTCCTGAGATACTTTTGCACAAGAAATAAGATCAGTCATGCGGACATCAGTGGTGAGATCACCACAATCATACTGTAATTTTAAAATCTAACATAAGTTACTGAATTTTAACTCAGTAGCTACAATCCCTAGCCTACTGGGGTAATAAAATGTTTGAATTAAGGTTGAATTGAGGTAATATTTGTTAACATTAGTTAATGCCAACATGAACTAACAATGAACAAAACGTCTAGTTCATGCAAATTTTAGAATTTCCTTACACATTGTTGAATAAAAAATGAACTGTTAACTTTAGTTAATGCACAATACACTAGCAAAAATATTGGCATTAATTTATATTAACAAAGATTAATAATAGCTTAAAATCTATATTGCTTACTATCAGTTCATGTTACTCATTTACAAATGTTAACAAATACAATCTTCTTATAAATTCCATTAAAGTGCCCTTAATCATTTCCTCAATAAATGCCTTTACACATTAAGAAATAATATTTAAAAATAATTTTTAAAATCCCCTGTTATTGAACACTTTTACTGCTTAAAATAAATAAATCATGGCTGACTATGATGAGTACATTTAGACAATGCTTTTGACTGACACTGGGAGTTATCCGTATACGTTCAACATTACATCGACCAGCACCCCATAAACAAAACATCCCTTGGCGCACCTTTAAAGTGCTTTTGATCTACAGTAAATGTCCTAAAATGCTATTTTAAAAGGTATGCATAAATTGAAACATTGTCTTATTTTATGTTGCAGTTTATGTTGTGAGAGCAACCGCTTGGCCTTTTTTTCAAGATGCCAGAAGCACAGCAAACAAAAATAAACTTCAGTCAACATTATAATTTCATGACGGACGTGTCAGATTACATCTGCAAGATTTTTTACACGTATGCCACACTTGCCATACTCATAAAATATTCAACAGACTATCTCTTCTTCTTGGTTTATATTTACCATTATTAAGGTGAGAGTTCACCCGAAAATGAAAGCTCTGTCACCATTTACTCACCCCCTTGTCATATCAGACCTGTATGACTTTCTTTCTTCTGTAGAACACAAAAAAAGCTTGGTAACCAAACAGCAGCGCCACCCACTCACTGCCATTCTGATGTATGGACACAAAACAAATCCAAGTCAACGACAACATTTTACAAAATATATATATTTTTTGAAAGTCAAAAGGGTTGAAAATGACAAGAGATTTCCACATTTTACAAGATTTACATTTTGTAAAATGTAAATAATGACAGAATTTTTATTGTTGGGTAAACTTTCACTTTAAGTGGTTTGTGCAGTGTGCAGGGGATGACATACTGTTGCAGCAAAGGCACCCACAGAACTTTTATACGGATGGGACTGTGCGGCACCAGCAGGGGTGTGAGGCAGCAATACTTTCCATTATTACCGGTCATGGCAACCGGTCGATACCCCGTTCCTCTTGTACAATTTTTCGTGGATTAAGCAATAGCAAATGCGAAGGAACTCCAGGACGTTCAAGAATAATACCCTCATCCCCCACCTTGATTTCAGGAAAATAAAGAAAACCGCAGCCAGTAAAATCAGTAACCCAAAGGGCGCAAGTTAAAATGGCAAATGTGTAGGGGGAGTATTGAAAGGAAGGCTAATATTCAGAAACAACAGGCCACGGAGGCAATATCTCATCATGGCCTAAGAGCACATGGTGGGTCTCTTAAATGAGTCTTGATTGTACTGAGCAATTTGGAGCTCAGCGGAGTACTCAATTAAGGCAACCGATTAACAGCGGATCTGACTTGTCCTGTTCCCCGTGATGTCACGGATCTTGGAGTGTGGCAGCCGTAGCAGGAGTCAGATTTGACCAAAGCACTGGCCAGCGGCTTATATCATTAATAAAGCCCAGGACTCAACCTATCAACACTGCAGTACACTCCATTTTATGCCATTTTCCCCGCGTGAGGCTTTCCTTTCTCCTGTTTTGCTTTTAAATATAATCTTAAGAGAACCCGTGCTTCAAACCAACATGCCTCCTGAATTAATATGTGGTGGACTTTTCTGCATTTAATGTCGAACTGTGGACTATTCTTATTTCATTGAGATTGCCTTTTCAAAAGCACAAAACGTGGTCTGAAGTCGTCATTTTTTAAGGTTAAGTCCTGTTCCCAAAGTTTGGTCTATAAAATTACATTTTATAACCCTAGTTAAGTTAAGATGTTTTTGTTTAGTGAGCATTCGTTTGTGCGACTTAGTTAAATCAATTGCAAACATGAGATGCATGTTTGCTTTTCAGTACATGTACATGTGAAATAAGCTCTATAATGGCCAACTATGTACATAACAATGTTTCTCATTTCTCTCTTTGTGCGAGCTGCTTCAAAATCGTTTCTGCGATTGCAAGAGCGTGTCGTTTGCTGAGAGTCGACCAGCGTGCACTGTACCTCCTTCAAACGTCTTCCCAGTCAATGGAAAAACAAAGGTCAGGACTCTGGAAATGTCACTCAGTCCCTGGCTCGGCACTTAGAGGTCCAAGAGAACCCGGGAGGGGGGCTTGGCCTGGCTGCAGGTTCCGGGGGGACAGAATAATGTGTCACACGGCTGCCGCTGCTTCCTCTTCCCCTGGTGGTTGGGGGCAGGCGGAGAGGCACGGTGGGGGCTCATTGTTACACTGCCTTTTCCATCAGCTGTCAGGAGAGCGGGGGGCCCGGCTAAATGGGCACTCTAAAATACTGCACGCCGGGGAGTTGGCCCTCTCAAAAAATATACAGTATACCTAGTGAGCAGAAAAGATAGATTTAAAGCTTTCATATTTAATCACAAAAATGACATTTCTACATTTTGCGTAATAGCAGGGCCTCATTCTCGCTTGTGTATCATATGTGGTTGTTTGTCAACAGTTGTGTCACAGCCCACTGCGCATTTACAAAGAACACTTGAGCAAACAAATTATGACCAAAATTATAACATTTTAACTCTCCATTCAACATTCCTGGAAGTCATGCTCTGTTTTATTAAAATCTATAACATTATGTATATGTATACAGATACTAAAGTATTAATCACACCTTCACATCTGAATTCTTAAGGGCTTCAAATAAAAAAGGGATTTTCACTGTCATGCAAGTTTTCCTTATATCTTGAGTCAACCACATAAAGGTGAAGCTCCATTTCCAATGTAGTATCATTTAGAGCCCTTATTTATTCATTCATTTTCCCCACAACTGCACCCACAGAATGAAAATGCTGACTTTATTTCTATACAACAACGGATAGAAATGAGCGAGAGACAGCGAGAAACAGAGACCTGGAACGCGCAAGGGAGAGAGAGTGAGCAAGAAGCTGATCAGATGATTATTTCAACGGAGGAGGATAAGTGGTTGAAACGGAGCCGTGTTTGTCGCTGCGCTGCGGGTGATCAAGGTGAGGAAGGAGAAAAAGGCGGCCACGCCCCCGAGCACACCTGAGATTCCGTTACCTGCCGTCTCTCAAGCGTCATACTGGGAGCGTGGAAACCCGAGCGCCGCCACGAGAAGAAATCTGGCCGTCAGTCAAGCGCTTTTGTTTGCAGTTCTACGAACAGGCCGGATCTGGTTTCTCTGCTCCAGAAACAGGGAACCTAAAAAACAACAGGCTCTGAACTGAGCAACTCTCATAATATCAATACAAGTCAAACTGCAAATTTCCCAGATTTGTCAGTACTGAATAGACCTTTCTCCGCAATTTGAATAAATTAGTTAAAAATGTCAGAAATTATTGTGCTGGCGTCAAGGTCAGCAACGTCTTATTCTGCTTCTCACCCACCAGTTTATGATTAGGTGAAATTCAATTACATGTCGCCATTACACAAATGAAAACATCACTGCAATGATAATGAAGGATGGAGGGGAGATATTACAGTTTTCTGGCATTTTATGCACTGCTCCACACAATAGAGAAAATATCTTACAAAAATGTCTGTTTGTGTAATAGTGGTTTGGCTTACCTCAGACCAGTAGACATGCTTTAAATAAAGACTTAAATAAGTAACATTTTTAGATTCAGCATGAGGAAGGAGTCATTTTATGTTTTATGTAAAGCTTATAGCTGAGAGATTTGAGACTGATCCAACAAACAAACACAAAACAAAACATATCGGTAACACTTTACAATAAGGTTGTATTTGTTAACATGTTAGCGCAATAGCTAAAATGTACTTAGAATAAACACCACTTCCACAGCATTTATTAATTTGAGCATTTGCTAATACAGTTAACATATAATGCACAGTGAACAAACATGAATAACTATATTTACATTAACGTACATTAAAAAGATTAATAAATGCTGAAAAGCTATATTGCTTATTCCTTATGTTACTTAAAGTGATACTTGACTAAAAATAAAAAGTCTATTATCATTTACTCACCCTCGTGTAATTTCAGACCTGTATGACTTTTTTGTGCCTCAGAACACAAAAGAAGATATTTTGAAGAATTTTGTAAACAGGCCCGATTTACTTGCATTGGTTTTATGTGCATATGAAAGAGGTGAGTGGGTGCTGACGCTTTTCGGATACCAACTTTCTTCAAAATATATTTTGTGTTCTGTGTAAGAAAGAAAGTCTGAAATGGCAAAAGGGTGAGTAAATGACAGAATCTAAATTTTGGGGTGAACTTTAATGCATTTGTGAAATAGAACCTTATTGTAAAGTGACACCAGCATTTCTTTCTGTATGAATATTTTTTATTTTTTGAATTGATGATATAGGACCCAGATGTTGGGGATAGAAGATGAAGAAGGAAAATCTAGCACTGAGATGAGAAGGTGAGAGAGAGGTGGAGAGCATGAATGAGAAACAAGGCAGCGTCGGAACTGAAGCATCTGATGTAATGGGACACTGCGGGTAGGCAAGTGAAAGCCACCTCCTTACCCTCCTTCGGGGATAATTGTTGTTTAGATATACTTTTACCCGTGTCTCAGTCTCAGGTTGTGTTTATACAACTTGTTATTGTGGCTTCCCTTCGCCTTTTCTCGCTCTTTTCCCTCTTCCCGTTCCTCCTCTTCTTTGTATTTTCTTGCTAGGGGAAAATCTGCGAGGCTTGTTCGCCGGTGCCAGCAACAGTTAATCCTTTTCCAAAGCACCTTAACTATGCTGGGAATTCTGCAGATGCTAAATAAAACGACGGGAACAACCATGCACTTAACACCGGCTCACGCTGGCAAGAGCGCCTGTGTCTTCAGATGCTCGTTTTTTTCCTAAGTAGTTCAAAACAATCTGCTGTTGTGTGATAACTGTGTGTTTCTCTTGAGTGAGCTGGTGGAGGGGCCACGCTGGGTTCAGTAGCGCCGCCTCTAATCCCATTACCACTGTTCACCTGAGATTACTTAAAATAAATGAGGGAAATACAGAAGGCCGGGGGAAATAAGATGTTTCAATAGCAATAATTGACCAGAAGTGTCAAACCGCCGTGTCTGTGAAAAGATTTGTTTTGAATTGTGATGTCTGCTTTCTATCTATCTTTCTGTCTCTTATTGTAAAAGTGGGGCTGGATTAGAATGAGCGAAATCGCACAATCTTGTTATGCTACAGGCGCTCTTGCTTCAAGTAGTTCTAAAGAAAATCTTTGCAATTGCAGTCATAACTGTCAATCACTGCAAAGCAGAAAAAATATATAACATGAGCTCAGTGATGTGAAATATTGCCTCTAAATTCAGCTCCCTCCACTATTGCTGTTTTACACTTATAAAAATATTTAGTATACATGTTTCAATCCCAAAGCGCTTTCTTTTTTAACTCAATTCTCTGAAATAGATGTATCTAACTATTTATGATGTAGTAACATGGAGAAATCAATTTGGTCTCAAAAAGGACCCTGTTTACTGAAGTAAAGATGCTAAAACGAGGGATTTTAATGTGATCAAATGCACCTGAATAACCTAGCCCTTAAACGCCTGATTTTTTTCACCTAAATATTTTTGAAAGCATTAAGGATTTTTCAGTAGCCTGAAATATAACCATCAATCGGTTCGCGCTGTTTGGAGATCAATATGATTTAGTGAACTCTCACTCATGTAGATGGGCTGGGGAAAGGGATGGTGGGAACAGGTGTAGTTTCAATACAGCGCTCATTATCCTTGAGTGATGACCTTCAGTGGCAGTACTGTAGTCCTCTGTAATCATCCTTCAGTCTCCATCTCTTTCTTTAAATACTAACTGGAGCCTTTCAAAGCAGCCACTGAAAGGCAAAATTGGCCTATTGAAGAAGTTTATTAGAAATTGATCTACTCTTTTCAACTCGCGCGGGAGCCAGAAGACTTCGAAAACTTGTACGAGCATGACACGATCACAGCTCGGTCTCATGCATTCATGCTCACAGTCAAACCATCTTTGATTCACCTTTAGAACGGAAGGTCAGGGTTGTGACACGCGGAAACCTATGAATCGCACGTGTAGTTTATTATGTTTATGTATAAACTGAATGATTCTTTTGCTGTGGAAGGTTTATTTGTGTGTGCCATTCAAGTTAGGTTACTGGAGTATTGATGGAATGTCTATGAAAATGTTAATGTAACCGCATCTTCAAGGTTTTCTCATGAAGCGGGGAAAGTTTATCAAGTGCCAGAAAGTATTCCCTGCTGCTGTATCTTCAAAGTCTAGGAGGCGGGGAGGATAGATAAAACAGAGAACAGTCCAATATAAAGGTTTTAAACATTTGTATTAATTTATACATTTTCCTTCAAGGCTTCTGCTTGTCAGATATTTTTCTAGAGAAAAAGACCCAGAAATCTGACATTCTGTAGGTCTCCAATGGAGTTTCCCACAGTGTAAAACCTTTTGTTTGCAAGTAACTTACTGTAGATTTAATTAAAAAAATAAATAGATTTTAACATAAACTTACCTCTTAAATTTACTAAATTGATAATATTGGGTTACTTTTCTTGTTATGTAAATGTATCGTAATTTATGAAGTTTTAAATATTTTTACTAGAAAACAAAACAAAAATGCTCTGGAAGAATGTTATTAGTGTAATGCAAGTATTAAGACCAGTCTCTATTTGCTCATTTTGCTCACATTTCACTGCAGATTATACAAATTAAACCTTGAAATCCTTGACATTTTGAATATCAAAAGTCAAAGTCTTTTTATTCTGATTAAAGTTAAGTTTAACTCAATTTAAAAACAGTACTAATTGAAAAATATTAAGTAGTAATCAAATCTACAGTAAGTTAATGGCAAAACTGAAATTACAGTAAAGTTTTACTGTGCAGATTTCAATATATTGTGCTCAATACAGCTTTAAACATTTCTAATCAATGTGACTCTAAACCTTTTATCATCTCTAAAATTTACATCACTGCTACTCAATGTAGCTCAACAAATCCTTTGTATCTATTTTTATTTCTCTTAAGCAACATAACTGAGAATTGAATACAACTGAGAACTCTAAAGAAACGAATGAGCAACCTGTGTGCAATATAATCATTCTTTGGGACCAGCTGATTTGTCAATTCAGTGGTTTCAGGTTGTTTCACCCAGAGTCAATGAGAGCGAGGGTTGCGTCAATTCTGTAGACTCCAATTTAACAGATTTTTCACAGCAATGGCGGATCATAAAGCCTCTCAATAGTTCCCCGAAGTTACTAGCAACGCATGGAGCTGCAGTAAAACAGACAGACTAAGGTGAACTTTTAACCCATGTAAAGACGTAAATCGTTTAATGAATAAAAATAGAATAAAACTTCCTGGAACTATCTGAAGGCTCCATGAATCACGTGACGCCAATAATTTGAACTTGCGTTGTTGCGACTCGCGACTCTCTCTCGATGGCACTAGTTTCACAGACAACCTTTGAAATGGTGATTGAACTCCAATTATTTTTACAAATGTTGTGTCAAATGTTAATTTGGTCTTTTTTAACATAAAAACTGTTATTACTGTTAACGTATTTTACTGCTGCCCCAGCTGCCAGAAAATGACTTATTATGGGATTTTTTTACAACGTACTATTAAAGTATAAAGTCAAAAAGCTGTAAAAGCTGAGGTGATCATTTTCTGACCAAACTGACCAGCAGTAACCGGATTCACATATTTTTCTCAATTCTGTCAGTATCTATAGGTCATTGTTACAAACAGGCTCTCTTTAGCTACAATTTTGCCTGTAATTAAAGGATATACTTCAGCTATCCTGGTAGAACGGATCTGGTCTTTCACATTGATGTAGTAATCTAGCCCATCTAAATGGCTGTGTCTGTTGATCACTCACTGTAAGGGGTGTCAAAGGTCAACAGAAGAAGGAGCTATCAGTGACATCCAGAGGAAATCGAGTCGTTGTTTCTTACAGTCACCCCCTGACCCCTCATTAACCTAATCTCTTCTACTTAAAACAATCACCTGCCAGCATATCGCCGAACCAAACGCGCGTCTACGTTTGCCTGTCCTTTTGATTGAAAGAGAGAAATGCCAATGGATTTTTTTGTGGATTTTTGTTTGTATCACGCACACTAAAACATTTCTCGCCCAACACTCTAAAAGGATTGGCTTTTTTGGCAGCTGTCTCAGGTATTGGCTCTGCGCCTCGTAGAAAAATAATAGCTTTTCCACAGCTCTGCAGAGAAATTCTGCCACATTAGTAACAGCAAAACCAGAGCAGAGATACCAGTTTGAAAACAGATGCACTTCTCAGTGTATTAAGTCCATCGGCCATAAAGTCATCATTGTGTTTATCGAAGGTCACACTTTGCACAAACTGCATTACTCTCATTTTTGTTCCAGCTGCATTAGTGACGCAGGATCAGGGTAATAAACATACTCATAAGGAGCTCACTGAAAGAGAGACCATCAAGTGCATGAATCATAGTAATGGTCCATACGTGTATGATACTGGTATGAAGGGCTATAGCCGTTAAGTCAAGATGAAGTGAGTTTAATAATTTCTCAGGCACTATAATTTGAAGTAAATGGTGCAGGTGAGGATTGACAAAAGTAGCCGATCGAAAGGGTAAATTGGAAATGTCTGTTCCAAAATAATTTGAAGAAAACATCTGCTTTTGCAATTGTCATTATTTACTTTTGGCCTAAAAACAGCATGAACAGCAGGGAACAGCATTCCCTGGTGTACTACATATTGTTCAGTGTCACTGTCAACATGGTGACCAGTGTATACACTATTTTTTTATAAATGATTCATCTTGATTGTTGCATTTTCATTTCGAGACATTTGGAAACTGGAAAGTTTTAGGTGACAAGGCTGACATTTCCTTATAAATGTGCAGAAATGTTTCGTAGGTAAATAAATAAAATACAGACAGTCTGGCATTGCCTTAGGTCTGAGTTCTTTCTAAATGCATTTTCAAGTACATGAGGTAAATATCCACAGGTGTAAACATCCGTTGTATATGAACACAGGGTGTCCTTCCATACATAAGATTACAATTAGAGAGGAAGCAGCGTATTATTCTCAATTTGAATGCAACCTCGCAGACCACAGACTAACCACGAATCCATTTAAAGACACACAAATATATGCAGTACATGAGTATTGTGAAGTACTGGGAACCATGGCTAGAACTGATTTTGCCATTTGATAGATGTACTTGGGGCAACATAATGGTTTTTGTATAAGACAGCTTATATCCACCCAAAACCCTTACCCAAACCATAAATTCTCCCTAAAATCAGAGGGAAATGATAGGTCAATAATAATGGTGTACTCACCCTGTTGTAAACTTAAACTTCACATGAATTGCAAACGAATCCCTCAAATCTAATGATGTACTTTACAATGTTGTTTCAGGGTCAACGTGGTGTTGACCCAAGGACATCTCTCACTTGGCAAAATCAGGAAAGCAGAGAACTGAGTTCCAGAAAAGGTGTGTCAATGTCTCTGAGACGCTTAATCTGTACCTGCAAAGCAGTATTGTAAAAGGTTTTATGCACATGTGTAAAATTCCGTAAAGTGGGAACGCTTTCAAAAATGATGTCATAAATCAATTTATTTATCAAATAACTTTTAAAAATCAAATATTAACTGTGACCACCCTTTGTGTTTAAATAAGCTTTTGTTCCAGGTACACTTGTATAGCTTATCAGAAAGCTTTGCAGGATGGTTTCTTCAAGTGTCTTGGAGACATTGCCAAGGTTCTTCTGGATTTAGTCTGTTTCAGTTTTTTTACTTTCTTCGTGTAATACATTTACACTACATATAGGCTACATTTAGTCATTTAGCAGATGCTTTTATCCAGATCGACTTACAAATGAGGTTAACAATAGAAGCAATTGGAACAACATAAGTGCAATAAAACTGGTCTCATATAGCCTCATATAGAGTAGAAAAGAGATAGAAGTCAGAACTGATCAGTCAGGTGCTGATGGAAAAGATGTATTTTCAGACGATTCTTGAAATGATTTTTTTTACTTTTTGGGATGGCAAAACAAGACGTCGTTCATGATCATTAAAAACAGCCTTGATTATGGTGATACTGGCACACTGGCTGTTGACAGACTCTGTGCATGAAAATATCTAACTAGAATATTAAAAATAATGGCCAAAGGAAGATTTAGAGATGTAAAGTGATATTTCAAAAAGATAAAAGGGGCATAAAACCATATTTTGGGGTGAAAACACGTACGGCCTAAAACTAAATGAAACTAATATAAATTAAGAGACTATACAATTGTTTTTTCTGATGATAAAATGTACTATTTATTAGTGTTTAATTAAAATGATCGTTTCATTTTGTGAACTAAATATTTCTCCCAAATTTCTAATAATTTGCAAATAAAAATATAGTTTTTATTTGCAGAAAATGAAAACTGGAGGTACAGGTCCAAATAACAAAAAATATGTATTTTTTCCAGACCTCAAATACTGCACAGAACACAAGTTCGATCACTTTTAAGCAATACAACAATAATATTTGAAGAGTTTGGTTCCAAAATGAGATAACAAAAATCATGTTTTTTATTGTGCATTCCAATTAATATGAATCAAACTGCAGGTTTGTTTGGATTTAAGCCATAATAACTTAAAATAATATAGCTAACTAACACAATAAAATATATAAATAATCATGATAACAAAATAAAAAACAATATTTTTGACATTTTTAAAAACGCTATCTCATTTCGTGACCAAACTCATCATTTGTGCATGTGTTTAGAAAAAGTTCAAAAAATCGATTTGTTTGTGATTAATGTTTTGATGTTTCATCTTGTTATGCTGTCAGTCTTTCACAATGCTGTTGAATGTCTGTATGTAGGCTAACTCCTGAGATTTGATTTTGTTGAAATTCAACAGACACTGGGCTGGAATGACCACAACACATCTAGAAATGCTGATTAAATGGAAATTTGCAATGGCCTCTTATTATTTTCCTGGCTGTAAATATATACATATATACATCACCACACCATGCAACCTTGAAGCCCTACATTTCAAAACTAATGCAATAGGTTTTGATTTCAAAAAATAAATGAGCATTATGTATTAAGATCTCAATAGAGCTTTACTCTGAGCCCGACAGGCCATGTGTTCTGCAGTAAGCAAGAAAGGTGCACTGAAGCTCATACAGCACACATCAGCTTTTCCAGTCTATGAGAAAGAACCAAAAAATTATGTAAAAAAATGTGTGTTCTGCCAGAAACCAATGCATGCATAAAAGTAAGTCTCTGTACTGCATAATCAAACACTGTAAAGAATAGAGGAGGGTGAGAAAAGGAAAGACAGAAAGAAAAAGAGTATGTCTATGTGTGTGTGTGTGGATGGGAAAAGAAGCAGTTCTAGCCAAACAAAAGAACACATAAGCGGGAAGTAAGTTACTGATTGAGAGTAGCCAATGCTTTGAAAAACGAGGCAAAAAGCCCCCATCCCATTACAATGTTATTTCAGCCCAACACAGTCTTTATGTAATAACACTCAGTGGGGTGTGTCATTATCACCCATAACCCCGCTGCCCTCAATCCGTCACGCACTCCTCAGGGCAGCTACTCCAACTGTCACTGACTGTCCACGCAGACTTCATCCACCTCCCGACTGCGCTCCTCTACACGCTTCCACAGCTTTGCTTGTCTTTATTTAAAAAAAGGGCCCATACAACCAAGACCAACAAAATCAATGACCAATCCATAAACATCAACTTCTTTTATTGTTGTTTTTTCTGTCTCTCTCTCTCCCTCTTTCAAATGTAAAAGCAACACAATCAGACAGTTAAAGTTTATCCCATCACAAAATACAGAAGCACAGTGGGACTCCAGCAGCGGTAAAACACAAACAATTCTCAGGCCTATTTTCTGACCCCTGCTGAGAAGAAGGGCGCATTCTGAGATGGGTCAAACTAGAAGCGAGGAAAAAGTAATTTACAGTTAAAGTTACCATTCTTTTTGTGTGTGCTGCAAGTTGTTTTGGTGGTGAACATCTGATCTCAGATAAAAAAGACCACGGAAACAATGGCTGATCATGAATTTATGTAAAATATCTATGAAAATAAATAATAAATGAATTAATCATATGCATAAATTATGCCTTCTTGCTAAAACATAATAAATTGTATAAATATTTGAAAGATATTATACAAAATCACTTAATATATCAATTGAAAAATTGTCCAGTTTAAAATTCGACCACATTGTCTTTATGTACATCCATGGAAATATAAGAATAAAGAATCAGAGAAAGGGAGAAAAGGAGAAAGCTAGCCTTACAGGGAACATAAACGGACATTTTCGTTATTCCTCCACGAGCCCACATTGCCCGTGCATTTCAGGACCTGGACAGCTCCTCAAAAACTTTTGCGTACAGCGAAACGTCATTTTATCCCCCAAGTGGAAAACTGTGCGACGGTTTACAGCTATTGATCTAAAACATCAACTTCTGTGGGAAATTTGTGAACGTTTAAAATTCCTTTTCTGTTCGCATTGGTCTTACAGTAGCGCTGTGTTGGACGTGAAGGGAGAGTGTATCGGGAGAACAGTAGCATTGCAGCTGCACTGAGCTGTGAAATTCACCGAACAATTGGGATCACTGTTCGTCTTCCTTTCGCCTTTCCCCTCAATTAGCATAGTCCGTTGTGGTTGATTGACTACCATAGCCGGGCCGGGTAAGTGCTTTTGTGCCCTAATCACATGAGGACAGCAGGGGTGACAGGACACAGGTGAGGCCAAGACTGGAATAGATTTATAGCATATTTATTAGGCAAGGCATGGGAACTGAAACACGTTTCATGCCATCTCAGAGACCTTTGCCATGTGTGTATTTCAGGATTTAAAGTCTTGATCTATAGACTCCCACAATACGGTTACTTTTACTTCTAAGTCCCAAAAGCCAAGCACCTCGACTTAAAGGGACAATTCAGGACACGGGAGAAATTGATTTTGAAAGGGTTTCTGCGCCCCGCTGATCTCAATTAGCCCTTGTTGACTCTGCGGTGGATTAAATTAGCCGCGTAAAGTAGAACTGAGCCCTCGTTCAAATTGCGCCTAAATGTTGGATGAGCGCATAACACAGTAGGCATGTTTATTATTTTATGTTCATATCTAACTGAAAAATGTCGCGTTGGACACAAAGAAAAAAGTGTCGAGATGCAAAATTGCAAAGAACAAGTTATTAAACTTCATAGAGGCAACAGGAAGCCGCGGAAACAGGCAGATGCGTCGCCGCGCCCTGATTATTATTCCCGCCTCTCGCTTTGCTGTAATGAGCGCTCGGCCGACTGTTGGCGCGCTGATTACCGGTCCTTGGGGATCCTGTGTTTTTCCTGAGTAATTGATAGTTAGACTCCGCTCTAATTAAATACGCTGTCTGCTTCATTGATGTAGATTTTTCGCACCAGGGAAAATGAATTGGGCACCGTGAGGGAGAGCGGGACTTTGCGTTTTATGAATCGTCGTTAACCCTGAACCCCAATCTTATATCGTTAACACGAGACACAAGAGGATGTGAAAAATCAGGATGCATATGGCAAAAATTATCACGGCGTTGCAGAAATACGCGAGCCTAGTCTTTGACATTTTAGTTTACAGTCTTGATGAGATTGGGCGTCATTTTAATAAACCACCGGAAAGTTTCTCCTCCCTTTTCTTTCGCTCACAATTAAGGGAGTGCACATGCATGGCCCCGGAGGTGTTCATTTCCCACCGAATGCTTGGCCACTTCCCGGGATGCTTTTGCGCTTTGTGTGGTCTCCGGTCGCTGTCACAATACTGTGATGGGTTGCCCCGGTTTCCCGCACACCTGCGTGGCTGCCCGGTCCCTTCAGGAATTCGCTGGGGCTTGTAATCAGCTTTGTGGTGCCATTGAGTGCACGGCTCAGTGAAACTTCCCAACCTCACAACGCGCTGGACCGCTGAATGGGAGTCACAGCGTGGGGCGCCTCTCCAAGCATCGGGCCTGCCAAATTCCAGCATAGTCTCTCACAATCATCCTTACACAGACCCCTTCGCCGAACACGAGGGCGAGAGAGGGAAAGGGAAATACAAAAACAGAGACCAGGTTAGGGACCAAAGGGTAATAATCAAAAAACAGTTTATTACAAAACTAGTTTGCTTCCAGTTGAGTGTCTTGAAAATTCATATGGGCTTGTGTTGGACAGCTATAGCAACGGCGGACATTTATTTTAAATAAAGCCGCCTCGAGTAGTTGTTTTATGATGGTATTGGATTGTCAGTGATGCAAGACAACATGAGAGAAGGTGTGTGAAATGCAATCCCATGGGTGCATCACTAAATTAGTCCGGTGAATCGGTCTAGTTTGCTGCGACTGTGTCTTATGAGCCATAATGACGCAATTCAAACACATCGTGAAACTTACGGTGCTGTGTGATTTACATGCGACCGTGGGAAAACGAGCATCTCATTCCGTTAGGTCCGTGGCTAAAAAAGACCGCCGGTCGTGGTTTGGACGAACTAAATTAGCCGAAAGACAGCACAAATTTGGTGAATAAAAGTTTGAACAAAGTTGCTTTTTTCGTTGCGTTCTGCATACATGCTTAAATTACCGCTCTGGAATCGAAGGCTGCAGAAATTACGGCGCAGCATCTCGCCTCTTGGAAGGGCGCAGGATTAAGAGGCAGCAAGATTGTTAAACATGTCAACGTGTAATTGCACGATAAGGCCCTCGCGAGGAATTTATTGGCCCAGTTGCTATTTCTATTCCCCCCTAATCTCGTTCAGCACATTCGTTCCGTGCAATCTGTCTCCGTAATCTTCTGTGACAGAGCAGCGACCAATAGCAGCCTACCAGGGTTTTTTGGAAAAGGGAGAAAATATGCAGAGGCGTGATAAAGTGATGCTAATTATCCCCATTTAGGACAGCGAGTGCAAGAGATCGGGAGTTTTCGTACGAGCCAGCGCTGTTGATGGCTTCCCAGCACAGAATATATCGGTGGCTACAAGATAAGGGTATCGCACGTTGAGACGATTTATTGGTTCGAGTCCTCCTACACCCCTCCCACATCAAACTCCCATCCCATGCTTTTAACCCATCCCACCCCGCGCGCTCTTCCCTCCTTTGGCGGGGTAGTAAATAATTTTGGTTAAATTTACCAGAACGCTTCTCTTTGACCTGGCAAGTGCCGTGACTTTGTCCTCCGCCTCTCTATTTCAGGGCTAATCCGTGTAGTTTTTCATCAGCAAACAGACTGCCTCGGAGTGGACATGTCAATAGACCAATAGTGAAGGAAAGTGTGTCAGTTTTGTAACTGGGAAAACAACTGAGAAAGTAAAATAATTAACTGGGTAAATGAATATGTACTGCATAAATTAAGTAAAGAGCTAATCCATTTTTTTAATTATTTACGGTCATGCTATTAAGACTATTATTATTCATTTTTTACTACTGCTCTGTTTAATTTTTATTTGACGTGTGTAGCAGCACTTGCACACTTAAAGGCATCACGTGCGCATCCTCATAAGAGAATGTCTTGTTCTAGGACTTTTCGATTGTGCTTTCTTGACACTTGTTGCTAAACTGCCCCAGGGGACACAGAAAGTAACTGGAATAAAGAAACGTTGACTTTCTGTGAACCTAGGGGTCAGCGTATCTGCTGGTTCACCCAGGTTAAGCATCCCCTCCAATGTCTCTCTTTTAAATCACATGTACAGCAAACCAGTTATCATAATAAAACCATTTCCTTGCGGGGAAACAAATTAAATAAGTAGAATACAGAAATGAATAACACACGCAATAACACAACTGTAAAAAAACGAGAGATTTTGTGTTCATTATTCAGCGGTCCTCTTTAAACCCCAAAAATATTAAGTGAATCGAATCTGTTTAAAAACGGCTGTATTTACCGAGACGATGAATGTAAATGCTCCTTATTATCTTTAATTATTTTATTTCGATTTACCCTAGACTGACAACATATTATTTTATAGCACGCAAGTTTAGGGGGAATTTCTCAGCATTTTTAAATCTATATGTTTTACACGATTGATTGATTACTATCAAAATCAACGACTTGGAAAAATATTGCAGGTAAATTGTTGCACAACATAAACCGATCTATTAAAAAAAAGTATTATACATGTTAGTCGTTGGACCAAAGAAAAGAGGTTTTTAGCATAAGGAAAATGAAGAAAGAATTTCTCCTCAATTGTAATATGCAATACACAAAGAATGATTGTTTGAGATAATTTTAAGTAAAAAAATTACGATGATAAAACATGTATTATTATATTTTAATGAAGACAATTTGACAAAGACATTGTGCTTGGTTAAAAATAGATTTACACTAATCATAAACTATTAAACAACGTGTTATGTCACCCAAGAGGTGAAATATATTGAGCAGACATCAGCTATACCAACTTTAAAAGGCCTATAGGCCTATGTGTAGAATTTTCCATGCGTATTTATTTAAAGAAATTATTAACGTTCCAATAACAGTTAAAATCAGGTGTGATGCAGAAAGGACTTTGCCCAGTTTTGAAACTCAGTTTCAGCTGAACCAACCAATTAATATTATACTTTATAATGTTAAAGAATAAATGCAATATAAAATATAGGCTTTACTAAAATCTTTGCAGATTATTGATTGTTTTTAAACAAGAGAGGATAAGGCCCATTGGACATAATCAAACACATTAAGGACAAAGTCATTAAAAATGAACAACTGGGTAACAAAACTAACACCAATTTGGAACAGTAACTTCTTCAATTTTATTTAGACCATGAATCAACGCAAGGTTAGGATTTGAACCGGCAGGAATGCATGTCATAAATTATGTACAGCAGCAGTGACGAGCCAGTCTTTTGAAATATTAAAACTTATTCACAATTTACAAGAAATATTACAAACATAAACCTGATACATAAATTCACGTATACAAACGTTTTGGTAAATGTAATAGGCAGGAAACTATGTATGGGCTCTCAAAAGCATTCATTGAGTTATTCACGCAAGACTTTTGATTATTATCAACTCAAAAGTCAATTTGCACAGAAAATTTAATATTTTAAGAATAACAGTATGTCGCATATTTCTTGACGTGGCCAGAAACTATGTAAGATTTCAGATTTCATATTTAAACAATGTTTCACTAAACGTGACATATTTTATAAGTTGTTCCTTTCCTCCGAACTGCAATCGAAACAATATTTACCTTTTTAATTTACAAGAACATCATAAAACATTCTGTACAAAAGTAGTTAAATGACAATCTAAAAAAGAGGTAAATATTTTTGGTGGAGTGTTTCTGAATGCGCTTTACCCATAGCTTTCCTTTAGCTGTTTCAAATATGCGTCAATGGGACAGTTCCGTTTACTCCGGCAGTTGTGCTCTGATAGTGCTGCGGTAAGGCATGCAGTCTGCTCTGAACAGACGGATCACCGGACTCCCCGGTCGGTAAATACATGCTTATCATTTCTCTCAAGTCTCCGGGGCAGGGTCCTCGGGAATGTGTGGTAACCGGTGGGCTTATATTCGGTTCGGACTTCACGAGTGAGCTCAGCGCACCGATGGCGGCAGAAGAAGCGACACTGGAGTTTTGATGCTGCGTGTACGATATCCCACCGTAGCCAGACGGAGAGGCGCTCATGTAGCCCTGGGAGTTGGAGATGGGGCTGTACTGAAGGGCAGTCATGTCGTAGCGGTGCATGGGCTGCGGGTTATGCGGGTGATGGTGATGCGCGTGGTGATGATGTGACCCACTACCTGGGTGCTGGCTATAAGCGAGCTGCGCCTCCTGCATCATAGCAGCCGCTGCTGCGGCGGCGGCCACCTGGCCAGAGTAAGTGCCATTCGCCCAGCCGTTCATGTGTGCGTAACTGGCGCTTGTCGAGCCTCCGTGACCCCCAGGACTCTCCAACCTCTGGCCGACCCCTACAGGACTCATCCCGACCCCTAGACCCACGCCTCCCCCAGGACCCGCACTGCCGAGCAAGCCGCCGGCCAACGAGTACTTGTCCTTCTTAAGCAGGGTCTTGGTTTTGCGCCTCGGTCTGTATTTGTAATCCGGATGCTCCTTCATGTGCATGGCTCGCAACCGCTTTGCCTCATCGATAAAGGGCCGCTTTTCAGCCTCTGACATCACCTTCCACTCAGCACCGAGTCTTTTGCTAATTTCAGAGTTATGCATTTTAGGATTCTCCTGAGCCATTTTTCTGCGCTGGCCACGGGACCACACCATAAAAGCGTTCATGGGTCTTTTTACGCGGTCTTGGTTGGCTTTGCTCCCCGAATTTGGACCCGTTTGTCCAGGATTTGTGTTGGTTTGGGGTCCCGGGGAATGGAGGTCCGTTTCCATCATCATGCTATACATTCAAGTGGCTTAAAACTTCACAGCTCACAGAGAAAAAGCATGAACTTTCAGCGTTCCGTAGTCCGCTTGAAGCAGGTGCTTCACAAGGCAGTGGAGCTCCGGTGTAATGTGCAATTCAGTTAATCCAAACCGTCTGCAGTTAGTTTCGGGCGTTCTGTTTGCTCCTGTAGTGTCCTCTCCGAGTGCCGTTTCACATCCACGTTAATTGAACGTGCATTTGAGTTACTTTTCCTAGTGGAGTTGAAGAGTTAGTTAAAGCGGCGGCCATATGATGCGTTTTGACAGCGATTAAAACGAGCAAGCGGCCAATGGCGTTCCAGTGAGGAGCGATTTGCATGGAGTTCGGTCGAGTGACGTAGACAACGAGGAAAGAACTAGTAGGCGGGGTGCGCGAAGGGTCAACACCGCCCCCTCTAAAGTGGAGTAAATACTGAGATAGCAGTTTGGGGCTCTCCAATAGTTGCCATAAATGAACAACGGGACAAATGGTATATTTTATCCATTTAGATGACATTACAAGATACGATCTAATTCTTTAATAACTGTAATAGCTTCACTACTCCCTCGTGACGTCTTTTGCCAAATCTTTGAGGGTAGGAAAATAAACGTTTAGAAGAACCAACCACTTGTCAGTTGTTTTGATAGTTTAATGTTCCTTTATTTTTGGGCTAATGTAAAGCTTTTTCGGCAAAAGGTCAAAATATTTTTTTCATATTTCCCTTTTGTTTTATAAATTTGCACAAATCAGTCTGCCAGTTTATCGTTTAGGTGTTTCACATCATACTGTATTGCATCTTATGAAATATACTTGCTGTGAAGGGTGGTACATCGCCTAAATGCAGCAAACATTTTAAGGCTGAGATGCAAATGTTCACACTGCCACAGAAAACAACAACAGGGTAAACAAACTGACCAACGCGTCGACATTTGTGACGCAGTAAGTAGTTTCTAGACGTAAAGTAATCTAAAAAAAATATAAAATGACAAATGACTTAGTAACCAACACTGTAACCTTCTTAAATACTGCCGTCTGGTGGCGCACTGTTGGGTTTTGTTGCGCGTAAATAGCTAAGCAGTTGAAAAATGATGACAACGCTGCAGCTTCAATAAAACGCTTATATTAAAATAAAAACAATTATGGTGAATGACAAATGGATGAAACTTTTCATTGAACTATAAATAGATGAAGAATACTACAGAACCGTGATACAAATACAGCATCAGTTGTTCATTGGGGACAAGATAACTATATATTTGCACCACGACGGCAACAATTCAGATCTGCTTTTATATACAGAAGAATGGAATATGTTGTTAAACGTTCGAAAGGGCTGGACAGCTAAGGATCTGACAATAAAACGAAATATAACACAAATCAAAAGACCAGATGGACCAGACAATCTTAAACATTGTTTTTTTTATTATCTTTATTGTGCAACCTTATATATATGGGCCGATATGTATACAGTAGCCTACATTAGTGTTATATAGCCTTCTTTCTTTAAAACGTTACTTAAAATTAATTTCTCATATTCTCTGTCACAATTGCATGATACTGTAGGCTACATTTAGATGACAAATAAATTATTCGCTAAATATAATATTTTTTTATTAAAAGCAGACACCATGAGTACCACGAACAAGTAAATATTTAAGTACAAATAATTATAATATATATTATTATGTTTTTGTTAATAAATAGTTGTAATTTTATGCTATAGAGACTGCACATCAAAAGTAGCCTTCCATTCTGCACCATTCTTTTAATTTCCTTCTTTGTCGATTATTTAGGGTGGATTTTTAATAAAGATTTTAATTCTATACATTTTAAATTGTCATTCGAATTAGAGTCTTAAACCACATTGTGATCTGCCTGGAACAAGGTACCTTGTCAGTTCTCATTTTGCATCAGTGCCGCGCTCTTCTAAGAGTCTTTGTTTTGCGCGCGCTGGGGGCAAAAGGGCACTGTTAGCGCACGTGCAAGAGCTGGGGTTAGAGCAGTTATCCCCAACACACAATATAGTACCCTATAAAAAATAATAAATAGAAGTAAAATGTGGAAATCACGTGTAAAGATCCGAGTTTTAATTGTTTATTAGTGTAATGTACAAAGCAAAATACGATTTGGGTTTACTAGGGCACTTAATGATTATGTTGAAACTTTTTCGCAATCTAAATAGAATAAATATGACTGCATAATAAATGTGGGTGATTTTAAAATGAACAGTATTTACTCCACAACAATAAAATATTTGTAGGCCTATTTTCACTCAGAGTGAAGCTTGAGTAAAACTAAGTCGGTTAAAGTCTTTTGCAGACATCCGACAAGTGTTTGACCGTTTAGTTCACAAATCAATTTTGTTCTAGTAAGGATGTGGAAAGAAATGAAACAAAATTAATGTATTCTGTTTGTCATCGGGTCTAAAATAGGGGTTATTGATTATTAATTTTATTACGTAAAAAATAAATGATAATTAACAGTGTTTGTAGGACAGGCCTTGCACTATTTTAATTACATGTGCCTGAAATCTGTGCTTTACAAAGTTATTTCACTGAAAGCCTTCCAAATTTTTTGTGTAGTTGTCATATTGTTGTTTCGCCTAAGTTATTCAAGACCTATATGTGATTATTGTGAATTGGTGAACAAGCGCTGCTGTTCGTGTACTAGAAGCTTCCAAATTATATAATAACAAATAAATTATATGGATAATCTGTTGAAAATCGATTCTTTCCTGAATTTGTCAAATAGCAAATACACAAAATCCATGCTAAATTTAATTGGAATGTGATTTAATATATTTACACAAATAGCATATCGTTGTAAACGCGTCGGGAATTTCATTAAAATACATTTGAATCTTACATTATTGATCGAAGAGCAGATTTGTCCTTGCAGTTTGTCTCTCAAAGTTTAATATGTAAAACGGATTTAGCGTAGCCGCTGAACTGACAGACAACCCTCATGAGCACGTAATCTTGTAAACACGAACGCGTGTTATCGACTTTGGACCATTACTTCCCAATAAGTCCGCAACACTGCCACACCGTTCGTTCGAAAGCTATCGCAGTACCTCCAGACTTGTGGCTGAACAACCGATTTTCACGTTATTTTGTCTTATCCGATTTCATGAAGCGGATCAAAGTAACAGATCAAGCAGATGACAATCGCAGCTTTTCCTCAACAGGCTTTAAGACGCCGCTTGTTGTCCCAGCGTCTCTTTTTTCCTACCAATATTCAATTTCTCCTACGACATCATCTCCAACACATTTCGAGATAAGAACACGAATTTATTAACGATTAATATATCCACAAATAAAGTTTTCCGCAAAACAGAGTGTCTTTTTTAGTGCTGCATATACATTCTAATGTCCCTCGTTTGCATTGATGTAAAATCGTCCTTACCCGTTCTATCGCTGTCCTAACCCAGCCAAAGCCACTCGCCAGTTCGCCATCCCTGCTAAAAATCTACACCTAATGTGCCAAGGCCAGCCATACCCAGCTCCCAGTCCCACCACTCACTACACACTGAGGAGAGAGACAAGAAAATAAATTTATTATAGACTCTAAAGACAATTTCAAGTTATTGTTTCTCCCGGCGAAAGGGTTCCTTCTTACATAATAAAGCCCCTTTTGTGTGACGCGGAACAATACAAAACAAGTATTCTAATAAATAGCCACTTTTTTGTTCCCTCTCGAGGATGAATGGGATTGAGCAGTTGGGTTTGAAAGCAGCTGCTCGCGCATTCAGGAGGAGGGGGCGGAGCCCTGGCGCGAGGCTTCTCTCCTCCTTGGAAACGAACTTGAAGAACGGACCAGACAGAATCACAGAACAAACGGTCTGCAGCTTTCACTCAGACATCAACGTGAAAAGTCTGTCCCCAGTCTCCTCCTGCATTGCTTCAATGAGCATTACACTACATAACTTTCATTACCCAGGTCATTGTCACTCTACCTAAATTGAAAGGAGGAAATAAAAGGATGGATTGTGTACTGACTTTTTGCTGGCACAAGCAGACTCACTGCATGAATATTAAAAACTAGATATTTGAATCGTTCAAAACATGAACGAAACATGTAAATCACGCGGATTATAAAATCAAATGTGTTTTTTTACTAATAGTTAAACTATAAAGTAACATATTTCACTAAACAAATGTACAGATACACATTTATTATTTTGTGATATATAATCAACAAAAAGATTTAAAACAATGACATTAAATGTCTTGGAGTGAAAGTTTAGAGATTTAACAGCACAGCTTGCTGCCAAATCGTTCTGACAGGTTTTTAGGGAGTGGATGGCTGTTGTGTTGCAATTTAAAAAAAAATTGCCATCCGAGGGCACATATTTACATTTCATTTGCTCTTGTGATGCCTTGGACCACCTCAATAGACATCTATTCAGTCACTCCGAGCCCTCAAAATTCTTAAAATTACCATTGCAAAGCTATTTAATGTAGGAAATAAAGGACGAAGGAAGAGTGAGGTTAACACTTAACATATGTGCAGGCTGCATGTGGAAGATAACATTTGAATTGGTGTTCCACAATACCACTTTACTTGACTGCTAACATCATCCGTGGAAGTCTGCGGGATTTCTATCTGCATGGAAATATCCAATAGCTTGTTTCCAAGGTTCTTCTCAAGCTCCAAGTTAAATTGAGTGTGGCGCTGTTATGACCTCTTTAAGGTTATCAGTGATTTGGGGTGGGGGTCTTTGTGATTATCACATGCTTGATACCTACATTTTATACCTGATCACTAAAAAAAGGTAACTTTTAAATACCAACAAGCAGCCTAAAAAGTCACACTTTCTATAGTTATCCTGATTTTGCACACTCAGTAGACTTAAAGTTATATTATTAAACACTGAAATAACTTAAAAATGTAAAATACATGTGTTAAATGCGGATGGCGAATTGTGAATAGCTATACACTCTATCATAATGAAAAGTGTTAAGCCAAGTAATTATATGTTAACAACTAGGCATTAGGTTTATCCACACCTAACCGTTCTAAAAATTTTCACCACGGCGGAGCCCAACGCCATCCAACACCAGAGTCAGTGGAGCGTCTTCACAGAATCATTAGCCCCAAACAGAGACTTGTTGAGCCCCATCAACAGCACGACTTTGAGCTCCATCACTGCACAGTTCATTAATCTCTCACCATGGCTTTTTCTGGCTGCCGCTGGTTAAACACCCCTCTCTGAGTATAGCTCTCCTTCACTGGGATACCGCTGTGTTAATTTCCTCTGTCTATTAGCACAGCGCGATTAATCAGGTTTCCTCTCCCCAGCGGTGGCACGGGCGCGAGAGCCGCGAGCAGGTGTCAAGCCTGTCTGTGTTGCTTACACTGGCAATCTGTCTCCCAACTTCGCCACTGCGGGATAATGGAGGCTTCATATACAGCTGATTCTGCCACCGCTATTGTGTCCAATCTGTTGCATTAAACACTTGGCAGAAATAATTACAAATAATCCTGCCTTTTTTCCCACTGCCACAGCTCTTCCCAGGCTCCCTCTCTCTTTCTACTGTGTAAATAAACACAGTAACTCGACTAGCAGGACTCACCAGTTATTTGATAATATCGCTCAGCTGGATAGAATTATTCGCTTGTTTTAAGCAATTACACTTTTGAAATTATCTCATAACTAGAAGTTTTTACTTCTTTTACTTCTTGAAATTTAAAGTATTTCATGGTTATGCTGAATCCGTTGGCCATCCTTGCAACACCGATAAAAGTCTGATGGGTCAATTTTTTTAAATTGAGATGTTTTCATAATCTGAAGCTGAACAAATAAGGTTTCTATTGATGTAGGAGTTGTTAGAATAGGACGCGATCTGGCTCAAATAAAACTTTTTAAAACTCTGGAATCCAAGAGTCCAAATAATCTAAATATTGAGAAAATTGCCTTTAAAATTGTTAATCAGAGGCACTGTGGCAGGCCATCCACTCACTAAAATAAAGTTTTTATATATTTAAGGTAGGAAATTTACAAAATGTCTTCATGGAGCATGGTTTTTACTTACTACTTTTGGCAAAGTCGATAATTTTGACCAATACAATGTTTTTTACTAAATTCAATTCATTTTACTAAAAATGTTCCCGTGCTACTTAAGACTGGTTTTGTGATCTAGGGTCACATATATAAAATACATTAAGAATATATTCATGGGTAAGAACTTAGTCAACACTTTTTGAGTGTCAAAAAGATTCATGCATAGACCCAGTGAAATGTGAAATCACTTTTGATGCCATAACTTTCTTCATCTGTTTGCAGACCCAAATGGTGGTGCTGAGAAAAGCTCTGTTGCACCATGCTGATTTATGCATCATTAGCATAAATGCAAAAAATATTGAAAGGCGGAACACATTTCGGCATAACCCTTTGTACTGAGATGAAACAGCAGTCACAACACTGCTTTGATGGCTCCTCATATCTCTGTCCAGAGCTGTCTGCTGCCTCGTATGTTTTAACACACAAAAACAGAGATAA
Source organism: Triplophysa tibetana (assembly GCA_008369825.1). Lineage (NCBI taxonomy): Eukaryota > Metazoa > Chordata > Actinopteri > Cypriniformes > Nemacheilidae > Triplophysa > Triplophysa tibetana. Next base: position 14,678,044 of record CM017902.1, read on the forward strand.
GGCCATGAGACCAAAAGGGAAGAAAAATTGTAGGGTCAAATATAAAAGCGTGTGGGGGCTTTTAAGTCCAAAGAGGTCCTCCTACCCTCTCAAAGCCTTCCATCAATATATCAACTTCAGCAGCCTTGGTTGTGCTAACTTACCAAATCTCTTAAATTAAAGAGAAAATGTGGCAGAGAGGAGCAGGATGTCCCAAATGACAGATATCTCACTGCGAGCTAATTCATTTTGGACACTTGGTGAAGTGTTTCAATGTCTCAATGTTTCAAAAGGTTTATATTCAATACTTTCAAATCTATCCTAAACCTTTCAAATCTTCCCTTGCTCTTCAATATCAAATGGCAGAAAAGAAAATCTAACACTTGCTTTGGGTTAAAAAGTGACAAACACAACCGGGTTATAAATTGATGTAATAGTTTACAATCAAAATGAAAACTCTGTCATTGTTTACATGCCCTGTTGTCATTTTAAACCTGTACTACTTTCTTTTTTCTGCAGAACACAAAAGAAGATATTTAGAAAAATGTTTGTAACAGCAAACCGTTGGTTCCCAATGGATGGTTTTGTGTCCATACAATAGTTGATCGGGACCAGTGGTTTTTGGTTACCCAAATTTTTTTAAATATCTTCTTTTGTTTTTTCTCACAGGTTTTAAATGGCATACGGGTTAATTAATTATATGAGCATTTTTATTTTAAAGATGAACAATCCACTCAAAAATATGATGCTATATAGCACTGAAAGTGGTTCTTTTCTCGTAATCATAGGAGAACCACTTTTAGTACTGTATAGCACCATATCTTGGGGCTTCAGTGGATCTTCAGAGGTTCTTTGGCCTGATCCAGGTGCTATATAGAACCGTTTCTGTATTAAGAACCTGATAGGCCCCTGAATGGTTCTTCGGCGGTTCTATATAGCACTTCAGTCATCCCAAAGAACTTCTGAAGTACCAAAATACCACTTCTTTTTCTTTTAGATTGTTCCTTTTACCTGGGTTGTTTCATCCCCAAATGCTGGGTTGATGCTGGGGTCAAATAAAAATATATTCTCCCGTTTTGACCCACCCAGGGGTTGAAAATACCCAAAAATGTTTTAAGTGCCTGTTTTGGAACACACAAAAAGATGGTGGAATGTTACTGACTGACAGACTTGAAACACAATTGAAAAGAAATAGCTTAAAACATAGTTTTATTTTCTCAATTAAACAATTCTCAGTTTGTGTTTCATTGACCAGAGAAATTCATGGGTTTGAAATGAGAAAGATAATAAGAAATGCAATGATTTTGAAACTCTGGATTACAGGTTACGCCTTATATAAATTATAGATAACAACATAGACTGTAGGAATATAGTCTATACAAAAAAACTTAACTAAGCTAACCTTAAAATAAAGCTAAAGCTCTTCACACTGAACATGTTAAGGTATTGCGAAAGATAATTTCATTAAAAGACACAGGATGTTCACTCAGAAACCAATCATCCATTATGCAAGAAAATCTATCCATCACACAGAGAGCGTATATACCCATTATCCCGACATCGATGGGGTGTTTTTCTTATTTTCATTTTTTACCCATCAATTACCGCAAGATTTTAAGCATTGTTCCACTCCTCAATTAGCCGCAACACCTTTTCCTTTGATTGATCCATAATGAATGTAATGGTTTTAACAGACCACAGACAGATCACTTAGAGGAGCTCTGCTAATGGCAGTGGCAGCTCCAGGGCTGGAGTGATGTCAGTTTCTCCAAGCCCTGGCTAATTAGACACTGTGTCGCTCATTACACAGGTAATAAGCCCTAACGCTAATGGGTATCAGGCAAGACCCCCAAACACTAGAGAATGGCAGAGAGAGGTGGGGGAAGAAGATGAGGGGCACGTTAACAGGCAAAGCGGCTGAGAGACAGACGGCGAAAGAGAAGAAAATGTAAGTGAAGAAAAATATCAAAAAAAATCATGACAGAAAAAAGTGAAAAATCAGCTTTGAGCGATAATGTATTTCAATGCTTTGTCTTTTAATATACTACACCAGTCCTATTGGTCAAGAGTAAACATGTCATTTTCAGTACGAGGTAAAGGCACAATGGTTGCTATGGACTGGATAAGGGGCTCCTGGAGGGTGAGCGTTGGGGGAGGAAGGAAAAGGGGAAGGCAGAGCTGGCATTAGAGAGACGGAGCGATGGTTTCCTTGTTAACCACTTTCCCACTTAGGCCTTGTTAGCACCAGTGCTCTCAGCTGTAGCTATTATTGGCCACGGATGCTATGCTTGACTTTCTGAGAATTACACACATTCACACTGTTCCTGAGGATAAGGCCACGTCGGCCTTCAGTGCTCATACTGAGTCATGTAAGACAAGTTAGATATCATTAAAGATCCTCTACATAACTCCGGTGTTAAAATATAGTAAACTTTTCAACGATTTCAACATACAGCTCACATAATTGTATTCTTTATAAAGGTAATACAGTATATCATTTTATTTCTAACATTTATCAAAAGTGTACAACTATTTCTATAGGCTTTATAATTAATCATAATCAAGTAATTGTTGTACACAGATTTAAAGTTTTTTATATACGTTTTTAAACCTGTCTACTGTAAATATGGTCAATGTCAGGCAATTTCAGCAAGCTGACCCATTGATCCCTTGGGGGTTCCATTGAAAACTACTTTAAGGTGTTTAGAGTAATGTGAATTTATTTAATTGTTTTATTTGATAAGCTTAATTTTTTTACCAGCTAATTACACTTGCCGTTAATGTCAGGTTACACAACATTCTAAAACAAAACAATGTGCTTATCTACCAATTCTTTGAGTCATTATTATTAGGAAAATGTCAAAAAAAATGATGAAACATTTATGAGGTTATTTTGGAACAGAACACAAAACAGTACAAAATTTCTCACTGAAATTATTATACGAGAGTACAGCAGGTACAGAGTTTGAATAATAACCCAAGCAAATAAAGCAGACCAGAGCTCTTCACAGTCAAGTGTATTTGCCATCTTTATAAAGTGGGATCTCAGTGGTCTTGTGTAAATGCCGGAATAAAGTTAATTTTAAAATGGGGAGGGGGGCATAATCCCTCATCTCATCCCTTCATGGGGTCATGGCTAACACCTCTTCTAATAACCTTAATCTTATTACACATAGACAGAACAAAGTTATCCCTCAATATATGAGGATTTTCAGCATGAGACTAATGCGGCTTGTAATGCATTCATTACTCTGCTGAGTTAAGTGAAATCTAACAGTGAGATATCCTTAAAAACATGTATCTTTCTTTTTAATTATTCATTATCCTTATAGCTAATTATATAAAAATACTTAAAAACCCAGCCAGTCCACTGTTCTCAGATTTTTGACCAGCTGGAAATGGAACAGCTATTTTGGCTAATTAAATGAATCTCATTTTTTTCAAATGTAATTATTTTAATCCAACATTTTGAAAAAGTTTTTTAACAAATGTTTGCGCCAGTGGCAATGAAATCACAACCGTTAGTGAGTGGCTGGTATACGCTGGAATTGTGACTCTGTGTGTGTATGTATGTATGTGTGTGTGAAATGGCTATTTAACATGCCCATGAGCTGAGCAGCGGGGTCTGAAGACTGTGTAATCTCATTTAACCCTCACTACACAACACTAATTAGAGCCGACACGCTAACAACACACACCGAAAAGCCTCTCAGCAAAAAAGTCAACACCAGCCAATGACCCAGCACGCTTATTCGCGCTCTGCCCCAAACCCCTGCTCTCTCCGGGGAGGCGGCGCAATTTTTGCCCGAGGATAGCAGGGAGTAAACCGTCGCCTAGCAGGGGCCTCCCCAGGGCCAAATTAAAGCTCTTTGGTCCATTCTTCCCCATTTTTGGGAGAAAGGGTCAATGCGGTACCCCACCAATTTCAGCGTGCGTGAATGTGCAGTTGTGTGTGCGTAACAGTCCAGTGGGTGAGCTGCGAGCACCTCCTCTCTCCTCTCCGGCTCCCAGCGTTTGAAATGAGGTCATCATTGTAAAGGAGGTCTGAGTGGATCAAAGCCCCCTACCTACACCTGCCCTTTTCTTCCGTCCTCGCGCTCTCCCTTTTCTCTCGCTTCTCATTTATGTCTTGAAGTTTCCTATTGACTAGTAGCTTCTAAGAAGCCCCCTGATGCCTCAAGATGCCTGGTCCTCTAAAAAGCTCCCACTAAATTTTGCTTACGGCTATATTTTCCACCAACTGGCAGAGGTAAAAATTGTGAGAGAAAAAAGCCACCCACTAATTCACTTATATTCGATTACCCACTCCGGGTTTTTAAAATGCATTTTTTTTAAATGAACCAGGCATTGACAGAAGTGATGAGATGGGCCATGTTGTAGATAAGGCCTCTAATCAGCATATTAAACTTGCAATGCGTTTTAAAATCGCGAGGGTTTAGAACGACGGAAATGCACATCCAATATCAGCCCACACTGAGGGACAATAACACACTATTTTGATGCAAATCGAGGGACCCATTAATGTTTAAATTTATTTCAGTCCTATCCAGTAGAAGAACACATTTATTTCCTGCAAACCCAGATAATTACTTTGCTACAAAATGCATATTCCATTAACTCAGGTGAACATTGTTTATTATATTTGGTTTTGTTTGATTATGATAATGCAATTTAAGAGTGAATGGCATTCAGACCATTACACATGATGAGAAAATAAATGTAAAAAGCCACAAATCCGGTGTTAAAGGAAATAAAAGTAAAGCTATACAAATGAGCGTTCTGGGTTGTGAAATGCTTGCACTCATTTGTTTCTACATCTTTGAATTCCTTAAGACCCTTATTATTTACAACTGCACCTAAAGACAGAGATAAACCCACAACTTTAATGCGTCAATAAAATCTTCACTGTCTACTTCTGTATTATTGTACAGTACAGTCCATCCGTTAGATGGCTTTAACAACCAATATAAGAACAACATTAAATCTTGAAAACAACCCACACACAAAAGCTGTAAATAATAGCAAGCTTTGTTTGAAAACGATTGAAACAGATGCATCGGCTTTTATTTATACTGTTTTATAAACATGACATGAAGGCAGATGTCTTTTTCTGTAAAATCATTGGTCACTTAAAATGGACATGGCTTGTGTCAACCAATGGTAAAGATCCAGAGTATTAACACAAATTGAAATAACACAAGGCATATTGCAAAAGCTGATTTAGGCTAAACACTGGCCCAGAGGCATATACATATTATTTTATGTAGTAAGCTCGTAAAAGCATGCAAACACGGAACTTTACTTCCGGTAAACATCTGCAAAGAATCCCCGTCCCTGAAAATTATTTCTGATAACAAGCAAAATAAATAAGTAATAACATTAGCTAGCAAGCTAAAACTATGTCTATGCAGTATTATGTGGGGTAACAAGTAGAAGAACTGTTACTTGGCTAAACTTAAATGCGACAAAGTTACAAGACTCATCAAACAAATGGTTAATATAATAAAATAAATATACAATCAAATTCAGGTAATTGTTTATTTAATACAACTATTATATAATGACATATTAACATAAATTAATATTGTTACAAATAAAATATAAGTTTCTCAAAATATTAGCCACTAGCCAGACCGATCAACAAACACAGACCGGAAGGTAACTTCGGACCAGGCGCGTGTATCTGAAACCGCCTATAGGCATCCTATACTTTAAACTTTTTTTATGCAACATAAATGAGACTACTTGTAATCTTAACTAGCTAGTCTCCCAAGCAAGTCCAAAATATTATTTGACTTGACAGTACCACTACAAATGCATTAAGTTACATGATTAAAGGTCATTTTAAAGACCCTTTTCACTATACTAAGCAAGAATTAACAGACACACATTTAAAATACACACTGAGTAACTTCATCCTCAATAAATGCTAACAGTAAACACATCACTCACAAAAACCCTTAGGACAAATATCTACAGAAAAACAAACAATATTTATAATACACCAAATGACTCTGCATACAATTAAAAACTGCCTCTGTTACACATCTCTAATTAATAAATCTTTATCTTTCGCTCCCTGTCGCTCCCAAAAAACACAAAAAAATGCACACAGTTATTACGAGAACACAAAAGATCCAGGACCAGGTCATTTGACAACAAATAACAGCCAAGAGGATAACCCAAAATAGTTTGTCTGCATCAGCAAACTGCAGTGGGCTCGCATTGCCTTTTCCACTGACTGACACATTAGAGCGAGCAGAAGCCTCCAGAGAGAGGCAGAGCAATAGAGAGATGGAGAGCGTGTGAGAAAGAGATGCGGGAACAAAAAAACACAGTCTGCTCTGCTTCAGTCCAGAAAACTTGCAGAGCAAACACGTTCGCATCGGACTCATTACACAAAAGCTGTGTGTTTCCCCGACTCATGCACGTGGATTCTATATCATCCAGCAATTCTGAAAGGAGAGAGCAGTTTAATTAGCTTCTCTGCTTCCACCTCTAACAAGGATTTAATTATCAAGGAGGTTGGTATAATTAGTTGGAGATGGGCTGCTGATGCTCACACTACACTTTTTGTTGACATCGTACACACTTAGCCTGCAAAACATCCCTTATACGCAAACATACGCATGTGCATGCAATTATTTACTTGAGCTATTTTCTCAAGCGTTATTCTCTCCATTTTTGCCCTGATGAAGGCATATCTAGTCATATATAAACATATACCTCTTTAATCCTGTGCAACATGCTTTCTCTCACTAACACTTTACACACACACAGATACTATCACTCACAAACCAATACACACACACACACACACACACACACACCCTACCCCTGGTGACAGCGTAATGGATAGGATCTCTGTGGAGGCGACTGTCAAACCCGACCACCCTAATCAGAGCGTCAGAGAGGAAGATAAAGGACAAAATAATGAGTGTCGGGTCGGGCCTTTCAAAGAGCAACAAAAGAGCCCAGGATCAGATAGACCAACACAATGTTGAGAGCAGGAGGGAGGAGAGGAGAGACGAGACACGGGGAGAAGAGAAGCAGGGAGAAGAGAGGAGAGGCATGGTGGAGAGGAAAGAAAATGAGAAGTAAATGAGTCATTTTGCTACCATCCTCTCATTTGTTATGTTAAATTTTAACTCTTTTACTGCAATGATGAAGCCAATATAAACCACACAGAGGGGGTACAGTGCTATAATTCCGGTATATCAAGGGACTTGTTCAGCTGTCCGGAAATGTTGTGATGGACTTTAGCACAAAACCTTCCCTGGTGTGACAAGCACTCCATCCAAATCTTTATAAATGTCTTTGTACAGAGAAAGATATTTGGAAGAATGTTTGTAACCAAACAGTTCTTGGCCACCATTTACTGCCATAGAGAAAAATGACAAAATGTCAAAACTGCCCCGTAACTGTCTGCTTTCCTACAGTCTGCAAAATATACTCTTTTGTGTTCAACAGAACAAATTAATTTTTCCTACATTGGTAGTCAATGGTGGCCAAGAACTGTTTGGTAACACGCATTCTTCCAAATATCTTTCACAGTGTTCATCAGAACAAAGAATTGTATACAGATTTGGAACAACTTGAGGGTGAGTAAATGAAGACAGAACTTTCTTTTGAGTGAACTGTTCCTTTAAGGCAGCAAGATTTTGCAGGAAATCAGCATGATGAGTACTAAAGTTTTACTGCCTATAATATTTCGGATGCATGTTGATTTTAACTACCCACCTTTAAAAATGCTCCAAAATGTACTATTAAAATATTGCTCTTACATTCCCAGTCTTTCAAACATAACCGTAACAAGCACATAAATGTCACAACAAAATTTTATCCAAAAATGACTGAAAATACAATAAATTACACTACACTGACACACAAGGCTTTATTTGCTGAGAATATCACTTTTTGGCATAGCTGTTATCATTGGTTAAAAATGCATGTTGCTGTTTGAAGCTGTTTGTTTCTTTTTAATAATAAAAAAAAATTCCTACACATTTTTTCTACATATCTAACAAACTGTAAATACTTTAAACTGAAGTTATAATTTTACCCAATGGATGTTGCACCTTGAAAATACGGAAAGACAGATTTCAGAAGACGATTCCCTGTAACCGACATTAGTCAGCATCAAGTATTGGAGACTTCACAGATACATATGTTCATCATAAAAATAAAAAGGTAATAATGATCTTGTCAAAGACTCTAGTCGGCCTAGTCCACCTGTATTTCGCCATCTCTGAACATCTCCCTCTTCTACAGCCCTGTGGAGTCTAATTATCAGTCGCACGCTAATTATTGCTGCCTCATTTAGCCGAATAACAACAATCATTAGAAATACCCCAAACCAAGCAATAAACAACAGCAAGAGCAAAAATAACACCATCACTCTCGACTGTTGTGACAACCTGCGAGCAAGTGTTAAGCAGCCTTACCCATGGCACTCTGGGAGAATCAGCCCTGTGATATTCCTAAGACAAAAAGATAACAGGTGGGAACATGCAACATCCGAAAGGCCTCAGTGAGATCAATGATCATTTTATTAGCTTTGATTTGTTTTGACAGCTAGCAGACATAAGCAAGATGAATTCATCGTGGGTGGGAGTGAACCGCCATGTAACCACACCAAATGACTGTCCTCCTATTAAAAGCTAAATAAAGAGCCCATCAAAATAAAACCAGGTACACAACTTTACAAATTTGTAGGCTATTAGTGAGCGCCAGTATGTAAAATGATATATTAGTTTGATAGGAGAGATGTTCACGGACGTGGTGGAGCCGTGATGGGAATAACTGGATGAAATGGGTGAGCGGTGGCTAGAGGCCGTGTGAACTCCAGATGAACAGCAGAGCTCCACTGTAAGCTGAGCTGACGGAAAATAGCCCCTAATTAAAGACATGACAGCCAGCACTATCATATTCAGCCACCTGCTTCATAATACACAAAAATTAAAGGGAATATATGCCGCCCCTTCCCTTCTCCCATTCATATTTAATAACCTGGTCACCTCCCCAGGGAGCTTCCAGCCCAGCGGAAAAGAAGGACTATTTGGAGGTATGTTACAGCACACCTGGATAAAGGATGCGGAATTAGCAAGAGAGGAGACGAGAGGAGAAGAGAGGAGGAGAGTGGAGGAGAGAGGGCCTGAATTAGAAAGATTTGCAAAGAGCCGGCAAACTCCTTGGCAATTTCTCTTCTAACAGAGATGGGTCATTATCTGATAGATTTCAGAGCGGGTTCCCACGTTATTGTTCAGAAAGACAGTAATCACCCTACAACAGCCTGGGAATGGGACACTCAACACCACTTCTATCATCCATGAGAAAACGTTGAGAAACTCTGAACAATAAATCAACCTCAATCACAGATACAAACAGTCTTTCACTGAGAAATCAAACATAGGAGAACATCATTGTCTTATCCATGACTGTCAATACCATTGATTTACTTTATTTATATTAACAGTTACTTTATTCAAAGTTACTGAGTGCAGCTGTAACATGTCAGAGGAGTCATGGCCCTCCCGGCTGAGACTGGTTTCTCCCTATGTTTTTTTCTCTCTATTTATTCATCATTGGAGTTTTGGGTCCTTGTCTTTGGGCCCTGTTGGCTTGCTAATGGGGAAACTGCTGATAGATAAGCTCAGGGTTCTGTAAATTCCATTAACATTGGTTTATTAGAACAGTCTTACTCTTTCTATACTATGTACAGTACTGTATTCTACATTTTTCTTTTTGCTTGGTTTTCTTGTAAAGATGTTTTGAAACAATGCAACATTGTAAAAAGTGCTCTATAAATAAAATAAAATTGAATTCAACTCAATATTTACAGTATGTCCATATGTTCATGTTCATGCACCTGCAATCGTCACCGTTGGTTTGAAAGCTCGTATCTCCAAAACCTGCCACTTAATAGGAAACAAAAATACATGTTTCCAATAATTAAACACTGTTTTTAACAAGCTCTTTACAATATTTTTATTGGGAAAAATCATGATTAAATAATACAGAATTGAATTATTAAGTCTATTAAAAATCTTCAAGCAGTATTTCATCATTTCTTTCAAGCAAAAAGTCTCTACAATTTACTAATGATTCCGTGTTTCCATGATCTCTCTCCAACCAAATTTGTTTTTCAACGGTGTACAAAAATCTTTCAAAAGTGCTTCTGGATTAGAGAAAACAGACTAAAATCAATACTGCTGGCTGAGGTTTTATTTTCGAAAAGGCATTTCTCTCGCTGTGAAGAATCCATCTCTGGGGATTTCTGCAACGCTGTCATTCTTATGTTTTGGTTTAAGACATGCCATATCCTTTGTTAAATCACAGGCTATACGTGCCACACAACAAGGTTAAAAAATAAACACGCGCACGAGCAAAAAGATTTCGGGGAGGCTTGAGTCCACCCCCTCTCATTTTAAATATCCACATAATCCCATCAAATCACATATCCACACCCCCACTATACTCGGAGAGGTGAGGAAACATTTGTTTTCCCCCTAATTCTGCTTTTGTCCTTTCATTCTCGTTCTCATCCGCAGACGCAGCAGATTTGCGAACGTGTGGGCAACAGAGAAAACAGCGCTGATACTTGATCAGCCCAGCAGCAAAAGGTGACACTTAATCCTGAAGTCAGGCTGTTGACCCTTAGCAGTCACCTCGCTAATTCAACATAAATAGTTGATGAATGCTTGCATACACACATCTTATGTAACCAACGTTAACTAATAAGTGGGGAGAACCATATGAGAGGGAACTAGCGGGGGAAATGTGTACGCTTTTGCTCGTCAAACATCCTTTACAAAGATATCCTCCTCAAATATCACTGATATAAACTAGATTTACCATTTCACTAATTCAGCTCTAAACTTTAGGTGAATATATTCGACAATACTTGTGCAGAGGTTTAGAGCCTAAGATACCTATGCAAAGAACACATGACGCACTCATCAGGCGACACTGTAGCACAGACTTGTTTCACTCTGGTTCACCCTTGAACTTTTTTATGAGCGTGGTATTCCAGGTGACTGATTCTGGCCCGTGCCCTGATGACTAATTGATTGGTGTTAATCTGCAGCTAAATGAAATATTTAGTTGATTCAGGGAAAGGCAGACAGGGTTTGATGGGTCATGTGACCCTAAAGGTCATGTGATAGGGCTGCGTGAGAGAACTCATTAGCTGGCCTGATGAGCAGCAGGTTGCTGGCTTGTTAACCCAGCGCAGGATTGGTTTCACTCCCAAAGTGGCCAGGTCACAATTCCAAACAATAAGCTTTTCTTTTTTTCTCGCTTAGATGGGCGGTAGTGAGCTGAAGAATATCGCCGCCTCCAGCATGCATACACAGTTGCAGGCTTCTCAAAACCGAGTTTTCTTTTGTCTCTTCAGTTTCATCGTATTATTACATGGCCATCGTCCATACCGTGACACTCGGACGCATGCCCTCTCGCACCCCAAACCCCCTCCACCATTTCATCAGCGGAAATGGCCCGTGCGCTGCAGCATGCGCAAAAGTGCACTCCAGTCTTTCAAAAACACCTTCACTTTGCTCTCAGCGGCAAAGCCTTTGAACTGCTCCTTTCAAAAATGCTGCCCTTGTAGCCATGAATAATATTTGCCAGGTGTTTGAGAGAGAGTGAGCGAGAGACAGATGGAGAGAATGCCGGGGAGAGACGAGAAGGGAAAAGCTGCGGAAGGTTCTGGTGCTTGAGGTGGAGAGAGCAAGAGGCTTGCTTATTAGCCGTCACTTATTCGTTCCTTGACGCACACGCAGACACATAAATGTACTTGCACTATTACACAATCCCATATACACACACAAACAAGATGAAAGATGAAAGCCTTGGCTTTTGCCTATACCTTTAATTCAGAGAAAGAGAGGTGAAACAGATAAGTATAAATATAGAGGAAACCATATGTGGCTCTCTCCAAACATACAGTATTTACTGTAATTGGAGTACTTTATAAGATTAGCATTTTTCACAGTTTCTCTACTAATCATTGATTCCAATTCTGTTGAAAAATGGCTAAAATTCAGTAACTGGAATAAGTGACTATTTGGATGGCCAGCACCATTAGTTATCAGCTGGTGGGTCATGACCCACAAATGGTTAGCATGACTATGCTGATGGAGACGAAAAAAGAAAAAAACTATGATAAATACAAATGCTAAACAGCTTTTAAGTAATAAACTTTACATTGACAGGATAGGAAAATAAACAGACATCATCACCCTCCTTACGAATCCTCAGATGTTTAAATTCACTGTTTTTCAGGAAATGGAATAAAACTGTACGTTTGAGATGATTGTTGTCAATGTTGACTAGCGCTTTTTAATGGTTAGATATTCACAAAACCCAGTGACGAACATAAAGGTAATAATAATGATTTATGGCAAAAAATAAAAGTCACGAAATATGGAGATTTTTAGAAGGAAATCAGTGATAAAGAATAGAGGAAGAAGTCTAATCTATCTATTAATAATATTAAGCTGACACTAAAAAGTAATTTTCAGACATAGAGCTTCAAAAATGTCACTGTTGGATTTTCAGAGACTCATTGATATCTACAAGAAACCTGCATCCTGATACAAAAATACTTGACTAACAAAAAGGTTTAAAACTTTAACATTTTCATACTGTTTCTTTTACATTACACATTGCTGTAATGCTATAACTGCTAGACAAGACAATCATTCAACATTCAGTCAAACAACATCGATTTGCTGGCAGCATGGTTGGAACATAAGAGATGGTGATAATGAATGACTGAGAAACAACTACAAACTACGAAGTAAACAAAGAAAGAAAAGAAGGAAAAACAAAGCAGGAGCGAATATAACGTCTCCGAGCCCACCACAACTTCATCAGCCCCCGCTTTCACCCGGCTATTGTGTGGCCGGGACACATTGAAACCCACCTCTCCTCTCATGCTAGCTCAAGGTGGCCCTCATGAGCTAAACACTAATTGAGAGCTCCGTCGGTTTGAATGAGAATTCTGAGAACACAAGTTTGAATGGCGTCTGTCCTTGGGTTCAGCTTCAGAAGAGAGAGAGGAGGGCTGTGGAAGGCTGCGTCTGTACGCGTCCTCAGGTTGACGGTTTCAACCCACACGCTCTCTCAGTCATGTGGCCTTGACTAAACTTCCATTATGTGCCGGCGTGACCCGGTAATGAGTTCGGTGCCCTGGCCTTGAGTGGAATATGCACCACTGCACCATTGTGCTCCTGAACACAGTCAGGCTGAGAAAGCCACGGTTTGCATCTGCTCGTCGGCTCACTGTACCACAGGTCCCTCCAGAGTCCAAAGCAAGGAATTATGTTCTCATTCACGAATGCATGAATCTAAAAAAGATAAGATGTGCGTTTGAACAAGTGAAACTGTGGGTCAGAGGTGCGGGGCTTCGCCGCCCAACTTATCATAGACCTTTGTGTGTATCAATATGTACAAATACATACTGTAAACCACACAAGCTCCTTGTGGAGCAACATTTTTCAAGCTTAATACAAACATACTGTAAATGTGTCACAACCCGCTGCTATACGTTAGAATGGGGACGTGGTTTTCTACAGGTCGGTGGTGTAGTGATAAATGCCGGGCGAATGCATCTCGCAGCCATTGTTACCTACACAATAAGACGCTGTGCTGAGCCTCGCCATAGAGAAGCTTGAGGTAATTTAATCCATTGTGAATACCGATAATGACAATGTTTATTTCAGATGGAGACATCAGTATTGACTGTAACGCAGTACAAAATTGCCACGCGCCACAGGCCACACCAAATAGAGCTGCCATCCAGCTATGCAGAACAGCAAAGAGTGTGCGTTCACGTGTCATTGTTTGGCCGTCAAACAACGCCTTTGTTACCTTGCCGACCAACAACAATTCCTAGGTGACGGATGAAAAGGTAGCTAAATTTTGCGTCTATTAGTATATTCTTATATAGGAGTAAAATCAGGTGAAGTTTCAACGCATGCGGATTTACGGGGCTCAATAAAACGCCGTCTGAAAGGGGCTTTATGAATAATTTCCCTAAACACAAAACAGTCTGCATTAAGCGATTTTACTACAGCCACAGAAAGCAGGTCGAACATAATACGGAACACAGATAAATGCATAAAAGTAGTAGTTTGTGCCATAGATAAGATAGAAATTTGAATATTCGCGCATTGAAGTCGAAGCGTGTAAATCACCTTGTCGGAGGCCGCCTTCTAAGGTGAACACTTGATCCTAAATGGTACACACACAAACATACGCACCAAAAAAAATAAACCATACCATTAATTGAACCATGAACATGAGGGCTTTGAATGAGTTCTCAACAACCTTGATTTAAGACGGGAACACAATGTGACAAAAAATTGTGTTAGAGGACATGTTATTATTTTTCCCCTCTAACACTAACGCACACCACCCCACCACGACCAATTCACCATCCTATTACCCATGACCACCCCCCCCCCCCCACTCCTCTGAGAGATGCACCTGAATAGGAAGAGCATGTTCTTTAGATTGGCATCTGCTGTTAGGCTCCGGCTGCATCACAGACTCTGAAAGCTAAGTGAAAGGAAGCTCTTCAACGTGCCGCACACCTTGTTCTGCAAGGCTAATTAAGGCCCAACAATTAGCCATGCAGGAATCAGGACCGTTGTTTCCTCGCTGACATTTGTAACTGATAAAGTCGGAGAGAAAGGCCGTGTCACGTCGACGAGGACGAACAAATCGGCCTCATTTGAAATGCGACAGCCGAAATCTTACTTCACCACTGTGTATAGCTGAACTTTGGCCGGTAGCTCCCGGTTCTCACACTGGCATTTAATAAGCATAAAATCAGATAAGACAAGGAGCATGAAGAAACAAGCGAGGCCGCTAAGATAGAACGCAACAGGACAGATGTCTTACTCGGCTGGTTCAAAGGATGGCCAAAGAACACTCGGCTTGCTAATGTGATTTAGCTAGAATGCATTCAGGTTAAAGGTTACAGTTAGACCGCTGGGCAGCAGCAAATCAGATGACAACTGTGAAACTAACCATGACAGATGGGAATTAAAGTGACTGCCTGAACTCGTACAGGAACTGACTCAAGAGTCATTTCCTCCGTTTGTGGAGACATTTATCTCAATCTATGACAGCAATGGGATCAGGACTAACCGACATGTTTAGGAAAGCACTACATTTGTCTTTCACTTAACATTAAAATTAACCTTAAAATTTAAAGGAACAGTTGGCCCAAAAATAACAATTCTGTCATCAAATACTCACCTTCTTGTTATTTCAAAACTCTATGACTTTCTTTCTTTTGCAGAACACAGAAGATATTTTGAAGAATGTTGGTAACTGAACAACGGTGGTACTCATTCAGTTTTATTGTACGGACACAAAACCAGTGCAAGTCAATGGGTATCGCTATTTGTTGGTTACCAAAATATCTTCTTTCAGGTTTCGCAAAAGAAAGAAAGTCATACAGGTTTGAAATGACAAGTGGGTGAGTAAATGATGACCATTTTCATTTTCTGAGTAAACTATGCATTTTTACTTTTAATTTAACATTGCTTTTGGACTGTGCATACTTTGAAATAACCTAAACTGAATGTAATAATTAAAGATTCGTTTTTAAAGACCACAGATTTCATCATGTCAGAATATATTGAAATTAATGGGAAATCAAAGTAACTTGGCTTATTCTTAATCAAATTTAAGCATTATGTGACTCCTAAAAGACAGCCATTGTGTTCCATTGTAAGCTAGCTGATTGTTTCCTTGTCAAATCCAAGCAACACAAGCACTTGATGAGAAACAAATTCAATACATATCAGCCTTTCAGACCAATTACTCTAGTTCGTAAGGCTGATCAGAAAGCCATCAGTCACAATATGAAAACTTCACAACAAGGTCAAACAAATCACAAATAATAGAGAGATATTTGGAAGAATTCTTGTTACCAAACAGTTCTTGGCCACCATTGACTACCATAGTAGGAAAAATTACAATAGTAGTCAAAAGTGCCCCAGAACTGTTTGCTTTCCCCACATTCTTCAAAATATCTCATTTTGTATTCAAGAGAACAAAGAAATTTACAAAGAAAATGTTCCCATCAGAACAAAACATTATGCAGATTTGGAACAACTTGAGGGGAATTTTTCATTTTCATGCTTTTACAATAATTTGTACATTAGTTTCCAATTTGAGCAATATGAAGGGTTAAAAATGAATAAGACAAGATAAAGTAGATGGATTTTAAGAATTAAGACAGACTAAAAAATAATTACAGAGAGAGGGAGCGTGAGAGAGAGAGAGATAGAGAGAGAGAGAGGGGGAGAGAGAGAGGGTTAAACTCGAACTCTGAAAGGGTTAAACTCGAGCCTCAAGCTTTTATGCTATCATCCTTAGTTAAACTGAAGAAGAAATTAGCAGAGGAATTAGCAGAGCAATTACCACTTTAAATTGGACTAATTCCTCTGGTCTTGTCACAGCTGTATTCCAAAATATGTGTTTTTTTCCTTCCCCATCCAGCACACTGTTATTAATTTTTCTAATTTGAATCTTTGCCTTTTCACCAACTGACACCTGGGGCTGCTGATGGGGCGCCTCTGTCAGACCTCTTTCAAATGTGTTCCCCTCCTTATTCCCCCCTTCGCCCTCCCTCTCTCACAAGAATGTACTGTATGTACCATATTCAACCCATTGCAACATCTTATCTTTCTATCTTTATCTTTCCTTTCTGCACTTCCTTCATCTTTTTATATCAGCCTTCTAAAAACGACCTCTTTTGGCATAAACACACATGTTTAAAAATAAAAAATGCAAGCAGAGAAATATAAATGTTATCATTTCATGTTACTCTTCAGATTTTCAAGTGTTTTTACAGCCAAATTGTGGTTAACCTCAAGCGTACTTTATTGACTGGCTGTCTATTGCTGTGCTCCCCAGGTGCTGCCACTGATACACTGTGTCTAGAGACCAGGTTTACAGGATTAGGATTGACAGCTTATTCTGTCTGCTCACTGAGCTTGGAGAGGTTCACCATAGCTTCTTGTTGTTTCTCCGTATGTAACTAAAGCAATCAATTTGATTAAGGGTGTCTCAGACTAAGCATGGAGCGGATGGGACATCTGTCACCCCTACTGCTGTGACTTAAACCAATAAAGACAGTGATGTTTGATGAATCGAAGGCCAAATCATTGATCTACCACACACAGGATTTAAGGTCGTAATTACCCCTTGATTGGAATAACATCGAGTCAATAGTCAATAATAGACATTGCTCATCAATACTGCCATAAGGGTTAACTGTACTGTGCTCAGAGATAGCAAGAGACTTAATTAACCTGATTCATCTGAATTCGCATTGCTTTCATTCTTTATGACCGTATCAGATTTAGAGATCTAAAGCTAACTATCGGAAAATGTTTGTTGCAAGTTAACATTTATTTAGGTGAATGGATGAATTTGAATGAATTTGCCTAATCTATCCAATGTAATTTCAAACCAACGTGGTGTAAAGTATTTTATAGGGTGTGCATTGGGTGACAACAAATAGGTTGATTTATGGTGTATTGATAAACATTAAAACAGGATTAGAGGATATACAGTATCATTATAACATTTTATGCCGCTGGCAAGTTTGTATTGGCTGAACTGGTCAATATTTAGGAATTGTAAAAGGGTGGTTTGATCTAATAGATAAATAACAGAAACATGGTAAATGATTTAAAGAGAAACCTGCTAATATGAATCACAGCTACACTCAGACTAACAAGGTCCCAACAACTCTTGCTAACAGTGAGAATTCCCTATAGACAATACCCTTTCAAACAGCATTTTGATGGCAAGGTTGTTACATTAGTAGCGACCTTCTCTATTTTCCAAGGAGATCATTTATCCGTCAACAATTTAGTTTTCAAACCAAGAGATGTGACATTGGGTTATGAATCCTGATTTTTTTCTGGCCAGGCTATTTGTGAATGTGAATTCTTGGATATAACAAAATACAAAGTACTTGTTTAGAATGCAAGTTCCACATTAATTGTCTATTCACAAAGACATACAGTATATAGTACACTAGGTTTATTTCTAAAAATCACACATTTATCTTCAAACAGGGTTGAAAACTGGTAATAAAATGTAAATAAATATTGTAAATAAAAATGACACTAAAAAGCTAATTGTTAACTACTATGAGAATATTAGTTGGCTTTTAAACATGTCCTTTATCCTCTCTTTTGGATAAATTTAATCTAGCTGTGGAAGCCTGCCCTATTTCTGTTTACCTTGCAATCTGGAAATCTAGCTAATGCCTTATTCTTTGTCGCTTCAAAAAGAAGCAAAGGAGTCATTAAAACAGAAGTAACTTAATATCAATAATCGTTATCCAAGACCAGAACTACATTTGCTTGGCAGGACAAATCACGATGAAGGTCATATTTTCAAAGAACTGTAAGCATGCAGTTTTAGACCAATACATACATCTTAATGCTTAGAAAGCTATAGGCTCAGTTAAACGAAATTCATAACTTCTATTGTGTTAAAATCATTATTGCAATATAGATGCTTAGTTGACATTCCAATTCACGGAGAGCTCTTCCATTAAGTTAGGCCTAGACTGATCAGCTCAGTGAACCAGAAAAAGCATTCAGAGTTTCTAAAAGTGTCAATTAATTTCACTGTCTGAACAAAAAAGGTTGCAAAGGCCATGAGAGTACTATTACTTGACTGGCTTTATATGATTTTAATTAATGAACGTACTTAATGTTCAATTTCCTTCCTCCAAAGTATTTACATTAAGATGAACACAGCTTAAAACTGCATCCAAACTATTTTAATTACACATGAACGTACACCTGGGACATTCATTATAATGTAAAGGTTAATGTTTTGGGTGTTATTATGGCTATTATGTAAATTCATAATTAACAGAAACACCAAATAAAAAATAAATTAGTCTTTCAACGTTTTAAGGTTAAGGACAGATGCATTCCCATTAAATTTCAGAACTTGTAACTTTAAGTAACATTTAATTTAAAGACATTTTTTTCATTTCTGACTGAGATGGAGAATTCATGGAATTTGTATAATGAATGTCTTGTTAAGACTTGGAAAGCCTTGTACTGTCCTTACCCTTTAGTACTGTAAAGGTGAATAGATGCTCTCATACAGTACCTTCTAACATGTGAAGAAAAAAATTAGATCAAGGATGTGTTACATATATGTAGCCTATGACTTTCTTTGATTGTATCCTTTTTAATATGCAAACGAACGGCGTCTTGTGGTGCCATCCCATAAAGGTAGAAAATCTCTCTCGCGCACCTTCTCCGGATCTGTTCCACCTATGTGGAATGATCTGCCTGCTGCTACAAGATCTGCAGATTCCATCTTTAAGAAACGCCTGAAAACCCATCTCTTCCGCCAACATCTTACTGTTCTGTTCTGACTCAAGTTTCTTCTCTACTCGTTTCTTCTCTACTCTTAAAAAAAAAAAAAAAAAAAAAAAAAAAAAAAAAAATGTATGAATGAATGTTTCTGTATACTGTGTTAGGCTATATGAAACCTCTTCTTTTTGATTGCACTTATGCTCTTGTTGTACTTATGCTGTCCTAATTGCTTCCATTACCTACCCCACTTGTAAGTCGCTTTGGATAAAAGCGTCTGCTAAATGACTAAATGTAAATGTAAATGTAATATAGAAATGGTATTGTGGGGGGCTTATGGGTTCCTGACATTTGTAATTCCCTTTTAAACACACAACCGCTTGAAAGTTTAAGGTCACTTGACTAAAATGTGTTTTTTAATCTTTAAGCTATGACTATTTGAAATTTTGGAGAAAAATGTTATTGTCCCAACGCATACATTTATTTTATAACAAAAGAATAAATGTTTTAAACAGACGACTAGGACCAAATAATAAAGATAGAGTAGCCAATAATAGCCAATAACAGATTTGAACTGTTTAAAACCACCTCAGGGTGAGACCACAAGAAGCTGCTTAATAAATTGCCAGAAGTAATAGGCAAATAGGCAAAGGGTAACTACACTGAAGATGCAACACTGGAAGCGTTTTTTTCTGAGTTTTTTTTTGTCTCAACATAATTCATATACTGTGTATATGAGTCATTCCATAGTTTTCATAAGTATACTATTATATTTATCTATAAAAAAATATGAAAATATGACCTTAAACTGCTGTCTATATTCAGAGGTTTTTAATAATGTGCTGTTTTGCCTTGCATTAACTATCTTTACTACCATTTTCTGTTGATGTTCAGACTCTCTCTATCCATATCCCTTCACTGAGTCAACCTTATAGAATAAAAATAATGAATCCCATAACTGTATAGAGGACAAAAAGTTGACAATTTGGGTTAGGGTCATTTGTTAAAATAAGATTACCTCATCTATTTTCTCCTCTCTAGTAAAAATATCCTTACGTGACATAGAATTTGTGCCTTTTAATTCGAAACAGCATCTCAATCACCATAACTTTACTGGAAAAAAGTCAAGCACTACTAATGTAAAAAGAAGAAAGACAAATAGTGAAGTAAAACAAATTCCCAGTCTAAGAGACGGGTGCGAAATTATTTTGATTTCAGCCTGAGAAAGCCCCATTGAGTAGGTCAAACAATGTGTATTTGTTTGTGTGTGCATTGTAGCAGAGCCCTTGTGTCAGTTGTAGTGTGTGTGAGAGAGGTGTGGTGGTGCGGAAGAGTGAGCTGAGAGTACTTACTGCCAAATGGAGGATGAGAGGGGCGTGAAACACCATGCTCTCCCTTTAACCCCTGACCCCAGTTGTGACAAGGTTTGAAGTATAGGAAATAGGAATAACCCCTGACATGTACAAACATGCTATCGTGAACGGAAATACACAACACATGCTTCATGTATAAAAATATAGCTTAATCGAGAGAGTAGAGATAACGCTTTGAAATAGCCTGAGTGATGTGATCATCCTCAGAGCGAAATCCTCTGTACCTCAGGAAGCTAATCAATTACAGAGAAACATCTCATATAGCTCACATGTACTCACAGCTATGATCAAACAGACTATCACACAACAAAAGAAAATAAAGGATGGATTACTTTCCCACCGGCTTTTCCTAATTCCCTGTCAGCTTTTACTAAAGGTCCTGCAATGCTAATCTCTCGCGCTACAGAAAGAAAATGTCAGTTCTGTATCCTCTTTATCTGGAATTACACAGATATACTGAAAAAAACCTTCCCATCAGATAAAAGTCCATCTCTACCATAGGGAAGAAGTCACAGCTGCCTGCCTCTATATCTAAGAGGACGATAGCGCCTTCAACTGGACTACCAGCAATCAAAATGGTCCCCGACTCATTACAGCGCATTACCGCACCCATTCTTTCCATAACCCCGCTTTCTCCTAATTCCAATTCTGTCAGAGAGGAGACTCCCGTCAGATAGGACAAACTTGTGGACACATCATCAGATATTTGTTGTGATTCGGGAAGGCCTCATTCAGTTTCTCAGTATGTGTTCAGAGGGGACGAAAATTGATGATGCTGCAACAAACTCGTTCACAGACGCACACAAGAGAGCATTGGAGATGATGCAAGGTTTTCGGCCAGTTCTTTCTTTATCATCGTCACATCTTAATTTATAACCGAGTCGCCATTATCACGTCTGTCAGCCTTGTTTAACCTCTCCTGATCTCCCATGATTCTCTGCTGGCTGACAGACATGATTGCTTGCCTTCTGTCCGCCTGCTGATAGGGGCTGAGTGATTAGTCCGCCTCCCACAGCTAGACAATGATGCATTGGAGTCAGCAGTCTGGACTACATATTAATGAGAGGGGTTGTGGGACTTCGATAAGGCTGGGCAACTGATACACTTTGGGAAATTTGGGGGTAGTGGCAGGGGGGTGCAGAGGATACAGGGAGGAGGGATGAGGGGTATGATGCTTTCGGTAGCTTTTAAGAATTAGACTAAGCAAACACTGCTATACACTGTACACTGACACAAAAACAAACGCATTTCATCAGAAACACCATAATAAAACATAAAATAAGTCTAGTTTCATTGAGTGAGCATCATGCAAAGTCTATTTTAACCAACAATCTCTATAACACTACAACCAAATAAACTTTATGCACTTTGATGCACTTCAAAAACAGTGAGGCATTCAAGTGAGCATTCTCCACATACAGAAAGGTTCTCAATCTCAGAAAGCTATATTAAGTGTGAGAGTAAAATAACAATAACCGAGTGAGAATGTTTTCTGGCCACCCAGGCCTGCCTCACTTCTATCCATTCAAGGCAACTAATGGCTACTTGATCCTAAATGCTCTGTTTTTTTATAACTGTCTCTGTATATATGCGTTGTGGAAGAAGGATGGAGAGCGGGAGAGAGAGAGAGAAGGAGGAGAGAATGGAAGCCAGAACGAGAAAGAGATATTCTCCAAACGATTTTGTCAAATGTCACATCAGTGCACAGCGGAGAGGCGGGGGAACGGGCCATTTCAACAGAAGGGTTCATTGGACTTCTGTGAGGGGGGATAAAAGTTACCCGTTGACTCTCTTACTCATGGCTTTATGGAAAGTCATTTACAAACTTTTCAGCCCGCGAACCCCAAAATAACAGCGCCAGGGACTGGAGACCCCAAACCATCCTCGGATATGGGTAAAGTATAATAACATTGCATGCAACTGCCCACATGTACTTATTAGGTCTATCCAAACTTGGGCATAATGACAACACAAAAGAATACATTCTAACATAATATGACTTTATAGTTTGTACTCATTATGTTATTTGTTATACATTAATCATGAACTCATAATACAGATGCCCAATTTCAACAAATTGATTCGAGTGCTGATGGATATCCTCTTTAAGCAAACGGCGGCCTCTTTTCATCACTGAGGACGATAGCCTTTCTGACAGCAGCGCTTCTCCTCCGCTGGCCCTTCCTGCATTGTCTTTGGTTGATATTTACCAGCGTTTAATTTTGACAAATAAAATATCCTAAACTTAAAGCCAGAAAAATAATCTGTACGTACATATGGGAATGTTTAACGTGGTGCTGGAAATGCGGTTGCTAATGTGACGTAATCACCTCAGGGGTCACGATCGAGGGGGAGGAAATTTCAAAGGCTGATGGATTTTAATTTGCATGGTTTTGTTTTGAACTTAACTTTTTTTGCTCGACTTATTGATTAAATACGCTATTTCTAATTAGAAAACAATATATTCCTGGTAATAATCTTGCGACCCCTGGTCTAAGGTACCAAACATTACAAATGAAATCTCTGAAGGTCTAGATTATCTCCATCCATGACTGTGACACAACAACAAAGAATCAAAAATCTGATTTATTACATTTAGGTGTTAGTTTAGGAAAGTTCATTTATATAGATCATCATGCAAAATGCAAACAATGCTCCAGAAGAACGCACAGTTTCATTTTTTTTTCTACATATATGTTTAATTCTTCAAGATATTTGTTTAACATTCTGAATCGGTTATAAATGATCTGTTGGTTGTATTTAGTTCAAATTTTTGTCCACAAACAGGAAGTTCTTCTGGATCAGCGCTGGACCACTATGGTTCACGTTTTCCAAAGTAAAAAATGAAAATAAACTGCATGTAGTTAAAAGATCTGCTTTCGGCACATTCTGTTGTAGTATAGTAACTTGCGTGTGAGCCTGTGCATTTTTGATATGGTTAAGAAGGGGCCAAGGGATTGGAGGACACCCCACCCATGCACACACAGGCCTCTCCATCCCTCCGCCCACCCATCAGCAGGGCTGCATGCCAATAATTTCTCCTTACATTTGAGTGGGCTCCAGTTAAACTCAGACACTAATGGGGTTTTTTTCCAGATAAGAAATTACCAGTGCGGGTCGCTCCTTTGTCTCTCCCTGGGAGCTCAACTGCCGTCGCCACGGAGAATGGCCTCGGTTACCAGAGAAACGGAGAGTGTGCTACCCAGGTCTCCATGGTAAAGAACAGAACATTTTGTCACAGACCTCTTTTCAAACCCTGAACAGACTTTAACAGTTTGGCCACAATTAGGACAAAATGCAGGCCTGTACCACTATTTGTTATAGGACAACTGCCATGTGGGTTTATTATTCATGGTCCCTAAACAACAACAGATTTAACACTGAGGCCATGTCTATACAGCTTTGGCTCATGTGATATTTAACTAGATTAGAAAATGACACTTAAACAATTAGCAACGAAAATAAACAAAACAGAACAAACACACTCTACCAGCATTTCTTAATAAAGTATCCAGTTTAGCTCAAAATTGTAAACAATGAAATGGAACTGTATTGAATAACATTATAATAAGCAATACCATAGCCTAATGCACACAAACATTTTTGGAAATTTTCGTAAACCATCACGAAATAGCCAACATATTGTGATATTTTAATTATAGTTTCACATAGGGCACTATATCTATAAATAAGACATCCTTCCCAATGACTATCATTCCATCATAACTAATTATAATTTGAAAATACAGCAAAATAAGTCATTTTAAGATCAAAGGGGTTTAGTTTGTCAAACCTTCCCAGGGTCGTTTATAGTGCTCTGTCTGGGTGTCCTGAGAAGTAACACACATGCACTCACTCTGTATTTCTCACTTGAAAAGAGAAGAGAGGTGAATGGATTGAGGTGGAGAGGAAAGGGGAAAGCTGTGAGAGGCAGCTATTCTCCGTGAGAGAAAACACGGCCGCCGGTAGCCTCCATTTCACTTCAATCACGGCGAGGGAAACAGGGAAATTACAGCGCACACAAAGACACTGGCGCCGTAATTTCAGGATAGACAAACCCTGCAATAAAATTACCTAAATTACCGGCGCGTAGTGAAAGTGCCGCTCGCGGCTAATCTTCCAGTGTCAGCGGCGGCAACCCCTCCGTCGCGAGCGTCCCGACGCAAGCGCGAGCCATGATCCCGTTTAACCGCGCGCCTGTCATTACCAAGCGCGCGCGAGCTGTGACTGACTGCCATGCATGTGCGAGAGAATAATGATGCGCTTTTCGTTGTTTTTCCTGATCCTCAAATTATTAACTCAGTTTAAAGAAGATATGGAGTACAATTTATTAGCCTCAATAACGGATAGGGAATACATCGGGCATTAGTTTGATTAAAACAAAACTTGCCTCTGGTGATCGTGTTTATAAATAATTGTGGGAGGGTAAAAATATAATAAAAAATATTAATATAAAATGTATAAATTATCTTTTCAAATAATGTTTAATTTTCAATTATTACTTTTATATATTGGGACTTCATATTGGGAGAAAATCAGCTTAAGTGAAAAACAAATGTTTTTTCACGCAAATTTAATTCGAAGAAATAAATACATGTAATGCCTATAAATTGATTATCCATCTGAGAAGATAAAAGACAGTAAATATCACACAAAATATAAAAAAATGTTCATTTAAAGTTTTTCTTTTCTAAATTATAAAACAAAATTGTAATTTCCTTTGTGGTGGCTATTCTTTTAAATTTGAGTGGCACTGTAACAAAGTAACATCAATAGTCAAAATGTCTTTTTTTACTTTAAAATTACAATGTTTATGTATATTCTTTTTTATGTGTCACCTTGTGATGCTCTTCCCATAATCTTCTCCCATTTCTATGTTTAAGATATAAATCACCTGGAAACAAAAGAAGATTTTCTGCTGTTGTGTTATTGGTAAGATGGCACCAGAGCTGGTGTGGGAATTCTAGCCCCAGGTCATGATTACTGTATAGATTTCAGCTTCAACCTAAAAACATCAGCCAAACTCACAAGTGATGGACTGAGAACATGAGTGGATCATCGTACACATCAATGTTAAACTTTTGGAATACCATGAAAATATTTATTTAATACGAATTTTTTCACCTGCCTGTTTTTTACATAATTTTTTTGTCTGCAATATTCTGAAAACAAAAGCTTTTACTCTTCTTTAAGTAGGGAGTTTATGTCTAAATATAATATAACTTAATAAAACAATACAAGAGGGTACTCCAAAATTATAATATTTTTAGACAATCACTTCGAAAAGCCAATCATCACTGTTAAGTTTCTTCCATCTGTAATGTACAGCAAAGAAAGTGTAATATGTAGAACAAAGAGACCTTAAACATAAAAAAGCTCTTCCTGACCCTTGGCACTAGAATTAAGAAGTGCTGTATTATAAATTGCAAAAATAAAGCCTCTTAACTATTTAATAGATATAAATTCTCTAAATGGGCAAGTACGCTTCTGCCAGTTCATTTATCCGATTACAGAAATCATTTTGCCTGTTGTTCATTTGGAGAAATTTTACACACTCTTCTGAGTCTTGATGTATTTAAAACTATAAAAGACAAGATAAATTCCTGCTAAGCTTTTGTCCATCACAAGAAACTTTCTGTACTACTTATTTCATCTGGATGTTCCAAGAGCAGAGTGAACGCTAAAGTTTAACTGACAGACCACACAAAAGCGGAAACCACAGACACGAATTTAGGTGGCTCCATCACCTCTCTGCATCTAATTCTGATGTCCTATACAGTATCTGCTTTAGACGGCCTGCCCTGATCATTCAGCTATAACTTTTAACAGAAACATCACCCAAATCAGATTTTACAGACACAATGTCATTTCTCATACTGTATATACGGTTTCAGCGGCAACAACATAAGCAAATGTTATAAGCCCCAAACTTAACTTCTTCAAAAGACTCAATAACTCTTGCGTGGTTTTAATGTATTAAATACAATTAATGTACAATAAAATATTAATATAAATTATGATTCATATAATTAAATATAAAATAAATTGTTATATAATAACCAAACACAGACCGGAAGTTAACTTCGGGCCAGGCGTGTTTCCAATTAAACCGTCTATGCAGTTCATGCTTTTAAAACCAGAGCTATCCGATGGACTAAGGTCTGGACGAACACCTGCATTAAGTGTTAAAGAGCACACTTTCAGCTGTAACACCGCATGATATTTCTTGCAGTAACATCTCGCCCATTCTGCGGTCATGGTGTGAGAACTGCAGCAGGTTCACGGCAACATAATTTATGGTACGGTTAGTGTGTTGTGTGGTGTTAGCTGAGTGTGACAAAAAGGGTGAGTAATTGGATTGTGTGTGTGTGTGTACCGCTCATGCTCAAGGCCTCGCTGACTGGCTGCAGACTGGATGCATTTGTTGGAGGAGATACGGAGGAGCTGCTCTGAGAGAGCTAATCACCAGAAAGGGGAGAGACCATGACACACACTGTGATTGACACACAATGGACAAGGATTCTCTCGCTCAGCTCCACTCATCTCCTCTAGCTCTTTCTAAAGAAAAGAGAGAATGACGAGACAGGAGAAGGGGGGAGTGGGAAGGATGAGGGGGTAAGGAGGGAAAGGAAGCAGAGAGGAAGAGAAAGAGGAAATCAGTCCATCAAACCTGTAACTTAACTGGGGTAAAGAACCAATGCAGTGGTTGTAAGTAAACACAGACTCATTTACAGGCCCATGCAAACACACACAGTCATACAAATTGTAAATGCCGGGATCAGAGAGGATTGTTTCCTATCAGCTGTTTGAACAGGGTCTTGTTTATGGTTTTCTGGTCTGATAGCATAGGAAGATAATTTCCATTATTTGACAAATGTTGCCTGACACGGAAAGAGTACAAAAGCAATGGACAAAATGAAAATGAGCAGCCAACCAATATTGTTCAACAGTGTACTGTAATTGACTACTTCATATCGCATTTGGATTAACGAAGCCAATGATATACATCACCTACTCTCCTGGAAAGACATTTCCTGTTTTATTTGCAAGCACCAGGCTCCGTCAACCCCTGCCTGTTATATCTCATTCCCCACAGCATCTGTAATGTAACAGTTTTAAACTGCATTAAAAGCATTTTGACCAAACACTTTCAGAAAAAAAGACAAGACACCTCTCATCTGAGAGTGGCTTAGTTCGTCTGCAACTCTATCATTTCAACATCTGCCGAGCATGTGTGTTTGCATCAGGAGGATCATAGACACATGGGAAATGATTGGATAATGATATAGGAAGGGGGAAAATGCCTCTAGATCTCTCTCATCTTCATTGTATTTCAATAGGAGAGAGGGAGGTGAGAGTCAATCTGACAAAGATTATAGAGGACTCGAGCAGGTGCCTGTTGTCGTGCCCTATTTCAGTAATGTACTCTAATGTAGGTTCCAAAGTGACTTGGCTGAAAGGTGTCTCACCCTCTGTGATCCAAATTACCGAGAGTACTGATGAAGGCTAAAGTATAATAAAGCTGACATCATAAATATTGAAAAGTGAGTACTTACATGAACAGGCACTTTGAGAGGACCTACATGAAACACTTGGCCTGACAGACAAAGTTTGATGACCCCATAGGAAGGGGAAAATCACAATGTCTTTAATCTTTCAAATGTTGCTCCTAGACAGCAAACGCTTTATAGATTTTTCTCTTGAGAAACAGAATGTATTTATCTCAGTTCTCTACTCAATCTAGAGATCTCTATCATTAATTTTAATCAAATATGTCTCCGAATTTGCCATTTACCACAAATATACATTTCATACCAGCATCTTTTCCTGCTGTTTAGGGTCGTTCTTTGCTGGAATGATCTTAAAATCTGAGAACATTAAAAAGTAGACAAAAATATAATTGGAGCATCAGATAACAACTTTTACAAAAAAAAACTTGAACATTGAAGAAAAAAGTGAACATAAAACATTGAACATAATACCAGAAGAAGCTGGTTGATAAAAGAGTTCATTATACAAATTCTAGGTGGAAGCTAAAGGGTGACTAGGATGCTCAAATGAAACTAGATACGTTCACAGTAAAATGTTGGGTTTACTATTATTATAACCTATACAATATATATATATATACATAGAGAAAGAGATAAATATAAAGGTAAATATATGTACAAATCTTATGAAAGAATCAGTAAGTGATTCTAACTTTTGACATATCTTGTATAATGCTAAAAACACAGACAAATCTAAAGATAAATCTAAGATATTATCTCACAGTGCATTCACAGGTGTACAGGGGGACTAATTTTCACACAATGACATTGTCGAACATGTCATATTTATATGTACCTTAAAAGTTATTAATCAAATGTAAAAGTGCACAAATGTGTTTTTTGTCTAGAAGTAGTTGTTCTTGATGGTTTAGGTTTGGCCAAGTACTTTTATGTAATAAACGAATACAATTATTAATTAAGTAAGTTCTGTAACCCAAAACTTTGACACATTTATGTGTTTGGCAGACACTTTTATCCAAAGCAACTTAGTGTATACATTGCATCTAGTGTATACATGTCTTTTATAAGTATGTGTGTTCCCTGAGATGGAACCCACAACCTTTTTGTTGCTAGCACAATGCTCTCCTAAGTGAGCTACGTGCATATATATTACATGTACATATTAGCTTTTACATTTTTGCAGCTTCATGAATTGTTTTGTGTGTTTTTCATAACTATTTAACTATTACTTTACTAAATAAGCGTATTTAGACAAACTTATGGATGTAGTGTGACAACATTCCCCTTTACAATGCATGTGCTCTGAATCAGACGCTTAAGTTAGCTCACGCTGTACTGGTTCAGGTATTCCCTAACACACCTGAGGATCACACACTACACAACACAATTCTACAGTACGCCACACAAACATACACAAAGTCTGTCAGACAGACTGTCAAACAGACACAAAGAGACAGCCTATATAAAAAGTGCTGCTTTACCCCCTGTGATCCAGTGTGACCTCTGAATACAGGTATTTTTTTGCTAAGGGCTTTGAATTGAGGGGTGGCAGAGCTCCCCCTGTTGATCAGTTCTTATAATACACAAGCACAATGATATGTGCTGACATACATAACATTTGAAAGAAAAAACATATTTAATGTAAACATTTAGGGGTTAGCATTGTATGATAACCAGACAGTAAGAACTAGATGTTAGCCACAATGCTTCGTGCGTTGCAAAAACAGTCATACGTTCATGTCACTACCCTTCAGCCTGCGGGAAATCCGTTTTTAAAAACTTATTCTGGAGTAAATACAGATGTCAATCTATTTTCCTTTAAGATACCCGGAGGTCTATCTCTCTCTCCCCCTTTCCTTCCCTCAACTGTCCTGTCTTTTTTTCTCTGTGAGCTAATTAACCTGGTTGCTCTGCTGTAATGAGTTCTCTCTGGTGGCGGGCGGACTCTGAAAAGGGAGGCGCAGGCTAGCGATCCTCTCTGGCCATATCATCAGGACATTGTCAGGCCAAACAATGGTCTTATCTGACTGCTTTTCGCCATCCACCACCCCCCCCCTCACCACCCTTACGATTAACAGAGAGGAACTGGGGAGATGGAGAAAAGGGCATGTCCTTGCACAGGCCCAATAAATGTCAAGGAAAAGGCCAGGGGAGCAGCCATACCCTATATACATCTATACATACATGTACATCTAGAACAAAGAACGAGATCAGAATGAAATAAGGCCAAGTGTAGAGCAAAACATGCCTTCAGATATACTCTTTAGTTATGAAAATGAATAAAGTTTAGGACCATGACATGACTATTACTGGAACAACATGAATACTCATAATATTCAGATATATTAGTCAAAGTAAAAAATCCATAGAAAAAAAATTTCATGTTATTAAAATATCAAAAAATTGTGTTTATGTCACTGTATATTTAAGAAGCGTATTTCTTCGTGGGTAATTCATTTATTACAACTTCAGTCAGTTCAGCACACAAAGGCTGCAGCATCACATGATTACAAGGGTGAAACGTTAGTGTGAGTAAATCATTATTTGTGAAGTGTTCCTTTAAAGGCGCTGTGTGTAATATTAAGGTGGATACTGACAGGAAGGCAATATAATATACATAACTATGCCTTCAGAGGTGTATAAAGACCTTACAAAAGGCAGCATTATGTTTTATCACCTTAGAAAGACCTATTTCTATACATACACCGCGCGTCCCCTTGAATGGAATTCGCCATGTTGTTTCTACAGTAGCCCTAAACGGACAAAGTGCTCTACAGAGGGTGTTTGGTAACTATGTTATCTCCTTCGGCAAAGAAGCGAAAACATGATGACATCTTAGTGCCTTCATGTTGTAAGAGCATGGCGTTAGCAATGCCAAGGCCATAGGTTAGATCCCAGGGATTGCACAAAGCGATTTGAGTCGCTTTGGATAAATGCGTCTGCCAAATGCATAAATGTGCAACTGTAGTGCTGTGACATCTGTCACAGTGCTTCGGAAGAGGGTGGAGAGAGAGTTGGCTGCAATTCGCAACCTCATCTCTAGATGCGATTCAATTTCATAAACTCCACCTTTAAATACACATAGATGTGTGAGTGAACGAATAAGAGAACCACAAGACTGACTAACAGTAAAGACCTATAGAACAGTATAGAGTACAACTAACACAAGAAAACATTATGAAAAATTATATGAAATATGTTTCGAGTCACACAGACGTAACAAATAATACAGTAGAAACTAGTGTGCTAATATGAATGCTAAAAGGATACAACCAGGGGTTAAATTGGGCTGTGGACCGCCCCAGCACATGGGCTGATGTCTCGCTCTGCTCCCCGCTTGTGATGGCTCATATGGAGTGCCACTCAGTCATGCCCCAGTATAAATCTGCTGTGCCCCAGTATAAATCTCAAGTTCAAGTACCAATTTACCTTTTTTGTCAGTGTATACACTTGCATTGATAATCTCGGGAAAACGGATCTATGTGCAACATCGTAACCCAACTCGTTTCTTGCGTTACATTCTAAAGCGATCATCCCTATCCCCTACTCTCTTCAAAGAGTAAAGCGCTTGATGTGAAACCTGTGTTTGATGTGAAAAACACGATTGAAAAAATGTAACTTGGCAAAAGGAGCAATAAAAACAGCGTAATTTTCTCATTATTTTGACAAAGTGATGTTTTGTATAGTGTCCCCTTTCCACGAGCCCTTTGAAGGGAGATATAATCTGTTTAGAACGTACTCCGGTCTGCGCATGCTTGCAGCAGATATGATGCGCTTCGCCGCTTCTCGACCGGTGCACACTGTTGTTTTAACGTTTCAATTCATAATGAGCTGTTTTTAAAGAAAGGCTCGTCTTCCAAATGATGTAATTTGAATCAAATTCAAGCATTTAAAGCGGTTTGTTCATGGTGTGTGCGGCAGCAATGGGACATATCGGTCGTTGTGTATATTGTATGAAGTTTTGACAGAAAATTACTGGAAATACACAGGTCATTCATAGAATTCTGTAGACATTAATAAATTACGATATTTGATATTGACACAAGGAAAGTGCACAGGCCTACAGAAAGATTTATTTTACATGTAGCTTTGTAAACTGCTGGCATGTAGAATAAGTTTGATCAGCATTTTATTGTTCAAAGCGAAGGGTTCTCTCAACTTATATTTTACAGTTTGTCAGTTAATATGATTTTAAGCTTCATATACGCACCCCTCAAAATCCCAAACAGAGCCCCGGCACACAAAAAAAACCCAATTTAAGCCCTGGCTACAACTATATTCCACTTGAATTTAAATGGAAATCAGGCAAAACACAGTGAAGAGTTATTTTTAAATTCCACATGAATTTCGAGCTTGAATCAATTCACAAACCAATATTTCAAATAAGAGCCTTGAGGCATCAAGTGTCCAGAGGCCTCTAACTTCTTTTCTTCTCCTCCTGCGTTTCTCAGTGGGTTAAGAATGGAGTAATGAGAGGGTGGGAGGTCTAGAGATCCAGAGCTCACCTCATTTCCTCCATCCATTGCATGAGTGGCCACTTAGCACTGTGTACAAGGGTACCAAGTTTGCAGGTAAGAAGGAATGGAGAGGAAAGAGAGAGAGCCCATTAGAACCAGAGAGATGAGAAGGGAAAGGGTGTAAATAAAGAAAACAAGGAAATAAACTGAAGACGATAAGAGGATTGGTTCTAAAATACTCCCTGTCCATTTCAAACTAACATAGAGTTTAGATGGAGTTTTGAGAAGTGAAAATGTGGATCGAGGTGGTTGAGCTCAGTTTAGTGCTCTATCTGCAGGGAAACAAATGCGTCTTTCTCTGCGCAGTGGGGCCACCCACAGAATTACAACCCAAACAAAGATGCCTCTGTTGGGGCCTCCGCCTCCAAAAGAACCCCTTGAGTAGCTGGAGGTCCGCGAGAAACCTGCAAGACCTATTCATTTACCCATTCACACACACATAAATACACGTTCGCACAAATGCACATATAAACACACACACATTACACAGCACTGCTAATTAATCCAGAGATTACCAAACCAATTACAACCACACTCAATCTAATTAGAAATTATTTAAAGCATTTTCCAATTAGCCTTTACACACCCATTTATAAAAGACCACCGGAGCTCACAGAGAAAGGAGCAGTGTGCATAAGCGTGTATGTGTGTGTGTATCATATCCACTGTGCCAGACGTTCACCTGTCCCCCCCCCAAAAAAAATATCACCAAAGATTCACCTAAACGTTTGTCAAGCCCATAAAACATCTTTAAACTTTTTTTCATCATAAATGTTGTAAACAAAGTTTACAAAGTTTGGTCCTAAATAACAGTATTTGTGCGATAAGTCAGCAACCAGTGGTTGAGCGTTTCGGTGCCAGTGTGATAAATTAGAGAAATGTCAATCCCAGCAGCCTTCGAGTGAACCGCTAAAGAATCTGACACCATGACAGGCACGTCAATACACCAAACAATTCAAGACAAATCCTCTGTTTTTCTATCAAATAAATTCCTGTCATAAAACAATACTCTCCCCGTCTCCCTCCGCCCACCACGGCTGTCTCCTCCACCTTTCCTATTCCCTCTCCTACACTCACGCTCGCTCCTAACTACTCTATCTCTCTCTCTTCACCTATTTGCGAGTCTGTCTCTGAGGGATTGCTGTTCAGCGGTTGTCAGGCCAAATTGAAAAGATGATCCACAGAGCCATGGGGTAAACACAGGAGCCTTTTGATCTGAAGAGTCCACAGTTAAATAAATAGAGAAGCGAGCGCTCTGCGCCACACAGCCCCTCCGGGCTTCATTAGTCTCCAATTACAGGTTCATTCATCTGTGAAATGCAGAAATGCAACAGCTGTATAAACCGCTTATGGAGCGGCAATTTGCTTGCTATCCACAACACTGATGTTATCAGGCCTTAATATGGCTCAGTGTTTATCATTACATAATGTTAGCAGGGTTGTCTACAGCAATTCTGATAATTAACTGCAGTCTAGTCTGAGGTCTACCTGTGTTTCAGGGCGACGTGTGTTTAGTTTTACTGTACAGTAATTGTGAGTGCAGACACTCATCTACACTCGCGCACACACCACACGTGCTTCACATACAAGGCTGCAAAAATACATATGTGACCCTTGACCACAAAACCAGTCTTAAGTAATATTTGAAATACATTGTATGGGTCAAAATGATACATTTTTCTTTTATGCCAAAAATCATTAGGATATTAAGTAAGGATCATGTTCCATGAAGAAAGTTTGTAAATTACCTACCTTAAGTATATAAAAAACTTTACTTTTGTGAGTGGATGGCCTGCCAAAGTGCCCCTGATTAACAACTTCAAATGCAATTTTCAACCGTTGTATCTCAGCCAGATATTGTTTATGATCATGTAAAAATCTAAAGGGTTTTGCTGTCCAGGGTCACATATGTAGAGTATAAGGGAATTCCTGTTATGTTGCCAATTTGCGCTTTGTAAAAGAACTATTATAACAATAATTGTTAATTTATTACAATTATTAAACAATAAAATGGTAACATAAATTATTATTAATAAATTAAATAAAACAAATAAGTTATATTATTAGCCACTGCCCAGACCAAAAAATAAACACAGGCCGGAAGTTAACTTCGGGCCAGGCACATGTGTCCGATGAATCCGTCAATAGTGTGTAGAGCAAGATAACAACAACCACAAACTCCTTAAAACCACGAAATATCCCAGAATTGATTGAAATGTATATAGATACTTACTACTAATGTCTGTGCAGGTGTTTCTATCCCTAATGATGTCACTTCCTGTAAGATAATGTCATTGAGGAAATAGTTTTGAGGGATATTACATAGGACTAGTAAGATAAAAAACAATATAGAGCATGAGAATTTTTTTTCTCTTTAGAGCATAAAACGTTTTTGTTTAAAACAATATTATTATTAAGGGGAAAAAACTTTAGAAGAAACTACTGCCAGTTGTTTGCTTGTTGAAAGTCCTTTAAAAACAAAACTAAAAACCAAATTTAAGTATTTTATAATTGACTCCAAGATCAGTTAATTGTTATATCATGATAAAAATATTATTAACATTATTTCAACTGTTTAAAATTGTGTTTCTGCCTTTTTGAAAGTGTGTGTGTGTGAAATAATATATTAGCATTTACTGCAAAAACAATATCATCAAAAAACTGATGAAGATGGACAGCTGCTATAGAAACGAGGAAAAGAAGCAACAATGAAAAAAAAGACTGAAGGCTGCCGGAGACATGAAAACACGAGGAAAAGTGGGTGGGTGATTGTGCAAAGACATGGTGTAAACTGAAAGCAGAGTTCTGTGAGGAAATGTTGATTGTGAGTGAGAAAACGAAGACAGAATATAAAAAGCTGGGGGAGGGGAACCACACACAACAGAACCGACCTTCTTCTTTAATCCAACAAGCATAAGTGCTATTCTGATTATTGTGCACACACACACACAGTGCATCCCTTCGGACTGAGGCACAATGGCTTTGTGAAAGTCATCGACCCCCTCCCCTCCCCCTAAAAGCGTCCCTCCACCCCCCCTCTGGAGTCGGTTTCATCATTTTAATTAATTTCTAATCAGGCGACAGTAAACTAATCAAGGTCTGCATAAAAACAGAGGCGGCTTTTTTTTACTGAGGAGTCACCACAGAGTCTGACTCGGGCTGCATACTGAGCACTGCAGCCACATCCATCCAGTGGGATTTTCACTTCCAGAATAGCACTAACAGCTACCAAATAAGTAAATCTGATCTAAAATGAGCTTAACCTGAAATAAAAAATTAGGCATATTGATTCTTAATTGTTCAATGTTAACAACAACCTATCTTCAAATACAGCTGCAGAAAAAATCCCAAAGGATTTAAAGTTTTTTTGAATGTATTATTTAAAGGCATGTGTTTAAGTAAAATTAACATTAAAATACCGTTAAATTATATTGTTTCTTATTTGCATTTGGCTATTTGAAGAAAACTGAATTGGGACAAATTGGTCAAAATAAGTGTTTGCACATCTCAAATACTGCAAAGAAAACAAGTACATATTAATTTTTCAACAACACAATACTAATGTTTAAACATGCACTTCAAGATCTGTTCAAAAATGACTATATGATGAAAATAAGGCTTTTAACTTCCGGTCTGTGCTTGTTGATCGGTCTGGCTAGTGGCTAATAATATAACTATTTTTATTTGATTTCATTAATATAGATTTGTATTAATATCTTATAGTATAGTAATTGTATTAAATAAACAAATTGTTGAATTTTATTGTATTCATTTTGTTAAATACATTTTGATTAGGTTTAGCATTGAGTGGTTTCTTCATTTTTTTTTATAATTGTACAATACACAAATGTGTAAATAAATAATTTAGTGTTACAAACAAATGATCAAAAATCAGTGATGATAAAATTCTGATTGTGATTATTTGCTTTGCAAAATTCATTCTTTATTTGTGTATGAAATAGCAACATTTATTTGATTAAAAACTCTCACACTGCAGTATGTCTACAACTAATGGATGTCCTCTCCCAGCATTCGAAAATATTAAATGTTGAGACAAACTTTTCTGCCAGGAAAATGAACAACATGACAAGCAAACAGGAGCCACTTGCTAACAGCCAACCTGAGGGAGGGGGAGAGTGGATTATACATGAAAATCTCTAATCTCTCTCAGGCCTGTAGGATTATTCTGCTCTCTCTCGGTGTTAGCGGACATATTTACCCATGGTGAGTATATTTAGACTCTAAATTCCCCTGCTGCCTCTTCTACCCACTGGCTGGCACCGGGAGAAGCAGGGGGAAGGACGCCAAGCATGGGATAATAATACAGAGAGAGGAAGACGCAGAGCGCAAGAGAGAGAGTCCCCCCTCAAGCAGAAAGCAGAGAGAGAGGATTAGGCCTCTCATCTTCTGGTGCATCATCCACTCCCTCCACTGATGCCGTTTCATGATATCCAGCAGCACAGAGGGATGATCCCATTACACGCCAATGAACAGGCAGACCAATACACAACCACATCAACCACATTACACAATTACAGCACGCCAGACGCCAATACCCCGCCACTCTATGCCAATAAATGCTGCAGGACCGGCCCGTACTTCAATAAACAACTACTCCGGTCAACAATTACAGCATGCTTATGAAGTACGGTAGGCATTTACACCAAAAGTCAAATAAAAGTCTTACAGTATTTGGAGTGCTCGTGTACGAAGTTCAATCACGCCTCAGCAGACGACATCTTTATGTACTGTATCGTGTTTCTAAAGGGAGGGGTGAGCGGAGGACTGAAAGATTGGTTGCAATTCTCAAACTCACCGCTAGTGGTCACTATAAATAAATATCATCCCACTCTAGACCTTTAAAACTAAGTGCTTTATATAAACAGAGGCAATTCCTTGTGTATTATTCAATATTTTGTAGAATTTTAATATATTAACACAATGTATAATTCTATATATTTTTAAATAAAGCCACAGAAAA
Source organism: Triplophysa tibetana (assembly GCA_008369825.1). Classification (NCBI taxonomy): domain Eukaryota; kingdom Metazoa; phylum Chordata; class Actinopteri; order Cypriniformes; family Nemacheilidae; genus Triplophysa; species Triplophysa tibetana. The sequence goes on from CM017902.1 coordinate 14,715,778, forward strand.
AATTAAGAAACCATTCGAAATGTTAATTTATTCAGCATTTCTAGATGTCTTGTGGCCACACTAGTCCAGTGTCTATTCAATTTCAACAAAATCAAACCTCGGGAGTGACATAAAGACATCCAACAGCAATGTAAAAGACGGAGGTTATTCCTAAATAACTAAATCCCCTAAATCCCAATTACTGTTGTATTGCTAAAAAGTGCATATTAATGTTTATTCTTTGCAGTATTTGTGAAAAAATACAGAGCATCTGTAAAAGAGTAGATAAACCACTTCACAAGAAGGATATAGAGTATTTGACTGAAATGTGGTTGGAGTCATCATCTTGACCACCACAACACCTGTCTCCAAACAGGTGTAACTTCACCTGACTCGCCTCCTTCACCTGTCCCCATGCAAAATACTCCCATGAAGCCTTAGGTATCTGTTAACCTTACACATGAACTTGAGAGGCATCACATAACGGCTATTCATCTGTCATAGATGAAAGGCAAATGAGTGATAAGAGTGTCTGACTTTGATGTATGAGTGGTGGCATCTAGAAGAACCGGGAATGACAGCTTCTGCGGTCATTAAGGGACTAAGACTAGAGAGGAAAAAGGCCAGGTAATCTATCTCATCCACGCCTTCATAATGGACAGGAGACAAGGAGCCAAGATGGCAGATGATACAGTGATACAGGTAGGTTTCTGCTTTTTATGCGAATCGTGATCAAATGAGTTCAGCTCATTCAATAATGAAACTTCAAGGACTGGGATTTAAATTTATTTTCAATTCATTGTAAATGATGAATCAGCTGAATCATAGGACTTACATAAATCATATTCAAATGAATCAGATGTGAATCCTGTAAGTGATGAATCAGATCTGAATTTGGTTTTCATTATCTGAAGGGATGAATCAAATGATTCAAATTTGAGTTTGGTTCTCATTCATTGCAAGTGACGAATCAAATAAATCATATCTGAATTTAGTTTTGATTTGTTGTAAGTAATAATTCAGATGATTGAAAAGAATCAGATGAATCAGATGTGAATTTGATTTTCATCAATTGTTAGTGATGAATTAGATGAATCAGATTTGAATTTGTTTTTTATTGTAAGTGATGGAGTTTAATATAAAACAAATAAATAAACTATAACAACAAGTGCTCGTGTGCTGCTTTTATAGGTGAAAAATGTAGGTTGCGAGTGTGTTTTACAGGGAGTTGAGAAGCAAATGGGGGATCTTGTAACCAACATGCGGGGGCAGGAGCTGAACACCCCTAAATTTGCCTCCAGCACAGCAGAGAGGAGGAGGAAGAACGAACAGGAGAGAAATATGGGAAGCTGACCAAGGAAATCCTGTTCTTGAGATTGGCAAGCGTAGAATTTGCATTGGAGTTTAAAAAAAATTAAAAGAGGGGATTTGGGAGCTTACCAAAATACTAAACCCAGGAGGAAAAATGTTTGTTTCTTTTTTCTTTATTCTTTTAAGTAATTTCCGTTCTGCACTAAGAGGAGCCTGTAGGGCCCGGCGTCTGCTACGGAGGTGAGCTCTGTTTCAGTTCAGGAGATGGCGCAAAGAGCCACAGGAAACAGCACTCAAACGATTTTACAGTCTGAGTCCACAGAAAGCACATCTCAAAGAACAGTCATGCGTCTATTCATGATCAAAAACCTTAATTATTTTTCATATTCACAGTAACAGCCCCAACAATACCCCTGCCACTAAATGTATCATTTCCTCAGGCACAGATTACATGTTGCTTCAGCTGAGGTATGGAATTACCTAATAAAGACGTGCGATACAGAAAGAAAACAGCCACTCATACGCTCAAATAAGCAACAAATTAATTAAGAGTTTGCGATGCGATGGGGAGAAAATCGCTAATGGCTGAGTCACTCTTGCATGATACCGCAACATAATTGCACATCGTTGCATCATAAATTTCTTGTTTTGTTGGCACAACACAATTAAGCCATTTGAGGTGGCACCATGAGGTTTTTGGCAACACTTAAAAAAAATACAAATCATAAAATGTTATAAATATGTGCACTAAATCAAGCAAGCAAACCAAATCCAAAACCAGACAAAACCCGTCCAACGTGTCTTTCCTTAAATCACATACACATCAACCCAAACCTTCTAGATGAAGATTTATTTGGGTCACCTAAAAACAGGTTCTATGGAGCGAATCTGTGCTCATTAACTCAAAACAAAGCGCAGTTTGGATCATTCGTGCTTTTGAAACAACTTTGAGAGAAATTCATTAAGTGGCTTTTGGTTTTCTGACCATATCAGCAGGAATCTCTATAGCTGCAATAAAACAGTAAATTGGGCTGGAAAAAGTCTATTTAAGCCTTAGAAGTCATATTTTCTCAATTTCTCTGGCGTGGGGTGGGCATTGTGTTAAATTGTATTATTTAGCCTGCATTCAATCATTAGAAAATCTTAATCTGTCATCGTGCCATTTACCCCCATAATGCTCATACTGCTCCAGACACTTCAATTAAGGTCATCTTCATGAGAATACATTTTCAATTAAGTTAGCAGATAATTCATTTCTTATCTAAACTTCTAAACTTAATATTAGGAAGTATTTAAATCATGCATCTCAAAACTGTTTTTAAAAGAATCTGAGGCAGATATATACGGTTTCAATGCACACACATGGCCTGAAGTTAACTTCCGGTCTGTGTTTGGTTAAAATATAACTGTATATTTATCTTAAATGTATGTTTATATAAATTATATTAATATTTTGTTGTTTATGAATTGTATTGAATTATATTAAAACTACTCAACAGTTATTGATTCTTTGCAGAGGTCTACCAAAAATAAAGTTTGGGCCACATATTGTTTGTTTGCTAGCGCTGGAACCGTCTATACATAAACCTGTATCATAAAGGGATGAAACGTGAGCAAATAAAGGAAAGTTCACCCCAAAATAAAAACTGTAATCATTTATTCACCCTGTCATGTCATTCAAAACTCTGTGGAACACAAAAGAAGATATTTTGAGAAATGTCTCAGTGGTTTGTATCCACACAAAGGAAGTCAATGGGGGCAATGTTGTTTGGTAACCAACAAAATAAGTTCTTTTGTGTTCTGCACAAGAAAGTCATACAGGTTTGGAACGACATGATGGTGAGTAATATGTAATATAATGTTTTGGGTAAACTATCCCTTTACGGAGTAAAAGATACAGTATACTATATCATTTCTGACTTAAGCACTAAAGAAAAACTCTACTTGTAAATATAAAGGCACAGTCGTAGATGATTACAGTATTATAACTGTTTGGGGGAAATTGTTGCATCACCAACAACTGCTTGCATTTTATATTAATAAATTACATGAAAAAAATGCAATACGTGAAAGCCATTGTTATTATTTCCTCTTTATATTTCCATGCAATCCAGGATAATTTACCATGACAGCAACTGTATATATCATGCCCGAATGAATAAATTGGAAATGACACTAACAGCTTTGTAAAACATGGGCAGTAGACCTTAAGAATCCAGTTTTTTAGATCAATCCATCCCACTATGCCCCTGATCCGCCTTTTAAGGTGAAGGCCTGGAAGGTTGACACCACTCTCATGTTATGCAGCAGGACCGAGAGATATCACAGCTTCAAGCCACCTGTCAATCTTCCATCAACCTCCCCACGGACACCCCACCCACCGAAGCCAAATTGCAGCTGGGCGTGCATGGGGGTGTGTGCGCGAGTGTGTCGGGGGGCTCGAGGGACGGCGCACAAAAGAGCGGAGAGCTGACCAGCGCTCAGGTGAAATTGAATTGGAAATCTTCCACAGCTCGTTAGCATAAGAAAGGAGCGTGTGGCTTTAGACAAAGACTCCTCTTCTCATGCAGAAAATCAATCTCTCCTGGGGCCCTGCTATTGTTCATCTCCACAGTACAGGTGTCCCTTCAATGGTCCTTAATCAAAAGTGTCAAAACAAAGTTAGGAGTTATCTCCCCGCTGCTGTCTGTTGGACCGCATGTGCATGGCCGCGTACGCGTGTGCGCGGAAGACCCTGCCGTGAGCGGATGCCATGTGATCTGTTAATGAAAATACACGTATCGGAACTGATGCGCACTTCCGTATACATCTATCGATATTCACCTCGTGCTGCACCCTGAATCTGAAACGCAATAATCGGTTTACAGGATAGAACAGAAGTGTCCTTATAAATGTCCCTCGGCTACAGCTGTGTTCAAACTTCCACAGAGGCCGAGGCTGAAAGTGTTTTTCTCTTAACAGGGACACCAGGAATTGGCTAAGTGTATTGAGACCATAACACAATAAAGTAAAATGGAGAGCATTGGCCCCTAACAGCATATCTTCTCTTTTTCTATCTCACGCACACACATTTACACAACCCCTTGAAGGCTGTGCGTGCACTGCTAAGGCCCAAATTAAATCAATTTCCGGAAAATGAAATACAGCAACCTTCTTTCTGAATGAGAGCCAACGCCAGCGCCTGAGGTCATTTTCACTGTGCTTCGAAATACGCTTTAGGGCACATCATACTGTGATCGAAATTGTAACAAAACAGGACTTGGGTTGGATTTGAACCGAAACTGTTTAAAATTAGAGATTGAACTAATTATTTACCGTGACTTTAACAGACCGGCTTCTTGCTTTGCATCTCCCCAACTGTTGCAGTTGAGCACTATGTCCCCAGAGTCCACCCTTCTTAAACCCATAGTCTTCAGCCTGGTCTCCAGGGTCATCCCCATCCAAACATCAAGTTGATTAAAAATCACTTAACAGAAGAGAGAAATGAAGCCATCTCATCAGCCTGACGGTTTGTGGAGACTTAAGAGAGATCAGCCACAAATAACACATACGATTGGACTCCAGCACATATGGCTTAAAAAAATCTTTAGTGTTTCAGTAAACTTCCTTAAATTAAGAATAGTAGTTCAAGAGGGTGCGTCATTTTCTGTTTCAGAATTAAAAACCGAATTGTACAGTATTAGATTCAAGTGCTGTATGAAATCTGATTCTTTACAGTATAAACAGAAAAATGGGCAATTCTATGGAAATGTCAACCTTTCGATGAAAAGTTTTCAAAATACTGATAGGTCAGATGTCAACATTTTGTTGTTTAAATACCCATGTGAAGTCACTTCTGATGAATATTAATTGTCACATCCATTACGGTCCATATCCCTCATAAATGGGCACATGAAAATTAACATAGTAACTATTTTATGTTCCATAAAGAGCCATCTTTTTGTTTGTTGGGTATTTGTCTTCTGGTTTGCACATTCTAGTTCACAGAATCCTACAAAGTATGTTGTCTCTCAAATATGTGCATCCTTTTTTGTCACATCCATTCTTTTAAAATAGAAGAATAGAAGAGGTGTTGAGTAAAATATAAACAGATGGTTCAATATATTGGCAAAACAATACATTCCCTGAAAATGTATATTTCAAGTTTTGAAATATAATCCATAACACTGGAATTGTCCAAATGCTTGAAAGTTTGAAAGAGAAATGTAATGTGGTTCTCATGCTCTCAACTTTTATCAGTGGTAATGGATAAAAAAGGTGTGTTACTGACATGCTGTAAATAAACAGGACGTGCCATCAAGGACGGGTAACAAATGTACTCTGGCTTTGCGACAAGTGTGTCAGCCTGTGATGGCGTAAACAGGTGGAGGTGGAGCCATGCAGCTGGAGATGACAGGAAAAACACAATATCACAAAAAGTCCTTTAGTCCATCACTAACAGATGGCGGAACCCCACCAACGTACAACAACACACAACCTCAGAACAAGACTGCCCTTAAAAAAACAGATGCTTTTGCATTCAAACCATTTCAAATGTATTATTTGCAGTAGGTCGTGCTTTGCTTTCTATATTCACATAAATCACCAATACAAGCACTGAGCATTATGAAAGCACTGAGCACCATGAAAAGATCAACCCTGAATAAATAATTGTAACTCAACATTAAGGCCTGTAATGTGAACGTACACTCAGTGAGTCCAGACATCTGATGGGAGACTCGGGGGGGCACTTCCCGACAAAAAAGGGATCAAGGGGGCATGACAAAAACAGAGCCGCCAGTAATCCCTCTGGCAGCTATATTGGATCAACTCTAATCTGTCTGAAGATGAAGCGTCTACAGTACCTCAGAAGGATTAGATCTAAAAAGCCTCTCTATGTTACCTTCAACCTCTGACTCCAGAGCCTGAAGGGCTCCAGCTCAGCCTTCTCTAAGTGAAACTGACCCCGGTCTAATGGACACACACACTGTCAAACCAGACACCGCAAGCCCTGGCAGCACACTAAAGGTGCTGATGTCTTTCTGAAGATCTGAGGTTCAAATCATCCTGTTACCCAAGTGTTTTCATGTCCATTTTTGATTTTATAACTCTCATCATGATGCGAAAACTAATACAAGTGAATCCATATCCCTTTTTTCATGTGGACATGACCTATTTTTATACACGTATATGACTGCAAATTCTATACTTCTACTGTAGCAATAGTGCAGTGGCCTTATGGGGACAAAAACGCCACAGTCCGGTGGATTCTTTTGCTCAAAATATAATTTAGTCATCATAACAGAGTCACTGACTTCCACATATTAGAGTCATCTTCAAAAGATGCTGTCACAAAATCAAAAAGCCTCATTTAGTTGATAAACAAGCTAAAAGCAACGTAAGGTTTGTGGGTAGGAGCTGAAACATTTTCAGGAATGCTGCGATGCATTCGACTCCGTTTGATTATTACCGTGTCAAAATGACATTGGAAATGACAACTTCACTAGCTGACACGCAGAGATGGACGGCTTTGACGGCACCACAACAGTCAACAGCCGATGAGTTCACCCTCTCCTTTAAAACCAACGTGACTGACAGGAAACATGCAGCAATGTTGTTCCATTCACCCTACACACAATAGATCGTGAACAATAGATTGAAACCAACAGCGAAAAACTGAAGCCAGAGCTTTGCCAAAAAAACAACTCAAATGTACTGTAGAAACCAAGGTAAAAGACAAGAGCTGCACATTGTGCCGCTGACGATGTTTATTATATGCAAACATGACGCTTACGGTTGCAGACGACCGACAAACCTTAAATAACGGTCATTTAGTAGTTCGCTGACCCTCGGGTGACCTGTGTTTCTAAGGATGGGCGACAAGGTGCCCGGTTCAAACCATGAGCCAGTGAAGGTGAAATCTTTCCTCATGAGGCGAAGCGCGTTGAGATGGAGGGAGAGATATAGCGCGCTATTGAAAAACAAGGAGAAAGAGAAAGCAATCAGAGATGAGATGAGTGTGCACAGTGACAGGATCTCCCCAGGGTCAGGAAACAATGTCACCTCCCACACAAAAACACTCTTGGGGTCAGCAGAAAATACACCGGCATGGCCAAATATGTTGTCAGGCTGAAAATGCGAGAGGATGGTTGAAGTGAGTAGACGTTTAGCGCAGAGGGAAATGTAAATGTCTAGTGTTTCAATGTACAGCTCTGGAAAAAATTAAGAAATCACTCCAAGATTATTATTTTTTTCTGCTCAATTTACCGTTTTGTGACCCTGGCCTAAAGTTGCAAGGGTATATTTGTAGTAAAAGACAACAATACATTGTATGGATCAACGTTATCAATTTTTCTTTCATGCCAAAAATCATTATGATATTTAGTAAAGATCATGTTCCATGAAGACATTTTATTAGTTGCCTACCGTAAATATTTCAAAACATTGTGAGAACATTTTTGTTAGTGGAAGCAGCAAAATCGCCGAAAAAAATGAACACCATACATGTACAAATTTCCAGTATTGTCTCTGTCTCTCAGTATTTTTTTTTAACGATAAGGATATTCTCATTACAATAACAACTAAACAAACTTAAAATTAGAAATTTTATCAATATGTATTTTCCCTGAATCAAACCAACAACCTCGGTGTTGCTTAACATTATGATCTTTAGTTGAGCAACAGGAACATTTACAGGTAGATCTGTTAGGACTGAGACAAGTCAAAATGTGGGTGAAGGGCCAAACAGAAATTAACTTCAGAGTTGGAGGGAGAGAGAGACAGGTGTGCTTGGGAGAATAAAATGACATAATGATAGAGCCGTGGAGTGATGGAGGGAAACAAAACAGATTGAAAGCAGAAAAGAGTGATGTGAGATGGGCAGAGAGCTGATTTACATGAAGATGGGCATGACTGTAAATGAGCGGCTCCTCTAGGGATTGTGACTAATTAAAGTGTCCTCTTTTAAAGGGACCGAGCTCAGACTGACAGGCAGCTGTTGGTGAAATTCTCAGTGTCAGAGGAAACATCCCATTATGCATTGCTTTCACAGACCATCCAATCCCAGTCCTAATTACAGTCTGGCCGAGTCAATGTCACTTAAATTCACGGGAACCAATGTTGATGTGCCATACATACAAACACATACTGTATATACACACATATATACTCTATGCGTGAACTCTCAAATCAGAAACTCTGATGTCACTCAAATGATGTCAAATCAATTTTAAAAGTGTGCACAAACACACACCAGGACACAAACATAGTGTTATGATACATGATGGTTCTCCATCTCTTTCCGCTGACCTCCAGGCAGAGTGAGTTCAAAAGGACTCGCACACAATCTAGCACAATCTAGAAATGCTGAGACTAGAGGGGAATTGGATCACCTCTGGGCTGACCCAAACCACCGTGACCTCCAGCTCTGGGTGCCCTCTGGCGTTGGGGTGAGCTTTCAGGGCGTCCAATCCCGACCCCTCGTCGTCACCCCCCACCCTCTCATCTGGTTTGTGCCCAAATTTCCATGAGGTCCTGTCAGAGCCCATCAAAAACACGGCCACAAAACACGCATTTTCCCAAATGCTCAAATAGGCAGAAAACATCCTGTCTTGAAGGCCAAATGTGCTGAAACACACAGAAAAGTCATTATGTATAATTATATTGTATTTTATCTGAACTCACACAATATACACACACCTATTGTTATTATGCAGTCAACAACTTGAATTTACCCAAAACCTGTATGATCAGCACACTAGCTAAAACTTCATGAAACCTGTTGTCCTTCACTTCATCCAGCAGAAATATTTAGTCAGTCATTTCAGACAACATTCTAAATATTTCAGACCACACACATACAGAGATATGAATATTCAAAAGACATAAGGAGAGGTCTTTCACATATAGCAAAGAGAGTATTATGAATGTTGGTTGATGCTGTAAAATAAATATTTCAATTTATATTGAATGGTCGTAAAATATTTTTTTTTCAACAGCACTCCACTTTGAATTATTTGCATGGTACATTATGCACAGATATACAAAAATAAATAGATATACATGTATGAATATACAAAACATAAATGTACAGAATGTAAATATACTGAATATTTACATACGACTATAATGAGAGTGTACAGTTTATATATGCCTATGCAGAATGTATATGGACCTACAAAACATATATACATATATATATATATATTAATATTCAAAATGTATGTGAATATACAAAAATATAGATGTTTCACTGGAAACAACATAAAGAAACGTTATGTGGCCCAAACTTAACTTCCGGTAGACCCCTGCAAAGAACGCGTTTAAAAACACACAGAAAGGTCATTATAACGATCGAGTAGTTTTATTTTCATTTAATACAGTAAATTTACAATGACATATATTCATATTTCTATAAATTAAATATAAAATAAATTGTTATATTATATTTTATATATATTTGTTAACCGTAAGTTAACTTCGGGCCAGGCATCTGCATCCGATTAATCTGTCTATATAGTCTATACATACTGTACAGCTGCATATGAATATACAGAATTCATAAACAGTGGAAATTTCGTTAATGTGTAGCAGTTCAGAGAAATAGAAGAATATACAAAGAATATATATTTGACTATACAAAATATGGACTTGCAAAACTTGATGAAAAAGCCCCACAAAAATCTCCTGTCACTCCTTCTCAACACGTTCCCATGCAGATGCGAGCTACTCAGGCAAGCTCTCCAACTGACCAAAAGCTCCATTCGTACTTACTCGCCTTTCTTTAATAAGCAGAATGAATGGCGAGCTGGTAATAAAATGGAAAAGGTGCGATATGAAGAGATACAGTGACCTTGTGGGTCAGAGCATTAATATGTTTTCTGGACTGTTCTACATATTCAACAAACCTCATAAAATGAAAGTGGGACGGAAGATAAAGAGCCGAGCACTGCCAGTTCATATTCATCCAATCATTAATGCCGCAGCCTTTGAATGCGAGCTTTCGCGCAGAAAGACGAATCCTCTCGAAAAATCTGCCGAAAACTAATTCCATTAAAAAAACAATTACAGAATTGAATCCATGTCCCGCTCGGAGGTCATAACTGCCATTCACCTCTCCATGGTTACTGTTTGTCTGCGTGTTGAGGTAATTATGGGCTGTTTAGGCGAGACCCCAGTGTTTGTGTGGCAGGCCTCAGTCTCCGCATCTGCATGTTACCACGGCTACCCCTGCGGCTTTGTCTCACCATGACCTGTATAATGAGTGTCACATTAGCAACACAACAAATCAAAACCCACAGCTGTCAGCTATATTGTGTCATCCTCTTTTAATTAATATGATAAGTAATGCTTATTAGACGAGTCTGCTTCTTTATCGCATTTCAATTTGCCAGAATTTAGGCAAGGCTAGAAAAGAGGGGAAGCAGGGGTTTAGGAGACAAAACAAGAGAGTCAATATGAGCAATGTTGTACACCATCCATTACGCTCTACAAACACACACGCCGCGAATTAAACTGTAACCAACCGGCATTAGCGCTCATTCACAGCCGTTCCTCGCCTGAAAACTTCCCATTTCCTGTAAATTGGGAATTCTTCTTTCTTTCTTTTTTTAATCGCACGGAGCGGGAAAAGTTGCTGGAGCTAATCGCGGCTCATTTTTCTGGATGACATCCTGATGTTTTTGAGGAGACGGAAACGTAATCACTGGCCTGTGTCACCTCCACGCTGACACCCGAACCTTTTGCTCCTCGAGAAGGAGCGGAGAGCAAACCCCAGCTGACAGCGGCGCATGAGTTTATGAGAGACTGTGATTAAGCAAACGCTGCTAATCAATGGAACATTCACTTGGTTTCCTGCACCGCGGCTCATTCCCTGCTCGCCCTTAATTGGCCCATTCTCTGATAAATAAGATGAGTTTGCGTCCCACTTCAGCAATTGCCAAAAATCACTGCCGTGTCTGTCTCTCTTGCACGCAACACCACGCGCACGCACACAACTGCATGGTAAACATACAAACGAACACGCTGACATGTTGACTGGGATCTACAGGCACCCATCTGGACACATACAGTACATCCTCATAGACAGGCCGGCCAATAGAGAAACTGAAAATTGTAAGAGTGAGATGCACTAAAGTGTACAGAACTGAACTCCCTGTTCGTCATGTTAACCTTTTTTCATCCCACTTTTACAGTCCTTATGTTATTAGTGCACTTAAAGTTATAGTTTACCTGTAAATCCCTGGTTATACCTTATAGACTGATACACTGTATACGAACACAGTTTCATCAAAGCCTGAATAAAGTAAAAGAGTCAGAATAAAGCAATTCACCTGTGTGCAAGCAAAATGTCCAGTACATCGTCTTTAACCAATTTCGACATAAACAAACAAATAAATTGAAAGTCACCAAATCATGTGAATTGCACTGTCTGTGCTACACTAACAGAAATGGCACGTACGTAAGTGTCACTCAATTTATGAGAACAGCACTCGTGTCGAAATAGACGCCATTACAGGCCTCTCCATGTAGCACCATTGACTCAAAGCGTCCTCTGACAGATTTGTGCGGTTTTGTATGTGTGTGTATTTCCTCTGACAGGTAAAGTGATGGAGGCACACACCTCGCCTCTCACTCTCAACAGCTCTCAGCGTTTAAGTGTACACTAAACACCATTACAGATAAAACACACGTAAATATTAGCGCAGCAAGTGTGGGTATGTGTGTGGTGCCCGGCGCACTGAGGTAAAACAAAAAATAAGCAGAATGTAAGACACAAACACGATTACTTATGTGTCTTACTGTCAGCTGCGCATTGCACTGGTCTTGCGTTGTTCCCTCATGGCTCTCGTCCCGCCTTGCTGTGTTTTGAGTATAAACTGAAGCTCTTTGTTTTTCTATGCATTTTGTATATTTGAATGAAACCGTATCCCAGATGAAGGTTGCCTTTTTACAAAATAATTTTGAATTGAATAAATTGAATTAAATAAATACTAGAGATACACCGATATATCGGCTAATAATCGGTATTGGACGATAAAAGCAATTTTTTACACTCCTATCACACATATAGTATGTTGAAACAAAACATAAGTAGAATGTAAGACACAAACACGATCACTCATGTGTCAATCTATGTTTTAAAAACTGCCGATGAACGGGCTGATATATCCTGTCAATCAAAAGAGGAGAGGAAAATGCTCTGAATGCTGCAAATGCTGAATTTGTGCTCTGTTTATAGAGAATGTAAAGAAACATCACCAGTTTGATTTTTTCCACAATAATGATTACATGAATTAATAACATTCAGAAAGTTGTATCTTCAGAATCTGTATCGGCTATCTGTATAGGGGGACAAGTTTAATATCAGTGCAACCCTTATAAATACCTTAAAAGTTTGGGCTATTTTGTACCGTACATCTCATATTTTAACAGTTTGATCCAACCCGTGGGGCATTAAAGGCAAATATTGTACAAATTCATTACGGTGCAAATACATCTGGACGTTACGGCCATTTCTTGCCATTTTCCATCAATTTCTGCACGGAGAAGGTTTTACTTGCGCTAACTCTTAACCCAGGTTTTAATTAATGTTTGCTAGCAATTCAAGCAAACAAAGCAAAATCACTTGAAAAACTTAATGATCTAATTAGCTGATTTGCGTATTAAATTTGGAATAGTGAATTGAAAACAGAAATTAAACATTTTAGTAAAAAAACATTTACATGTGCCAGACTGCTGTGATATTTTCGATCAAAAAAAGAAATAGCATGAATGGCAGTGGGGGGATGATTAATATTTACACCTTTGTGTGAGCTCTTATTAAAATGACTGCCCTTGAAAAATAAATCATTATCATAAAATTCAGAGAATGAGAGGCTAGTGGCATTCACGAAACGAAACGATAAATTTACCACTTGTTTCTACTCTTTCATGTCGGAAACAACATGACAAAAATAATAAATTTTTGCATTCTATATTTTGTATATAGTTGTTTAAGATTGTGTTTGACTGCATAAAAATACATAAGTAACATTCTGTATAGTAAGCGTTTACATTACGTCTTCTATTATGACAACATGGGTACGTTGATCACAGTTTGTCTGCATTGTGATTTCTTCAATAGAAAAGTTATTTGCCTTTAGAATAACACCTTTAAGTAATGGAAATTGCAAGAACTCTTACAAAGACAGGAAAAAGAAAGCATAAAGCATGTGTGGTTTAAACAGATACTATAATCTATTGTGCTATTAGCCAGAAGAGAAAGTGCTAACACACCTCATCCGATACTGACTCAGCTCCGAAAGGAGTGACAAATTAGGGAAGCAATTCACACAATCTGCCAAATAATGCTATCACATCGCATCAGAAAGTCAGCAGAGCTCCACTAATTCACTCCCTAAATACAAAAAGACAGACAAAAGGAGATAAATGTTAAAGAAATAATAGTCATACATCAACTCTCCTCCGTACACACGCTGTCAATAGGACCGCAAGGTCTTGACGCTAATCACCAGTGTTAGATAAAACTGTGCGGGTTAATGGTCCATATGGTCCTGCGGCGCATGAAGGATCAAGATAGCAGTCGGGCCTCTGTATCACTGCCCTCAACAAATCCATTGCCCGTGCACTCAATGTCGGAGGACAGAGGGCTTGTTAGGTGGGGGCAATCGATTCGGGCACTCTTTTACAGCCCAACATTCAAAGACACAAAACTTATTGTAAAGTCTGTGCTTGAAAGGGAGGGAGTCTCACCCTAAAGCGCTCCCTTTTGTACGCTTGTCACCTTCATACCAGATTTATAATGCCCTATTACAAAAGTGTGCATCAAAGCACTATTCAATTAGCCTATCAAATTCTTTACGGCCAGATTGTGAATGGGTTATCAGAGCAAGAGATAAGAGAATTTACAGTGCTCATAATGATTCACAACAAAAGGGTGGGTACATGTGCTGCCTGTTCTCCCAAGCATTTATTAATTAAATAAATAAATAACCTTTTCAAAAATAAAATTTAGCATGACATGCTTTGGAACAAAAGCAGTTTGCATGTTACATCATGAATAACTATTAAACAAAATTTGACCTTATAAATTTTGAGAGCAAATACTAATACAAATACGTCTTATACTAACAGTATGAAAATATGTATCATGTAACATAATGAAAGAAACATTAATCTGGCTCAAATTATTTTTTATACACTTATTTTTTAAGCAGGTGATAGGTGCACACTCTCTCACACACACACACACACACACACACACGTCCGCACACATCAGACCAGCCTTGACATTTATATTCATCCCATAGACCCGCATGTCTCCATTCTGAATGACAAATAGATTGTGACGACTAGAAAATAGCACTCAATTTCCTTTTCACTAATGCGGCCGATACACTGTCCCCTGGATCGATGGAGATGCGCAGTGAGACGCTGACCATTACTGTGATTGAATCTCCACTTTTACGCTCTAATATGGGAGAGACTCTAGTCCTTCAAGTACAGTGTCTCTTTTAGGCTGAGCAGATGGATTAATACAGTCTTTTTGCTCAAAAAGATGGCCTAGCTCTATATAGTGGTTCTGTCTCAGCTAATGCGCATCACAGATAATAAAAAAATACACTCCCTTGCTAAGTGAAGGAGCGAGCCGACAGTCAGGCGTGATGTCAATTTAAACCGAAGTAAAAGCATATACAAACACTCATACCAAAATGTGTGCATGACCTGTGACCCCGAGATGCTGAAGAGACAGTCTGTGTGCCTTTTTTTAGAGAATGAAGCGAGGTTTCAGACATTAAAATACAAAACGTTTGGACTGTATACCTGGGAGGGTGTGGTTGACATTTGGACATCTGTCAATCAAATATTCAATGGCAGAGTCCAGTTGTGTTGTCATGGATACGGCTGTAGGTAAGAATGTGCAGCCTGCTGGGTCATTCCTTTGACAGTGGCACTGCATCCTCAATCAGATTGCAGTTAGGGGCATGTTCCCATGCCAACACCCCATCTATTTGTAAAATATAAAACCAGGTAGCAAAACAAGATGCTTATTTCACTTGTTTTTGAATGTCACTTGTTACATTTTGTTTTAGTTATGAGTGTGTGATATAAAAGCCATATTTTAAATGATGAGATGACAAGAAAGGTGGGCAGGGACAAAACATAGAGTATTGACAGTCACTCTATTGTAAAGCTTTTAAATATCTATAAGTAAACATTAAATTAACATAATATAAACTGTACGAGTATAGTGATTCTAATAAAATACATTAACATTTTGGGATTTAGATCATATGTTTTAACATACGACTCAATTCGCTTAATGAAACGTTATGTTAGTCTCGTATCAATAAGGAATGTGTATTTAATATATGTAATGTAAAATAACACTGTCTTAACCACAATAACGACATTTAGTCTTTCGGCAATACATATTATAACGAGTCGTGTCACTTTTGTTGGATAAATCATTAAAGGCATAGTTTTGATCTACCAAAGATGATCATTTCAAAAATGCTTCACAAGCAAAAATATAAGTAGTTGCTTAGTCTTTGAAGTCCTCCTATTTGGTCCAATTCAAAACGGACATCGACGAAATAAATGCGAAACTGTTCAGCTCAACATGTGTAAAGCATTCATCATGTCAGATAAAACAGGAGTCAGTGGATAATAAAGGTCTCTTGCGCCCTCTAGATGCCAATGCGAATCATTGGTCATTTTTACTCCATTCCACGTCACTATGCGTTTATTAATGGATTGCTAATAAGTGTGTAAAAACTGCGTACATATAAATTGACAATGGCGTTTGCAATGACTTGGATTTTTTTAATTCACTAAAGTTCTGTTATATAAATCAACTGTGATATATTAAAAAAACATATGCATATAATACTTTATCTTATTACTTTAGGTACCTATTATAACAAATAATAGCATTTCTTAAGTTAGCTACGAATCCTGCTATTATTATCATCACTCAACGTAAGTTTTATAAGTATTTTTCCACCATTTAAAATTTAATTACTGGCTGCACAACACATTGTTGAATATAAAGTAGAGTAGCACTGCCACCTGGTGGTGAGATGGAGCATTTGTTAAATACGATACTCTGAATTAAATTCACATGAGCGTCTACTGCCTGAATTCACTAACTTCAACTCTAATCCCCGAATGTATAAACTTATAGATATTGAACAGTCGAGAAAACAGCTCTCGAGCATCGGTCGGTAGTTGTGTCTCATCATGAAGGTGGGTGTAGGGTTTTGTCATTTACACTTTTAACCAAAGCGACTTCCAAGTAGAAGAATATATAAAATTTTGTCCACACGCTCAACAGTACCGTTAGTTTACATGCGACAGGTGCAGGAAATGATAAATGTTATGTTATCTCACGTGCATGTTAGCTTCAGTTAGTGAATGATGCAATGCATGCAAACATCGACAAATATGAGAATGCTTACGTTGTTAAACTGATGACAAACGTGTTTTCTGGTTTCCCCCCAATGGTTTGCGAGCGCTCGCATCCATCATTATTAGTTCTTCGGTTACGTTTCGTACGAAGATCGTTTTAAGTAAAGAAAAAACAACATCCGCCGTTTATAAGCGAAACGTTTTTGCGTCTGCCGAGATGAGAAGTAGACGAGTGGGCGGAGAGCAGACGAAAGTTAAATAATCTCCTTAGAGGTTGTTTTCAAAGAAGGAGCTAATGTGAACAATATAGCACTATTTTCATGCTTTTGTTGGGATTGAAAAAACTTTTATTTACGTGTTTCCTTTATTTACCATCTAATCTTTCGAAAGTTGTCAAACACTTTTGAAAACTCAAATTATTATAGCTAATCAAGTTAAAGCACATACAAAACTCAAACACTCACGTACTGTTGATAGGCCATTTATTCAAGTGTCCTCATGTTGCAGCATCACCAGAAGTTCTTGTGCTGTATTTCCTATACAAGTTCTTCAGTAAAACACAAATCCACTGATCGTAATGACATATTTTTTTCACTTTCACAGTAGCACTCTTCATTGTTGCAGTTGCAGGAGTGGGAGAGTTGAGTTATGACTACCACAAAAATACTTGGAGTCCTTTGGTATTTGGAGAGAAAGTTGCAGGCGCCTACAAAAACTGTCATAAACATACAATCTCACAATTTACAGAAATTTGACCGGGTTAAGCTTGCATGTGAAAAATTTTAAGTGAAACGACAGGAGTCCAGGTCCACTGAAATATCGAATCCACTGTTTATGCTGTGTAATGTTCATATACAGCATTCCTCATCCGTAATACAAATCCAGAACTGGTCATGATCTACGATCTGTCTGGGTTGTAAACTCCAACTTGAGGTTTTGCAAACTCAATCCTCTAGGGTCCAGTTGCCCTCTGACCACCACAGCATGTCGCGCCTTTCTTCAAGTAATCCAATACTTTTCCCACGGGAGGACCGGCAGAAGTTTGTAAGCATAATCCAACAAATCCTGAAGTTCTCAAGAGGCTCCGAAAACACTGCTTACAGAATAAAAGAGGAGGAGTGAGTGGAAGTGAGAGAGCAAACGACAAGAAGACTCGTAGGTCAAACACGGGAGAGAAATGAGAGGCCTTGTAGACAGGCTGAAGTGAGAATGAAAGAATTATTGAGGAAAACGAGCAAATGAGGAGAGCTCAGAGGACCATGTCAGTAGCACGAGAGAGAGAGAAAGAGAGAAATTGGTGGTTACCAGAACCACCCACTGTGAAGACTGCAAATGAAGAGTCCAGGACCGATTCTTCTTCCCTCCCCTTATCCACAGAGCCATAGAGTCCTGTCCTGCCTTCTAGCCTTTCCAGAGCATGAATATATTACTATCCACACAATGACATTGCTTATTGTTTATGAATTACTGGCCTGCCTGACAACAAAGGCTATTTTCATAAGAAAACTCTAATTCATTTCAGTTCCTATTTGATTAGAGGCAGAAGAAAAGAAGCCCTTCGGTCATAGCCCCCAGAGGACTGTTTTTATTCAGTCGGTATGAATAGAGCTTTATTGCTCTTCTTTTCAGAAGCTGACGGGGAAAAGCTTTTAGAGTTAAACATTGACGAAAAATTATTGGGCGGCTGTTTTGTGCAATAACAAACCCCTTCAAAAGGACACTGAGCTCTTATCCTTCCACCACTCAGTCACTCTTTTCTCTTTCTTTTTTGGCAAATTGTAAAGCCTGGAAATTAATGACAGACAGTAGCAAAAGAGGGAGAGAGAGCGAAAGAGAGAGACCAGCTCAGCCACAATGCATGTCAAATCTAAATGATCACAGGCTACTGAATAGACCACGAGAGAAAGAGAAAGACGGGGTCTCGGACGAACGCGCGCGTGTATAGATTGGTCAAAAGCTAATTGATTCAATGTCCGCAGACTCCCACTGTCCCTTAGCGTGGGATTTCAAAGACGGGTAGTTTGGTTAACCGGTAGTCACCATGGAGAGGACATTTATACCTGGTCAGGGTCTGGAAGTCACAGACATTGTTAGCCTTCACAGTTGACGCTAAACAAGAAACTTCCCACTGAGAGAACACCGTGGTGTACACAAACACACATAAATTTGATGCTCATTTGGCGACGAAAGACACGTCTTTGAAAAGCGTGAAATATAATGGTGGGCTATATATGGCGAAAAAGCGACAGCCGTCTCCCAAACTCAATAAGCCACACAAAGCGAAGAGAACAAAAATGAAAAGGCCAACCTGGCATTTATCTGGGGGTTTTATCTATACGCCAAAGGATAAATCAGGATAAATCAGGGCTTCCTTTTATCAGGAGGGCATTATGTTCCTTTGTATTTATGCAGGAATATTTAACAGGAGACAAAAGGTGACTTTCTCCTTATTCATCTGCGAACAAGGCAATGCTGGCATTCTGAAAAGCCTGACATTTGAGCTTTTTGCCAACACCAGCAAAATTATATCCTTTCCATTGTAAATCAATGAAGTAGAATCATCGCCCACAAAGGGACTAGATTGCCTTGTCACTGTAATAGGGCCTTGCGCATGCACAACCTTCACCCACAACTGTTGTGTGTGCAGACGAAGACAAGGGCATAAAGTCACCCATGTCATCACGTCTCCCTCACGACAAAAACTTAAAGCTTAAACTTCTAAGTTAAGCTCACAGCAGTTGTGTTCAGTCACGGACAGTTAATGTGTGTGTGATGCATGTCATTACGCATCTGTTCATGTGGTGATGGTTTTCAGGTTTTTTATAGTCATCATGGACATGACACATCTATCAAAAATGTCTTTATTTACAGAATTAATTTACATTGAGGATCTGGGATTTGAGGTAAAGAGCGATTCATAATATAGAATTCACAGTTTATAAATAAGAGTTTGGCATATGTTTTGGTCACACTAAGAGAGGTATGCATTGCGTGAAAGCAAGGGATGTTTGGAAGCCAGTGATACACAAGGTACCACAATAATACCACCACAATGGCACCTAGAGTTATGTACCTAACATTGTAACAAAAATACATACATACACCTTAATGCTGTTTCTCATTTGACTAGCTGCTATGACCAAAAGTGCCCACAGATGAAATGAAAGTTTTACATTAAGTTTCAAAATCGGAGTCATTTGTAAACTATAATAAAACTTTGGGTTTCACATCGTTGATTTATTCACAGATTCACCGTATTATACTATCTTGTATCTGAATAAAAGTTCTTTTTAAAATGAAATGTAACAGTGAGATAAAATATTTAGGATCAATTCCTGAACCTTTGAAATGACACTGGTCATCTGTAGAGAAGCAAGCAGATTGAACAATCATGTGCACAATCATAACATCCGTGATGATATAAGTCAGGATTGTCTTACGCCTTTAAGAAACAATTATTGCCAAAAAAATGAATATCTTGTCATTATTTGCTATCCATCATGTTGTATCAAACACCAAACGAGAAGGTTATTCACTTTCATGACATAGCATCAAAGGTTTCTTTGAGTTATACGGATGAAAGACACAAGAGTGTTAATGTCGAGAGAAATCATACTTGTTCTTGGTCAATTGTTCCTGGACATATAACCAGGTGAAAGGCAAACTCTTTAGTAATGCTCTTCGTATACTACAGTCACACCCTTTGGATAAAGAGACACCGTGTGCTTAAGGTAAAGTTCGCCCAAAAATGAAATTCTGGCATCATTTACTCACCCTTAAGTTGTTCTAAACCTGTGTAAATAAGAAATGTATCTGGAAGGATGTTTGTAACCAAACAGTTCTCTATTGAATACCACAAGTAGGAAAAAAATATTCCTATGGTATTCAGGGGCCCCAGAACGGTTTGGGTTTCCACATTCTTCAATATATCTTTTGCATTCAGCAGTAAAACACGAGTAAATGACGACAAAATATTCGTTTTTGGTTTAACTGTCCCTTTAACAAAGACTTTAAGCAATATGTGACACCATAATTGTCCAGGTATAAAAATAGTGGTTCTCTCATTTAACTTAAGCAAGATGCTAGAAAAAGCATGTGTTAGGAATTGAATGATGAAATGATCAACTGTAGTTTAGATCAAATATTGTACCGTCTAATAACATCTTTTTGGATAGAAAAGAGCGGAACAATTCTTTAACACAATAGTGTATCGCAGAACAAAACCGATATCTAGTCACAACGATATCATAAATTGGTTTCATCCCAAGAAAAGTCATTCATATTCTTAAGCAATTTCCTAACAATCTTCTCCAGATCTTTCCGGGCTTTTTGCTCTTCCTCCAAGAACTTTTTCATTTTTTTATTATCCTGTTGGAATAGTAAAGTTAACTTACTATACTATATGGAATTCATAATGGCAATTTTTTTATTAATATTAGGAGAGAACACCTTAGACCTACAATCACACATACCTGTTTAAGTTCTTGTACTTCTTCTCGCAGGGCATAAACAACATCTACAAGACTCCTGTGAGAAACATTAAACATTTAGTTTTAATAAATACTGTAGCTATGCGTTTAAATGTATTGATCATTTAAATGCTGCATCTCTTGGCAAATAACCATCCTCTATAGTTTATACAGTCTTTGTATACTATGTTTTAAGAGTAGTTACATCCAATCTTACTTTTCTTCCAGAGTCTGACCGTTAGTCTTCAACTCATCTACAGTGAATTTCTCCTCCCCAGGAACTATCAGTGCTGGACCGGCATCTTTCCACTGTCCTGTTGCAAAAGAGAAGCCCCACAGATTGATTTTTTGAATCCTTACTGTAGTTGGACACATTTATTATGTCAGTGACAAAACTATCGTGTCCCATAAGATGGTTAGGATTGGATCAGACTTACACAGGTCTGTGCGTGAGACGGGAGTTAGTCATGCAGAGAGGGATTGTCCGAGACAAATAAAACAAACGTGTTGAAAAGAGGACCGACAAGGGCTTTCTTTAAGAGTGTAAGGTAAACATGTAAAGCAAAAAAATCTGAGATTTCGGTTTATACAAATAGCATGTCTGAGAATTTTCAAAATAAAAATGAAATTGAATACAGCTTAAATAAAAAAGAATGCATTGTTCTGTCATTAAAGATTGATTTCTGGCAGAATAAACATTGTACAAAACAACCCCAGATTTATTCAAAATGTATAATACAACATTTGTGGTATTTTGTCATATATTTGACTCTGCATAAATAACAAACACATAAATAATGTCAATTTCGAACCACGTAAACATCACTGACGTTTCTGAGTTCAACAGTTTTTTAAGAATATCTTTGTGATACAACCGACAAAAAGGCAGTAAATATTCATATTCTTCATGTTCATTTTTTAAACCACAGAATAGAACTTGGTCACAAGGAATCACATAACATGAGGAAATATACTCTGTCATCATTGAAATAATTGGCAAATCGGTTTTTCTGGTTTGTTTCAAACACATCCTACATAAGAGTAAAAGCATCAAACACTGAGCTTTGACACAGTCTTGAGTGGTGAAGAACTCTTGACATTACAGTCCACACACCTGATGTACTTCAACCAACATTACATTTAACATTTTTTTTGTAAACTTCTAAACGTTTCACCATGAAGGCAGACACCACTATAAACTTACATGTTAAATAAAAGCATACAAAAAGTCCAAAATCATTCAAAATACATATACAAATTAAAAATAAATACATTTATATAACATAAGTATGAACAATCTTTCCCAGTAATACTGTCCCCAGTGCCTTCTAAGAACCAGAGGGATGAATTTAATGAAAGCTTGTTCATGAGTTCATGGTAAAAGACCAATCAAAATGTTTACATTTAGTAAACACAGTCCGAGTTTTAATACCACATAACTCAGATGAATGACATTACGCTAATATTTACAGACACATTAAGAAACTTAAGCATCTTTTCTCAGATCTGTCCTGGTTGCTTTCCGAATGCACTGTACCTTAAACAGCGTCGATCATTTAAATACATCCGGTAATGAGGGCAGCATGAATAAACATCATCTTATTTTCAAAGGACACTTAAATAAATATACCAAATGGCAGGTAAATAAACAAATTAAAAGAGGTTGGGAGTGTCGTGGGTATTAAGATGTCAAGGCAACAGGGAACTGCTTTGGAAAAGTGCACACATCTGCAGAAAATGATGAAGTGCAGATTAGTACTAAACCATGAGTAAACACAAATAAATACAAATGACTAGAATAAATATGCATCGGTGTGACCCAAATGATAAATTAATAAATAGGTTCAAAATAAATAAAAGTCATTTAAGACAAGAGGAGTGAGGAGAAGGTTTAGTTTTGGTGGGAGATGTAGGAGCTCTTACGAGAAACAGAGCCCATTCTGTAACTGTGAGCCGTCCATATACTGTCATAATCAGAGTCCTCTGATAGATCCGACGTGGCCTCTGGCCTTGATATGCTGCTACGGCGGCCCAGAGAGTCCACGCTGGACTGATCCAAAACGTGGTTGTGCATGAGGTCTGTGCCATGCCATGCTGCACGGGACGTCCGGTCGCACATGATGAGAGCGGGAGCAAGTCATGAATGGATTGCAAATGACAGGGAATAAAACGAAAAGGGGGCAAGCAAAAAATGTGCGTGGGTGGTCCGACCACAAAGAGAGGAAATCAAAGAAGCAATAATAATCGGGAAAAGGGAAATGAGTGTTCAATAAAATGGATGAAAATGAATGTGTGTGATGGGGAGAAGTAAATGATAGATAAATGATAAACATGAAAGTATGATGAGGAGGAGAGAGAAAGGATATTGTTATAAGAGATGCAAGAACAACTGTGATACGATATAACAGGACAGCTGAGGTGTGTTATACAGATTACTTAAATTATGAATCTATGAGAGTGACTTTTTTAGTGTTTATTTTTTATTTGACTTTTCTTTTTGTTAGAAAAAAGATCACATTAACACTGGTCGAGGTCTGTTTTATAGTCTTTACATCTATTACAATTGTCCCAGGCAAATGTCTTTTAGTTCATTTTTACTACCAATGGCCTATTTATTTTGGTATCCCAAAGAGAATCCAGTGTCGGTGTGGGAAAGTCTGTGTATGGTGAACGTTCTCAAAAGGTATATATCCACTCTGACATTGTTAGTAAACAAATTAGCAATTCATGAAAAAGTGTTTAATTTCTAGACCTTCACAGGTTCAACACTGCCCTGATGGAACAACCATAAACTGCTACTTTCTCAGAGGAAAACAGAGATGGCGTATGGACATGACTTACTTGAGTTGAGGGTCTGTCTGGTTTTGGCACTCGTGCAGTAAGCCTCAATCACCTTGAGTATTTGAGCGTCCTCCTCCAGAGCTACAGTACCTGCACAAGTCACAGCTTACATCAGTACCCTTCCAGAGATATCAATAACAATATCAACAATATCAATAAGATCACCGAACCAGTGACTCACTCTTCCTCAGTGCAAACTCCTCATCAGACGGCTTTCTCTCAGGCTTTCTCTTGGGCAGCAGCTTTTTCATAGTCTTGGGGCTTTTGCTGAGGTCCTGAGAAACGACAATGTGAGTGAATGGAAAAGGGTCAGCCGCATTTTCCTGATTCTGTTAAGATACTTTAAAAAAAACTTTAGACTTCAGTATTCCAGTTTACCTCTTTATAGCATAGAGCAGCTGAAGGTCTGAGTGGAGGTGCTGGACGCAGGCAACTCAAGCTCCAGGGTTTTTGGGTTTTGGGGGGCTCCAGGGGACCCCACATCATTGTGCTGTGAGGAGCCCCATGAGAGGAGGGGTGCGGGAGGGTGTGGTAAGCAGGGGCGACCGTTAGGCTTCGGCTTTCCGCATGTCTGGATGGTGTCAGCGGGTGTGACGGAAGCTGGAGAAAGGGGTTAACATTTAGATTGCTGGAGAAATTTGAATAATAAGTATGTTAAGTAGCCATTGTTGTTTTTGGATATGCCTATGGACTGAACAGGAAATATACAGTACATGCTCATTATGTCACTGCTTACATAGATTTGCATTAGCAATATTACGGTATTGTTTTCAAGTTTGCATTTTCAGACCCCCAAAAGGTTTTCCATGTTAAGCTTCTATGTATGACTATTAAAGGTGCACTCTGTATTTTTTGTTTGTGTTGAAACAGCTAGAACCATCAGGCAAAGTAATAGTTTTACCATTTGCGTTCTAACAATATAGAATGTTTATTCTATTAATAAAAGACACTGACTGTGTGGCAGGGAACGGTGAGGGGCTTCATGCTGGGAGCCGCCATGGTGGTATGCTTGGTCTGTCTGTTCAGGTGCTCCAGCCAGTCCTGTAGATCCTGTTTGTTAAAGCAGATCACCTGAAGCCTTTCAATCATGCTTCCTGCATGAAAGAAAAAAGTGCATGGTTAACAAAAAAAACAAGACAAAAGATAAAAAACACTTATGCCCCAAACCGTAAAAACAAGAGCCAACATGTCCTTACCCGAGAGCTCAAAAGCATTTTTATGGCTTTCACAGTCTTCTAATGAGGTCACGGTCATTCCGTTTAAAGGCAGCTTGCCCTGAAAAACCAAGAAGACATTTTTCTCTTTGTGCTAAAGCCAGAAGGGCAATTTTAATGTCTATTTAGGGAAGCGTGGCTGGAGTGGATTTGAAGGGGTGACAGAGCAGGACAGTAAGAATTATTTGGCCGTGTCATAATCACTTCTGACAGCGACTGGGTTCTGACCTGGTAGATGAAGCCACTCATCCTTGGACTGGCAGACAGGATGAGCAGGACATGAGGAAACAACAGAAGGTAACGCTCATGTCTCTCCTGAAGAAAACAACATTCATGACTAGCATCTCATTTACACTAAACTCTTCAAAGTATATAAATTATACAGAAATAATGTTTTAAAAATTAATAATATAAAAACATGAAGACAAAAATACAAAATATCAGTTATATATTATCACACATTTTCATAAACTATATTATATTACTAAACATTTATAATTGTTTTACATTTATACATACATGTATAACCATTTATAACACAATATATAGGGATTATATAATGTTCATATCGCTGCTGTCCATCTAAAACCTTGTTTTTTTTTTTTGCCATATATCATTATTATTAGTCAACTTTTAAGTTTGGCACTGGGTTTTGCAAATATCTAACGAACAAAAAGTATTGAAAAGTGCTAACCATTTCATGAAAAACATTGAATTGGACGTCCGAGGTTTTGAAAGGACAGTGACGATATTTATATATTAATAAATAAATACATCAAAATCAGTACACTTTTTCTAATACATGTTTTAGCATAATTCTAATGAATTGTTTTATGTTATAATAGAAATAATAGTAATCAAGTTCTTGCATTAATAGGTTAAACCAATGCATGAATACATCACTAGTTACTCTAATCCTGTAAATAGTGACTGCAAATGTGTCCATTTTGACACAGAATGTAATTTCTCTGTACATCCATAAACTAGGGCACTTTTATCAAAAAGCTGATGTGTACAACATTAAGATTTGGTGGCGTCTCACCTCACAGCCGTGGTTCTGTACCATGGCCTGGCTCATATACAGCACTGAACCCAGAGTCTTGATATCTTCCCCCTCCCACAGCCGAATCATCTCGCCCAAGATCTGAAGCTCGAGCTCCTTGCGTTTCCGCACCTCCTGACATTGTGCCTGTAACCATGGAAACATTATCTTATCAAGGCTAGTCGCCATGGTAATGATCCACACCTAACTGCAGAAGCAAAGCAGTTGTCAGAAGACACCAGTCTATCATAGCCAGAGGAAGAACATTATAGCATGTTAACTAGACAGAAAGACAAATACTTACAGAGAGATTCTTGAAAGCTGCCATACACTTCTGAATCTCTGTCCTGTCTGGATGACCCTCCTGAAGGGGAAAAAGTAGATTTTAAGACTGAGTTTGCTTAAAAATGAATATGTTTTCATTTATTCGCCCACATGATGTTTTACATCTGTTTGATCTTTCTTTTGTGGAACATAAAGAAAGAGACATTTTGAAAAGGCACAAGGAAACCTTCATTAAGGTAGTCTGTGGTCAGTTCTTTTAAGTCTGAATAGACTGAAATTTTAGTTGCGTTTTCTTTGTATTCCACAGAAAAAAGTTATGTGAGATTCGACATGATGAAGACTGTCCTTTTAAAAGTTTTCTAATCAAATCGATCACAAGATTGTTCACATAACAACAGAAAACGTCTCCCTCTCTACCTCCATGTGTCTCTCCAGCTCTTTCAATAATGTGGGATATTTGTCCAGTCTCATGAAGGGTTTGCTGAGGCCCGAGGTCAGAGTGAGAATACCAGGGACGGTCGCACCTCTCGCCTCCATAAACACTCCAAGTTCTTCACTGTTAGGACAGATGTGATGGAATGATCATACATTACAGCGGTGGAAAGGCTCGCTGTGAAATCAGGATATAGGTTTGGAAGTGTACAGTACCTATGATCAGTGAGAACACTGACTGCTGAAGGGTGGTTGGAGCAGTAAGACACATACAGAGATCTCATCTGAGGCATTAGATTCAAGAAGAACCCTCCCACTTTCTGCTGCAGCTCTGGAAGTCTTCAATGCAGAACACAGTGGAATAATTAGTTAGAATTATTTAGAAGAGATATGAGAAAAAATATAAACGAAATTATAGTATAAAAGCTTTCATTTTCAAACTCAATAAAGAACACTAGAGGTCAATAAAAACATAAGAAACCTCCGGTGACACTCCAATCGATTTAATGGACCGCACTTTTACTTTGCACTGGTCTATTTTCATCATCTACAAGTCGCAACCTGATATATTTCATTGAGTCTCCGTTTTACTAAGTGCTTCGGCCCACCTGTCGTAAATTATTCGGAGCCATTAAGAGAAGGGCTAGAAATCACATGACAGTTTACGGCCAGAATTAAACTCACTTGGTGCATTCCTCTAGTGACTGGACCAGAGTCTGCTGGAAAGTGCTGATCTCCTCCAGGTTCCCGAGGATGATACTGGCGTCTGAAGTGCTCGGTCTATAAGGATTGATAGTGGGAAGCAGAGGGAACTGTAAATCATGTTTAATAATCAGCCTTGACTAATTATTACATTTTTCAACTCTCCATGTGCCACTTGTTATGCTGAACATCATACAAGCTCTGTTTTAAGACCTGGAGGGCTGCTTCTTGCCTTTTAAGTCACCATGGAGTCAAAAATGATGTGACTGCAACCATTCAACTAGCGCTGTAAAACGATTACTCGCATCCAGAATAAACGCAAAATTAAGACTTTCAAGAGCTCTCATATAGAAGGGGGAGGAACTCTTCCAATTCTCAAGCGGATTTGACTTGACGAGAACTTTGACAAGAGGCTGAAGTTTGGCGTGATGACATGGAATTTCTAAATTTTTTTGAGCGCATTCGCATAGACTGTCAGTTTGAACACTTATATCTTCTAAAAGGGAATTCTTCAGCACGTAGGAGCATATCGGTTTGACGTCATTTAGGCCTAGTTATTTATATTAATTTCATCAATTAATTAACACAGAAATAAAAAAAAACTCAAAAGGTTAATGATAATGGATGTATGTGTTTTTTCTTTTTCCAAATACATTTTTTGGGGTAAGTAATTACTTTAAGTTGCCATCCTTCCTGTCAACGGCTTGCCTCGTAGTACCTTAAAACACTGTTTCCAAATATAGCTCACCAAGATTTGTAACAGATCTTCAGTGTTCTACATTGCACATTTCCCGACATTTGTAATTGATAGGATAAAAGCTATGCTTCTCACTTTTCTGTCATCTGTAGTGGTCTCAGGTAGATGGACAGGATGTTCTGGAGCTCCTTTGAATACTCCGTTTCAGTTTCTAGAATGTTTTGTAGAACCTGAAAGCAAACAAACAGGAGCTATTTTTAGAAGAGACATTTACAGTGTACAGGGTGATATGCTTTAGCTTTTGAACATGCCCACATGTTTGTTTCCAGACAAAGTGATTACCATTGACGCACAAAACCTCCCACATGGTAAACACAGACTGAGGAAACGGTGCTCACCAGGTTGTAGTATGTTTTACTGATGGATGTGGTATCAAAACCTTTGGGAGGGCTTTTAAGAGTTCCAGATTTAGGAGACACTGGTTTGTCTGTAAGAAAACAATGAGTGACACAATATGATGTTATGCTCACTATTTTATGTAATTGTTATGTAACAGTAAATGGACAGTGGTGGACACATACCGAATCCTTTGACCTCTCTGACGTAATTGCTTGGAAACCACCCGGTCTTGCCGTTGAAAGTTCCTTCCCACCATCCCCCTTCTTCTGTGCGGGTAACATTGATGATGTCACCCTTGTTGAAAGAAAGCTCATCCTCATTGGTGTGCTGGAAGTCGAAGCGAGCTTTCACCACTAACTGAGCGTTACTGTTCTCAGTCATGTCCTGAAGCAGAAAAATATTGTGTGAGAGAGACAAAGTGCCTAGTATCTCCAGTCACACACAGGTGCCATCAAATCCTGATATTTTCATGAATCTGCATCTCAATTGAGATGTCTAACAGTGATGCTGCTTACCAAGCTACGGAACTGGTTATGAAGCACTTTAGAAGATCGGCCCAGCGAAGACTGGGAGGCCAGAGATTCGAAGGATTTGATCCGGTGGGCGGTGCGTGTACATACAGAGTCACTGTCGATGCCAATTTCTAGACCAGTAGAGCGACAGAATAAATAGCACACACATATGTATAACATAGCATTTAAAAAAAAAAAAAACCTTTAATCTGTGAATATGTGCAGTTTATTTATATAGCGCTTTTCACAGTGTGCATTGTTCCATAGCAGCTTTACAGGCGCAAATAAGAAAATAACAGAAAGCTAAAACGCAGCCCAGTGCATGGTGTTTATAGAGCAAGCAAGATCATTCTAATAAATAATATCTAATAAATAAATTATTCAATAAATTGAGTTGAGATTGATTTAATAGCACTTATTGTCCAATTCTGATTATGAATAAAAAACATACATACCTGCAGTCACTTTATTGAGGGCAACTAGTGTAGTGAGGACTTTGCTAAAGTTATGGCCCTGAAGCAGGTCAGCAGCCTCGAATGGCTACAGAGAGTAAAAAACATTATATAAGAACATTTAGCATGTCAGCTGAAAAGAAAGAGAAATGCCTAGATTATTTCTAAAGAAACATTTCATGTGGCCAAACACATAATGTATGCATACATAAATACAGTAAACTTAGCTTCTACTAACTAAACACAAAGCAGCTACTTAACTAGAGATGTGTCCAACTCTATATTGTCTAGCCTGTGTTTGTGTTTCTGGCAGTGTCAGGGCCATTTGCTTGACAGTGGTGTGGTTCAGTTGTGTGCATCTTGAATGAGAGGAAAATAAGATTCACTTTCCGCTCTGATTACAGTTTGTGCCCCCAGAGAAGCAAAGTGAAGTGGCCAATAACAAACGCTCTCGCTTTTAAAGAAAAAACTACGCTGGCATTTTAATGATTAAATATCTCATTTTATAAATATGTCTCTTTGAAAATGCTGCCCTAGTTTGATAGTTTAAGCAAATATTTGCCCAAAGTTCTTTCATTTAATTTAAAATTGATAGTAAAATTCTGTCATCATTTATTCCCTCTTGTCATTTCAAACCTGTATGGACTTTCTTTCTTCCGCAGAACACAAAAGAAAATATTTTGAAGACAGTTGGTAACTGAACAGTGCAGGGACCCATTCACATCTATTTGTATGAACACAAAACCAATGCAACTGAATGGGAGCCAGTTTAAAACATTCTTCAAAATATCTTATTTACTGTACTGCAGAAAAAAGTCTAACAGATTAGAAATGACATGAGGGTTATGGGTAAACTATAACTTGAAATGAATTTGTCTGTATAAAGAAGGTAAAGATGCTATACGTCATCTACCAACATATGGTTTGGTTTAAAGGATGCACAACTTTATGATATAGTACTGAATATAATGTTAGCTAAAGGGAATACGTCCATTCATTGCACATTATGCCAGGAAACTAACTGTTTGGTTTCACATGAGCAATAGAAAATGGCATGGCTTGTAGTAAAAAACTAGGAAATGTGAAGCATTATTTGTACCAAAATAAGCCGAATAAATGATGTGTTTACTGAACACCCAAAACAACCTCTTTTTATACTAGCTGCAGGACTAAACATTTCGAACTAGGCAATTAAAATGTTCTGCTGTGATATCATCTGGGTGACTGAACATTAAACTGCGATAAAAAATGAGGGCAAAATGTATAGATTTGATGTGATGTTAAACATAAGATGGGCAGGTGCAAATACATTAAAACCTGGAGTGGTAAACACTCCTGAGGGAAAGAATATTATGTCCTTGAAACATCTGTGAAAAATGCTCAACGCGGAAATCTTTTATCAACAATTCTAAAAATAAGCATCTTTAAAATGCTCACCAGTACCTTCGGCCTGACATGCTTAAAGCCTTGAAAAGAACAGTGTCCTGCCCCTCTTCATCTAGGGACCTCACCAATACCATAAAACAAACACAAGCTTGGGAGGGCTTGTCATGTAAAGCTCTGGACACTGCCAGACCATCCAAACACCTCTTGAGAGGTCAGCAAAGAGAACATCAAAGTCACAATGCAGAATATTATATTATAAACCAAGAATTTCACATGTAAAATGAAAAACTGTTTAGGTTTTTTTCCAAAAAGCCATTTGGTTGAAATTATGTTGCTTTCAATAGCTCTACATGCGATGTGTGTGTCAACCCCGCCACTTTTGGACACACTTGACAATACATGAGCTTTAATCTGAACCATCTGTTCTATAATAAATGCGCATAGATCAAAATCCTTCTAGCCCTTTGTATGTCATTGTTTGTCGATGCCCAAATTGTCATTTAACTATCAATTTAAATCGATAAATCGGTTTATAGCATCATTCACAGCCTCTGATAACACACAGCTCAAGAATTTATATAGATTTTTATACATTATCTGAGGGGATAAGCCTGTGTTTACTGCTGCATCTTCTTGATCTTGATGATGACTGAACCGCTCAATTCGAGTTCTTGTTTTATTATAATAGGCCATTATTTTTCTTCATATCACAAGCTTACAATGGTGATGCTGTTATATTTAATATAGAGGCTGTGTGTGCAATGTTTTGGTGGTAACTTTTTTTAAGGTAAAAAAGCAGTAAAATTAGTTTTAACTTGCATTCAACCCCATCTTTACGGACTTACATTTTAAGAGTCACTTTTGTTCTGTTATAACACTGCCTGAAGCTTCGAATCATGGAGACCCAAGTGAAATCAGAAAATTTAATGAATGGATAAAGTATCGCCATTCATGATGATGGCACAGCGGTTCAATAGACCATGCTGTATTGCACATGCTCGTTAGCAAAAACATTGATGAACGTCAACGTTTTGTTGACCAAAATCAAATCCAGCAATATTTTTCATCACACGACTTAGTTTAGCTTTTTGTCCGGGCTGTGATCATGAATTTTCGGTCTTCTCTGTCCGGAGTTGTCTCCCCTCAGTCTACTTCGCGTATCTTTTGTTGATTGTTTTCATGATCGTGGCGCCAATGCAACAATACTGCAGCATATAGTCAATGATAAACGCATTGACTTACCTCGACGCGAAACACAAGGCAACCCTTCAGAAACTCCGTGATGTTGCTCAAACGCTCGCTGTCGGTCTTGGGGTCTTGGAAGATCTGTGAAGAAGAGCAGATGGGAAGCGTCTTAATGTGTCCGCCGCTTTGCTCAACGTTTTAATCTTGGAGAACTGACTGAATGCATGAAAATCCACGGATTGACTGTGGCTGACTTTGTTCACAACCGCACACACATTGGGATCTACAGCTCTGTGTGGAAGTGAGCAGCATCAGGAGGAGGAAATGACGTTTCAGACGGGCGCCGAACACAATGGGACGAACGGGACGAGAACAACACACCCGTGCGCCGGCGGGCAAAATGAAACCCACTGGTGAGCCATTCAAAAAGACAATGAATGACAATAAAGCCGTAAATAAAAATAACGCAAAATCACACAACAGATGAAGAATTGCATATAAGCTTCACGTATATTTCACGTTTTTGGCACGAATAGTGATCTCCCGTTGTTTATTTTTAGGGGGAGCAAATACTGACGTTTGCTTAACGTCAACATTTTTGAAAAGAAATACTAATCTCTGCCAAACAAATCTTATTTTGTATTTATTCGACGATGTTTAAGCACGAATGCATATTTGGTCGATGTGTTGTAAGATAAAACTGTGAAGTTGTGTGACCCCTGACCTCATATAAGAGGTAATGAATCTTTACCTTAAATATTGTTTCTCTATGATGTTAACTCATCGATGAACAACCGACTGATTCTGAGGTAAATCTACCTGAAAGTAAAAAATCATGTTTGGGACATGGGATGTTTCTGTATCATTCACACTGATCATGAGTCACGCCTGTGATACTAAATGGTTTTCTTGTATGTCCCTTATATTTTGAGTTTAAGGTTTTTCCATATGTCATGACAGTCCTGACAGCAACATGATGCTGTTTCCCACACAGTCTAAAAAAGAGGTAAGGTGCACTAATCCTTCCGTTTCCTCTTTAAATATGCAAACTTACACGTTTTAGTTGCCCATGCCAACATTCATAATCCCTCATGTCAACATTATATTATATTGTTACAGACAGCTGTAAAGTTAAGTGAGTTGTGGAGTTAAGTTTTGAAGAGGTTATTGCTGTCATAAACTCTTAGTCATTGCATCCAGACATGACTCTTAATATGTCTGGTTTGAAAAACTCCTCCCTTCATTCACTAAACCAAGAGAGAACGATAATGCATTATTTATTTTTATGATGAACTACACATTCTTTAGAAAACACACTAGCTAGACCTAAGTGGTTATTGTACTGTTCTTAATTATTAAACTAGTAAATTTCCTGTTGAATTATTTGAGGTCTTACATGTATATACAAATATTTTTGGATCTCATAGATTTGCATTTACCTTCAGGCATATTATTCAGTGGAGAGATCTGTTGATTTCCTTATTATACATTGCCTTCACTCTTAGTTATGATGTGGTCCGTTTTTATACATTAAGAATATTTAGCTTAGATCACTGACTCAGAAAATCAAACTATAATTGCATTCTATATATGTGTATGTTTTCCAAATTATGTTGAAATATAAAGGCCCCCTTGAGGAGAAAAAAACACTGTTTCTTTAAATAAGAGCCATTTCTTCTTGTCTATATATTGTATGGTGGCCCATTCCCAATTGCAAGGATAGATGCCTGGCTAAACTAGATCAATAATAGATTGCATATTGGTGCTATTCATACACAGCCGTGTTATGTGATTTGCATGCGCTTATCCTCAGGTTTCCATAACGTTCACTTGTCATTTACATCTCGCAGTCATATCTGCATTCGGTAAATATCCAAACTATTAAACATTTATTTTTCTCGCCGCATTCTGTAAAATAAACGACATACATGCCACATCTAATACAAGTCTTACATCATATTTTTAACTGAGGACTAGTTGTTTTGCCTTGAGCAACATCAGCAATAGCGCGCACTGATCCCCTCGTCTGCCGACCTCCTGTTATATGTATAACTGTATGTAACATGTAGATGTAGGTATAGACAGAGTATTTCAACGTCTGATATTATGTTTGAGACATGAACTGGTCGAATAATAAATATCAACGCGTGTATATAGGATAACAGAAAAAATAAACGCACTGAAACGCGGTGCGTCAAAGGGAGGGTGCGCGCTTACCCTGTCAGTGGTGCCTGGACGCAGCCGCTCCAGTAACCTGCACAGGACGACCCCATCCTTTAACGAAGATTGCAGAAATCCATCCGGATCCGAAATGGTCTTTTTCGGCGACTCCAAAACCCCAAGCGTAATGAGCCACGTAACCGTTTGTTCCGCCGGATTCATGGCCACACCAGCAAGGTCGATGCTTTCAGTCTGTGTGCAGTGAAAACCAGGCTATCTATTATGATCCAGCCGTTAAACTGGGCACCATTTTCTCTAAATCTGTTATTTGAGGTGATTTCGCATTATATGGTATTTAGTCCTTCTTGCTCCATAGAGATGAGTAACGCTATCCCTTCGCCCCCATTTCCTTTATTACGACAAGCTGTCAAACGCCTTAAACTGGAATACAGTCAGTGCAGTAAACCTGCATCGTCTGCTTCACATCTTCCGGCAGATGACATCACAGCATAGGCAGCTTTATGTGACCAGTCTTATCCCACCTGCTTTGCATTTGGATTGTACATATATATGTTCGACTCGTTTTTGCATTACAAATGTGTCATAAAAGAATATTGTGGTTTTTTGTGTTGTGTTACGCGTTAGTGTATTCAGGGTGAGAAAATGCATGTGATGAGAGACTCGTCATAAAATGAGATACATAGGCTACAAAGTGTGAGCAGAAAGCGTGTTGATCCGTATAAATAAGAAGACACACATCCTTTTCGATTGTTTAGTTCTTAAACAGGTTATATTTGATCGTTAAACTAATCCAGTAATTAAACAGTCCGCGGGGTGGCGTACTTTTTCATAACATTTGACGGTCATATTACTTAGTCAAAGGGATGCGCAAGACAATCATAAATTAATTCTTGTTTTTCATATTTTTTATCTCTTGTTGAATAATATTGATATGCTTCCCTGTGTGTCTGGCAAAAACTATATGATTAGAGATTCAGTGTGTCCAATGTGCTTGTTTATTTTTAGTACCATGATATTGAGCAACATGGCAGTAGGGCCTACATTGAAACAAAGTATAATCTAATTCATCCTAAAGGTTGATGGAATTGAAACATCAAAATAATAACAAATCCGCATTTACCACAATCCTGAAAAACATCACTCAGTTAACCTCACAACTTCTCCCTCCTGGATCATCTGGCTTGCTACCTAGAGGAATCTGAGTTCCCAGTGGGTCACCATGGATACCGGTAGAGGTTCATGGCCTGTCTCCAGAGTCAGTGGAGGAGAAAGCCAACCCTTCTGTGGCTGGTAGAGAGAAACATCATGTCTTAACAGGCCTGCCATGGGATTACCCACAATCCCCCAGACCCACCATCATAGTTGCTGTAACAAAGGATGCCTCGGCCATAATTTCCTTCTTGAGGACTGTCTAGTTTATTGACAATCAATACTATTTTATGACTGTTTTCTTCTATCCAGTAAGTCACTCATTTGCTTCTGTTTCTGTTGGAGATATAATAACTGTATAACTCAAGATAATATTCTGCCAGCACAAAAACGCCTCAGATGCACATTCATGGTTGAATAAATCCTCAAAGAAGCTTGTCGTTTTACAACACGTCTCTTGTTTGTGCTTTTCTCAGAAATGTTGCTTGTAACATTCATTTTGGATTAAAATCAGTTTCACTGATTCACTTTAGTCAGTTTCCATTACTTCTTTAAAAATTATTAATCTTTACATTGCATATTCTCCATTTTAGACTGGTTTAGCACTGCCTCTCTTATGCGCTTGCTTGCTTTTTCTCAGTTTCAATCTATCTCCAGGTGTGTATCTCAACATATGGATGAGTAATGACTAAGACCAGGAGGTCATAAGCAGCACATGCTGGGTTTGAGTAATGAAACCACTGTGAGACAGACAAGTAAGCACATCTGGGACAGTCCTGTCATCACCATGCAGACTTCATTTTGTTTCTTAAACCGCACACAGTGTACTGTATGTCGTAATTTACTGTCCTTAGTGAAGTTTGCTCTGGTATGCATATTGCTCATACTTGAGGTTAAAGGAATAGTAAACCAAAAAATGAAAATTCTGTCATGAATTACACAACCCTGAGTTGTATAAAACCTGTCTAAATGTCTTTGGTCTATTTAACACAAAAAACATTACAATGATGCCCCAGAAATCGCAGTTGATATCTTTCTTTGTGTTCAACCAAACAAATACATTTATACAGGTTTGGTACAACTTGAGGTTGAGTAATTCATGTGAGAATTTTCATTTTTGGGTGAACTATCGCTTGAAATATGTGATGAAACCTCTATTATACTTTGGCTGGTAAGCAAAAGTGTGTATTCCTTTGCATCATGAATCATGTCTTACAGTAGATCACATCAATGCATTAGTGTCTATTCATTCATATTATTTAACGTTATGGAGAAATTGGGGAACTGGGGAGATGTCCAACCACAGGGTGTGGGGGTGTGCACTGCATGCTGAGTAACACAAGGTCATCTCTCTCTTTCTCTCTATATCTGTCTCTCCCTCTGAACAAATTCAAATGTGGTCTCACTCAAATCCACAGATTCTGTGAGTCTATTAGGCAGACATAATTAATTTACCAAAAAAATATTTTGTTAAAATGATTGCCTTAAAAATATAAAAGGATATAAGTTTGTTAAAATTGTATTTGTTATAAATCTGTACAATTAAAGAAATCTAATTATCTTAATAAAATTGTGTAAAATAGATAGATAGATTCATTTCCCAGATTAATATATGCTTTAGCGTCTCGTTGACTTTATTTCTCTCCTCCCTTCTTGCTTACGCACAAGCACCTCTACGAGCATCTTCTCCACCGCCGTCAGAGCTCTCTGACGCGATAAGGTGACATGAGCACCGACCCATCGGTACACTCAGCCTCCGCCCATCGCGTGCTTCCACAGAAACCCCGACCTTGGCTCCGATGCGTGACCTGTTGACGCGCAGCGCAGTGCTGCGCTTCTGTACCTGCCAAAATGGACAACTGAACAATCGACCTCAACATGCCTACCGTTTATGGAAGTAAGGGGAAACTTTCTAGTATTTGTTTCATGCTTCAGCACGCGTCCCAGGTTAGTGACATTTAATATCTCAATATTTTAGTACGTTTGTTTTCAGCCAGAGAAATAGACTGGCTGATGAAGACGGAGCTGTACTGAAGTAATATTCCAAATAGCGGTGCTAACATTATTGATAATATCAGCACGACCATGACAAAGAAAACATAAAGAAGGAATGAAGTCGTTTTAAGAAATATGCGCTCTAAACACTGACAGCTTCTCTGTGGTGTGATGCTTTTCGGTTTTGGCAGTTGAACTGTTTTCCGGTGAGAATACCTTTGAGCGTAAATTTGGTGTTTTCGGTTTTGCAGTGCGGCGCGCGCAACCTTGATAATGTGGTTCAAATATTCAAATTCAAAATTTCAAAGCTTGACTTCCTCTTCTGTCACACTAGAGAGTTTCTTGACTCTGTGAAGGCGATTATCTCCTGCCTCTGTTGTTGTTTCATCATTTTTGTCGCTGCACCTTATCTCGGTTTGGACTAATCCACAGAGACGCAATGGCATCAAGGGGATTTTGTTTGACTAAAGCTCGCTTGTTATAATATTTATTGAGGCGTTCGCCTGAATAGTAATTAAAAACAACCTGGGAAAAGACAAGTTGAAGATCAATGCGTATTATGACCACTCAAAGGTAGCCTACTGGCTGGAGGGCAGAGAAGACCAGTTTTAAGTAAGTAAGGTTAAATGCGGTCATTGAAGTTTGAGAAATTCTCTCTCACATGCTCGTATACTCTTTCACTCATGCAAACATTGGCTTTCCAGATGACTCATTGTGTCAGTCATTCTGAAGATAGTCAAACAGGTGCTGTGGTGGTTGTTTAGACATGCACATGCTCAGAGTTGCAATGTAATAACAATAGGAAGGCTTTATAAAAAAGAAAATCTTCACACCTGTGTCTGATTCAGACCCTGTACTGAGAGCTTTTAAGGACTTATATCTGTATTTAAGTGTATGTGCAGACAACGACAATGGAACTTAAATCACCTGCAGACATGCAGATGTCAGCTGTGCTGCGTTTATTTAACTACTTTGATCACAGATATAGTTTTCCATTTATAACAAGTAACACTTCACAAATAATAATTTGCTATTATTTTCTAAACCACAATTTCTCATGCACATTTTTTTATTTTGCTTGTTTGTGTGTTTCCTTTATGAAAATTCTATAAACATAATGTTTACATTTAATTTGTGCATTGAACTGTAAATTCATCATTTTTAATCTCTGCAAAATAAAGGGATTAGGATTTTATTTGCGTAGAATTTAGTTGAATGAAAACTATTGGACTGTTTACAAAGAAAATCTATATGAATATATTAAATCAAAATAGATTGTTATTTATAGTCATTGCCTATGTATTAATTTACATGGAAAGAGGATTGTAATATAGAGGATTTACAATAACATTTCTCAATGAATAGCGAATAATCGTTTTGGAGGGAAAATGCTCTCTCACAGAGATTAAGATGACGTGATTTTTACCGGTTCACCACACTACTGTTCTATGTTAATAACATGTCTACGACGCATTGTTATTTTTTAAAGAAATATTTTAAAATGTATTTAATGAACGTTGAAGGGAGGTGTTAATTTTAGGTTGTGTGACTGGTCACCGTTTTTGACCAACTTTGCATATGGGTCCCTATGACGTGCTTGCGTTGTTCATAAAGGTCTTCTTTTCTAAAGTCTACTATTTGGACCCCGGGTGTTCAATCATTAAATGTTTATTCTGGACCTGATTCTTTTTTACTAGCCCTGGGTGTTACTAATCTCCCAATTTATACAGTCAATAAACAGCATGCATAATTATTGAAGCTGTTAAAATAGTTGTTATTTGCTACCAACGTGCAGTTTGCAAGCTGTTTGATGTGTTGGGTTATCTTAGTACACTGTTGGATTTTTCATATCCGCCTGTGACTATGAGTCTGAACTTTCTAAAACATCGCATTCACAGATGTGGTCTTGGGTATAAGTAGAGCAGGTGTCTTTGCAAGCATGAGTCATTTGGGCTCTTCACTCCTCTCTCCAACAACGCTGTCATTCATTTCATTAGGGCTATATTTTGATGGAAAGAGGGGCTGATAGCTTGCATTAACACGTGCATGGCATTGGGATTCTTCCAGCTGTTCTTCTCTAACAAAAATGATTGTTGGTCTTGTGGGAACTTTAAAACCCCTTAACCTGGTTTGTTGTATAAATGTGTTGTGACTCTAAAGCATATAAGGACCAAGAGTTAAAGACCGAGAGAGAGGGAGAGATAGTGGAAGCAGTGGAAGGTTCACCTGGGAAGCCTTGTTGTTTGAGGAGAAAAATGAGTCCTTGGTGACTGAAGCAACGAGAGAGATAATGAAGCAGGTGGATGAGTGGAAAGGGGGAGGAGCTTTGCTCTAGAGGGAGGATTGGTTTTTTGAGAGTGATTTTGCTACAGGATAGGAAGAACGATCGAAAGAATTGAACTGTATTTAGTCTGCAAAAAACTGAAGTTGGATCTTAAATGTAGGTCTATTAACACTGACTGTTTAGTGCTACGTAGATTGCATTATTTTAAAAAAAAATTTGCAGTGGGACATCTGGCTTTCATGCACCAATACATCTTTACACAGTTTCTAGTGGTCAAACAGCAGCCTTAAAGTCGCATTATGTACATAAATTATATATATAAAAACACAACTAGCACAGTGTCCCAAATGTTTCCATGTTTGATTCCAGAGAAATTTACCATTTTAACCAGTGTAACCGCCCTCTTCATTACATCCCATGTGAATGGGGACATGCCCGTATTATCGTCGGGTTCTGTTTTTACTGCCATAGAAACTATAGGTGTGTTTGACTTCATATGGCTGCCCAGACTGATCGGCAAATGACATTAAATAGTGTGAGAGAGATTCGAGAGCAGTCCTATCGAGTTGCTCTCGCGACTCTTTGATGTCACATTATCACATATAGCGATCAATGTGAAGTGCTGCATTCTGTCGCAGACACCTCATGGAAAAACAATGAGTCTTATAAAAAATGCATTAGGAGTAGTAGTTTCAGCATGCCACTCTGTTGTTGTTTCTTTTAATCCAAAACTTGACGTACATTATAACGTTATAAAGATTTTTTTCATGACATAATGTATGATGTCCTGCTCTATTGTTGTTCTTTTGCAACCTTACGTATTCTGCCTGTGGTATAAAAGCACCTTTAGAGATAGATAAAATGGTTTTCTTTGAACCATTTAAAATATTAGGCTATACAGTATACATATATTTATATTTATTTTAATATAAGATTTAATGAAAGATTTAACTGATCCCTGT
This sequence comes from Triplophysa tibetana, assembly GCA_008369825.1. Taxonomy (NCBI): domain Eukaryota; kingdom Metazoa; phylum Chordata; class Actinopteri; order Cypriniformes; family Nemacheilidae; genus Triplophysa; species Triplophysa tibetana. The sequence goes on from CM017902.1 coordinate 14,756,645, forward strand.
CCTTTCAAAGTTTGGTTATGCCTGCAAAGAATAAATCATTTCTATTTGGTATCACTGCAAATGTAGTACAGTTAGGTTTTGTAGTCATTGTAAATGTAACTATGAAATCAACACTGTGTCCGGTTTGCTAGTAATTAGATCTGTTTAAATATGTGTAATCCAGCAAACACTTACTGAACATCTGTTTCCCTGACGACTATCACTAGATAACTCATCACCTTTTCACAGACTGCTTCCGGTTCAGTGCCACATACACACACACATTCCCTATAAGAAACCGCAAACATTACACAATATGTTTTTTTTGTTATTCATTAATCACACACGTTATGAGAAATGGCCGAACTTCCACAATTCCACAGAGTGTTTCACTAATCACACACCTTATGAGAAGTGGCTGAACTTTCATGTAAACTTTTCTCTTTAAAAAGGTCATGAACTCTCCTGCAAAGTTCATTTAAAAGCGTCTCTTTAGTAATACAGGATCAAAATGAAACTAGACTTCTGCAACACCCAAAGTACACTTGCAGCAGTTTTACATGGATTTCATGAATATAAATCAATATAGACAAAGTTATGATTACAGCCGTTTTAAGTGAAAAGCATCAGCTACACTGCAAAATACTACTTTACTTTGATTTGTGAAGATTGAGCTATCTGGGGATCAGAGAGAAGATTGTAGGCTATATTTGAATTACCTCAGTTCTTTATATTACAGTAATTTTGTCTATTCATTTAAATGTTTGGCAATCTGTATGTGAAACGTGTATAAAGTTAATGTATGTGTAAAATATTTAATACCAGTTTAATAAAAATAAAATTATAAGTTCAAACTAATTTTAATGAGAGGTAAAGTCATCACTTACTTTATCACTCAGTTAAGTTTAGGGACACTTGTAAAGATTTTTTAAAAACTCCACATAGAGGAAGCTTGTAATGTTTTACACCTTATCAACTCCATCTCAAGTTAAATTCACAATCGCTGTAAAGTTTTACGATGCCAGTGGATAAAAAAAATTGTGAAAGGCTTCAGTACATATATCACAAAACATCCCTGTCTGCTTCTCCTATGAACCTCAGATTAAAAGTACTTTTTCATTTGTCCTCTCATTTCTCTTCAGGATATGACCCAGTCCTGGCCTTACCAGCAGCCCCCAGAGGAAGGGGGTAATCAACATTTCCTGTACTCACACTCAAAGGTACACACATGAGTCATTATCGACTGCCAGCAAGCATGATAAATCAGACAATATATCGCACAGGCTCTTGTCGTGCCTCTGTCTGTCACTGTCCCCTCACTTGCCTTTTGTGAGATGCTTATTGTGTGTGTTTGTGAGACTGACACAGGTTTATTCTTTTTATATGTCACAGGAAGGAAAGCAGTCGAATTCCCGTCACAGACATGGTAAACATGCTACAAATGCTATTTGTGGGCAAATTTGATTCCATTTTGAATTTCCTTAAAGTAGTCAGAATGTTTAGTTCCCGATTAAAATAAAATTTGAATGTAAGAAAATCACTTGGAATCTAAAGCTGACGTGTAACTTCCATCGTCAAATGACGATTTTTGTTTGCAATAATGATTGTTTTCAAACCAATTCTGAACTTCCCTCCTGTCTTCCAGTGGTTGGCCAAATAGCCACCCAAAACTGATTTCATTAGTTAACACAGATCAATGTTTTGATGGATCAACAGAGCAACAGGGTTTACAATTTTCAACATACCAATGAAGTACTAATAACATGTTATGCTGGAATAAACTAAAATATTTTAATTAAAAAACACACTTCAGAAAAGTAAATCAGTTGTATATGGTTCACAAACAAAATATGTATAAAATAAAGTAAATAAAACGTGTGATTAACCTGTGCAGTCTATAGATGTGTACAAAGCTGTACTAATGTAGATATGTTTGTACATTGTTCTCAAAATGTTTATGTTTTTCTCTCTCAGTGAGGGATGGTGTCTCTTTGAGGGTCCCCTCACGTCCGCACGTTGCCCCTCACAAATCGTAAGTGAACAGCACACCACCCGAATCAATTCAAAGTTACTATGTACCAGCTTGTGTCTGAACTGCTTCTGACCGTGAGCTTTATTGTACCATAAACTGATAACTTCACGACATTCTGTGTTGAACATCTATACATATTAGCATGTTTCATCAGTTGAGGGTTTCTGGAATTTTACTGCTTGGGACCAACAGCTGTTTAAAACTAACTTCATACGGAGGGTTCAGTCAGCAATATAACTCATCTCTAAGCACCAGCAAACTTCACTGACCTCATAAACTTTACTGAGTTAGTATCTAATTACAGAGCCGGTTAACACAGCCTCAGAGGGTCCCTGTAACACACCACCATCAAAAAACAAGAAGTGTTTTACATTCGAGCGCTGTGTTTATGAGTGTGTTCTCTTTGAAACTTGTAATGTGATACAATCTCTGTCAAGATGGTGTTAAGTAGTCATATTTAAGATGCTTATGCTGACCGCATTGTCTTTTCTATCCCAGCATGCTCGCTGACGACTTGAAACTCAGCAGCGACGAGGATAACAGGGATGAGGTAGGAAAGGAACGGGAGGATCACAATGCTGATTGAAGTCCCATTTGTTAATTAAAATAACCTTTATGATAGTGTTTGCTTACAAAACACACTAACTGGACCAACCCGAAGAGTACAGTTGTTTAGCAGGATTTGAGCTAAAAAACAATCAAAATTTATGATACCATAGAGTGGTGCAGAGATGACGTATTTTTATACTCAAGTTAGCATTTTAGCACCTCGGGTTCCATCGGCCAAAGTCTATGTTTTTTTTTTTCATTTCATTAATCACACACCTTATGAGAAACGGCTAAACTTCCACAATGCCATGTAAACTGTTCTCTTTAAAAAGGTCATGAACTCTCCTGCAAAGTTCATTTAAAGCGTCTCTTTAGTAATACAGGATCAAAATGAAACTAGACTTCTGCAACACCCACAGTACACTTGCAGCAGTTTTTCATGGATTTCATGAATTTAAATCAATATAGACAAATTATAATTTAAGCCGTTTTAATCGAAAAGCACACTGCAAAATACTACTTTACTTTGATTTGTGAAGATTGAGCTATCTGGGGATCAGAGAGAAGATTGTAGGCTTTATTTGAATTACCTCAGTTCTTTATATTACAGTGATTTTGTCTATTCATTTAAATGTTTTGCAAACTGTATGTGAAACGTGTATAAAATTAATGTATGTGAATTATATTCAATACCAGTTTAATAAAATCAATTATAAGTTCATAATAATTTCAATGAGAGGTTTGAGGAAAGTGTTAATTTTGCAGATGATAATTAAAACCCTCTAAAGTTATCGCTTGCTTTATCATTAAGTTTAGGGACACTTGTAAAGAATTTTTGAAAAACTCCACATAGAGGAAGCTTGTAATGTCTTATATCTTATCAACTCCATCTCAAAAGTTAAATTCACAATGGGTGCATAGTTTTACGATGCCAGTGGATAAAAAAATTGCAAAAGGCTTCAGTACATATATCACAAAACATCCCTGTCTGTTTCTCCTATGAACCTCAGATTAAAAGTACTTTTTCATTTGTCCTCTCATTTCTCTTCATGATATGGGTTTTCGGTTTAATGCCTAAAATAAGGTTTGTGGTTAAAAAACAACTCTAGATATTATTTTGGTTTTATTCTATAACATAAAGCACACCAGTTATAAGCCCTTTTTATCATGTCTTTAAAACGGTGGTTGCTAACAAGTTGGCTAAAAGCGACTACATAGCCTACTCTGGGGGGGAGATTAAATGTTATTACGCATAAAAATCTCACAAATTATGTAAAATAGACACAAATCCCTAAAAACGTTGATGGATATTAATTCACTGAGTAATTACTTACCATGAAACACGTCTTTAATAAAGTTTTAAAAAGTTGTTGGAGGCTTGAAGGTGGTGATGTTGATATCGAGTGACCGTAGTGTAGTCTGTTTATAGCGTTATGTCAGCTTGTTATGTCTGGCGATTGCACATATGCCTTAAAAATATCAAATATTGTGTTCAATTGTAAATATCTTGATTTACGAAACATGTTAACATCATAAACCTCAGTTAATCACAGAGCTCATTTTTTGCGATCTTCCAACTCAGCGCTAACATCAGTGTTGGCCTACAAAAATACGTCATCTCTGCTATACACTATTGTTGTCCAGTGCTTTTGATGATATTTAACCTAACTTTGTCAAACTGTTTTGATGGTTATTTCCCTACCTCACAGATATGAGTTTTAGCCTACCTGAACAAACAACTTGTTTGAAAACATGCATTACACGCACAGTTTCATGTGACATTTCTGTTCGCATATTATCAATGCAGAACTTGCAATTCACATGTAATTCTTCCATCCTCACTCAACAATTTTTCTAGGTCATTTTAATCCCAGGTTCTTTGTTTTATTAAAGGGGCCATGCAACTTTGTTTCATGCATCCTGACTTATTTACAATGTTTAACATGCTTGACATTAGTTGGACTTATGACTTAGTATTTCTGTGCTTGATTCACTCCCCCAGCATTCTAACAGGTTTCGGAAAGTTTTTTCCAAACATGAAAATCCGTTTCGTAACAACTTTTCTTAGTCCCTTATTGGGCAATTCTCAGCAAGCCCATGCGTCAACCTACGAGCGAGACCCGCTAACCATCTAGATTGTCTGCACTGTGGGCCTGCAGCTGCAGCTCATTACTCTTGCGATAGTGAGAGGTGTATGTTTGTTTGTCCATGGTATTTTAGTGACGGATGTTATATAACCGGTGGATATAACACTGGATTTGGTGATCGTTTGAAACTGATTCGGTCCCAGCGCTAAAAGATGCCGGACATGAACCGCACGCTGTAAATGAAGCTTGCGCACATGCTTTAGTTACGCAGTTACTTTTTTGTGCTCCTCAGAGGAAGAATTATGAGTTTTGAATGACATGAGGGTGAATGGAGTAATTTGAGGTGAACTAGCCCTCAAAGATGAGTTTGAAAATCTTTATTTTTTTATTAGTTGCACATTCAGTATGCGTAAATACAAACTGAATTGTAAATTATCTTTTTCTTGTATTTCTTTACTTACTGAATTAAAGTTTTTCTTGCATGTATTTCTAATCTGTGTAATACATCTCACTACAAACCTTTACAAAAAGACGCAGCACAGAACCTCAAGTATGTGTTGATTCTCATGCACAGCTGGCAGAACACTCATATTTGCTGTGCAAAGACAAATCTTGTTTTTGATGAAGGATTGTTATTGGATTGTAAAATGACAGTTAGTCTTAAAGTTACAATAGAAACCCTACTATTCTTTTCTATGCACTGCTCAGTATTTTTGTTTATGTCCATACAGTATGTGTCTGTTGGACTGTTGATTTAAAATGTAAAATTGAGAACACCAGATACTAGTGCATATCCCACACTCTCAACCCAGGACTTCAGGTTTATGAGTCATAACAGGCTGAGTCATTCAAGACACTTGTGACCTTTCTGGCTCACTGCAAGACTGTGCTGGGATCAATGTTTCCTTTTGCTTCGGTCAAGATGCTAATAATTACCATTCATTTGAAGATTCCAAGTTGAAACTGTGTTTTATGTATTCTAATCTGTCAAACAGGGAAGTGAGCAAACAACTTCTTGGGAAGAGAATGACCGGTAAGTGTGTGTGCATTGTGATATGTTCATGTATGTTTGTTACTGTATAAAGTGTCAGTATGTTCTAATGCTTGTGTGTGTGATACATATCGAAGAGGTCAGAATATGTGGAATGTGACAGTTGGATGATAAACCGTTCTTCATTTCTTTTGGCTTTTCAGCATGTTTAATCCTCTGAACACCTACACACACCACTTAAATTCCAAGCATTTTGTCAGTGTTTAGTCTTTGTGCTTGATAGGATTTTTGGATTTCGTTTAAACTTGATAGATGATCTTCTGTAAATGTATCTAAACGTATATTTTAAGCTATTCCATGTTTGTCATGTGCATTATTTATTGACAGCTTGTCAAGCCGGCAGCAGCGCACACTCACACATGGCGGACGGGTGAGACATTCTAGCTCAGGGTCGTCGGGATCCGACTCCTCCAGCGAGTGGGAAAGCGGTAGCCATCGATCACGCAGCCCGAGCCCAAGAACGCGTACCCAATACGGGTCACCGACCCCGCAGCAAAATCTAAACTGCAGCACAGAGGTAAACGGATACATTTTCACGTTCATCTGTTATTTTGACATATCTGCCATTTCCGATTGACCTCTATCTCTCTCTTTCTACAACATTATGTACCGGATGAAGTAAAAAGGAACGGTGGGGGTGCAGAGAGAAGAATGTGGAGGGGGGCCAAGGCCCCCCCTGAGATTTAGAATCTTGGTGTCATGTCAACATGTGGCGCACCAGATGACTGAATAGATAGGAAGTGCTGTAGTACCTAATGTAATTAATGTCCACATTCATTTCAGAATAGAAAACAGAACATAGCACATGCAGCGCTTAGTTGGTTCAGGAACTTTTAACATTTGATGAGATACATAAAATGTCTTAGCCCCAGTTTCACAGACAAGGATTAATATTAGTCCCAGACTAAAAAAAATTAAGATGCTTTATCTGAAAATAACTGGCCCTGACGTATCTCAAAATATGTCAGTGACATTGTTTTGTTTCAACGTGGACATCAGTAATGATTTTTTCTACGGCATTTTAATAAAAGATACTTAAATAACCTAAATTAACTAAGGCATAGTCCTGGTTTAGGCTAAACCTTGTCTATGGAACCGAGCCATAATTTGTTACCTGACAAATCTTTTTACTTATCAAACATCTTCTCATGCTGTGTTATTGTTTCGTATGTCTTTGCGTCATCAAGTATCCAGCTGTATCAAAGATTGGGTCTTTTTTTGGGCTTGTGGATAATTTTATAAAAGGAGGGATTAAAAGCCCCAGTAGTGGAGAGCTGCTACACCACCATATGAATGAAGGTGTCTGTGTGACATAGCTGGCTTGATTACTGAACATGCCATCTATTTGGAACCTCTGGAGAAGGGAGGGAACACCATGTGTTTTTCATCTACAAGTAGTCATGCAGCGTCTCTGAGGAACTGCTTGGAAACGCCACACAGTTCCAGGTGGAGGGGGGTGGAAAGGAGGGGCACTGGGAAAGGGGCACAAGAGATGCAGTGTCTGTGCTGGAGAGAGAGAAAGGGGAAGGGGGAACGTTTGAGGCAAGGAGTAAAAGTTTAAATTAGCTCTGGTCAGCTACCGGAGGAGAGTAAGGAAAGTACACTCTGGAGCTTAAGTATTAATGTGAGTAATACTTCTAATATTCTATACTGTTTCTACTGCAACTTATTTTCTGACTTTTTGATCTGTAATAATATGGATCAGCAGGTATTATTATGTTGAGAGTGGGAACTTTGTGGAATCTCTCTCCTTCCCTCCTTTCCACTGACACTCTAGCCTGTTTACATAACTGCTCATGTTACTTATTCATATTTTATTTTTTCACAATGTCTTCTAACAGATGATTTTGCAGTCACTGTGGTTGTACTCTTGTCATCATCATTGATTAAAGACTGTATGGATAACCCCAGATTTAATAGTCATCATAATCTAGGTTCCTCTATTCCCCGTTTTTTTAACTTTTATTTATAATATGTTGTGATTTTGTATTTATATAAAATTTTACTCCTCTCTAATTTACTTTCGGACAGAGTCCCCCGTCTACACAGTGGCAGCTGGATAGGTGGCTTGAGAAAGTCCCCAAGAAACTGACTGACCACGACCCAGGAGGAGGACGACGCCGAAGTGCAAAATCTGACTGTGGGCGAGGACCTTCACCAGGGAAATACTGGAGCATAGACTCTGAGTCAAGACAGGATTACAGTCCATGTGACAGTCCAGTCCCTAGTCCACAATTTCACTATAGCCCCAGAAACAGTCCTCATGCCAGCCCTGAATATAGTCCTTGCCCCAGTCCAGGAATTAGCCTTGTGCCAAGTCCAGTGCCAAGTGTGTGCCCAAGTCCAGGAGAGAGCCTCAGAGAAAGTCGAAGTCCCAGTCCTTTACCACCACACCCTCTCAGAAGCCCCAGTCCATGTTTCACATCCTCCGGAATACCCACCCAAGATTGCTTAACATATCCTCAGGTTACTCAGCAGGAAAGTCCAAGGCATACTGCACGACCAACTGTTGCCTCCAATCCATCGCATCGTCCTAAAGTCAGGCCATGGGTGCCTCCGGACCATAACACTGACCAAAGAAAAGGGTCTAGACCCAAAGACTCTAGATCCAAGGACACTAGACCTGGTCCTCCGCTCCAACATCATTCCAAACACAGCTTGCCGGAAAACTCATGCAAAAACCGTCGACACAAGCCAGAAGGCAAAGGTTCTGAATCCACAATCAAGCAAAAATTTAACCCAACTTCTAACCCAAAGTATCAATCAAAGCTGAACTCTAGACCAAGTCTTAGCCCGAAACAACAAGGTAAGCACTCGTCTACAGCCAACCATAGTATTCATAGTCCCAGAACCGGTGAGCCTACAGGAGTATCAATCAACCGGTCAACTTCCAAATCAGGGCATTCATCCCATTTTAATACTTCTAAAAGCTCTAACCGTGGTCCAGCCTTAAAACCCAAAGACTCGTCCAGAGACCGTGTAAACAGTCAATCCAGCCACAGCTCGAACTCTAGCTCCAAGTCTAAACATTTCTCGGATACCAAGCAATCAAGTTCTAAACCAAGCTCCCAAACAAGTTCCAGCCCAAGACCCAAGGTTAAACTTGCCGATGCCCCAGTGCCCAGATCTGGGCACCCACAAAAACATTCAAATCCCAGAGAAAGAGAACGGGAGGTGGACAGCCGAGGTAAAGCCCAGGGGGTACCCCTGGTGCCGACCGGCAAGGAGCCGAGACAAAGGAGACTGGCGGAGGAGCAGCTAACAAGGCGCCGCTGGGTTCAGAGTTCTGACGAAGACGAGGTGGTCAGGAGAAGAGAGGAAGGGGAAAGAGAGAGGAAAAGGAGACGGACAAGGGAGCATGAAACTGAATGGCAGGCAGTGCAACCCAAGCAAAGACCTCATACAAACAGCCAGCATCACCTTTCAGTGGAATCCAGCAGACTAAACCCTGAGGAGCAGAGGAGGAAGAAAAGAAGGCAAAGCAACGAGGACCTTTCTTCACGTCCGCATGTAATAGACTCTAGCCCTTCCCCTCCATTGTCTCCACCCTCTCCTACTCCTGTCATCCAGCCCAAGCCTCCATCATCTTCCTCATCCTCATCTTCCTCGTCGTTTTCATCTTCTTCCTCTGAGTCCGAATCAGAGTCCAGTCCTCCACGAAATGTTGCCAAAGTTCCTGCAGATTCTACATCGGGCCAAAAGAGACACAACAAACAGAACTCAGGTGCAGGGGGTCAATCCAACAAGTCAAATTTAAGCACCCCAGAAGCAGATAAAAGGGGTCGGGGCAGGCACAAACTCTACACACTTGTTCCTTTTGGCCGTTCTGAAAATTCTCCAACCATCTCAAATCGAGGCCTGAGGAACCTATTAGTGAGGATAGACCTCTCGCTCCTGGCCAGAGTCCCAGATACAAATGAGATTACAGAGAGACATTCGTCTTCATCTTTGTCATCAGGAAAGATAAATGAAAAGACATCGATGAGACATCTGCACTACCCAGAGCAACTGCCTGGTGATGGCCGATGTAAAAGAAAAGTGAGGAAAAATCAGTCATTGTAATCTTGCTAAGTAAGATGTGTTGCTGGATCTACAAAGTCCTTTCCCAACCCCTAAAATCATAGGGTAAATGAGTCCTAAATCAAATCTAGACATTAAAGGGATAGTTTATCCCCCAAGGAATGAAAATTCTTGTTGATTTACTCGCGCTCATGTCATTCCAAACCTGTATGACTTTCTTCTGTCTGCAGAACACAAAAGAAGATATTTTGAAGAACCTTGGTAAACAAACCACATTGACCTTCATTGACATCCATTGCATGGACACAAAACAAATGAGACATTTCTCAAAACATCTTCTTTTGTGTTCCACTGAATAAAGAATCATTTACAAGTTGGGAACAACATTAGGATAAATAAATGATGACAAAGAAGTACTATCCCTATAAGTCTTAACATAACACTGAAATATTTTTGTTCCAGGACCAACAACGATGTTTATTCAGGAACATGTGCTACTTGGCAAAAGTATGTTTTTGTATATATATTGTGTGTTTTGGTACATATGCACAGTTTGGTGTTTTTGCTGTATTAGGCTGAGAATGGAGAAGTTCAGAGGGGCAATAAGAGAACTCCAGCTCATACAGACAAGCTTTCTGTGTCAGAAAATAGAGATACTGGAGAGACTTGCACTGTCAACAAACAAAATGGGTATGTTTAGAGCTAAAAATTCTGTTTACAGATACAGTTTTTGAGTGAATTCTTTCCAATATCTTTCTCCAAAAGTAACTTATTTTAAGTGGGTTGTATTTATTTTTTTACCAATATTTAATAGTTCTACAGTACTGCATTGGCACTTTACTTACCATTACTGACTGTTGGTCACATTGTCGAAAAGTAAACATGGAAAAGGTCAATTACTTGCTGTTCCACCAGGGGGCGTAACATGATGTTTACAGTATGGCTGTGCCTTTTGAAAGATGTTCTTTTTACTGTTGTGCATGCAGATGCCAGGAAGATTACTTTTATGCAAAGAGGCCTTTGTCCCCATTGTCTCCATCTGACCCAGTGGAGTGTTTGAAGCCCTCAGTGAAAGCACAGCACACAGAAAAGAACCACACACCTCCAGGAAAAGCTTCAACAGCCCAGAAAACACAGGTATGTAAATTTCAAAAACCTGTCATACAACTTTCTTTCTTTTTTTGCTTTCTTTTCTATCCACTTCCATAATGTAACACAATCAATTCCGCCAAAGGTTCTAAAGATGCAGCCCAAGGTAGAAATGGAGTGTGTCGGGCTTTCAGGACACACACAGCCAATCTCTGGATCCCGGGTTCCTCCCCCAAACCTTCCTCCGCACTACAGAGGAACTGTACCTATCAGTGATGTGTAAGTTCAAGTTTGTTAATGCTTCTGTTACATTTAAACAATGCTCCAATTTAGATGTTGAACTTCTCACTTTTTCTCTTTCTTCCCCTTGTGATAGCTCTCATCATACCGAATACTACATGCATGAAGCCAAGAGGTTGAAACATCGAGCAGATGCTATGGTGTGACATCACTTTGAAAGTAGACCTTAAAAACTGCATGTTGCCACTGGACAAAATTTTATTACAAAGTCTGTTTGCATAAGACTTGTTATAATGCACTGCTTAACAAGTATAGCTGATGTGTGTATCTCCTCTACACCTGGTTCATCCACTATTTATCCATGTATTTGACTCTCTGTTTGTTTTAAGGTGGATAAGTTAGGAAAAGCTGTGAATTATGTGGATGCTGCTTTATCATTTATGGAGTGTGGTAAAGCCATGGAAGAGGGACCACTGGAATCAAAGTCTCCGTATGCTATGTACGCTGAAACTGTGGAGCTTATCAGGTGTTTAATTTTTAGAATTTAAAACATATTCAAATGTCATCTTTACGTACATTAACAAACACTCCTAGCACCCTAAAGGGACAGTTCACCCCAAAATTCTTGTATGTGTTGAAGATATGGAATTGTTAATATTGTAAATAACAATATTTTGATAGTTTTATGGGAATTTAAACCCATGTTCTTATTGGCTATAGGATTTTTCTTTTACCTGTTCCTTCTTTGTGTTTTTATTATTATTTATGTTTTCTGTGTTGGTTAGATATGCAATGAGACTCAAGAGTCATGCAGGTCCTGGAGCTAGTCAGGAGGACAAACAGCTAGCTGTACTGTGGTAAGTGTAATGCAAAACACTTTAGGGGGTCTTATTCTGTTTAAGTTACATTTTAACTAAAATGTAAAATGACATTTTATTTGCATTTACATCTTGCATCCTGAAGTCTGTTGACAAACAGCAAACATTGCTTCTGGGTTTTAGTTTCCGCTGTCTTGCTCTCCTTTATTGGCAAATGTTTCGACTCAAGAAGGACCACGCTTTAAAATACTCTAAAGTCCTGCTAGACTTCTTTAAGGTATGTATCCTTCTGTGTGTGGAAGGCTTTAAAGCCAAAACAGCATTTTAAGGAAATGCGATTGAATACCTTTATACATTTATACTGTTTTTTACTTTGGTTAGAGTTCTCCAAAAACGCCTCAAAAACCCCCTCCCTGGAACGATTCTGGAAAGTAAGTTTACCTGGCCATCATATTTAAATACAGAGCAGCTGTGAATGACCTTTATGTTGGGCTTGAGTATCAATACATCTCTGTGTGTATTTCTACAGGGGATCTGTACCTCCGGCCTCTATTTGCTCTGTCAATATAATGGGACCTCATATAGCCAGCTCACCAAGCAACGTTATCAGCATTCCCCATCGTATCCACCAGATGGCAGCAAACCACCTCAATATTACCAACAGTGTGCTGTACAGTTATGAGTACTGGGAGGTGGCTGATACACTAGCCAAAGAAAATAAAGGTGAGTTCTTAGGGTTCCAAAGAAGGACATGCAGTGCTGTTAATCATGCAGTGCAGTGACTGGATGATATTATTTTAATTTGTGTGTATGGTTATGTAATCATGCATTGTCTATTTCTCTGTCTCATTAGAATTCTTTAACTATTTGAACACACTGACTGGACCATTGACTCTGCACAGCAGCATGGCCCATATCGTCCAGTATACCAGGCAGGGGCTGCAGTGGATCCGGATCAGTGCTAATCTATCATAGCACCATGTAAAGAGACTCAAACTACCGAGATCAAGAATGCTTAAAGCCAAAACAATTTTTGAATTATGTAATGATTGGGTATTTGAGAGTGGAGATCCATCCATGGCTAAGCCTTCTAAGCATTAAATGCGATAATATCCAAGGGCACCGTGACAAAAATAATCAGGTTTCTTTAATGCATTTGGGACAATCTTGATCATTGAGATTCTAAGTACTTGTTTTTAGTGCTTAATTGGCTGCAAGTTTTTACAAGAAACTATTGCCGGCTAATTCTTCAAATGCTGCTTTTCCAAAATGTGCCACATTTTATATAAGAAAAAAAATTAAAACATAAGTCTGTATGTTTTTAAATGAGCCTTTCATCGTTTCATCTCAATATCAGTGCATGCACTGTGGATGTGAATAATGTTTTTCTCAACTGACTGCAGTTTGTTTGTGCAATAAGTCAGATTGTTGTCATGTAGATGTGATGGTGCTGTTTTTCAATAGCCAGTTAAAAGTCATGTACTCGGTCTATGCAAGACTATTTATGGCATTGTGAAGTTATTGTAAAGTTTTAATTGTAACAAAAGAACCAGGCTTTTTAAAATAAAGTGTTTTTACAGTAGATTTTGGTGGTTGTCTGTAATATTAAAATGTTGTATGACAAAAAAAATAAGATTTAGGAGATATTTGTAGTTAGTGTTGGAATAAAATTTATATTTTTAGAGCAACTCTACAATCCAACATAGACCACAAATGAACAGAGACTGTACAAATGAAAGACATTGCAATGTCTAGTCTTTGAAGTCATCTTGCAAAAGTACAGGATTCTTGCTAATAACATGGTACAGTACATCTCAAATATCTTTGAAAGAATATGTCATAGTTTATTTACGTAATATGTTTTAATAAAGCAGTATCAATAATACCATAACTTAATAAACACTGTATAATATTTTGTTAGCATATGTGGTACCATGGTGATTCCTGTATGCTATCTTTGTTGGTGATAGCTGTGTGTACATATCTGTTTGCTGATTTGCAAGGCAAAACACATAAACGTACAATGCAGCCTTTGCCCTATATGGTTATTCCGGTTCCGTCAAAATGGCTCTGGGACATCCCCCAGTTTTTATTATTTTTAGACCACTTTATAAAAATACAGTCTTTCATTGCTAATTTATCTTGTGGCAACCAATGTTGTTACTGTTAAAATACATACATATAATAATTCGTTACATTTATATAGCGCTTTTCTGGACACTCAAAGCGCTTTACATGGAAGGGGGATCTCCTCAACCACCACCAATGTGCAGCATCCACCTGGATGATGCGACGGCAGCCAAATTGCGCCAGAACGCCCAACTCACACTACTATTGGTGGAGAATAGACAGAGTTGCGAAGTCAATTTGTACATATGGGTATGAATAGGAGGCCATGATGTTTAGAGGCGAATGGGCGAATTTGGCCAGGATGCCGGGGTTACATCCCTACTCTAATTCAAAGGACATCCTGGGATTCTTAATGAACACAGAGAGTGAGTACCTCAGCTTAACGTCTCATCCTTAGGAGGGTGCGTTTTGATAGTATAGTATCCCCGTCACTATACTGGGGCATCATGACCCACACAGACCACAGGGTGAGCACCCCCTGCTGGCCTTACTAACATCTCTTCCATCAGCAACCTAGCTCTCCCAGCAGCTCAGCCTTCCTTAGCTCAAGTGTGTAACCAAGTCTTGGGCTACAGGGTGATATGGCTGCTGGCTGTGTATACATAGAACTTCAACTCAATTTTAATTTTTTAAAGATCATGTTGACATAAACGCATACAATATTGTATGGCAAAAACAGCCCATTTTTTTGCAGTAGGCACGTACGATTTAAAGGAATTTATATTGGCCTGAAATAAATTTAGCAAAGGGCTACGATGACCACATCAACTGGCATGCGTCACCGTACACACGTGGGGACTTGCCGAACTCCTCGTTTTGACTTCTTACATTTTCAAAATAAGCGTTATTTCATATGTTTATTAAAAAAAGGGGGAAACAATGTAGACGATCTCATGTTTCACTACTGAGGAGGAGTGAATAGGTACCCCACGCACACACATACACAAACCCACAGGGTCCTCCCCCCGCTGCTCTGTGTAGTACTACTATCAACCACAGAGCTGTGTGTTGTGTCCGCGCGCGCTCCTACAGTAGTTCGGTCACTGTATGGCCTTCATGTTGCTGGCTCACGCGTAGTGTATCAGTGCATAGCGTGAAGATTTTCTCTCGTTGAAGTAAAAATGACCTCCGGAGCCGAGAGAGCAGAAGCTGGAGAAAGCGATCAGGAAGAAGAAGATGTTTATGAAGTGGAGAGGATTATTGACACGAGGGTGGAGGAGGTGAGTCTGTGTGGCTCGCGCTTCGGATGCCATCTTGTTAGCGACGTAGCATCTAGCATCACAACCCTGTCTAAATACTGTAAATAACGTTACTTGTTAAACGAACGGGACAAACGCGGGAGAAATGCTTTATTGTGAAATTTCACGCCTTTTTCCCTTTTAAACATCAAAACATCCTTGCACAGAGTGTGTGAAGAGTCCTCGCAACTTTCTGACGGTGAGAGCTCACCGCCCAGTTAGAGCATGGAGCAAGCAGCTTGGGAAGCAAATTCACTTTAAAACGCCCTAAAAATGTCCTTGTTGTGCACATAACAACAACAACATGCAGTATATTTATATGACATTTGTAAACACCCGCTACCTCAAGTGAATGTTGAACACACAGCGGTTTCATATCTGGAGGGACATATCGTTGACGGCAGCAGTGATTTAATAAAAGCTTTATAACGTTACGTGTCCGTTGCTTACAGCATACGCATGTATGCACGTGAAGGGCAAAGAAAATTGAGAAACAAACATGGTTATACATCGATGCAGATGCATTGTGACAGACAAACAAAGTGACTATATATATATATATATATATATATATATATATTCTGACTTCTATCTCTTTTTTACTCTTTCAAAAAAACAAAAACAACACTTAACGTTAGCTCCGTATACTGCGGTAAGCTATATGAGACCAGTTTTTTATTGCACTTATGCGTCTTGTTTTCTTTATGTGGTTCATTTGCTTCCATTGTTTCCCTCGTCTGTAAATCGCTTTAGATAAGAGCATCTGCTAAATGACTAATTGTAAATGTAAAATATCCACGTTAGCTGCTGCAAATCAGTAATGTTAAAAGTACTTCGAAGCAATACTTGAGTAAAAGTACAAATATTTTGCCAGATTTTGACTTGAGTAAAAGTCTTGGGGGCAATTTCCCTGACAGGGTTTAAGCCTAGTCCCAGACTTACTTAAATGTAAGAGTGGTGTATTGTATTTTCATAATCGACAACAACTTACACTGACACATCTTAAAATATATCAGTGCAATTGTTTCCTTTCAAGATGACCACCAGTGATGTTTTTTTGTAAAGTTTATTTTAAAAAATGTCTAATACCTGTCAGGGAAACCGCCCCTTTAAAGAAACGGTTAAATATTGTACTTAAGTATCAAAAGTTCTTTTTATATTAAATCTACTTAAGTATTTAAAGTAAAGTTGAAGCAAACATTGTTAATAATTTTATGTTTTTTTTAGCATAAAGATAAAAATGCTGCTTACATACAATTTTACATCTTTACTTTATAAAACAAAACCACATCTTTACTTATAATTTGCGTATAATTTACAACTTTATAAAAAGGTAGTTCCCTCCCATCCCAATATTAAGAGAACGATACGGAACGAAAACTGTCTGGCCCTTTCTTCTTTCTTTCCTTGCATTTACTTTACAGTTACAACCCAGTTATTTGATTATTAATTGAAACTGAACATTTTGCTATTTATCTTTAAAAAGATGCAGCACAATTAAACCTTGTGTTGAAATTAGCCGCAGAGAGCACCTTTGTGCACTTGCTCATTGAGCTTTAACCAATGATTGGTTCAGCATTGTCATGGTGACTGGATCGCCAACTTCTCAACATCCAACCATAATGGGAATAAATATTGTCATGCTTATCCTTCATGTTTGATCGTATTGACAAGATACTTGGAAATAATTCAGCATTTCGTGTTATAGATTGAGAAATTGTTTGTTATTAATGGAAACTGCAATCACGTGGTCATTTAAATGATCTTTAAGTTTTGCAACAGGCCATGAACATTGTTTTTGTAGGCTGGGTAGCCATTTTAGGCAGGTCTTTGGACAAAAGCTGTGTGTTTTGAAGGGGAAAGGTGGGTTCCTAGCTTTTGTTTACCTCTTTCTCTCTAGACGCGTCATTTAAAGGCCTCTTGGGCTCTAACAGACAGAGTGTGTGGGGGCTATATCAAATTACAGAAGCTGACATCACCTTCACCTCTTTGATACCACGTTGCCCCAGCAGATGTGAAATGCTGACTAAATGAATTCTGGGAGTCGTTGTCCTACTTAGAAAGTTAGGCTATTTTTCTGCATTGGTCCAGCTGTGTTACTATTTGAGGTTGACAGATAACGATCAGTGCAGGGTTGCTTCAGTTAATTTTGGTGAGGCTGTATTCAGCATTTCCTCATCTAGCATGAGTGTGTTTGTCTGTGAATCCTCTGTCAAAAGAAGTCCAACGACTGGTGTAGAAACAAAAGGTCTGTTAGAGAAAAAAGGAAGTACTTTTGAAGGAAGTGGGTTGAGAGTTGGAAAAGTTCACTTAAAAATCAAAACAATTGTTACAGGAGAATATAATAGTTGAATCGCTATAAAACAAATCACAGATTATCCTATTATTTCAACTTTAACTGTGTTGCAACTGAAGCTGCAAGTGGGTGAGATCAACAATAAGCCTTTAAGTGTATTAAAGGGGCCAGTGTTTATAGGACATATAGCTCAGAGAGCATATGTAAAGTCCAATAGTCTATCTATGTACCCTTTGACCTGGAGTCAGGTAGTGGATTTTAGCCATTAGCTGCCTTTTTTGTTTGTACCACATCATTTTGTTGTGGGTGACTAGTGATGCTAGAAATCAGTAATGAACTTTAGGTTGCAATATGTGTCCCGAAAATGTATAACCATATCAAAACAAAGAATTTAGGTTAATTTAAATTAATCAGGTGTGGCTGTTGATATATTGTTAAATCACTAAATATGAAAGCAACTGTGTAAATAATACATGTAAAACTATATTATCAATTTTAGAGAGAGCTCTCTGTCTACCATTACTGTGTTCATGTTACTAGCATTTTCATCCAAAAAAAAGTTAACTTGCACATTTAAAAACATTTTAGTTATAAATTTAACAACACTCACATTTGAATTGGCAAGTGGATAGTTCACAAATAAACCGCAAATGTGTCCTATAGTGTGACAGGAAATTGTTTGGGAAAAAAACTAGCAATGAAGGAATACTCCCAGATGCTATATATATTATTTAATATAAAAAAGTATTATTTATTTATTTTTACTGTCACACTATAGGACACATTTTTATATTTGTCAACTAAACAAGTATCGATATTTGTCAGTTACAGAATGTTTCGGTGCTTGCTGAGGTGTTTAACCAATAACTATATTTAGTAATTTTTCATACAATAAAAGCAGAGACATTTGCAGTTTTGTTAGTTTCAGGACGATTTGCCCCAGGTTGATTTCTGACTACACTAAAAAGATAAACAAATATAAAATATATATCAAATGAGAAGTGTTTGCATCTCCCTTCTCATCGGTCATGATGTTATCCGAGCATTGTTATCTCCATTCATACTTAATACGACATGAGACAGTCCCACGATGACTGTGAGCCAGCAGCAACCATTTGGAGATCAACTTACAGCCTGTGCTTACTAGCCTCCTTGGCTTTGGCAGACACAAGACAGTCATGTCTTTAAGGCTTGTTTACATAAATACAGTAAATAACCGTTTCAAACTGCTGCTTGTTGCTGCACAAAAGGAAGTTTTACAGAACACTAGCACTACAATCAAATCTCTGGCACCCTGTGTGATTGTCTCATACAGATAGATGGGGGGTTACATACAACAACCAAGAACGTTTTTTTTTTCAGTTTTGCTTGTCAGTGTTGTGAAAGCAGTAGATGGAATGTTACAAGGAGACGAGAGAGTTAACCCAGCTCTCAGGGAAAGAGATTCCATCAACCATGTCGAATCAGATTAACATGTATTATTTGGCTTTGGTCTCCTGCTATTATTAATCCTCCAGAATCGCAGGAAATAAGAGGAACAGGGAACAGTTTGTTTCTTAGCAACACACTGGATAATGAACTTCCCCTTTGAAACGAACCTGTGGCGCTTGGGATGTGTCTGTTAAGCATTAATTACTGCCTAAATGCCTGCTATAAACATCACCTTCTCATGCTCACATGCACAGTACTGGTGATCATGTGATGCAGACATCCCACACCGCAGGTTACGTGATTGATTTCATATTTTGTTATTTGAATGTTCTGTTTAATGCATGAGCTTGTTTTTATAGTAACAGAGAACTGTTCCAACAAATAAAGAAGTACTGGTGGTTATCTGATCTACCTGCTGATTATTATTAACATCTGTCAAGAATCATAGCCTTGAGGATTGTTTAAAGTGTCTGTTTTGACAAACATTACCTTCACTGCTTCTGGAGATATGGAGATAGATCCGTTGCAGGCCACGTCTATTGACTTTTGAGTTGTTTTTAGGGAGAGGTGCAGTATCGGGTGCGATGGAAGAACTATTCGTCGGACGATGACACCTGGGAGCCCGAGGCACACCTGGACGACTGCAGGGAGGTGCTGCTGGCCTACAAGAAGAACTTGGCTGAGATAAAGGCAAAGAAAGATACTAACATGGTGAGACTCTTAAGATGTGTTTTGAGTACCACGCTTGTTCTCTTTGTACATTTTCTTACATTATCTGTTTTCAATTCAACTTAGTAGATTTATTTCAGTTCTAGTTTATTATATTATTTGTTATATTTATTATTATATCTAGGCCCGGTTCCACAGACAAGGCTTAGCTTTAACCAGGACTAGACCTTAGTTAAATTAGGGTATTTTAGTCACTTCAGAATTGGGATGATTCGAAATGAAAATTCTTGACCGAAGCTGAATAAAAATGAAACCCTTCGAACACCGAACCTGACTTTTCGAATTTCTTCTATTTATTTAGCCATTTTTTTCACTATTGCCTAAACTTGAATGGTTAAGATGAGCTTTTTATATTTTATCTTGATTTTCAATATAATACGATATAAATTAGAACAAAATTGAGCCCTCTCCATTCCTGAAAACCTATAACTGACAACAAAACAGTTCATTTAAAAGTGTCATTCAACATTATAAGGTAAGAATATGAATAAACGAAAACTGTTGGATTATTATAGGCTACACTGCAAAATTATTAAAAGAAAAAACACATCCATGCAAGCAATTCCGAATGACAACCAAGCTGACTGTTCTCCCAGAAGATGCACTCGTGGTCGGGATGCAAAGAATATACTTTGACATGTTGTTTAGTACAGTGACCACTGTAAGATGTCAAAGGATGTCGCGAGCAGTGGGGCTATTGTCAGACCGCCCTCTCCAGTCTGAAGAACACACGTTACCGACATGTAAAGACGCTTTAATTCAGAAATTCTCTCTCTTTCTCTCTCTCTGCGCGCTGGTTGCTGCTTGATCAAATCACTTGTAATGTTTGGTAAAATTGATTAGGCCATTTCACTTATTCGGGTCCCGAAAATTCAGTGCATCCCTACTTTAGAAAACAAATTACTGGTGTGCAAAGTGAGACCAAACAATGGCAATGATATATTTTCGGGTATGTCAGAAAAGTTATTTTCAGTTCAGACAGCTCAAACATTCATTTTAGTCTAGGGCTTGCCTTAATAAGCCCGGTCTGTGAAACTGGGGCCTTTTTTGTATGGAGGTATAATATTTGGGTTACTTGATTAATTGTTTGTAAATATTACAACTAGAAGCTGCCCATGAAGAGTGATCTGTTTGACGCTGACTCTGAGAGTGAAAGCGATAAAGACAAACCCAAAGAATCATCTCCACAGAAGAAAAAGAAAAATAAGAAATTGGATGAATCTGAGGATGAGATGCCAGGGAAGGAAAAAAAGAAAAAGAAGGACAAATGGAGAGATGACAAACCTCTGCCAGCTCCCGAGTCTGAAGAAGAGGATGAGAGCAGACATTCCTCACCCGCACCTCCGAAAAAAGAGCAGAAGAAGAGGCTCATTGAATCTGATGAAGATGATGGCCCACTTACCATTAAGAAACAAAAGAAGGATGGCAAGGTGAAAGATGGAGGAAAGACAAAAAAAGACACTGTAGAAGAGCGCAAGAAAAAGAAGGTTAAGTCAAAAAAGGAGATTGAGTCCTCGGACGATGAAGGTGATAAAAGCGACGCACCCTCCGAGACCCACACTGATGATACAACGAACACGGAAGCCCCTTATGATTCCTCCAAAATCACGACAGTCAAGGCTGTGGACAAACCCGCTCGAAGTGAGAGCGGGTGCGATTCCAAACAGGCTAAGCAGAAGAAAGTGAAGTCTGACACTAAGATGCAAGGTTTTAGGGACCTTCAGGAGAAGAAACATAAGAAAGCAGAGCTGTCGACGGCCACTCTCAAAGCGAGCGGTTTAAACAAGCTGAAGAGTATAACCAGCAGCAAGGGCACCAGCAAATCTTCTCGCAGCGAGGAGGAGCCCGACTCCAGCGATACTGGGGCCACATCTTCGGCAGCCAAATCGAAGGTCAAAAGCAAAGGTCAGGATGCAGCCCCACCATCTCAAAAGCTCTCATCTGCGTCTTCCTCTTCTTCCTCGACATCATCAACGGCCACCACCAAGCCCAAAGAGGAGGAGCCAAAAGAGGAAGGCGGGGAGAAGGGAGGTGCCTCCACTAACCTGTTTGAAAAGTTCTTGCTGAACTGTGAGGCGAAAGATCGTGCACCACGGAGACCAGCAGAACAGACCAAGAATGCTGCTCCAAAGGTACTTGTGTCTAAAGCTTGAATAAAAGCCATTTTCTTTGGCACATGCAAATCTTTTCAATATTGATTTGACTTATGGAAACTTGTTCCGTGCAGGCCACCGGGAAAATCGACAAGAAAGCAAAAGTGTCAAAGCAATCTCCTGGACGCAAACCAGAATCAGAGAAGTCCGAAAAGTCAAAAGATGGTGATTTTCTTGGTTATACCTCACTGAAATCTTTTCATTTGTTAGATTACCTTAATGACCACAATGTTCTCCTTCCCTCACAGCATCACGATCCGGTCAGAGTCCCATTCCTATGGAGACAGAGGACAAAGGGACGTTCGAAACTGACAAAAGCGACAAATCAGACGAGCCACACCCAAAATCAAAGGAAGAATTACTACGGGAACAGAGAGAGGTTGAGCAAAGGAGGAGGAAAGAAAAGATGGAAGAAGAGGAAAGAAAGAGGAAAGAACGGATTGAAGAAGAGGAAAGGAGGAAGAAAGAGAGGATAGAGGAAGCCCAGCGGGAGAGGAAAGCAAGGTTGGAGGAGGCGCAGAGACTTGCAGAGGAGGCCCGGCAGGAACGTCTGGAACGTAAGTCCATGGCTGAACCAATGGCATCTCCAGACTCCACAGAAGACTCCAGATGGAAAGACAAGAGAAGGAGAAAAAGGGAGGACAGTGAATCGCGGCTCTTCAATACTTGCGATGACAATCAGGACTCTCAAGAGCCCACGGAACGCTCAGACAAAACTCCTGGTTTGTATTTATAACTTAAAGGGACACCATTGACTATCAAAGTGGGAAAAATTACAATGCTGAGTACTATTTACTACAAAATATCTTAATGTGGTTTCAGCAGAACAAAGGTATTTATACAGCATTTTTTTCCTTCTATGGCTGCCAAAAGTGCCCAAGAACTGTTTGGTTACGCATCCTTTCACATATTTTTCTCTGTGTTCATCAGAACAAAGAAATCTATAGAGATTTGGAACAACTTGACGTTGAATAAATGCACTAGCCCTTTAAATGAGGTCTTTACTGTTTCTGTTTTTCCTTAAGTATAGTTCTTTTTGATGAACACAATTTGGGCTTCTATACTACATAAAAATGGATGAGTTTGTGACTATCATAAGAGCAGGTCCTATTCCATTCACAGACTGTCACAACTGTGTCTCTATTTGCAGACCGGGCACCGCCTTCTCTTAATCTTGGGGTGGAGCTCAAGCTGGACTGGATGACACTCGAGGACTTTCAGAAACATTTGAATGGAGAAGATGAGAATCTCTCTCCGCTATCCTTAACCCCAAGTGAGTGATACACACACATACAAAACATGAAAAATCATTAATTGCTTAATTACACAATCATCAATCTGTTATTGGAGACTATTTTCATTTTCCCTTTCTTCTTTGCTCTTTTTTATCATCATTCATTAAGCTGAGCTGCGAGAAGCAGTGAAAAATGGGAATTACCTGTCTGTAAAACGTGCACTTGGTGCCAAAGAGGACTACAATCTGGATCAGGAGGTGTGCTTCGTATTTCTCTTGCTTATCTCCTGCATTCTGTTTGTACTGAAGTGTCTAAGAAAAGTCCTATCAGAGGTCATGGTGCAGTTTATCTTTGAACCTCTCAGTTTATCTTCATTCCCTGAGCAAGAGTTTTGTGTCTGTACTGGCTTTGGTGCTGTGTGGGAGGGGATGTCATGTGAATGTCTTGTTTGTGCTGCCCCCTGCAGGATTCTAGCGGTATGTCTTTAATGCTGCTGGCAGCTGCAGGTGGTCAGGATGACATCCTCAGGCTGCTCATTAAGAAAGGTGTGAAGGTCAACGCCCGGCAGAAGAACGGCACCACAGCCCTGATGCATGCTGCAGAAAAGGTGCTGAACATCACCAATCCTAAAGACGAATATAACAAATTCTAAAATTGATCACTAAATCTAAAGAACTTTCTTGTTATAGTACACAATCCCACCAAAACCTATTTAATAATATACCCTCTCTGATACAGAACTTCTTGACGACAGTGGCTATTCTCCTGGAGGCAGGTGCTTCCTTAAATGCCCAAACAGCTGTTGCAGAGACAGCTCTTATGAAAGTAAGATTTAGGTTGTTATTTAGATATTGATCTATGAACTCGAACTCTGAGAGCAGAAACTGATGTTAAATGCTATTGTAACAGTAACATACTGAACTTGTATTGTTCTCTTTGTAAGGCTTGTAAGAGGGGAAATGCAGATGTAGTCCGCCTCCTGCTGGAATATGGGGCAGACTGCAACATCACGTCTAAACATAAAAGCACTGCCTTGTACAATGCCAAAGTTAGCAACAACATGATAGTTTATGATCTCATCAAAGACCACATGCAAACGTGAGTGCTCCATTGTTGCATTGAATATAGCACCATACATTTACTTAAATAGGACAACACAGAAGGATTTTGAAAAAATCTTTTATCTAACAGATTATCGACAGTGGCGGAGGAGACGATCAGAGCTTTTTTTGAAACTCGGCTGGCCCTGTTGGAACCCGTGTTTCCTCTGGCTTGCCACAGACTGTGCGAGGGACCAGACTTCTCACTGGAGTTTAGCTACAAATCCCCTCAACCCACACCTGGAGAAGGTGAAATATAAGTAAATGCAAATGCAATTTGGTGCCAGGGTTTATGTAGAAAAGAACTTGACATTTACATGTTTTGTGTTTCAGGATCTGGCATTCTGCTTTTTATCTTTCATGCAAACTTTCTTAATGAGATCACAGCTAGACTCTGCGGGCCGTGTAGTGTTCATGCAGTCGTCCTGAATGACAAGTTCCAGCTGCCCATATTCTTGGTAAAGCTATTTTACAATCATTTTTTATTAATTTGATGGGCATGTAGAAACCTTTAACACACTGTGTCTTGCTCCCCCTGCAGGACAGCCATTTCATATACTCTTTCAGTCCCGTTCAAGGAGTCAACAAACTGTTCATCCGTCTTGCAGAGTCACCAACAGCTAAGGTAAAAAGTGGGACATGACAAATAGAAACTTCTTAATGAAATGATATAGGTCCCCAATAGCCCCATCCATCAATTATTTTAATAATCGTGTATTCTACAAATTATTCCATCGATTAGTCGAGTTTTTTAAATAATACGTTAATTTTTTTATTAAAGAGCAATACTAAATATACATGAGAAAATAAGTCGGGTCTCTTAAAATGAACAATGTTTCCTTTGTAGAAAAATTTACATTTTTGAAATTGCATACATTAATATCTGTGAAAACTAAACCCATTTAGTACGTTGCCATATTACATTCAATATGCAAAATAATAAAAATACAAAGATAATAGACATAAATAAAATAGAAAAAATAATTTTAAAGGTAAACAACTAACTTGCTTATGCATGATGCATTTAGTTTAACTAAATTAGTCAAAAAAATTCAAAGTTCTGTTTTTTTAGATTAAATAGTAATATACTTTTCCACAGTAAACTACTGTAGTTAATAAGACTTTTATTTTGACAGGTCTTCGGAAGATGGTTATTTTTAGTGTGCATTTGATAGCTTCACTTCACATAGCTTCACTCAGAAAAATGTTCTGAAATAAACTCTGGGGATGAAGTTCATATCCTCATACAGCGCAGGCGCATACAAATCCATGAGAATCATGCATGTAGCAAGTTAAACTGTGCAGTTCAGACACTCAGAACAGCCAGATGGCATGTTTAAATAACAGGGATAAAAGCTATACGGTTAACAGTTTATTTAGTTATATGGACTCAAGGCAGTTATATGTAATATTTAAAAAACCGCTATATAAATAAAGTTGAGTTGAGAGTTGAGTAATGCAGTCGGACATTTATAATACGTTATAATACCACATATCTTTTTTCTTCCAAGTGGTAGAATGGGTACACTTTCGAAATTCCAAAAAGTGCATTCATCGCCCAAAGAACTGTTCGACAGTTGCTCCGTGGTCTTAAAAAAGGTCTTCGATGCGTTTGTTTAAGAGAAATATCCCTTTTGACAAACAAAATGAAAAATGATGCCTTAATCCCCCGAACTTACGAAACCCCTGCATCATTTCCCGGTAAAACAAGCCTCTGGCTTATCCACAGCCGAGGGATAACGCAGGTTAAACACTATCGTCAATATGGATATTTCTCTTAAACAAACGCATCGAAACGGTTATCATGACTTTTGTTAAGATAGCTGAGCCGTGTCGAGCACGTCTCTGATCGATGGAAGCACTTTTTAGAGATTCAAATACGACCGCTGGGAAGAAAAAATATGTGGTATTATAACTCTGACTGCATTATTCTTCAAGAAGACAGTCATATTCAGTTAGGATGCCTTGAGGTTGAGTAAACATGGGGAATTTTGTTTCTTGGCTGAACTATCCCCATTAAAAATGTATTTACTTCCTTTGTAGACAAGCATTCTTTATCATCCATTTCATCTTTTTTTTTAACCTGGGAATGTGCATTTCTTAATTTTCAGGTTAAACTCCTCATTTGTGCATACAGAGTCCAGCTGCAGTGATGCCACAGTCATTATTTCCAGGTCGAAGGTCACTGCAGAAACCCTGCCTCTCCACAAGATTTTTCCTACACTTCTAAACCGTGTCATAACATGCTGAGCAGAAGACTGTTTAAGTTTAGTAATGTATTTGTTTTACCGTGTTAAAAGACTGAAGATACTAAAAGGTCTTTAAGAAATTCAGAGTGACATTCAATACCTGCTCTGTTATGTGTTGCAAGTGTTGAATAAGTTTCTGGAGGTTCTCTGACTATGTCCAACACATTTTGGAGTTCAGCTAAATCTCACAGAAGGTCAGCATAAATGTGACAAATTGGGCTTGCATCTAAGGTTCATTTGTAAATCTTTTTTGTAAAGTGTTCCTTTTTATTTTTTCCTTTTAAATTGAATAATTTATCACCTTACATTTATCCGTTTTGTTTAAAGTTCTGTGTGTTTAATCCGACCACACATTGTCTGATGTCGGCATTGCTTGTGAGAGTGAACGAATAAATGAATGAGTGGGAGTGTGTGTGAATGAATGAATAAGCAGTTTTGGCCTCCCTTCTTTATACTTGTGGGACCGTGACAAGACTTTACCTAAATGTGTTTGAAGGGTCCTACAGAAATGCAATCTTTACTTTTTATTTCTTTGAATCTTTGAAATGAACGAATGTATAAGTTTTGGGCTAAAAGTGCATTTTTAAGGGCTAGTGTTTGTCTGCATTAACGGTAAGATTCACACAGGTTAAAGCTATCTTAATTGGGAGATATCTGTAAAGAAATACCTGGATTAGTACAAAACACATTATCCTTTTTTACCTTTGTGTACCATTTGTATTTCTCAGAAGAGTACAGTTATGAAACACTATTACATTTCTAGCACACAAGTCATCTAGCATTGCTTACATAGTTCGTGTACTATTCACAAACATTTCATAAAATAATTTATAACTAAAAGAGTTCAGTTTGGAATGTAAAGCTGGACTCGTCCTGTTCTCTCTGGGAAGACCATGTGTTGAACCATGGCGAGTTCTTTCATTCTGCTGTTTTTATGGCCTACCTCTTTTTGTTCCTGCATTGTGCTGTTATTAAGTGAGAGAAAGACTGCTCGCTAATTTACTTCCTCTTTGACTACAGTAAATAAACTGTACATATGTTTCCATAACAAATAACAAGTTTGCCTTATCTTTAAACTGAATTCCCACATTTCTGGGAAGTGATGCTACATGTGTAGACTCCGATCAATCTGGTTTAATTTAATATACGAATTTATGTTAGTGTATGTAAAACTAATGTATCTTCTAAATGTACTGAATTTAAAGTATGCCCTATTCTAACAAAATTTTAGGTACGGAAGGTTGTGATACAGTTGGCTCAGTAAATATTCTGTCTGGCCTTAATACATTCTTGATTTTTTTTATATTTTAAAGTTAAATTTTTGTGTTAGTAGGTAATCTTGATATGAAAGCCATTACAAATATTTTTTAAAGACTGTAAGTTGTTTATATAGATACAAATACAGCTGAGATACAGAGCCCATCGCTTTCTGACCAAATACATGTACTGTAGTTGAGAACGTCATCAAAATCCCGACAGTTTCTGGACACATTTGAACAATCGTCGGTTGTGCACATTAAAATATAACTCGAATATTTTACAGCAAATACGCCAAAAATTACATTTTAGTCTCTATATGACATTGTCTTATTTGCCATGAAAATTATAATAAATAATGCAAAAGCTGGAAAAAATGATGTAAACTAGGTCACTTTTGTTCGTTTTTACAAGTACGCATATAACATATCTGAGCTATGTGTTTAGTCAAAATAAAAGTCTGCTGCTTTGCGTAAATTGGTCTAATATCTCAGGCAAACACGTAGAGCCATTATGACCAAAAAAAAGAGTTTCGAAAAATGGCTCATGTCTACCCAATATAATTGTTCTACAACCACAAACTGCTGAAAATATCTTCATTAATCAATACCATCAGTGTTTCTCTGGTCTTTATTCGGTATCTGGAACAAGGCCCCCTTGAAATGGGTCTTCAACGACACCATTTCCCATGAAGTAACTAAAAAGATGTCGTTATTGTTATTATTTTTTTGTTGGACGGAATTCCCAACAATTTGACTCTTACGCAATGCAGTTCAGACGCCATATTACACTACCCCACCTTCCAGTCAACATGCTGTTTACCCTATTTGCAGTGGGGTTGCGCAAACGATTTAGTTCGTATAACGAGAATTATTAGGTTTGTTAGTACTGTTTGATAGGAATAGTATAGCAACTAAGACTTAATCTGATTCGAATAAAGGAAAAGATTGCAGTTCTAGTTTCACTCATGAGTGGCATTCAATTCAATTTAAAAATATAACATGTGCTGTTCTCAGTTGCTTCTATTAACACACGATACATTAAAGCACTGATATGTGTGTTATTAACACACTCCTTTTACGTTAAATTCGGTATCAATTGTTATTTTACCAAAACATCTCCAAAGCAGGAAGCTGATTGGGTAACAAAAGTAAACTCCTATTGACTTAATCGAACGGAAAATAACTCAAACTCAATCCTTAATATGACAATCATAGCATCTAAATACGCGTTTTAGGTTTGTATAAAACAACTGCTTCGATCAATAAACGCATTAATTACGGCTTATATATTGTGCTCGTGCACGTAATCCGCGCGCACGACGCCGCGTGAGTAGCGAAGAACTCGCTGGCAGTATACTCCTCCCACGCGCCTGGAACGTCCGTACGTTTTCACGCATGCGCCCCAGGATTTATGTCAAGGCACAAAAGTGGCGCTCTGTCGTTTCCAGCTCTACTCCGGTAAGAATTTCTCTGGCGATTTGATGGTGAACTGGTTATAATTGGACAAAGTTTTCCCAACTATGTCCGGCCTGGAGCTCGCGGCGAGGAAAGCATTGGGGTCACCTGCGTTTCTGCATGAGGGAAATTTAACGAAGGGAGAGGCGTGCAATTTTACCCGCCTGAGATTTTCCCCCTTTCCGCCGTGGCAGGGTGCTGTTGCCTTTGCTCGCGCGCATTGTTTCGCTCGCTCTCTAATGGCGGACATGAGGCAGTGCTACCCGCTGACTGAAGGGGGCAAATTTATTTACCAATTAGGAAACATTGTTTGGTTTGTATCTTGCAAATACTTGAGCTTAAGTTAACGCGCGTCATGTTTAACTGATACTCTTGACGTATTCATTGAAATATTTGTGGCCAGCCACCTAGAGGCGTTGTAGTTGATGTTTGTTAACTGTGCAGCGCCCCTACAGGTCACCACATGTATTGCCTTTTGATTGCAAGAGGGTAAACGCTCCGGGGTAACTTCAATTAAACGTTCACCAAAGTGTATTACGAGCAGGAAAACTTTATTCTCGAAATAATCTTCATCTGAGATCGCAATTAAAAGCATATTTGCGTATCACAGAGAGAGTGTGGTATGTCTGATAGGAAAAGTCGAATTTGGAACCATTGTAACGTTAGTATTTAAATATAACCTTTGAGAATTCCATTTTACATCATTTGGAACACATGTGATTCAATTTTTTGTCGTTTTGGTGCGAGGGATTATTTATGGGATTCAACTTCTGACTATTTCTTTCACTACAATAACAATGGCGCAGTCTCTGACGCTCTCCTCCCTCCAGTTCGCCGCTAATCCAATGGCTGCATGCGCCCGATATGCCGGGGGTGGGACACATGGGCCGGGGTTTTTGCGTAAAAACCGCAATGCATTTCTACGCAAAGAGTCAGTTAGTGTACGATAGTTTGCCACGGCCGGCACCGCCTTATGTTCTTGCGTAGCAAGTTTGTAACCCGCTGCACCTCGCGTTTCCTGAAAATAGTGAAAGCCTGCGAAACGGCGTGTTGACGTCTTCATCCGGTTGCCTTGACAGCGCGCGGATCGTGCTGGGTTGTGAGTGTGGACACGGAGGGTCCAGAGTCAAGGGCACGGCCTACGGGTCCCCGATCCTGGAGGAGAATGGTATGAATCTCCAATGCTATTTTTTCTTCATCCTAATTGACACAACTTGTGGGCAAGAGAGAGTTTTTGAAGCCATATAACGATTATGCGTTTTTGTGGCGCCATTCAAATAAACACTAGCGTGTTTGTGAGCACATCTATTAGCGCTAAACGCAGACCTGGCGAGCGCATGGCGCATATGCGTGCGATTATATCACGTCTCAGTAGCGGATCAGTTACTGCATAATATAGTTTCTCACAACATCCTGATCATCACATCAGCCTGCGAGGAAATCCCAAAACATTCAAAGTCTTTTCAGAATGATTTACTAAATAATGAATTATAATGAGCTCATACTACGGTATCGCTTCAATAAAGAGTCATATGGCTCTTATTGAATCAACGTTATGATATGTGCTTAAATAGGGCATTCATTGTCAGAATCTGAAGGCTTTCTGTAGCTCAATCCAAAGGTAGTTCTGCATTGCAGTCCAGAGGTATTAAAGTTCAAGGTTTTTGCATTTGGATGAAGTCTATGTATGTGTGATCATTTGTTGCTCTGATACACACAAGAAAGGGCTCTGTTGCAGTCCACATCACGTTTCTTTAGGGACATCAAAAGGTTTGTGTTTTCATGCAAAAAGACTTTGTGTTGTTTTCTCAATGGCCTGTAATTTTGTAAATATATAATTTGAATAATGCATTTATTATGATATTAGTATGTTGATATACTAGGGATTTTGGTAGGTGGTTGTTGTTGAGCTCTGCACTGGGAGACTAAGTGGGTCACATGTTGATGAGGCCTTCCCTGCCATTTGAGTTGCTTTTCATTTACTTGGGCTTTTTTAATAAATGATTCAGATTGGTAGCATAGTAATAGTCTCGTGATTTTGATGTTACGATATGTGCTTTCATAGGTGGCCTGCAAGGTCCTTATATAAGATTTTTCATTTCTTTAATATCTTTCATAATGTAAAATGCATTCGCAGTAATTATTCTGGACACGCATTGTTGTAATTTGATTGTTAGGTAATCCCCTGTTAATTTCTTAATCTTATCAACCCTTTTGAGGCGTCTATTGTAAAGAGGGAAGTGTATTTTTATCATTATAGTCTCATTTAGCATGTGTAAAAGAGAGGGAGCCTTTGTCAGAAGACAGGATAAAAATCTTACAGCTTAAGTAGGACTAATACTGTTAATTTGGGATATTTATGTATTCCTTATTTATGTATTCCTCCATGACATTTTTGTAATACTCAATATGGGTTCTCCAGGTAACTGTTCCTGTATTGCGTCAACAGGTGGTTGCCTAAGCAATGGATGGCGATTTGGAAGCCAGGGCAGATGTTGAGGAGGCGAGCACAGCCACAGGGGAGGAGGAGGGTCATATGGAAACCACACCCATAGCAGAGCTGACTCCATCTGCCGAAGAGCTACAGACAGAACCAGACCTTCCCAAGTCCTCGGAAGACAATGATGATGATGTAGTATTTGTAGAAGAGCCTCATGCTCACTCTCAGGGGAGGGTGCAGCCCACCGACGCTAAAACACCTGCAGAGACCCTCACTGCTGCCAAAGACTGTACAGAGCCGGCTACCACGGCAACAGCCTCTTCCAAGACACCGAGTCCTCCCTCCTCTGCAGCCACGACACCCAAAAGCCAGAGTGAGCCAATCGTGATTGACGATGAGGAGGATTCAGAGCTCAGGGATGCCTCCTCTTCCCTCCTGCCCACTGAGGATGGGAACATCCTGAGCAGCACAGAGCCTGACTCTGAAATCAAAATCGCCAGCGTTACCACGTTGGGGGCCGACTCTTCGGCAGTTGCCATGGCAACGTCAACAGTAATGCCGCTGGCGCTGTGCGCTCAAGAGGATATAAACCTCATGATCACAAACGTGACGTCGCTTAAGAGTGTGGGTGGGGCAGCGGCTGCCACATTGGACGATTTGGAGGGGACTGAAAATGGGCTGCAGATCAGCAGTGCGTTCAGCCTGAACCCTGAGGTCCAGCAGAACCAGGGTGCAGTCAGCAGACCTTCACCCACGTTCAACCCGGGACGCGTAAGTGCTGCCAGCCAGCCGGTGCAGAATGGAGAAATGGGGACACACCAGAGATCTGGTAATCTATCCGCACAAAGCTGCTGTGTCATCTTTTATACAAAACATAGACAATCCTTTACTTGTTTTGTAGCACTGACAACACAATAACACATTATTGTTTGCTTTAAGCCTCTTTGTTACGTTTTTAAAGTTTATTTAGTCAGACACCAAGATTCATTCATGTTTCAATTTTTCCCCCTCAGATTCATGGATCTCCCAGTCAGCATCTTTTCCCCGAAACCAGAAGCAACCTGGAGTAGACTCGCCTTCTCCCGCAGCTCCGCTCCCCAAACCACCCTGCCAGTCGTCCTCAGGATCCCAGCAACCCCAACGTACCATGAAAGTCACGTGCGCCAACTGTAAGAAGCCTTTGAAGAAAGGCCAGACCGCGTACCAGCGCAAGGGCTCATCCCACCTGTTCTGTTCAACTACCTGCCTGTCTGCCTTCTCCCACAAACCCACTCCCAAGAAGAGCTGCACCATGTGCAAGAAGTATGTCGTTTGAGAACGTCAACCTGTGTCTAAAGTCTAAGTGAGGATAATCACATGTGATCGCTCTGAACAATCTTAATCTTTTGCCCTTTGTTTTCTCCAAATCAGAGACATTACCAATATGAAAGGAGGCACTATAGTGGCCCAGGTGGATTCAAGTGAGTCCTTTCAGGAGTTTTGCAGTACTGGCTGTTTGGCATCTTATGAGAGCAAACAGAATCCTCAGAAGAATCAACTTAAAACTAAGTGTACCGTCTGTGGAAAGCTCACTGAGGTCAGATATGTTCTGTATACCTATGATTTCTCTTAGTCAGAATGAGAATGGCAGAAAACATTCTGTAGATTTAAAAACACTAGGTTGGTTGCTGCGAAAAGATCTTTGTACTAGAATATTCAATAAGGATTCAAGTGGTTTGCCAAGTAGGCCAAAATAATGAAAGCAGAAATTATGATGGCTGAAAGGAAGACATTATGAAGTTGCCCTTAAAGTGATAGTTCACCCAAAAAGGAAAATGGTCTTCATTTACTTGCCCTCTTGTCATCTCAAACCTGTATGACTGACTGAGTTCTGCAGAAAACAAAATATCATGTTTTGAAGAAGTAAATGGGTGCCGGCGCTGTTCGGTTACCAACTTTCTGTAAAATATCATCAGTTGTGCTCTGAAGAAGAATGAAAGCCATACAGGTTTAGATGACAGGAGGGTAAGTAAATGATGACAATTTTCATTTTTTGGGTGAACTTTAATATGCTGAAGCAATACTACTATGGGAAAGGTTTAGGTCATGAATAATAATTGGTTTGCATGATTTAATGCTCATACAGTTTACCAGGCAGTATCTGCATGACGTCTAATTAATATTCACACACTACAATTCATCTAGATTTAAATTCACTGTAAATGAGGAATGACCATCTGAATTGTATCCTCACATATTCCTTATAATCTACACTATTATACCTATATCCTTGTTCAGACTATATTTCAGTTTTCATTTCCTCTAATCACTGTTCAGTTTTATGTATCCTAGCGTTCAGGCTTGTACCCATGGTTACTTACCACTATCCTTTGCTGTATTTGTGGTGTATCCATGGTGTCCCCTTGGAAAGGGAATAAGACACCAGTTTGATGCTAATTAGATGATTGATCCCTGGTATTGTGTAACTATAAATTTATATAATGCATCATTTTAATGCATGGTTTTTACCCTATAGATTCGACATGAGGTGAGCTTCAAGAACGTAACGCACAAGATCTGCAGCGATGCATGCTTCAATCGTTACCGTATGGCAAATGGGCTCATCATGAACTGCTGCGAACAGTGTGGAAATTATCTGCCCAGTCGTGCCACAGCAAACCACTTTTTACTCATTGACGGACAGCAAAAACGCTTTTGCTGTCAAAATTGCATCAGGGACTATAAACAGGTCAGTATAGAGGAAAAAGCCAAATGTTGATAGTTTACAATAAATTCTCAAATTCACCTCGCAATTAAAATGTTGTTTATATATTTTTTTTCCTATTTGTTAAATTGATGGAGCAGCAATTATAAACACATTGTAGTTTCTTTTATGAGCAAGATTTATCTCATTTGTTAAGTTTTTATCACACGTCTCTAAATTACACTCTCTCCATAGACTCATGGAAAGATGGTGCAGTGTAGTGGCTGTAAGGTGATGTGCAGATCATTTGATGCCACTCAATGCATTGGGACAAATGGAGCCATGGACTCTTATTGCTCTACGGCCTGTATGACCAAGAGCAAATTTGCAGCTTCTGCACAGAGTGAGTAGACAACCAAACCCTCTACAGAGTGTACAAGCTCACATTTGTGTTCTGCAGCCCAAGTTTATTGTAAAAATTGTGTCATCATTTACTCGCCACGTTGTCATTCCAGACCTGTATGCCTTTATTTCTTCCACCAAACAGAAAAACTATTTTGAAGAATGTTGGTAACGGAATAACTGCAGCACCCATTCACTTCTATTGTTTGGACACAAAACCAATGCAAGTTAATGGGTGCCAGTTAACAATATTCTTCACAATATATTTGTACCGCGTTCTATGAAAGAAGGTCAAACAGGTTTGAAAGGGGAGAAAATAATGACACAATTTTCTTTTTTGGGTGAACTGTCACTTTAAACTCAAATGTAGTTCTCATAACTTCCATTGTTAATGCATATGTTGTAATGTCCATAGAGTTAATCACATTTCACAACTCCATTCACATGCTCACCATCCAATTTGATTTCTACGATGTGACCCACTTTGTCCCACAAGAAAGAAGTTTTATGATTTTAAACGCTAAGTCAGAGGCATGGTCTGAATAAATGAGAATCTTGTTTATATTTGTAGATATGGAGCCCTCGTGTCACTTCTGTAAGAGAAATGCTTTACCTCAGTATCAGGCAACTCTGCCTGAAGGGAAAGTTTTGAGCTTCTGCAGTTCACTATGTGTCACCAAATTCCAGGTACTGTAGATGCCATTAAAGCTTGAGTTATGGATGCTGGCGCATCCAGCTACTTTCTCGATTGTCATTTTCTTTTTGTTGTTCAGAACGCGACCATCCAAACATCAGCCAACGGGCAGATCCCATCTTCAACCTCAGAGAACATCCAGTTGAAATGCAACTACTGTCGTAGCTCCTTCAGTATAAAGCCGGAGATCTTGGAGTGGGAGGTGGGTTTCCTGCAATCCCTTTATTTCATCAAGATTTAAATCTTGAAGGTTTTGAGTGGTGTGAGGTTGAAACGCAATTATAACTGATCTCTGCAGGATAAAGTTTATCAGTTCTGCAGTAAGACCTGTTGTGAGGACTACAAGAAGCTCCACTGCATAGTGACGTTCTGCGAGTACTGTCAGGAAGAGAAAACCCTTCACGAGTCTGTGAAGTTCTCTGGAGTGAAGAGGCCTTTCTGTAGTGAAGGTTTGTGTTCTGTATCTTTTTGGTCCTTTGTCCTGTGATTATATCTTTTGCTGTTCACATCATGACCTGTCGTGATTATAGTTTTTGTGTATGAGGACAATGATTTTGCCTCATAGGATGTTTAAGATTCCTCTGAGCTGTTGTATAGTGCCTCACCTTCACATTTCTTCTGCAGGCTGTAAGTTGCTGTTCAAGCAAGATTTTATCAGGCGTCTGGGGTTGAAGTGTGTCACCTGTAACCACTGCACACAGATGTGCAAGAAATCAGTCACCAAACTGATAGATGGGGTCAGCAGGGACTTCTGCAGTGAGATGTGTGCTAATAATTTTCACGACTGGTACTTTAAGGTACGTACAAGTGACCTTCCTACGCTCGCTCGACATAACTGTGAAAAAGTCTTTGTAGCGATATCATTTTAAGAACCATTGTCAGCCATTGGTCTAAGCAGTATACTTAAAGGGATAGTTCACCCAAAACGGAAAATTCTTTCATCATTTATTCACACTCGGGTTGTTACAAACCTGCATACAATATCTTTGTTTTGCTGAACACAACGGATGATATTTTGAAGAATGTCACTAACCAAACAGGTCTCATCCACCATTTACTGCCATAGTAGGGAAAGTAAATACTATGGGACTCAGTTTGGTTACTGACGTTCTTCGAAATATCTTTCGTTTGGAACATTTTGACGGTGAGTAAATGACAGCATTTTCTGTTTGTGCGCAACAGAAGAGACTAAAGACATCTGTATTACTCTGCCTTGTCCACTAGGCGGCGCGCTGTGACTGCTGTAAGGTCCAGGGGAACCTGATGGAGTCTGTGCAGTGGCGTACAGAGATGAAGCACTTCTGTGACCAACAGTGTCTCCTCCGATTTTACTGCCAACAGAACGAGCCCAACATGGCCACACAGAAAGGTCCTGAAAACACCGTTCCAGGTAGGATTTTAAAATGTGTATCTCTGGCATGTATAACGGTGATAAATATTTTAAAAATGAAATCATGTGGTCAATTTACAGAGTTTGGTGGATCAACCCATGGATCAAAAATGGTGAGTAGGTCATACTAATACGCGATGTTAAGAAGCTAGACTTTGGGCAAACGAATATATGTTCATTTCCCATATTGCCTGTAAGTGCATTTTTCTAAAGTTTTTATGATCAAATTTTCTTGTTTGTTGCAGGCATTTACTCAGGGGCCTGTGTCATACGCTGGCGGTGGGATCCTGAAAGATGTGAAAAATAAAGCTGTGCTCTGTAAGCCACTCACTATGACCAAGGCCACATACTGCAAGCCCCACATGCAGAGCAAACCACTGCAGACAGGTAAGCACCTGTAACAACAAGTTTACAAATTCCCTGGAAAATTTGGAGATTGACATGATTGCCTCTGCTTTTCCTCAGATGAAGCAGACCTGAAAAGCTCAGGAAAGGAGTATGTTCCTATCCCGATTCCTATTCCCGTTTACGTTCCATTACCCATGAACCTCTACGCTCAGGCCACGCCCACTCCTTTTGCTATACCTGTACCGGTAAGAAATGAACTTTCACAAATAAACACTTTTTATTTCCTAAAACAATCTTATGTTTAGTGTTTATTTGATATAAGTGCATGTAGTTTGTTGTTGCTCTATGGCAGTTTTCCTTTGAGGAATTCTTGAATATTCTTGTTAATAGGTCATATTTTTCAAAAACAAGAGTGATCGTTTATACAACTATATTAAGAGTGTGTGATTTAACACATTGCCATGTCTCTCACTGCTTTGTGCCACATCATGGTGCTTTCAGGTGCCTGTGCCAGTGTTTTTGCCCACCACACTACAGAACGCTGAGCAAATTGTGAAGACCATCAATGAGCTGAAAGCCAAAATGCCCTTTGATTTGTTGAAAACCATTGAAGCAATGGCTGATGGGATTGCATTGGATGAGGATGAGAAGCCAGACTGCTTGGGTAAGAATGTAATTAAGCATCCACCATTAACCAGACTACTGGCAGTCTTCATACTTATCCTTTTTATAATCACATGGCACGCTGGCACAACTCAAGTGTGTCAAGTAAATCACCACTGATAGAAATTTTGCAAACGAATTTTTTTCACCCTTTTCTTAGATATCAAAAGTGAAAAGAGCAATGAAGTGAAGGTTGAAAATGTAAAATGTGAAAATGACAGCGGCAGCTCGGAGGAAGAAGAGGACGAGGAAGACAAATATGAGCCAGATTTAGACCTGGAGAAGGATCTTCCACTAGGTAGCTACTTCTGACACACACAGACCTTTGGTTATCTCTCTTAACACAAAATCTGGGTCTTCATAACCAGTCTTATCTTGTTCCTATCCAGCATCAGAACCTGTCCTGGTTGAGCGTCTGGACACAGACATGCTCTTTTCATTGCCTCCCGTGTTGCCTGAAGAAAAAGAGAAGACGCCTCGCCCCAGAACCAGGAGGAGGGTACGGTACAGATGCACCCCTGTAGCCACACATCAAGTGCTGTGCTGTGATTAGAAAACCATTAGCTGTTCACATGCTGAAGTGCAGTGAATGTTGAGGTTTCGAATGAGGCTGACAGGGTCATGACCCGTCACAGAGGATGATGCTTAGCATTGTGTATGCTAATGCCACTGACCTGCTGTTGCCATAGGGCCAGAAGAGACGGGCAGTAGAGGATGAGTCTCCCTCGTCTTTATCCTCATCACCAGCAACAGAGTCTCCAGCGGCAGACAGCTCATTCCCCTTGAACTCCAGGTATGGCTTAAACGCATGGAGGAGGTGGGCCATGACTGCAGGTTCACAGCCTAGCCCGTCCAAAGGAAAGGAGAGCCAGAAACAAGGTACTCTTGGATTCTTATTTTTGATAAACAAGCATGAAACCGTAAAGCTAAATGCATGCAGGCTTTTGCTTGGGTTAAAAGTGCTCAATGATTATACTACTACTGTTCACATTCTGAAAGTGTTGTTGACAGTTTTGAGTTATGAGCGCACTCTAGTTCAGCCGGCAACACAGTTTTTTTTAATTCATTATTATTGATAATACAATCACATCGTTGTGCTTTTTCAGTTGTCAGTTCTCAAGTTCTGCTTTAATTTTCCGCACAGATGTTGTTAAGAGTTTTTTTTTTTCTCCTGACAGTTCGTTTAAAAGACAGTCTACTTTCCCTGAGCCAGACAGAGCTGAATCAGTCTTTGTCTCGCTTTGTCAAAGAGGTGCGTCGACCCAACGGGGAGAGCTATGCTCCTGACAGCATTCTGTACCTCTGCCTCAGCATCCAGAAGGTGAGATGGTTCCCAGCCTCGAGTTTGTGTGCATGTCTGTACAACATTTAAGCTGTAAAAAAGAATTGTTAGATGATTGAGATTCTTGATAAAGAAAGATAGAGTGGAGTTTCAAATGTTGCTTTATGGGTTTAAAAACTAAGTGCAAAGCTTACTCGAGTGCTGTGCTTTCAGAAGCACAATACACATTCGAGAACTCCGATAACACAGCTGTGCGATACAAATTCATTAGTACACAATGACACACTCACAGCTAGTTCTGCTGCCATTAAAGTATTAATGTGCATAACTTCAAGTGTCATTTGAATTCGAAGTAAAAATGTATTGGTGAGCCACTTTGATCTTTGTTTTGATAAATGCTCATATCATTGCTGTGGCTAAACATTACACTTGATTTTGCATTTGAAGTTGTAGCATAACACAGCAGGATTCATCACTCCTGATCTAAACAGTGTCCTGTGATTATAACTTGCTGTTCACATCCTGAAACATGGTGTTGACACTTTTACTATGAGGACACGACAGAGAGCTCTTTAGCAATGTACATATCTACCTGGTCCTTTATTTAGGACACACATTTTTCTTTGTATTGTTGTAATATTTTGGGGTCTTTGTAGCATTTGCAGGACAAGGGGAGGACAGATGACCTGTTCAGCAATCCGGAGTACCACATGTTCGGGGAAGAACTGAACAAGATCCTTAAAGACTGGCAACCCAGTGTTCTTCCTGATGGTAAGTGGAACTCCTGACAGATGTTTGTTATATTGAAGTGTCCAATGATTATATCTGTTGCTGTTCACATCCTGAAAACTGGTGTTGACTCGACCCAACTATGAGGACACATACACTAACTAACTGACTGTATAATTTTATTTTAAAGGACAGTCCACCGCAAAATGATAGTTGTCATGGAGAAATCCGTTTTGTTCCTTGCATTCTCTTTTATTGGTTAGTACATACGGATTTGTGTTTAGGTTCCCGATGGGGCCGTGTTGAAGAGCAGTGTCTATGGAGCAGTGGACAGCTGGGGGAGCAGTCGCCCTCTGTCCTGCTAAGATCTCTCTTCCATCTCAACACCAAATACTTTGGCGTCCGCACAGTTGAACAGCACTTGCGCCTCTCCTTTGGAAATGTCTATGGGCCTAGCAGTTCTAATCCACACAGCCACGACACCACCGTCTGCATACGCATCCCATCCATCTCACAGGAGCAGCATGGTATGTTTAAAACAGAACCGAGCAATAAAATATCTTCTTGTTGGTTTTCAGCTGTATAATTATATATTCATGTTGAATGCACAAATGAGAATGACAACTGTGCAAAATTAATTCTCCAGCCCTTAGTATACAATAACACTTTCACAGCATATCATATTTGCTTGATTTTGGATTTGAAGTTGGGGCTTAACACTGCAGGATTCATCACTCCTGATCTAAACGGTGTCCTGTGATTATAACTTGCTGTTCACATCCTGAAACATGGTGTTGACACTTTTACTATGAGGACACAACAAATGACTCTTTAGCAATGTACCTGTCTATTTGGTCCTTAAAGGCCCATTTTGCTTGTGGGTGTTTTGTAGAATTTGTTGGACAATGGGAGGACAGATGACCTGTTCAGCTCTTGAGATGTTTGAAATTTTATATTGAAATGATTATTTTGTCTTTTACC
The DNA here is from genome assembly GCA_008369825.1 of Triplophysa tibetana. NCBI lineage: Eukaryota > Metazoa > Chordata > Actinopteri > Cypriniformes > Nemacheilidae > Triplophysa > Triplophysa tibetana. The sequence continues at coordinate 14,797,397 of CM017902.1, forward strand.
TTGTTCTAAAATGTTTTTGGTTTACTTAGAGCAATCAGCAAGTAAGAGAAGGCGTAAAGATGATGGTGACTCAAACTTTGAGGCTGAGGCTGGTTCAGAAGATTCAACGCAATGTCGTGTTAAGAAACACGAGTGCCGACTGTATGAGCTTTATTTATCGAAGTGGTAAGTTTGACATTCAAAAGATTCTGACTTCTTTAACTCTACCCAAAAATGAACATTCTGTCATTTACTCACCTTCAAGTTGTTCCAAATCTGAATGGTTTCTTTGTTTGGTTGAACACAGATAAAGATATTGGGAATAATGCTACCAACTGTCATTGCCATGACATCCACCATTACTACAATAATAGGAAAAATGATTGTATAATTTTCTAATGTTCTGTTGAACACAAAATGAAATATTTCGAAGAATTTAAGAAAGCAAATGGTTGCCTATGATTACCATTTTAACTTCTATGGTAGTCAATGATCTCCCAGTAATGTGTTGCTAACATTATTCCAAGTATCTGTCTTCGTGTTCAGCATCACAAAGAAATTTATACTAAATTGGAACCACTTTGTAGGGGAGGGGGATTTATTAATGACAGAATTTTCATTTATGGGTCAACTCTCTTTAAAGTGGGAACAGCTGCTGTTATCTTGTTTATTGTGCAACAAATTGTTAGACATTTAAACATGTTTACATTGAGACTCAATAGAGAATGCAATGTATAGTAGAAACGATTTTTATTAAAGGGGTCTTGCTCTGTAATCTGATTGGATGTGCTTATGACTGATTAGTTCTGAGTTTTAATTTTAATTGGATGAGGTGTGTTCAAAGATATGGACCACTTCCATGAGAAACCAAATAACAGGTCTTACTGTAAAAACGCAAATGTCCAATGATTATAACGATTGCTGTTCACATTCTGAAAAACTGTGTTGACACAATCCAAATATGAGGACATTTCACACTAACTTAAGATGATATGATATAACATATATTGTTGCTTTAACGTGCACATCAGTTGAATAGTATAATAACACTTGTTGCTTGGCAACTGTAAGTGAAATTTAACCAATTTGATCAAAATTTCCAATTAACCTTACAGAACTCTCCACCTCTCTCTCTTTCTCTCCAGCCCAGAGTCTGTGAGACAGAGGACAGATTTTTTTTACATGAAGCCAGAGGTGTCTGCTTCTTTGGACAGTCCGCTGTGGTTCAGCTCAACTCCTCTAGAGAAGAGCACGCTGGCTCAGCTCATGACCCGAGTGCTGCTGGTCCGAGAGATTTATAAAGACAACCAGCATGAGGAGGAGGGACATTAGACACCTGTGCACTTAGGACTTCTCACTATGCTATCAACACACCCTGTGCATCACAGACAAGCTGCTTTCCAAGTCACACCCTGTCACTCTCCCTTTAAACACACTGATCCCGGTACAGCTATGAGATGAACATTATGGTGGGATAATGCTGATTTAAATCAGTCTTCCCAGAGGAACCTGATCCTGATCGGAGTAAAGGTTCTTCAGAAACGCCACCTGTAGGATGCTGCTCTCTGCTCTTTTGTTTTGTTTGTTTTTTGTCTCTGTTTTTTTTCTTTATAAATCTGTTGGAAACCTTTGTTTATGTAGCATTATTTGTGAGGCTGCTGTGGTCTGTAAATATTTAGTGAATAGTGAAGCCTGTTTACAGGCCAGTGCAAAGACACAGGATTTTTGGTCATGTGAGGGACATAACTGAGTTGAGGATTCTTTTCATCTTCCCTAACTTGGACGCAACAAACCTTCTAAAGATAACATTTATTTATTGACGTCTGTTAAAGAGAGAGTCCTTGATTCCCAGCAGGTCATGTGTTGGATGCTTTCCCATGTGTGCAATTTCTCTGGCCTTCCATAAGAGCATTAAAACTGCTGCAGCCCTGGATCTCCTCTCTTAGTGTGTGTGTGCGTATGTGTGTCTGTCTTCCCTCTCTGTTGCAATGTTTTGGGGGCAGTTAATCAGGAGTTCATCTGATGCAGTTGATACTTAACTGGTATCTTAAGTGTAAAACTATTCATCTGAACAATCAAATAACTGAGATATTGCTTTGAATTTTATTTCCTGCATCGTTCTGAATACATGGATAGACATAGATATATTTTCAAAGTTTAAATACCATAGGCCTGGAGAGTCATTTGAAGGATTTGCACGTGTACAAAGTGACTAAGGCATTTGGATTATTAATCATTTTGTTCAAAATGCTTAGGTTACACAAGAGTAAAAGTGATTTATTTATAAGATGGGATTTATATTTTCATGGTTTTGTTTTCTTTTACCTTTTCTACCAATAAATTTAAAGTAATTTTTTTCCATAATGGTTTAACTTGAGCTTTTTTAAATTAATGTTTCCTGCTACTGTAGTCAATGGTGGCCAGGAACTTTTTGGCTAATGACATTCTTCCGAATATCTTTCTGTGTTCAACAGAACAAAGAAATTTTTACAGATTTGTAACAACAAAAATAAGTTTTTTGAAAAACAAGTTCCCTCATAGTTTGTCATTTTGCTATGGGTTTTTATTAATCGCTTGAATTGTTTGGGAGAGGCCTATTGTTGTTTAAGTGAGTCAACTGTAAATGCTGTGGCTTTCTGGTGTTATCAAAACTCTGCTCTCAACATCGTAACAAGCTTATCTTTCATATGAAATTTGGGATGCTTTTTATCGTGTCACCCATAGGAGTAATTGAAAAACATAAATTCACTAAGATTCATCGAATCTGATATTGATCGATGGGTCAGAGACGTGAGGCATGGGCTTGTTAGTCTTGGGGCAGTAAGCAATCACTTAATATTGTGACTGCTGCCTAGCAACCACTCGCACCATTATGCCATAACATTGTGTCACCAAATTTTATAATTAAATAATCATTTTTGAGGAAATGCAAAATCTAGTTGCTAACTGACTTTAAAGTGTCCTTGAAAGGAAGCCATGTTGAAGATGCTGTAAATGTTGACGCACGGTACATTGAAGTGTGGTTTCATTCACATGAATTGTGTTCATATTAAAGGATGAACAGATTTGTCTATCTAAATATATTGTCCTAGTAAAGTTAAAATGATAGTTCGCCCAAAAATGAAAATTCTGTAATAGTTTACCCACTTGTCCTTTGTGACTTGCTTCCACAGAATGCAAAAAAATGATATTTTGAAAAATGTTGTCACCCATTGACTTGCATTGGCTTTGTGTCTATACAATAGAAGTGAATGGCTGCCACTGACAAAAATATATCTATTTTGAAGTACGAAGAGGGTTAGTAAATTTTTGATTGAACTACTCATTTAACACAGACTTTATGTCATGATTTATGGTCAGATTATATTTATCCGGCTCATACTGCACAAGTATTTTTCTGGCAGATCCCAAACCAAGCCCCATGAAGCTCTTTATTCCAGCTGGTGTCATGTCAACAGCTGCACTGGAATACAGGAAATACAAGGTCACCGCAATTATGATCATGTGACAGGAAATAACTTCCAGGAGGATTTGTCACTGTGTTTCAGTGGTTGTGAGTGAGGCTGGGAGCTCTTTTGAGATTAAGGATTGACACAGTTGTTATCATATCACTCCCCGCCTCAATATAAATTAGAATTATTTAGCATGCTGAAGTATTTATAACTCAGAGTTATTGAGGTGTGTGGATGAGACATGGGTCAATTCTGTGGACAGAATGTTATCAATTGATCTTTTAAACCTAATGCAATTCAAATATAAAACAAACAGTGCAAATTAGGTTTTCAAACATGCTCACAATATATGTTTTGCCAATGTAATATTTTCATAAAAGATCACAGAAGACCCTTTCATCACAGATTTGGATAACTTAAACGGATAGTCCGTTGTACACATGAGTAGAAATTTGGAAAAATCTTAGCAACTCAGACTTCTGGGGCACCATTGATTCCCAGAGTATAAAAATATTGTCTTATGTTTTTGTTCTGTTAAACAGTTAAAAAGAATTTAGAAGAATTTAGGAAGGCAAACGGTTCTGGGGCACCTTCGACCAACCCAGAAATCTCAGTTGCTAACGTTGTTCTAAATATCTTTGTGTTCAACAGATCAAAGAAATGTATACAGGTATGGAACAATTTGACATTGTGTAATTCCCTTTAATATCATGTAGGAATTTTTTATGTTTTCTGTTTATGTCTGAAAACTTGGAGGTCAGCCCTGAACAAGCGATCAGAAAGTCTGCACGAGTTGTATTTTAAAAGAGAATAATGTGAGTTATAGAGGTGACAAAAAGGGATGCACATTTTTTAGAGATGACACAGGTTTCTGTGAACTAAAATGGGCAAACCAAAAGCAATAACACCCAGCAAATGAAGAAGACATGCCATAGACCACAAAATTGTTATTTTATATTAATTTTTATGTTCTTATTTATGACCAATATGGGTCTGACAATTTACTTATCTAGCCTTCTCCAGTTGACCTTTGATAGCACAGCATTGTATTATCCATAAGAACATATTCGCTTAGCAAACTTCAATGAACTCCTTCGACTCCTTTCTTAGTTTGAGAATACCTGCGTCCTAAAGCGTTTTGTAGTACATCCAGTTGGGGGCGTCCTACATTGAGAGTGTGTGTTAGAGCTGAAGTTAAACGGGTTGGCATGGGTGAACAGATACATTAAATTCCTTTACATTTGGGTGTGAGTTTGCTTCCAAATAAAAACGCTCTCCACAACTCTGATCCCTGCTTCAGGTTTTGTGTTCTGGGTTTGAGTGACACAAAAGCACTCTGAGGTTAACTCACCTCTGTGACAGCTTGTGAATTTTGACACCTTCCTGCACCTGTAAGCATTGTAGCACACAGGCACAAATCTACTTTAAAAAAAAATATGTACAGGAGAGATACATCAGTGCTTAGGACGAGAAAAGGCACGTGCAGGTGTAACAAACCCCCTTTTTTTTGAAGAGGCAGCTTTTTTCTTTCTTTTCCACCGGTTAGAGTTGGCCAGACTCCAATAACTTGGTCCCATTGATCTGAAACTATGACCGTGAGCACACATACACAGCCAGCCGGGCGAGAGGGCGGGCGGATGTAAAAAAAAAATTTCACCCTCGTGGGTTTTTTTGTTTGGGCTCAATCCCCAGCGCTTTCACGGGACATAATGAAAGTGCAGCTCTCAGCAGGGTCATCTGGGATAGAGCCGTGGCAGGGGAGATAGGCAGACTATAGGTGGCGATTAGGCTCTGTAATGTGTGATGAATCCTTTTAGAATTGCATGATATGAACTAATGTCACCATTTAAATATAAAACAACAGAACGCTGGCTAAAGGGAAGAGGGGAAACAGAGTGACTAGCTTCCCTATGAGAACCACTAGTATGGATGACAACTACATCCTTTATGGACTGTAAATGTTATTTATTTCTTGAATGATTAGTCAGGGGGTGATATTTACAATCAACAAAAAGTCAACTGGAAATACACTCTTGGGCAGCTGTTGTCTTCTTCAGCTCAGCTATAGGACTTAGTTGCAGTGCTTATTTCAAATTGTTAAATTTAGGATGTCCTGTGTTTATTTAGAACGCTCACACATGCAGTGATAGAACTGAGTGAAATATAACCCATTTTAAACTAAACAACACAGCGAAAACCAAAACATTAATGATATTTAACATGTGTAAGTCAAGTTTATCTGAGTAGTGATATTTTGGCTACTAAGGATGTAAGTCACACAGCTTCATTTTTACAGAAGTATTCTTCCCATGAGAGGCTGACCTTCACCACAATTACACTTTATTGAGATTTTTTTTCTCATTTAAGGGTTTGAATCAGAGTATATTTTAAGCATACTTTAGTACCTGTACGTATACTGTTTTAATGTAAGGCTACTTAAAGGGACAGTGCAGCCAAAATAGAAAATTCTGTCATCATTTAGTCACCCTCTCTGTATGACTTTCTTGCTCTCGCAGAACACAAAGGAAGATATTTTGAAGAAAGTTGGCGACAGCATCGGCACTCATTCACTTCTATTGTATGAACACAAAACCAAGTCAAGTGAGTGGGTGTCGGTTAACGACATTCTTCAAAATATCTTATTTTGTGTTCTGCGGGAAAAAGAAAGTGACACAGGTTTGAAATTAGAAGAGGGTGAGTAAAAGACAAAAGTGTTTTTTAGTTTATAAAAGTATAAGCATAAAAGTATAGCTGCTTTAAGCGTAACAGTAGAAATCTTTACACATAATACCATCCCTTATCTTTTTATAATCTGAAGAACTCCAATTCAGACTCAAAATTCAGCGCGTTTCAGAGAGGCGGGGCATAGTGAAGATACAAACATGCACGGAATGTGGAAAATACAGAATTCTTTAATTGTGTATACGCATTGTATTACATCTAAAACAAATGATAATATTCGTTTCAGCCGTGTCATATGACCCCTTTAATCATTTAAAAAGTACATCTTTTCCATTTCTTGAAATACGGTTGGACAACCGAGGTTTCGTAAGCACAGCGATAATATAAAAGCTATTCACTGAAACAGATGACTGTCCCTGTCCCCATCAGGTTTAATTGAAAAGGTTGGACATTCTGCTAAAACTCTATTAATGCCTTCAATACAAGAAAACGTCACATGGTTGTGGAATTACATAAGGTAGACTAGAGTAAACAATGACATCACTTTTATTTTCTCATTATTCCTTTAGCTTCACAACACACCTTGCAACTGGCTGGACATGAAAGGGGCCCGACACCGAGTGGCTATAACCAACAGGGATCAGTGGCATTCAGGCAGAGTGGCTGCATGAATTTCCAAGGTGATTAAAGGCTATTAATAACTGCCTGTGTTTTTAGTTCTGGGACCTGCCCTTCACAGACAGCACTGCAACCTTCAACCAGCAGACAACCAATCTAATGACACCCCTCAAACTCTGGGCTTAACACCTACTGCCTATCACCTCCTCTTCTGTGCCTGGCTCCACGAACCACTGCTTATACAGTCCTCTTCTGCATCCATTCTTTCATTTGATGCCACAATCATTGCCCTTCTAATAATTTTGATCATCATTAGGCCTATATACAGAGAGTCAGAGATATTTGTTTCAATAACGGCAGAATTTGTATCCACGTTTATTTAAAACATGGTGATATATTTTATGATTAACTATGAACGTTCCAAAGAAGACCTTTGGAGGGAATTCTGAGCTCAAATGGTCAGTTACATAATACTTGTATTTTGTTAGTCATCTAGAAAACTTGCAATTATTGTTCTTTGTAAAATATATGCTTTGTTTGTTTTTAGGGTTATATTTGAATCACAGCATTAATACTTAAAGATGCTCAAAATGATTTGGATTGGAAAGTGACATTGTCTGTGTAATCCTTTGCCCCTAAAATAACCCAACACTCGACTCACAGAGATCTAGACACAGAGCTCATTAAACAGCCAATGGAGCTGCTTCAACTGCTGTATGTGTGTGAAGCTGTTCCTACTATACACAACATGTGCTGACTGAATCTAATAAGACTGGACAAGTTATCCTATCAGCTCTCTGAACTTGAACACCAGAGAGTGATTCCCAATACAAATAATGAATCTGATCCCTAAAATCTGGATGAATCATGTACATGTAAGTGGCATAATTTGGATAATTTGTATTCAGAACATAAAATTGGTTATTATGAAACGCAATGAGAAAATTTTACAATTATGTGTTAATTTGTAAAATGTTCTTTCAATCTTCCTCACCCACTCAACAAAATATTATATACTTTGAAAAAGTGTGTCGAAATCTGTTGTTCACAACTTATAACGGTACGCTTTTAATTTACAATTATTCAAATTACAAAGATAGGTAAGTTAGAATCATTACTTGTATCTAGTTTCTCTCCAACAATGTTAGGAAAACCAAAACATGCACATCTGACCGTACCTATGAGCTGCCGACTGTCCTTTTAGAATCTTTTTTTTTTCAAACTATTGTCTTATGGGGTTCACAAGGACTATGCGGATGTGTCATGCATCTCTTTCGGTCACACTCACACATCTCCTCTTGACATCTGGAGTGGGGGGGTTGATAAACGTAAGGTCAAATGTCAAAGTGTAAGTTCTCATGGTGAGATGTGCTCAGGTTTTGACTCATTATGGTGTTGCTCATCATCACGCTTGCGAAATGGATCTGCAGTTGCATGTCATGACAAAGATTATGCCAAGCCTTTGACTTTTAAACGTATGGTTTAATTGAAGTTGTATGTCGGGGTGCTTAAAATGACTAAATTGACTTCATTTTTGACTTAATTGTATTAAATTTGACCTCGTGAGAAATTAAAAAAAAAAACTTTTAGTGAAGTCTGGTGAACAGGCCAGAGCTTGAGCGCACTCAACAATGCTAACTTATTTTTATGAGTAATATCATGGCCACCCAATGTCTTCACAAAGCAATAATTTACTCAGCCTGATTCCATCCCATATATACATAGAGTCATTTCTTTAGTTAAACACAAACAAATAATTTATAATAAAATGCCATTGTGTTGTCATCCCATGAAAATACCATATGACAACTATTCACCCCACATTCAAATGTTTCAAATTTCAATAATCCTAAATAAGATCAAAATATTCCGTTTTCTCTCACAAATGTCTTGTTTCGCTTTAGAAGACATACATTAATCGATTGAAGTCATATGGATTATTGATGGATGGATGTGCTTTCTGGAGCTTCACCATTTTGAGAAAAGATGACTAGATGTTACTTAAATAGAAAATTCTTTGTTTGTGTTCAAATACCTCCGAGATGGCAAATTATGAAGGAGTTTTCATTTTTGTATGAACTATTCCTTTAATGCCTACAAATGAAAAGAACAGAATGCATTTATGGTACAAAAAAATTTATTTAGTAACAGCTTTGTAAACATTTGAGGTAAATGAACATTTACATCAACTTGTTCTTATAAAATTGAATACACAAGGCACTTCTCTTAAGACAGCATTGAAACAGGCTGCTGTTCTGAGCATATGTAGGTGGTTCATTTCCCTGATTGGTCAGAATAATCAGTTCTCGGTTCACCAAGATCAAGAAATGAGCGTTATCTGAGTGGACTGGGCTGATACTAAATACACTACAAACGGATCGAGAAAGGAGAAAGAGATGGCTGGCCAATTAAAATTCAGAATTGATGATTATTTTTTAATTTCCTGCAGTCCTTACAGTCCATCACAACAGTCCTAAAATCCAACACGGGAAACGTGTATATTTCTTATACTCTGCAAGTGCTGTTTTAGAAATTACATTTGATGTTATTTAAGTGGAATAATACTGCCATTAACACAACAAGTTTTACCATTAAGACGTTTTCCTTTAAGGATCAAAAAATATTTCCTTCTCTTCTACCTATGTAAGAATTCTTGAACAGTAAATTTCGCCTAAATGTGCAAATCTTCAACTATTTACTAAAATGTAAACTTTAAGAACCAAAAATGACAAAACAACACACTTTCATTTGGGATACATTAAACAGCAGGAAATAAATACATACATTTGTAGATACTATGATCTGATAAAAAACAATACTGTATTCAGCGCAAACCTGCACATTCTCTGTTCCGTTTAGTGTAGGTCTTTTAGGGGTGTCTTGCCTGTCTCTTTAAATGGACTGAAAAGCATGTAGTATATACCTGATACAGTACATCATGTTTAAAGAGGTCCCAAAAAGTAGAGGTTCCCCAAAACGAGTCAAATGTGTGAGAGTTTATCAGCTGTTGCCTATCTTTCCTGGCACAGTGACAGAAGGCTGTGCATGTTATAGCTTATAAAAGTAGTAGTCAGTGTTGATAAAGACCAATAGTAGCCTGAAACTGGACAAAACAAGAGATAATCTCCATATCAGCACAAGACGTCCTCATTGAACGTCCATTTTAAAGTAACTACTTTGGCAACCGGGAACCGACTACAGAAAAGCAATGTTTTGGATAACTGTTTTGCACTCATTCTCAACCAAATTTGTTTCATTTTTTTCAAACATTTTGTACTAAAACCAATAATGATACCACATATATAGAGTTTGTACTCCCATTGCCAGATTGTCAAAATGTAACTGATGGTAAAATTGGACATGTATTAAAACTCTCAAATGTAATATAGAAGCAGGATGTAAACTTCAGATCATGGGATTTAAAAAGGTGGGGAAAAACATGGTCCAGAGAAATACATGCTCTGCACCATTCAATAGTACAACAGTTATCTAAATACTTCACTGTCAAATATTACTTTCTTTCAGTAATACTTTCATTCATAAATAATATGGAGGAAACCTCTTCTCTCTTGTAATATTGTAAATTACTATGTATATTTCAAAGTAATGCGATAAGGTTTGCCACTTTCATAGAGCTATGTGCTTTAGACTTTGGGTTTCTCCCCAACATGTCTTCATCTCTTTAAAGTGAGGAAATGTGGAGGCATGCCCGTGTATAGTTGACACAGTTTTGAAATGTTCAAGTAATGGGTGCCCTTGAATTTGATCTTCGTTTCAAGCAAATACAGTTTTATCATTTAAAATGGCATTTGCTCAAATGTAAAAATGTAACCGTTTAAGTATAATTCATTATTTAAGTATTAATAATACATTACATTTTCTCATAAGCATTATGAGAAACCTTCACTGTATTACCTTTTATCATAAAAGATCCAAATGAGATTATAATATCATTTACTTATTTCTTTAAGTCCATAATTGCAGACTAATTTTCTTCCATTTCTTAATGCAATGATTAAAGGGTGCACCCAGTTTCTAAGGATGTCAGTCAGTGAGTTGTCACAAAAGCTTCATGTACAAGTAGGAATAGCAAAAAAATACTAGTTGCATATGGCACATAGCGCTTGTAGTAATAACATTTGATAGACCATTAAAATATTAGAAATCTAATGCACGTTGTAATAATATTCCATTATTCTGCTCATACTAGGATAACCGCATATTTTCTATTAATTGAAGTAACATGACATCAATTTGGTTAATAATTATAGTTCAGTGTTAAAAACAATTCTCCTCACACTTTTTCACACGTGTTTTTTAATTTATTTAATTAATCAAACATTTTTGCTATTGCTATTGGGTAATTCCGTGAAAATGTCAACCTAACCACGAAAAAAATTCTCTCTTCAAATTTGTAAAGCATTTGTTTTATTTTTAGTGCATCATTTTTCATAGTCAGGTAAGTGCCATTTTCTGGATTGTCACATCCATAACGCTACATATTCTTCATAAATGGACACATGAGAATTAATATAAAGAAACTATATTATGTTCTATAAAGAGGCATCCCTTCTCCATTCATTGGGTATTATTGCTTCAGGATTGTGCATTTTTTTTCCAGAAATCCTACAAAGTTTTTGATCTCCCAAAAAACGCGTCCTTTTTTTGTCAAATCCATAACACATGTTTATTTCCCTTTTTTTTTTTTTTTTCAAAGACTGACATTTTTCGATGTTTAGACTTTATCAACAAGGGTTCAGTAAAATATAAACAGATGGTTCAATATTACTGTAACAAAGGAATTCTCTGAGCATTCATTTTATGTCACGTCCATAAAGCAAAATGTCACGTCCATAATGCTGGAATTGCCCTTTTATCATTGATTTTTCCATCTTGGATTTTTTTAGACTGGAAGTCTACAGTGTATTGATCTTCAACCGGTAACACGTTTTCATGTGACACAAATCCGCAGGTCATAAATCATATCAGCAACTAAATTTACCATGAGCTCGCGTTTCCGGGTCTTCCAAATGTGTACGGATCTAAGTCAAAAGAATGGAAAGTTGAGTGTATCTACAAGACTAGCCATGAATTGATTGCAATAAGTCCAAATTGAGAAGTATTATGCATTTCCATATGCATGTAGCCTACAATAACATAAGATCTGACTGAACTCACTGACTTGCACACCCATGTAACTTTTATAAATGCATTCATAGTTATGAATCTTTTATCTTCCAGCAATCTGCCTCTCATTTCCTCTCTTGTGTGTCTGTATGTGCTTGGGGTTGAGCTAGAGAGCCGCTAAACTGCCAGATCACTTGGTCTCGCTCTTACACTGCTGGCTTTACTAGCTCTGCTCAGTCGGCGAGCGTCAGTAAAAATGACAGGGGGCTCGTGCATCTCCACCGTGGTGGTGACGTGCCCCTCCTCCACCCCCATGTTTAAACTGCCCCCGGTGGAGGTGGGGGTTCCGGTGAGCTGAGTGGCGTCTTTGACTCGCCGCCCGTTATCAGAGGAACGTGAGGAGGAGGAAGGGGAAGGGGAGGCGCCGATCATCTCCCGAGTCTGCTGCTCGGTGGCCAGGTTGGCCCAGTTCTGCTCGGCAGCCAGCCTGTGGTTGTTGTTGCTGATGTAGAAAGGGGAAGACTCCTTGAGCTCCTCGTGCAAAGGGTCCATCTTGAACTCTGCCGTGGAGGACCCCGACATGGGCTGCAGGAACGCCCCGCTACTCACTGCCACCTCAGTGTAGTCCGGCGGGTAGCTGAGGGTGGGCGGGGCAGTCCTAGGCGACCCTATGGAGGACTTTGGCTCGGCTGCGTCGGAATCGGGCAGCAGCTGGTGGTCGCTGATCATGCCTTGTTTGACCTTCTTCCATCCAAGGTGATAGATTTCTAACAAATTCAGCAAAAGGGACACGCAAGCCACCACAAGCATAAATATGATGAAGATGGTTTTTTCCGTGGGTCTGGAAATGAAGCAGTCCACCATGTTGGGGCAGGGCCACCGCGCGCATTTATATAGGGGCCTCAACTGGAATCCATAAAGGAAATACTGACCTAAAATAAAGCCCACTTCAAACAGAGTCTTGAAAATGATGTTGAACACGTAGGTGCGCAACAAGGCACCTCTAATACGGATCTTTCCGTGCTCATCTCTAATTGGCGGTTTCTCTTTTTTGCCCCCACCCCGATTGCCGGGCTCCCCTCCCCCTCGGTTTCTATATCGGAGTTCTTTCTCCTCCTGGAGCCGGCTGGCCTTCTGATGCTCCTCCTCGCGCTCTTTCCGCTTTTCTTCCATTCGAACGATGTGCAGTACATGGCCCAGGTAAATGAGCGTCGGCGTGGACACGAAGATGATTTGGAGCACCCAGAAGCGGATGTGCGAGATGGGAAAGGCCTGGTCGTAACAAACATTCTCGCAGCCGGGCTGCTGCGTGTTACAGGTGAAGTCTGACTGCTCGTCGCCCCAGACCTCCTCTGCAGCGGCACCCAACACCAGGATCCTGAAAATGAAGAGCACGGTCAGCCAGACTTTGCCGATCACGGTCGAGTGTTCCTGTGCGTTCTCTAAGAGCCGGCCGAGAAAGCTCCAGTCACCCATGCTTCACGATTTCTAGCCTAGAGAGAAAGTACAGTCTACAGTGAATGAGAGAAAGAGAGAGAGAGAGAGAGAGAGGGAAAGGGTTAAAAGAGATTTCATCTGAGCAGGTAACAAAGTAACTGCTGAAAAAGGCAACATTAAAGGCATAGTTAACCAAAAAACAATCATCAGACAAAGTATTTCTCGTGTTCAAACTTTTTCCACTGAAAACAAAAAAGTTTACTTTCCTTGTATGGAAAAATGTTATCAGCATAACCCCAAATTTCTCCCTGTGTTCTGCCTGTGGGCCATCTAGGCCCATGTTCATTCAAATACACATGCTGAATACAGCAAAAGCAACCGGACTTTCTCTGTAACATCTATTAACACTTAAAACACGCTTCAGCCCTCATGAACTCACACAGCATTTCACGGTTGTAAGATCCAAAATGGTCAGCCCTGATGAAGAATTTTCCAATCGCCAGCAGTGTTTAGAAAACGACGTTTGAGAAAATGGACCAAATAAGTAAACCACACAGGCTTGACATTGATCACCCTTCACAGAAAATCACTTAAAACTTTTCACATTCAATTAATTTTGTGACCTCTGTCTATTAAAGTCTCTAACTGGCTGCTATAAACCTGGCAATGAACAGTGTAAGCAAACTCTATCTGGTCGGCTTTCTCTCCAACCACACACGCGCACACACTCGTACACACACTTTTTTTTACAACACTCATACACACTGTCTCTTTCTCTCTCACCTGTTCGCTTCAATGCCCAGCAGGCATGTGCTGAGATCGACATTATAATAGTCAAAAACAGTTGAAAGCGTTGAGTGGACAGTGATGTGCCGAGGGCCCGGATGGAGCCAGTTTCAGGACATCAAGAAATATGCATTACACGTGAATTGAATATTTTTGAGTCTATAGTTTTGATTTAAAATTCATTATCTTGATGTTTAAGTGTGTCATACAGTACCTGCATTAGGAAAACTGAATAATTCATGGATCTTCACTGTAGTTACTGTAAAGTAGATGGATCCACGAGCACTTTTTGATAAACTGTCACATTTATGTTACATTACATTTATCATTGTTTTATCAGTGTGTAGGCTTCATGAGAATTCAACCGACAACATTTGTGTTACTTAAACAATGTTCTACCATTTGAGCTACAGGTATAGTCACCTTTATGAATATTAAGCACAAATACATAATAAGATTGTGTAAAGCTCAGAGAATCGCCACTAGTGAAAAAACAGAGGAAAACAGTGAAATATATATAAAAGTCAAAAGAAGAATTACTACTTACTAAAAAGTTGTAGTATTGAGGGCGGTAAATCCATTGACTAAGGTTCTATAACAAGTCTATGATCCTGAAAAAGAGAAGGCTAGTTACATTACAACACTTGCACATCAAAAATAAGAAAATTTGACTTGTATTTGTATATTTCAATGTTGTGTACTATTGTTTAAAACAAGTACAGTAAATTTATAAATAATGTTAATAGAATTTTATCAGTTTCAGGCTCCGTCTAAGCCTGGTCAAATTTACTAAATAATGTTCAGAAAGACTAATTTAGATCAGATTATCCCAAAAATACAGAATATTGTAATTATTTAAGTTTAACAACCTTTATTTGTTCTTTCAGTTTCTAGTTTTGAAAAATCTCCATAGTGTCTTGCTGTTGTATATTCAAGTATGAGGTCAGACAGTTAGTAAAAGATTTTATTTGCCTTTATTATGCGCCCATATACCTGTGACCTCAGACAACAGAGGATTTCTCTAAATGCGTCTAAATGAAACTTAGAAACTGAAAAATTCGGGGTTGCTGGCCTACAAGCACGCGATAAAAATCACATTTATTACTTTGGGACGTAAAATAATGTACAATTCCGCACACCTATCTTCAAGCATACCTTGACTGAAGTTGCCAAACTTATCTATAGAAAGCAATCTGGCCACTGGTGCCACAGGTTGAGTGCGTTGAAAAGCATTCGGAGCCCTCCCCGCTCCCCCGTTCCCAAATCCTGGCAGCAGTGCCAGCTTACCAAACTCTTTTCAAAGTGGCACGCCAACTTATTCATTCACAAAAGTTCTTGACACACAGACTGGAGGCCAAGTTCTCGCAGGACACCTAGTTTTTCATGGTGTGGAGACGGGGTCTCGCCGAGCGCAGCTGTCTCCTGTTTCCAGCCATCGTTACTGTCATATTAAATGGCCATGCATGAAAGTCATGAGACCGTCAGAGCACACGCCACGCCCCTGTCAACTGAAGTAAACTCATCGCCCCTGCTCCAAAAGTACTCGGACACACAGCTTGAAACATGATTTAAATTTGCATTTATGAGATGTAGGATAAAAATTATATACATGTTCTAGCGTGTGGACTTTCAAATATGCATTTTAATTGTGCTAGTTATTAAGGTAAATAAAAGCTTTGGGAAGATAAACTGACCATACACTTTAGGAGAAAGAGTGTATTGCCTGGGAAAATATTCCGTCATTACTTGCCTAAAATAGAAGAGAAATGCACCGCCCTCGGTTGGTTTTTATGGGGGAACCCAAAAGTCACACACACAAAAAGGTAAACAGTCAAAGTGTTTTATTAGAAGATTCATGTTAAAGTCAGTTGTTAGCAAAAATATAAGCTATTTGATCTTTGCAAATATACAATTATGAATTTTAATTTTCCAAGCTGATGACAAACTCTAACAACTCGCTTTGGAAATGGCAGTAAATACTGATTATGTGGGAACTTTGGTAGCAAAAATGATCTCTAAATCACAACAATAACATTCAAAGCTATTCTCTGCTACAGCCTCGCAGAGGGAAGAAAAAGAAAAAAGTTTTTAAAGCGCGAGCAGAGCTGTCACTCTCTCACCTGTTGACAGGTAAACTGAGCACGCGCCACTAGGAAACATCCGACTAGTGCTTTGGTAGGGGGAATGGAAAAGCATGTTCCCATCTAAAATAAGGCACAGTTAAAAGCTCATAGAAATCCCCGGTAGAGGTCAGTGCAACGATAACATGTTAAAACTAAAGCAGACATTAACGACAATTCACCAAGCACGAGTAAAAACATAAAACCTCTTAGCTCTAAAAATGAGTTCCCCGTCATTTGTCTTGCAGACCCATTTCTGTTGTATACAAAAAGACAAAACGAAATCACTAAAAACAACAAATAAAGAGACAGTGTGTTCATGAAACCGAGATCACAATACATGTTTAACCCTCAAAAAACAGGACAATCGGTTTTGTCCAAAAGAAGGCACGAGACGACTTCATATCTGTATTATTGTGACCGCCAGGGGTCACTGTCGATCTTCGTCGATCTTGTAATGTATTCAGAGAGCGATGTGACAGGCAAAGAAAAAAAAACAGAAAAAACAACTCAACAAGCTTTGCTTTTGCATTTTCAACCTGTGCCATAAACATCTTTTGTCTCTGGGAAAGAAAAGTCAGCTTTTAAATTAACCCGGTTGGGGTGTGCAACATGTCAAGCTGCAAAAACAAAGTATAGGCCTAAAGCTGCATCATTAGCTACGTATTGCTGTTAAAATACTGTCAAAATCTAAAGGCATGTTAACTTCTGTTTTTGTTAGAACACTGGATGGAGGACTGATCCTAAACCGTCTTATTGCTTGAGGAGTCCGAAACCGATGACAACAACCTCTCATTCTTTTGGTTCTGTAGGTATGTCTTGTCTTTTGATAGGCCTAGTTTTTCTTTGTGTACGTAGGACTTCCTCTTCTTGGCTCTGTCCGAACACCTCATCAATGCTTTGACAATAAGGTAAGCCAGCTCAGCCACATTGAGCACAATGCAGATGGCAGAAGATGCCACCATGAAAATAGTGAAGACCGTCTTCTCTGTTGGTCGTGATACGAAGCAGTCAACTTTATTGGGACAGGGCCACTCTTCGCACTTCAAGAGACGTGCCATCTGAAACCCGCCATAGACGTAATAAAGAGCGTACATAAATCCTGCCTCAAAAATAAGCCGGAAGAACAGACTGCAGGTGTACGTCCACCACAGCGAGCCAGTGATGGATAGACGCCTCTTCTTCAGGGTCTCTAGGTCATTTTCTTTAACACTGTCACCACGGGTCGCTATGAGGCCTTTCCTTACATTGCGTTTGCGGTAGGTCACGTGCATAGCCACCAGCAAAGCTGGCGTGGAAACAAAAATGAGCTGCAGGCACCAGAAACGGATGTGCGAGACGGGAAAGTAGTGGTCGTAACACACGTTTTTGCAGCCGGGCTGTTGTGTGTTGCAGGTGAAGTCAGACTGCTCATCTCCCCAGACTGTCTCGGCAGCTATTACAAGGATGCTGATGCGAAAGATGAAGAGGACAGACAGCCAGATCTTTCCCAAACTAGTGGAGTGTTTATTTACTCCTCCCAGCTGGGCATAAAGCGCTACCCAACTCATCCTGTTAATTGTCGCTCTCAGCTGCTAAATTACAGAGAAGAGAGAAGCAGAGACAGATAAGAACATTAATGTGTGAAATCACATACAAGATTTATTTTAACTGTGAGCTCAATTTATAGAGGAGTGTGCATTTTACTTGATAAGTTTTTCAAATAAAAGTTGAACTTTAGTTAAAACTGACACTCTGGCAATATGTATATATATTGTTATTATACATAAATATTGTTTCAAGTACAAACAAGTTGGCTTTACGAGTCATTTTTACTTACTAGATTAAATTCTGACAAGTGGTTTATTTGATGTAACCTGCTATAAATGGGCTATACAATATTTCAAATCTGTATACATTTCTATATAATGAACAGTTCATGGCCACCATTGGCTACCATAGTAGGAAAAATTACATGATGGTCAAAAGTGCCCCAGAAGAACTGTTCATTTGTCACATATATTTTTTTATGTTAAAAAAATGGATAAAGCAATTTTTCCTACAAGTTAATGGTGGCCAATAACTGTTTGGTTACAAGCCTACAAATACCTTTCTACGGGTTCATCAGAACAAAAAAGAAATGTATGCAGATTTGAAACAACTTGAGGTTGAGTAAATGAAGACAGAATTTTCATTTCTGGCTGAACTTAACTCAAGTTAAAAAGACTCATTCTATATAACATCTAAGGCAGCAAAGTGTAAAAATGTACTTTCCCATGACTTCCTCAACATTTTTACTGTATGAAAATTTAATGAATTGACTCAAACAGGAATAGGGTATGTGATCTGTGAAATCCAGGCTAAAGGCTTATGACGAGAGCATCAATGTTTGATTTCAATCTTTGATATGAGTCAATTAAGATATGGTTATATTTTCACAGAACCGATATTTTCGTTATGTATGATAATGTTATGTAGAAAACAGCAAATCACAAAATAATTCTATAAAAAAGCAAAATTTTTGTCAATTTCAACCAAACAAAAAATCTTAATTAACTTCCTCATAATACCCCATTAATACCATATCCTACGTTTATTTTGAACAGTGTGCCGTTAACGATTAGGCTCATTTTTTGTACTGTAACCTCAATAACTGAATCTTAATTTTCCGCTGTAATACTTCAAATCATGTTCAACAATTCAGTAAAATTTGGTCAAGTTTAACCTGTCAGTAATGTCAATTAAAAATCCGCGTAAACAACAGGTGAGTTTTCTGTCAATTTAAAAGACTCAAGCTTACCTGTTTTTCCACAACAAAATGATTCTGAAAGAAATGCGATTATCCACCCAGTTATTAAAAGCTAAAGTTAAAAGAGAATCTTTACGGTCCCGTGAGAAGGGTGAAGTGATTGAGCGCAGAACTGCTTTCTCGAGGAGGGAGAGCTGCACCTGCAGTCGGGCGGGGTCTCAACATTCATTGGACAAGCGAGAAAACCGAATATAAAAGCTGAATAAATAAGCTTTCCATCGATGAATGGTTTGTTAGGATTGGACGATATTTGGTCGTGAAAA
Source organism: Triplophysa tibetana (assembly GCA_008369825.1). Classification (NCBI taxonomy): domain Eukaryota; kingdom Metazoa; phylum Chordata; class Actinopteri; order Cypriniformes; family Nemacheilidae; genus Triplophysa; species Triplophysa tibetana. Next base: position 14,816,649 of record CM017902.1, read on the forward strand.
TCTGGAATCTCGGGTACAATAAAATCGAAATATTGAGAAAATCGCACTTAAAGTTACAAATGAAGTCCTTAGCATAACATATTACTGCTCACTCGATCATTTTGACCCATACAATGTATTTCTACTACAAATCTTCCCGTGTTACTAAAGACTGGTTTTGAGGTTCAGGGTCAGATTGACAAAGCACAGATTGTAAGTGAGTTTTTGCTGTCAATACTTTTAATTTGTCTACTGTATCAGTTAAATGCTTTTTTTTACTTTTTTTTAATAGTACTTGAGGTATACTTTAACTATTTGAAGTACAAGTAGTAATTTCTCAGTGACATGAAGCTGTCATCACTGTAAAGTTTGCTGTAAGGTGGAAATAAAATGGAGCTAAACCCTCCGGCGGGGTGGAACATAAGGACATGCCAACTAGTGAATTGTTTGTTTTTTCCTTTTATTACACCATTAGCAAAAAAGTGCTTCAGTTGTTTCAATGAAAATTAAAAAAATTCTTAATATATCTTTCTCAACATTCTACTTATAATTATATGAAAATGACTGCATGTTCACTCCCTTAAACCATTTAAGGTTATGTTTTGTCAGAGTGATCTTTTAATAATGATGTTGATCTTCCAGGTTGTACTCCAGACATCATTGACTCCGATGATTTACAGTTTACCCACTTCCATTCAGCTATGGTATCGTATGCAGCATGCATCATTTCTTCAGCTTAGCCAGACCCATCAGCAGCTGATCTCTTCTCTCTCTCCTGGCTGTGAGGTGCTCCTGATCTCCAGGGATTGACTCAGAGATCTCCTGAAGGGCGGATTTAATTTTCATTTTAGTTTGTAACAATGACGCATCTGATTTTTACAACAAAATAGTTCAGAGTTGTGCAAGAAATTCACAATAAAGACAAAATTATCATACCTTTGTAATTCTAGCTGCTGCCTCTCCTGAAAATTCTGGAACAGGTCCAAAAGTAGTAAGAACCCTTTTGATGCCCTCACTGTAGCGCTGGAGATAATCTTCTATACCTGAACAGACAAAACATAGAAAGCAGTCAATGTAACAATTAAAAGATATTTATCAAGATAACACACAAAGAGATGTTTATAACCGACTACAGAATAGATGACACTTTTCATGATATAACCAACTGTAGCAAAATTACAAAATCATCAACAACAGAATGTGGGTAGAGTTGATGAAAAAATCGTACATGTGTCCTAGGTTGTGACATAACAAAACTTTGAAAACAAACTGATAATATTACTTTGTTTAATATTATTAATATGTATTTCTTCATATAAAATAAGAGTGATTTATCTACCTTTTTACAGTCACGCTATAGGACAAATTTGCATCAGTCTGTCAACTATGACATACTAGAATGATTCAGCAAAACAATGCTTTAGTGTTTACTTAGTTATTTTCAAGCAGAGCTTGAGTATCTGGCACTTGAAAGGCAAGAGTGCTTTTTCGAAGGTTCTTAGCAGATAGAATGTGCACCAGTGAAAGTTCAGACAAAGTTCTTTCCTTATATTCTGAAAACAAAAACCTGTCCTTAATGCAATGTAACAGGAGGCTCTTTACACGGGGCTTTATTATCATTATGCAAAGTACTGTAACACCTCACTGTTAATACGAGTAGTCAGTACTGAGGCTGGTTATTAATCTATCATCATCATTAAAAGTACTGGTTTCACATGGCAGAGCAGAGTTCATGGGGGGAACAGGGTTATTCTACACATTTCACACTGCCCTCTGATTTTTACCACGAACATGAGATATTAACATGTATGTGGATTTACAAACGTTTGTGTGTGAGCTTTGCGTCTAATATGCACCCTTAAAAGTGTATGAAGAAAGCCTTTCTTTCACTGAGCTCACAAGTTTTCTTTTGTACCCAAAAATGAAAATTCTGTTTTCATTTTCTCATCTTCAGATTGTTCTAAACCTGTATACATTTCTTTGTTTTACTTCAGAAAAAAGAAAATGTATTGAAGAATTTCAGTCACCAAACAGATCTCATACACTATTGACTCCCATAGTATTTAATTCACTAAAATGGCAGTACATGAGGGATGAGATCTGTTTGGTTAGTAAAATAATTCAAATATCTTTTTTTAACAATTTTATACAGGTTTGGAACAACCTGAGGGTGAGTAAATGATAGCAGAACTTTCAGTTTTGGGTGAACAGTCCCTTTAGAATGTTGCTCGCCTTCTGGTGCGTTGAGATGCATGGTTTCAATGGGGCCTATGAAAGCGTAGCGCATGCCTAGGCCCTCTGACATCACCAGATCAATGTCCTTCGCTGAGATCACACCATCCTGGAGCAGGAAAATAAGAGATTCATTTAGTAATGCATGTATCATACACTTGGATCGAAGACAAGGTTTCTCATGGATAACTAATCTTCTAATCCTAAAATCACAACTTCCCTATTTGCAGTTTGTCTGGCAAACAAGGTTTGGTCAACCTCACTGGGGGAAATGGGAGGCTGTCCAATCTCATCCAAAGAGTACTAAAGCCGCTCCCACCGTATAGGGTTTCTCTTATCATTTAACTCAGTGTCCTCATAATAATGGGATGGCAGGAGAGGTAAGGGTGGTTGTGCCAGGCTTCACCCCACTTTGCGCTCAGGTTACCTGTGCGACTACAGATACCTGCTGCCTGACTGTGCTGAAATCAAAGCTTGGACACAAACTGGGTAGGTGGGAACGAGTTTAGGACGGGGACAGGGTAGTCTTTGTTCATTTCCTGTGGGCAACAACGAGGCTGTTATCTTGGTGTCGCCAGGCGGCGGACTGGCTGGGGTAAATGTGAAAAGAGCCCTTTCCTCTGCGGTAATAACCATGGCCAGCCATTAGCTTTCCCAGCTGCTCTTCTTTCCAGAACTGGCTCTGTCTCAAAGGTCCCAAATGAACTCCGAGAGGAAGCCGAAGTGGATTTGAGCTGCAAATCTATAGTGGGGTAGCCTTCAAACTTAAAATGTGAAACACAAAAAACGTCCAATCTTATTTTGATTTGCACAAATAAAACAACTGAACTACAAAAAAGGACACAGCACATCTACACTCCGAAACGAACAGTGGAAACTAACATCTTTCAGACCTTTCATTTAAAATGTCTATGCCACACTTTGTTAGTTATGTTTAAAGCCTTCAGGCGATATCCGCTCCAGGTCAAACTAGATTTTCAGCAACATTCAGCAACAATTTAAGAACAATTCAAATTGATATGGGCACAGTACATACACAATGTCACAACAACATACACTGTCAGTACAAACAATGTAAAAAATCAAACTCAAACACATGTTCAATAAGACTTTTAAAGCTGAGCAAAAGATCAAATGTCTGGAGACCAGAACAATGCTGCTGAACACAAAGTGCGCCGTAGCTAGACTGACCACAATGACCTCTGAACAATAATTAACGTGGACTAGCTTCTCCAACATCTTTTAAATACCACAAACAAATACTAACAGTGTTTACGTGCTGGTTTAACGGGTTCACCGACATTCATCTTCATTTAAAGCCTGGCCAGACAGTACCATTTAAGAGTTATGCAAAAAATTCTTCTGAAGTTGCTCTAGAAGAAAAAGACCGCCGATGATCTCTTTACTCATTTAGCATGCGTTTCCAAATATGTTAAAGGTGTCGTCCCAGTGCTAAATGATGCCGGAAATGAACCGAATGCGGTGACTGAAACTGATGTCTGTGTTTTGTTGACGATGTGCTTTAGTTCAGCCTACCACTCCCACCCGGACTCGCCATATGGTTTCGGAAATGATTGTACAGCTGTATCTATCTTTTATAAATGTGATTAAACTAAATACTCTTCAAAGATACGAAGTATGCACTATATAGTACTTTATATGTACTCAAGATTAATATGAAATTGGCAGAAACCGCGTGTGTTACGGCCACTTTGAAGTCCTCTTTGTAAATATAGCAGATCTTGCTTTCATAAACACTTGAAAAACTGAACATTCACATATTTTAAACACTCACCAATTCATGTGTAGTCCAGTCTACAAACACATAGATGTAGCAACATTTTTTTAATACACATAACATCTTTAAATTCTATCACACCCAGATGCATCATTGGTGGCTCCTGTCTAGAACTGAAACGATAGGCTTGTCTTTCAATGAGTCACATCTTTCATTTTGAAGTTCATTACTTATTACATAACATGTAAAGAAATAAAGTGGCAACACAGCGTGCCCTCTGAATGTCTTAAATGACATTATGACATTGCGAAGAACAGAAATGACTAAACTAACGAGAACCTATTATATTTTCACACAACCATTATGGCAGAAAAAGATTTTACAATAGCGATAGGATCCTAATATCTATTAAAATGTTCCAAGAAATGAAAATATGAGTGCAAGGAGAGCGAGTTTGTAACCATTGTGAGGAACCAATGATTTTGTCCAGTTGAATGACAAAAAGATCCTGTTTGGCTCCAAATCTTTGACTGACAAATACATTCATTATGTATGTCATATGTTAAAAACCTGGGGGTTATTTTGATTGCCATTTGAAATTTGCAACACAAATCAGTCGGTCATAATTCTTACGATTACAAATGGTCCAAAATGCTGCAGCTTGCTTTCTGACTGGGACAAAAAAAGGGGAAACATATATCACCTATCCGAGCCTCTCTGCATTGGCTCCCAGTGAAACAAAGAATTGATTTTAAGGTCTTAAACTATGTGTTTAAAGCTCTAAATGGACTTGCCCTATTTATATTTCAGAACTTTTACGCTTTTATCTAACTAAAAGATCACTTAGATCTTCAGACCAGTTGCTATACTGTAAATGTCCAGAAATGTTGTCTAAAATCTATGTATATTTTTGTAAGGGGTAGTTTGTGCTGTAGCTGTTTGTGTGATTATGAATTCAGATAATAGTACTTGGTGTGATCTGTTTTATCACGCGTGTCTTTTGCTATAATGCTTGTTAAGCACTCTGTTCAACAACCCTCGTGTTGTTTTAATGTGCTTTATAAATAAATCTTGACTTTGACCTTGAATGTTACCACTAAGCTTAAAGAAAAATCTTACAACATAACCTTTTCATTAAATGTACTTAGTCACTGATGTTATAAGGATGAAGGAAAACTTTACCAGGAAGGAAAATTACTGCAACTCCAGTTATTGCGAAATCTTTAGAAAAATCATTCATCCTATAATGAGTACGATAAGACTTATAAAAAATAACACAATGCAAGAGTGTGCAAAACTAATGTGTTATTTGGTCTTTAGAACTACAGCAGAAATAGAAAAAAGTAGAATAGCAGTGATGTTTATTCTGTTTCTACATTAACTATACTTAAAAAGTATAGTTAAATGGATTCAGATATGGATTAAAATAGCCCATTAAAGTAAATGGCCTTGTAAGACTGAAAAATATTAATGTTTCAATTTTAGCATCTCAAAATATCTAAATTAGGCTGTTTCTTGTATTTAGTACTGCACCTCATGTGCCTGACTCACTACAAATGCTGAGAACATGCTTCAGGGGTTAAGGGACGGTTTAATCTTCGAAAAGCATTTGGGTTTGTTTCTACAATTGTACGGCTATTTGATCCAAAAATGTAAAACTATATCAAAGTTATCATTTACTTAACCTCATATCATTACAAACCAGTCCAGCTTGCTTTCTTCTGTGGAAAGCAATTTCATTCAATGTTTTGTAGAACATTGAAGTAAAAGTGGTATTTTATTTAAGAAAGATATTTATTGTTTGTATGACTTATTACTATATTTAAAATCTTCATAAGCCATACAATAGCTTGTTGTGAAGAACAGATTGAATTTCAAGTTGTCATTATCAGAAAATGTTTGCCTTCCTTGCTTTCAAATCTCATTTACACTTGTGTATATTCACAGCGACTTGTTTGTATTAAATGCCATTTATACTTGTACGCTTATTCAAATTTCTGCGTTTCAGTCACTGGTCACTGATCTGAAAAAGGAGTAATCTGACTATTTTGAAAATATTTATTTTTGTGTTCGTTGTAAAAAAGAAAGTCATACAGTTTTGCAACATAGTGAGGATAAATAAATGATAGCAAAACTTGAAGTTTAAAATGACTTAACTGTAGATCAAGAAGTGTGCTGTAAAAACCTTTTGGTCAATAAAATTACCATAGACCTACTGACACATCATTACTCCTATTACATTTCATTCCATTCTATCTTTATAATCCAGATTGACCCCTGTAGATAGCATAAGATAATAGTGTAGATGGTAGTAGATAATTCAATATATAAAAAAATTTGAAAAATTAACTTTTATAGTCATTTCTTGTCTTTAATGAAACGACTAGTCTTGTTCTTTAATGTAAATGACTGGAGTCATTTTAACAGCAATCAGCAATTCATTTTGCAACAAAAATGTTTAAATCCTGTGACATTTCAAGCTGACAATGAGGTATTCATTATTTGTAAAAGTGCTACTGTGACTTTGCTTTTTGTTTTTAGTTCATGGGGTTGGTTTTTAAAGTGGATCATGTTCATTTGATACAGCCTGGGACAAAACCCCCAGTGTATGGTAAGATAAGCTGTTTAAACATCTCTCAAGAGAAACACTGAAAAGACATTGTATCATTTTTTTCAATCGATCATTTGTAAACACACTGTGATGAGACTGTGATGTTGCAACAAATACAATAAGAGCCTCTATTATTTCCTCACTTGGTCACTCGCTCACTCGCTCACACACTCACTCACTCACTCACTCACTCACTCACTCACTCACTCACTCACTCACTCACTCACTCACTGATCCCTTTATACCTTTCTTTCTATTAACCTATAAAATCATAAGACCAACCGACTTTTTTTTAGGAGTTTTTAGGAGTGCACTGATCAAAGCCATAAGAATTTAATGAATGAAAGAATGTTGCCATTGAAGGTGTCTACAGTTAAAAAATTATTATGCAGAGTCATTTTACATGTGTACAATGTGTAACAAACATGTGTTTGTTTCATGACTCAACCAACCTGAACCAGCCTCCAGGACTCTGCTATGATTGCATACTGAACCCGGTTCAACGCAAAACCGTCAATCTCCTTCCTGAGACGTACAGGGGCCTGACCAACATCGGTCATCAGTGAATAAGCGAAATCCATGACAGTTTCATGTGTTTTCGGGTGTGGCACCAGCTCAACCAGACGCACATAGTATGGAGGGTTTACCTGTGAATTAATGATCAAATAAGCAGTTAACAAAAAGACAAGGTCACTGTATCTATGTGTTTTGTATCTATGTGACTTTTTCCACTATGAAGGTCTTTCTCTCTGCATGCCTGCTCACACACGTGTGGCATTTAGGATTAAATATTTACTCAAAGCAGGTAAAAGGGAACTATTTGCCTCAAACTGTTTTGAAGGACAGAAACTAATCGAAGACGTTCCTTCTTGTGAGTTGAGAGTGGAATTGCCCTTGGGTAAAGAACACTTGAAGACCAACATACTCATCCAACCCCATTCTTCCCCTTCGAAAGCAAGTGCACAAACTGCTAGCTAACAAGAAAAATTTGACATACCAATATAAATACAAAAGCGAAACTGAATGTAGTAAAATAAAATCTAAGCCCCGCCATAAATGATACTGACCATTCCTTCCTTGCTGCTTGTATAGAAATGTTATGGTAAAACTGTACACAATACAATAGCAATGAATCATGTGTAAATGTCAAAAACAGTTCCCTTTCAAAAGTCTTTTTTTATTTCAGTGGACTGTAAAAGTTCTAGTTTGTAATAATGTAAACAATTTATTTAAAGACAAAACACAGTAAAATTCTTTGCGTTTTTAAACTTCATTCAATTCAAAATAAGCACTAGCTATAAACACTAGTTCATAAATATGTATTAATGTAAATAAAAGGCTTTGAAGTTGGAATGATTTGGCCATTAAAAAGCGCAGAGATCATCCTGGTGGATATTATATTTGAGAGTATACTCAACCCAAAAATGATTTAATTTACTAATCCTCAAATTGTTCCAAACGTATTTGGAAGAATGTTAGGAACTGAGATTTCTACTACATAGTTTATATATTTATAGTTAGAATATTGTATATATATATATATATATATATATATATTGTTTTGTTCTGTTAAACACAAAATAAGATATTTTGAAGAATTTGGGAAACACCATTGACTACCATTTTTTGGAACAACTTGAGGATTTTGAGGTTAAGTATCCCTTTAAACTCAGAGAATGCAGTGATCACTAACCGGATGAGATATAATACATCGAGTTTGGTTCTTGACCCCAGAAAACACGTTGCTTGGCATCAGGCAGGAAGTAGAGCTACTGAGAATCACGTTTTCTTTGACAAGATTCTCCACCTCTTGAAAGACTGTCTGCTTGGCTTCCAGATCCTCAAACACACACTCCTTTTGAAAGAAAACACAAATGACAAAAACAGACAAAATAACAGTTAGCATTAAATAATGAGGAAAAGAAAACACAAGGAAGTGGAATATGTAAATCGTACAAAACTTGATATCTACGTATTAATATCTGCTCTTTTTAACTGTTGACAAAACAGACATGAATATTCACTAGCAAGAAAATCAAAGACTATAGGACAACAATTACTTAGTAAAACCAACAATTATATCAAAAAGGTCAGCAAAACAATAAATCTGGTCAAAATAGCACATACCAGGAATTGATGTCATGGTGATGTCTTTATAACTGAGATGAAGAGAAACTGTCCATTGACACATAACACCACTAGCATACAGAAAACAAGCACATTCCCACAGCTAACAGAGGTTTTGTGCCTAAGTGTTAAATATTATTTAATACTTAAACCTTTACATTTTATGCATTTGGCAGACGTTTTTATCATAACGCTGACAAACTTATTTATAAAAATGTAAAAACACGAGTGGGAGAGACAACCCCTCTCTAAATTTGAACATCATGGGACATTTCAAATGTTAATCCACAAACATGGTTCTTCCGGTTTCATGTGCTTTGTATAGTGACTAATAGATTAAAGCCAGGAAAAAGATTGATTTGGTCATCGTCACATGATCACTCATTCTTCTCCCTTTTGTTGTTTTTCACAATATCATAACAGGAAGACTTTGGCCTCTGTTTTCCCAGTCTCACTTACAGGTCAACAGGAAGTCATGTGTGTAGGGTTTAAGCACCTGGACAAAGTAGGCTCCCTCTAGAGCTTGCTGCAGGTCATCATGACTGCTGAGCAGACTCAGTTGCTCTGCAGCGCTGAGATTTCCTCTGAGCATTCTGGCCTGCTGAAGCTCCTCAAGCTGTTTCCTGTGACACAAAAACACAATGTTCACCATTAGGTTTGACAAAATGAACGCTAATTCTGCTTAAAAAGTATGGGCAGGCGGTTAACATTTTTGTCCAACTACTAAGTTATATAAAATGTATCAGGCAACATTTGTGAAATTGTGCTTAATTATATGTTGAATTTTAATTTTATTTGTTTAATGTATCTTGTTGTATATGTATATTATGTGAATTGTACATTATGGCCATATGAATTTCTATGCAATGGTTAAATCTAACTTTTTTCATATTTATATTCAATTTATCTTAATTAACAGGATAGTAATAAGTGACTGTATGTATGACAGCAGATGATTTTGGTATCAAATGTCATTGAGGCCATCCCTAATCTAACCAAAACAACTAGATTCATATCTATGAGACAAAAAGCCTAATAGCTCCCTCTGCTGACAAAAGATGTGAAACAAGTAAGTCTGCAACACGCTTCACTGAAACATAGCACTGATATAGTTTATAAAAAATATATATTGTTGTTCATTCTGTCCTTTGCTTACTCCAGCTTTAATCCTTCTAGTAGAATGGCCTTGTAAACAAAATATTATGTGCTCTCCTACTTGTAAGTCGCTTTGGTTTAAAGCGCCTGCTAAATGGATAAATGTAAATATACATGTAATAATATAATTAAGCTACAATTCTTTCATCATTATGCTACTCACTCACATGTCATTCCAACCCTGTATGATCTCTATTCCCTCTTCAACACACAAAAGAAGATATTTTGAGTATGTTGATAACCAAACAACATTGGTCCTAATTGACTTCCGTTTGTCTGGAGACAAAACCAATAAAACATTTAGCGAAATATCTTCTTTTGTCATAAACAGGGTTGAACATCATGAAGGTGAATGAATGATGACAGTGATGTTGCAGTGAACTATCCGTGCTTTTAAAATGTTCACCCTTTAACCTACTGTCAGTAGAGGACAAAACTTAAGCAATGCAAAAACCAAGGGGATACTGATGACTGCGATCCATTAATTGTTTCTCTTGTTTTATACTGACTTGATCTCTGCGATGGCCGCCGAGGCTTGTCCTGCTTTGTTGTCATAGATCTTGACCTTGTATCCTCCACTCAGGAACACCATGGCCCAGGAACGGCCAATGAGCCCACTTTATAGTGCAACATAACATAGATAGAAAGAGAAAAAGACAGAGAACATTGAAAATAAGCCAAATATATAGAATGGGATCTGTTGACATTACAGAAAATGAATATACTTGAAAGATCTAATTGTATTTATTTATATAATAAACATACTTACAGCACTGAGATATAATAAAACATATTACATCTCTATATTTGGACTAAGCAAGATTCCACATGCTTCAATGAACACAAATTCAAGACATTCAAGAAAAGATTCAGCTGAATATCCATCTATACATAATCCTGTTGAATAAAATCCTTAAATCCCTGTATTTGTTCACAAGCCACACAGTATACGAGTCATGATAGATATCGAAACACAAACACCATTTCATACAGTAAAGTTCAAAGACCACACAACCATTACTACAAGACTATCACATCAATTCTGCATTGTTCACGTTTGACAGACTCAATTTAATGAGCTCTCTCACCTCCCGACAACAGTGATTGTCTTTCCTTTTAATGAACTCATGTCAAAATCGCGTTTAGAGAAGTAGTCAGATACAGTTCTTCACAGTAGTGCCAAGGTATTATTTAGACAGTTATCATGTGCTTGAAATCAGGGCGGAGCTACGGTGTCTCACATGTGTCAAAATACACTGGTTCTTTCAATCATTTTTCTTCTGCTTGTAAAGCCTTAGCTAGTTTACTTGTCTGTACAATAAGCTGATTTAGAAATGCATATCAGTGATGAATTTACAATTTTCCATAAACCATAGTTGATGCAGCAACAAAAAGCGTGACGTTGTGAAATCCCCCGTGCGTAGTTTACGGCAACACTTATCTGTATCCTAGCAACCGAAACAGCAGCACATTGAGTACCGTTAGCTAGCTCCTGCGCTACTGAAGGGAATTTAATGTGTTATTATTTTCATTTATCATTCTAACGTACAAACTCTTCCGTCGAGCAGGTGAATTAAACAATTTCTTAATTTACAAATCACCGGCGTTGGAAATTCATTTCCACAACGTCAACGTTTCATAACTTTAGCTGCTTGCGTACCCACTTGAACTAGCCGAGGCAAAGAACTGTTTATCTGAATTGTAACTAACATTTAATGTCATAATAAAAACTATTAGGCTTGATGCTTCCTTCTCTCCCGATATATCTGTGTCTGGATATATATGGGACTGTCATCATTGTTTTCAGAGATGAAACGTAATAGCTCTTGTTGTATATTTTAAACTGGTTTTATGTTATTTCCTTTTCACAGATCATGGAGAACGTGCATCTTGCCCCAGAAGAGGAGGAAAATGACCTCTATACAGGCTACAATGACTACAATCCAACGTTTGACTCCGAGGTAAATAAGAACTTCAACTCTAGTCTTGAATTTATTAAAAAGCAGCTTTTATTTTTGGATGTATCTTAACTTTCCTTTCCCTTCAGGATCTTCACAATGACATGGGCTTTCAGCAGGCGGTAAAGACAAGTTATGGAAGAAGACCACCAGTAAGTGTTTCTGTATCGGAAGAAAAGCACATGGATACACACTTTATTCCATAAAGACATGGACTGTAATCCACGTATTAAAACATTTTTAGATGACAGCAAAATATCCTGGCACTGCTATTGGAGGGCGACCAATTGGAACAGCTTATGGAGTAAGTAGAGAATAAATATTCAAACAATGTTTGACTTTGTTTTGAAACATAGACATATAATATGTCAGAATCAATGTATGTACTTAGGAAGAACGCTGTCAGGTCACGAAAGGTGTCAGACTCTTACAGGTGAGAGAAGGGCTAGTAGAAAAAAGCAAGCATAATTCTGGGTCAGGACATTAAATTTAGTTTGCAATTTCCAGCTTATCCTGTCAAGAAGTAACTGTGATGATGTTGCACAGTATATTGATGCTATTTTGTACATTACTCTAATTTTTCTATAATATTTTAGTCTCGAATGCCTATTGGTGCTGCAATAGGAAGACCGATGACTGGAGCTGTTCAGGTGGGTTTCTTTTGTGATCTTTTTCGTTTATATTGCTTGCCATGAAACTGTGTTCATCATCAGTGTGTTTTTGTGTGATATAAAGGATGGTGCAGCCCGTCCCATGACTGCTGTGCGTGCAGCAGGATACTCTTCATCACTGGCTAAAGGTGACTTCATTACATTCTTTACCTTTATTTTTGTACTTTATTAAACACTACAAAAAATAAATCAGTGAGACATTAGTTTCTCAAAGTCTTTATTTAAATGGTCTTTCGAGGCTCAGCATTTGATCCGCTTGGACAATCAAAAGGACCAGCACCTCCGTTGGAGACAAAGAATGATGACACGTATGAGTTCCTTTGTTCTCATAGTCCCACATGGCATCTTTAGTTTTACCACCACAAAATACGAAATATACTTTTTTCTTGTTTAGTCCTGAAGAGAAGATAAAGATTATGGAAAAGAAAGTGAATGATTTAATAGAGGAGAGCTGTCTCGCACATGCACGTGGGGATTTACATCAGGTGGGTTTGTTTGCTATCAACCCTCAGCAATTCCAGCACACGACACATCCTGAGAATAAAAATGGACTTTGTGAAAAGATGCTGATTTATCATTATTCTACAGTCTCTAGAGAAAGCCAAAGAGGCAGGCAGGAAGGAAAGAGCTCTGGTGAGGCAGAGAGAACAAACAGACACTGCAGACCACATCAATCTGGATCTGACTTACTCGGTGAGATCCACATAAAACACATACATTAAATTCTGTCCTTCTTACCGAACATTCATATGATACATTTTCTGTTCTGTTTAGGTGCTGTTTAATTTAGCAAACCAGTATGCCAATAATGACATGTATACAGAGGCCCTGAACACTTACCAAGTCATTGTGAAGAATAAAATGTTCAATAATGCCGGTGAGAGGATTTCAAAATTGTTTTTAAGAGTAAATATTTTGTGATTTTTAAGGTCCTACTGTGGTTTATGGTGTGTCCAACAACGTTAACAAGTGTACGTACATACAAGTTGCAAAAACACTTACATTTTCTAATAATAAGCAGTTATTATTACATTACTTCTTAGCTCACTCTCAAATGATTCGTTCAGTGATTTGTATGTCTAATCCCCTCCTTTCTGTCAGCCTACTCTGGTGTGAATGTTGTCTGATCTCCATTGTTGACGTCATTTGTAAGTCAATTTCGATAAAAGCGTCTGCAAAATGACTAAATGTAAATGTGATTGGTCAGATCGTACAGTCTGCTGTGAATGGTCGAGAACTGAACTGAAATTGGCGTGATTCAGAGTCGAGTCCTCCAGCCAATAATTTGTTATTTGTTCACTTTCGGCTATACAACTTGCCAGACTGCTTACATTCACACACAATTATTACACACTGCGTGAAATGTAATTTTAAGGACATTGTAATAGTTAATCTTTAATAAAATAACGGTTTATATTAATTATACACTAATACATTAGTACAGTCTTCTACTTATTTTCTACTTTCCTAAAAAAAATCTTAGCTTCGTTTACTGTGGAAGGCTAAGTGACCAGTTGGACTGCACATATACATTGTTGTTCTTTTGTTTCACATATTGCTTCTATTGTTTTCCCCTACTTTGTAAGTCGCTTTGGATAAAAGTGTCTGCTAAATGACTAAATGTAAATGTATTGTACCTTCCTTTGATATAATAAAAGTTTTTTCTCTACTGTAGGACGATTAAAAGTGAACATGGCAAATATCTATTTCAAGCAAAAGAACTACACAAAAGCCATCAAGTTTTATCGCATGGCCTTGGATCAGATCTCAAATGCCCACAATGCAATGAGGTGAGTGATACTAGGTCTAATGAACAGCATGCTTATATTTTATTCATTTAAACAGGCAGCAGATTTTAAAAGTGGAATTTTTTCTTTCATGCTGTAGGATAAAGATCATGCAGAACATTGGGGTTGTGTTCATACACATGGGTCAGTACTCAGATGCCATCACCTCCTTTGAATACATCATGAGTGAGAGTCCCAACATAAAGACAGGCTTTAACCTCATCCTGTGCTACTACGCCATCGGAGACCGTGAGAGGATGAAGAAAGCCTTCCAGAAACTCATCAGTGTGCCTCTCGAGATTGATGACGAAGACAAGTATATCTCTCCTAATGTGAGTGTGTAGTTAAAGGAATAGTTCACCTTCTAATTGAAAATTCTGTTATCGTTTACCTTGTTGTTGTTTTAGACCTGTGTGATTTTCTTTGTTCTGCAGAACACAAAGCTCAGTGGTAAGAGCATTGCGTTAACAACGCAAGGTTGTGGGTTCGACCCCAGGGGATTGCAAATACCTATGTAAAATGTATAGGATAAAGCAATGTAACCCGCTTTGGATAAAAGCGTCTGCCAAATGCCTAAATGTAAATGTAAATGTAAAAGAAAATATTTAGAAAAATGTTGGTCACCAAATAAACCGGTCCTCATTGACTTCTATTGTAAGGAGACAAAATGAATGCAAGTCCTTTTTCAAAATATCTTCTTTTGTGTTCTGCAGAGGAAATGAAGTCATACAGGTCTGAAATGACAAGAGGGTGTCATACAAATTTACAATTTTAATTTTTTTAAATTTAGGATGACCCTCATGCAAACATGGTAATTGAGGCTATAAAGAATGATAAGCTTCACCAGATGGAAAGGGAGAGGTATTCTAAAGCATGCTCTTAGTTCTATAAGACTACATCTTTTTTAGAAAGTATTTTACTTCAGCGAATACAGATTGGTCATCAGTAGTTTTCTTTTTTTGTTTCTCCTAGGAAGGCCCTAGCAGAAAAATTCATCATGACATCAGCTAAGCTTATCGCCCCAGCCATAGAATCATCATTCGCTGCTGGGTTTGACTGGTGAGTTATTGTTGTATTCCACGGTGAGGTGTCGAACATCATCCTCTTCCATGAAATGTCCCTCATTGACTCTGGTACCTTTGCAGGTGTGTAGACATGGTGAAGGGTTCACAATATGTGGAGTTGGCAAATGACTTGGAGATCAACAAAGCTATTACTTACTTAAGACAGAGGGACTTTAAACAGGTATATTTGCAGACACACAATGGAATGATGTTGCTTTTGACATAAGGTATTTCCACAGAAAAGGGCCATAATGCTCCTTGTCTGTGTGGAACCCTTGTTTCCGCCTAATACAGTACACATTCAATTATCCGTGTTCTTTTGTTTTTATTATCTGTCCATCTGCATGACTCTTGAGGCTGAGGTATGTTTAGTTGGAGAATGTGTGTCTGTCTGCTCTAGGCCTTGTGTACACGTGTGTCGTTAATGTTGTGTTGTGTTACATTGCTTCACTCATTTTATGTAGCGACACATGAAATGTAACCTTTTATTCTGGAGATAAATTATGAAAAAAAAAAACTTTGTGAATGATTCGCATTTAGGCAGTTGAGACTCTAAAGATGTTTGAGAAGAAGGACAGTCGGGTGAAAAGTGCTGCTGCTACAAACCTTTCCTTTCTCTACTTTTTGGTGAGTAAAAAGCTATGGAGTATATTCCTAAAAGATCCGAGCATTGCTGTTTGTTACATTGTGTTTAGACGTGCCCTTGTGAACATCTGTTTGTGTGTCTTGTTCAGGAAAAGGATTATGATCAGGCTGATCGCTATGCCGAGTTGGCCATGAGCGCTGACCGCTACAACCCTGCTGCCCTCATAAACAAGGGCAACACAGAGTTTGTAAAGGAGGACTACGAGAAAGCAGCAGAGTTTTATAAGGAAGCTCTTCGCAATGATTCGTCCTGCACTGAGGGTCTCTATAACTTAGGTGCGTCGTGACTTACGACATCTTTCAATGAAAACATAAGACAGTCTTTTTTAACTAGTTATTTGAAAGAGGAATACGGAGCAATTTTTACATCTTAAATAATATATGAATGTGTCTGTAATTTTGTAAATTTCTAATGTATACTGAACAGGTTTGACATATAAGAGACTCGGTAGACTAGAGGAAGCTCTGGACTGTTTCCACAAGCTGCATGCTATCCTCAGAAACAGCGCTCAAGTCATGTACCAGTTGGCCAGCCTGTATCCTTTATTAGACTCCTCTTAGGGTCTTATTTTGGGTGCGGACCACTAAATTACTGTTCTTGTCCAGGGGAACTGATTTAGCACAGGGCTTCTTACCGCTTTAGTTGGCTTTTTTAAATAATAATCAGCTCATGGTATCTAAAACTACAGTACTTAAAATTAAACATGATATTGAATTTGAATTTGAGCTCAGGTGTAGTTTAATTTTAAAGGGGCGGTTTGCCAGAGAGGGTTTAGTAATAACCCCAGACTAACTAAAATGTTAGAGGTGTCGTGATCGGAAAAAAAACTTGCAATGACATATATATTATTGCCATCGTTTAGTCTAAAGATGACCACTAGTATTTTTTTTATAAATTATGTTTTTAAAAACAACTTAAATATCCTAATTTAACTAAGGCCTAGTCCTGGCTTAAGCTAAACCTTGACCGGGAAACCGCCCCAACGAGTATAGATGTATGTTCCTTAATAAGATTTAGATATGAGATGTTGGAGGACCCTCACCAGGCCATTGAATGGCTGATGCAGCTCACCAGTGTGACCCCCACAGATGCCCAGGTGCTGGCCAAACTGGGAGATCTATATGATAATGAAGGAGATAAAACACAGGCTTTCCAGTACTATTATGAGGTATTGCATTGGGATCCATCTTTCATTCAAAATTCATTTCATACACAGTATTAACAAATGTGTTCAAATAATAGTTTTTGGTGAACTATCCTTTTAACGGATTTTAATGTTGTGTTTTTTTGTTCAGTCATACAGGTATTTTCCCTCAAACATTAGTGTCATTGAATGGTTGGGTGCATATTACATCGACACCCAGTTCTGTGAGAAAGCTATTCAGTATTTTGAGAGAGCTACCCTTATTCAGTAAGTTATTCATGAAATCTGCATTTATTATCTGTCAGTATTCTCATTGTTACATTATTCTTGTGTACAGTCAAGTACTTGTACAATATGGATTTTTGTAAATAACCTGACATTAATTTCAGACCAACACAGGTAAAGTGGCAGCTAATGGTGGCCAGCTGTTACAGAAGAAGTGGTAGGAAAATGATTTGAACTAACCTGACACTTAGACATTTTGCGAAAATTGACATTTCAAAAAAGTGATTATACACCTTTTTATGTCGTTAGGAAATTATCAAAAAGCACTTGAAACCTACAAGGACATTCATCGGAGATTTCCAGAAAACGTTGAATGTACACATCAGAATTCCTTCCTTTTATATACAGATTCTCTGCGGTCATCTAGAAACTCTTCATCACATGTGTTTCCATGTCGGGCAGGTTTGCGCTTCCTGGTCAGGCTGTGCACAGATATGGGATTAAAAGAGGTGCAGGATTATGCCACCAAACTCAAGAAGGTCGAGAAAATGAAGGAGATCAGGGAGCAGGTACTCTGTTCATAATTCTAGTTAAATGTTGGCTTCGTTGGACTCCTTAAATGGAAGAAAATAGTCGTGGGATTGAAGAGTGACCAAGAAAGCTAGATCCCACATATCTTTTGAAGGAGAAACAGCTGCCTTTAAATCAAGTTTTGGAGGTTGAAATTTACTGAAATGACCCCAGATGGTTTATCTCCAACTGGTTTTGCCAGGAAAACTTTTTTAATGCAGCTTCCATAAAGAGAAAATGAATATTCTTTCTTATTTCTTGACAATAGACAATAATGGTTGATGATAAGGAAAACAGTTGTGTGTTATATCATTTGTGATATTCAAGATAAAGAGCTTGAAAAGCCTAATATGCATACTGTGTTTACTGTAATGTGGCACTGTAGTGAGTCTGTTTGTCTGATGTCTCAGAGGGTGAGGTCTGGGAGAGAGAGCAGCGCTCGGAGTCGGAGAGAAGGCAGTGCTGGCAGTGGTGAGTAGACGTTTTTGATTTTATTTGAAAAAATCCTACAAATTATCTGTATCAAATCCTCTTTTCTTTTTCCTTACTTGTAAATATTTCTTTAGTTTTTAACCCAAACCTGTCATTTCCTTCTCTGATCAGGAAACACTTCAAACTTTACACTCACTCCCCCTAAGAAAGCCACCGGTATGACTGTGACGTAATTCATTTTATTTTCCCTAGATAGATTACACAATTTATAGAACCTTATGCTCGGTAGAGTTTTGGTAGTAGAAGGTCAAAACCAATGAAAAGATATGGTCCTAGTAATAGTTAATAATTCTTCTTCTTGACTCTGACAATTGGATGTGGATTTCATCTCAGGTTATATTCAGTTCTGAGATTAAAGGTGATTCTGTTTCTAATACAGTTTTACAATCATCTTTAAGGATGCAAGTGTTATTGGCAATCTAACTGCTCTCTTATTTTGATATTTTCTTCTCGCAACGCATAAGGAAGTGGGTCAAACCCAAAGAAGTCCTGTGGTACAATGACTAACAGCTGCATGTATAATAGAAAAGACATGGTCTTAGGGATGGGCGATATAAACGATATGCGATATAAACGATACAAAATTGGCCTACGATAGAGATTTTAATTATATTGCACTATCGCGATAATGCATGTTGATGACGGAATCTACCCGCGAAATATAGAGCCACGAGCTGCAGCCGGCAATGTGTTCACATTCAATTCAGTTATGCGGCTCAGTCCATCAGTGGCTCTTGAACTCCAGTAAGAAGCTATTTTACTCACTTTAAATGAAGGGATTTTCTTTAATGTAGTTGAGGCTGATTCATTAATAAATTAGTTGTTGCAAAAAATGCTGATTACCGATGTATTTTCCATGAATCTGCTATGTTAGCGATTAAAACGTTACTTAGCTAGTAAACGTTAGCTAGTTAAGGATAGCTCGTTACATAGAACGTCACAAACTGCAATTTTACACGCCGAAGCCGTTCCCATGCATTGTTTTATTTTAGGGGACCTGGCATGATGTGAACATTAACCGTCCGCAACAATTATCCACCGATCCCGCCATTCAGGTCCCGTGTCACACACAGCCGCGAACATAGCGATTGCAATTGTGTGACGTTGTCACTATATTTAGCGTTCACAAGAGGTGCACAGCTTTCATTCAGTTGGAGAAGCTCGTTTTTTCAGCATCTATTTTGTGCAGTATGTGCGTGGCGGATAAGTTAAATATTCCCTTTAATGAAACTCGAGCGATTCATAACGAGTATAACACAGATATTAAGCATCTTTTACTGTTACTGACTTTTTATTTGGTTATATAATATTTATTTTAATAGTGTTTAAAAAGGGACTCATTGTCAACATGTAGTATCATGGGTAGTGTGTTTTTATATTTGTTTCCTGTCTTCACAACAAAGACAAAAAATATATAAATGGAAAAAAGCTTTTTTGTTCACGTGTATTACAGTTTGTGACAGTTCAATTCAGTTATAATATAACTGTAAGTCTGCATGATAAACCTATAAATCTAATGCATATTGTCGTAGTTAGTACTATTTTGACTGTATTATTTGTGTCCCCTTCAAAAATTGCTCTTGAGAAATTTTGTATGTATTGTCCCCCCCTACTGTTAAATGAGATTTACGCCCATAAATAAAAATAATAACCATGATAACCTCAAAAATAACCATGTCGTTGAATACCAGCATTGCCAGGCAAAAATTGTATTTATTTAAAATAGCCATGCCTAATACTGAAAGGATATCCCTAATTCACAGTGTCTGTTCCTTTATTAACAAGACACCAGTTTTAATTTCATTAGGAGAACAAAAAGTTTAAAACCAAATGCGTTACCTCGGCTGCAGGTTTGAAATATGTTTTTATTTAAAGTATCTGTGCATTTACACAAAATAATTTTCTTTGCCTAATTAATACTGGAAGTATTTTCAGTACAGTGTATGTTCCTTAAGTAAAAAGACACCAGTTTTCTGTTCTCTGCAACTTGGGTGGCATTTAAGAACCAAGGACTTAAACTAAGTATAGTGCCTTTTAGAAGGAAATACTTTTATATTCATCTGCAACCTTTTGTTGCATTATTACAGTTTTGCTTTTGCACAATAAATGTTCTCAAAACGCCATACGTTTCTTTATTTCTTTAAAAAAAAAAAAAAATTAGCAGTTTAGCTTTCCTAAGGGTCTGTGTAACCTGTTCTGAAATGGTTGTATTATAAGATATATATCGCAATATATATCGTTATCGCAATAGGCTGCAATGTATATCGCAATATGGATTTTAGGCCATATCACCCATCCCTACATGGTCTTTATAAAAGCAGTTGTGAACGGTCAAAATAATGAAGTAAACCCACACACACTAACTGTGATCTTATTGATGAGCTATGCTGTAGTGTAGAGCAATAGAATTAAAGTAATTATGAAAAGATTGTATCCTGGTATTGTATCAGCTCAAAACAACAATTCTGTCATTATTTACCCATGTCAATTAAAACATCTATATACAATTTCTGTTGAATACAAAAGAAGATATTTTGAGAAAGGTCATTGTGTCCACACAATTGAAGTCAATGGGGCCCAGTGTTGTTTGGTTACTAACATTCTTCAAAATATTTTGGGAACTGATCTGTTCGTTTATCTTTATTTTTCCTCAAATTTCATTTTAGTAATCTGTTTCTGTCTGTTCTATTTCTCTGTTTATCATCTCTTCATGGCTGTACGCCTGAAAGGGAGCAGCTCAAGCCCCATCACTACCCCTCCTCTGAGAGCCAGTGGTATGACTACACACACTACAGATTACAGACGTTTATGAGCTCTTCCTCTACAACTGTACAACAGGCATGGCATTTTGCGCACAAATAAGCTGTCGCTACTGTACCTGTGAGTGAGCCTGGCTACATTGTGCTCTGCCGTTATAACTAAGCTCCACAGACAATGCTGCGTTTAATTTTAGTTTTATACAGTGGGAGACCATTGTGTTCAAAAAATAATCCACTGCTGTCTTCTGATGTTGTTGCATTGTGCATCCTCACTCTTGTAGGCCTCGCCCAGCTCTCTGAATTCTCTGTCTATCCTCGTTTCCAGCCTCTTCTTAACACTGTCCTCAGAGTTCTGTTTTCTTCTATTTTTGTTTGTTTTGTCATGCAGTTTCTCGCTCTGAAGCTAAATATAGCCCTGCACTGGAACAGGGCAGAGGTATGTATTATGTTCTGCTTCGCAGCTCTGATCATCAAACCTCTGTGTGGTCAAAACAAAAATGCCTATTTGTTTAACTCATAACGCTACAAGCAGCATGAGAAACTTCAAACCCACTGGTTGAGAGCACTGGATATGCCAAGATGCTCTTTCAAAGCCTTAAATTCCTCTAAATGATGCTGCATCCAAAGATCCAAGGGCATAAATTAAATCGCGACACAATAAAACACAAACATGTGGTGTAAAAGCCTGACATTGTCATCTCTGCCAAAACCACTCTTTCCAGAGAATAGCCCTCTCATGCTGTCTGACAGAGTGTTTCCAGCCCCTCTACTGCTTTCTGTTTGCACAGCACTGAGTGCAAATAAACCAGTAAAAAATGTCACACGTACCCTCCTGAACACCACCACACCACTTTCTAATTGTACTTTAAATGTCCATTCAGTTCCTGTTGTGATACGGAAATAAAGGCAACACTAGTTTTATTAACCAAAAGAATAGCTCCTCTTAAACTCTATTTACTTCTTAAATTTGCGTTACATTTTGAGTTTGGGAGGATTACCCTGTATATTCCACGTTGTGGGCTAGCGAAGGAATTTTCTTTTTAATGACCTCTGCGTTATCACTGGGAACTTTAAAGGTTTTATATTTACCTTCTGCCAGACTCTGGTCTCACGGCTGCCCCTCAGTGCTCTGTTTCTGTCATCCTGTCTAGATGTGAAACCCAGCTGTTTATAAACCCAAATGCTCTCAATTATGCAAACCGTATGATACATGATCAAACTCACTTTACATTTTGTAGGATTCCTGTGTTACGCAACTTTTGCAAGTACAAGCTAGAGCTGTTGCTTTTCATGATTTTTTTCTAGCTTTCTAACATCTGTGTGGCATCACATAATGTTAAGAACTCTCTTTCCTGGTGTTCAGAACTATTTGACCAAACGTGTGTGTAATAATTCTCACTCCAGCCGTGTTTGCAAGTGCAGCATTAACTGCTTGGTTGTGTTTTCTCAGACAGTGGACAGAGCAACCATGGCACCAGTGCCAAGGGTGAACGGCTGAGTGTTAAACTGAAGACGCTTCCAGGATCCAATGAGCCATATGAGGCCAGCAACAAGCAGGAAATAGGTGAGGAACGAGTCAATTCTTATCAGTGGCACTAATTTACAATACAGTGAATGGAAACATGATGGTGCAGTTCTACAGCTGGTAGTGTTACACCAAGGTGGGTTTTATTCCAAATTTTTATGCCAATACTGAATGGTTCTTTGTTGTGTGTTAATTATATAAACGTGACCCTGGATCACAAAACCAATCTTGAGTAGCACGGAAACATTTTTTTTTTTGTTAAAGTCAAAAATATATTGTATGGGTCCAAATTCTTGATTTTTTTTACCATTAGCATATTAAGTAAAGATCATGTTCCATGAAGATATTTTGTACATTTTCTGTACTAAATATATCAAAACTTTATTTTTGTGAGTACATGACCAGTAACAGCGCCTCTTATTAACAACTTCAAATCACTTTTCTCAATATTTTGATTCTTTTGCATCAGATTCCAGATATATAAACAGTTATGTCTGGAGCACATATTATCATATCATAACAACTCATACATCAATAGAAAGCTTAATTATTCAGCGTTCAAATGATGTAGAAATATCGATTTCGAAAAGTTTACCCATAAGACTGGTTTTGTTTCCAAGGTAACAAATGTAGTGTCAGCCTGTTGAAAATGATGACCCTTGTATGTTCATTATGGGACATTCTTTATTACATTTTTACGATCTTTTCAAATATTTATTTTCTGCTTTGTGCAGGCCTGATTTACTCAATGTATCTACTGGCTTGATATGTGCTCATTATAAATTCTCAACGTTTCAGATGCCTCTTATGTCGATCCGTTGGGGCCACAAATCCAGAGACCGAAAACTGCAGCAAAGAAACGTAATGAGGAAGATGATTTTGCTGATGAAGAGCTGGGAGATGACTTACTGCCTGAGTGATACCTGCACTCCAGTCTTTGTCATTCTGCTTTGCAGAAATTCTTTAGGTTGAATGTTAATATGGAATATTTGCCCAATACAATTCATTTTTACACTGAGACTACATTTGTCTGCATTTTCCTAGAATATCAACATGTTTAGTTTACTGTATCTGTATACTATGTTTTATTTTAGATTACCAGCAGTAATGTATAAAAAATTATTAGAAAATATATTCCTTTATTTATTTCACTTCATCATGTAAATATACACGTTTTAATTGAGTGCACCATATTAATTGCAAAAAATAAAGAGATAATTGAGATGCACATCTTGTCAGTTTGATTTGTAAATGTTTTATGATGTTTGTATGGCACAATATAGGCTACTAAACGACAAACGCCTTCATAATATGGATATATCCATATAAAAATGTCTTCATCTTTAGTGTGTCTACTTATTAAATTCATATTTGGTATTTTATTATCCGTATGAGTACATTTCATACTCGTTCCATTGAGCTTTCGTTATTCAGTATCATAGACCGCCCAGTAGCTATGTGAGTGGAAAGTTGAGCGCATCCAAGACACAGACGGGCTTTACGAAACAGCTGGGAGCTTTATTGAGGTCGCACGCAAAATCTTGACGAGCTAACTGAAGATTTGTGTTATTATTTCTTTGTCAAAAATCTGAATTATAAGGTGAAATGCGGGCTGTTTTGGCGCTTCTGGTAATGATGTGTTATCGCGGTAGCGCGCTGGGTGAACGGGGACCGAAGGTGTCCAGGAGAGCGCAGAGGACTCGCTGTCTGGACATGCCGGAGGAAGTTTTAGAGCAGATGTTCGGGAGACTTACTGTCGGTGTGCTTAGTGCTTTTCATCACACCCTTCAGCTCGCGCCTCCAGAGCGACAGAATCTCACCTGCACATCAGTGAATCTCCTAGCGCGTGACAGATCACGTACCCCCGTAAACTTGCTCAGCCTCTCGCCTTGGGCGTACAGGTAGGTTGCAATCCAAGACTCGACAAATCTTTTCTTTATTTTTCAAGATCTTTGCAGAATTGTAGAACAACTATTGTCTACACATACGGGCGTTTAATCGTATGTGTGGCATAAAATATTTTTTTTTGTTTTGATTTTAGAATCTCCCACGATTCTGCGAGGTACCCTCGATTTCTCCCGGAGGCATATTGCTTGTGTAAGGGATGCCTGACAGGTCCAAACGGGGAGGAGAGTGACCGCTTCCGAAGCATTCCGGTCTACGTGCCCACCGTCGTGCTGCGCCGCGTCGGCTCGTGTGCCGGAGGACGTCATTCCTACATTGAGAGCTACGTGTCCGTTGCCGTGGGTTGTACTTGTTTGCCAGCATTGGAAAAAGACAGAAAAACACGAAAGGGCAAGCAAACTGGGAAAAGAGTAGCGCCTAAAACTACAGTTTCCATCTTAAAAAAATTGAACTGAGCTGATAGGGTTGCCAGTTCTACATCACCATCACTCATCCCACTTTCTTTTGTCTCTATACACCTGAAACTATTGTTAGAAATTAAGGTAGATAGTGTAAATAGTCCTTCAATTCCAGATTCTAGTCTGGAGTGCCGTGTCAAGGGAAAACTTTGGTGCCAAAAATAACCATTTACAAATCCAAAATTCTTGGAACAGGCCTGTCAACACCATGGTGTTGAATAGCTAATACCATTCAGGGGTGTACAAGCAGAAAAGCAATGACCAGAAATGCTGCTTTTAAAAACAAGCATGAATTTTAACCATTTACACTATTTAAAAGGGAAACCATTTATTTTGAGTTTGTAATGATAGACCTACTCATATTATTGCTTTAAATACACTGGTTCCACACAAATCTAGTGTATACTGTATTATATAGAATTACATTAAATTAAACACAATGTCTTCATCATTATTGATGTTATAATGTTTGACATAGTCGTCTTCAATGCAGGCCCGGTTCCTACCAGGTGCAAAAAGGTGGGCTAGCGGATATCCTGGGTGGGCATTTAACACACACAGTATATAGCCACAAAGACTATTTTCAAAAGTTTTTTTCTGATAAATTATCATTTTTGTTTATTTCTGTGAAATTCTGACATTTCTCCCAAATTTCATATAAAAATGTAGTATTATTTTGCTGAAATAAAACAACGGGTCAAAACAACAGAAAAGACGATCTGCAGTCGCAAAATATAGTTTTCAGCAAAACAAAACTGTAAATGCTAGAAAAAGTAAAAAAATTGTGTTTTATGAAATAACCCAGATTTTTTCATTAGTTTATTATCATGCTCTCAGGCTTTAATATTGCTGACTGTCACTCTTAAGATTTGCTTTTGTTATAATTCAACAAACACTGAAATATATGACTGCAGTACATGCAGGATTAAAATGATTTAGGATGTTAAAAATATAAAAAACGCCTGTTCATTACAGAAGACTGAGAGATTAAAACAAAAATAATTATTGTTGATTATTGCCATTTATATAGTAATTGTGTGTGCTTGATTTTACTGATGTTTTACGTATTAATAAAGCTGTTAAGTAAACTGGACATAAATAGAAATCTATAAAGTGGGCTAAGAACCCCATCACTGAAAGATAATGACTTCTGTTTAATTTAGCAAAAAAATCTAGTTTGAATCTAATTACACTGTACAATGAACTTTATGAGGTCTGTGAGCGTGCAGTGCACCTAAACTATTATGCACAGTTTTTCGCTACCACCTGCAGCATGAATTGGGGTGTTAGAGATGGAGGGAGACAGATTTTTCTGAAGCGGGAGCTTTCAGTCATTGCTGACGGTCAACAGGTTAAATTCTAGCCTATTGCAACCAAATAAAAACAACACAAAATAAGACCTCAAAAACTCCCGTTATAATAAATGAATCAAACTTTACTGCACAATTACTTTTACATGCTGTTTGAAATAAACTCAAAGCAAGCGTGCAGTGCACCTTACATTCCTTTGCACAGTATTTTGCGTCCACCATAGCATGTAGCCTGCTTCTCCGTTACAAACTAAAGCCACTTTGTGAGAGAAGAGTGGCATTGCTTCCAGCCAATAGAAAAATACTGCATTTTTTGAAGTAATTTTTTATTCGCATTGACAGACTTTAGGTGGGCTCAGCCCACCCCTGCCCATGCCTGGAGCCGGCCCTGCTTCAATGTCTGTATGACTGATGAACTGAACCCACAAGTCAGACAGCAATATAATTAAAGATGGTGATCTCAGATCTCTCATGAACAGCCAAATATTCCACTCTAAAATCTGGATCCTGGAGTGAGAGTATTAATTGTTCCGTATGATCATCTGCACATGTCCAAGTGGAAAGGGTAGATTTAAGTGTCTGATCAAAAACATTTTTCATCAGAGAAGACTTGATTCATAGTTGATGTAACAGCGGAACTCGTTAGCCAGATTGTGACTGTGTTTTGGTAAAAAACTGCACATCTTCAGATCCATAAGTTTCCCTGCATGTTCCTCCATAATAGAACCTGTAAAAATAAAGTCAAGATAAGAATTCACAGACCATAAAGATAACTGCACATTTAACCAGTTAAGTCCAAGCAGGTGTTTAAGCTTCACAAGTTTTAAAGTGATAGTTCACCCCAAAAATTTCAATTCTGTAACCATTTACTCACCGACAGGTGTTTCCAAACCTGTATAAATTTCTCTGTTCTTAACACAAAGGAATATATTTTAAAGAATTTCAGTAACTAAACAGATCTCATCCCTCATTTACTGCCATAGTAGGGAAATAAATGGGAGTCAATTGGGGAGGTGATCTGTTTGCTTTATTACATTCTTTCAAATATCATCCTTTGTGTTTAGCAGAACAAAGAAATGTATACGATTTGGAACAATCTGACGGTGAGTGAATGATGACAGATTTTAAAGGGTTAGTTCACCCAAAAATGAAAATTGTGTCATTTACTCACCCTCTATAACTTTCCTTCTTCTGCAGAACATAAAAAATATATCTAAAAAAATGTTGGTAACCGAACAACGGTTTCACCTGTTGACTTCTATTGTACGGACACAAAACCAATGCAAGTCAATGCCGGAATTGTGTTGTAAAATGACCAGAGAATGAGTAAATGATGACAAAATTTTCATTTTTGGGAGAACTCTTCTATTAACACTGGTGTAATATTTACAAAGACAATACCACAAAGGTTGGACAAACTATAACTCATCCACTCACCTGTACAGAGCAAGATTTTGCCCTTAGTGAGGTATTTAATGGTAAGCGCCACCTTGCTAAGGCACTCCTCTGAAAGGTACGGTGGGTCTACGATGACAATGTCAAAGCTCTGTGGAAGGATATCCTCACGTAGGAACAGAGGATTGTTGTAATCGTAAAAGATGAACTCATCTCCATATGCTGCAAAACGTCGATCAAACTCCAGCAGAACCGCTGATGCACTGTCTGGCCTGTCAGATTCCATCTGCTTTAGCTTTTGATAAACGCTGGGTGCACTCACACAAGCTATCCTACAGACAATGACAATAAACATTTGAATGAGTACAATAAACAAGGCTTTGGTATCAGATCAAATACTTAGTTGACAACTCTGTGATGTACAGCACCTTAGTCATGTCTGCTTTGTCAATGTTTACTGTCCTGAATTCAAAATAAACACTCCAGAAAAATGCTTAAGTCTGTGCTCCTCAACCATTTCCTGTAACCTTTAGCCTAGTACATTTTGGATGCCTCTTTTATCAGAGACACCCAATTCAGGTCTTTCAGTGTCACATACCCAAGCACGTCTCAATGCGTTTAATAAATAATGCTTATGGGATGCACTACACAGTTCTTGTGGACAACAGAATTCATGAAAAAAAGATGATTACACAATGTAGATAGATAGTATTTATTTTAAATAATGATATGTCAAATTCCTCTTTAATTTGGTTTATTCTAGTCTCTTCTCTTTTTTGGACAATAGATCAGACAAAAAATACAAGTGAGGTAGTGAGAGTGTTTAACCTGATAGACCCTAGGATCTGAATTTCTTAAAAGCAACCTGTTTGTGTGCGTGTGTGTATTTCCTAAAGATGATGAAATTATGACTTGAGAGTACATAATATACATTTTGTGTTTTAACATTCAATTTCTTATTACCTTAAATGTTTAATTCTTTATTTTGCTATACAATTACTTTATTAGTTATAGATTATAAAATTATTAAATTATCTAAATTGCTTTTCTTAATGCTATATTCTTCATTCTATTGGATGCTTGTCTTAACAAGTATATGAGTTTGCAGTGGTCTCATTCTCAAGGTCTACAATGAATCATGAGACAATGTTGTGAAGAAGTAATTTTCCACTGTCCTATGTTTGTATAATGCCACCTGCTCAATGTGTTTCTAGTCAGACAAAGTTAGATGGAGAT
The DNA here is from genome assembly GCA_008369825.1 of Triplophysa tibetana. Taxonomy (NCBI): domain Eukaryota; kingdom Metazoa; phylum Chordata; class Actinopteri; order Cypriniformes; family Nemacheilidae; genus Triplophysa; species Triplophysa tibetana. The sequence continues at coordinate 14,845,636 of CM017902.1, forward strand.
AAGAGTGAACTCTAGTCAGAGTTAGAAAGGGCATCTGAACGCAACTATGTTTTCTCTCTACAATAAACTTTGTTCATTTTATCATAACTTCAATTTGTCTCCTGCCTGCTGTACTCCCCTCTGACATCAGAGACTGCAGGATAGTAAGACCTATCACTTTTGGCGTATGAACAAGATGGAACAACACTATGGTATCATTTGTGACCCTGGACAACAAAACCAGTCTTATGGGTCAATCTTTCGAAGTTGTCATAATTTGAAAGCTGAATAAACAAACTTTCTATCGATGTACGAGTTGTTAGAATAGGACAATATCTGGCTGAGATACAACCGTTTAAAACTATGGAATCTGAGAGTGCAAAAAAAAATATTGAGAAAATTGCTTTTGAAGCAATTGCCCATCTTCTTACAAAATAAAGTTTTTATATATTTATCATTGGAAATTTACAAAATATCTTCATGGAACATGATCTTTAATTAATATCCTAATGATTTTTGACATAAAAGAAATATCGATCATTTTTACCCATACAATGTATTTTTGGCTTTTATTAAAAATGTTCCCGTGCTACTTAAGATTGGTTTTGTGATCCAGGGTCACATTTTGTCCCAATAAAAAGATAGTAGAATCTATCAGATCTATCAAACGTAATGGAATTTAAAAGGACGCTGAAGAAATATTTCCAATATTATCATGTGCAGTGTTAGCACGATATCTATAAACATGTCTTTTTTTGCAGTGGTCTTTTTACACAACACATTCACAAGTACTCCACTTGTGTAAAAACGTGACCAAAGGAGCTTGAAACCAACCTCCCATCTGTTCCTGCCTGCTGTAGGACTTCCTCGGCTAGCCGTGTGGCCGTCTCCTCATTGTACCAGAACTGACTCATGTGCTGTTGAAAAGAACGAATGAACTTAATGTTTTAAGCCACGTAAACAGTCAACACAAAAACGATTTATCCATATTTTACAATGACAGCTGTCCGTACTACTGAAACTTTACCCAGTCTTCCTCCATGGCACCGACAGAGAATTTATCAGTCGGGTCTGAGTCTTGTTTATGTCCCGTCCTTCCACTTTCGGCATAAAACTCTTGCAAAGCTGCAAGTGTTTCCGCTGCGAGCTGCGGCACATCATCTTCACTGTCGCTCATGATAGCAAAGCCTTCACAAAACGACACGAGAATGAACGCACGTGAAGTGAACTAAATACAGTCACGTTATGCTGAAGGCAAGACTGAACAGTGTTTATTCAGTTAAAGATAACGCTAAGAGACGATAGCAAATATACTTACGTTAAATAGGTTAGAAACTCACCTTTTACGTGAATCACGCCGCAATTTCAATAGTAGCATAAAGCACTAACTCGGAGCAGAAATCATAGCAAACACACACACGTGTTCCAAACTACGGTGGCCGCAGAGGAACAATTGCGCTCGATGGGCGTTCACATAGTGGGCACCTCAGTATATCCAGAACAAGTAGACAGCACTTGAAAAACAATACATGCATGGCAAAATAAGACGACACCCGTTTTTACAGCAAGTTTATGTACACTTTTACAGGTCATTTCAGGCATTCAAAAACAAGAGAATTAGTGCTTTGAACAATGGAAATAAAATCATAATCTGAATAAAACGTAAAATCCCTCAGTTATCGTCATTTTTGGTATTTTTTTATTGCTACAGCAATGGTCACTGTTCCACAATTCTGAGTATGCACGTGTGCTAGTGTATGTGGAACATTACTGGAAGTCAGAAAAAAAAAACTTAATGGGCACGTGACAGTGAAAAACGTCCAAAGATGATCATAGATCAAGTCTTGTCGGAACACTTTCAGTACTGCTATGATCAGGGCGAAACATTAAAACTAAAATCAATTCAAAGAAAAATGTAATCTAGACCCCTTCTTTCCTTCAGGTAAAGTCATCATAAAAAATCTGAAATTCCATCAACTATAATCTTATAAAAACTTTTCAGTCCTTTTTGCTGTTAAACACTTTCATTTTTGTCTTTTCGAAAATATATACACCCATAAACACAAAGTGATTTGGTTTCTATTTTAAAACGGCCTTTCTGTAACGACAAGTTTCAATAGGAAAGGCATTTTTGTTGTCATGGCAACCACAGCTCACACTTCTCAGAAAGTCACTGTTCTATTTGTCGCCATATATACAGCTGGATCTGAGACATGAGAAACCAAATAAGAAGGCACTGAAGGAGAGATGTCTGCAAAACAGTTTGGGTGTGTATGCGTGTGTAAAGAGGGGAGAAATAAGTTAATTTCAGAAAGGGTCCCCTCTGTCCATCATCGATTTATTTTTAGGACACCGGCAGTCGTCCCCTCTCTGTATTTGGCCTCCTTAGCTTCCCTTTGCTCTGCAGGCATGTGTCTAAAGACTCAGGGTGGAGCAGTGCTATCAGTGCTCCAACTGTGTCGCTCTGAACATCTCCATAGTTTGGCATGTTGAAAAGGCTTCTTTGAATGGTAGAGGGGAACAAGTTGCTGGAGGAAGCAGTTTATTTGACACAAAGAAGCCCTCCCACATTGGCAACAAACTCCTCCAGACTCTTAAGGAAGGCCATTTTCTGTTTGCGGTCCATGGTTGGAGGTGTGCTGCTGGCTGTAAGGTTAATGAATGCGTCTGCCAGCCGCTGATAGATGACAGCATCCCTCTGACTGGAGAGAAGAGCCTCCACCAGCTCGGAGTACTCCGCCTACAACAAACATCATAACTTAATACCACTCAACAACTAGTGTCTTTGGTGATTTACAGCAATGCATTTAGTGATAATTAAAAAGCATAGTTCATCCCCAAATTAAAATACAAGATATATTGTTCACCCCCATGTCAGTTGAAACCGTTTTTTTTTATAGAAGATATTTTGAGAAATGTCTGTGGTTTTGTTTCTATATAAGAGTAGTCAATGTTGTTTGGTTGTCAACGTTTTTTTAAATCCAGGCAATAAAATCAAACAGGTTAGTAATGACATGAGGGTAAGTAAAAGATGAATTCATTTTCATTTCACTTTTCGTTTAATTGGTGCTTTGAACAGTTAGAAAAGCTACTCGTGTAAACTATTTTAGACCTAAAATAATGAACACTGTAGTAAAAATAAACCCATGACTGTTATTTCTAGAATACTACAATTTGGATGACATGCATCCACGCAGACATGTCTCTGAATCAAATCAAACATTGCTTTCACATCGGAAAAACACCTAAAAAACTACATTCAGAAAGGCATCACCTTAATCTACAGTACTTCCTATTAATTCCCTAAAACGAGTGTAAAACTTGACAAATGTACTTCCATTGCACAAAAGACAATTTTTACAATTTGTATATTTGAAGAAATTATTTTTCTCACTACATCATATGGTAATACTGGTGCATACCTGGTGCAGGCACACTAGTGTATAGAGGGCTTCTCCTGCTGCTACTGTCATCTCAGTGTTGTGCTTCTGCAGCACAAGCATGTCAAACACCAGCTATATAAGAAATGAGAGAGAAATGAATATCAATATTTCATTCAGTAAAGACTTCAATAAAGGGTTAGGACCAATATATTGGCCAGTACATTTCATTGGTTAACATTATTCTTAGATTATTCTTTTTTTCTGTTTTATATACCCATCAGTTGGCCGTACATTTGCATTATACAGTCATTATATCTGCATTAGGTATTGTCTACTGAAAAACTGGTATTGGTCGAAATCTAGAGTGTTACTCACCTTAAGAAAATGTCTTGTGGCAATAAATAGGGGCGTGTCCTTTTCCTGAGTCTTTGCGCACTGCTCAGCCAATGGGGACAGAGCTTCAAGACATAGCTGACTGATCTCTGAGCTCATCCTGTAGTCAGCATTAAGGAACACAACTAGAGAGCTGCAACAATCAACTGATATGCTTTAAAATAACCTCAGCTGTCACTTCGGTTAAAATCAACTCTCAGGCAAAGGAGACATTTTATACGATATGCTCCTCAATCACATACTTCAACTGAATTAGCATGAAAGGATACGAGGTCATGCCTAGCTCCAGAGAGCACATCAGACTCTTGAAGAGCTCTTCTGGCAGCTGAGGGATCTTCTCTGGGAAGATCTCACAGATGAAGGTGATGAGCTTATAATACTGGTTACATAGAGAAGGAAACTGAGCACAAGAGACAGAAAAGATTTGAGAATAGAAGCAATTTATTGAGGTGAACGTGTGTTAAAACTGAGATTTAGCAATGAAGAGAAAAATGTAAAGATCAATCTTACCTTGAGCAAGTCCTGAGACATGAGGGGCAGCACAATATTCACTCCATACAGCACAACATCCGCGGCCGATACGGCCCGTCCGGCACCAGAACTCTGCTCCTGCCCCCGGAACACCTCATCTGCACACAAACGCGGTTACACTTTATGACTTTTAGAAAGGTTATCAGGATGCATATGAGTATCGGCGATCCCGACGTGTGTGGTTGCTCGTACCTGTGTCACTAAAATCGATGAACTCTTTGGACAGCAGATTTGTCAGAAGCTCCATGATGAGGAGAAGATCTTGGTACTGGTCCTCCTCTCCAGCCACATCGAGTCTCTTACGGCCCAGATTGTTCTTGGAGTAGACTTGCAGTAGCGTCAAGCACACCTCGTACAGTTTCATAGACTTAGTCTGTGAGGATAAAGCGAGTGCTTGTCATTAAAATCAGTAATACATTTATATATAAATTGTATATTATTCATTAAAAATACGTTTTTTTACCCAAGAAAAATATTAATGTGTGTAAGGGTTTCCACACTTTCATCAACACCAAATTCAATGACTTTCTAGGACTTTTTCAAACACTTTTTGGTCAAAATCAAATCTGTGTTTTTGGCTCCCGACCTGCACTTTCAGAAAAGGATACCTTCTTAAAGTACTTTGCAAACCAGTGAACATCTGCCTCTCGTCACAAAGGGCCATTTCAGACGTCTGTTAGGAAAGGGTACATGCAGTCACAGACATACATAGACATTGCATTGAGGGCTTTGGCCTTTTGCGGTACTTGTATAAACAATGCTGCCATATTGGGGAGGACAAGACTGTCCATAAATAAAAGGGAGCTGCAGTTTCTTCGAATAAAAAGCACAATGACATTTACATTTCATGTCGTTTTGGGCAATTCCAGTGTTATTGACGTGGCATTTTGCGTTATGGCATGACATAAAAATGCTCAGAGAATGAATATGTTTCGATAATATGGAACCATCGGTTTATATTTTATTATATAAATTTCACAATCCTGAAGCAATAATACCTAATGAATGGAGAAGGGATGCCTCTTTATAGAACATAAAATAGTTACTTTATATTAATTTTCATGTCTCCATTTATGAGGAATATGTTGCATTATGGATGTGACAATCCTAAAAATGGCTCTTACCTGACTCTGAAAAATAAGGCGCTAAAAATAAAACAAATGCTTTACAAATTTGAAGAGAGATCTCACATGGGTTTTCAAACTACGAAATATTCAAATCTGTGCTGTAACCATGGTAAAAACAGCTGTTAATTACATCATTTTTTGTGGTAAGGTTAGCATTTTCACGGAATTGCACTTTTAATGATTTACAGTCTACGTGGATTATAAAAATATCTCGTCACGAGTTACTTATAATATTGATAGTCAGTTATAACAGTCAAGTTATTTTTCATGGTGAAAACATTCCAATGCAAGTATGGGATCATGTACAGTACAGGCAGCCGGTTAACATGATAGATTAAACCCGACAGTGTGATCAGGACTGAAGCGAAGTCAAGAATCACACAGAAGGGGTTTATTTCGCAATGACAACGGACTGGCAGTACATTATCCCACTTCCGTTTGGAATTCTCCTTTCATTTGAATATTCTTATTTTATTTAATATGCCTTCAACGTGTCAAGCAATCAACGGTCATCGGAGGGCACTACGTAAGCTCAATGTCGACAGTGAATCTGCGCAAAACAGTGCTCTGGAAAGTTTCAAGACATTAAATAAAATAAATTTGAATTAAAAATAGATGATATTATGATCATTATGCCTGTTTTTAAAATTAAGGTACAAAGCAGTTACTAACATCTACAGATCTCTGACACGTCCAGGAATACACCAGCTTTCAAACATTTCTATCCCTGCTGTTATTGTGAACTTGACAAAAAATGACTGAGTGACTTCGGACAAACCAATACTATTTAGCTAGCTCGTATTCCTGGGAATTACCATCACTCAGGACCTGAAGTTGGACACTCACATCGCTAAAAAAGCCCAGCAGAGGTTGTAATTCCTTCGCCAGCTGTTAAATATGAATATAAAAACTCTGACTGCTTTCTGCAGGACTGCACATGATCACGATCCATCCGCTCACAGCTTTTTTTTTTTAAGTTTCTTCAGCTTTCCCCCAGATCAGCAGCATTGTTCGTTCTGGCTTTGGCAATGCTAACCAATGTTTATAAGAGTGTGTTGCAATTCTAACAAAATTAAGTTTGTTTGATTTAAGCACTTTCAAGTACCTATGTCTGTATTTAAATACTTTCCAGTCTTTGAATTCATGTCTGAAATTCAAATACTTTCAAGAAGAGTGGGAACCCTGGGTGGGAGGGTCAGATATAAAAAACTATTTTAATAGCTATTATTTCTATCACCGCTATGCAAAGGGAAATCTAAAGTCATTAAGAAAATGTGATGACTAATGTAGTCAACGATGAAATATTCGACGAATATTCAAATCTAAAAAAATGTTTATGCCACCCAGCCTTAACATAGTAAGTAGTATAGTACAGTTATAGAAATAAAGACAAATATATTAAGTATATTCTCTCACCTCTCCCAAGTAGCAGATTTGTTTGTGAGCCACTTCTACAAACACCTCTATGATGAGGTTAACTGTTTCTGGCGAGTTTCTGTAGACCTCCATGAGGCCGATGCAGCTGGACAGGAAGTCCATGAGAAAGCTGAAGAGAGACGACACGTTGTCGATTTGCGTTGCTTCTGCGATACCGCACAGAGCTTCAAGAGTGGCCACTATCTCCTGTTTGACCGCCTCCTCCTGACAGATCTGAGCGAAGTTGTCCTGGTTTATGAGGTTGAGGAACCGCTGCTGGAGCGGGTGAAGAACCTGCAAGACAAAGACAGACTTTAATAAGCGTTACAAGCTTTACAAAAAATTTTTTCCTTTGCCTGTTTTGAGAGAATAATACAATATTCAATGTTTTTCTGACCTCGGCCCAATATTGCTGTTTGGTTTCTGAATCCATGTGAGCAAAACCCCCCAAGACCAGAGCCTTCATCAGGGTCCGCTGGACTGTGCTGGACAGCATATGTAAAGGGGGGCTACGACTTGCAAACTGCTTGGCCAAGTTCCACCAGTTTTCACATTGCACGACAATGTTCGCCCTGAACCAAAGATGAGAGACGAGTTACAAACATAGCGATGATTGACTTTAAATATGACGTTCACATTTGTTGACATCACTGATGCCAGGCCTAAGTAGGTCTCGCTACATTCTGCTGTGGACATCCAACCCGCCTACATCCAAGCGGGATGTCAGAGGCCACACCCCTAAATGGGCAGGATGGGGATTCATAGGATGCTGTATTGGGAGAGGCATGGCATCTTTTGACATAAATGTGACTTCTGACGTCACACATGGACTGGGTTGGACGTCCACCGCAGGTTGCAGCAAAATGTTTTTTCATCTAAGCTTCCGTAAAGCTTTACTTTTTTGGTAGGTTTTAGTCGTTTTTAATAGCTTGCCTGATTTAAAGGGATAGTTCACCTTAAATTCTGATGTAATTTATTCAACCTCAGGTTGAATCTGCATATGACTCTTTCCTGTTTGGAAGCGGATGATAAAGTGTAAAGCTTATTGGTCTGAAAAAGTAAAGTTTATAAATCACTTTCAGATGCAATGCTGTAATTTCACCAGTAGGTGGAGCATATTAAAAACATGTTGTCTTCTCTCAACTAAAGTTATATGCCTAGACCACGTCATACCCTTGTGTCCGTCCCTCACCGAGCAGCTGTCCTGTCGAGTTTTTGGTTAATTAGACATATTTAGCCCTCATGCTCTACTCTCGCATACATCCTCATTCAGGCACACAAACCTCTCTCTTTTCTCCACGAGGGTCACCAGCAGTTCCACTGTGTCATTTGCCAGTTCGGGCTCCGAGCTCCACACAGACAGATTATTGATCACCTTTTCCAACAGATAACCAACAATCCACTGTGCCCCCTCGGTGTCCGGTCCAAAGGCTGTGCTGAGGGGTACACTGATCTGATGAAGAGAATAAAAAAAAACAGTGAGGAGAAAGCGAGACGGAAGCCATAAAACATGTAAATAATGTCTAAGTCGCATGTCAGGAATTTATGTTCTTTCTAAAAGGAGACACGTTGGCCTGTTCACTGATCAAACTCTTGTTTTCAGGGGGAAACTGTATGTTCAACTCACTTGGCTGTATAGTTTCTCATCCACCAACAGGTATGTCTTGGCCCAGCGTCTGAGAAACCAGACTATATCTTTGCCCATCTGAGGACTGAGCAGCTCAGTTAAACTCGCTCGTGTGGCCCGAGATTCTACCTCTGATGTTCGTAGTACTGCTGATAACAACCTGAGACAGAAAGAGAAAATTCCAGGGTTATGGATGTAACATTTGCAGTCAAAACTTGAAATATAAACTTTCAGAAAATGTATGAATTAGCACTATACTGAGCCATCAGTTTCTATTTTTCTAAACCCCTGCTGATAGAGTTTAGACATATATTTAGACAAAAATATCAGTCAACGCACCCTCTTTTTAAGATGATAGAAATGAACATGCGTTTGTATTTGACAAAAAAAGGACAGCCGTTTTTGTCAGGTGGCATAATTTGATTTCTGTGAATTGAAATGCACAAACCAGAAGCAATACTACCTAACAGATGGATAAGGGATGCACCTTCATACAGCATAAATTGGTTTTCATTTATTTATTTTTAAGTCTGTGGATTTCTGAAAGCGACACTTAGCTGACTATGGAAAATCATGCTTTAAAAACCTTGCATGGGTATTTAAACCACCTAATAGTGACATCTGAGGTAGCAGTATGTATAAAAAACTTATTCTAATGGTAAGGTTGACATAGATAATTGCTATTTTTACATTTTTTTACACACAGAATCTGACAGGCATCATTGTTATTAAAATGGAGAGAGTGGATGGAACACATTTCATGGCAGTTCTGTCTAGATGCTGCAAGACTCAACAAAAGCCCACAATAACAAACACTATCATTCCTTCACACCTCTACTGGAAAAGAAAGAGGACACAAGAAAAGGATTACAGCAGCTTACTGGACTGGAAGACAGACATCCCACGCTGCCCACTGAGTGCTGCTCACCGAAATGTTTCACATTGTTTGTAAAGATAAAACCCCACTGACATTTCAGAGCTGTGGAGTCGAGTATCTGTTATTGAGAAACTCAATCCTTTGGCCCACTGTCTTTCCGAATCCCCCCACTGTCTGCTCACTTTCCCCCCACCAACCATCAATATACAGCCTCTCCGTATCCTGTGACCTCCGCTTTGCCTCCTTCCTCCCCACCCATCCAAATTCCCCATCTCTCTCCTGCCAACCAGCCCACCGTCCTTCCAATCTTTCAATCCTCACCTCTACCCCATTCCAAGGTTTTGGTATAATAGGATCCATTAACCCCAAATCAGATTACTAACAGACTTGTGCAAATAAAACCTCCGGGTCTCTAGGAGACCCTACCAGTAACAGCATAAACTGCCTCTACAAATTACTCATTGTAGGATCATTAAAATCTATTCATCACGTTCCCAGTCCGTGTTTTATTCCCATCAGATTAGAATCAGATTGAATATCTGCTTCTCCCATAATGATCCTAACATCTCGGCCGCCCGCGAGCACGGAAAATGACTACATGCCGGTCAAACAACCTTTAAATCCAATAAGAACACACCGACCCGGAAAACAATAGCTGAAAATAGAAGCAAAAATGAAGCACTATCTGGTTGTAAATAGCTTCTGGACACACATGACTGCGGGTCTGTAGCGCTCCCCTCTGACCCTGGCTCTGAGTGGCACCTGGCCTGCTCTAATTGAATAATGTGCAGGGAGTGGTGCTGGAGAATTGGTTGGCGCCGGGGCTGGGGCCACTTGAGGGGCGCTGTTCGCGTGGCAGGCTTAACTGGGAGCGTGCCAGGGCATTCCCCAGTGGGACAATGAACCGCCATCATCCGGGGCAGATCAAACCGCCTGTGCTCCACCAGTCTCCCCAGCAGCATTTGAGAGAAAGACTTTAAACAGTAGGCATTGTATCTATAGGCAGGTAGACATTACTAACCAGTTTGTAGACTCTTTTATTCGACATGGGTATTAAAGTGATCCCTTACCCTAATGTTTTCTTTTATCATTTATTCATCCTCATGTCATTCCAAACCTGTTTGACTACCATTCTTCGGCAGAACTCAAAAGAAGATATTTGGAAGAATTCTGGTAGCCAATCAGCACTGGACCTTATTGACTTCCATTGTATGGGCACAAAATAAAAACATTTCTCAAAATATCTTCTCTTGTGTTGCACAGAAGAGTCATTTACAGGTTTTAAATGACGTGAGGGTTCATAAATGACAGACTTATGATTTTTGGATGAACTTTTCCTTTAAAGAGAAAGAAAGATGTACAGTCAATTTAGCTGGAAACATTTTTATGTCTAGTGTATGAAATGTAGTGCCATCTAGCAGTGAGCAGTTTGTTCGTTAGGGCTACTGTAGAAATAACATGGCGAAATCCATGCAGGGGGACCTTGCGTAGATAGACATAGCTTATTCTAAGGTAATAAAAACATAACGCTTCATTATGTAAGATCTTTATACACCTCAGAAAATCTAGTTATGTATGTTATATTGCATTTCTGTCAATAGATCTTCCGAAAAAATACACACTAGAGCTTTAACACAACCTCGCAGCAATGTCTGTTTTTAATAATCTAGTGATTTGGTTACTCCGTTATATTGAGTCTACGCTTATGTGCACGACATCATGAAACAAAACATTGTATTTAACAAAAATTATGTCCATCAGAATATGTTACCGTTTTCAGTACGGGTACTGTTTTTTACATGCATACAGAAACTTACAATCTCTGTATTGCAGAATCCTGGTTTAAGATTCCCAGCCCTTGTCTGGGAAACCGCACACACTTTCGGTTAGTATAAACCATTTTAGTATTCATTTTGGGACAACACTACTCTTCTTAAATTCATACACTAGATGGTTGAGTGCATAGTGCATAGTTTAAGTGCATGATGTTTAATCATTTGGGACACAACGAGTGTCACTGTTGTATCTACTGTAAACTTTACCTGACAACTGAGTCTGTCCTGTTGCATCCTGGGATTGAGGTGGCCTTCTCTCCGGGAGAGCCGAGAAGCTGCAGTGTAGTGTTGATATCCACCTCAGTGGAGTGTTTGATGGAGTGCTCCATCACTTCTGAAGGTATCAATGGTGTCTCACCCTGAGGGTCATCAGCCAAGAGGTAGCCTGTAAAAAAAATCCCAAAACAACTCTTTAAACTCCAGGACACTACCTAAAAAGTTCCTAAATGTTTTTATAGCAAATTCTGTGTGAGAAAAAGAAATCAACGTCCACAGCTTTTTTAAGAGTTTAAATGCTGGAAAAATCTCCATCCAACAACTAATAAAGCAAAATGACTAAGTGTGAAACTTCCCACAAGTTCAGTTATTCAGTCCTACTTTTATTCCAACGGCGTAAAATTCTATAAGATCTCTTAAGATGACACAGACCTGACACTAATATGAGCCAATGAATGTCTTCATAAAGGTCTTCAAGAACTTTCCTGTCCACTGTGCCTGGATCTGCAGAAGCCATGAACTGCTGTTGATGTCTCTGGAGTTGCCCGTGAAGCCGTGTGACTCGGTCCTCCAACAAACTAAAGACAAATATAAAAATGCTCAAAAACTGTTCATTTAGTGTTTTCTATGAAGTTGAGTAGATGAGTGTTTGTACCCTGTGAGCAGAGGTATACAGTGATCTGCCGCGATGCGCCCCAACATGCCAATACTGGCCAGCTGATCTGAGAACAGCTCTCTATCGTCTTCCTGTAACTCGTTTATTTCCTCCTCCTCATGAGAAGCGACACCATTCGCAGTCTGAAAAGGCAAATCCAACGTATGACCAAACCCATGTGCTGGAACAGATATTTGTTACACTGCCAGTAGATTCTTTGAGGGACAACTGTTTAAGACATTTCTTGGGCCTATGCTTTTCAATTGTAATTACAAGAATAGTCTTTGGAAGGCTACATATGAGAGATGTTGAAAGAAAACGCTTTGAAAATGATAATAAATTGTTTCAGCATGCTAAGCAAGATGTTTATAGCATGAGAAAATAGAGTTTGGATGTGGTATGGCGGATGACCGCAGTTGCTCTCACCAGGTTTCTGGTGCCATCAGGTGCTGCCAGGTGACACTGGATGTAAGAGTTGAAGACCTGCACAGCTGGCTGGACAAAACAGCCCCGCGGAAAGTGCTCGTCCTCCTGCACCAGCGTGAGCCAGGACTCCAGCAGCTTGTCATATGCCTCCATATACACCATGTCATCCTTATCAAGCTGGAGACACAGAAACAGATGTGAATATTTATTCATTTGGTCATATGGCAATTGCTATATAACTATATGATAACTAGCTAAATTAAATTATTGTGCGAGTCATATAGTACATGATCGAGTATTAAAGAACTTTTTGGAGCCATTCTTCTCAAAAAGCGAAAAACAAACTAAAATGCAAAAGTACAATGTAATACTCACGACTTCCTCCAGGGCGGCGCTGCGACCAAAGGAACACGTGAGAAGTGTGAGGCAGTTAATAAAAGAGGCAAAGAGCTCGTTCGGTAGTGCTGTTAGAACACTTCGAGGAAACGTGCTGATTAAGTTACTGATGATGCTGGAGATGCCCACGGCCTCAGAGTCTTCAATCTCAATCCTGAGAGTAAAGATGGAAATCTTGAGAAACAGGTAGGACTGCACATGCAATCCCAACAATGGAATAAAGTACAATGGTAAATCAATTCCTGAAAGGTTAATCCCACAATAAACCTCTACCAATATCTTATCTCAGACTACCAGACACACTCGAATATAAACCTTCAATCGCCCAAAATAAGTGTCTGTCCAGTATAGACCGACTTGAATGTTTATCTACAGACCATCCACGTTTAGAGTTTCATCTGTATCTGGAAAAATATATCTACAAGAACAGGTAGTCTGAACCTAGAGCTGCCCTTGCCAACACACCACCTGAATTCCATGGTTCTGAGAGCACGTAGATTTTTCCCCGTTTGTGTGTTGAAGTGCATTTGAGGTCTGCCTTTCCTTACGCTCCCAACTGCGAGTCTAACCCGTATCAGATGGATTTAAATTGTAAGCAGAAGAGTTCAATCAGGGCAGATTGGCGGACCTGCCGCATGGTTTTCCGATGATGTAACTGGAAAAATGCTCCAGGAATAGGTGATTACAGAATGGCAGAAACAGAGGGAGGGAGGAGTGGCGAAAAAGACCCCAACTCACTACGCCTACTTCTCAGATTCCAAACAGCAGCGGAGGACACTGTGCGTGTGTTATTTAAAGCCGTAGGAACAGCCTTGCATCTTTATAACACAGACAGAGATTCCAGTGTAATTACAAAGTAAATACATTCGTTTCATGACTATTGCCATACCGTTCTGAGGCATTTTTATCCCCTCGTATTTAACATCTGGGGCAACTTTGTGAAGAATTCCTGGCCCAACTCCTGGTTTATTTCTGACCATGCTATTGGCTCCCTGTCAAATACATCCCTGGGTCTTTCAAAATAAAAAATAAATGATATTTTCCTCAAAGAATGTATACATTTTTTACACTGTATAAAGTAGGGCTGTTAAACGATTAATCATCCTGAATAAAAGTTTATGTTTACATAATATATGTCTGTGTACTGTGCATATTATTTCTGTATTTATAAAACATATACATACATGTATATATTTAAGAAAAATAAAAGATAAATGTTTATATATCATTAAAATGATATATAAATATACATTTAAATATTTCCTAAATAAAATAAATGTGTGCGTATTTATGAAATCAAAATAAACATGCACAATACAGACGTATATTATGTTAACCCAAGCTTTTATTCTAGATGCAATTCATTGTTTAACATCCCTAGTATAAAGTAGCATATTTTGTGGCAAAGTATACATTCCTTTTAATGTTATGTGAAATAAATACGCATATATACGCATTCAGTCAAATCAGGACACTCTGATCACCGCAATGTCAAGTGTCCAAATGACCTGATTTCACCCTTACATATATGCAATGTATTCTATTGTTTAAACATACATTAAGTAACCAACGTTCACAAGCAGACATGATTTCTATGCACTTATTTACCATATAAAATAATAATATTCATAATGAAGTAAGATCAGACACATACGCACTCCACTAAATGGCTGGGACTGAATTAGCAGCCCAATATTATCCTTCAAAGGGACAGTTCACCCAAAAATGAAAATTCTGTCTTCATTTACTCACCCTCAAGTTGTAACAAATCTGTATAAATGTCTTTGTTCTAATGAGCACAGAGAAAGATATTCGGAAAAAAATTTGGATGAATCGTCCCTTTGAAGCACATAGAAGAAAGTTTCAAACGCACCCATTGATCATACTGAGCAGTCCTTCCACCAGGTGGGCCAGGTAGGTCACCTGAGCGTTCTCATCTGGAAAGATGGGACCGTGCATGGAGGCCAGCTGGGCTAGGCACTGAAGAGAGTCCTGTGCCATGTCTGAATCTTCTCTGATCTTCCTGTGCACCTGAATGAAACAGAGAGAGTGTGAATCACGGTTCTATTTTCTGACCCATTACGCTAAAGTAAACCAATCCATAACACAACTTAATCTTTTCCAAACACACTGCAAGTAGCATGACCAACCCAGATCAACGGATACAAAACCAATGTAAATAACCTCTTCATTTAAACTAACTTTACCATAAATGTAGGCAGGCAAACCACTTTATAACCTATCTTGAAATAACTAACACAAAAAAGAGAAATCGCAAAAATAAAGCAGTTTTTCTTCATTTGCTATTACAAACATCTATCAAAACCAAACTATTCATAATAATATGTCTCTATATGTTACATTGCCACCCAACATACTGACAAAGACCAATGAAGAACCCATCGAAGAAAGGATTCACTTCAAAATGCTGATTGTAGCTCACCGACAGACTAAAATCCATTGTCCCGGGCGGCATGATATCAAACGGCAAAAAGGAGAAAGACAGTGAAGGTTAAAGCGGCTGCGTTCAATTGAAACGAAGCGTGAGAGAGAAAGAGAGGTGTATCCCGTGTATGCGTTGCTTTGTAGTGATAAAACCAGACAGGCCCCCTCAAAGAGTCCATGAGGAACTGCAGACTGGCCCGTGGGCAGCTGACAAAACACAAAGGCTGGGGAGAGTCTCATACAGTCTCCTTAAATCATAGAAAAAGCCATTTTTCATTGACATACAAAAACATACTTTCTCTCTCTTTCTCTCTCTCTCACCTCCTCTCTTCTGCTCTCTCTTACCCGCAGATACACCGATCTGTCTTCCATTTCTCATCTCACGCGAGTTTGCGCACCCTTCAACTCGGAGAAATAATGAACGAGTTACAGAAACATGTTGGAATACCCCTCACCTTCGTCAACGTCAAAACTACAACCCTCCAAAAACACCTTGGGATCAAGGCCGTCAAAGCCCAAGCCAATCAAATCACAGGGCTTCTAAATCACCAATCCAGTCCGAGGTAAACCGTATCGGAGTTTGCCTCGCCACGAAGCGAACGATACATGGCCGAAACGACTGAGCAGACGGGCTTTGGTCTACCAGCAGCACATGTGGTGCCACAGCAGAACAGAATGGCACTGGCTCCTTTGCTTTTCTTTCTTTCCTACATCCCTTTTCTCTTAAGCTCGCTCTTTGCCGTCTGTTCGCCACACGTTCTGGCAGACACGGTAACAGAGCGAGAACAATCTAAAGCGACATTTCCGCACCACATTCCATCTCTCACAGCCACAGATGAACATCAGCCACTGGCTGAAACATGAACGCTAACGCACCGTGACCGTTAGAGAACTGCACAATCTCCAGAGTGTGAAATCATCCTCTCGGTTGAAGAAGAGAGGGAGGGAGAGAGAGAGGTGGGGTGTAAGGGGTCGATGAGAGAGAGAATTGGATAGGAAAAGAGTTGGAGAGAAGAAAAGAATAGCGCACAAGGCCAAAGCTCGGCGAGCAGCATGCTCTGTACAAACAGCTGTGTTGAAGAACATCCACGCCATGCGAACTATGCCAATCGCCTTGAGTCTGACTATAGTTAGAGTCCAACGGGGGGAGCGAGAGGGGGGTCGCCTAAATCAAAACAAGACAAGGTAGCTCTCCAAAATGAGCGCGAGAGAGAAAACGGCACACCGGCCTATTAATAGTTAGAAGACAAAGCCTTGTGTCTGTCCGTTGGAGGATTAGAGTCTCTCCTGTGTTCCATTCTCACCGCTCATTTCTCAGGTCGCATTCGTTCGTATACGGTTACAAAAACTGAGGTCGACAATCAATCACTCCACGACAGCGTTATACCCGAAGCCCATAACAACCCCTGATTGTGATTAAACCGTAAACAAACTATGCGTTCCCTCAAAGCCGGGAACCAGATCCGTGCTTCGAAAACCAAAATAGTTAAGGTCATATGTTAGCACAAAATAAATTGTAAGTGCATTCTTTAAGGAAAATTACATTTACTTGTTGTACTACCTTTAACTTATGTTGATAAAATAATTAGAATAAAGGAAGAGTTATCCAAAAAATGAAAATTCTGTCTACATTACTCACCCTCAAGTTGTTAAAAACCTGAATAAACCTCTTTGTTCTGATGAACACAGAGAAAGATATTTGGAAGAATGATTGTAACAGTTCTTGGCCACCATTGACCACCGTAGTAGGAAAAATTGCTTCATAAATGTCGTTGTTCTGTTAAACACAAAAGACATATTGAAGAATGTAGAAAGCAAACAGCTTTGAGGCACTTTTAACTACTATTGTAATTTTTCCTACTATGGTAGTCAATGGTGGCCGAGTACTGTTTGGTGACAAATGTCTTTCTCTGTGTTCAGAGGGCAAGTAAATGAACACAACATTTTTATTTTTGGTTGAACTGTCCCTTTCACTTTTAATCATTAAGGATCATTTCTGAGAATAACAGAAACTCTTAACAGAACTCACAGAAATTTTCTTCATGAAACAGTTTGTCTTTTGATTTTGATTTCGAAAATTTTGGCTTGATGTACCTATTTATATCTAGGAAAAAGTCTGGAATTCGTTTTTTTTTTTTAATTAGCATCTGAAGACGAAGGGTGTAAGAACAAGCTTTCACTAAAACCACAAACAAAAACACCCTGCACTTGGTTTGGTTGTTAGGAAAATGTTAGCATTGCCACGGCTTTATTAGGTGTGAAGAGAATAGAAGAGATTTATTTCAGGTTGCACGTCATTTTCTTTCTGCTGCACGTTTCGAAACTTCTGCGAAACAAAGCTAGCTTTCCCTTCAGAGCAGCTCTCTTTTTGGACCACCTGGAGATGAACTGGAGGCTGTTAACAGGGGCTCTGAATCCAGGGGTCGAAGTCTAATCCTACAGCTCATCTCTAGTCACCTCTGACCCTGACAGCGCGTGTCTGGACGTCCCCTCGCCTGTTCGGGGCACAGCTGAGAAGTGAGGACCAACAGCTGCTGGACCCACACGCGCACACACAGACTCTACTAACAGGCCGACACACACGTTCACCTACCCGTTCAATAACTCACTCTTAGACACATTTCCCCTGAGGCGGGGCTAGAAAAACATCAACCACACCACACACAGCTAATATGAGGCTTGTAAAGCCATACAGAAGGTGTGACAGCTGACTGCTCTTCAAGCCTTTAACAAAAACATTGACCCAGCCACCCACCCACTACAACCACCACTAAATGCAACATAATATATAAGACTCTATTTTATACAACTGGTTTTGTTTCTTTACACCATGTCTACACCGGACGGGACTGGCGCGACGCAACATGACAACCTGCTTTTTCGCAATGTATTTGTCGTGTCACACAGAGCCACATCCAGTGTGGACAAAATTAGAAATTATAATGGGTTCTAATGCATTTCTAATGCCTTTTGTCATGTCGCATCGCGCTTGTCGCTTTCAGGTGTGGACACTGTGTAAGATCTTAAAAATAATTCATAAGCTTATTCGCAAACACAACACAGAATTTTTTAATAAAGCCAAGCAATTAATGGTAGTTTATTTTCAATCATAAGTTTGGCTTTTGCCATTTATAAAAACAAACAAACTAATTAAGGAAACCTAAATTTTCTAGTTTACCAAAATTGTTAAATGTATTTTAGAAATTTTCAGTAGAGTGTGCCAGTGCACAACATATGTTCTAATTCAAATTTATTTAATGTAAATCATTTTTATTGATTAGTTTTTTATTTTAAAAGCATCCAATCTTTACTTTACAGTTTTTTAATATTTGCTTGAATCTAACAGTAAAAAGGTAAGTTATATACCAGATTAATGAGTAATCAAGTTAAATCATTATGATGTCAACATTGACCAATATAACCGTGATTATGATTTGTCATATTCAAGCGGCCATAATTCATAATGTATTTTCTACAAAAGGCAAACCTATTTATCCATAATTCTGATTAGTAACAGTAGGGCAATTCCAGCGTTATGGACCTGACATTTTTGATAATCGACGTGACATAAAAATGGTCAGAGAATGAATTTGTTACAATAATATTGAACCATCTGTTTATATTTTACTGAACACTTATAGATAGAGTCAGTCTAAGATTTTTTTTTTAAAGGGAAATAAACATATGTTATGGATGTTACAATAAAATGGACGCATTTTTTGGGAGACAATAAACTTTGTAGGATTTCTGTAAAATAAAATGCACAATCCTGAAGCAATAATACCCAATGAATAGAGAAGGGATGCCTCTTTATAGAACATGAAATAGTTACTCTATATTCATTTTCATGTCTCCATTTATGAGGAATATGAAGCGCTATGGATGTGACAATCCTTAAAATGGCTCTTAACTGACTATGAAAAATCAGGAACTAAGAATAAAACAAATGCTTTACAAATTTGAAGAGAGATCACACATGGGTATTTGAACCACAAAATGTTAAAATCTGTGCCGTTACTATAATAAAACTTTTTTCGTAGTTAGGTTGACATTTTCATGGAATTGTCCAGTAACATTATTTGTTTTTCACAATTTAGAAGAAAAAAGAATAAAAAATAAATAGGTATGTCCAAACTTTTGACTACATATAATGTCAAACCCAAGATTTTTTAGACACAGATATATATATGTTTTTTTACTTGTGGGTGCAGGACACTGTAGTTCATTTATGTAAGTGTGGATAGCAAAATATACTCATATGTGATGACATGTACCAAACTAATCAGACACTTTGACATGACCATATTTTGCTTAAATGTTTTTTTCTTTAATTTCTAACGAAAACTTTTTACACAACAGACTGAACAAAAACGAACATTGCTTGGTAATCGGTTAACAGACATTTAACCTAACCCAATACATACCTTTCGATCAATCTGATCAAGATGAATTTGTTGACATAGTTTAACTCTGAGCTCTTGTCATATTTTATTACCATTTGCTTAACTATAGTGAATAATCTGTAATAATGTGAGAAATGTTGAAGGTGAATACATAATGGTTTGACTGTAACCATGGTCTTGGAAAATCTGTCTGTCTGTCTGACAGTATGGTAACAACAAATAAGCTCAAACCATCTTGAATTTGAACAGCCCTTGACCTCCAGGTCAACAGACTGACCCTTGTCAAATAGGGGATAGCCGTTTGTCGCCAGTTTAAAGATCACAGCCCTTTTTCTGAATGAGTGTGAATGATAGAGCAGCATAATGGCATCTTATAGTCTCCATTACTGATGAGAAGAGTGAAGGAAACTAACATCTAATCTGGCTTTAGTTACCACCCAAGACTGCTGGAAAGTAGAGCATTACTTGGCAGAAGACGGCTCAGTAAGCGTGTAATGGTAATGGAGAAAGAGCTGAACGTTATTTTGCATCTGCGTTACTCATGGTTAGTTGACGGAATTGTTCCACACTTCAGAACCGAGCCTGTGCTGTGCTTGCAGACATTACTCCATGTGGTTCTTTCAGACACAACGACCCATTAAATTAAACAGCCAATGACTTTAAAACGTGAGTATAAAGTTTATTTTAGGCTGAGGGCCAAACTGAACAAAACATCAAAACAAGTTGTTTATTTGTTAAACCCTGGTGTACGCAAACCGTCTGTACATTGCGTGGTATCCTGGGCCTAATAAAACCAACATTGGGCTACAGACAAATGAAGACTTGAAAAAAGATTGCAATGATGTACAAATTACCCATGTCATATCATGTCATTTCTTTATCCTCTTACCCTGTGGTGTAGTCGAGGGTCTACCTACTTCTTTATCAGTCGGCATTGTGTAAACCCACTTGTGTAGTGCAGGGTATTCACAGAAATACGCTGTATACTCGCTGCAATTTTTCCAAGTATCTTCCACTTTTGATGTCTATGTTATTACTCAAAAGGTTAAAGGGATAGTTCACTCAAAACTGGACATTCTGTTATCACTCGTTTATAGGGGTGTAACGATACTTCGTATTAAGATATTTTGCGCTGCAAAAATGTTTCGATGTGCATCGTAGAGAGATGTGGATATTTTAACATGTGTTTAATTCTGTTCGTTCAGCGATCAAGACGCTACCTTCACATGCGATAGAGAGAAAAGTCTCTCCAAAAGACACAATCTGTGTCTCCAATTGGTTTACAAAGCGTCATATTTTCCTTCACAATCGCCTTTAAAACACAGCAAACTTGAAGAGTGACTGCAGTCGAGTCACCACGAAACTCAGTACAAAGGCAGCACAAACGGTTTTAATTGCCAATGTTAATTTATCCGCTACAGGAGCTCCTGCATAATGTGATATGCAACATAAAGTAAGCCAAAAGAAACCAGTGCTGTTCTGATCAGAGAAGCGATGAAGTGAGTTGTACTGTATATAAAAAGATCGAATGACATGCTAAAAAGCAAGTATGTGATTTGCATGATTGAAGAAATGTAATACAGTTTATGTGATATGTCTTTTTGAAAGATTTTTCTCATTCACTACTGTCTCAAGCAAAGACATCACAGCTTCAAAGTGACATGAGCCAATAGTGCTTGAATGTGAGCTCTGTCAGAGCGTTTCATTGGTTGAATGTACTGGATGAACACGCCCTTCACTGAAAGAAGGAGTCAATTGAGACTGAATGAACTGCTACATGTCGTTCATGGTTTAATATTCTCTGTGTTAGAACACTGTATATCCAATAGTTACTTAACTTTTCTGAAAAATAAAGGTTATGACCTTGTTTAATTTAATTCCAAGGTAAAGTAAATTATGTCGAAACAGTTAAATATTTGTATGAAACATTAAATAAATTAATCCAGATACATTTTAGTAGACTAATAAAATGTAGATTTCATCGACTAAAAATAGACTAAAACTATGATAAATTGGGATGACTGACACTAAATTGCATTTTAGTCAAAAGACTATGACTAAAACTAAATCAAAATTGGCTGTCAAAATGGACACTGATCTTAATTCTAATTTCAGTCAAGCCTTAAAATGTTAAAATTCTTTATGAAGTTGTATGTACAACAAAAAAAGTTACTGAAATTGTTAATATTTTGAAAATAAATGTTATTTGAATTTTTTATTTTTTTCAAAATATCGAGATGCGTATCGTATCGTGAACACAGCATTGAGCACTACTCGTTTAACAACTAGAAGTCTAAAAATGCACATATATAGATCAACCAAATCATTTTTTTGGACATTGGTATTTCTACAGTCCTGCATACTTCTCTGGTTGTCTCTTCGTATAACCTGTAGGCCAGGATTTATTTCAGAATCTGCACCGTTTCTGTGGCCATTGTTCATTTCTCACACGAAACTTCAAAATGTGCATAAAACCAGGTTGGAAACCTGACTACATTATAACACCGAGGCGTTCATACTTTGCTGGGCCACTTTAAAAACGGGGGCATAAATTAACAGTATACCCACTTCTCCAGGCACCACCACATCACTGGTCTTATCATAAGTGTTGCTTTGAGGTATGAGGTATACGAGATAGGTCAGGTGACTTAAAATGCCCTGTTATAAAATAAAAAACAGCACAAGCTGGACCTTGACAGAGGAAATATCTATTATATTGATTATATATTATCTCTGTTAAAGTCCTATCATTTCATTCAGTCATGTGATAAGGATAATATTGAAACAATTTTGCTATTGCGATCCCATGAAATTGATAATATTGTTACATCCCCAGTGATAATACAACAATATTGACAAGAAAACATCTTTCACATTAAGGTTGTGTGTTAAATGTCTTAAAGTGATAGTTCACACAAAATAAAAAATCCGTCACCCCTACTCATCCTCTTATCTTTCCAAATCTGTACGACTTTCTTCTTCTGCAGAAGAAAACACAAGGAGATATTTTGAAGAATGTTGTAAACCGGCACCCATTCACTTGCATTGGTTTTGTCTCCATAAAGTAGAAGTGAATGGGTGCCATTGCTGTTCAGTTACCAACTCCTCTGTGGAAGAAAAAATTCTTCAAACAGGTTTGAAATGACAAGAGGATGAGTAGTTGATGACAGAATTTTCATTTTTGGGTTCTTTTTTGACGTTCACGTTAACTGAATAGAAAAACATAAATAATCATTTCACTCTTTACCTCCAATTATCAAATGTTATTCAGACATTTTAGACCTCAGACACTTGGAAATAACCGATAAATATACTAAGTTTTTGAAATATTACATGTCTTATCTGTTCTTCATAAATATTGATGTTGTGTTATCAGAAAAAACATAAACATTTAAAGAAACAATTATTTGAGAGAAGACGGGCAAACAAGAGTTAAAAAGGAAGCCAAGACTCAGGTACTGCATGTGCAATGACAAATCAACAAACCACATCCATTTTAAAGGTTAGAAAAAGAGATGGATAAAAAGACATGCAAGTTCAAATGTAGCATTGGTGAAAGAAAAGGAAAAATAAGGTATTCCAAGATGGTACTCACAGTGAAGAAAAGGTCCATGACTCTGTGGTCTAGCAGGGTTTCCCTCCAGGACTCGGTTGGCTTGAGCATGACATTCTGAGTCGCTTCAAACATGGCAATGTAGTGCCTTCCCAGTGAAATCTCAGTTAAGGGCAACGGCAGTAAGAGAACCTGTCACTTCTCTCTTTTAGTCTATCTCTGGCAGTTCCTCTTGGTTTGCACCCAGAACAGTGTGGAAAATTGCTGCAGTGAACTCCCAGTGCACAGCAGCAGTGTGCTTTCTCCAGCGCTTCTCTTTCTGTGCGTTTTCTAGTGCTCAATCGTGCTATACCCTCCCACTAAATGTTTACCTCAAAATCTCCCCCGTCCATGTGGACCACTGGGGAAAGAGACGGAGAGGAAAAACGAAATCCAGAGAGAGAGAGAGAGACTCCCACAGGAATGTCTGATCAAAGCCAGTTACCGGCAAAGGCCACGCATTCCTCTGGGCTGAACCCACAGTCACTCCCAGCTGACAAATGCAAGCTCCCTCTATCTCATACAAACACGCACCAAATGTACAGCATCTGCCCACGTCCAAAGTACTACAGATGGGTCACGGTGGACACCAAGTCAAATAGTTGATCCATATTTTTTTGATCTAAGTGTTTATGTTAACTTTCAGCATTTGCACTAGTGTGCTGACAGCACTTCCATCACACTTTGGATCTGAGACATGCCACAAGAAATGTATTAATAAGATCACATATCAGGATAATATTTATCTATTTTAAGGAACCATCCTAGGAACCCTATTCCTTTTTTATTTTATGCATCTCAGTAAGAAAACCACACTACAAAGAATCTGATCACAGTCTGGTGAACCTAAACAAGCTTATTATTAAGGGCTTCCATAAAGGGATAGTTCACCCCAAAAAAAAATCTTTCCTTATTTACTGACCCTCATCTCTATACTGCAGAAAACAAAATAAAGTATTTTGAAGAGACAATCAACATTGGCTGTTATTGATTTCCACTGAGACACTTCTCAAAATATCTTCTTCTGTGTTCCACAAAAGAGTCTCATACAAGTTTCAAACAACAAAAGGTGACAGAATTGTACACCTTTAAGAACGACTGGTTATCCAGACAAATACGTAGCTTTGAATATTTTGACACTTCCATTTACAAATCACTAATCTTACGCCACAAAACATTTTGGCAACTAACTTATGAAATAACAACAGACACTGGACACAAAGGATTTGTGGATGTGTAGAAGAATGTGTGACTCCATCCTATACAGCCTTGACTTTACAATCTCTTAAAAATACCAAAATGGCCAGCAGAACTCTGAGTGACCTGAGCCGAGGAGAGAACGAGCCTCAAGGGAAAGCAGTTTGGCCACCAGCTTTACACTGTCTCCAACCAGAGCAAAGCGACAGCATTTCAGCGACAAGCAGCTTGTCTGTTCAAATAAAATGCGAAAATGCTGCACTGCACATGAACACCAACGCGTGCTGAAGGTCCAGCCGGTCATTTAATGTAACTTGGAGTCATTGTTGGAAAAGTGTACGAGTGTATGAGGAAGAGGGAGGGTGACTTAAGATATGACTGACTGAAACCCAATCCGGGCTTACTCACAAACGCACATGACTCGTTTCCACCAGCCCCCAAACCAGCTGCTGAAGACACAAAACACATGACAACTTCAATATACCTGATTCTATAGGCGTCTCAGACACTAAGCACTGAAAAAGAAGAGCTGAATTACAACATCAGACCTTAAATGTACACAATGGTAGATGCGTAAGTAATAAGGGTAACATAAATTCATGTGATAAACATAAATCCAAATAAAACTTATTTATTCACCCTCGTGTCATTCAAAACATTTATGTCTTACTACAGTGGATAGCAAAAGACGATATTTTGAGAAATGTCTCAACGGTTTAATGTGCATACACTGAAAGTCAATGGAGTCCAATGTTGTTTGGTTAGCCAACATTCTTCAAAATATTTTTTTTGTGTTCTGCAGGAGAAAGAATGTCATAAAGGTTTGGTATGAAATTTTTGGGTGGACTATCCCTTTAAATTGCATAATATAAATGCATTTCCTACCCAATTAACCGTATTTTAGTTTCCACACGTCATTTGGTTCGCATAGGGTATTGTTCAGGGGAAGCTGAATGAGAGCTGATATTGTATGTTTATGTTTAGCAGCATCCAGTGAACATAATGATTATGAGTGCTGAGAGCCGCGCGGTGCCAGACAGAAGAGCAGAGTTCCAAGACTATTAAAAGCTTAAGTGTCACATCCAGCCTCTTAAGATTCCCTCACACCCCCAGGAATGTCCCCCTCCCTATCGGCGGCACAAGGATAGCAGCCTAAAACATATCTCCTCATGTACATGTGCATTGAAGATAAAGGGTGGCACCGGTCATCCCTGTTGCTTTTCGAGCACCTGACCGTGACCCGCCCTGAGGTCACCAGAGCCATGGACAGACACGCAGTCCTGGAGACGCTAGAGGGGAATCGCATGTTCCGAAATCACACAAATGACATGTGCACGTGACGAATGGGAGTGTGCCGCCGGCAGATGACACACATACCATGGCATTGGCTACTGAGAGACGGCGGCACTTTGAGCAAAAGCACAGTCTAAGCGGCTGTTAGAAACCTGTACAAAGACTGCATCCGAAATCCGTAGGCAGCTGCTGTGCTGTTTGGTCAGTCAAAGAAGCGCCTTTTGAAGCCACCTCTTAAGTCAACTGGTTTCAGACAGGCTTTTAAGTTACTGTCATCATATCTAATGCCCAGACAAATTTAAGCATGCTTTCCTTCAGTAGAAGTCAACAGGTAGAGCATGGTGCAAGCAAAACCAAGTTCAAGGGTTCGATTTAGAGGAAATAAGCATAATTTTGATAAACTGATAAAATGCAAATCAATCTAGATTAAAGCATCTGCCAATGAAATAAAAGTAAATCAGCAACGTTTTTCAATAACATTGTATTTTGTTAACATTTGAAAATGTATTAAGTAACATGAATGGGCATTCTAGCTTCTACATGAGCCTTAAACTGCGATCTGAACAGATGCAGGCAGCTAAGCATACAAAATATTAAAAAACATTGAATGCATTCAAAAACTATGCCTTCCAAGTTCCTACACAAACATTGTCCTCTCCATAAAGGTATAGTTCACCCAAAAATGAAAATTCAGTCATGAATTACTCACCTTCAAGTTGTTCCAAATCTGTATAAACTTGTTTGGTTGAACACAACGAAAGATATTTGGAAGAATGTTAGCAACTGATAGTTCTGGTGCACCATTGACTACCATAGTAGGAAAAATGAGTGTCATTTTTTTTTCTATTGAACACAAAAGATATTTTGAGGAATTTAGGAAAGCAAACAGTTCTGGGTCACCTTCAACTAGCATTCAATTTTTTTGGTAGTAAATGATGTCCCAAAACTGTCAGTTGCTATCATTGAACTGAACTAAGAAATTTATACAGATTTGGAACTTCTGGAGGGTAATTCGTGACCGAATTTAAATTTTTCGGTGAACTATCTCTTTAACAAACAAACTCTTTGCAAACACATCAATGCACAAATGGTGCCGACATTCCAGAGCAGCAGTCAATGAGCTGTGTGTTTAAAGGCACACTTATTGAGCATGATAAAGGCTTGGCCGAAGCCTCCTTTGTAAGTGATATGTGACCCCGGTTGGCACAGACGCCAGCAGCGATCTCTTTAAAGAGACAGAGACACAAAGTCAGCCCGAGAGGGATTAACACCTCAGAGAGCTAAACACACACAGACGTGTGCGCGCCATCAATCACAGCCCCACAGCTCGTGATTCAGGACCAACACTAGAGCACGCTAATAGCAGGAGATAATATGTGAAAAGGCAAACCCACAGTACAGTATAAATATATTTAAATGAAGGAAACTGTGGCACATACAGTATTGTCTCATATAATGATGTGCATGTTTTTTTAGATAAAAAAATAATAATTGCGGATGTAAAAGTTGAAGCATCAATATAAAGCACATCTCTTCATAAAAGGATATGATTGGGCGGGAGAAAGTTCCAGCTGAGTACTTGATTGGCCAGTGCAAGGTAACGCTGGAACACCAAAGACATCTGAGCGTTGAGGTTTTCCCTTCGACTGAACTCCTGCAGGACCTCCACGGTGAGCATGAAGATCTGTCTGAGATCCTCCTCCTGCAACACACACTCCCGTCAAAATCCTCCAATCCGAAGGCTGATAAAGGACTGGTTGAGAAGGACATGTATGAGAGGACAGACCTGAAAGAACCGCTTGCAGCTTCCGTGAAACTCCATGCTGAGACCAATGTTGCTGGTCTTATTGGAGCTGGAGAACTCACTCAACAGAGCTGTCAGGATGGAGCAGGCCAATGTTTGCTAGCGGGACAGATACATAAACGTACAGATGTAAATATTATTCTGCATTGAGGTACCTACTGACAAGTTCACATGAGTTGCTTAAATTAGGAAATTTTAGGTAGAAAATTCACATGGTTTCATTTAATCCAGCGTTTCAAATAACACTAAAAGTTGTCCAAATGCAACTTTTTGTTGTGAAAAGTTTAATCATGGTTAAACATTAGATATTAAGCTGAGAAAAACCTGAAATGGTAATTTTATGATTTGAATGAAAGGTTTAAAGGTCGAGTGTATAGAATTTGGCCAAAGTTAGTGGTGAGGAGGCATATTGCGACACCACCCTCCACCCCTGCTTTTGATGCACTACGGTGGCCGACAAAGAACTAAGATGAAGGAGATTACGTATTAAAAAAATACACTGTGAAGAGGAGTGTGTCAGGTTAGGGCTACTGTAGAAACAACATGGTGAATTCCATGTAAGGGGACCCGTGATGTATGTAGATAGAAATAGCTCATTCCACGGTAATAAAAACACAATGCTTTATTATGTTTGGTCATTATACACTTCTGAACACATAGTATATTGCATTTTTGTCAGTAAATCATGCAAAAATGACACACTGGACCTATCAAATAAGAGATATAATATTAATCTTGTTTAAAAGTGATACAAATTTGTGTTTAATTAATACATTAAAATTTATTTAAAAAATTCACTTATTTCCCAGAATTTGTTTCACAATTTATCACAATATCATTCATATGTTAAGTGTTTATATAAATATCTATTTTAATAAGTTATCTGAAAACAATGTGGCTAACATTTTGTGATGATGTTTATTCAATTAAATTCTACTGTGATGGTTGCCTTTAAGGTGGGGTGCCACAGTTTTCATGCATTCTGATTTCTTTACAATGTTAAACGTGGTGGCTTCACGACACTCCCCCTACGTTGGTATAGGTTTCGGAAAGTTTTTTTCGAACATGAAAATGTGTTTCGTAAAAACTTTTCTTAGTCCATTATTGCACAATTCTCCCAGAAAAGCACGCCCACGGGTCAACCAGCCATAGTGAGAAGAAAGAGCATGCGCACGCGTCAACCACTTAGAGCAAGAGATAGAGCACTGCGTCGCGAAGTTCAGCTGTGTTTGTTTGTTTGTTCAATGCATTTGGGTGATGAATGTTATATAAACTGTGGATATAACGCTGGTTTTGGAAATCGTTTGAAACTGATAGATGGAGCCGTCCCAGCGCTTAAAGATGCCAGACATGAACTACACACTGTAAGTGAAACTGAGTTATGTCAGTATTTTTCTTGGTAATGGATGCGAATGTGCTTTAGTTCAGCCCACTCACACTCCGGGCTGTACGTTAACTTTTTTTGCACATTCTACCGGTGCTACAGAGTTTTAAAATTGTATAGCATTGGCCAAACAGTTGTAGCACAAGTATACTTTATCACGTTATACCAAGTTATCATCTTTTAAAAAACACAAGTGCAGGTCATCACACAAATAGCCAGTCAACTGAAAATATTTTTTAATAGCAAAACAAAAATAAATACTGGTGCGCAATTGGTTAACCTCACATGAACAAGCACAATGCCAAACGTACTTCACAAAAACAAGCGGCTCCGTCTAATGTAGCTGTCAAAGTGCATCACATGAGTGCTACACTGTACACTGCATGCGTGCTTCTTCGTATCATAGAACGATTTTTTCAAAGCATGTGCGACATATATGTAGTAGCCCTGATACTCTACAGGTACTCGAGATTAATATGAGATTGGCAGCGTGTTTCAGGCCTTTAAAAAAGATATGAGAGTAAGGGTATTAAACTTGTTATTGTACAATTGTTCAACCCTGCTTTCCAGAAACAGGTTGACAAGTAGTACAAACTCAACCGCTGACAATTCTATCATGAACCAGGAGCGCACTCTGCAGGACACAGTGGGAACTTTCCCATTATGTTGCAGAAGTCCAGTATAGTGATACTCAAAATTCAATTATGTAACTGACTGTACTGTGGTAGGCTATATGAGACCAGTTTTTTTATTGCACTTATTGCTTTTTGTTGTCCTTGTGTTGTCCCAATTGCTTCCTTTGTTTCCCTCAACTGTAAGTAGCTTTGGATAAAAGCGTCTGCTAAATGACTAAATGCTAACAAACTGTACAGTTCCCAATGTGTAGCCTCGGACAGCTGAGGGCTGCTTAATTTTAAAGTCTTACCACTGTTGGATTGCCGCTGCTGATGAGCTGGCTGACCTCATGGAAGATGCTTTTACAGTTGATGGATTTGTCAAGTGATCCTCTCTTCACTATCACTGCCACTGCTAACAGGATCTGCTCTCTAACATACTTCTGTAGACTGCAGAGAAAGAGAACAGATACAGGGCGGTTTCAGTCAAAGATCAGAAACAAGATGAACCCTTGAAATATAGATGGGTTCAGAAGTAATGCAGAGATGCAAACAGTCTTTCACGTGTACTTGGGTCTCTGTAAGACATAGGCGAGGAGGAATGTTCTGAGGGATTCGATGCTGTTCTTCTCCAGAAGAACCCATTCTCTAACCACAGCCTCCATGATCGCTGTGGCTGCTTGGAATAACACATAGTCCACTTTACTGGTCTCTGTGGAGAAAAAAGGACAAACCAATATAATTGGAGCTCCAAAAATAAAGGTGTTTCCGTATCAAAACTGCATGATGCTATGTTTGTGTGACCTCCTTTCTAAATCCACAATATTTCTTTTGAGAAATCAAGTCTGGTGTATTTGTGTAATGATTTCCACAAAATCTTCGAGAAAACAATCCTAAAGAAATTGTAACACGGAATATATTCGTTCAATGTTTAATGATAATTAATAGACCTTTATCAGACTATTTTTCTCAGTGTAGCTAGACAGAAGATATAGTAGAAACCTGGATTATGTGTTGATGGTGAGACTTACCGAGGATGTGCTTACAGACAGCAAAGGGGGATTTTGACTTCCTGAAAGAGAGGAATATGTGCTCTGCGTGCTGTCTCTGTTCAGTGTTGACCATGGACGGCGGCGCCTGTTAACAAAATGTTTGCCTGCTTGAACGTGTTTTATTGGTCAACATTAATATAACATAATGACACTAAGATAAGCAAGCTAAATAGGAAAACTAAATTTTGAATTAATTTCATAGCCTACAGATGAGTACTTGGAACACAATCCCTGCCTGCTCTATCGCTCACTGGTGGTCAAATAAATAACAACAACTAATTCATAGCAAACAACACGACAGAAAATAATGTGTAATTGAATGTGATACGTCCTAAGGAATGGAAAACAAATAGGCAGGCCAAAAAGCTGCAACCACGGAAACATGCTACATGTTCCACACATGGATTAACAACCTTTGGCAAAGAATATACACAGTACCAGGAGTGCAAAACTTCCATAATCCTCCAGTTTACCTTCATCTGTGATAAACAGAAAACAAAAACTGTTAGCCTATATGGCGGTGATAGAAATTAAATCTTGTCATCCCATCTGAATAATACAAGGCTTCTCCCTTGGCTGTGGAAAACTTTCACATTTCCCGATTTAAGACTAGGAGTAAATCATTAATTTTGTAGCTTGATTATGTCAGTTTTTAGGGAAGAAGTAAATAATAAATCAGCACTCTGTAGAGAGCACATGTACCTATATCTAGGGCTGAAACGATGAGTCGACATTGTCGACAACAAAAAATTGTCAACAAATATTCTTCTTGTGGAGTAGTCGTTTGATTACGGGACTTAATTTAAGGGCCTGAAATATCACAATTTGACCGCTATGTCAGGGTTGCGCCATAGTGTAATGCAGCCTTCCCAAATGCTATCGCAGTAGAAGGAAACACATCGAGAATTATTGCGGGTTTAGAAACAAATGCGAACAAGTTAAGTGTGGGAAAGCTTTACCAAATTGAAAACAAAAAATGCGGTTGTGTGCAATGTATGGAAGGCGGAACTTGCCTTTCACGGCAGCACAACCTACATGCTGGAGCATTTAAAAAGGAAACATCCCAGAGCAGGAGAGAGGTGACTGTTCTCCGTCTAGAGCTAACTAACTAACTTAGCGGTAAATCTTTTTATGAGAGAATGCAATAACAACAGTAATCATATATTTACAGTTATGTTATTGTTTGTTTTGCAAAGTATAAACCTTTGATCGAGCTTAGGAGTCAAGCCTGTTTTGATTATTATAACACGAATAGGTATTACATGAGAGGAAAATGATTATAAGAGAGGGACGTCGTTAAGTAATTATAAAAGATAGGAGTCTTATATCTTGCCTTAAATATTTTCTTCTGTTACTTGCTCTTTTTCATTAAACTGAACTGCCTAATGGTTCTGTCAAGAGATTTGAATACATTTAATAAAAATGTTTTGGTCTGTTATGTACCTGATTTATTTATTTTTATTTGTATTTAAAAGTTTGTAGAGAGTATTTGTGTGAATCGAGTTGGACAGAATCAGGAAATTTAAAGAGAGTAACCAGTTGGTTCAAGTTCATTTAAACAAATTTCAAACGCTGAATTGATTTTATTAATTTCGCAAATTATGTATAATCAAATGTTTTAAGTAGTTGCAAAAACGTAATAATCATTAAAAACGTGCTGATTAGTCGTTGAAATAATAGACAATTAGTCGAGTTATCGGTCTAATAATCGTTAGATTAATCGACTATCAAAATAATCGTTTGTTGCAGCCCTACCTATATCGACAAGATATTCCGCTTTGGATAAAAGCGTCTGCTAAATAAATGACTAAATGTAAATATTTGTCAAAAGGTGCCATCACATTTATAGGTTCATGAGGACCCATCTTGGCCTGTCAGTACTGAAATGTAAAAAATGAAGGAATCTCTCCTGCCCATTTCGCAGCACCGTCTGGATAATTTTTGCATGCTCCAAGTCTTATGTGACCGCATAATCATTTTATCTGTTATGTAACCCAGTAACTAATCAGTGTCAAAAAATAAAAGTTCTCTGATTTGTATGTAATGTAAATGTAGTAAATAAAAAATGATCACAATATTACAATCTATGTTGTGTCTAATTATATTATAATCTTAATTTAAACTGTTTCTCATTCAATCTCATCCCATTTATGCCAACGAAGACACTGCTCTCAGCTAAAACAAAAAAATGTAAACTTATTGAAATATTGAATTGCTAAGCATCATAAAAATAAAGTGAGACTAATTTGACCATCTTTTCCTCCACTGCTTTATGGTCTGCAAAATCATGTCTGCCAGGACATCATTGAGTCTGACTGATAAACAACTCAATACATGACCTACACTGTTACAGTCTGACCTTTCAGATAGCGGGAAAATAACTATGACAAGATTTCTGACTTCATTCATAAACTATAATATACTCCATTAAACACATGCTTCAATGCTCTTTTAGATCTCCTGCAGTAAGTACCTTCAAACCTGCAAACTTTTGTTTTTAAGATACAAATCTTATTACGAAACAAAATTATTTATTTTTTTCAACCAAATTGTGAAACATAAATGTTTACAGTTAATAAGACCCTTGTGGTGGACCATATACATTTCCACAACATACCAAATAACATCAAGTGACCTAACTTTATGATTCCCATATTCCTTGTGACGACATATCATTGGACATTGCTGGGAAGTAGTCATTACCTCCTGAAGACGTAAATGGAACGGCCCTTATTCGTCGCAGTAAAGTAACAAAAAAAAGTTTCTGGGACAGGACGAGTAACGTTAGGTCCCAACGCCCAAACAGTTAAAATAGTTTTTATAATTTTATTTAACAGCACTCTTCAGCATCAGACATTTTACTTAGATACTGAAGTAAATTACATAGATAACCAAAGACCAACATAATATAAGGATTCAAAGCAAATATTTATTGACAGAGATGAATAAACATTATCTTTAAGTTAAACATTATATTTTTGTTTTACCACAAGTTTAGCGGTGTGTCCGTTTTTTAGACATAACTATCAAAATCTTCTGTAGTCACATTCAAATATATCAGGTACCGTTCATTTAAACGCGCCAAATCGATCGAAAATCCCTAAAATACATGTTCACTCTCACATCTGTAAGGTATAAAGTAAAGAAAGAATATTAATAAACCGCTAAAATAATATATCATGCAGTGAGGTAAAACAAAATGACCATTAATGTTTAAATGATTCGCACGCACGGTTCTTTCCAGAACAGAGAACGCGCGTATTGGACAAGCGTGTGTATTAAATAAACAGAAACACAGTTTCATTTGTTGTATCTTATTAATCTCCAGTTTAAAAGCTGTGAAAAGTCGGATTAATTGCATTCGTTTTGACAATATAACAGATTTTACACTGATCATAAATTTGGCATATAATGACATCATAAACAGAGTTGACCATGTGCATTAATCAAATGACCAGTGTCCAGGTTATCTGAAGACCAGTATACGTCGCTACAAAGTTGTCCATGGGATTCATTCACACAACGTTATTTGAGGACATGACTATGACGTTTCTGGAAATTTAGCAAAAATTCTTAGAAATGGAACGTTACCAAGACATCCTCAGAACATGGCACAAAGTAATTTTACGGTGACCAAATGAAGACGACCTGGCGACGTTGTCAAAACCTACTGCGTGTTTGCTGGGAATCTGCTTATAGTAAGTTAACAAAGGGGACCAATTTGTGCTCGAAGTTACATTAAATAATAATCATCAAATACCTTTAAAATATCAGGTTATTTAACCTTTAAACAGACAATATTAATTTAGAGAAAAGGCCTATTTCAAAAAAGTCTTCCAGAGTGAACAAACATAGCAAACATGTAATTAACATGTAAATATTAACAAACATATTTATTATAAATAGGTGAACCTGAACCATCAAAGATGATTAGCTTGAGTCAATTAACTGACATGTCAGATACTTCAATGGTTTGTTACAAAATTGTAATATTTTGAGTGAGCTGTGTAATTGCAAAATATTGTAACATTTACAAACAAGTTTTAAAAAACTTTTAACTTTCTCTCACCCTTATGTCATTCCAAAACCCCATATGACTTCCTGTCTTTATAAAACAAAAGCCAATTTGAAGAACATAGGAAACAACAAGGGCCCCCTTGACCTCTATTTTAAAGAAACAAAAAAGCGAAGACGTTTCTCATATCACCCTTCATCTTTTGACAGAAAGAGTCATATACAGGTTTTGAATGACAGAACTTTTATTTTGGGGCGAACTATACCTTAAAGATTATGACACTTGAGATATACTGATGAGTTCACTGGTGATTCACTACATACAATGCAACTATAGCCAACACTAGATTTTAAAGATCAAGAATAACACAAGTCAATGCCTTTTTTAGTGGCTTAAATTACTGAACTGTTCAGAAAATAAACAATTTATGAAAACTAGACCCCAAAGCCCTGACAGGTAACGTTAACAAGGTTTTAATACTCATATCGACAGCTAGTTTCACATGCATACAATCATCCACATCATGTTCTCCTCTCAACTTTCAGCTAGCTCACTCTTAAACCATTAGCTAGTCAGTTTTTAAACGATAGACATACAGGATCAGATCTAAGATAAAAACAATGAGCGAAAAGTTTCAAGTTAGTCTCTGGTCAGTCTGACTAAAGTTCCACATGTGCTTGTAAAACGTGCGCGAATCAACAGCGTGTGTAACTACAACAGCAGCTGATGGAGAAACTCACTCCAACTCATTCAGCGTGTTTTTATAAGACTGGCTGATCAAACTAGGCCTCTTAAACACACAACATGAACTCCAAGTTATCGTTTTAACCACACATTGTGTCGCCAAGATACACATTTAAGATGGAGATGATGAAGAATATGATGGTGATGGTGGCTGTCTTTTTGCGGGATGGAGTGAGTCTAGCACTGCGCCACGCAACGCACTGCGTTTATCTACACTTTCCCCGTTAACAGATAAACAGTGAGACCCTATCAGAGTGAACCCCACCCAGCAGAGTGAAGAGCAGACTACAAGACATGTGAAAACAGCGGCGAAATGCTCACCATTAAAACTTTGGCAGCGCTTTCCAGCTGTGAAATCACTTCTGGTGCACCGAGCGCCGCCATCATGGTCCTTGTTCAGTGACGCGCCATGCGCTGCATTGTGGGATTAAGCGGCACTTCAGGCCAATGAGTTCATCAGCAGTTTGGCAGGCATTTCTGAAGCACGATTAAAGTTATGCACTCTATTTTGTGGCATAATGTGCGTTTTGATCGTGTTTGTTGAAAGGTATTATCTTATATGAATTGCCCTGCTTGGTAATCTACAAACTGTTATGGTTTTTATTTAAAATATTGTTACAAACCATCAGCAATTTACCATTAAAACCATTACAAAATTCCTTGTGTGTAAAATGTTTGGTCTTAATCCAGCAGGATTTAATGGTGTTCTGTTGATTTCCATCCACCAACATCCCAGATTACCAAAACAGATTTATGGAGATTAGCTTCCTTTAAAACCAGTATGAATATCATCGATAAAACATTTTAATCCATTCGACTAGTTCTATTCACATATTTGAAGATTTAATTTGACTTTGAAAAGTACTCAAAATTTGTGTCAGCGAATAATTGTTTTCTTGCTGTAACCATATCTCAGCCCTATAAGGCTAGATATTTTG
Organism: Triplophysa tibetana; assembly: GCA_008369825.1. Lineage (NCBI taxonomy): Eukaryota > Metazoa > Chordata > Actinopteri > Cypriniformes > Nemacheilidae > Triplophysa > Triplophysa tibetana. Next base: position 14,881,978 of record CM017902.1, read on the forward strand.
ATTGGTGACTATTTCTTCAAGATATCTGTTACCGAGCCATATGTGTAAAAACTTTAAATGAAGAAATTTGTACCCTGATGTGTTACATCACCAAATAATACTAAGGGTGTTCCAGGCTCACCCTTCACGCACACCAAAGATCGGACAAACAAATGGCTGTTTTGTTTAATTTAATTTAGACATAGGCCTATACATTTACACGTGAGGACAGTGAAAGCATTTCTTAAACATTCTCAACTCATACACATACATGTAAAAAATAAGATATAAATCCAAAGGCATACTGTCTGTAATACTGTAGACATGGGGCTCAAAAGTTAGCTCGGAAAGAGAGAAATAATAAAAGGATACAAAAAATATGTATATCTGTATAAATATATGTTCAATAGTAACAGTATTGTATAATACATTTAACGATTACAAACGTTAAAAAGTCCCATCCCATTCATTAAAATACAAAAACATACATTTTAGGAAAAGTCGCATCATCACACAGTTCAAAATACAGTCAAAGATTGTCAGTCAACACTTTCAAAAGTAATACACAGAGCAACCATCCTTTCCATAACACAAACACATTACATTCAAACCCTAAACCTGACCGTGTGAGGGATTTTTAAATACTATTTCACCGAGTCGTCCGTTCTGATAAATATGGGTTAGTAAAACATCCGACACATTTGCTGTCAGAGTCAAATAGCAAAATGCATAATACGGATTTGAGTTTGTATACACGATGGCACTGTAAAATGTCTTGAGTCTATTTTTGGGTGAATCCTTTAAAAAGAAATAAGTCATTCCAAGCCTGTATCTAGACTTGCTTTCTATTGAAGAACACAAAAGAAGATATTTTGAAGAATGTTGGTAACCAAACAACTTTCATTATAAGGACACAAAACATTAAGACATGATCTTTGTTGTGTGTTCCAAAGATTTTGAATAAAAAAGGGTAAATAAATAATGATACTTTATTTTTGGATGAACCATCCCTTTAAGATTAATCTCATTGGCACAACAGAGAAAAACAATAAAAAGATTATCATTTAACTTTCTGTGGCAGTGGCTATAAGGGGCAGTTTTACTCGACATCTGAATTGACATCTCAGTTTGGTCTAATGCAAGCACATAACCGCATGATTGTCAGTCAGCTCGAGAGATAATTTACAGAGAACATTTCGTGCAGTGACCCACCGTCACAACAAGCGATTAGATCAAACGCAGGCATAAGTATAAATTGGACTTATCTTAAAAGTCCATAAGAAATGCCACAGCCTTAGTAAAAACATGCATACGATGTTGTAATATCCGTTCTAACATCCGTCCTGTCATGAAATCCATCAACATCTCTATCCGTCCCAAATGACAAGCATTCATACTTGATTCTTTATCTTTCTCAAACTAACGTCTAAAAACACTTCTCTTACTGTCAGGACCAGCCTGAGAGCAAGATGTGGATGTCTTTCCATCTCAAAAATACTGATCAGCATGTGGTGCACACACCCACACATTCATAAGAAGGCACGCAGTTCGTATCACACCATATCAATCACACTGACAATCAATTCCACACTTTATACAAAGAGAAAGTAAAAATGAAATTACGTTGATGATATTGTACTTTGAATTGTAATATTAATAACAATAAGCAGCATTGGGTCACAAAACTATATAAATCAATATAATATATACTTTTACATAACATAATTCAGTTTAAAAGGTTATAAAGGCTATTTGTTGTGATTAGAAAACTATAAAATGTATTTTCTATATTGCACATAGTCATACCATCGGATGCATTTGCCTTTCTTTCACCACTTTTTTCACTGTTTGCTTAAGGGTTTCTGCCTCAATGTATTTTTAATGTCTCAGTCCTAGACCATTCTGTTATAATACTGTGCTGCGTGTCACACATTGAGATGGTGCAGCAGGCTCGATGTCTTTGAAAGTTTTCAGTTAGTTATCTGAAATAATTATCTGATGGTGATCAAAATCACTTCCAGTGGATCTGGATAAGGGTGAACACAAAAAAACAACCCCCTGACGTTTAAGATCGCCGTTATGATACGAATGCAATTGAGATTGAGAAATTGGAAATTAATAAGCGGTAATAGTTTTTCAACTGCACAAGGTAATGACTGGAGCATCCTCCAGCTTTTCTATGGTTTCTCAGTTACATTGCTCTGGATCGCAGCTGTCTGAAAGAGCATACCTTAAAAAATTATGCACGGTGTGTGTTAGATATACATGAAAGCAAAAGACTTCAAAACTATAACTGCGAACAGGTTTAGGAAGGCAAGCCTTTAAACAATTTAAATCAAGCCAGGCAAACATCAAAGATTAAATTACTAAAGCAATACTTTGGCAATTCAACTAACAAACTTATGCAAAGTACATTTCTGAATACTGAAACATTTTGTGGAGTAGCTATGTTAACGTTTGTTACTTTGCAAACTTTAGACAAGCAGAAAGCAAGCAGGACTAGTGTCACTTTTAGTCTTAAATGTTTCATATTGCATCATATTTTTGTGGCATTAACACGCTTGCCTGTGAATCTTACCACACAAATATTTATAGCTGCATCATTTTGCATTCAAGCATAAGCTTGCCGAAACACCTAAAGGATGTAACTACTAAAACAGTGATGGGAGTTTTAGTGTCCCATGTTCATGAAGTGCTGGCTGTACATACAGAACATTTCGTCTCAATACTGCGTCACTCAGGAGAGCACCATTTGACCTGATATATTGACCCATTTTAATATAAACTGAAGTATAGATATATTTACAACATGCTGTTATTAGTGTATCTACCTGCAAAATATAGTGTGAGCTTTTAGACTTTGCACGTTTTATAATAAAAAAAACTTAATAATATAATGCATGGTCTCCAAAGACATGATTGAAGAGTGTCCACCATGTGGTGGCGGCACATAATCATCTCAAACGCTTTTTTGTAGACAGGATGGCTGAAAAATCTGGCTATTGAATTCTCATTTAACAAAAATAGCCTTGTTAGCATGTTTATGTATTCAACAACAAAAAACTATTTTACTTTGTTCCGTTTGGTTTTAGGATTAATAAAAAAATGCAACCCTCAACAGTCATTACAAACAATGTGTTTGCATGTTGCATTTATATTGTTTGTGGGGAAGGTATCTTTCTGCTTTTTAATATTTCCCCCTAATCATAACCAAAGTTAAAATCCACAATCCCACGCCCGGCTCTATTTTCCCTCGCCATGGCCTCACTGGTGTTTGGAATGGCTGTGTTAGCATCACCAGGCTGAGAGAGGAGAAGGACATGTGTTCATAAACACTGGGTTATTTTCACCCAGTAGAACAAAGGAATGGGACACATCTAACACCAACCATGAGATCAAGCGGTTTGACTGACAAACCACAGAGCAGCAACTACACCTCACTGTAGCTAAATGTTTCCACACACCAACATCCCCTGGATTTAAGCTGCACAGCCTATGTACTTCGTTGGTCCCAGGTCAGAGCTTCGGTATTTTTGAACAGGCAAAGGATAGGAGGAATACAATTTTCTCTACATGGAACTTTGCCTATTATGTCTGTTGATTGTTTCTCCACGTTCTTACATCTATTTAATGTACAAAAATACATCTTGCAGAGAAAGCTGGGTTTAAAGGAGGGCAGGAGATGCAGCGTGTTAACTGTTAGAGCCTACGTTGGGTAAAGGTTGAGCAGCATAAACACCTTTTCTGATAGTCTCAAACATAAACTGGCTCACAACCTTCACCTTGTTCTTCTTCCTCTTCGTGAATCTCCTTTTCCTCTACCTCAGGCTTAACGCTACTGGTCCCGCAAGTATCGTGCAGGTTTTGAGTTTTCTCAGCGGGCTTGGGATAACGGAATGGGCAACCGTTATCGTCAAAAAACCTGCGGAAGGTGAACTCGTAGAAAGCATGTTCAGGGTGCTTGCCGTGAGGGGAACAAAGGGTTTCCCAAGTGCGGGTGCCGTCCCCGCTGTCACTCCAGGCCCCTGGTCCTCCCTCCTCTTCCACAGGATCAAAGTTAGATGTATCCATGGGGTGGGCGATCTTGGGTCGGTAGGGTGCGGGCTGTGTGCGGAGATTGATGGAGAAATCGATTTCGGAAAAGAATGGGTGAGATTTTATCTCTCCTGCTCCGTTGCCGCCCAAACGCTCTTCAGACGAGCAGCACAGCCGACCAATGATGTCAACTGCTTCGGGGCTCAGTTTCACTTGTGGAGGCACCTGCAGTGTGTTCTCCCAGTTTATCACCTGTAGGTGTGAAAAGATCAACAATTTCAGTCCTTTACAGTCACTTGTCCACATATCCTTTCCATATTTAGTGACAAGACAACATAATGTCCTCTATTAAGACTTTTACATCAACCCAACAAGCAAAGGAACCCAAGATGCTGTAGGTATCTTTCTTACCTTAAGCTGTGTCTCTGTTGGGGTTGGAGCAAGAAATGGTGGTTGGCCAACCAGCATCTCAAACAGGATTACTCCCACACTCCACCAGTCACACAGCTGTGTGTATCCTGCACATTCAAATCACATATCACGTTAAAAAATTAATGACCAGTTGTCTAAGCCAGTTTCTTGGCTGTCAAGGTGCAAGTCCTACCTTTGCGGAGAAGCACCTCAGGGGCAATGTAGTTTGGAGTGCCCACCAGAGAGTGTGCCAGACATCGCTGGTGCTGACGAGTTGCCCGTTGCTCCAAAGTAATGAGCCGGTCACCACAACGACAGTTAGATACATCGTCCCAAAAGTCACTTGGTTCCATACTATCCTGCCTGATATGGTTCCCTAAATAGGGCAAAAGGGAGACAATAAAGATACTCAATAATATGAAATCTTCATAGGGCAAAGAGTGCATACGGACTGCACCAGTAAAGCAAATACACATATTATAATGGAAATAGTGTGTTGCAGGGGCAAGGGTAAAAACTTGAGGATAAGCAGTCTAGAGGTCTTCAGGGAGGAGCCGGGACCCATACTGTTTCGGGTCTATATTTTATATTTTCTGCCGGGTCTGTTTATCATTGTGTGTTATACCAGAGTCGATCGGATAACACAGGCGCGATTGGTGTCAGTCAGCACTGTCCGGTGTTTAGTAAAGTGCATCTCGTAAGATTGGAACGAGAAAAGTGTGAGTCTGGAAATAAGGGAAACATCCTCAGTCGTAAGCAGAAAAACTCTTGCGCAAGATTACTGCACGCAGTGATAATGGATGCCTTCATGAGTGATGTGGGGAAAAACGTGTTTTCCACTTTTCTCTCACGTTTATAATTTATAAATCACGTTTTTGGACCCGTGAAGACCTCTAATGGAGTCATATAGGATACAACTGCCTTATTTCAGCTTGATTACAGTACCATGTTCTCGAAGCTGTAAAATTGGTAGAAGTTTTTGTTAATGGCTGTTAAGCGTTCTGTCAAAATTGGCGAGGGAAAAGTTAATTTGCTCATAAAATGCACATTTTCAAAACCTGCGCATTACCTTGCCTTGATCTCCCTTACCTTTTTGGTAATATTTAGAGTTGTGAGTCCAGCGGAATCCAGTACACAAACCGAAATCAGTCAGTTTGATGTGTCCATCCAGGTCAATGAGAATGTTGTCTGGCTTGATATCTCTGTGGATGAAACCCATCTTATGCACACTCTCGATGGCTAGGGTCAACTCTGCAATGTAGAACCTGGCTAAGGGCTCTGGGAAAACCCCCATACGGATCAGCAGGCTCATCATATCACCTCCAGGAATGTAATCCATGACGAAGTATAGACTATCTCTATCCTGGAATGAGTAGTACAGTCTGACCACCCACTCATTGTCAGCCTCTGCCAAGATGTCGCGTTCTGCTTTAACATGGGCTACTTGGTTCCGGTTCAGAACATCTTTTTTCCGTAGAGTCTTCATGGCATATAGAGCCCCAGTGTCCACTTTGCGTGTAAGACAAACCTCACCGAAAGCTCCAATGCCGAGAGTCTTGATTTTGACAAACATAGCCTTGTCCATCTTGGCACGGCGTAGTCGATTGTAATTAGACTCCTTCTGGTAAAGCATCTTCCTCATCTGTTCCTGCTCTGCCTCTGATAGGCCAGCCTTGTGGAAAAGATACAAAGAGTGTTAGGTTGTAGCATTTAATGACCGCAACATTATTTTTTAATTATAGAGTAAGTAAACAATGATGATACATAACATTTAATTTGTGGTTAAAATCAAGAAATCCATTTTTTGGGCAATGGAGGCCTTACTCACCTTGGACATCTCCTGCTCCAGCTGCAACCTACGGTTGAGTTTCTGCTGGTACGTTTTCATCACATTCTCCACATGCTGCTCCATGTAGAACTTAAAAGCAAAGGGAGAGTAACTCTTTATGCGTGACTCCCTCTTTTCTTCATCACGGGCGTTTTTCCGCACAGGCACAGGTGAGGTCTGGATCTGCTTCTTATCTTTCACAACCTTGTCTCCCTTGGTTGTCTTGCCTTTGTCTTTGGAGGCAGCTTCCTCCTGCTTTCCCGCCAAGGCAGTCTGGACAGTCCTACTCGTTGCACTGGTATCTTGCAGTCCACCCATGGTGCTGGACTCAATGGATGCAGACTCAGGTCCAGATCCAGGCAGGAGAAGAGTTTTGGGGTAGGGTGGAGGTGGACAGCGGTGCTCTTGGTTGGGCTCCAAGGTAAAAGTCTCATCTGGTATGTATGCATGAGACTCTGGAGCTTCTTGGACTTGTGTGCTCAGCCAGCCTGGGTGACATGGACCCACTGCTGTCTTTGGCTCAGGCCTCATGACACGTATACTCTTAACGGGCGGCTGGATTGGTGGGGAGGTCACTGCAGTGATTGTGTTCGGTGGACCCAAGGGTGCCTCCTGCTTCCCAGCAACAGCAGCTGCAGGTGGCAATGTCTGCCTCACAGTCACCTTTTGGTGGTTGTTGAACGAATTGGTCCTACTGGGTACACGTACCTCCCCTCTGAAGGGCCCCTGTGGCTGCCTGGCTGGTGGAGTACCCTCAGAAACTTGGGGTCCTTGCCAGTGATGCTCATAAAGATCAAGGTTAAGACTGGCCCTAGAAGGGGTAAGGAGGCTTTGGGGAACATCTGAGAACTCACCCATTGGTCCAGTGGGCCGTGGCATCATGTGAACTTGATGTGAGGTCGGGCTTGCTTGGCGTGGATGGGAATGTGGTGGTAAATATAAGCTGGGGGGATAGCCACCACCATTTTGGCCCATACTTGGCATATTAACATAGTTTTCTGGTGCTAATGGGGGCATCTTATTCTGGAAGGAAGCGCTGCGTTTGACCCCGTAGCTGGAAGGCCTGTAGTCATAATGAGGGCCAGGGCCACCTGATTGTTGGGACTGGAGTTGCATGGGGGGTCCAGGCACACTGTAGCCCATCATAGCCTGGTCTATCCCACCCGGGTACCCTTTTGCCTGAGCTGGACCAGGTGTGTACATAGGGACCCCTGGGTTGTTCTGGCCAGACATGCTTGAAGAATAGGGACCCATGCTGGCTGGACGACCCATTGGGTTTCCCATGGCAGGAACCTGTGATGGATTGGCAGGAGGTGGCATGTAGTTAATGACTGTTGGTGCACCCATGTATCCACGAGGCATGTCACCCTCAACCCCATAACTAGCTCCTTCATACAGTGGAGCCCCCATTTGGTGATAAGTGGGCATGGCACCATCCCCAGTGGCCTCGATTACTGATCGGTGGTCCATCAAATTTGACATGCCACCCTGTCCTGGGAGATTAGAAAGGCAATCCCGAGTTTAAATGGTGTTAATAACATCATATGCATATCTTAGTTTCGATATTTATTTCAGTGTCAGTGTGCACATACCTGGGGATGTCTGTTTGATGACGCGAACAATCTGTTCGTTGTGCGGGTCCAGGTAACCCATTTTACTTATGTATTCCAACGCTGCCTCAATATTACGACTGCCAGTCTGTTTCAGTGCACGCACTGCCATTTCCTGTTTGAGGAATTGAGAACACACACATTACATGCATTTCTAAATGGATTATACAATGATGCGCTACTACTACTTAACTCATATGTGGCATAAAAGATTTTTAAATAGTTACTTTAACACCTCTTGTTGAAACTTGTATTGGATGTCACCCCTTCTCATACTTGCTTTTGTAATCCTAATTTAATCTGCTAAATAGAAATGTCTTAAAATAACATCACAACTACTGACCGGCATAACTCCCTCAGTTATATTTTAAGAACTTAGTTTGGGTTTTACAAGGCCTGCCCATCAAGCTACTATGTAATGCAGCATATCCAAGGAAGCTAAAAATATCTGCCTCCATGGCATTTGCAATAAAATTCTTGGAGATCAGCGAGCATGCTGAAGCATGCTCTGTCACTGACTGGACAAAACTTTCTTCATATAAAAGGCCATGAGCAACATGATCAGCCTGTTAAGAAGTGTATACAAAAATATGGCAAGACAGTTTTTGTTCGTTTCTTTGTTGTTATTGCGTTGGTTGTGAAAAACTGACCCAGCTCCTTCAATATTTATAAAACATGTACATAAGGAAACGTGCATGTAAAATATACCAAAAATGCAGACACACACACAGCAGAGAATAGTTAACAATGCATGCAGCTGCTTCCTCTTTAAGCTATGCACAAACTCCTTCCTGTACCAGTCCACCAATATATGACAAAAACAAAAACTTGAGCAATTTGAATGCTTATTGGTAATCACTGCAGGATAACTGTGAACCGTGTCAATAACATCATTTCTGTCACATTTTGTGGCTGCAGTGATCCGAAATAAAATAAATCAGACGTGTACAATCTTCTGTGCGCACAGACCCACACCTATATGAGGAAATACCCTTGAATGGCATATGACTTCATTCAGAAGACATTTTGCCCAAAACAAATTCTGAACCACGTAGTCTTAAGATGCCCCCCAGTGGCCATCCCGGACACAGCACAAAGCATGCCATGGGAAAAAAATAAGTGCCTCATTCAGCACAACCTTATGCTTTTTTCCAGAGCTCTGATGAAATTCAAAGAATAGCAAATAGGAAAATTTGAATCAAAGTACGACAGAGTCAGAGGGATAATTTTCATATTAAATGTATTCATATTTCAGTTTCTTTAAGATGACACTGACAAAAGGGAAATGGAGTAAAGATTTGATCGCTGTAAATGAGCAGTCATCCAAACCGTGGGTACACTCAGTCAGATCCACACAAATTCTGCACATTCCCTGAATGCTTGTTAGAATTACTGCATATCAATGTGTATAGCCACCAGTTCGCCGAAATGCATGTGAGCACAAAAATTCACCCTGATGTCATTGAAAACCTTTATATGACTCTTTATTCTGCGAAATACTTCCATACAATGGAATTCAAAGGGAGCCATTGTTGTTTGGTCAACAACATTCTTCAAAATATCGTCTTTTGTGTTCTGCAGAAAAATAAACGTCATACAGGTTTAGGATGACATTAGTAAATGTTAATGACAGAATTGTTATTTTTGATGCTACCATTGTATGCACTTTAAAAAGCACCAGGACCAACAGCACAGCGGAATAACCCCAAACAAATGCTGTCTGTCAGTGATTGCTCTCAGAAGTGCAACTGCTCTCTGTTGCATTCCATCACTGTCCACTGAAGGGTGTGTGCCTTCTCGTCCCCCATAGTGATTTCATGGCGCCACTCTTTCTTTCACACACATTCACACATCAATCCAACATGGACTACAGTGTGGTTTTGGAAAGGGTTGGGCCTGGGTTTGGCCCTTGGTCAGACTTTCAACCCTGACCTCCAGTGTCATGTGGGCAGATGTTCCGGACATTCCATGAAGCAGGAAGCAAGAATTCCAACTATGTGAAAATCTATGCTTCAATCTTCCTTTCTCCTCCCCTCTATATTTTGGAGTTCTTTCAGTTCTAGTCTGTCTTTACCATTTATACTCGTCATTCCCAAAATATCTCCTCGTAGTTTCACCCGTTTCTTGACCGCAAGCCTCAAAGCTACGCTAGATATTCAATCTCGGACTACGGTGACAGAAAGAACCAACACAAACACACAATCATTTCAATTTCTTAAAAATTAAACATCATCTTCCAGTTTGAAGTGACATAACTGTATTCAGCCACTGTTCAAAAATCCATTTTATAAGCTTCCACTTTGACCCAAATTGTGAAACATTCCACCACTGGACATAAAAATTAAAGCCATATGGAGGAGTGTACAGACATCATTGTCAGCGAATGAAGGTAGAGAGATGGAACGTCATCTAGACTGTAATCTATGTGTATTTCAGGTGTATTTTTTATAAATGTATTAAAGTATACATTTATTTATTTAAAATTTATTTTAATACATAATAAAACGAATTATTTGTATTTATTAAATATAAATATAACAGGTTACTGTAATTTGGGCTAAGAATGCAATTTGTGCGAAAACGGTTGGCCAGCCCAGACCAGCAGAAGTTTGAAAGCCTGATCAAACTGGATGCAAGTACATTATCAAAGAATAAACTAAACTTCACATCATGCTTGAACATGATATGCCAGCACAACAATGCACACATACGATATTTTGTGTATTCCCGAAAAGACAAACATCATGGTGAATGCAGGCTTTTCATATACCCGAAGCTCAAAACCACAAATCCACAACACATGTCATACTCATCTTCGTCCTAACACCAGCCTCCCCTCCTCAACCAAAACATTTCCCCTTTAAAGGTAGTTATATAACCATGAGCCACGTCGCTGTGCAATTTGTGAGGTCTTAAACCAATGATAACGATCAAGCTTAAGAAACCCAGGGAAAGACCAGAGGCGACCATTTACTTCTCTGGAATGCGCAGAGGGTCAAAGTAGGAAAAGAGGCCCCAGTCAGAGGGCCAACAGAGAACTAAAAATACCAAGTCATACACCATAATGAATATCTCACTATTAATAAAAAATGTATGTCGCGCTTTTAAGGAACGTCTAGGTGCCTGGGGTGTACGGCTTGTTGTCGAGACCAGAAAAGGGTGAGAGAAAACAAGCAAAGTTTAGTTATGGCGATGCTAAATCTGAATACTGAGAAACGAGGTCAGTCAGACTGAGCCGCAAAACACAAATATCATGTTTTCATTACAACTAAATAAAAACCTTCAATTCAGTGTATGAAAATAAACGAAGACATGCGAGGAGAAAAACATGAGAAGGACTGGGCAAAAGGACAGTCAGAGTGTCTTTCACTCTTGCCAGGGACACTGTATCATCCATTAAAATTCAACTAAACAGTTCATCTATGTACTGATGCTGTACATGTTGTGCAACCTGTCTGTGAAATTCATATATATATTTACGAACCAATTAATCCATTAAATATATATTTATAACACTCTACAAAATATTTTGACCCATTGTATGAATTAACCCAGCATAAGGACCCCCAAAAAATGCCGAACATACAAGAGCTTCAAGATCGCATCGAGACAACCTGATCCCACCCCCATTCTATACTTTATTTATTGGGAATTTCAGCTTTCAGAGACCTAAATAAGCCCCATTCCGGTCTCTATTTATCCATGTCATAAAAGCAGCACGGCTCCCTTCAGCTAGGCCTCGTAATTCCACTAGGCCGTGGTGGATTTCTCTGTGGTGTTGTGCATGGGCTTGAGCAAAGCATTCCTCTCATACCTAATGCAATCACAGGGCCGGTATATTAGTAGCGAAGCCCCAATAACACAATATCGTCGCTGTCGGACTGAAACCTCATATCTCCAAGTCGAGTTTTTTTTTTTCATAAATCATTACTAATGGTCATCCTCCATGTTTGCATGTGGGTTGGGCAAAGATTTAACCAATGAAAAGTATTAAAGAGAGGTTGTCAACTTTGACAACACAGTGTTTAATTATTGAAAAAAAAATCTTTATTCAATTTATTGCTGTCATCTGAAACCTTGTATGTCCAAATTTACCATTTTTCAGGAAATGGAAAAACACTAAATTTTTAACGATTTTAAAGTTGACAAGCACTTTTTAATGGTTAGACCTAGTGACATAACATAAAGTAACATAAAGAGTGACTAATAATAATAATAATGTGGCTTTTTTTGGGGGCAAAAAAAAAGCTCCTCAAGCTCAAGCCTGTTACAGATTTCACAAACCCCTATAAGCAAAATATATATAAATATAGTATTAAGTCCATTAACAGTTAGTGTTCAATTTATTTGACAAAAACTTACCTGATCACATCCAGCATTGACAAGATCCTGCAGCATCTGCTTGTTGACATCTGGACCACATTCAAAAGGCCTCAGAGACTTGCGGATCTCTCGGAGGGCGTTCTGGTAATTATTGAACTTCTGAGGTTGTCTGAGTTGTTGTTGTTGCCTACCAGCCTGATCTTTGCCCTTAGATTCACCCCCTTTTCCCCCCTCCGCTCGGGAACTTCCTCCATGAAGCGCCTGGCTAACCAGCTTCGCTGGTTGCTTCAGTCCTTCCTTTATGTCCTGCAAGCGCTGGCGCGTGTTGCCCACATAGGGGGCGGCGGGGAAGGTCTTAGGTCTCATGAGCGAACGTGGCCTGGTCTGGCTTGCACTCAAAAATCCAAGTACTCTCACACAAAAACACTTCACACTTGGAAAAGACAGAAAGGATCTTTCAATTACCCACTCACAAATTTCAGACGAAAGCAATCACGCTACACAAAAAATACACCAGGGCTGAGCTGTCTAACCTAAATAGATAACAGGCTGCAGTAGGAAAGATGCGAGGGAAGATTAGAATTCCTGTTCTTTCTCGTCTTTGCTTCTGCTGCCTCTTTGGTTCCGCCGTCTGTTGGATGCTGGCCTACTCACATCCCAGCAGCCCTTTCAGGGCTTACACTCCCCCTCCTCCCAAGACATGTGAGGGGTTATGTCTGCATGATTGTTCCATCCCAGGATGGTATGCATCTTTGCCTGTGGAGATAGGGCAGGAGTTAGATAGAAGGGACAAGGGTCAGGGTGCAGCCCAAATCCAAGAGCCTACGTCAGTACTGTATGTCAAATGACTAAGCCTGGACATCAAAGCACCTTTCATTGGTTTACAACTAAAAAATTGCTTTATAATACTATTGGAAGCTTTTTTATGCAGCATAAACGTAAAAAAAATTGAGCCAATGAAATTAAAACAAGGGGACTTAGTCCATGTCTGGTCGCTATAATACTTGCAAGTGTACTTAGTAGCTAAAATAGGCCGATTTATTTAGCAGATATAGAAATTTAAATTGATCCCTTCTAAAGGGGCACAGTAAAAATATTGATGACTAACTTTGCACTTACAGCATAACCAATATAATGCTATGTAGAATTAGAATCCTCATTGCTTAGCACCTACCTTCGACTAGCACTAGGAATTTAACAAATCATGGATCATGGCTATGAAAAAAAAAAGTAAAAAGATCAGGAAGATGAATCCCTGAATACAACCCCACTTCCTGTGTTAACAGAAAACACAACAACACAGGAAAGAAAACTGTGCTCGTTAGGGCTTTAAAGGAATTCCTTACAGCATACAATACAATCATTTACATTCATATTGAACCAGCAGAACCCACAGGTTTCCTGTCTTTTAATCGCAAGAATGCTAATTCAGACCAAATTTATGAAAAAAAGAAGCTATTTTTTTAACGATGCTAAAAGATTGCCCAGTCTAAAAGGAGTCTATTTCCATCCCTATGATGCTTCGAACACAAAACCAATGATTTAAATTCGAACACCAACCGCAGAATGTCACAAGGACAGCATCCAAACACCATAAAAAATCCATACGAAAAAAAAACATAATACGAACAAATATTGATCCAAGTGAAAGCAAACAGATTTATAATGTTCATGTGACTCAGCCTGGTAAAGCACAGCAATGTCACAGATATCTTTGATTCCCAAGGAGAATCTCAATGTTGTATGGATATCTTTTTTGGGGGGTGACGTTAGGTCCAGAGGTGAGAATATTCACCAGTTATGAACAAAAATAATACAGAGTACATGCTTCCAACATAAACATTGACACATACGCCGCCGTTCCAACAAAGTTTATGGTGAATAACTAAATTATGAACATTTAGAACAATAGTTAACTAAATAATATATCAAATATATGCCATAAGAAATGCCAAAGAGAGAAGTTAAAGGGTTGCAGACAGTGATTTTGGGCCAGTGTTAGAAAGAAAAACATTTAGTGTGAGTGAATTAAACACTTTCAAAACAATCCACGTGTAATGCAATGGGCCTGTTTTCAAGGACAATTTATGGTTTAAGATTTGAGCAAATATTTTTGACTGCTCGTAAAGTATAAAGAGTTTGTGAACATCGTTACCTTCAGCTCGTGCTAGTCTATTTTATTACCAACTGCAGTCAACGTAAAATTCGAAGGTATTTTTTAACATATTTAACATAACTGTAACGTTTTTAAATAAATTTCAGATAATTTTACCTACAAAACATGTATATTTGTTACGTGATTTCCCACATCATTTATCTATCCTACGTCGGCTGTAAAAAAATAGGATACAAAACAGATCTCCCGTTCTTGCGTTTTAAAGCCTAACTAGTTACCCATTCGTTACTAGACTATTTTTAATAGATACAAACTAACTTTGGGAAGCAGTAAAGTTGTGGGGCCTTTTTCAGAGTGGAGCGAGAGGAACGCAGATCCGCTGGAGCGACTCCGAATTCCAGCGCAGGAGAATGTGCTGTTCACTCCCTATCTCACTTCCTTCCTACATTTACAAATGGATATGCTACTGCAAATCGAACAAACAATCCCCGTACACCCGTTTAACGCCCAGTGTTTGACAAATATATACAATAAAGCTTTGCGCTACTCACCATGTGATTTAAGCGGTACCTCAATCCAAGGAAACTGGTTCGAACTCAAGTTGAAGACTATCTCTCTGATGTCCCGTTGCCCAAATATCGTCTTTCGATGTTCTCTCACAAAAGGCATAGAGCAAAAATCGTGGTATTGTCCTCCATTTTCTCGCCACTCAAGGCAGAATTAGAATGCAGTACAGAGTTGGACACTTACAGCATTGTTAACATTCCAGAGGAGTCACGTGAGGCACCCATGCACGTCAGCACTGCACATACTCTGGGCGGGGCTTCCTACATTTACAACAATATTCAATAGCTGAGATTCTGATCTGATTCGCCAAGAACACACTAAACACTGTAAAGGGAAAACATTGAGCAACTTGTGTACTGCAATTGAGGTAACTCATTCCATTTAAGTCTGAAATTACTTGTTTTGAAACTCTTCCGTAGTTGAATACATGCACATCTTTGATCAAGTTGTAGCGATTTTGTCTTTCATGTCTTTTATGAAATTATATAAACATATGCTCCATTATTTTTCATGAACTACACTATGAAAGAACATTCCAGCCAACCTGCATGAACAGTCTGGAGTAGAACCATAGTATCTACAACAAAATGTCTCTCTGAGACAATATGACCATTAAAACACCAAGTTCTGCTGAAACAAGACATGCAGAATGAAACAAACTTTCAAGATGTTTAGATGAATTGTGATGACTGATCATATAAACTGGCCTGCTTTTGTCAAATATTGTAAAATGCAAATGAACTGATAAGAACAGAAATTTAATCAAAAGAGACTGAAAAAGACACAAGTTCTCAACATTTTATCGACAGACATTTTGGATGTTACACAACAAGATGCTACATTTGCTCATAGTCACATAGGCTAACTTTGCACATAGAACACATGAAAACGTGTGAAACAAAGTAAGTCAAATTAATCATTTTTGTCAAAAATCCTACCATGGATCAACACAACACAAAAACTAGGTGAAAGCTGGGAGTACCATACTGAAATCTTAAGTGCTCTGGGTGAACATAGGGCTCCTGTAATGTCAAGGGACTATATAATGCCAAATGTTATTGGTTTTGATTGAAAACAACAACAGTAACAACAACAAAAATAAAGTCAAACAGTAGTGCAAATAACTTGTAATGGTGATACTTACAATAAATGGTTGTAACAAAGACAACAAACTGAACAAAGGATTTTAATGCAAAAATATAGAGTATCTATACAGAAGCAAAAATGTAATAAGGATTACATTGGGAAAGGCACAGGGAACTAGGAACAGCCAATATACGAATCTTGCTGTCTCTGGCTCAAACACTTTGTTCAATGACTTGGATATTTCAAAATCTCACATCTCAGACTTAACTCTCAAAAATACCACATTCACTTTAAGATATGAATGGAATATTCCATATCACACCAAAGCATTATCGAAGCAAAGACTAAGGAAGTTCCTTTTGTAACAACACTAGAGAGTTACACATTCAAGTAAATGGTCCAGTATACCGTGCCTAATAAATGTTTGGTATAAACTGGTCCTTTGGTTCCAAGACACAATTTTCTTAGAAATGTTTAATCCCCTTTTTAACAACAGGGTCCTACAAAATATAGCATTTTGTTAAAAAAGGGAAAAATAAAGGTGCATTTTGCAAATGTAGTGCATTGAATATAACAGATTACTCCAGAGGAACAGCGGAAATGCACAGGTTATTTAAGGCACAGGCAACCTGCACTATCTTATCGAAAGTGCTCACATTGGAAGTGCGATCTATGATCGTGAAGGGACTCTCCACTGGTCCGGTCAACATACAATATCTTCTCTTGACCATCTTTATGACCTGCTCTACATGCCGTTGAACATTCAGCTTGTCTAAATATGTACCCGCTACCGAGCAAGCTTCTGCATCCAGTATGCTCTGACTGCTTGTACTTGTGATTTTGAGTTCAGCTTTGCGGGCATTCACCAAGTCGCCGATGTCGAAGTCACGCTCAGCAAGCACGACATCACCTGGCAGAAGTTTACAGAGGAGGCCACAACTCTCCACTAGATTTTTGTCACTCACATGACCCGGTGATCCGCCCGAGACAAAGGTGACCACACCTTGCGGAGCAACACCTATCACATACTTCAGCTCATTAACAAGTGCTGACTGGGTGGGCACGGTGAATGCCGTGGAAGCAACCTGCTGATTCACATCCTCTTTTTCCAGAGACACCCTAAAGCAGTCGATAATCACTGCACAGTCTGGGTAAGTGGAACGTAACGCTGTCGGGAGGTTTTTTCTGAGCTCCACTCTAGACGGCCAAAAAACAGCAGTGGGTACCAGAGTGGTGAACATTATGCTAATGATCCGATGGACTGTCCTGGTCACCGTTGCTACCGTTATCCCAAAACGATAGGCCAGGTCTTGGTTTCTAAGATCAAGCCTAAGTCGCATTAGTGTCAAGAGTAGCTGCTGGAACTTTGAAAGTTTTCCATTTTTGTCTCCTTTCATATGTGGCACGAGAAGCAACATAACCGTCTCAAATACGAAATAGTTTGGCAGTCCTGTATAGAACCGAACCTTTTCTGGATCATTTCTAAACGATGCCTCATTGAGAGACATCTTCTCCACTGATTCCCTCAGCTCCATATTCTCTTTCTTAAGAGCTTCAAGGCTGGACTGGTAGTCAGGGGACTTCATGGGGACGTTTTTTAATGGCTTTTCCGCTGAGCTCATACTTGTCAGTGAGATGTCTTCATCACTGTCCATTTCATCATTATCGTCTTTATCTTCATTACAACTGCTAAGCGAAGAGGAAACATTCTCTGGCTCTTCTTGACGCTGGATCTGGACGTTATCTTCCATGAAACGCCCTTGTCCTTGTAGGAACAGCAACGCATTGGCTGCCTCCACTTGTGCTTCTTGTTTATCATAAAGTTCACATGCACTTGATTCCTTCATATTTGGGGACAGTGGTGCTGATATAAAGACTGATGGTACGTAGTCTGGAGATCTAGGATTCTTCACTTGTTTTCCTATAAATTAAATAGAAAAAATTGACCATTTATATAATATAAAAATTTAAGACAATACATTTCGGCTACTACAATAAGGTTTGTATTTACTATGATAGACTACCATAGATAAGAAAACATACGGTAATTTATACTGCAACGGTTTGTTTATCTAAAACGCAAAATTTATCACCATGGCAACGCAGCCACGATGTCCGTTATATGGAGGTGTAACAAACATAAAAGCTACAGCGCACCCCATTACACCAAACTTCCTAAAAATTTTAATTACTTTTTGCAATAACATCACACTTTTTATGTTGTCATTAGCCTCTCGGATTTCTTAACATAATTTGCGTTCTTATAGTAGGCCTATAGCTTGACACGTACACAAGTTAATGCATAGAATAACAATTACTTAACAAAATGTATGAATAGCGCCATTCTGTTGAAATATACCTGAAATGAAGTGTGTGCTGCAAAGTCTACTGCCCTCGTTTGGCATCCATCCTTTACGGTTCACAGCAGCAATCCACCGCTGCTTCCTCTCCGGGTCCCGTGGAAACCTGTAGAAGGATAATGTGGTGCCAGGGGTCCTCCTGTTCCTACAACCAGCCACCACACATGTGTGAACCATATTCAGGCCACTAAATGCGTGGACCTGCCAGCTTTTCTTCGCCAGTAATATTTACAAGCACAATCTGACTCCCAAAATGGAGTCGTGGAGTAGGCGGTGGTATTTTACGTCATCCCTTCAAAGGCTGGCTGTGGTTGGTGCTTCCAGTCACCGCTGCTGTGATATCATCTCTGTGTGCCCCGTTCGTTCATTTACAGTCTGCAAGGATAGCACATCGTCGTTTGCTTTTTCAAAATAATTACATCAAAATGGCTGTGGAATCAAGAGTTACACAGGAGGAAATCAAGAAAGAACCAGAGAAGCCGGTGGACAGGGAAAAGGTTTGTTTTACGTTGTTTGTTTGTCCAAGGTAGCAATCGTTATGCACAAATGCCGAGAGTTAGCATGCTAAGCTAATTCTCTATACGAAAACCCTAAAGTTTTAAAGAGAAACGACCTTCGATCGATACCTTTATACTCAACGGTGTTTATACTGAAAACAAGTATTTCATTTATTTAACTTTAGTTCTGTATCTCTATTTTGTAATGTGAGATTTGCGGTTTGACTTCTAAAATAAGTTACGTTAAAATGTAAAAAGTAACGTTAGTTACATTTGTGAAAGCAGTATTGTTTTAAGTAAAGATTACACTTGCATTGATGTTGACCCGGCTCTCCTTAATCTCTGCATGTGGGTGTTGTCCTGCAGACATGTCCCCTTCTTTTGAGAGTGTTCACCACCAACAACGGCAGACATCATCGCATGGACGAGTTTGCCCGGGGAAATGTGCCATCTAGCGAGCTTCAGATTTACACCTGGTACGTGAACTATCATATAAACAGCCTCTTTAAAATAAGGAAACCGTTTAAAAACGAATCCCTACTACATTTTGTAATAGGATGGATGCTACCTTGAAAGAACTGACTAGTTTGGTGAAAGAAGTCTATCCGGAAGCAAGAAAGAAAGGCACACATTTCGGGTTTGCCATTGTTTATCCAGACCCTAAACGACAAATCTACAGGTAAATATAGACCGGTGATGCTGGCTTTCTGTGTTGGCTAGCACAGATCTTGTGAATCTAATACAATCTTGTCCATGTGTTGTAGGGTCAAAGAGATTGGCAATACAGTTTCGGGTCGCAAAGGTGCTGATGATTCCATGACGCTTCAGTCTCAACGTTTTCAAATAGGAGACTACCTGGATATCGCCATTACTCCACCTAACCGTGCACCTCCACTCCAAGGACGTATGAGACCCTACTGAGAGCGATTTTCCTTCATTAAAACGAGCAGATGGTGTTTACTTGTCAGGGGTGCTGAATGTTGCTACTGGAGATCAACATTCCTGCATAGTTTAGTTTTAGCCTATTATTTTAGGTGACCAAACATCTTGCATAACTTCTTTAAACGTTTGTAAAGTTAAAACTAGACTCTGCAGGAAGATACATATCCAACAGCTAGATCGAGTACCCTTGTGAGTGAATATTGGGTTTTGGAAGTTGTGTAGATATATTGTTTTCCATATATTTTATGTTCATTATGGGGTTTTATACGAGATCTACCTTTTTAGATTTAGACTTGTTGCGATAACCTTCATTAAACATGATTTTCTCCAGTATCGTGTCTGTGGTCTGAATCTCTTTTAAATGTAACAAAAAGTCAATACGTCACCAAAAAACTGACATGTTTGTTAAGTGGTCCTCTCCGAGTTTAGTATGTACTGTGGGTTTTCTTTTCATACTTCCTAGTACACACAAATGAGGCATTACAATGGAAGCCCAAAAAGTCAAAACCATAATGGATATACAGTGTCCTCCACTATTATTGGCACCACTGGTAAATATGAACAAAGGCTGTAAAACTAAATCTGCATTGTTTCTCTTTTTGATGTTTTATTAAAAAAGTCTACAATGTTCCAACATTTAATTAGAGTAAAACAATTTGAAGTGGGGGGAATACAACATTTTTAAAATAAAACATTTCTCTTATACACCCTGGTCACACTTATTGGCACCATTAGAAATTCTTATGAGTAAAATATCTTCCTAGCATAATTTATTTAGATTTTCTTAGCACACCAAGGTGACTAGAAACATGATGTGGTCCAGTCATGACTTCTTTTTGCATAGGTATATAAATATTAGTAACACGCAGCCCAAACCTTAATCATTTATCACAATGGATAAAACCAAATAATATAGTTCTGTTGAGCTACATAAAACAGCTTTGAGCAAATAGTTAAGACTTATTTCAAACATCATGGCAATAATCAAGAAGTTTTATATATGTTTAAATATGTTTAAAACGGGATGTATGTCTATTTGTCTCAATGCACAGGGAGGATAAAAGTTTGAGTGGCAAAAACTCTTCAAAGAGCACAGATGGAAAATTGCAGTAATCAGTAGAATTTTAGGGACAGAAAGCTTTAATAAAAATAAAGGAAAACTGCACCTCCATCACCACATGTTTTTGGGGACACTGTTCAAGAAACAAATCTGCTCTCATGCAAAAAAACAAACTCCACCATATTTATCTGCCATACTGGAACCTCAACCAGGACCGGGTTCTATGGCCATATGAAATTTAAAAAAAAATTTGGGTAGCAATAACACAAGTTTGGTGCACACAGGGATTCAAAAAAGTGCCCCATGTCCACAGTTAAATGTCACTGGATCTTTATTATTGTGGACCTACTTTTATACCAGATGTCCTGGACATCTTTATCAGGTGCATGGCATCATATTTGATAACAAATACCAACAAATAAAATAAATAAAACCACAGACACAAAATCAACAAAAAATGTGTCACTGACTGCAAAATCAAGATCCTGCTATAGCCATCCCAGTTCCCTGATCTGAATGGTATAAAAAAAATTGTATAATGAACTGAAGATAAGAGAACATTAACATTTGAAGGATTTTAAGAGATTATGTATGAAGGAATGGACTGGGATAACTTGCCATGTATTCTTAAACCTTGTCAGACAAAATAAAAGAATCAAGACCCTTTTTTCATGCAAATGGAGGTTGCAAAAAGTTTTTAACGCAATAATTGTGACAATGGTTTATTAGAGAAGTTTTTTTTCATAATGTGATATTCCCCCGACTTCAAATTGTTTTAATTTAATGAAATGTTTCAATATTGTAGATTATTTTAAATAAAAGATCAAAAGGAGAAAATACAAATTATTTTTTACAGCCTTCTTTGCTCATGTTTACCAAGGGTGCAAATAGTGGCACTGTATAGTTTGGATCTTAGACACGTTTGCTAGTACATTAACTCCAATGCATCAAATTTAATGATTGTGTAAAATCATGCAAATTACATAACTTTTTTAATATTCATATTTTATTTTAGTTTCTTTACAACATTGTCCTTAAAGTGTTCATATTAAAATGAAGTCATCACCACTGCATCATTCTCTTCTGAATTCTGCAGCATGGATCCAGTTATGGGCATTTAAGACTTGCACTGAGCCACAAGCTGAACAGAAAAAAACAAATACATAAAACAAATCATTGATTTTCATTCATCCTTTAGTATGTCAAACTGAGTCTGAAAATATTGGTGACTCACTTTTAAGATATCTTGCGTCACTGAGCTTATATCAGGCATCTCTGGTGTGCAAGGGTCTGCAGGGAACTTCATTCTGACTTTTGGAGTCGCAAGACACCAATCCTGGTTGAGGCAATCTTCAGGCATGGGGAGAGGGCTATGTTTTAAGTCCTTTGTCATCCCAGGGAGAGTTTCACCTGAAGTACCTTTCTGTTCAGGGTTGAGGGAAGGGAAAAATTGTATTGGAATCTAAGAAACAATTTACCATCTTCAGTGTATTTAGTTAAGATTATAGCATCATGAATGCTTACAAAAGCAAGTGAACTCCCAAAAAGAGAGTGCAGAGTTGGCATATCAGGTAATGGCTCCTCATAACTTTGAATTTTTGGCATCTCTGGAGGGTCACATGATAAAGATCTTGCATTTGATGGATCTGGAAGGTTAAAGCTGGTTGCCTGTGAACCCCTGTGCAGGTAACTTTCTTCCTGTCTGCCATCCTGCAATACAATGATGCCTGGAATTATTAGACACGACTAGAGAAAGAACCGAACGAGGAACGTTCGATCCTCAGGGCCGGGGGGTAACGATTGAGGTGTCCTTGAGCAAGGCACTTAACCCCTACTTGCTCCCCAGGCGCTGCAGTGATAGCTGCCCACTGCTCCGGGTGTACGTGTGTTCACCACTTGCTGTGCGTGTGTTCACTACTCACTGGATGGGTTAAAAGCAGAGGTATATTTCGGATATGGGTCACCATATCTGACAAATAGGTCACTTTCACAATAGTGGCTGACCAACCTCATGTAGCCATTTTCTAGAGTGCATACATTTGTAATAAAGCTAGTACATTGGCCCTATATGTGTAGCTACATTTGATTGGGATTGTATGCGGTCATAGTCTAGTCATAAAAGTAAAATAAGTCAAGTCGCTTGTGGCACCTATCTGACAAAAAGGTTTGAGTTCAGGAATGCATCACCTTTTTAAGGAGCTTGCTAACGAAAGGTGTTTCAAATGCAGGGAACTCTGGGGTTGTAGGGCAATTTTGACGAGGAGGAGAAGCAAGGTTATTCTGTCCATCTATTTCTGGAGAGGAGGGAACCCGGCGTTTCTTAATCTTAAATCCTGGGGTGCAAAGGACAGGAGGCTCTGGGGATTCCAAACTCTCTAAACATTTTGAACAGAAAATATGTGAATTAAATGGAGAAACAAAACAAAACATTTTCGTTATCAGCTACATGTTGCTTATTTGGAATCAACGCAAATCAACAGAAAAACATATCATTGACAACACCTTTGTTAGATACAGACGACAGACTGGAGAAGACGTGAGAGGGTTTCTGAGCGTTCTCTGTTGTTTCACTGTCAAAGAAAACACATAAAATGCAGTACTCCATATATTTACATAAACAACTAACACTGTATATTGCTAAAACTCGATATTTCGTGATTTTTGTTTTTTATCATGTGATTATAGCATACCAGCTTTTTTTAGACGGCTTCTTGTTAAACAAATCCATGGTAAAATCATTGTTCCAGCACATGGTGTACTCGGAGATACCAAAGTCCTCTAACCGTGGTGTCGGAGCATCCTCTTCCATACGCAGAGAGCACTTTGGTGTTTTTGGCTGTGGTGGCTGCATGTTCATGACAAACGGTGGTGGTGAGAGAGCCACAGCTGGGACTGGAGCATCATGGTGGGACGGCTCAGCTTCATTGAAAACTCTTTGAAGCTGAAGTGCAGACAGACCAAAATCTGAGAGCTTTGGGGTCCGCTGTTGCTCAACAGAAGGTGACGGCATCTTATCTGTTGTCTTCGATTGTTGAGTATCTTCGTAACCCTCCTTATCTTTTTGTATCTCATGCGTATTTTCCAGCTCTCTTTCTTCCTGCTCCTCTACCTCTTTTGTGCTTTTCATCACTAGAACAGGGAACAAAAAGATAATTAAAATGAATAAATAGAAAATTGAGAAATTAAACAAATGGAAAACAGAATAAACGCTTGAAAATTAACCTTCTCAGATATGATAAACATTCACCTGTGTTCTCTTGTCTTGATTTTCGTGGTTTGTAGCTATATTTCTCATAATGTTTCTTTAACCTGTCAATGTCTTCTGTGGTCCTCTGCTTTAACACCAAGCATCTTCGGATGAAGGTCCTCAGTTCAGTACTTCCTGCATCTTGTCCGGCCACCTGATCCTGAACTTGCCGCTGCAGCAAATTAATAAACAACATTACATTAAGTGTAACTATAAAAATGGATCATAAATGAATGAATACATACCTTTAGTTGTCTGACTTCAGAATGTAACTGATAAAGTGCTTGAGCCCCATTCTCCGTATCTTCTGCATATGACCACAAACACCAGTGAACAGGGCTGTATTAACAGTATTATCCTAGCTCATCTTATATTGCAACTAAAATCCCATTTAGACCAATAAACTTGACAGATTTAAACATAAACAGGAGGTTGCTGTAATGATATTCTAATAAACTTCAACATGTTGCATGTTTACCATCGTCCTCATTCAGGTTTTGACTCGCATGCAGAAGATCGTGGCTCTCAGTCTCCAGATACACTGTCAGTTTACGCAGCTTCGCGAAGAAACGCTCTGAAGCATTCATACTGAATGTAACTCAGAAAATTACAGCCTAAAAGAGGATGAAGTCGCAAATATACATTAATTTAACAATTTACCTACTGCTATAAAGAAACAACTGTAACGTTACCTCTTCTAGACTAAACACTGCGGAGTGAAGTGACGTTATACAATAACAAAAAATGACCATAACAAAACACCAAAGAGAGCTACTACTTCGCACATTTTCAGTTAAAAACACTTCGAGATGTATAACAACAACAGATTTAAAAACTCCGCACAGTATGATTAACGTAACTAATGAACTGCAGTTTAATTTAGCAAATTGTAAGAGAATTGAAAAAAAATATGAACCTCCTTGCACTTTCAAATTTGGCGGAACATCCGAGTTCCTCTTGTTAAGTTTTGAGCAGAGCTGAACCCCGTGAGGCTCATTGTTGACACCTAGTGGTTGTTTGCGGACACACGCGCCGAATGGAAAAATAAGTTAATTCTTATGTTTTTCTAATATTCCTTTTGGTAATGTTACCTTTTAATAACTTAAATTTATTTTAGTTGGTGTACGTATATGAAGTGGTAAAATGTGGACTTCCTTACCCAGACAGCAGGGGACTCCGAGCCGGATCCGTCTTCAAACCGCCAAATCCGCGTTACAGTCGCATCCGTTTCACTGCTTTAGTACAGATCCAGAGTGAGTCCGGTTTCAGTGGGGCAGAACGACAGTCGTTAACAGATGCGGCCCGTATCCGTGTAACCGAACGCGCGAAGTTTTCTGAAGTGAAGTACAGGCAGCCCGCAGCGGAAACGTTATTCCTCATAAACTTCAGTAAGGTAAGTCACACAGCGTGTTTTAAAACTGTTCTATTAATGAATTAATTATTCATTTATTACATTGTATAATGTTACTGCTTAACTTAAAATTGTTGTGAGTTTTTCTGCGTTAGATATGTATATATAACCCGCATGCTAACTGTTATCAGAGCATGCTAACATGAAGATGGCCCAGGTCTGTAAGAATATTATTTACAAATTTGAACAACTTCTATCAAATTTCACCGCTCAAGTTGAGATAGCACTGCACTGTACTGTAATTGTGTGTTGATATAACAGTTCGCGAGCCATTTACTCAAGTAACGTTAAAGATAATATTTAATCCGCTGTTGAATGTGTGTGCATGCTTGAAGGGAGAATTTACAATGTGAATAATATGTTGATCATTCAAAGTAACGTTAATGAAAAGACATTTATTATCCGTGTTTTGATTGCAGTGTTGAGTATAACAACACCTGAGAGACAGCGCTTGAGGTAATGACCAATCAGAAGTTTAACAACATAGTACAGATAGGCCTACGATGTAAGTATGACTCGTTTCTTATTATGAGATAAAAAGTCTTTGTAAGAACCAAAACAGGTTCAACTTCTGCAGTGTTAAGATAGCTTTTTTGATGTTGATAATATATTAATTTATGTTATGTTTGATTTAGTTTTATTATTCTTAAAATACAAACTCACAAATGTATTTTTTCCTGATCACTACTTCAAGTTAATTGAATATTGAGTAATTGAATAATATTGAATATTGAATGATTGAGAAATTGTCTAGGAACATTATATAACATGAATATCTGTCTTTACTTATATTGTAGTTGTTTTATTATTCTCTTTTTGTTAGGGCTAATTGTGGCTTGTAGGTTTCTGGAGAATTGCATGTTCAAAGATTTTCACACTTTAGAGTAGTATACCTCTTATGTGTGTACCCTAAACACTAAAACAAATATATACATATTATAAGGGTGTAATGTAACCATTTAATTTGTGCATTCACACGCCAGCAACTTAGATTTGTGTCGTTTCTTTCTTTGATGTTGATAGAAGGTGATAGTTCTGGTTGTCTTAGTAACAATGATGAACATTACTGTAGTTTCATGTCATTTCATATAGACCTTGAATCAGTTTTATATCATTTAAAATGTCATATGCAAATAACACTAGTTCATAATAAGTTATGACAAATATGTATGGATGACATGAGCTCCACTGACTTTACTGTTACAGTCTCTGTCGCTGGTTGTGTAATTGCAGGACCACTCGCTCATACATGTCACTCTTCATTACAAAAGATTTTCATTAAAAATAGGCAATATGAATGTACTTGTATTAAATTATTAGATTGGAGGTTAAACTTTCTAGATAAAATACTAAGAATATTAGTTGTCCCATATTTATTTTAAATGTTGCTGGCATCAAAATCCTATGTACTGTAGAGTTTTGGTCAAAAGTTTACAGATACCCCTTGCAGAGAAAATGTTGAAAATTTATGAAAAGTAAGTTCGTTTTTGAATTATTACTGCCCTGTTACTTCACGTAACAGACATTTTTATAAAGTTTTTAACACATAATTATCTACTTTACAAAAGTAAGCCAGTTCAAGACTTAACATACCTGCATGACTGGTTCCTAATACTGTACGACGTTACCTGAACCATCAGTGAAATTTTTGATGTCTTGTAATAGTTGTTGATAAAACTGTAAAAAAAAAATCTGAAGGATTTTTCTGAAGACCTGTGGACAGTTTAATGGTGTAACTCCTTCACAATCTTTGCTTTTTCAGCATGTTCTGCATTATTGACCCTTTTTCATCACTGACTGAATGATGTGATACATCTTTTTATTCTAAGGAGAATTGAGAGACTCATACACAACTGTTACAAAATATACAAACATGCAATGATACTCAAGAAGTAAACACTACATTCAAAAGTCGAGTGCATGTAAAGCTTCAGGTAGGGTGACCAGTTTCCATTGTTTTATTTTGTTGAAATAGTTCAAAAATATATATATTTACTAGTAACGCCTTCCAAAAGCTATAAAATGTTTCCGGAAGGACAAAATTCATTTGCCAAAAAAGTTTGACAAATTATAATTTTCAGTGATTAAGACCCACCTAATTTTAAAGATATTGTGTTGACTTCTTGAGCGTCAGGGAATGTTTGTATATTTTGTAATAGTTGTGTATAAGTCTCTCGATATTTCTTAGTGTGAAAAGATTAATCTCAACATTATACAGTCATTAGTGGACAGAGATCAAATATGTAGAAGACACTGAAAAACAAAGATTGTGGAGGATCTGGAGCATTTTTCAGAAGACCAGTGGACAATTGATTGGCTCAGATCAAACAAGAAACTCTTCAACATCTATCACAAAAACTGTCATTAATTGTTAAGATAACTATATACTGTATTAAGAATCAGGTGTTTGTAAACTTTTTAACTGGCTTACTTTTATGAATTTAGTTATAATTCATTATAAAATACTTTTTGTAAACATATGTTATCTGAAATAGTCAGGCCCATTTTCTTCAATGGATTCAATCTTTAACTGTTTCCAGATTTTGCCAGGTAAATTTAAACTCTGGACCACACGGACAGTATGTATGTATGTATGTTTAAATGGGATTTGATTAGTTTGCAAGTCGTTTCTTTTGGTTTTTATTTACAGTTTGAATGGCAAGATTTTGGTAAATGGCACTGTAAATATTGTTTTATGTTTTATTAGAATGAAATATACTGACAATAACATATCCTTGAAACATTGCTAAAACAGTTTCCAAATGTTCTCATTGTAAGCTTAGTAAATAGAGGACATGAGTGTTTAACTTATTTGACTTTTTGTGCTGCAACTATCCAAAAGAAAGACAAGATTGACAATGCCACTGTTTTCTGTATTGTTTTGTGTATTAATGTAATTGTTTTAATATGCTTAATAAAGGAAAGAAGGATCAACAGACAAAGCCCTTGAATAAATCAATTTACTGTTATGTGCAATTTTATTATGAATGTATGTTTACATTAAAGTAGTGGATAACACTGAATTATGATGTGTTGTTTTACTGTGAATATTTTTAAGTACAATCATTTTCTAAACAATTCATAAGTTCTGGGCCAGATGTGTAAAACGGACCTGGGCCGTTGTCTTTTAGCAAAACGGGCCAATAGCGGCACAGATCCGTTTTCCTCATCTGAACCACCACTGGGCCAGCTCCATTCCAGCTCTATTCCGCATCTGGACCAGATCTCTCCCGCATTTGGACCGAAATACTATAGAAATACCAGAGCTGTTCCAGAGTTGGCCCAGTGCTGGCCCAGATGAGGAAAACGGATCTGTGCCGTTAATGGCCCGTTGTGCTAAAAGACACCGGCCCAGGTGCATTTTACACATCTGGCCCAGATTTTAAGAAGGGTCTGGGCCAGATCTGGTCCAGATGATTTTTGCTATCTGGGTATTTTATTGGCCCCTTAGATGTCAAATGTTTGTCCTGCTAATGTTTAATTCCCTACTAAACATGTACATAAATCAACGAATAAGCCCTACAAGTATCTCAGTATGAGTTAATAAAAAACGTAACATATTAAAACTATTAAAAATGCAGGGTGTTTACTTAAAATTCAAATTGAGACAAAGTGACATAATTTTCAATTTTTACTTTTCCATTGGAAATCGCAGCGACCAACCTGTGGCCGGACAC
The DNA here is from genome assembly GCA_008369825.1 of Triplophysa tibetana. Taxonomy (NCBI): domain Eukaryota; kingdom Metazoa; phylum Chordata; class Actinopteri; order Cypriniformes; family Nemacheilidae; genus Triplophysa; species Triplophysa tibetana. The sequence goes on from CM017902.1 coordinate 14,911,127, forward strand.
AGCTCCAGCTCCAGTAGGACAGTCCTCATAGTTGAGTTGACTGTACTTTGGGAAGAGGCCATTAACTAAGCATTTGAATGAAAGAATCTCATGCCAGCTTGGGAGTGGAGGCTGAAGATTGGGGATGGACAGCGAAAGTGTTCTTGGTAGAAGTTGGCTGCAGGGGCTTTGTTTCTAATTCCACTACAAGGCTGCTTAAGAAAGTGGGGATCATAGGACCTGCCTAACATACGGTAGTCAAAGAACGTGCCATTGTTACTGAGAGAAGCAGCCACTGGCTGTGGTTGAAATGGAGTGACCTTGTAATAAAATAGTGTTGTGTGTTTAATTGTTATACCATACGGAACCAGGGACACTGAGCTTGCATTAACGGAGCCAGTGGGTGTATCAACCAACGAGTTGGCGTATATTGTTGCGTTGATTTTTGGTAATGTGTTGTAATGTTGTTATGCCATACGGGACCAGGGGAACTGAGTACGCATTAACGGTGCGGGTAGTCGTTTCCTACTGGATAGAGAGTCGGACATCTGACCAGAAGGTTGCCGGTTCGATTCTCAGGGCCGGCTGGTAACGACTGAGGTGCATTTGAGCTGCAGTTGAAGCTGCCCAATGCTTCCGGTGTATATGTGTTCACAACTTGCAGTGCGTGAGTTCACTATTCACTGGACGGGTTAAATGCAGAGGTCACCAAAGCTGACAAATAGGTCACTCTTAAGAGGACAGGTCCAATGGAGGATGATCAAGAACTGGCCAGTGGTGCAGAAAGAAGAAGCCAACGGCTGTGGTTTACGCGGATGGTCACAGGATGAGATGCCGGATGACCATGTAACAGTCCCACACACACACAGGTCTGATCAACCTGCAGTGGACCTTACTTGGCTGAGGGTGTCTTGCGATTAAGGGCCGAAACACCCAATGACGCTGAGGTGCAGAACTGACGATGTGTCGCATTGATGGGAACAATACAAAGGGCATTATCAGCAGCACCACACCAAAAGGCATCTTTCCCCGAGGATATTGGATGTGATGAAATTGGGACACACAACTGAGATGTCTCTCTGATAATGGCAAGGAAAGGAAAGTATGTTATGTATTTCTATAATAATTTTTCCCCTAAACAGAGAGAATGCTTACGTGACGAACCCAGTGAAACCTCAGACCTCCTTTCCTCTTTTCATATTCTTGACTGCTTCCCTGTCATGCATACGGCGTGGGAATGTCCTATTGGACAATTCACCTGTGCTGAAATAATGGGATTATAACACCTAGTCCTATAAGGCGAATCTGAAATCAAATCCCTTTATTGTCACTCAAGTGCAAAAGTAGGTGAAAAACTTGGGTTCAGTTCCGACCAACATGGCAGTTTTTCTTTAAAAAACAACAAAAAAGGCAGTTAATTGGTAGGCTGGTACAATTTCTGTGTTAGGTGGTAAAACCAATGTAAAACCTTTATAGTTATTAAAAACCATGGTTATGAACTTGGCAGCACAGGCAAAAGTCAATAGTGACAGGCGTCCAAGTATGTTAGACTGTGTTCTTTTGTGTTGAGCACAGTTTCGCGCACTGTTTGTAGACTTTAGCCACTGAGGATAGTGGGGGTCTCAAGTCCCTGGCACTGTTATGTTAGGGGTCGCGGGCTGAAAAGTTTGGGAACCTCTGAGCTAGAGAATGATGCAGGTTTATTGATGATAAACAGAGATACAGAGTAAGCCAACACAACACAAAAGTGTTCTATACCTATAAACATGTGACAGTATGTTTGACCAAATACTATGTCTGACGATATTATCCGTCCCTGAACTATTTTACTTCCCTGAACTATGCAACTGTTAACTAAATATGAAGCCTGTATTTAATGGTTCTGCTAAACTTCCAAATAAACAGCTTTATTTTTATAGCTGCAGGGCTCAACGCTATACGAATTTATCGACTAGCCCCGGCAGTGATTTGAATTTAGGCTAAACTTGCTATGTCAACCTTTTCACTGGCCGTGCACACAAAAAAGTTATTGTTATAGTTGTTTTTGACCCATCATGTCATCTTGTATTCTTATTAGCAGACTTATGACACAAAAATTAGAGACCATCTAAATACCACAGCAAAAACTATTGACCCAACAAATATAACTGGCTTGAAGTTCAATATTCGTGAATGTAGGGACCGTCTCTAAAGTTACATACACATTAAAATAAAGGGGTTAAGCTCAATAGCATTTAAAGGGAATGACTTACAGCCACAAAACTAACTGTGCTGTGTTCATGTGTGTGTCAACTATAATGCACACCTTTTAGATGTTTTATGTTTATTATTATAAACCGTCAAATCAAATGCAAATATTCCTGTCTCACTACTGTATGGACTCATACACAAAAACATTTTTTTACAGTTCAACAGGATTTAAAGGGAATGATTTACAGCCACCAAGCTAACTGACTGTGCTCACATGTGGGTCAACCATAACATATACATATCTTTGTATCAATATTTGCAAATGATTTTAAGGTTAATTGTAATATTAATATAAAAAATCTAAAAGGTGTGCATTATAGCAGACACACACATGCAGCGCGGGTCATTTGAAGAGAGAAAAGTGGCAAAACGCGGGCAGCTTGGGTTTTATTAAAACAACTGTACAAACATAATAATTGCTCATTGAAAGTTTGCTGAATCATTTTAGAAACGTATTTCTTATTCATCTAAGTGTAATATGTTCTAGACAACACAGAGAGTATATCTGAGTCCATCAAATTCCATAGTTAATTCTGTAAATGTTCATTTTGGAGGATTGACCTTGGCAAGATTAAGAGCTCTCAAATAATGTCATTTTTCCTTGAAGGTCAACACTTGTTTGCTGAATGTGTAGTGTACATTAACTCAAGGACAGCTGCGAAAATGAAGTGGTGAAAATGGCTGTTATCAGACGTGTATTTACACTACCACAGGTGTATAAAATGAGGATCCAAATCCAAGGTGAAGTCAAACACTTCAAAACCATTCTAGGCGTGTGGGTAAGTCCCTAACACTTCTCAACTTTTTAGATCACATTCAAATAGTTGTAAAACTTTCAAATTTGTCCAGTTCAAACTCATCTACTACTGAAATCATGGCACTCTTTGGAAAAGTTTTGGAACCTGTGGGGTTCGTGCAGACAATGCGTGTTTTGGTTGAGGGAGTCTGTGCTTTTCTCACTGGTACTGCCTCAGCTGAGGACGCAGACCAAATAAAGAAAAGTTTGGACCACATAGACAATGAGCTTGGTTCCTATGGAGCAGGCTTGCTGAATGATCAGGAGGTCCACAGTCTTGAAGATGACCTGATCACAGTGTACAACCAGCTAGGAGCTGCCATTAGAGCCCAGCCACAGTTCGCAAAACAGGAGAAAGAGGTGTTTCTGAGCTATGTCCGAGAATATCGCCTAGAGAGGCAACTGACGGCCCTCTATAATCGTATAATGGGGATATCCGCCCTGACAGATCAACCGACCTTATTGGAAGAACTCATCCAGAATCGTAAGCCTAAACGATGGGAGATGAAAGAGTTTTGTGTGAAGGTAAGAATACATTAATAAAGAAATGTTCAGTAAATAAGTAACAAAAAATACAATTAAAAACGATTTAATATGTTCCTGTAATTCAGTTAAGAGCACAATTCAAGCAACATTAAAGTCATGTACTCAGTTCGTATATGGTACATCTACATACAAGTTCAAATCTTTTATTGTCTAATGCACAGTTTCCTATACAATGAAGTTCTTTGCATTCCACTGTGCGGACATTGAAAGATTAAAAATCGAGTAGAGAGAAACATAAAAATTACAAATATACAAACATTAAGCAATATATGTATAAGTGCTTTAATACATTGTTAAGTGTGTGCAAAGGAATATACTGACAAAATAAAAAAGACGTACCTTTAATGCAGTCAGAAAATGAAGATGGAACTTACAGTTTTAAATTAATACAATTGTACATTAGACCTAATTTAAATGTGGTCATTTAGTGTCCTTGAAAGTCTTGAATGAAAGTGTTTGAAATAAAACATCAAGATCAAAATAGTTCTTCTTATAAAGATCAAAGTACAAAGATAATGATTCCTGTTTATATATTACATTGTAAAACATTTCCGAACCCAAGAAATTTTCTAGTTTTATGCACATTATTTTACTAGAGTCGAAAATTACTCAAAGTAATGATTTTCTTCACTTATGGTGGGTTTATGAAACAGTTTCACTGTAATTGCCAAAAACATTTTTGAATAAAAAGTGGAGTAATATTAAGCGATGTCAATCTAAGCGATGTGTGTTTTTTTGTCCCTCAGGTTAACTTTGTTCTTAGCACAGGTCTGGTTTGCCTTTTTGTGGAGGCCTATCTGATAGGAAGAGACCAGCCGCTCCTGATGAAAACCTGGTCAGATAAGATGAACGTCCTCTACAGAAAAATGAAGGCCATCAGAGGGCGCTGCTCCGCATATTTCAAAGAACAGGCTGAGGAAGATATAAAAAGGCAGATCCTGGAGGTGCAGAGAAACGGAAACCCACCAGAGGAACAAGCATCACAAATCCTAAAAACATTAGAGCAAAATTACGACTGGCTGCGGTGGGCCGTTATGGTGCATCCTTCTGTGGGGGATTGGACAGAAGTAGCATCAGAGGCCAAAGAAGCAGGTGAGGAGTTGAAACCAGAGACTTGCAAAAAGTCTGAAAACTTCTTTTCTGTATGCTCAGAGGTGCTGCATTCCAATGTGGTGGCCTGCTACCGAGACACACCTTCCACATTGGACAAAGCTCGCATTCACCAGCTGATCGTAGACCTGGAATGGAAGATCCCGAACCCTCCTCCTGAGATCTATGCCACTATTGAAGAAGACCCGAGAAAAGCTAGGCTTTATTTGGCCAATCGCATGCTGAGGAAGCTGCAGGAGGGACTTGGTGCAGGTGTGGCCATCTATGTGGTACCAGGTAAAATGGAGATGAGCTGTAATTTTCCTACTACATCGTACTACCTCTATGAGTACAGACATAGGTTAGCCACTGGGACTGTTTGTGTGTTTGGGTAGGATATTTCTGGCACATCATGCATTGTGAAATTCTTAAGGCTATAATATACTGTTATGGTATGTTCTATGTTGCTATCAAAATTGGTTGATATGTTGTATTGCTATAAATAAATGAGCTATCCTACATTACAGAATTTAAGATTTTGAGTCATCATCCTTTAACACACCGTATATGCAATAATACACGAATAGTTCAACCAATAAAAGTTAATTGTAAAGCTCCATATGTGTGTCACTGATGATATTTGAGCTTTAATTCATTAAAATAACAGAAGGTCTTTATCCTGTTGAGGTGATTCCAGGTCCCTCTTAATCTCAGGATAGTCCTGCAGAACATGACGAAAGCAGTCCACTGACAGCGAAAAGAGCTGACTGTCAGTCTGAGCTTGTACTGTAGCCAAACGCCTTTCTTTTGTTATGAGACACGACTCTGAAAAGGACAAAGAAATGCGTCATCTACAATGTGCAAATAGTTAGTTCACCCCCTTAAAAATCTTTCATTGTTTATTCACTTTCATGTAACTAAAAACCTCCATAGTATGTTTTCACAAACACAAAATAACATATAATTTGAGAAAGGTTTCAGTGTTTTTGTGTCTTTACAAGGGAAGTCAATGGGCTTCAATGTTGTTTGGTTACCAACATTCTTCAAAATATCTTGTTTTCCACAGTAGAAAGAAAGACAGTCATAAAGGTTTGGAATGACACGAGGTTGAGAAAATGATGGAACATTTAATATTAGAACTATGCTTTTAAGTATTTGACTAAAATAATTGAACACAAAATCCTGTAAACAGTGTACATAAGTTTATGTTTTGAGACAAACCTCCAAAATAGTCTCCATCACACAGTTCCCTCTCGAAAAACTCATTCTTCTCAAGGACCTGCCCATGTTCAATAAAGAACATGCGGTCACCGGGAGTATTCTTAAGGATGATGATCTCACCCTCCTGATAGACCTCATACTGAAGCTCCATTAGAATGTTATTGATGAAGTTTATATCACGGTTCTGGAAGATAGGAACTTTCCTCACGTAGGGCAAGCATATGGTCATCAGGATTTCCTTCAAAATAAATAAACCAAACCAGTAAAAAGTCATTAAAGGTCCAGTGTGAAATATTTTTGAGGATCTATTGACAGAAATGCAATATAATATACACTCACCGAAAGGATTATTAGGAACACCTGTTCAATTTCTCATTAATGCAATTATGGTGGTGGTGTAATGGTGTGGGGGTTTTCTTGGCACACTTTAGGCCCCTTAGTGCCAATTTGGCATCGTTTAAATGCCACAGCCTACCTGAGCTTTGTTTCTGACCATGTCCATCCCTTTATGACCACCATGTACCCATCCTCTGATGGCTACTTCCAGCAGGATAATGCACAATGTCACAAAGCTCGAATCATTTCAAATTGGTTTCTTGAACATGACAATGAGTTCACTGAACTAAAATGACCCCCACAGTCACCAGATCTCAACCCAATAGAGCATCTTTGGGATGTGGTGGAACGGGAGCTTCGTACATCCCACTAATCTCCATCAACAGCAAGATGCTATACCGTCAATATGGGCCAACATTTCTAAAGAATGCTTTCAGCACCTTGTTGAGTCAATGCTACGTAGAATTAAGGCAGTTCTGAAGGCGAAAGAGGGTCAAACACAGTATTAGTATGGTGTTCCTAATAATCCTTTAGGTGAGTGTACGTGTCTTCACGTAAAGACCTTACATACTGAAACGTTTTACCTTAGAATGAGCTATTTCCAGCTACATACTTGCATGGAATTCACCATGTTTTATCTACAGGATCCCTAAACGCACAAACGGCTCTACAGCATTTCGTAAATATGTTATTTCCTTTTGCAAAGAAGCGACAACATCTCCATTTTGTGTCAGCCACTGTAATACTTCTGAAGGGAAAAATTAGCAATCTCACCGCTAGATGCTGCTAAATGTCATAAACTGGACCTTAAAGTGGATGTAGAGATGCTGTTCTACCTCACATAACAAACTCAATCAAAGATTTTCTAAGATAAACTGGTGTCAGATGGGAAATCTCATTCTAAAGAGCATTTCAGTTTTTATTATGCTGTGTCTGTTAAATAATAATAGTAAGCAGTACCTCTCTGAGAGATGAGGACACCCACTTCAGGACGTCTTTCTCATCGTACCATTTTCCTGCATAACGGGCCTGGAAGTAGTTAGTGATGCGCATACGCAGATCTTTGGGAAGTTTCATGAAAGTCATGTAATCTTCCAGATGATTCATCTGTGTAAAAAAATGCAAAGCTAAGAAAAAATGCATGTGCAAACTTTGTTTAGGGTTTATGTTTTTTCACCTTGTTTTTATACGCCCTTGATGTTATGTCCACATCAGACATCAAAGCAGCAGTGTTGGCGACCATAACAGTATACATAAGGGCACCGGATACAATGCTTGTCATGACGATCCACAGCTCGACGTCATCTAAAGTAAAGAAAAAAAGCTTTTAAAGATGCACTAATTGTAGAGTATGACGCTGTGTGGAAAATATACTGCTAAGTCAGCTGATAAAAAGTATACTCCTTGCTTGTTGGTGTGTCAGAGGAACCATAAGATATTGCAGTCATATGAGAAAGGGCTCGAAAGACTCCAAAAGAATACTTTTCCCCCACTGAGGCATTCTAAAAATGACACAAAACAAAGGATGTGATATTGAAATATTTGTTTTATACATTACAAACAGTAATGTAGAATTTAATCTCAATCTGTAAAAGCACATATACATCTAACATCATATATGATTATATAATAGAATTTAATCTCAATCTGTAAAAGCACATATACATCTAACATCATATATGATTATATAATAGAATTTAATCTCAATCTGTAAAAGCACATATACATCTAACATCATATATGATTATGCGGATATTATGCACACCATTAGATTCTCTCTTCTAACCCAGCAGTCTGATGGAAACTCTTCAAGCATGGGTACAAAATACTGAATACAGCCATTCCAGTGGCACAGCAGGAAAATCATCATAAATAGAGACAAGATTCTCATGAATATCCTCATCACCTCCAGGTTAGCATTTGAAACCTATGAAACAGAGATTCAGTATGAAAATCCTAATAATTGAAAGAAATAAAGACAGATATGATTACTTGCTCTGGTCTATTTTTAGCAAGTGGTTAGCCAACACATTCACATCAATACAGTATTATTAACAATGTCTTATCATGTTATGTGAGTATTCTATTATTCAATTTTATAATCATTCAAAATATGTGTTACCTACTCTTTCTACCTCATTGAAAAACCTAACAAGCCGGGACACACGCAACAGGCGAACGAGACTGAGGATTCTCACAAACATCAAGATACGCATCATTTTGTTTGCTCTGGATGATGGAGAGTCCCCATGGTACTGCAGGTCCTGCAATGACAAGTGAAAAAATGACAGATTTGTTTTCTCTTTGGAACGAGGTAGTTCAGTACAGCCGTTGTGTTGAACAATCCTCATTACCGCTATTAATAGTATGTATCCAACTGGGAATGCTGCCACCATATCCGGTACGAACCAGCTCTTTAAATAATGCTGTCGAATTCTTTTTAAATCAAGAACAGCTCCCTGGGGAATACAAAGAAAAACTCATTTGAATTAGAGACTGGTAAAGTTCTAAAAAAAGTAACATTAGAGAAAACGATCTAGTTGTTCAATTAAGGTTAGGTGTCTTGTGAGTAGGGCTTTTCCTTACCTCGCTGTCCTCATCGATGATACCCATGCGAAAGTTAAGGCCTACATCAATCAGAAACAGGGTGTCAGAGAAGACATTAAAGCCTTCCCATCCTACTCCACTGTTCCCATCTAGAAAGGCGATCTCCATTGGGATGCCAATTAGATTCAGAAATGTTATGGCCACCATACACATGATGTAGTAACTTCTGCAGAAATGAGGACAGGAATAATCATAATCTTTGCATGACATTTCATAACTACTATTTCTTCATATACTCTACAGTACTGTGAGTGTTTTAATGTGCACTAAATCACTGTGTTTTACTACGCTATAACTTGCTGTTCATTGTTGAACTGCACAACTGTTTATACTGTAACTACATTACTGTACTTTACTACACACACACACAGGCACGCGCACACACACACACTTACACACACATGCACACACGCATACACACACACACACACGCACGCACACACACGCAAAAGCACACACACACACAACTGTACGGTACTTAATCACACTAGATGATAAACTGTGCTGTACTGTACACATGTGTATTGCTAGGTACATTATTTGCATTTGGCAGATGCTTTTATCCAAAGCAACTTACATATCATGATACATTTACACTATATGCTATACTGGACTGTACTGTTCACATGTATATAACCAAACTACTGTACTTTACTAAATTACACTACACTATGCTATGCTCAACTATACTGTACTCTACTGCAGTGTACTGTGCACACACACACACACACACACACACACACACACAGTATATACAATACTGTACTGTACTGAATCACGCTTCCATATGATACGCTTTGCTGAACTGTACTGTACACATGAATATAACTAAATTACTGTATACTGTACTAAATCACATTATGCAATGCTATACTGTACTGAACTGCACTGTACTGTGCTTAACTGTTCTATACATATGTTATGGACCTAGCTACTGTGCTGTACTGAATCTTACTGTGCTCTACTGGACTGTATTTGTAATGTGCGGTACTGTATTGCCCTGTAAACATGTATATAACTACAAGACTGTACTGAACCAAATCACACAATACTAAATGCTACACTCTACTGTAGACATGTCTATATCTAAATGACTGTACAGTGCTAGCTCACACTATATTATGCTATGCTATTCTGGACTGTACTTTATTACACTGTACTGTACACATGTATAACCAAAACACCCTGCTGTACTGTACCAAATCACACTATACTTTATGCTATACTATACTATTCTGTACACATGTATATAACTGCATTACTGTACTGTTCTAAATCTCGCTATGCTATACTGTACTGTACTATACTAAACTGAATAGCATTGCTGTAAACATGCATATAACCACAATGCTGTACTGTACTTAATAACACTTTACTATGTTGTACTGAATTGTTAACATGGACATAAGTACAATACTGTACAATAATAAAGCACACAATACGATATACTCTGCTGTACTGTACTTCATTATACTGTACAGTGCTAAATCACACTATACTATGCTATACTGTGCTAAGGACATGCAAAGAACCACAATTCTGCACTGTACAAAAATACAATGTACTAATGCTATACTGGACAGACTTAATCACAATACACAACTGTGGTGTCCTAAATCTCACTATACTACACCATGCAAAGCTGTACCGCACTGTGTTAAACTGTGTTGCACTGAAAACATGTACCGGTATATAACTACAATACTTTACAGCTCTAAAGCACACAATACTATATACTAACCTGATAGCACATATACATATGGCTTACGTCTATTTGGCGTCTGCATTTACATCTTACAGACATCTACAATACATAGTTCGCTCATCTGCAATACGTCTCGGAGATGTCTGCTGTCAGACGTTATATAGACATCTTGAAGACGTCTGTTAGATGTTTATGATTTAGAATGGGTGTAAATCTGCTCTTTCTAAGATGTTTAGTAGATGTTTTTACGCAGCAAATCTCAAGATCTTTAGCAGACGTATTACAGACATTCAAACGTCTCCGAGACATATTGCAGATGAGCAAACTACGTATTGAAGATGTCTGTAAGATGTAAATGCAGACCTCAAATAGACGTAAGCCAGATGGATTGTGCTATCTGGGTATACTGTACTGTACACATGCACCAAAACACTGTACTGTACTAAATCAGAATATACTATACTGTACTGTACACATACTGTCTCTATAACTACATTACTCCACAGTGATAAATCACACTGTACGATACCATGCAAAACTGTACTGCACTGTGTTTAACTGTGTTGCAGTGTAAACATGTATATAACTACAATACTGTATAGTTCTAAAGCACAGAATACTATATACTTTGTTTTAGTGTACTATATTATCCTGTACTGTACTGTGCTAAATCAGAATATACTATACTGTACTGTACACATACTGTATCTATAACTACATTACTCCACAGTTATAAATCACACTGTACTATGCTATATTGTACTAAACACATGTATAGAATGACAATACTGCACTGTACTAAATCACGCTATACTATATAATGCTATACTGTACTGTACTTTACTAAGTCACAACACACTATTTACTATACTCCTTGTATATAATTACTGTAATGTACTGTACTAAATCACACTACACTATGGTACACTATACCGTACTGAACTGTACAAACGCATAAACCTACTGCACTTCAATGTACTGTACTACAACACTATACTGTTTAAAAACTCCAAGACAAGTTAAGGATACAGTACCTAAAAAGGCTGAAGGGATGGATGACAAATATAGCCTCCTTTTTCTGTCGGATGCATTCCCTCTCCACAGCCACCTCACTGCCATAGATATAGAGTGAGCGCCTGTTCAATTGGGGCAACAGCAAGTTCCTCCAGCTGCTCCAGCCGAAGTGTCTGTGATTCTCAGGTGCGAGGCTCTCCATACCCAGGCCCTGACTAAGCACCGCAATTACCAAAGCCCCTTTAACATCTCTCACCGCGCTTCTCTGACAACTTTATTTCTGGACTTTCTTTTATGCTGACCATTTCATCCACTTTTCTTCTTATCCTTGCTCCCTCGTCCCCTCTCTCCTTCTCTCTTACGCACACACATGCATATTCGAAGAGTAATTTTCCATCACAGTTCTCTGGCACTGTTCAGAGCGGAGAAAGATATTCTGTTCCTTCCTCTCTGTCAAACGAACTATTGTCTCATCAACTATTCAGGATCTTTGCCTCGTGCTCACATCAGCCAGGCTCATCTGGACTGTGAGACAGTCCTTTGACTCAAGGAGGTTTTGAATATCACAACTATTGTCATCTGAACTAGACAGATGGTTCTGATAGCACCGGACCCGGGGCTGACAATAGGAGGGGATAGAGTTACTTATGCTCATATTGTAGGATAGAGACCATGGATATGACAAAGAGATTCTTGTGAAGGACAACCACAAGAATGTACATGTAATTTTGAAATTACAGAAAAGAAAGAACACATTAGTATCTTTCTTCGGGTCTAATGCCAATTCAGAGGAATCAAGAGTGGGAGTAAAACACCAGTTGTATTTCTCAGGTAAATCTAGAGAAATGAATTTGTGTTCCTCAAAAATAGCCTAAAAAATAGCTCTAGAACTTCAGCAATGTCAATGTATTGTATTGCTATTTTGCTGGCAGACATGTACATGAGTGTCACACTCAGGTGTTGAATTTCAAAGTGGCATTTCAGTAATGTAACAGGTAACTGATCTTAGATTCTCAGAAGGCAACAAACACCTCAACTATCATTCATTGTACAGTACCTATCACATTTAACAAGGTTATCAAGAGGGTCACCAGATTCACTGAAAAAATATGTCTAGTTACTGCTTTTGTCAAAAATAATTTAAACATGTGAAGCCCTGTACAGTTAAAAATGTAATAATATAATATTTATGCCTGCTTACATTAATTATTTACATTAAGCATAACAGAACTGAGTTGGTTCAATTTGTCTGTGATGACAGGGATGCAGACTACAGTGTGATATAGATCCGATTACCTTCGACCCAATGGTTAAACCCAAATCTCTGTCGTGCTGTGACATTGCTTAAATAAATATATTTTTTAATTATAATGAAATTATAATGAAATAATGAACTGTATTAAATACAAAGCATTTATTCAAACAACAATCTAACTCTAAACGATCTAAGAAACTACAAAAAACAAGAAAATTATGTATACAATTATTTCATAAATCACATAAATAATTTTTTATTAAGATTATGGTATATAATATTTGTGGTAAAGAGTATACATGTTCTATATAAAATATATGTTCTTTAAAATAAGTCATACAAGGAATCATAACCGTGAGTCTTAACACAGAAAAAGATAAGAGTATTTAAATCATGTTATCCACAGAACTGACTTGCCCATAAATAAAAAAAAACAAATCTAGAGGGAATAAAAGGCATATGTGAGCATTCTGGGCCGGCCTACAAATTGACGTCATGATTTAACAGTGCTATTTTTGCTGGGCTTTAGTTTGCTGAACTCAGCATAAAAAAAAACAGAGAAAGGGCACTATGAACATTTGACACCCCCATATTTTCTAGGTTTATAGAGCAAGAAGCTAAGAATAATTCAAAAATAAGAGAGAGAGACAGAGAGAAAGAGTAACTTATAGGTATTTTCTTAGTGACTGCTAGAACCTGCTATTTAATGTTAGATATAATTTAGTATTACACTACGACACAATGAAGGAAAAGTCTTAGCTTACTGTGTTAACTGAAATGCAGTTTTAAAATATATATATATTAACTGTTAGGGTTCCTGAGACACGTATTCACATTTTTTATTAAAACTAAAATAGCAACGCGTAACTAAAGACATCAACAAATTACAAATAAAAACCATTCAACCGACCTTTATTTTGTACAGGGCTTTTATTCGTAGTCCTGCTTGATTTTTAATGGGACTTTTTGTATTAAAATCGCTTTCTATTAACCGTCAGTCATTCAATAAGGAGTGCATGTAAATGAGTTTAGATTATACAAAAATACTAGGTTAATTTACTTTTATTTTATGTTCTACGACCCGGAACTTCCTCCTTTGCAGGGTTATTATATGTTTTGCAGCGGCAGGAGTAGGTTGTATAATAAGGAAGGACACATGTGAGTACGCCACAATCTACATTATACAAAGTGAGTTGAGATTCGCTATTAAAAATGTATTTTATATAAAGTTAATTCATAGCAGATCATTTGGGTGTTGTAACGTTATATTAGATGTACCATTACAACGACCCATAACAAAATTGACCTTTCTTATGAAAGTGTTTCGGGTTAAATAAAAGTGATCAATGTTAGTATCGGGACACTAAATTCTGTTTTATCAAACTGAACGTGACGTCAGTTAATCTTAATTAGATTTCTTGAAACATTTCAAGAGCAGTTAATAATTTAGCAGTTCATACAGGACATGATGTACCATGGTAATATGGTTGCTAGTTTTGACAGCCTGTTAGTGGTTCCGGTGAGTTATGGAAAGTTCAAGCTAATATATGACACTTCACAACTATTCTTTTTTTAGAAAGCGACTGCCAGTGGAAATGTCGAGCCTTTCAGCAGCCAGTGTCGAGACCGCACCAGCAATTGAAGGGAATGAGCAGAAGAAGCCTTTAAAACCATGCTGTGCTTGTCCTGAGACCAAGAAAACAAGAGATGCCTGGTAAGGATTTAACAATTGGTAACTTTGCTTGTGGTTATTACACTATGTATTGGTTAACATCAATCTCTATTGCAGCATAATTGAAAAAGGAGAAGAAAATTGCACAAGCCTCATCGAAGCTCACAAGGAATGCATGAGGGCGCTTGGTTTTAAGATCTAACACTATTATAATGTGATTGAGTGAATGGTAAGTTTATCTTTAGTGTCTATTAGGTATTTTGACAGTGGCCAACACCGACAATAATGATAGTGGCATCTGTTATAATGTAAAGAATTACTAATCACATTTTTGTATCTTACCAAATTATGGCCTCTGCAGCTTGTCTTGGTATTTTCACATAACTGTCCACTTAACCTTAAATAGAAAGTAAAAAAAGAAAAACAATAACAATTCTTCTCTATACTTTTTACCATTTATAAGTCACTCCGAATATGCTCAATAATCATTTTTCTTTTTGCAGTTCGTGTCTGGCTGTGTGAGTTGGGACCTTGTGTGATCTTTATTTTTATTTATACTTTACACTGTGTAAGGTACATGCAGTGCTGAAAGTGCTGAAATACGTCTCAGAGGAAAATATGGTCTTTTGTCTCTTTTTTCCATATGTGATTGTTACATAACCTTAAGATAAATAAAGATCCTATGCAAGATATATTAAGTAGTTGTCTAATTTTGTACCTTCTATTTGAAAACAAATAAATTCTCAATAAAAAAGGCTGGCTTTGTTTTGTTTTTGAGTCACTCTGCCTTAACTGGAGATCATGGCGCTTGCGACGTCAAGGTCGTAGGGGACGGACACAAATACCTCGGAAATGTATACCTGTAGGTTGCTTGGAATAATGACGTCTGCATAGTTTATGTTTTAGAGTATAACATAAAATACGGGTTAAAATATTAATTTATGTTTACGCATTTGGCAGACGCTTTTTCCTACGCGACTTGAATTGCATTATACTATAAATTTGTTTCTAAGTATGTGCTATCCTGCGGATTGAACCTATGACCTTGGCATCGCCAGCATCATGCTCTAACCACTGAGCTACAGGAAAGCCATTCTTTACTTGTTAAATGATTAATGTTGCAATAAGTAGCATTTGTTTCTTAATAAACAAGTGTTTCCATGTAAACGCATTCTTTTGTAAGGGTTTAGTGTAATCCGTGTTTCACTTTCAGCTTTCTACTCTTGTGGCTTTTGAATTCTCCACCAGCGTTTGGCTGGTGACAGCTGCACTTAACTATGCATGCAGGCCTAAAATAGAGCTGCTGCTCCCAGCACACTCCAATCTGAGATGTACCCCCAGAAGTGCTTTCATTCTGCATGTACACCTGGTGTGTGCTAAGCCAATGCAGCTTAACATGTGCGTGTTCAGTTATTGATCTTATAGCCCATAATAGATATTCACCACAGGAATAACTGGCTTATGAAGAACAAAAAGTGGTGTGTTTATACATGCATTTTTAAACCAGCTTTTCATAAAGTATGTGTCTAGAACTATAAGGCTTAGCTCAACTAAATGCAAATTCAAAGTCACGTTGAACACAAGATCTATCTAATGATAATTTTAACAGTCTTGCTTGATTTATATGCACATATGAAAAGATAAAAGAAAGAGCCACTTATCTTTTCCTAACTATCGCACGCACGCAAATGCACTCGCACTTTCTGGCTCAATGCCTTGTATGGATGTGGTTTGAAGTGTAACCGCCTCTTCCCTATCTTGCTCATAACTGGGGGTGTGATTTCAGTTTTCTAACAACGGTAAGAAAGTGTATCCAGGCATGTGAGAACATTTTCATCAGTCTGAACAAACCATGCCACGATTTTATTTATTTCCATATCTTCTAATAATTAAAACAATTTAAAATGAAGTCAAAATGATGTAAGCATTATATAATGTTCAATCTGTCCTGCACTCCATTGTTAAGCAGCAGAACGGTCCCACACATAAGCAACTAACAGTTGCAGAGCCAAGTTATGTGAAACTACAAACAGGAATGTTCAGGCGGGGGAGGTAAACAGCTACATGACCCCTCTGTCAGATTCTTGAAATATGCCCCCCGTAGCTTAAGACCCACCTACTCTTACTTTAAGAGAATCGGAATACAGTTTACGTTTATTTGGGGAAAATTGTAGGTGGTGATATCGGGCAGAGGTTTCATGGACACTGAACATAAGTGAAAGCTTCTTTTAGTGTCACTTGTTATCGTAATCACTCTACCTCGCCATCATTGTGTTATGTTAAGTAGTGGGTCTGTTCTCTGTCTGTCGCTCTTTCCTCCTTGGGTTTCAATTCCAAACATGGTTATCCTTCTCAGGGTCTGTCCCCCGCCTGTCCCGCTCAGTGTTTCCAGCAGTTTTCAGTCCAGTGTGGAAGAGGGAACAGATCAGAGGGAAATAAGACTGGCCGATATAACAGGACGAGGTGTGAATTGAATGTCAAGGAATGGATTTATGAAAAAGCCATCATTTAAACTGTTTTAAACAAAACAGACTTCTGCTGGCGAGGGATTTTTTTATATCTGCCATTGGTTTGTGCCTTTCAACCCTACTGTTTTATCTCACAGATACTTTTTTTACATGTTTTTAATTTAGTGTTTGGATATAGCTAAGACAGAAAACATGAATAGTGCCGACTCTTTATTGGACAATGTCATATTCAATCACACACTCTGTGATGGATGGACTAACAACACTGAAGGTGCCTTTTACCATCTGGGCAACACCATCCTTTTTCTGGGCTATATGGGCGGCAGTGGTACGTATGGGGCTCTGTACATCTTCAGTTTCTTGATTCCTGCCTTCCTATGTCTGGCGATGTGGGGCTGGCTGACAATGTGTGGTCTGGACGTTTTCATCTGGAACCTGCTGCTGATGCTGCAGTGTGTAGCCCAGGTGTGTCATCTGATTTTTCGGCTGATGCAGGACGGTTTGTCCAGCGAGGAGCTTTCTGCGCTGTACTCGGTAGTCTTTCTGCCGCTGGACGTACCTGTGCAGGTGTTTAAAGAGATCGCCACAGCCAGTGAAAACAAAGTGCTCTCTCTAGGGGCCGAAGAAACATATGCTATGGAGGGGAAGACGCCTATTGATCAGTTATCTTTTCTGCTTTCAGGCAGGTGAGTGTGATTCAGGTGTTGAGGACAACCATTGTATCATTTAATAAACATACAGAGCTTTGAGTGATTTTAAGTTAGTTGGATAAGTTCTGGTTTCTTTAGACGATATGTTGATAATTTTTACATAACTCTTAAATGAATAGTTTACATTCAAAATGAAAATTCCGTCATTATTTACAGTGTGACTTTCTTCTGCAGAACACAAAAGAAGATATTCTGAAAAATGTTGGTGATAGAAATCCGCTAGTCCCAATTGACTTGTGTCCACAAAACAGAAGTCAATGGTTGGCTACCAAATTCTTTTCAAATATCTTCTTTTGTGTTGTTGTTCTTTTGTGAAGAAAGAAAATCACACAGGTTTAAAATGACAACAGAGTAAATGATGACAGAATTTTCTTTTTGAAAGGGAACTATTCCTTTAATATTAAGACATTATTCTGAGCCTAATAGTGTAACTTGCATTTTGTTGTACTAAAATTGGCATTAAAGGGACACTTTAACCAAAATTCTATATTTACACACTCGTATCCAAACCTGACCTGATCATGATCTTAACTGTTCTTCAAAACACAAACAAATCTATTTAAAAACTGTTGCTAACCAAACAAAATCCCTTTGACTTTGACTCTAAATATCTTCTTTTGTGTTTCAAAGAAGAAAGTCATACAGGTTTTTAACAGCATGAGGGTGAATAATTGATGACAGAATTTTTTTTTGGTTGAACTAAATGAATTGTTTTTACAGGATCAGAGTGTCCTTAGAAGGCCAGTTTCTCCATTATATCTTCCCTCATCAGTTTCTTGACTCTCCAGAATGGGAGTCTCTTAGACCAACAGAGCAGGGGAACTTCCAGGTAAGACTAATATTTAGACCATTAATGCTACCTATAAATAACTTTTTCCTATAAACCAATGTGATGTTTACACAATTGTGAAATTTTGCATGCCCTTGAACTCCTCTTCTGACCCTTGACCTCCTCTGACCTCAGGTGACACTAACCGCAGAGACGGACTGCCAATACATCTCTTGGCGACGACGTCGGCTTTACCTTCTGCTGTCCAAGGATCGTTACATTGCCCGACTTTTCTCTGTGATGCTTGGAAGTGACATCGCTGACAAACTCTACTCGCTCAATGACAAACTGTTTGCCAAGAGCGGTGTACGCCTCGACATTCGTCTGCCCAGTCTATACCACGTTCTTGCCCCCTCCCCACCGGGCAGTGAACGCGGCAGCGCAAGCTCACCTCTCAGGGGAAGCCAAGGAGATTCTACAGTTGTAAATGTTGATCCAGCACCTTCCAACCAAGCTTCAGATGGAAGAAAATCTAAGCCGGAGCAGGGAAAGTCCAAACCTCCACACCAGCTCACAGACACAGAAATGCCCTCCGGTGAGGACTCAACCAGCTTGATTCTGGAGGACTTTGCCGATATGACAGGCTCTTTAATGGACTATGGGAGTGAGAGGGAATATTTGAAGTAAAGATTGGGGTGTTGAAGCTAACACACTGGGCCACTTCTTAAGTCACATGTAAGTACACAAGTAAAGAATGAGGGGCGGGAGGGGCTGGTTTGAGGCAGAGCCTGTTATGCACGAAGAGGCACAAATGCACCAAAAGACATTGGACTGCACAAATACTAATGAACAATGTGCATGCAATATTGTTTCTGGGTTTGTTTTGACCTGGATATTATTTAAAGGGACAGTTCACCCAAAAATAAACATTTTGTAATTATTTAAGTTGTTTAAAATCTGTATGAATTTCTTTTTTCATCAGAAAAGGATATTTGGAAAAATGCTTGTAACCAAACAGTTCTTGGCCACCATTGAATACCATAGTAGGAAAATTACAATGTTAGTTAAAAGTGCCTGAGAACTGTTTGTTTTCCTACATTCTGCAAAACAGAACAAAGGGATTTATTTTTCAAAAATCATTCTATGGTAGTCAATGGTGTTCAAGAACTTATTCTTCCAAATATCTTTCTCGGTGTTTATCAGAACAAAGAAATGTATTCAGATTTAGAGCAACTTGTGGGTGAATAAATGAAGACAGAATTAAAAAATTTGGGTGAACTGTCCCTCTAAAGCACTATTGGCTCAATCCAATGTATGCAGGGAACGAATAGTGAATATATTGAAATAGAAAAGAATGGTATAGAACAATTTGAGAGTACAGAACTAAACATTCTTAACAGGAATGTTATTTGTGCATGTTATGTTGCTTTGCTAGAATGTGTCCTCAGTTAGCTAAATATTTGTCGTAGGATATTTTTGATAGATCTTTCTAAGTTTATAAGAGCAGGGTGATATTATTTTACTACATTACTTGTGTCAGTGGCTGGGTAAAATACTAGAAGGGATTGGAACATGGAACCTTATCCAGCAATCCTACATCTCCAAATACTTGGCTTTACCGGCTAAGGATAGATTGCATTTCACAGGGTGTTGGATAGAGGGGCAGCTGTGAGAGGAGGACTGGTGATATGACCTTTACTCACTCATGAAAAACATGGATCATGTTTTTCATGAGTGAAAATACAACCTAAAGTATAGAAAAGATTACAAAAACTACAGTAAATAAAAAGTCCAAATATGTTCATGACTTTACACATATTGAACTTTTTCATCCAGGAATGTTTTACTGTGTTTTGTTTACATAAGTATTCACAATGTCTATATTTTTCCATAAATCTAACAGAGAATGATACTCCTGGAGGTTTTCCGCTCAGAGTCCAAAGAAGATGTGCTCCACTGGCGCCTACTGACACCCCTAAACTTTAGGAAAGGTTTCAGCGATCTGGAATCTGGAATCTGATCCCCATCAAAGCTTTACTTTCTCTGCTGTTACCAACTACAATAATGCACAGTGGAGGATTCCTCTACACTGTATGTACTTTTAAGGACAGTTACATGACAAAACAACGTTCACAAACCTTCATCAATCCTCAGATTTACCAGACAAACATGATTCCAACAATCTTGTGATTTCAGCATGAGTGTTTTATTTATTTTGTGTAGGCATGTGTATATTATAGTTCAATCTGTTTGGAACACTTAAAACAATGACTTTATAAGGGACGAAGGAGGATTTTGCTTGTGTACAACACACAAAGGCCCGGTTTCACAGACAGGGGTTAGCTGCGGCCAGGACTAAGCCTTAGTCAAATTGGGGTATTTAGTTTTTTTTGTAAAAATGTATTTATAAAAAACTTTGGCACTGATATGTTTTAAGATAATATAGGGCACGTAATTGTTTTAGATAAGACAGCTCAAACATTCATTTTAGTCTGGGACTAGCCTTAAGCTTTGTCTGTGAAACCGGGCAAATCAAAGTTTAGACCGAAGTTTAGCAGGTCCATTGATAGATAAGTAATGAGTTTTATACAAAATGGTCAATATAATACAAAAAATAATATAAAATGAGTAACGCTACAGCATCATCCACTGATGACTGAAAATATGGGACTGTATACTGATCGTATTGTGATGATTATGTAATTTCATGGGGCCAACGGTTTATTATGCTTTGGGTTGAATGTGAATTGATTTCTCTAAAGCTGTCTTTATTGGCATTGTTTCTCATTGTCAGTAAGAAACAGATTAAGATTTTTTAAATAATATATAAACTGTACAGTTCAGAAAATCTCATGAGAATGCAGACATGTTACTCGAAAACCTTTAATTATGAGAAGGAAACATACAGAATATTAGAGAAGATATTATTTTCTAAATGACGAGCTGTCAATAATAACCCTTTTTCAAATCTAAAAGTACTCATTGTAAAAATATGCATTAAATTTCTGTCTGCTGAAATTCTACTCTTACTGGAACTGTGACCAACAGAAGCAAATGAAATTGTGTTTTACATACTGTAAATGCTAAACGACAACAATAAATGCATCTTCAATAGAGTTTAACTACCTCAGTTCTCTTGAATCTTTTCGTGTCAATGAGTATCTCTAAGCTTTAGTGTGTTGTTTTTAGTGTATGTGGTTCAGTCTCAAAAATCTTAGAAGCTGGTTACTGCATCAGGTCTCCTAAGCAGGTATTTCATTTAACAAACTTGAACAAAATCATGTGCCCACAAAACTCCTCTTCTGATGTTGATGTTTTTCACACACAATGGATCTATGCCTCTGCACAAGAAGAAGAAAAACGGTAGTAAACAAACGATACACAACCTCCACGTCAGTAATAAATCTTCAAGAAGTTTAAAGGAAATTATACAGATGTGAACAAAATTTTTACCTGGTATGAGGAATTTCAGAGATGCATATATATTCAAAGTGAATTTCGCCTTGTCTGTAGAATCGTCCTCCGATGTTTTTTAGCTGCACGGAGTCAATTTTGCACAATTTCTCTGGGTGTGCAGTTACCTTTTTAAGTTGTGTTTCATCTGAATTTCTGTAATATTAAATATTCACAACTGTTTTCAACAATGATCTCTTTAAACATTAATGAAAATGTGAACACACGACCATATTCCCAGTGAAACATAAACCATATACATTTTTTTGTCATTTAAAACTCATTTTAATATCTTTAAAATACATCTTTAATATCTAGAGAATATTACAATACGTACAGTTTGAGTTTTATATCTGTCTCAGGGATTCCTGTGGAGACCAGGGTGAGCTGAACTTCGGCAGTCTTATCTAATGGAGAAACCTTCATCTCCACAAGGATGTGATGTGCTGAGGAACAGTAAAGGTCAGGAGTAACGTCAGAAATGACTTGGCTGTATTTCTAAAGTTATTTAATTTCTTAACATGAACACTATATTTACTGTTGCATAACACTGCATTGTTATCAGACTACTTGCATACTAAGTTTCTGTGGGAGTTTTTTTTAAACAATGTACCTATTCAAACGATTTTCAATGAATTTGTTTTTAAATAAATGAAAATACACACAAAGAAATACACACCACAAAATGGAGCAGCAGCAGAGGTCAGAAGATAGACTTTCTCTTGATTGGGCAGGGGAGACGCTGTTATCCCACTGTTCTTTAATAAGCCTGAAACACATGCGCACACACAACCCGATGTATGACGTACATTATGTGGGACAATATTAGTCTATCATTTCTTACATAATCAGCTTCAAGTGATGTTTTTCCAACAGCTCGTTAACACAAAGAAAAATTCAAGACTGTTTACACATCAAAATGGCCAAGAACGTCATGGTCAAATATATCTAAGATTAGATTAGGGTGTAAGATATGTGGTCAGCACGCAAATCCTGCAAGACTGTATTTTATACACGACTATGAGGGGCTAATTTCCTCATATCCTGCACCGCCCATATTCTATGCTGCATCCGACAAATATTTGCATGCACAAAGTCCAATGTGACTGCGGCGTATATGTTAAAAGCAATAATAGTCATTTGACTACAACTTTTACCTAAAGTTTTAAGAAATTAAAAGAAGTACAAAAAAGTATTTTCACTAGATGGTTTCTTTGACGCAGGTGCCAAGTCCAAAGTTTACCGATGGTCTGTGTTTTGTTATAATATGACAATTTATTAATTTGTAATTTATATTAATAGTATTTTTTATTATATATTAATTGTATGAAATGAAATTAAAACTACTTAACATTTATTGATTGAGATCTACCCTAAGTTAAGTTAGGCCACATAATGTTTGTTTGTGTTGTTGCTGCTAAAACCATCTATATGTATTCATATGTATGAATTAAGCATTGTGCTTACTGTTAACTTATGATTACCTATTTGTGGGCATGTGCCATTGAAGGGACCATCACAGCTGATGCACTTTCCTGCCAGGAATTCTTCATAACTGGAGCACGGGAAGCCAATGAGTGGACAGGAGCCATTCAGTGAACTCATGTAGACGTAAAGCGCCCTCATGTGGTCACATATGACATAACCATACACTGGAAAATAGATGAAAACTGACAACACAGGCAGATTCTCAGGTAGCATAAAGCTTGACCAATGTAAATTGCATACCGTGTGTGCACTATGCAAAGTTTATTGTTTTATTGGTGTTTGTTATGTTACCCACTTACTCGAAGCAAATCTTGAATGTGCACACCCTGCTTGGTCCTTGCCACCATTTAAGAAGAAGTCCACATGCCCGACAGGAATGGATATACCAAAGTCTAGTCAACAGTTATTTATAGAGTTTTGTTATGACAATGAAAATAAAAGCATTGCCATACTTATAAGAACTAATTTGGTTAAAGCATCAAGACGGCCATTGTCAAGAGGTGGTCCATTCGCACTATACTGTATATGTAATAATATTAAACTGTGTATCTAAATCAGAACACCTGCTTATGCTCTCTATTTTAGCTGATTCATTCTTACAGTCAGAGTCTGTGTGGATGGCCTCAACAAACAAAGCATCGGATGAATCCAGACGGTCATACGGATCAGCGCTCTTGAACATTGGGCCCGCTGGGTCCAGACCTGGAGACAAAGAACCAAAAGATTCAGATATACAGTAAACTATACATTTTTATCAGACTAAAATTTGTCTCAATTTAACAGGATTTTAAGCAAATTTATGATTGAGTGTAAATAAAATTTTAATTTAAACAGATGTGCATCCTTATTCGTCAGAAAAGGTCTTGTTTTCAAAGCTGTGTGTATTTTTCAAGACTCATGGCATGTTTATTATTTATTTTCGTATATATATCATTAAAATATTATTATATATTTTCAATAAGTTTCAGAATTAATTTCATATATTACCTGTGATTCGACCCAGCTTGCCTTCAAACAGGGTCCCCACAAATCCAGACACATGTGCTCCAAGACTCACACCAATGAAATGAAAAGACTTCAGCGTGCTTCCATACTTCTGAAATAGACACAAAAAACATATCTTTAAATGCCAAACTATAGGTACTTCATACTGCGTTTTCAAATTCCATGTGTATTGCTCATTGAGTAAACAAGTAATGTGAGTCTAGTATTTTTTAAAATCACATATGGACAGATTTTATGATGCAGTTCACGTTTTAACAGAATAATTCTTTTGATCTTATGCATCTCATGAAATTTAACCATGGTTTTAGTACATTATTTGTAGTTAAACGGTAGTACCCACAAATTGACTACTTTCTACCTTAAGGAACCATATTTAACCATTTGTAGTAAAAATATAGAAATACCAAAAAACACTAAGAATATTGGATTATTTTCACCCCTGCGTTGGGTCAAAAAGGGACAAATCCAACAGTCGGGTTATAAATTTCAACCCGAAATGCTGGTTTCTTTTAACCCATTGTTGGGAAAAATATAAATATTTTCTGGGTTAATTTAAGGAGCAATGTGGGGATTTTAGCGGCATCTAGCGGTGAGGTTGTTAATTGCAACCAATGGCTCACTCCACACCTCCCTTTTGGAGCACTACCTTGGCTGACACAGGACAAAAATTGTCATCACAGAAAACATATTTACGAAACGCGATCTGTAGAGCAGTTTGTTCGTTTAGGGCTACTGTAGAAACAACATGGTGAATTCCATACAAGGGGACCCGCGGTGTAAATAAAAAATTGCTCATTCTAAGGTATGAAAAACATAAGGCTTCATTATGTAAATTCTTTATACACCTCTGAAGACATAATTATGTTTATTATATTGCATTAATATCGGTAGATCTCATTTGGCCCCTCATTTCGCAGATCCCTCTCCTCCAGCGCTAATGGAAAACATTTGTGCGGACCTGTTGCATGCATTTTTTTTATTTAAAAAACATGTATAATAATTATAATGGCAATACACATTTTATTTTGATAATGAACATGCTGTCTAGATGATGGAATATTGTGTGTGAGCGTAAAGCCGCGGGTAAAGTCAATCTTTCCGCGGCGTCCGCATGACGAAATTTTATTCATCAGAAGGGTTGCCGAGGAAGACCGACACAAGAACAACACGCGGAAGCCGAGGAGCCAAAACACTACAACAAAGATTTTGAGTACAATGGAGAATATGTCACAAGCATGCGAGGAGATTCTAAAATATCCGCATTTATATAATTCAAGTTTAAGAGAGTATTAAGATGTGCGCAGCTAATTGTTATCTCTGTCGTCTGCAATTGTGGAGCCACACTTCTTCTATCATTAATTTGCAGTGGGGCTGTGAATAACACAGCTCAGTGCTGCCCTTTGAGGGTCTGGTTGAGTACACAGACACATTTGTTTGTGCGCGAGATGGACAGGGACACGGAAAGTCAGTGTACCCGCGCCTTTAGGTGCCGGAGCAATCGCTTGAGCTGTTGTAAAGGCAGAAATAGCTTAAAAAACTCGGTGAAGATTATCAGATAACAGATATGACTTTAGATACTGCAAAGTTAGCTAATTTAAATTGTTTACACTTGCACTAAAAGTGCTTTTGCAAAAAAAGAAAACATAATTTACTACAAAGAAAATCTCGGCAGCATATTATTAACCGTTTAACTTGACCTTCCGTTTTGATAATCTGTACATTTTCAAATATTCTGCGTATATTTACGAAGAGAACTTGTCGTGATGGGCACTTCATAGAGATATTTGTGTTGTTGCACAGATGCTGCGAAGAGATGCAGAAGAACTGATGAAATACAGTCAACAGATGATGAATTTGAACTATAAGGCATACAAACTCAAGATAAAATCCTTGTTAAATTTCTTTGATAATTCTAAGATTATCTTCGCATGTCCGTTTCCATTGAAGCTTTTTATGCGCATTTTCAAAACGTTAGTTAGACAGAAAACCCCACAGATTGCACATTAAGGGACTGTCCGGGGGTTCTAAAGTATTATATCAGTTTGAATATAACAAAAGATATCAGATTCTTACTGTAAGCTGATGAATAAGAACTGATATCTGCACTGCCACCTCCTTGTAGTTCTCTACTACCAGGTTATAAGCGAATGTTGCTCTGTAAACCCAGTCCACCACCAGAACGTTCACATCCTCCTCCCGCAGCAGTGCCTGGGCTAAACCACTTACCCAAGAGGGCTTACTGCCTAGGGCCCTGAAAGAGGCGACTAGTAAATGAAATCTGTGTAAAAGTGAATAAATTATTTCTTTCCTCAAACAAGATGTGGACATGACAAAACACTTTACCTGTATCCATGAATGATGACTTTAGTGGGGAGTGATGAGTTGAAGTATGCGGTATGTTTCTGTGTATGATTGAGGCAGTCCTGTGAGAAGAGACTGGCACAGTTTGCATTCTGTCGTGTAAGCAGAAAGTATTGAACCATGAGCTTGGTGCCTTGACGGTATTCCAGCCAAGTTGTGTTGTTGAAGTCGGCACACTTGTTGCGAGATGTTTCTTCACCCTCTGTAATATAAGTTGCGAGGGAGTTCATGGGTATGCCTGTAAGTAGAACAGCAATATTATTATTATTATTAATCTTGTTTTACTAAACTTAACATATTAAATAATAACACAAGGTTTTGTTACTTTATTAAAACAAGTTTAATCATACTGTGTCTGATGTCTGCTGTACTTTGAAGATACAATTCACTTGATTATTGAAGGTTAAATAGTTTGTATATGTCACATATTATTCTATAAGTATTATGAATTAACAACCCTGTATTAGACAATGAATCTCCAATTTTAGTCGGTCTTCACACATAAAAAAATATATTTAGATGTGAAATCTTTACAACCAGCACAATTGTAGCAATAACATATTCTTTTGGATCTACTATACGTGTAATATTGCAGAGAAATCTACTTACATTCAGCAAAGGTGACACACATTGACAAATAAGCAAAAATCTTTATCCGTTGCAAAGTCATTTCTTCCTCGGTTATATTTGAAAAGCACTTAATCAGAAGAGTGAACAGTACTTGGTGGTAAGGTGTTCCTGTGTCCTATTTCATTTGCATCCTTTCTTTCGTTTAGCTTCAGTAGTGGTCCCAAGAAGCCTGAAATACCGTTAATAGTCAGTCACAACCAGTTACACAATGCCTGCTTCTGAGAAAACAGTTACAATATCCGATTAAGTGAGATGAAGGGGCTTTTGTCAAGCTTTTCCTTCCACTCCTAGTGTGCTGTTATAACCCATGTCAGCATACTGTAGATGTTAATTTCAAGCACCCATCTGGTCATGCAGAGATAAATAACAACTGTAGCTGGTGGCGACTCTAAACCCTGACTGTTGAAAAACAATTGATCTATGTCCCCTGCGGCATGCAGCTGGCTATAAACCTATGACCTCACAGAGAAGAAATGTTTGATTGTTTGTTCAAAGGCTGGACTCTGGCCTTCAGCACACTGTAGTCCCGAACAGAAAGTAAAATGAACATAATAATTTTGTTCCCTGCAACAGACCTTGTTTTCATGGTCAGTGGCATAGCAAGTCAGACCCAAAACTTTTAGGGCCCCCTCCATCTGTTCGAAACAGCGCTGCGCATTACTGGACATAGGTTGTTTACTCAGGTTTTTATTGAAATGTTGATGCGCGACAATCATGCTCTTCCTTAAAAAGTAACTGCAGACCCCAAGAAAGCGCAAACTCCCAAGTGCCCGAAAGTGCAAGTAGGGGTCTTTGCTGGTTAGACGGATGGTTGTGCGGAAAGGCAGGGGGCGTGCTGAAAATGGTTCTCATTGGTCAAAGGTGCTTTTTCTTGCCAACTGAATTGACCAAACAGCATCAACCACACAAATATGTCATTTATTTTAAACTAGAAGAACAGCATGGTTAGGTGCGTAATGCAGCTTTATCAGACAAGTCTATGTTTTTGCTAAAATACTTGATAATAATTACAGAAAGTAGGACTAACTAAATGGCTCTTATTCATATAGAAGCATCTGTCGTTATGTTTTATGAGTATTTCTGCATCTTTTTCTGCATGTTTTTGTTTACATATACAAAATCATAGTTGTACTTAAACGGTAGAAATGGCTTACCTTCATTTTTTCATTTACAATAAAACGCAATATGATATGATTCTTTTATTTTAAATATATGTATATGGTTTAGGTAATCCAAAAAAAATATATAAAAAACACATTTTATTATAAAGTATAAAATGTACAAAAGGGTAAAACAATTCAGTCAACAGTACACAGGCTCCAACAGCTCCAAGGCTATGTTTAACTAATAAATACATATAGCTGGATGTGTATACTTGAAACTCTGACCTCAGTCAAAATGATTACTCTAGGAACAAAAAGATTCATCGGACCAACGATTGCCCATTATGAAATGTAACCAGACTAATAATACCATTACCATTAAGTGATATTAGATATTAGAGGCAGTGGCCAATTTTAGGTGTATTTTCTGGCATCAAGCTGAACAGACCATGAACTCACACATTAGATTCAGGTCGAGGCCTATTTTAAAATAGGCACTACACTAGAATCTTTATAAACCAACAGCAGATTATTGGTTTCACATTTAAAATCATCGATGCAAAAACACAACAGTGAAAAAGTGATTTTAGATGTAGGCCAAAGAGTTTAAGCTGATGTGGAATAGGGACCATAGTTGCAAACTCTCGCGAGACAAATAAGCAACCTCAGCCTTAAAAACAAGCCCAAAACAAGGCCAATATAATTTGATTATTTATTTACCATCGTTCTAATTTATCATTAACTATTTTTTTCAATTAATTAGCCTGCAATATTTAAACTGGAAATTCTCGTTTATTTTAAAATGAAGAGCAGAAGATATGAAGTAAAAATCAGCAAACGGAACCAAAACGTGAGGTCACGCTCTAACCAAGAGCAGAATAGGGTTGAAGAGATGGAAAAGAAGAAAAGATAAGAGCCTTAAAGGACTTTATTGTACTTTTTTCCATACTTGGACCACTTTGTTGGTGCCATTGTTTTCTCAAATTAACATGTTTTCTTTATGTCCATCTAAATGTCATCGCTTGTGTCAGGAGCTTGCACCTTGAATTAGATTTTCCTCCAATGAGGGGAGAGGGGGAGGAGGGGGCTGAATGTTTTGACTTAATACGTTACAGAATTTATATTACTTCATTGATTGGCAATTAGCTGTAATCTGAAAGTGTCAATCAATCAATGCATGCGAGTAAAACGGTGAGAATCAATTTAAAGAAAGAATGTTGTTTGTCAAATTTTTCTAACGAGCGAAAAATGTTTTTAAAAAAGCCCAAAAAAACGCAACTCGCCACTTAAGATTTTTTAAACGCGACTTGATAAAAAACAAGCCCAAAGTCGAGGATTATAAACGGACTTTGCAACTATGACAGGGACCTTTCGCAAACAATTAAAAATACCTTAAGTTTCGACACTCCCCTACATTTCGGCACGCCCATTTCTCCGACCTGCAGATGCCACGCTCTCAGAAAGTGTGCAAAAGCGACGCAGCCAGTGTTTGTGAACGTTTCTATGATCAAACAGTCGTCGAACATTAAACGTTTTGCTACTTACTTCGCGGGTTCGCTCCTTCAGCATTAGATTCTGTCAAATCCCGCCTTCTTTCTTTTTATAGTGTGGACAGGCATTGGGTGGTTCATCTTTAACATGAGTAGGAAGTAACAGGTTGTATCAGAGAGTGATTTTGATTGGACAGTAATCCTTCATTCGTTTGACCACCTCAATCAGACTGACATCGGCTAGCTCATTCAGAGTCCATATAAATTAAACCAATTTGCATTTCGACACAGCAAGGTAAACGTTGTACATACCACAATAATAATAGATATGTGTATTTAAATATTTATACTAATTGGGACAATAATGGTACCACTAACCTTACCGTACACTTGATTATTAACGACTTGTTTACCATTTTTCTAATATTTTCTTGATCAATAAGAGTATGATCTGATATGTGATGTGAAAATGTAGTTTGGTAAAAGGCAGATTCGATCTTGCATTCGTATGTAATGTTAGTGTCAGCACTACTTGTCATATGTACTCACTACACTAATTTCTACATTAATGTACGGCCATGAATAAAACTTCGATGCGTTCCCCTATTCCCCGGGCCCATGTACCTGTCCTGCATACAGTGCCGGTGCTATGGGGGGGCATTCGATAGCCGTTCCCCCCTAGCGCTCATTGATGCCCCTCCTTACACAGGCCATGGCGTGGCTCCAAAAAATATACCTTTTAGTTATTCTGTTAATATTAAATGTGCACACGGTATATTAAACGAAATAAAATGAAACGAACATGGAAAACGCATGATTTTGGTTGTTCTTGACACGTTACTGGTATACTGCTGCGGGAATATGGGCATTGTCCCTTTAAGAAGCATGGGGTTTGTAATCCTGGAAATTCGCAAGTTATAATCCATTAAAAAAAAACATGTTTCGTTTTTTTTAGCATTTCGGCTGTGTTGGACTACGATGTCGCCACTGCGTCAAAATATTTCTCCAACGGCAGTGCCCCCCCCTGCCGATGACCCGATGACCCTCCATTAGATCTGTTCTGGAGCCGACTCTGGCTGCATACCCAGCATAGCCAGACGATACGCCACTGATCATGGTGTGTCTAATGAGTGTTACCCATTTAGAGTTAACTTTGAATAATTAATGGAATATCTTTTTTAAATAATTAATGCACTAATGCCTTTATTCGGTTAAAGGTACAGTTTGTAAAAATCGCCGCTAGAGGGCGCACGATAAAAACAACATCAATCTCGTGGCTTGATGACGCCGTGTGGGAGCGTGGAATGATGGGATATGTTGTCTTCAACCCCACCGGTGATGGTACCGCTGATACATCCATCAGACGGGAACGAGAAATAATGTTAGCGGAAGAGGTAAAGTAATACCGTTTTATAAATGCTGCGTTTGATAAAATCATTTTATTTCATTATAATGACATTATAATGATGGATATGCAGAGGACAGACTCTATGACCGCTGAGTAAAACTGTTTTAACAGAGTTTGTGGTAGGTTGAACTTCTTAGCTGATGTAAGCGGTACAACCCCTGCTGGGCGTTTTTAGCAATGGAGCCAATGTGATTGTCCCACTTCAGGTCCTGGGAGATGGTGGTGCACAGAAACCTCAATTACTCCACTGCTGCCCCATTCTCACTAATTGTTGCCTGTCTTTTAGAAAGCTGGTGATCCACTGACAGATAAAGCCAGGAACAGATAGCTGGGTTTACTTTTTCAGAAAGCAGTGATGAGATGATGTTGTTGAAAGCAGAGCTGAAGTCAACAAACAGGATCCTCACATAGGTCCCTGGTTTATCCAGATGTTTCAGGACAAAATGCTGCCCCATGATTGCACCGTCAACAGACCTGTTTGCTCTGTGGGCAAACTGTAGGGGTCCAGTAAGGGATCTGTGATGTCCTTCAGATAGGCCAGTACCAGTCTCTCGAATGACTTCATGACCACAGATGGGAGCGTGAAGGGCTGTAGTCATTCAGTCCTGTGATTTTGGGTTTCTTTGGGATGGGGATTATGGTAGAGCCCTTGAAACAGGAAGGAACTGTGGACAGTTCCAGTGATGTGTTATAGATCTGTGAGAAGATGAAGGCCAGTTTAATAGCACAGCTTTTAAGACCGGCTGGGGAGATACCATCTGGGCCTTGTGCTTTGCTTGTCTTTTGTTTCCTAAAGACTCGGCACACATCCTCTTCACTGATCTGAAGTGCAGGAGGTGTATGAAGGTAGATCAGTAGCAAAATTTGAGAGCATGTTGATTTTAATTTGTGAACCTGGTAAGTAATGTGTACCTGTACACTAAAATGTACACTCATTGCCCCTATGTGAAAACGTGTAAAATAAAAAACTGAAATTGAATGTTAAGATTTTAACTCGTGGACAAAACTCACTAATCTGTCTTCTGAATTTAAAGTTGCAGAAAAATAGTCACAAATGTGTAAACTGGCATTTACAAAAAACATTATTAGAATCAAATGTATTGCACATATTTACACATTTTCAGATTCAGATTTGAATTGTAGTCACAAATAGGCGTCTACAACCTCACAAACCTGTCACTGCAGTTTCAAATCTTCAAGCCTTGACTTTTGCTACTACTTTCAAGATAAACCGTTGCAAAACTAACTTGTGGACTTGAAAGCTCAGAGGTGAGAGAAGGAGCGGCATTTGATGACGTCATGTGGCTAAGCCACACTGCCCCCTAACGGCAGGAAAATCCCAATGATTCTTTACACATCATCCTGTTTAAACATGTTCACCCCCTTCTCTGAATGCTGCATTGTGTTTTAATGGAAACTTTTTTCCATCACTAAATAAAAATTGTATTGTCACCAGCCTCCAATTCAAAATAGTTTACACAGCCCAGCTTTTCATGCAGTGTGCTGCCTTTTTGAGCATCAGCATTCTTCCTTTTCTTTTTTCTAAGATTGTGTGCTTTTTTGCTTTAAGGCAGTGGTCACCAACCCTGCTCCTGGAGATCTACCGTCCGGAAGATTTTAGCTCTAACCCCAATCAAACACAGCTGAGCTATCTAATCAAGGCGTTCAGGTTTGCTTGATAATTACAGACAGGTGTGCTGAAGCATGGTTGGAGCTACAGTCTGCAGGACGCTAGATCTCCAGGAACAGGGTTGGTGACCACTGCTTCAAGGTATACCAGGGGTGTCCAATGTCGGTCCTGGAGTGCCATAGTCCTGCAGAGTTTAGCTCCAGCTTGGCTCAATACACTTGTTTGGAAGTCTCTAGTCTGCTTTGTGAGACCTTGATTAGCTGTTCAGGTGTGTTTGATAAGGGTTGAAGCTAAACTCTGCAGGACACCGGCCCTCCAGGACTGACTTTGGACACCCCTGAGGTATACTGTGGAAAACTAATGTTGTTTAAAATAAAATGCAGAGGAATACCAAGTCCTCTGTTTGGTGATCCCTTTCTGTTACGTATATCAGTATTCCAAAGTCTTCTAAAGTATTAGATTAAAGTACAGAACTTGTGTAATTTAACAAAATATGTTACAGATTTCTTTAGAAAGCATGTATTTTTTAATCTGTAGTGAAATACATTTTAAAAGTAACCTTCTCAGCCCTGGATATAACGCTGGATAGATGGCGCAGACCCAGCGCTAAAAGATGCCGGACATGAACCTTACAAGGAAGGTCAAAGTACGTTTTGTTGACAATCAGCATTTACGTGCATAATGTTAACAACACAAACTTATGGAGGGATAATGTGATGATGTATTGTTTGCTCGTGCTGTAGTTTCGCCCTCTCTGCATGCCTCCAGGCGCACGTCTTTTTTCGTACAGCTGTCTTTATAAATTTGACCAAACTAAATACTCTTCGAAGATACCAAGTATGCAATATTATTGTATTGGTACTCAAGATTAAAATGAGATTGGCATTTAACAGCTATAAAATTAATATTTGATGTAATAACACTGCTTTTATATCTGCTCTCAATCTATTACATTGCTGTTGGGTGACTTAGTGTCACTCCTGAGGTTTGCTTTTGGAATTTAACAGACACTGTATTTACATATGTATACATTAATTTTTTATTTCCCCTGTGAATCTAAAGAAAAGCAAGAACAACATGGTGTCACGGTGAGAAATACAGGAAGCACAAAAATGATAAATATCACAAACTTAAACATTTATTTTGAGTTTAATTGTTGTCTCTCCGTAGGCAAGACAGATGCTAGCCATTCAGTAGTCCGCCTGCGTGCCTCTTCCCAGTCATAGCGAGGGCTATATCCAAAATCTCTGTGGGCCTTTTGATATGAGAAACTAAAGGGTGTGTTTAACATGGTCAATAGCTGTCGATTTATGGGTGGGGTAAATCTCAGAAAGGGGCGGAGCACTATCTGCACTAATTCCATGAAGTATGACAGCAGATAGAGAAGGGGGAGGGGCAAAATATGTCTCTCTCGCATCCCAAAGCCTAAAGTTGAAAGAACAGCGTAGTTAAAGTCTGAGTAGCTGACAGGTGGGGTGTCATCTGAGATGTAGTAGAAGTTTCCACCCATCACTGCCCTCTTTTGGGGATCTCTGAGGGCTTGCGCAGCTAGCAGATGTGCAAATGCTACATTTCCCACATATACAGGATTCACTTTTGCATCACGACTTGAGATTCTAAGCAGCATGTTTCCATTGCTGATTCCATCCCTCATGTGACCTAATGTAAAACGACAACCATCTCCGAAGATGTACATGGGTCTTAATGCACAGGTAGCCAGCCGGCCTCCGTTGCGCAGAATCTCTCCATTAGCCTGAAGGCAAATCTGTTCAGCCTCATCTTTGGTTTTGCTGTAACTAAACTTAAGACTTGAGTTGTAAGGTGTGTTCTCATTGCCGTTGATTATTGGATCACCGTGAGGATTTGGACCAGCAACCTCAATGCTGCTTGTGTAAATGAATGAGGCCAGATTCTCCTGTATGCATGTCTCAATCAGTAGTTGCGTTCCTGTCATGGTAAAACGGTTTAGATGTCAGAATTAAAGCACAACATTAAAATTTATACTGCACAAAATTATATTCTTACACTTCAAAAACTGAAATCTAAAAAATGTGTATATTTTGTTATATTCCACTTCAACACATGACACCGCAGGGGCAGTTCTAGGGTGAGTAGATATCCAGGGCTTAGCCCAAAGACATTCACTTATTTATCTGACTCAGCATTGTTGAGTGCTTCTGTGATTAAGTAAGGGCTAAAGGTTATTTATTTGTGGATGTAGCTTGAAACGCTTAGCCTGAAGCCTTTCCCCTTTTTGGTTGTCGATGTATGATGTAATGTTTGGATAATTTGATTTACGTCATTGACCGTAATCCTTCATAAAACGTCATTGTTCCCTATGGATACTACGTGTGCCGGATAAGCGGCCTGAGAATGTGCCGGATAGATACATCTATTAAGTTGAAACGTGAATTAAGTTTATTAATTCAATTAAGACAACAATTTTGAAATTCATTAAATTTCTAAGATTGTGCAGTGCAGTTTTGTCTTATTTTTCAAAACAACAATCTTAACAGTCTTAAAGGGATACCTCACCCAAAAAAGAATGTTCTGTCATCCTTCACCTTCGAGTTTTTCCACATCTGTAAACATTTCTTTGTTCTGATGAAAACAGAGAAAGATATTTGAAAGAATGCTTCTAACCAAACATATCTTGCAGATGTAGGACAGCAAACAGTTCTGGGGAACTTTTTACTACCATTGTAGTTTTTCCTACTGTAGTAGTAAAGTAGGTGCAATACCTGTCTGGTAATGAGCATTCTTCCAAATATCGTTCTCGGTGCTCATCAGACCAAATAAATGTATACAGATTTGGAACAACTTGAAGGTGAGTAAATGATGACAGAATTATTTTAATATTCCTTTAAAACAGGATATATTTATAAAATGATTATATGGTAGAGAAACCTACCATAACTTTGTAATGTTTTATGGATTAAAACCATAAAGATAATGTAGTCAATGATAAAGTCTTCAGAAAATGTAGGCCAAAAAGATGTTCTCCATCATCTTGCTTTTCACAAAATCTTCACATAATGCTTTTTCCGTTGTATTTATGTTTTCACAATAATTCAGAAAATTTGATCCGCCTTTTTATAATTTAAAAATTTGAATTTAAAAAAACTTATATAAATAAAAAAATACTTTTGCACTGTTATAAATATATGATAAGATAAGATAAAGATTTCGTTAAGTTTTTTTTCATGCATAAAAAGCCGCTATATAACAGATTTTCTTAGTTCCTTTTGGGCAATTCTAACCCATGCCCACAGCAAGGTGAAAGAATTTGTCCGCAAATGCATCAACCGACGAGCAATGGAAGAACCCCTTACCATCAAGATTGGCTGCGCTGTAGGCCTGGAGCTTGTTACTTTTGCGATAGTGAGAGAAGTTGAGATATCTTTGTTTGTTCACAGCATTTCCATGATGGATATTGTATAAATGGTGCTTATAACGCTTGATTTGCAGACGCGTCTTTTATAAATGTAATCAAACTAAAGACTCTATGGATATTTGAAGGGTACGATACAATTCTGTAAGTACTGAAGATAAATATGAGAAATGCAGAAACTGTCTGAGTTACAGCCACTTTAAAGTAGTAAGTTGGTTTTGGGGTCTCATTTATAAGACTGTGCATAGGATCCTTACTAAAAGTGTACATGCGCCCGAAAGCCCCAAATATTTTACGCCAAAAAAAATATTCAGAATTATTATAAGACTGGCTTCCAATCCACTCGTTCAGCCTGACTTCACGCAACATATTTGACGTATACTGTTTCCTGATCAAACCGCTATCAGATGCCATAGAAAAATAACAGAAAAATATGTAAAAATGTGAGATTCACTTATTAATAATTATAATAATTATTAATAATTCACATTATTATATTAAAGCCAAATAAGTTCTCTGCAGTATTTAAATGTTTACAGCATTAAGACTGATCATAAACACCGTATTAAAATCACAACATTCATTTGCGGTGTCCTTCATCTGAGATAAAATTTGAAGACATAATTATAAAAGATGAATGTTTCTTTACCCCGGTTTTGTTATGAACATAGTAAGAACTGATAACGAGGACATAAAGAGAAACGATTGTGCGATAGCTTAATGGCTGTATTTCCAGACATTGACATTTTGATAATTATGCACATTATTGAAGGAAAATATATGGAGTATTTATTTACACTTTGTTCTGCAGTTATCGTATTTCCTGTAATCCTTGAAGTCGGATCATCTCCTCCTCATGCACTCATAGTGGGATGGTAAGACAGTGTGATAAAAATATTTAGATTTAATTTTTACGATTTGAGTTTGATTTTACAAGAAGGTGCATGAAACAAGCATCACCCAATAGGGATGCCCAATAGGCTACAAGCACAAATAACTCTTCAGATTCAATCTTCGTGATAATGTGGATCTTTAAGGTAAAATAAAATGTGTGTGAGGCATTAATGCTTAGAATCGTTTTTTAACACACTTACTTTCTACAATCTAACTTGAGGTCACTAAGTCACCATCAGTATCGCCAAACTAATCTGTCTCTGAAATGTCCGCATACGCATGGGTCAGAGTTTGGTGCAGGTGTGCAAATTTGTCAAGTTTTTTTTTTAAATCCCATCTTTTGCATGGTAAGTGGCGTACGCCTCTGTCAGGGCATGTTTTGTGCGTATGCAAAGCTTATAAATGAGGCTCCAGGACATTTGCATTAATTTGAAAAATGCATTCAGTCTCACCTTTAACATTGACACCATGTAATTCACTGTACTCGATCGCTCCAGTGACATCGACGAGAGATGCAGTGTGAAAGACAAGGGCTGCTCCACTGCAGGCTCTTCTCAACAGCTCACACTCCCTGATGTCTCCCTCAAACACACTCAGTTTAGTATCTCCTCTGCAATCTGAAAACCCACACATGTGAACATACGCAACACATTTCTTTCTGTTGAATAAAAGGTTTGTTTTAGAGAAAAAGGCTTCTACAGACCACAAGAACATTCAAAAGAATTTTTGACTTAAAGGGAGGTTTGTGCATCCTTGGCTTTTAATAGTATGGATTTATGATTGATTAATTGAAAATAAAGAAACGTCTTCCTTTGAATCAGTTTGTTTCAGATTTTTTTGCATTCTCAAGCAATTTCCATTTGTACAAGTGATAACAGAAAAAAGAAAAAGGTCCATTTACTGCAACTGAAAGTTTAACAGAGCCCCCACAAAGTACAATTTTCAAAGTGTCCTACAGAAACTTTACAAACTGTCGATCAGAAATAAGGAAATACTAACCGTCAAGAGACTGTATCAACTCAGATCGTATGTTTCTGTCCAGCAGTCGGATTTCAGCAAGCTTTTCGTCCTCCAGCAACAGTCTGACAAGCTTTTCTCCCAGAAACCCACACGCTCCTGTCACCACACATACTTCTCCTGCCAATGACATTGCAGCTGCCACTAACACCACTCCACACTAACTCTTTGTATTATAGCCCTCTGAATGTTCCAGAGACTCTGAAACCACAGTGATGTGATGTGTCCTTAAAGCTGGTAGGGTGGTATTGGAGGGTGATGCGTTTTTGGTCTTGACACTGCCAAGGACAACCCCAATGCCACTGGCCTGGAGCAGACGATGAGTAACAGTGTCAAGGCGCTAGTCGACAGATGTCTGTTTACTTGATAAGCTTTCTGTTGATACGAAGAAATTGGCTCTCATTTATCTAAACAAACCCAGAAACATCACCTAGCAAATAGGCCCAGATAACCTTGCCCATTACTTGTTTTGGGCTATTTTTAATTGTGCATTTAATTGTTGTAAATTAGAAGTAGCCTAAAAAAATTTTTTTCTCCAAACACTGTTAACCTTGTAATTTCCAACAAAGTGTTTTCATAAGAAAAATGCTTTATTAATGTAATGAAAATAAGAAATCAGTAAATGAAAAAAAGTAATATTACTTTTTGATATTACGGACATTAACCCTCATCTCAAAACTTGTGTATACCAGCAGAGACATGTCTTGAGATTTGATCGTAGCAACCACTCACATGTATACTGATAAATGTCTAGCTTGAAAACGGGCATATGCACAGTTTTCAGGCTTACAATCATTTGATAAATGAGGGCCAATTAAATTGACATTTATGCATTTTGCAGACACTTTTATCCAAAGCGCCTTATACTATTCACTTGTTCCTGAGTATGTGCATTCCCTGGTATCAAACCCATGACCTTGGTGTTGCTAATGTCATGCTCTAGCCACTGAGCTACAGGAAAGCCTGTATTGACCTCAATCATTAAAATGGCCTCTGTCTAGCGGATTTACATCTTACTGGATATATAAAAATACTTAGGATTGTGTTTTAGCTTTGTTTAGCATTTAGAGAATATATTTTCATTGAGACTGAAACAACCTTAAATGCAGAGTTAGCCTACGTTTTATAATTCACTTGTCCATTAGAATGACATGAATATGACCTGGTTTTGAAGTTTTCTCTGTAGTTTAGTCTACTTGTAACCTTCTTTAGTTTAGTCTTCTTTTATACTATTTTCTTTCCCATTTGCTATAGTCTGAAAGTCAACAGACCTTTGGATAGTTGTCTTTTGTGCCTTATCTAAAACATGATTCATGAAAAATAAACTAGTCAAGGTTTTATAAACAGCACTCCAGACCAATGTATGATTTAAGTCTTATAGTCGTGTAAACAGTAGTTTTAATGGTAATTCTCTAGAGTCCACATTTGAAAAGAAAATATAGCGTAATAAGTTTAAAGGTCCAATGTGTTTTTTTTGGAGGCTCTATTGACAGAAATGCAATATGATATACATAACTGTTTTCAGATGTGTATAAAGACCTTACATAATAAAGCATTATGTTTAATTTATCGCCTTATTACATTACATTAGGCTACATTACATTTAGTCATTTAGCAGAAGCGACTTACAAATGAGGTAAACAATAAGTGCTGTAAAAACTGTTCTCATATACCCTACCACAGTATACAAAGCTAAGGAATCTTTTTTTAAGGATAGAAAGAGTAGAAAAGAAATAGAAGTCATGTTGTTTCTTCTTTATCCCTAAATGGACAAACTGCTTCACAGAGCCCATTTCATAACTACAGTATGTTATCTCTTTTGGCGAGAATCGAAAACGTGATAACATCTTAGTTCTGTGTCAGCCACAGAAGTGCTTTGAAAGGGAGGGAGGAGGGGTGAAGTGAGCCATTGGTTGCAATTTGAAACGTCACCGCTAGATTCAACTAAACTTCACACAAGGAATCTTTAAACTGGCATAAGAAGGCGGGAAAATGCACACATTAATCGGTCAAAATATTGTACCGAACTTTGTTGCAAGCTTCTAATAAAAATGAGGTTTGTATTTGCTTTTAAAATTAAAAATACCTTTGCATTTACTATTAAATGTAATAATCAAAATAGCTGCATATTTATTATTAAAACACTTAAAGGAGTAGTACACTTTCAAAATAAATGTAATGATAATTTACTTACCCCCATGTCATCCAAGATCTTTATGTATTTTTTTCTTTTGTCGAAAAGAAGGTTTTTGATGAAAACATTCCAGGATTTTACTCCATGTGGTGGTCTACAATTGACTCCAAACGGGCGAAGGTCAAAATGACTGTGTCAGTACAGCTTCAAAGAGCTAAAAAAACGATACCAGACGATGAATAAGGGTCTTATCTAGTGAAATCATTCATTTTCTAAAAGACTCTTCCGCCTACATCAAGCATGACCTTTTCAAAATAATTACGTATTACGTGAAGTCATGAACGAGCATCGCAGGACAGAGCAAGGCGAGTATTTGTGATATAAAGCATATACATTTTGAAAATACATTATGAAAATGACCGATCGTTCTTGAAATTTTTTCATCAAAAACCTTCATAAATTTTCCACTAAAGAAACAAATGCATAAACATCTTGGATGACATGGGGGTAATTTATGATGAAAATGTATTTTGAAAGTGAACTAATCCTTTAATTTATTTATTTTTGTTATGAATGGGATAAGTGGATCTAGTGTTCTGTGTGTGCAAAATCTATAAAACATACCACACAAAAATACAGTGACTGAAAAACATTTATTTCCGCAAAACATATACGTTAGATTACAGAGGTAAAAATAGATGAACAGAATAATTTAGAGCTGAAACATTAATCACTGTGGCCCACATATATGGCATTGAAAGAGAGCAGCATTTAAGCTTTTGAAAACTCATCTGCAGTTTTGCAACAAATAAAAGAATAAGAACTTTGTTCAACAAGCTAATATTTTCAGATATTATCGCTCTTGCAACTTAACTGGCGGGTAATTATGAGTTTTTGTACCATGCCCTGGAAACTTACCAAAGCAATGTGAAGCTTATGTGAATTTTACTTATGAAGTTTTAATGCTTAAATAAACATCAAAACATCTGTTCATGTGCCTCAGTTCTTTGATGTTGGTAGCGGACACTCTTGCATATGAACCTCATCTACAGAACCCTTCGGACAATGAACGGTCATAGTACAGGCCCGAATACCTCCGAGAGGCTCCAGGACACTGAAGACCTTCTCCCACTCATCCTTTTCAGGATCATAACACTGCACAATATCCACCATGCACCTACTGTTCCAGGAGTAACCACCCACTACATAGATACGGCCCTTAAACACGGTCACCCCGACGTCGCTCTGACCCCTTGACATTGGTGCCACCACTGTCCACTGGTCAGTCGCAGGGCTGTAGAATTCGCAGCTTAGCACATCATCATAGTCATTTGTTCCGCGGAAGTGGTTGCCGCCCATGACGTAGAGGCGGTCGCCCACGGTGCACATGCAGTGGAGGCCACGAAGCTCCATCATGTCGGCACGTCTGCTCCACACGTCTCTGTCAGGGTCATAGCACACCAACTCTTTTTGGAAAGCATCTCTTGTAATACCACCTGATGGCATAAAGAGGGAATGCATTTACTGCAACTTGAATGGTATTGTTTATCTGCTGGAATCAAAATAAAATGCATTCTTATTGTTTGCAGAAACAAAGAAATCATTAGGAAGGATGTGGTTTAACTCTATGTCTTAAAACCTAGTTTTTTACTGAGACCCCCCACCCACACAGTACTTTTATCTTTTATCATCACTTTCATAATTGTATTTGTGTATCTTTTAGGCAAAGCATGTATAATATATTACTCTTTCATTCTGAAACCTTGTATCTCCATATTTCTGGTATTTTTATTTTTCGTCATAAATCATTATTACTAGTCACCCTTCAGTGCTTCACATGACTGTATTTAGACTGCTACAATAAATAAGACTGCTACATGTTATTAACTATACTTACCATCAAGTGTATTTTTATGTACGTTTAGTGAGTAAAGTATTTCTTAAAGAAATTCTTCTTTAAAAGAATATATTTTCAAGAATAAAGGAAAGCAAATAGTTCTGAGGCACTTTTGACTACCTTTGTAATTTTCCCTATGGTTGTCAATGGTGGCCAAGAACTGTTTGGTTACAAGCATTCTTCCAAATATATTTCTCTGTGTTCATCAGATCAAAGTAATTTAAACAGATTTGGAACAACTTGAGAGTGAGTAAATGAAGGCAGAATTACATTTTTTGGGTGAACAGTTTTTTGGGAGGGGGTGAACTGTCCCTTTAATTCGCTTCTCAATGAAAAACGTAAACATAGCTTCAAGACAAGATAACTTTTATTTTACTTTATTATACTTTTAAGTATATTTATACATAAACTGTAATGTCAGTATAAGTCAAGTGTAATTAAGTGAAATATAAAGTATAATTAAGTATAAAGTATATAAAAAAAGTACATTTCTGAAAAGTAAACTTTCTTTTAAATATAAAACACGTATACTATTAGCACACTGTAGTGGAGTAGGCGGGGCGAGACCGTGTTTCGAGACCGGCGAGTAATTGTTAATGGGCGCCAGCTGTGCGCGAACCGGTCTCGAATCACGTAGGAGATTGGGAGCATATAAGAGAATGAGCGACTGGACCGTCGAAGAGAGAGCACCGGGCCTGGACATGTTTGTATTTGTATTTATGTTTTATTCACAAGGAAAAAGACAGCACGCCGCCTCTCACGGACGACGGCCGGCTGTCTTTTTCCTTGTGTTATTATTTGATTAAATGTTTTAATGTTTGCCGGTTCCCGTCTCCTTCCTTCCTTTTAATGAACTTCTCAACACACTAAATAAACTTCTTTTGTGTAAGGCGGCCTATCTTTACTGCTTGTTAAACAGAAACATTCTCACGGTTTCACAGCAAGCCTGTCATGTCCTTTGTACACTGTGGTCTAACCACATATGAGTGACCCGCTTCATCTTGTACATGTTTCCTGGTTGAATTTGGTTCTCATTCTGAGAACTTAATTGCTAAGGTTGCTAAGTGACCTATAATGCTTGTTTTTGCTAAGTGACCTCTTAACGTTTTTTTTTTTGGAAGGGTAATGAAAGGATTTTGTTCAGCACAGTCACCCACACAGAGAAGCGTGGTGGATTAAGGCCCAGCTAAACCCGCTTTTAATAAAACACGGTCCAGATTTAATTTAAAATAAAAATAAAAGCGTTCCTGTAGCTCAGTGGTAAGAGCATTGCGTTAACAGCGCAAGGTTGTGGGTTCGATCCCAGGGGATTGCAAACACCTATGTAAAATGTATAGGTTAAAGCATTGTTAGTCGCTTTGGATAAAAGCGTCTGCCAAATGTAATGTATGTAATGTATAATTCACTTACAAAATCTCCCCTCACCAGT
This sequence comes from Triplophysa tibetana, assembly GCA_008369825.1. NCBI lineage: Eukaryota > Metazoa > Chordata > Actinopteri > Cypriniformes > Nemacheilidae > Triplophysa > Triplophysa tibetana. The sequence continues at coordinate 14,954,874 of CM017902.1, forward strand.
TAGGATGGATGTTGCAATTGTGTCACTTATACATTGAGTTTACCTATTTGCGCTAAACTCGGACACTTACCTGAGACGTACATCCGACCTCCATGTACCGTGCCTGCATGTCCATAGTGAGGTTCACACATCGGTGCAACAAAACTCCACTCATTCTTGTTCAAGTTGTAGCACTCCACAGAATCTAAAGATCATACATTTCTGGTTTTCAGCATTTTCAAGAGGGGACGGAACATTTTGTGCAGATTTATTAAAGCAGTAATTGCTAAGACATGTAATTCCTTACCAATCTCGCCGGTGGCATTTCTCCCACCAACAGCGTAGAGCTTTCCCTTAAGAGCACTGAGATGGAAGAACGTCCTCTTTTCATTCAGACAAGCCACCTGCAACCAGCGGTCAAAGCGAGGGTCGTATCTGTATGCACTGTCCACAGCTGTTTTACCTTTGGTGTCATAAGTACTCTGACCACCCACGATGTAAAGGAATCCCCCGAGCAGGGCCACGCCATGCTGGTAACGTGGCACCTCCATGGGTTGGAGGGCTTTCCAGGTTCCTCCACCCTCCTCATCGTACAACCGGAGCTCTTTGCTCACCACTAGTTGCTGCCGCATAACACCTCCCAGAACCACCAGGTGTGTGGAATCCGATCGAATCCGAGTGCGTTCTGTCTGCAGCGTCGGCTGGAGGAAAGGTAACATCTGGTAGTTGCTGGCCTCCAGAAGAAGGTTGACGCAGGCTGTATTGGATCGCATGAAGGACTTCTCTTCCTCCTTTCCTTTGTCTGCACCTTCTTCCATCTGGTCCTCCTGAGAGATCTGGAGAAGTTCGGCAGGGGACATCAAAGGGAAGCGGATGTGTCGCATCAGGGCGTAAGCGTTGGAACGGCGCTCGCTGGGTCTATGGGATAGCCATGCGCGGGTGATGCGGTAGAGCTCCATCTCATTGAAACCTTTCAGCGAGTCGCTGGAAAGAGTGTACATCATGCTTGCTTCGGACAACTGCAGCATCCGGCCACTCTCCACCAGATCAGAAAAGTTCTCACACACAAACGTGTGGACGTTTGTTTGGACATCTTCGAGGAGAAGATCTCTGGCAATGCGCTCAACTTCCAAGCAGTTTTCTGTGGTGATCTGCCGTGGAAAGATGTTCGCGTTCAGGTTAAGATCATTTGAAAGGAAGCACAAGCACCACATCTTAAGGATTCATACCTCACTGCTGAGAAGCTGGTTGCAGAAGCTGAGAACGGGAAGCACCTGGAGGAAGCTCGCTGCCTCTAATGTGTCCTGGAGGCTCCCGAGACTTAAGCTTAAACGAGATGTGTAGATGAACTCAATAATGTTCTTCAGGCCTGCGGTGCTCACGCCATGGAGCTTGATCTCCCTCAACTCCTGCTCTTTCATGCCTCCTGCCAATCAACAAAGAGGAAGAGAATAAGAGATTATTACAAACAGGAAACTATTTTTTTTTATCTTTTGCTCAGAATCCTATTTATGAACCAGAATGCAAACACAAGCAAGATTTGTATGTATGGTATCAATGAAATCATACCTTTTTTATAGGGTTAATAACAATCTTGGATAACTTTCCTGTAGCTTCGAGCCAGGGAATGCAATTTTTATGTTAAATTTATAGTTGTGTGAGTGAATATACAACATGTTTTCTACTACTTTCATGAATTCATACTTTTCATTGAATATTAAGGATAGTAGAAAATGATTCTTCTGGATTTAAGCGGACTCACCTGTGAACATGGCCTTAAAGTAGTCACTGGCCGAAGCCATAATGACTCTGTGAACTGGAAAAGTTTCATTGCTATCACCAGGAACCAGAGTGACATCACACAGCGTCTCATCAGAACGAAAATGATCCAACCCCTGGGACGAGGCAAAACTAATCAGTTTATGACACACTAATTTGCAAATACTAATCTAACACTATTATATAGTAAACTGTTTTTCTCTATTTTAGCCAACATCTTACATTCAGCATAGCAGCCCCATGCTCTGCGCTGTTGAACACTTGTATCTGTGGCCTTGGAGGGGCAGCGGGCTTTTGGGCCACTGGTGGTTTGGAGGGGATAACTAGTGGTTTTGGTGCCGGTTCAGAAGGTTTTGAGGCAGCTTCTGGAGGTTTTTGAGCACTCTCAGCCGACCTTGGGGGGGCAGCTGTTGGGGGCTTGTCTCCTTGAGGAGGAGGACGTGGAGGCTCCCGCTGCGATCTGCTTCCTATTCGTGAAAGTCTTCGCGAAAGTTTTCCTTCCTCTCCACTGTTTCTGAAAGAAGGGGATAAAGTCAGTGCAGCACAGAGCATATGCAATATTTCTCAGATCAACTTTCATTTTCTGATTCTATTTTATGTGCGCTGTTTGCTTTAAATTGTATATTAATGATATTTTATAAGACCTGTAGTTTGATGCATATATTAAGTGAATAAAAAAAATCCCTGAAAATAAGTACCTGGAAGCTGCTAATGTACTTTGGCAAGTTCAATAAAGCAGTAGAAAGACTATGAAGCTGTATAGTTGTTCACCCTTCAAGGATTTCTAATGTGGTCAATTTTTTAAGTGTGGCATAATTTTGTCTTTCCAAGCATTTTAACTTTAAAACAGAAAGTTTGATGTTTTGGAATAAAATAGATTCCACTATTGGAAACATAACAGAGACAGAAGTTGAAAAAAATGGGTACCATTCCACTATTGTTAGATAAATTATGACTCCTTTTGACATAAACTACTTACCCCATGTTCTTGAGTCTGCCTATTTGCAGATTGCTTTCCACAAATGATTTCTGACAGAGTTATGAAAAAGTCTATAGTTGTTATTCACCATCTGTAGGAACATTAATAGATTTCACAAAAAAAGGGGAAGTTTACTTGACCATCTGTTTGCAACCAAACAAAGACTCCAATAACACAAGAGTCTTCTATGAGTAGACTACTGTGTATAGAAAATAAGGTTAAATAGACATTTTACCCCAAAATAAAAAGTCTGCCATGAGTTATTCATTCAAAACCTGTATATGACTCAACTGTGGAACACAAAAGAAGATATTTTGAGAAATGTATCCGGGGTTGTGTGTCTATACAATGGAAGTCAATGTTGTTTGGTTACTAACTTTCTTCGACATATCTTCTTTTGAGTTCTGCAGGAGAAAGAAAGTCATACAGTTTTGAAAGGACATGATGAGGAAATGGTAACAGATTTTCAATTTTTTTGTGAACTTTAAGAACACAAACATATTGGGTAGATTAACGTAAGATACTAAATACACTTACTACATAGTACTACTTTAAAGCCATGGCGAGACTAATCCTCATTAAAGCACTAACACAACATTGTATAAATGGTTAGGAAAACAGATGAATAAAATTAAAGAAGCTTACCGAGCTGTGTTGCTTTCTCTGGCAGTTTTAAAAGTCTCTTCTCATAATAGCACATTACACTGTGATCACACACAAACGCGTATGCAGGGTGTTTACCACAACCTCATTTTACTTCCTGTGTCACTTCTCGTTCTCACTTAGTTAAGAACATGCATGTCGTTTCAAAATGTGCCGTCTTCCCTCTTCTCAAATGTTACTTATAATAGGCTTCAGTTTTTGAAGCCTTTTGCTGTTTCCTCTGCACTCTGATGTTGTTTGATACACATGAGGTGAACCGATAACCGATGAGAAGCCTAAATTCAGATTAACTTGTTTTATGTGCTGGTTTAGCAATTTATATTGGTTATTTTTTCAGGACTGTAATACATTTTAAGAGCACAGAACATCACAACAGCGAAATGGAATTAACATTGTAAGACATATGTTCTAGTGTTATACATACCTGTACAAATATGATAAGCCTGTGGCCCGGTAAAAAACAAATGTGCACTTGAGGGGATAGTTCACACAAAAATTTAAATTGTGTCATCATTTACTAACCCTCAGATTTATAATTTCTTTGTTCTGGTGAACACAGAGAAGGATATTCGGAAGAATGTTAGTAATCCCCCATTTACTGACATAGTACGGAAAATAAATACTATCGGAGTCAATGGGGGATGAGATCTGTTTGGTAACTAACATTGTTTCAAATGTCTTCCTTTCTTTAGCAGAACAAAGAAATTTATCCAAAATTGGAACAACTCGAGGGTGAATAAGTGATGACAGAATAGAAATTTTTGGGTGAACGGCTCTATAATTTTATAAAAAATGAAGTATAATATAAACCCTTATTTTTAAATAAACCTGCCTTTTTATTGCATACCCTGTTTGGTTTTTGAAATACGAGATACAGTTGATGCCCAAAATCCATTTTTTTGACAGAAAATAGCAGAACACCTAAAAGTGTACAACATCGACCATTAAATGAAATTAACACATATCATCAGTTATTACCTAATCTTATCACCTTATCTAAAACAATTTATAATGTCAAATAATGGTGAATTGCTTTAACTTAAACTTCTCTGTATATGTTATGGCAACATACGAAAGAAACCTTCAAAAAACACCTTGATATTTAACCTTCCTTACTATCTGTTACTGACAGACCTAATAAACATAGACTTGTATAGACTTTGTGAAGAGCTATGTTTATCATCAGCTCTTATAACAGCATTCACAAAAAAAACACAAACAACAGAATAATCAGATGAACTGAAATTTATTTGCAAAGTAAGTTGATGATTGAATTAAAAACACTGTAGTTAGTAATATATTACCATCATGTGAACATTTGTATAGACCTCAAAACTACAGTAGTTCATACACCACTTGAAGTATACATTGTGGATTATTGTTGTGTAAATAACTGTAGATCTCTTGGATATTCAAAGTCTGGAGAACTGAACGAGGCTCCTGTTGATCTCTGCAACATTTCTGCAACCTAGAAAAACAAGAGTTGATTTGAGGTCGAGACACCAAAACCCCATTTCATCTCTTTTAATGTGAAAATGTGACATGCTGCATTTAAAAAAAGAGCGCTATAAACAAACCTGATAACGCCATAGATAAACGGAACTCATCTTGCAGCATCCGCAACACCTCCTTTACTCCTTCCTCCCCCTGCAAAACACATATGATTCATATGAACATCTCATCTGTGTGAATTACCATGAATGTGTTCACAGAATCTTTTTAAATCAACAGGAAGCTGATGCATACTTAAAAAAAAGGGGTTCCCGCAGTGTTACCTTGTAAGCGAGGCCCCAGATTGCCGGTCTGCCAATAAACACACATTTGGCTCCCAAGGCTATAGCCTTCAGCACATCGCTGCCCGTGCGGATGCCCCCGTCCATGTAGACCTCGACACGGCCCTGCACTGCTTCTACTATCTCAGGCAGACAATCTATCTGTGTGATATATACGATCATGATGTAACAATCTGAATGATGTAAATTATATTTAACTTGCAAAAGCCCCTACTGTCGCGGGTCCTCCATCTAGTTGTCGACCTCCATGATTTGACACAATTATGCCTTTGACCCCATGCTCAACAGCTAGCTCTGCATCTTCTTTTGTGAGGATGCCCTTAATGATCATAGGCAGAGGTGTTAGAGACTGGAGCCAGCTCACATCCTTCCAGCTGATTGATGGATCTAATGTGTTGGCCGGGATCCCATATTCTTCAACGCAGCTTTTTTGCTCCTTTGGAGAAAGCCAGAGATATTCAGACAAAATGCGAACAACCATGCACCCAGATATTCATGCCATGGTTTCCCTGCTGACAAAATCATATTATAATTAAATCAAAGATTGATGTGTACTGTATTGGTTTTAATATGAACTATGAGAGTCTCTAGAATAAGGCCCAAAACACATCATATAAAATATATTTTTTGATGATATGGTTTAAATGATGATATGGTTCTAATAGTTCATAATAGTAGTTGCAATGTAAACCATTAGAATTTGTTTATTTTCAACCAGAGGAACTCATACTATGCAAGTTTGAATCTAGCATGCAAAATGTCCTTTGCTCGTTCCATAACCTGTCCTACCCTAAATAAAAATTGATGGCACAAATACTTAAATCGTACTATCTTACCTGAAACATCCCATCAAAGTTCTTGACCTTCAGGTGAGGTGGGAGTTTAAACTGGTTGCGGATGTCATTGCGCCGTTTGCCAGTATAGGGTACATCCACTGTAAACACCAGGGCCTTATAACCGAGCGCTTCAACTCTTCGCACAATCTGCTCTGATAGTTTACGGTCACGGTATAAGTACAGCTGAAACCAGCGGTAACCGTTGGGTGCTGCGGCAGAGATCTCCTCCACAGAGCATGTGGAGTATGTGCTTGTTATATAGCAAGTGTTCAGCGCTTCAGTGGCTGAGAGATAAAAGAAGAGACGGATGGAAAGATTAAGAGAAAAACAGTAGTTAAACGATTAGCAGTTTCTTTATGTCCATATCAGTTTTACTCGGCAGTCATTGACAGCGTTTCAGAGTAAGACGTGTGCAAGAAAAATCATTAGATCGGTGGTTCTCAAAGTATGGGCGTTCAGCAAAAAATACAAAAATACAAAATGCATCCTTCTTATACTCTGGTCAACAGTTCAAATACAAACAGCTGAAGAATGTCTAGGTTCAGGACTGACCTTTTCCCAGGGCGTCTCCCTCATTATGTAAATGTTACTCCTTTCCATATTTCCTTTACAAATCTCATCTCACGTGTTTAAATAATATGTATATTCATAAAATATATTTCACCTGCACACTATCTCTCTATTTTGTGTATTTATTACTCTTAAATATTTTGTTATTCTCTTGTATTTGGATTTCACACTGTGCTCTTTTAGTCTTTCTAATGCCCTTTCTGGTATCGCCATCTCGTGCCCAGATCATGTCCTGCATTTGTAGTTGTATAACCAAGTAAGTGTGCTTTTGAATCGTTCTCGCGTTATTTCGGTGTCAGCGCAGAGAACGAACACAGCTTACAGTAATGCCTGGTAGTCAGTCAGACGTTACGCGAGAGTACATGAATGGTGACTTTTCTACCCTGTTATTTTACCTTTCCAAGCTGTGTTTAACTGGTACTTTGTGAAATGTTATACTCTCACCTCTGGCCGTGGCCAATTCTCCCTCATACCACGCGAGGCAATGGAAGCCCGTGGGTGCAATTCCAACAGGGAAATTGATCTCAGTTCCTAGTACCGTGGTCCTAGTGTCGCTGACCGACACGTCACGTAAAATCCGTGGCCTAAAGCGGACCCTAAAACATATAACATGATGTTTTGACACATTTGTATGTTTAGAGTTTCGTATTGGTTTAGCTAAAAGCATGCACTGTAAACGTGCACAACAGTGCAAAGTTAAAAAGTAGTGCTTGAACTACTAGGCTACCGTTTGTAAGCCAGCAAGTTGTCATCTCTAGTGTAACATTCATCAGCTCCAGCAGCATAATAGTCCCATGTGGATTTTGAGAGATGTTGTTTGGCATACTCCTCAAAATCGTTGAGACAGACCATAGTCATACCTGCACGACTGCACAGCGAGCCTTCCCTCTTGGAGAAGAAAAACAAAACATGGAAACATCCGTAAGAACGAAACGCAGGGCTTAAAGTTTTGCACCGTGACTGATTAGCGGCTTGCGGCGTTTGACTGCGGAATAAATATTTATTTAAAAAAATATCTTAAATTTAATATGCTTATTGATATCAGTTCGAGTTAATAAGTTCGCCTACCAATGGTATGAGAGCAACACAGCTATCACTCAACCTAACAACATTACTGGCCAATCATAATTGAAACGGGGCGGGTCTTGGTTGCCGGAGTGATATGTCACGTTGGAGGGTATATTAGTAAGCGAACAGTCGGCAGGACCGAGAGTAAGTTTATAAAGCCAAAGCTGAGGGCAACTTTTAAGTCCATTATGACAAATATGACATGCATAAAATAGAAACTGTGACATAAAAATGTATAACTTTATTTTATTTCGGCAAATCATCTAATCACACCTCCGCTTCCACTTCTGCGCGTCACACACGCTCATGCGCGCGCGCGCGCTAACTACGTTAACATTTACATTTAGGCATTTGGCAGACGCTTTTATCCAAAGCGACTTACATTGCTTTATCCTGTACATTTACATAGGTATTTGCAATCCCCTGGGAACGAACTCACAACCTTGCGTTGTTAACGCAATGCTCTTACCACTGAGCTAAAGTAGAGCTGCGATTGACATATCAAGGATCGATTTCTAAAGCAGCAAAATCGTTTTCTATAAACTTTTTCACTGCTTATTGCACCTTTCTCACAGAGTTAAGTCATAAACATGGTCGTTTTTGTATGAAGTGAGCGTAAAAGTTGAGAAAGAAATCTATCAAAATCTATATGTCTGTCAATATAGCAGACTAATATTCCTGCTATTCTATATGGGTGATATAAATCAAACAAATGAAAAGAAAACCACTCACTGCTGCCTCCGTAAACTTTGCAGCTTTAATTGGAATTTCATTATTTTCGTTTCACAGTTTGTACTGCAAAATAGGAGTTTAAAAGTGATAAATACATGTGCTTTCAAAAATCATTATTAAAAAAAAAACGAGCTCAAAACGGTGATCACTTTTGCTTTTTTTAGGGCTGATTTATGTGTACCTGCTTTGACCAACGGTGATCTCATTTCTATTTGTTGTGGATGTGACTTGTGCCACATCATCACCGTTAATACCTATGAAACATATGATTATATTACTACTAGAGCACAAATAGTTAACAAAATCTTTATGACTTATTGCTTCCTAAACTCTTTGTAAGTTGCTTTGGATAAAAGCCTCTGCTAAATTACTTAATATAAATGTTAATTAATCATAGATCTGGTCACTTTATTTTGCTCTCAAAATGCCAACCTCGGTAGGCCAAAAATGTGAGTCTTATTTATTTTCTTATTATAAAGTAGGATTTTTATTATGATGAATTTGGTTGAATTTGGTATGTTAAGCTATGTTTTTGTATACCATAATTGCATAAAGCTATGGTTTTGTGGGTTATAATTATGCCCCCACTTCTTCAGAGTCATTATTTGATCCATACACATACCATCAAAGTTTAAGAAACGTCTGTCTGAGAAGCTCAAAAATGGCATGTTACTAGTTAGTTTCAAGGGAAATAATGTTGTTTTTTGTTCGACAAATAACCCTGCGTATGTGTCTACTCTCGCAACCCTGCAATATGTGGTTTTACAATAACCTCGCTCACAATGAATACACAAATAAATGTAAAATGTTTTCATGGACAGTATTAAAAACGTGCCAATTAAATGGCATAACAAATGAGATTACATAAGCACTTAAACCACTAACCAAGTGACTTAAAACAAAGACTATAAATGTAAAAGGTTTAATCATCCTTTTTATACTAAATTAAATCCTTTTATAAACAACGCTGAATGCAAAAATAGACATCTTTTACCTTTGCTTTAATGGCACAAATTTAGGTCACAGTACTGTGGAGCGCCCCAGAGCTTTTAGTCAACCGCCTATGGCATGCTGAATGTTTGGAGCAAAACACTGATTAACACAAAAGACTAAACCAGGGTGATGGGAACGCTGGGCTGGACCAAACGTTTGAGTTATTACTAAGAACCAGTACTCACCAGCAACTTGTATTAAATTGGAATTTATCAACAATACTTACCTTCTTAAATATTTTATAGACAATTCTTGCTTTTCAATGCTTTTTATGCACTACAAATATAAAGTTAATAATTAAAGTAATGGGAAACTCTGACCTCTGGACTTTATCCTGTATTAACCATTTTCAAGAGACAAAAGTAAGCCAGTGCTGGCTTATCCATCGCTTCATGTTTAATATACAGCCACCGAAAAAATTAAGAGACCACTCAATTTTTTCTTCTTTTTTTTCTGAATTTACTACAAAGTAAATAGCATTCTATATATCAAATACTATCTAAAATATATGGCAATACAGCAAAAATGTAGAAGAAACTAACAATGAAGATACATCTCTATTTTCTATTGTAAATATAACTATTAATAATTAGAAAATGATACGTTATTAACAGTATGATTCCTAAATTTCTGCTTTTAATTAAAGTTTAGGAAAGGCATGCATATCCACACACCACTAGCAGTTTATTCTGCTTTCATATTTGTCAACTACTAAATACTGTAGGTGAATTTTAAGTAAAATCAATTCTGTGAATTGTGATGTCTTCCAAATTCCAAATGAATATATAGTTATTTATTTGCATAAAATTGGTCATAATAAAAAAAAGAGAGACTAAAATTCTATTACCTGAGACTGCTTTTTACTGTGTTTTCAGTGATCGGAAATGTGCTCATTGTCCATACTGACTATAGAATAAACCTCGGGAGCTCATGAACTAACAGTTCTCTGTATACACTGCAAGCACACGTTTAACTCATTACTGAGATAGCTTGTAGTTTTAGTGCAAGAATGTCGTGTTCAAAGAAAATAGTCAATTGAACTTCTTGTCAGAAATCTAAAATTAAATCTAGTGGCCAAGGGTGACTTGTCCTGGAGACAGGACTGCAGAATAAGTGGATTACATCATAAAACACAGACAATGTTACATTATCCCCGTGCCTTAACATCTCATGAGAGGTATTAAAAAGAAATCACACTTTACCAGCAGTGGCTTTGATACGGGGTGGCCAAGCAGTGTGTTTAAGCAATAGCCTGAGATCCAACTGCTCTTTTTTCCCACCATTACAAACACTTATGTCATCTAACAGCTGACAGTTTATTGACTGTTAATTAGCTTAAATTAACTGTTACAGAGTGATGCACAGTATAAAAACTGACCTAGGTGTACTATTCAAAAAAATCCCTGGACTCAAGCAAACACTGCAAATTATAATGTTTGCACAAACTATTTTGAGTCAGACCTTTCAGTTATGACATCAGATTTAATATTACTGCAGGCTGGCATAATCTAGTATAAGAGTATATTAAATTAAGTATTATGTTTTTGCCTAAGTATTATGTTGAGGTGAACTTAACATTAGAATCATTTTGGTAATTGGTTACATCTATACGCAACAATGCAATGCATTTAAAGGGAAAATGGATACCTGTTCACAATGAGCATTTGTCCTGCAGACGTATGTAATAATGTTTCTCAAATACATTGAAGTCTAAAGTATGTTTGCATCCTTTAGTCATTTGTAATGATTTTTATTTATTCTGTGGCTTATTATCGGGTCAAAAGTTGTTAAATGCTTTGTCATTTGTGTATAACTTTTTGCGGTGGTAGCCAGTGGACAAGGCAGTCAAATAAGTTGTTTACTGTTATGTGCAAACAACAAATAACGTGTAACTTTTTTTGGCCTTTTGCATCTTTATATGGATAGGACAGAGGAGAGTGAGACTTCACAACAAGTGCTGCTTCACAACATGTCAGCGCACAGTCTACTGGACCACTTGGCGCCGGCATAATGAGTAACTTTTAACCATATTTTTATTCACTCATAATAATTTTCACAAATCAAACCACCTCAAACGCTCCTCCTTTTCTATTTTTTTATGCTCTCCTACTTGTAAGTCATTTTGGATAAAAGCATCTGCCAAATGAATAAATGTAAATATTTTCTTCTTCACAGCTGGCACTATTAAGGTTACTATTAAGGAAATACGTTTTTTCATTCTTCCATTGATATGACACTCGAACCTCTTTCTCTTGTAGCTGTCTTAAACAAAATATCATTACATAAGAACCTGTCTGTTTTTTCCAAAACTTATATTTAAATAAAAAAGTTTTTCATTAGTCAATGCGCAGTAAACTAGAATGAACAAACAGTGAAAACTTGAATTGGTATTACTGTACAAAACATTTACAAGTATCAATAAAATAAATGCTTTAAAAATAGATTGTTCATTGCTAGTTCACGTCAGCTGACATAATAACTAATATACACGAATACACTCTTCTGTAAAATATTACCAAAACACCTGACAGATGGTCTCTAGACTTCAAATTATAAACGTGACATCTACTGTAGGTCTATTGGTCTTTAGATATTGGTCTAAAATCTTGAACTGATGCTTCTGGCAACTATATGCATAACATAATATAACGCCTGTAGTTGTGTTGGTTCAGCACAGACACTTACTGGCAGTGAAGTTTGTTCATGTTTTTAAGCAGACGGCAGTTCGACAGTGTATAACGTTCAATATCTAGAAAGAAGGATTTTCCACATTAAAGTTTTTCTGTATTTTTATATTTTTCTGTATATCAAGTCTGTTTAAATTTGTGTCATATCATCAATAATCTTATTAATCTTAATTATTTTGGACAACAAAGATCTCTGAGACAGCAGGCAAATAGACGAACACTAGGTGGCAATAGAGTAAGCAAATAAAACATTTTTGAGCGGTTTTCAGCATAAGAAAAGATTAAAACCTGAGCACTTGAGAGGGTCATCTTGAAACATGTCTCAAGTTATCAACAAAGAGTTTAGCTTATGTGTCTGTGTTTTAAACAAGTGGATATGTGAGGATCAAAGTAGGCCCACAAATAGTCACTAAATGTGTCCTATGGTGTGACAGCAAAAATGTTGAAAAAAAAATAACAATGATGATAAGTCTCTCTTAGTGTATTTTATAAAATAATACATATTAACAGTTTGTTTACCAAAAATTTGCTTCTCAGCTACCCACATATAAATCTGACAAATGATAAGCTATAATAAGAAAGTGGGGTATTCATACATGGGGACTTTCTATAGACATAATTACTTTTTTTTCTCTAGGCTAAACTTTTAGTTCTATCTCACAGGAAACATGCCTTATTTGTAATATATTTTTTGAGTAAAGAATTTTCTGTTATATCTTTATAAGATGCTGTCATCAGAAGGAATATTTCCACCTGGTCAAAATGACTAGTATTACTATCTTTGTGCATGGGGACATTTGGTCCCAACAGCATACAATAGGGTTTACTAGGAGCACACAAACACACAAATAGTTTTCATACAAAGATACAGACTATAGGACATTTCAGAAGACTGTGAACATGAAGGGCCTCACATGGATAGCCATATCCAAACCTGTCCACACCCATGCACACACACCGACAATTATTTTTAATGGATCTAAAATTCCCATCTTTTTAATTGTAAGGACTTTGAGTCTTGTATATATCCAGGTAATAAAAGAGTTACAGGTATCGTACCTTGTCACTGAAGCTCTTGATTTGCTGATTTGTTTCACTGTCACAGGTGTTCAGGTAGAACTGTGGTAAACAACTCATTCACACACACACACACACACACACACACACACACACACACACACACACAATCACAGTCACTAAGCCCTACTGTCGGCACTTGCCATGGTCTGTGCTTTGTACAGAAGTGAAAAAAGGGACCAAAAGCAACTTTTTGTTTCAATTGAATGCTTTAGAGTGAGGATAACTGGCATATCATCAATATTCCTGTGTATGTCCAACCTTTTATGTGGTAAAATTTTTTGGGTAATGTTTTGGAAACAAATTTTTCGTTATTTGAGTTGTTTCAGCTGAACATTGTTTAGTGTTGCAATTATAAATATTTTTTATGTTTTTAGATGAGCAAACTTAGGGCTTAAATGATCAAAGGTATTTTTTAAAGGAATAGTTAAAAAAGGTTAGGTTAAGTGAATTCTGTTTTAATTGCACTGTTGTCAATATTATGTGTTTTTATGCAAAAATGAATACAAATTGAGAAATAAAGATGTGTAAAGAAAAATGATTAAAAAAAAATATTTTGACATCCATTCACTGGGGATTTTGGCTGAACCTTGTATGCATTTAAAGGACATAAAATCATTATAAGGTATCAAACAAGAAATCAAAACATGCTATATTGCAAATCGTCTAAATCTGTATAAAACGTACATTTTATAGTCATATCAAAATTTGGAATTGTTCTTTTGAGTTTGTTCTTATCTGTTACAAAATCTTTGGTTTACAATACCAGTTTAAATATTTCATAGTTTGAAACTCTGTTGGGTTTTTATAAACGATTCCTTTAAGGTTTCAACTCTTTTGAAAGTGAGAGAAGGAGAGAGTGTGTTAGAGAAAGTATCAATGACTGAACTCCCCATGAACGAAACCAAACTCCACTTAACGCCATTCATGCCACGCTTGTGCTATATCTAAATCAAATTCTCCCGTTCTATTTCATTACGTTACTTAATTTAAATCTAATAACAATATTCGCACAGTGTATTTTTGTATCGCTTCTCTGCGAGTGTTTTTGTTTTGGTTTGCAGTGAAAACGTTGAGGGCCAGGCTCTGCCCTTTGAAGGTCTTTGAGCACGGAGAGGTGCTGACCGACCCGCATTAACTGAGGTGTAAATTGTATTAATCCACAGATGGCTCTGATGTTGATGGTATCTATACATCTCTATTTCTTCTCTCTTTTTCTCTACCCATAACCAAACACACAATCTTCTAGTCATCTCACTTCAGCCTCTCTTTCTCTTACATTTATTTTTAAAGTAAAGCATTTTTTTATGATTGGAAAACCTTTTTCACATGCTGCTGCTGTCTGTGCCTTCAGGCTACAACACTGTTACGCCACAACATATGTGTTAGATTGAGCAGAGAGTTTCTCCTGCCCTGGTTACAATCTTTTATCTTTACCTCAGCTCTCAGTTTCTACATCTCTATGAAACAAGGTTTAGTGGTTCTTCATTTATTTCAGTTTGAAGGGCTAATGCCATTTTTCTTTTTTTATGCCATTTCGTTCCACATATTTGTGAACCAAAATAGCACCTACTGCTTGTCACAATATAGCGGGGAGATCAAAAACACCCCTCTCAGCCTGTCAAATACAGTTTGGGTTCATCACACATGGAATCCTCACCACACATTAGTGAATATATGTGTGGAAGACCAGCCAAGCGGTAAAAAATGTTTTTCCAAAGTGTAAACTTCTCTGTTTCCTATTAGGAAATGTAAATAATGTTTGCATATACTGCATGGCACTGATTCTTTTTAAGTAGAATTTTATTGTGACTTTATTGAACAGTATGTTGAACCATAAAAGTAACTTTTTCAGGGAAGTAACTTTTGTTTTATTTACAGTAATTAAAATGCAAAGAACTTCTCATGTGTGCAAACTCAGTTATACACTGTGCAACTTGCAAACCTTTAAAAGTCGCTTTATAAGACAAAAATCATGTGCCAACTGTGGCTTCTTGGATCTCTCGTATTTGTCACTTCACTGTCTGAGAATTTAAAAGATGTGAGAGCAAACTCACTAATAAAATCCCCCCATTTCTCTTAATTTGTCAATGCCATCTTCTGTCTCACTCATCTTTTTCTGCCCCTCTCTCTTTTTGTGTAGTGGAGATGGTCATAAATCTGGAGCTCAGATTGATTGATGGTATATAAATGTTTGATGTTTTTGTCTGCATGTGGGAGAAGGCAGTGATGTTGGAGAAAGTGCATGGTCAGCACTGTAATGCTTAAACTACTTATGTTGTCATATTTGAAAACGAATGGAAACCGTTGTGAATTCAGGGCATAAATACCAGTGAATAATATCGTTTTAAAGGAAAAGGGTTCTTAAGACTTTAAAAATTGTAAAAAAGTAGTTATAGACCGATATATTGGGTTAAAGTCATAGTCAAGTCATAATTGTTCATTTAGTTTCACCAATTTTCTGTATGTCTCTCATTCACTGTAATGCACGTGTTATATCGGCCTCTATTCTGCCACAGTGTTTTTTTATACCGGTACAGCCATCTGCTATTATAAACCCATATAGGTCACCCAGTTTTAAGATCCTTTGAATGAGTAGTTCTTTCCGGAACAAAACTGGTTCTATGGACTCTCTGTGAGGAACCTTCTGTAGGACCCTTATTTTGGGAGCATAACAGAGGGCCAGAAATGTGAAATTTCTTATACAGTTTAACTGCTACATAAACAGTATCTTGTGCAGGTTTAATATTTATAATGCTTTTTTTGCATAAAAAGCCCATTTTTATTAGTTATATTGTCTAACTTAAAAGTGATTGTGATGGTTCAGCACTCTGGATAGCTCAGATTCTGTGCTCTTTATCTGTATTGAAACACCTCCTCTTCACTATATTAACCTATAGGGTACACCATAGCATAATATTTGAAACCTCCTAAAAATGTAAACGTTATTTAGTAATTACATGTTCCAACGTGATTTTGTATTGCAATCGAGTTTTATTTTGAGCCTGAAATGTTGTCTGTGTAATAGATCCCATCTTATCATGAGTTTCATCAACCTCTTGTCTAATTGTAGCATTTGTGCATCATAGCCTAGCCATAAAATGATGAATCTTAAGTCAATTCATATGTATAAACCACTCACTTGTCTCAACTCTCCCCATTAACGTGATTCAGTTTCATAGAAATGTTTCTCCTCATTGATACAGTTGTTCTGGCCCAGTTCATTCTCATTCTTCCATGAAGAAAGATGAGTTGAAATGGCTTGATTACGTAAATCTAGGTGAAATCAAGGATATTTGACTGGTCAGACATGCTTTCTTCCACCCTTGAAAGCCTCAAACACAGCCTGGGAAAAGACGAGTGGAAGAAATGAGCCCTCGATTAGATGCAGCTTCTATCATGAGCAATCTGGAAAAGATCCTTTGGGTCATTTCAAATGGAGAAGAGTTGTGTTTCAGTACAGTTGAGAGAAGTTTAAATTAAAAGGAGGTCAGAAAGACGCCTCTTTTATTTGTGTACTGTGCAGGACCACAGTCTGTGCTTACATACATAGTGTCCAAATAATCAACAGTGCGCACTCAGCTATTATGTAATTATGCAAATAACCGTATGGATTGGCCAGATGTGTCTTGATTTCATAGTTTATGTTTGTATATTGTTGTCTTTCTTTCTCTCTGATAAGTAGATTACATATCCTAAACACTTCACAATAAAAATGTTACATATTACATATCCTAAACACTAGACAATAAAAATGTCTAACCATTGTGCCCTCACATAGAATGTTGAGCCTGTGCTGTTTGTAAGTGAGTTTGTCATTTGTTTTCGCTCTAAGTAGAGAACGGCAATGGTGTGTCACGAAGACCGTGTGTCTTGTCTTCGCCATGCTCACGCAGGGATGCTGTGCAAAAGTAATTCAGCACAGGGCTGCTGGAAAAGATGCTGATGAGAATCAGACATTCAATTTGTTACAGCTGTACACGAAGAGAGAGAAAGGCCAGTTTTTTGGACCCCAATCACTTCGGCGTCTATATGCAGAACAGAGGGATGTGAATGTTTTCATTGCATTTTTATTTTTAATGATACAGAGCAGATGTGTGCATGCGAGTGTGGTCATTTTAGAGAGGAAAAGGAGAAAAAAACTTCACAGAAAACTATAAAACTGTCCATCAGAGACTGTCCACTATAGCATACTTGTGATGGTCAAATTAAGCCACCAAAGAAAATCACGGAGTGATCTCCAAGATATTTACTACTACGAGTCAGTAACAGATGAATACAGCGCTGTGTTTTTATTGGGCCTGTGAACTCAGGAATGTTGAATGAGACATGGTGAGGTTTGTTTACGATTGTCTAAACTATTGCTTAAACCAGCATAAAGCTTATGCCACCCAGAGTGTCAATCACCCCATTAGCTTTCATGCTAAATATGTGAACGTCCATCTATCTTCACACACCAGGCTTGCTCTCCAAGACAGACATTACAAGTCTCAGCACAAACTTCTCTAAAAAAATCACAGGGTGACAGAGACAAATGCATTTTTTGCTTGAACTAAAAGTGGCGCCACATTAGCTTTACACAGATTTTGTTTTAATAAACAAAGCATAAAATTCTCCAAAAATCAGCACTATCGTATGACAAATGAAAAACAGAGGCCTTTGCAGGGCTCACGTGACTTCCCGTTTTACAACGGTAGATAATCTTTAGTCTTGTGTAGAGGAAAGCCTCAATCTCATTAGTGATATGATGTGTTATTGAGCGAAACAGGAATAAGGTAAAGAAAATACTATAAATGGATAGGAAGGAAGGAAAATATAAGATTTATTTAATGTCTCCATTATTTCACTATGACATTTAATAGATGGGATATGGAGCTCCTCGCTCAGTCATCTCATGTGCACTCAAACATTTCTCATGAAATTCTCCAAGATTGAATAATTTTCCCTGGCTATACTCACATTAATATAACTAAATACGTGTAGGCCTACTTATGACAACATAATCACATGCTAACAACAGGTTGGGCTCTATTTTCAGGATCTAAGCGCATGCTCTAAAGCGCAAGGTGAAAGTGCACTCAGGACGTGTCCGAATCCACTTTTGTTGTTTTTTTTAAGACGGAAAACGGTCGGCACGTACGGGCGCACGGTCTAAACGGGTTGTCACGATTCTCTTAATTGTCTTTAGGGCGTAAAATGCAATAAACCAATCAGTGTCCTAAACGTTTGTTTATGTTGTTGCTTTGAAACCGTATAGTTAAATGAAGTAAAACATCTTAGAGAACCAATAAAACATAACTGAGAATGTCATTAACTCTCCTCAGCCGTGAAAAGCAAAAATTTCCTCTGGGTAGGAAAAAACAATGCTGGTGTAAGACGTGGGAGGGTATGAGATAGTGCCACGTTGATGGGGAAATGACATACGGACTTGCAGTTTTCTTATGGACGGCCTAAGAGAATGAGCGATAGCAAATATGCTTTTTCTCACTTTAGTTTTGTAGTCCTCTGTCTAACCAACAATATTTGAGCGGTAAATGTGTCAGTTACTACTGTACACAAAGCGCCACACAAAACTGCTTAATAAAACGTTACATTTATATTTATGCATTTGGCAGACGCTTTTATCAAAAGCAGCTAACTTTGCAGTAACTTACATTTATACTTCGGTATGTGCAATCCCCTGGAATCGAACCCACAGCCTTGCACTGAGCTACAGGAAAGCAGTTAATTGTGTTTATCGACGTCAGGCCGCGTTGAATGTTGCGCAATCTGGCTGCGTTCAATGCAGTATTTTGTTTTTCTTGTTGGATTAGGAAATATAACTATGGTCGGTCTTGCTGTGTAAAAAAACGCAATAGCATTACGCAGAGTTCATCAGGAAAAGCCCATGGTATGATTTTTCCATATATCAAACAAAACAAATAACGGTACAAATTAAAACAATAACAGCAGTGGATTATCCTCCCGAGATGGTGGCATCACTGCAACATGCAACATAGGGCGTGACGCCAGCTTCACATTCTCTATACAAGCTCATTCTAAGTAGTCCTAAAAAGTAGAGTAGAAAAATGTAGATTCTGTCATATTTTATTCACCCTCTTATCATTTTAAATATGTATGTTTTTTATCTTCTGAAGAAGATAAAAAAATATATTTTGAAGAATGCTGGTAACCCAACAACAGCGGTACCCATTGACTTCCATTGGCTTTGTGTCCATACTATAGAAGTGAGTGGGTACCACCGATATTCGGCTATCAACATTCCTCAAAATATCTTTCTTCTCCAGAATAAAGTCAAAGATGACAGCATTTTCCTATTTGGGTGAACGATCCGTTTATAAAAAAACTGTAGGGACTGAAGAATGCATCACAAATTCTTTGCCATGTTCATGTTGTTCAAAACTCCCCTTAAAGCATCTTCACAACACGCAGCAGGATACACAGGACGAGCTGATTATTCAGGAATGAAAACTGTGGAAGGTACAGCACACAACAATCCCAGTTTGTGTGACTGCATGATTTTTGCCTGTGTGTGACAAGCAGGTTCCTACAGACCTGTTTCCTTTTATAAGTTGAAGTCTCCACTACAAAGACTGAAGCTAGTAAGGTCCTTAACGAGGAGATATCAGTTTTCCTGCCTCTTATGTTCTGCCAGTCTTACGTTTCACTTTCAAAGCCCAGCTCGCTCGCCAGCTTCCCACAACTGCTTTCCCTCGTACCATCTCACAAGGCGAGGGAGAGCTGATTGAGACATAAAAACTAAAGCACAAAGACATATGCGCACATGCGGCGCGCTTGTGCAAAGCGCTTTATCCTGTGATGAGCTGTTTATGGTCAGGGACGTCCGGTTAAAAGGACTTTTAGTCATCCCTCTTAGGCAGCACCAAGATACATTGGGTTTTGGTAAAGCATACGACTATGAAGCGGACGTACCTCTACAGCTTCTGTATATAGAAACTCTCTGTTATGTTATCAGTGCACTTTAATGGAACCAGATTAGTAAAAGGTTTTTGTAAAACATTCTTAAATTTCTTGGCCAACTTGTGTATAATGGTAAAGAATGATAAAGCAGTTCCTGTTTATATGAGTGTTTGTGTGATCACCAGATGGTTATGCACTTTGTGTATTCGGTACGCGGCGACTCGGTGTGACCACTGCACACCAGATGAGTTGGTTGAAAGGCGAGGAGATTTCAGCTGTAGCCGTGGCCCGTGAGCACCGCTTTCATATGTCGTCCAGATCTGGGCTGCCCACCATGCAGAGGGAGGGCTATTATTCATCGATGTGGTATTTATGAGAGGGGGGAACTGGCCATGACAGAGAAGCGCTGCTTTGTTTCTTTTTACCACATATAATTGTGTTCCTGGAACCTTCACTCGTCGCTGTTGACAGCAATGCTGGTCTCTGGCATGGGATGCTGGTGTGAGTTGGTCTTTTAGGCTCGGGCAGGTGTCCAGAATTTTCCACCCCTTGTTCACACATGACAGTGAGATTGGGAATTTTGAGTTAAATGTGTTGTGCATATTTAGAAGAAAAGGTCAACAGGCTGACTGATCTGCTCGAACTATGATACTGATATTTTCTAGAGTTGGGTTTTGCCTGCTGTGTCTTAGGACCGCTGCTATACTTTGAAATCATCCGTCAGAACAGGAAAGGGAAATGCTCACAAGCTCATATTGAATTCATAATAAACAATGTTCTCACTGACCTTTACGAAACCCTTAGCTTACAGTGATGGGACAAAGAGAGAGACACTTGAATTGAACTATTGAATTCCAACAGAATTGAGAAGAAATGATCTTGAGCAACGAGAGCTGAATTTGTTATTGAGGACTGATCATGTTATCATAATGATGAATTATTGCTCGATTCATTAATAGTTTACAAATACAAACATCTCATTCTAATTCATAGTAAAACTCTGATAGCTATTTTAATTTAAGTTTTGAGGGACCCAAGGATTACACGGTGTACTGGTACTATGTTAAAGCTTGAAAATACTGGCGATGCCATTAAATGCTTAAAGAATCATTATTGTAGTACCGTAAGTAATGTTGCATATGGGCATTAATGTTCTATTAAACATGTAATTTATGTTCATTTACACACTTACATCTGCCTTTTTGCAGTGTTTCTCTTCTAAATTCAGATTCAAGTCAGTCACGCTGGCCTACAGGACCATCTCTGGATCAGCACCGGCATACTTTCACACCCTCCTTCACTCCTTCACTCCTACACCCCTTGAAAAACCCTGCGTACAGCAAATGAGCAGCATCTTGTATTGCCTTCTTAAAAGGGCAGTAAATCACTTTCCCGCTCATTCTCCTTCATCATCATCTCTTCTGTGAATACTTGACAGGCAAATAAAAAAAACTTTCTCTCAACAGGTATTGTTCTGGCTTTTGTGGAAACTAGTAACTTTTTATTAGCACCTATGTATTATTGCTCCTGGATGACATATCGCTTTATTGCTCCCTGAACTCTCTGTAAGTCGCTTTTGATAAAAGCGTCTGCTAAATGACTAAATGTATATTAATCTGTTTTGAATGACTCGGACGAGATTAATTTGTCAAGACACTTTGCTTCGTTCTTGAATAAATCAGCCATTTTGGTTGAATTATTCAAGGACTCTGTAAAAATTTGCTGGCACCTACTGGCCATTGTAAATTCACATCTAAGGTAAGCCTTACATTTTCCTTTATAAAAATTGCTGTAGAAATGTTTTTTTTTATTTTTATTAGTTCTCATGTAAAAAAAATCTAAATTCCTTGACAGTAGTGTTTTTGAGTCTTACAATAGTAAACATTAAAGTAGACTACTGTATTTGATACAATCGATCCGATTGCTATACTAGTTTACTATAGACGTCTTTACTGCTAGTAAACATTGTGACATTTTTGTGGGCGGAGCTTAAGTGGAAGCAGAAATATCCCCCTTACAGGATTACCATTGCTAGGTAGCACTTTGTTTGCATGCTTTTTGACAATGACTTTGAAAAGATCACATTAAATTCCAGGACCACACAGTATTTGAAAAACGTAACTTTAACGCAAGGAACCTGGCTGACCTGTACGCGCTCACTCAATGGATCTTGGGAAGAACTGACAGGATTACCTCCAGTTAAGTGCCCTGACATGCACCTACCAGACAGAGAAACCAAGCTTATATAGTAAAGATCAACTGAGAGCGTATATATCTATAGATGCCTGCATGTACTAACATAGGTAAACCTTAGACATGAGACTTCTGACTGTTCCCTCTCCCATTATACTAATGCACAACTAAAGAAGAGATGACAAACAGTTTCTCTCATTTTCAGATCGAAGATGACGGGAGGGGATGTAGACCTGGAGCACTGAGTTAAGGTAGATGCGCAAATTTGCCGTTATCATACTGAAGGCTGAAGTGAAATCCAAAGGGGTGTTAGATGGGTTATTTTAGGCTGATTGAAAACTAGACGTGCAGCTGCATTCTGGATCATTTGCAAGGGCTTGACTGCATTGGTTGGAAGGCTGGCCAGAAGAGAATTGCAATAGTCCAGTCTTGATATGCCAGAGCTTGGACAAGCAGCTGAGAGGCATGCTCCGACAGGAACGGCCTGATTTAATGATATTGTAGAGCACATACCTGCAAGTTCGAGAGGTTGCTGCGATGTGGATTTGGGCATAGGGCTATACGATATATTTTCATACACATACCCAAATCATTATTTAAATTCATTTTAATCTTAAGCATTTTTGATGATCGTTTCTGTTCAGCCCACACGTTTTATTTTGTTTAACTACAGCTGTCGTCAGTGTTTTTGTGTGGCAATGGCAGCAGGTATGTGTTAAAATATCAAACTGAAGACTGTTTTCTGTCCATTGTGGCACTAAACAACACAACAAGATGATATTTTAAACTCCTTATGAATCCGAATCTGTGCTGGTTTGTATTGGTCGCCTCCAGTTTTCCCTTTGTTTTGCCTGATGGCCTCCAGCTATTGCCGCAACGTAAGCGTGACGTCGGTGCAAAAGAGGTCTATATTACGTACAAAATGTTTAATTTAGATCATTTAGGTTAAGGAAATTTGTTATATTTTGTATATTTAAATAATACTTCAGCTGGTATAGTATCGTAAAATAGGTTTATGGTGCCATGACAACCCTAGCTGGGGCACATGGACAGATGAGAAGTGGTTATGAAGGGGTTATTTGGCTCATTATGGATGAAGCAAGCAATTCAAATATTGTATACAGTATGCACACTTTTTTTGTTCAATTCACTCTGTATTTCAGTGTACGAACTGTCAGAAAGTTGAGATGATCAGTGCGCCTTCAAAGGTGATAACTTCTGCTTTACAGGAAACCTCACAAACCCGTCAAAAACCCGACAGTTAATACAACTGCTCCTTTTATCTATTTTTGGGGTTTTAGATAAAAAAATGAGAAAACTCTACATCTGTGTTGCACATTGGGAAAGAAAAAAGGTGCTATGAAGTAGACAGAAAATGTCAAATTCTCAGAAATTTCATATTTTTGGACTAAAAACAATACTTTTTTTCTTAGGTCAGTTTGCTCATCAAGAAACTGCATATTGATTCAAGAATGTTTAGACATTTTTACTGGAAACAAGAAAAAAAGACTAATTAAGAAAGTCATCACAAGTGTCCTTTTTCATTGTTTCATTATGCAATTTTGAATTCTGCTTCCAAACTCCCAGATGTCTTTTCACACTCATCTAAAGGCACAGAAATCATAACTTTTGAATGTGATTTCACAATAAGGTTTCACCAGCCATTTACCCTATGGCTTTAAAAAAGGAGGTCAAATGGACAGGTCAACCAGCATGTAACTTAAGACGGGAAGAAACATCAGCGTGATACCTCGTAGTTCCTCACTGTCTCCTGGCCATAGGGGAGGAATTTCAAAAGTGATGAAGAGAAATCGGGATGATTGGACTTCTCATCTCACACTCTGGGTGCTGCAGGAGAGGTGGCCCAGCCCCGGGCGGTCTCAGACTTTAAAGGGTGAGGGATCGCAGGGGAAAGGAGACTTGGCAGCCTAACTTCCTCTCTGCCTGCGAGAGGCCCTAATTAGCACAGCTTTACCCTGCATTTTAAAACATTCTCACTCCTCTCTCACATTCTGTCCATCCTTCCGATATTCATACATCTTTTACTTTTGTACGTTCCAGTGTAGGTAAGTTGAGGACATTGAAAGACCTAATAAATGAGGGGGATAATTTGAGTATGATATGAAAACAGTTTTGTTGATAACATCACATGGCGAAACGGCATGAGTTCTGATGAATTTCAGCTTACACTGGACAAGAAGAGGCTTGAATGACAATGAATCTCGGAATAGACGTCTCTATGACTAAAAGTTGTAAAAACAGTTCAAATTATTTTATATGATCATAAATATGAACCTAACTTATTCTTGTCTTAATGTCTTTAAAAGCAATTTTTTAATGATCAGTCTATGCACATGGCTTTACACAGCAGCTGTAAAAGAGCAGGTAGTTGTTTCCTGTCTACAATCATCCATCATTCTCTTATCTCCCTTCAACAATCTGCTATGTGTCAGCATCCCCGCAGGATCTCTGGACTCTCTCTGTGAATTCCCCATCACCTGGTCCTTATTGGCCTATATATATATGGAAAGACTAAAATGAACTGAAGCGCATTAAGGTCATGCCATGACATTTACTCTGTCCAATGGTTTGTTATATTACGTTTTACTTTGCCATTGTAATGATGTAAAAAATGAAACCCCAGAATTTTTTTTGCTAAACAGGAAGTGACTGTCTAATATGACAGACCGTTTTCAACAGCTATTGGACGTCAGTGATGTTGATCCCAGAGAGCCATTCAAGAGACTATTTTACTCCTTGCATAAGCGGAAAAACTTTAATACAGAATACTTACTCAAATCAGCCTTGCCTACTTTATTAAAAAAACTAACTTCTGAATATTTTGACATTCATACAACTGTCTTCTGCAGAACACAAAACAAGATATTCTGAACAATATTAGTAACCAAACAATGCCCGTACCCATTCACTTCTATTGTACAGACACAAAATGGAAGGTAAAGGGTACAGCCATAGTTGGGTTACCAACATTCTTGAAAATATTTTATTTTGTGTTCTGCAGAAGATAGAAAGTCAAACAGGTTTGAAATGACAAGTAGGGGGGTAAAAGATGACAGAATTTAAATGTTTTGGGTCAACCAACATCTTTAGTTGTATTTTAGGCATATTGTAAAGCAACCGTTTGTTGATACCTGAAAATCCTGCATCCTGTTCAACACCCTCTGTCACGTTTCAATGAGCAGTCAACACTGTTGACTACATTTACATTTAGTCATTTAGCAGACGCTTTTATCCAAAGCGACTTACAAGTGGGGTAGGTAATGGAAGCAATTAGGACAGCATAAGTACAACAAGAGCATAAGTGCAATCAAAAAGAAGAGGTTTCCTATAGCCTAACACAGTATACAGAAACATTCATTCATACATTTTTTTTTTTTTTTTAGAGTAGAGAAGAAACGAGTAGAGAAGAAAAGAGTAGAGAAGAAACTTGAGTCAGAACAGAACAGTAAGATGTTGGCGGAAGAGATGGGTTTTCAGGCGTTTCTTAAAGATGGCTACAGAATCTGCAGATCTTGTAGCAGCAGGCAGATCATTCCACATAGGTGGAACAGATCCGGAGAAGGTGCGCGAGAGAGATTTTCTACCTTTATGGGATGGCACCACAAGACGCCGTTCGTTTGCAGAGCGTAGGGATCTGGCGGGTACATATGTCTTCAGTAGTGAGTGAAGATAAGGTGGTGCCAAACCAGTGGTGGTCTTGTAGGCCAGGAGCAGAGTCTTGAATTTGATGCGAGCGACTATAGGGAGCCAATGTAGCTTAATGAGTAGAGGAGTAACGTGTGCTCTCTTCGGTTCATTAAAGATGACTCTTGCCGCAGCATTCTGGATCATCTGTAGAGGTTTGGTTGTGCAAGCTGGAAGTCCTCCCAGTAGTGCATTGCAGTAGTCCAGTTTGGACAGGACTAGAGCCTGTACTAGGACTTGCGTAGCATGCTCTGATAGGAAGGGTCTAATTTTCCTGATATTGTAGAGGATGAATCTACAGGACCGGGCGGTGCTGGCAACTTGATCTGTGAAGTTGAGCTGGTCATCGATCACCACTCCCAGGTTTCTTGCCTTTCTGGAAGGTGCGATGGTTGATGAGCCCAGTTGAATGGAAAGGTTGTGATAAGTCTTTATATCAGCCGGGATTACAAGCAGTTCGGTTTTTGAAAGGTTCAACTGCAGGTGATGGCCGTTCATCCAGAGTGAGATGTCGGCTAGGCAAGCTGAGATGCGTGCTGAGACAGTCGGATCGTCAGGGCGAAAAGACAGGTAGAGTTGTGTATCATCCGCATAGCAGTGATAGGAAAAGCCATGTTCCCTAATGACAGAGCCAAGGGATATCATGTATACAGAGAATAGCAACGGACCAAGCACTGAGGCCTGAGGCACACCTGTGTCGAGATGTTGGGACTCAGACACCTCACCCTTCCAAGATACTCTAAATGACCTACCTGAGAGGTAAGACCTGAGCCATTGTAGCACCATTCCGGAGACCCCCATAGCCTTGAGAGTGGACAGGAGGATGTGATGGTTAACAGTGTCAAAGGCGGCAGATAGATCCAGTAGGATGAGAACAGATGAGTTAGAGGAAGCTCTTTCCAGTCTCAGGGCTTCGATAACAGAGAGCAGCGCAGTCTCAGTGGAATGACCGCTCTTGAACCCAGACTGGTTGCTGTCCAGGAGGTTGTTCTGGATGAGGAAGGATGAGAGCTGGTTACAGACAACACGTTCTACGTTTGCAATGAGCAGTCAACACTGTTGACTACATAAAGACTGCAATAGGTTTATCTGCGCGAAGAACACAGAGATGGAGAATCTATTAATTTTGAGACACAGTGGAGAGGAGGGTTTCAGATGGGAATCTTAATGGAAAAACAGACTCAGTAGATAAAGAGAACTCATTCTCAAGGCTGCAGTCAGTCTGTGGGCCAGTCAAGAATCCAACACATGTACTGTCCGCTTATCAAGTTTAACACTGTATGTACCATGTTTAAAGTAACTACAGACAGCATTGTTTTGAATCACACTAACATTTAGTATGGGGGGAATGCTGCATTTCGGAGCAATAACACTTATGTTTACTTGGCACTTTGTGTTTGTGAAAAAAGCAACTCACACAAGACTTTCCCTCTCAAGACTGTGAGCTTGATGGAGTAGTCTCTTCCCCTCTCCATAATTTTCTGGCACCCTTTCTGCCTTCAAACTAGATCTTTCAAATATGATAAATACTTTGGCCAGATCCCATCCCTCAGTGCGCTCTTGCAGTGAAAACGCTCACCCCAAAAGTCTGGATTCAATTTCTGAAAAAATGGAAAGCTTGTGAAGAAGGGAGGGGGGGTGAAGTCTTGCCTTGTAAATCCATTATTGTTCAGGATATACTCCAAATCCATCTTTAATAGCTGTGTTTGTTTAGGATATACTCTCAATCCAACAGTACATAATCCCATTCACGGACTAGGGTTTAGCAGTACAAATAAATATGGTAATGGATTTCCCCCAAATATCGGTAGAGAGGCAGTTACAGCAGCCGGGCTCAATCTTTTCCAGATGGCATCGATAGATCACATTATTTACATGCTGAGTACTCGGTTTCCACGGCAACGCTGGCCACGTTTTTGCGCGCGTCTCCGAGGCGCGCCGCCTGTTTTGTGCCTCGCGGGCCCTGATTGCTGAGGAATGAAGCTCGTTTCCATTAGGATGCTGATGCACAGATGTAGTGCCCCATAAATGCACCTTCTCTGCTGTCTTTGCGTTGCCTATGAAATCTGATCCCCTCATTTTGTGCACATTAAAGGCTAATCATGTCTATCATTTCCATTATGCGGCTCATTCAGCCATGCTCTGCGGTCTCGTGTGCTTCATTAGGCCCCATCCCTCTCAATGCTCATATGGTTTGTTAATTTACGGTATGATCCTAATAGTTATTCTCTGTGTATGCTATGTTTTAAGCATTTATCGTTGATTAAACATCATTTGAGCCTCTTTATAAGGTCCGTCCACTAGAGGGTAACCTATGATCATAGAACTGACCCACGACCTCTGTGACGAAGTGTGGAGGGATTCCTCGTATTTACTTTTAATGGTGTATTTTGGTTCGTGGTTGAAAAGGTCTGCAGATGCTACTATATGCGATTTCTTAAATAGCAGGTTAACAAAATTGTCACGATTTAGCTTTGGTTTGCTTTTGTATTTCTACGACTCTCCGAATGTTGTCAACATTTTCATTGGCAATCAGAATTAAACGCTACTTTAGACTCACTAATAATAGGAAACGCCATTAAATATTTCACAACTTAATTATATTTTATATAATTTTATTCTACATTAATTATTTTAGTTCTTTATAGTTGTATGAAATAATTATAGTTACTTAAAAAAATTAAGAAGATTAAGAATATATTTGAATCAGTATTAAAGAATCAGTAGTTTCATATGTTCAAAATGTTTTTTAAGTTCCACGTTTCATTTAAAATATAATAATAATAAATAATAATAATTATC
Organism: Triplophysa tibetana; assembly: GCA_008369825.1. Classification (NCBI taxonomy): domain Eukaryota; kingdom Metazoa; phylum Chordata; class Actinopteri; order Cypriniformes; family Nemacheilidae; genus Triplophysa; species Triplophysa tibetana. The sequence goes on from CM017902.1 coordinate 14,983,651, forward strand.
ATATTATCAGGATAATAAATCAAACAAAATTATAGAGTACATTTATAGTTTACAAGTTAATCGTTTCAGTTGTTATTAACAACTCGTTTTTTTGAACTGCACATGGTGTCTTAATGGTCAGGTCTTGAAGATTTGTTTTGAGAATATTTATATCCACATTCACCAGCAGTACACATGCCTCTTATAGTCGTAACCCATACTTGACTGAACCTTGAAGGGCTAATTTTTCTGAAATGTAATTTACTTTTTCTAGCAATTTTGACACTTTTGAGCAGGACCTACAGTTAATATTTGCTGCTGAGCCCACACCTTTTATTGTAGGCTATACAGTACACTTATTGAACATTCCCATACAAAAAATGATTAAGAATTCAGAAATCTTATGAGATTTTTAATTAAATATAGATTTGTTTTATTAATGTGAAGGAAGATGTGGGAAAACAGAAATAGGCCTATTGGCCTCGTATTTTCAGTATATGATCTTTAATTTCTCTATTTTCAGTCTTGTTATATTTTCATACTATATATGAAGTACCCCTGCTTTCAGTGTTTCTATATATCAGTCTAAAAGTCAAAAAACATATACATAAAACTCTCACAAGTGACAAATAAAGTAAAGTTTCACAAGTTAAAAATATATTATCAATATGCCTGCATTTGCTTGATGTATTTATGTTAACCCTTGCTAGATTTCAGAAATTCAGAAATCTTATAGATTTGATATAAATTGTTGTCATCTGGAAGATTATTAGATTACATAAATAATCAAATGATTAAATGAATTAACATATTAATATACATATATGAATAATCATATTAAATTATCTTCTCAGTCACTGTATTTTTTAAATATTTTCTAATAATTCAAACTTGTGATTCTCTTCTGTTCACATTATGATATTCAGATATTAGTGCTGCTATATTTACTGATCAAATTCTTTTAATTATTGTTATTATTTGGACAGACATATTTAGGATATGGCTGGCCTTCACACCTAACTATTCAGGAAAACTGCAGGAAACAGAGATCCTCCACTCTAAAAAAATGCTTTATTTCACTTGGCTTGGCTCCTAATCTAGGGGAACCACTTTAAGTGCTATATAGATATTCTAATTACACGCAAATGCTCAAAGCAGTTTTTTGTCTTATGCGTGTACCCCACAGATACAGATACATTTATCAATATATCATGGCCCTCATATTTCCAGCTTACTGAAACTAGTTCTTTTTTGTAGATTGTGTTACGCAGGACGACATATGAAATTTCCTGTACATGTTTAATGTCAATAACAGCAAATTAGTAATGTTTACAAATCTTGAATAGAAATGAATTCTGTGTGTATTGTCGAGTCTCAGAAGTCTGTTGCCCCTTGATAAAAATCACTGTATCCTCTTCTATGAGAAATCCGATGAATTAACATCTTCCTACCACTGCCTATACAAACAGCAGCTTTGAGTCTGCCGTTGAGAATGCATATTACGCTGAAATAAGATGCAAACTGAAATTTTGGGTTTGCCGCAGCTAAAGAAGGAGGTTCCAGGCTTGTGACTTCATTGTAAAGTGATACCCATTACATACTCTGAAGAGTAGCGTGCTGACAGCAGAAGGAACCTGTAAGGGGAACACGTATACTGTACAAATACATATGTTGCTATGCGTACTACATTATGAGTGTGGAGTAGCGTATGAGATAAAGTAAATTCAGAAGAGCACATTTGTAATGATGCACGCTGATGAAACCAGGCTTTGTGCCCAGCAGCTTTATCTGGTTATATTAATCACAGTCTAGCTCCAATGTTTCTGTCTGTCCCACTCTCCGTCTCTTCACAACATCAGCATCTTCAATGACAGCTGTAGATACTTTCCACTTAAGCATACTCTGCATAGATAAACACATTTTCAGATTTTAAAAAATATCACATTAACATTCTCTTCATTTTGGTCTTCTTATGAATATAGAATAGATATATAAAAATTATGGGTATGGGAGTTTGTAAATGTAATTTATGAAGCAGGTTAAATGGACAGTTCATCAAAAAAAGAAAAAATCTGGTCACTCCACCCCCCATGTTATTCAAAACCTCTGTATGAGTATTTCTTCTGTCGAACACAAAAAGTTCATTGTGCGGAATTCAATGGGAGCCAAGGTTGTTTGGTTACATTTGAACATTCTTTAAAATATCTTCTTTAGACAGAAAGTCATGCAGTTTGAAAATAAAAGAAAGAGATTCCCTGTTTGTCCTGTCCTTTCAAGAAGCATTTGGAGAGAATCCTGGGTCGAAATTTCCATTAAAATTAGCAATTACAGATTTTTTTCCTTGAAAAGAAGGAAATCATACTAATAATGTCCATCCTTTTAAAGCCGGTATTTTTTGTGGTCAAATTAAGAAAAGTCTCATTTTTCCAGTATCAGTGCTCTGATACACCACATCATTATGGATTCAGAGAGCTGGATCTCATTACTCCTATTAATAACATGAAGTCATCATACCTTTAATAGTAATGAATGCATTAGAAAGTAAAAAGAGCGAAGAAAAAAGATAAATGCGGCTTGTCAAGTCCTTTTTTATTAATTGTATTTGGCACTCATGCAATTATACATTCTTTCCAATGTCTGTCACAGAAGACACCCCTTACGGAAAAGTCACATGAGTTTCACATGTGAAATTTCATGTGTGGAAACATGTTAAAATCCCATGAGAACATGTTAAAATCCCTTGTGAAATGCACATGGGAAATGTGTGTTTTTGGAACAGTTTTTGTGTGAAAGCTGTGTGAAATCCGTGTGAAATCCATGTGAAACCCATGGGATCACATGTGAAACACATGCGCATTCATGTGTGAAACCCATAAGATCACATATGACACATGTGCATTCTCATGTGAAACCCATGGGGTTACATGTGATCACTCATATAAATTACCTTGTGAAACCCATTGGATCACATGTGGAACCCATGCATATTCCTATGTGAAACCAATGGGATCACATGTGATACACATATAAATAACCATGTGAAGCCCATGGGATCACGTGTGAAACACATGTAAAACCAATAAGATCATTTTACTCATGTAAAATTCCATTATTATTCCATTAACTTAAATTAAATATTGAAGATAAGCTCACATGTATACCCTATCTGTACAATTACATGAAACAAAAATTGTGCTCACAAATGAAATGCAAATGCATGTGTCTTCAAGTGGGTGCGTGTACAGTACAAAACAATGTTTCTTAAATAAAACATATCATCCACAAATTTACAGGTCTGCAAGCAGAATTAGTTTAGGTTGTTTTAGAGGAAGAAGTAATGTTTGTATTTATTCATTTATCATACCATAACCTTTGACACCAAGGGCAAGCCATATTGTTAAGCTGTTGGTAGAATGCAAAGTGGAGGCTCCATGCTGTGATGTAGAGTGGAAAGACATCTAAACATGACACACTAAACAGCACTGCAAAAGGTACAACATTGAGATTTTATTTGCAAACATCCTTAAAAACTACTGATCATAAAATGAGCAAAAATAACATCTGTGTACAGGTTTGTCTGTGTGTGTGTGTGTGTGTGTGCATGTAGAGGGCAAGAACTTTGTGTTAAGAACAAGAAAATCCAAGTACAAGTACTGTATAGAGTGTTTGTATGTGCATTGTGTGTTTGTGGATTAGTCTTCTGCATCTCCTCCAGTAGGCTCCCTGTTTTAGGATTCATAAACAAAATAAAAATTTAGATGTATACATATATATATGAAGAGTTTGTTTCCAAAACGCTATAAATCCATTTTCAAGAATCATGTTTTTTGATTGTGCATTCCAATCAATATCAATCACACTGCGGTTGGTTAGTTTTGATTTAAGCCATAATAGCTCAGAAAATACAACACAATAAAATAAATCTGGGAAAACCCATCACATGTTGCAATGTTACATATTACAGGTTTTGGTATCGTATGAAAGCTGGGTTCAAGCCCTATTCCTAATTTTATTCATACCTTGTATGTAACAAAAATGATGTTTATCAGAAGTTGGCTGAATGTTACAATTTGCAGGAATGGAATTTTTAGGGTTAATGATTATTGTGTTAACGCGGTCACTCTCTCCCACCCATCGGCTTTGAAAACATTGTGAAAAAATGTAAACATTGCGGAAGAGATTAATTAAACTTTCCAAATTCAGAAAATATAATTTTGATTCATAAAAGTAATAAAACTGCTAAGTGGCAGCAATCCTTAGGCTACCGGTCTGTAATAATCTCTGGGTGATCTCTGCCGGGAATGTCTTTTAACATCAGCTTGCTACTATAATTTGTTATTCTTTCGCAAGAAAAATTGCATTTTTCCAATTGAAGCCATTAACACTGATGATAGACCTGATGTTATATAGAATAATTTATTTAAAACCTAATTTTGACATAAAAAGACAATGGACATATTTTTTGATATTGCTGAAACGTCCCAGCTTGACATCCAACGTTTTTTTGTATATTGTACTATGCCAAGATGCTGATAATCATAAATATTTTATAAATTTGTCATGGCGTATGAAAATATAAGATCTTACACATATGTCATGACCAATTAAGAAAAGATTTTGAATTATTCGCATCTTGACATAATCAGTAGGTTATATGTTGGTTATAGTTTACAGTGTTTACCTTTCTGCTCGTCTCCGCAGGTCTTTTAATTTTTGTGCCATGCAGACTTTGATTTCAGATTCTCCAATGCCTTGAAAGACTTTTTTGACATGGTCTGTAAGAAATAAAATAACCTTTAAAAAAATGTTGGGCTTAGATGCTAAAAATCATGCTAAAATCCCTTTCAGCTTTCAATAAAATGAAGGTGCGTTCATAAATTATAAAGGCAAAGAAATTTTAACTAGGAAATCAACTAGTAATGTCATGTAAACATTCCAGCTTATTGACTTCCTCTGGCTACATCTAGAAGAAACCTAGAACAGTAAAAATACTGAAAATCAATGGATTTTTCCCCAATTCATGCAGCATTACTTTTTAATTAATATTCCGTGACTTAATCGGTGTGACAAAAAACATGTATTCACCTTAAAATTGAACATGTCAACAATCACTGAATATGAATTTAATATAGATGGTTTCAGCAGCAACAACACTGGCCCAAACGTAACTTCCGTTAGACTTCTTCAAATAATCAAAAATAAAAGTCCCTCTACAGAAGTTTACATCTAATAACATGCAACTGTCTGTTTCTAAAGACCTAAGTCTGATTTCATGGAGATCAGTTTGGTACACATCTTTGAACACTTATTTGAGAAGGAATATGCATATAGAAGGAAAACCATATGTTGCCTTAAGGCCAGTGGCAATGTGCGTGTGTCTGATGAAACCATCTATTCGCAGATCCAATTTTAAACTATCTCTAGACCTGCAGAGCAATTAAAGTGGGCTCACCTATTACAAGCCTAACTTTATGTCGGTCAAGGCTTGGTTTTTGTTCTCCAAAGAGGCCTTTTTTCCCTGTGACGGAGCATTTTGTCATCTCTTCTACCTTGAAGACAGAGTCCATCACAGATCTGGTGAGTTTTTTGTAGCTCTCACATCTTTGAGTGTAATCCAGAGCAACAGGATTCATTAACTCTGTAACTGACTTGTTCTGTAAAGATGAAAGAAGATATTACAATACATTTAAATATGTTCATCAGTTTCTTTAAAAATGTATTTCTGTTTTACAGATTAAGGCTTTTGGATTCTGAATGACACGGGGGTAGGTACTAGATGACAGCCTTTTCATTTTGGGTGAACAAAAACAGCATGGTATAAAGTTTATATCACCTTTTCTGACTATGTATATTATACCTGTATCCCTTCGGTCTGTTTAAGAAAATCTTCTTGGATGCTAGAAGTGGGCACTGGGTGGCTGGGGGCACACTGAGCTGCCTGAAAAGCATCTTTTACTGCTTTAGTGATTGTCTCTGCAAGTCCTACAATTAGATCAAAGGATGCACACTTAACTTAAAGAGATCAACTGACAGTAAAAAAATACCTATTACAGTAATACTGCAACATGGTTCCACTTTTTTACCCTCTTGCAGTAGAAGGTTCAACCTTCGCAACCGCCTTATCTCCTTGTCCTTTTCTTTAAGTCTCTCCTCAAAGTCCTTAATTTCATTTGTGTAGTCTTTCTATTGGTTTAGAAAGAGGAAGTTTAGAGAATATACAATAGAAAAAATATGGTTAAATATGTGTCAGCAAATAATGATTAATAATAATTCTTTGTCATTCCAAAGTCTTTTGTTTCACAGATTTAATATATCTCTGTTTGTGTTCAGCAAAACAATAGAACTGAAATGACATGAGGATGAGTAATTAAACAGTTTATTTTTTCCTTTAAAATAATGAAGTATTATCAGGGCTAGAAAACTTGTTTTGTCCTGGATGTGACAATTCCAGAATATGGTTTTGTTAGCTGTTGCTTAGGAATCCAGTAAAAAAATCAAGTGTTGGTAAAAATGGTAAAACTAGTCAGAAAAAGATAGGCCTACTTTTAGCACATAGTTAAGCATAAACAAAGCAGGTTATGTCACCTTGGGTCGTTTTGGGGTCCGGTATGAATCATCCTGAAAAACAAGTTTATGGAGTGGTGAGTATTAATGATGATGAGTAAAGGATAATGTACAGGGAGCCGGTTGTTATCGCAGAAATAAGCTCTGACAGCATGATCAGGACCTGATGCGAATCTTGAGGATCTTGTATCATGCTGAAAGGGTTTATTTTGTGATAACAGTTGGCTGCTTGTACATTATCCCACTTATTACATTTCTTACATGATAAATTATTGAACATGTAAAAATTATTTGAAATATTTTATTAGCTCATTTTTAATGTAGACCTTTCCCTTTACTTTCGGTGTTAAGGTATGACACGGCCATCAAATGCCATGAACCCGTAATTTGGTTTAATTTGTAAAAATAATATCAGAGATAAAAGACATTTTATAATTAATTTTAAAAAATATGTATACAAACTCGGGTGTAAGAGCATACCTCAAACTCCTGGTTTTGAGGACTTTCACCCTTATCATCAGAGGAACCATCATCCTCATTGGAAAATGTAGCCTGACAAATCAGAAAGCATTTTGAAAATGCAGAACAATTGAGAAAAAAGGAGTAAAAACAAAGAAATTAAAAGAGACGACAAAATGGGAGAATACCTATTTAAGGGGAAAGAATATTCGATTTTCATTTAGGGGCGGCCATATAATAGTGTAACATACCTCTGGTTTTGATGCAGTCCACCTTTTGTGTGTCTCTATCCACTGACCTTCTGCCTTTCTTATTTTCCCAAGGCTCTCTGTATAAAGAAGTGATTGACACCTACTGCATTAAAATGTCTTCACATAATCGTGGGTAACACATTTTTATGTTGAACTTTATAAATATACATTATAGCAGTTTTAATTTAGCATCATAAAAGCATTTTGTAGTTGACAAAATAATTACAGTAAGTAATTATGCAAATATTAACCAACAAAGTTATTTAAAGTGATAAGGTTGTTGAACTTGTCATATTACTGGACAAAAGTTGCCATGATCATTTTCCTGTTAAACCCTATACCAGTATTGTTTATTACTTTAAAACTAACATAAAAGCATACAATAAAGTTGAAAAAACATCGTCAAAGACTTCACTGTCATATGTTTTAATAGTTAATTTGTTTAGAAGTATGTCTTTTACATAGTAAAACGAAATTTCCTGTCAGAACAACTTTCTGTCATTTAAAACTCGGTAAAAACGACCAGTCCTGACTGGAGACTGAAACACAGTGGGCGCGCGCTTCTAACGTTACAATAAAGTAATGTAGGCTTATTTCCATTCAGCCTGGATTTATTTTGACTTCTCTATGGTACTTTATTACTATAGTATATTACGTCACCAATATAAAATTACAACTACAAAAAAGCAATTACATAACTTACCGTTTATACTGAGAACTTGGCCCGGAAAAGCTTTCCAACCGCCTTTAGGTCGCTTTGTTCCTATTGCACCGTGTTCCACCAGGCCGATCCTCTTAGGGTCACTTAACATTTTTTTGTCTCTAACATTTTTTTCTAATTCAACACTTACTTTATTTTCTTTAATCCATTTTATAAGCACATACATGGTTGCAGCTTTATCTTACGGTAGTCTCTGTCTGACTAGATTTACCTTAGCAACGAAAGGTGAAAAGAGCGCTAATTGCAACCAATCATAACAGATCAGAGTCAATCACATCATCCAATCAAATGTCAAGTTCTTCTTTGCTCGAGCGCAACCTGAAGGGAGGAGAAGAGTGAGGTGCGGGTGACGAGCGTACAGTTTTTACAAAATGGAGCCGTCAAGAAAGAGGAGGAAGTTACATTACAGAAGATATTTGTGCGACTACAACGAGCCTTTACCACGGACGACAAGATATCGCATGGCTAAAATTGGTAAATTAATTGTCTGGCGCATGAAATACATCTTCACCAAACAACGTTAGGACTCCACACGAGCTACCTTTAAACGTATTTAAAAGCACGCGTGCGAATGAACTTTAATCAACTATTAAGCGTAAATACTAAAGAATATCTCTAGTTTAGTGAGAGTGAAAACAATACTGTGGCCAGCTTAAAATACTTAAGATAGTCTGTCCTGGACAGCTAGCATAGAACCGAATGTCGATTTAGCCCTTTGCAGCTACGTCAACAGCGCCATGTTGCTGTCAACAAATGAAATTGAAAATAACGTTGCAGTTTTCCCGAGTTGCACGTAAATACTACCGAGTCGATATCAAAACGATGAAAAACTGTTGTCAATGTAATATATGATTTTACAAAGTTATTTGATTTGTACACTCTGTATTCGAATCATTATATGCGAAATGTATGAGTCAGCTTACGAAAAGTAACCTAAGACGTTTCTGTCTTGAAGGTATATCTGTCTGATCACTTATATATGTATAAACTGAAGGTAGCATGCCATAAATATTCATTAAGTCCACCGAAAATGTGCTTCTGACTTTAAGTTTTGCCATATTTTATTTGTAATTTTAAATACCTAGTTACTAAGTTTTAAATTACAAGACACCTAATATTATGCATTTCATTTTAGATCCCCTTGATGATGATGATGAGAGGTAAGCAAATATAGATGTAAAGTGAAGTCCTATTTATACATCTGTTGGAGATAATAAAACACAAGAAACAATATCTGTGCAGCTCTCATTCTGATTGGAGTGAAGATGACCAAGTTTCCAATAATAAAGAGGTAAGAATTCATTTGAACATGATAATTATTATCGTTACAGTAGTGTTTCCAACAGGATTTTGTGTAACTACGGCGCAAGTTTGCGTCACGAACTTCGAATTAGAATACTCGTTACGTCATCACGTGGGACTTGCTTTTATTATATGAACTGTTAAATAGACCATCATATTTTATACAGCTTAATGCCTAATAAAGGCATTTACATAAAGTCGTTTACATGTCGTTTTTATGCACGATTTGGGGATTCAGAAACAATGCAGCAAAATATTGCAAAATAGAGAATGCATCTTATAATGAAAAGTTTAAAAATATTTTTGGTTTTTGGTTATGGCAGAACAAATAAGAATATGGCGAGTAAGTAAGAAATGGGAAACACTACTGGTACAGTTTTTGTTACAATTACTGCATTACATTTATTATTGTATCCTTACAGAGGTCTATTGATGACTATCGAGACAAAGACATTGCTCCTTGCTCAAGTTTGGACTTTAATGTGTGTATAAAATTTCAGTTTGTTATACAGTAATAATTGTTTTTGTTTAGGGTGATCTGTCCGAGCTAAAACACAAGGCATGAGTTTTTCGTGTCTGACTCATATTATGGTTGTGATAAAGCACCACATTAAACTCTTGATATCTTTTGTCTCTCCTTTTTTGAAGGCGTCTCTTGATTACCACACATCCAGTGACAGTGATGCCACGGGTGCAACTGTGGACTCTGAGGTGTGTAAACCCTTCAAATTGTTGAGAAATATGGTTTCTTTTTTTTGTTTTTGATAAACTGTCTGGTTGTTAATAAAAAGTTATCTTTATAGACTGTTTAAGCAACAAAATGGGCACATTATAGACAACAGTGATGAGGAAGAGTGGAGGTTAAACTATTAACTTTATGAAGTAGGTTCCCCATATAATGGCTTAGATTAAGCTTAAACTAAACATTCTCCATCTTCTTTTTTGCAGCAGTCTCATGATGAACATGCAAACTGTGATGGTGTAGTAGGTGCAAGTATGGACTCTGAGAATGGGCATGATGTAGAAAACAGTGATGAGGAAGAGGGCAGCTTGAATGATGAACCTGAACAAGTAGGTTTACTCAGTGTTTTCACATACTAATACTAATACATACTAGGTATAAGTCACAAATGTTGAATATTCGGTTAGTTTATTTAATTATACAATTTGGAAAAGTGTGTGTTTGTGATCTTAAAAAAATCTCTCTGTTTTCTGGGCTGATGCATTCATTTAAATAATGCCAATAAAGACACCTCAATCAAGAGATTGTCATCATTTGGTTAAAGTTTGTTTAAGTGTTTAAGTCTAGCCTAAAATCTTAATGGCTTCAACAGGGCTTGACATTTACACTCGTCCGGGACAAGTGAATGTTTTGTATGGGCAAGTTAGAGGAAATTTAACTAGCCCGACTGGACAAGTAACTTACAGTTACTAAATAATACTAACAGTGCTACGAAAAATTGGTCTGTACTAAGAATAATAACAATAGGTGCATTAGACAAAGCTGCATGTTTTTTATGAATTGCGTTTGAATGTGACAATAATCAATGGGGCACCGTGTTACTGGTTGTAATCATATATGTGTTTGGAAGTCGATTGCTTTGTGTTACACTAACTGTGCAGTTTATTGTAAATACAGTTGCTGTAATGTTGTCTCGTGTGTCTAATATTTATTTTAATGCTTACATTGCATTTTCCTGCATTGTACAGGAAACATGATTGATCGCATGCAGTCTGATGGGCTATTATTTTTAGTCCAGCTTGTCATTGCGTCTTACATTCACGTTGCTTTATCATGTCCAGTGTCCAATTCATAATATACATTTATTCATTTTGCAGACGCTTTTATCCAAAAGCGACTTACAAGTAGTTTCTTACAGTGGCACATTACTGCAGAGCAATCAGGGGTAAGGTGCCTTGCTCAAGGGCACTTCAGTCATGACCTGCTGGCACTGAGATTTGAACCGGCACATTCTGACTACAAGCCCAACTCTCTAACTACTAGGTCACAGCTGACCCCCATAGTTGTAATTAATAATAAATATAGTTGTAATTAATCACCACATTAAACTCTTAATACCATCTATATCTCATTTTCTGCAGCAGGCTCTTTATGACCACACAACCAGTGAAAGTGATAGCACAGGTGTAAGTTTGGACATTGGGCACATTGTGGAGGACTGTGATGAGGCTGAGGTCAGTTTGGACGATGAACATGAACAAGTGGGTTGACTTATCGTTTATTTCATGTCCAACTCAAAAACATTTGAGATTAAGCATCACATTAAACAATTAATATAATTTCAACCATTTTTCCCTTTTAACAGCAGTCTCTTGATGACTATACAAACAGTGGCAGTGAAGGCTTGGGCTTTGAAGTGAGTATGCAGTTGAACTATGTTAAAGCTGAGAACTATTGTATTACTTTGTTTAGGTTTGGCTCAATCTTTATCAGCAAAACTAGTAGTAAACACAGGCTTAAAAAAGTGACTGTTAAGGGTTCTATCTAAAATAAACAGGCTAACAATTGAACAATAATAATACAATCTTTTTATGTCATTGCACTTATTTGGCTAATAATAGCTATTGTTGTCTCTTTATGAAGCACCACTCCAGCAGCCACACAGATGATTATGATGGTGGTGATGACACGACTTCTGATTCTGAACAAATGGTAGGACCACTTCTTCATTTTATAGTAGCATTTCAAATTATTGTATTTCATTGTTTATTCACTATTCCAGTTGAGTTTACGGTTAGATTTTTTAGAAAAAAATATTATACTATTTGCGTTTGGATTTCATTACAATATATGTACACATACAGTGCATTGTACCACCAGTGTATTGTACCACCACCCGAACTCCACCATAGACTGCAACGCAATCCACTTTCAAAGGGCTGAAAGTGAGTAAAGACGATGTTAAAATAGTCCATGTGACTCCAGTGATTTAGCATTAAATACTATAAAGCAACGAGGATTCTCTATGTTTGCAAACAAATACAAATAATGACTATATTCAACAATTTCAATATTCAAAAATGTGTGTTTAATATAGCTCCAAGATCTCAATGACAGTGCATCTGGGGTCTGCGTCGCACAAAACATTCACGTCAACACCCAGTGCATGCGTCAGGCGGTGCTGACCCCAGATTCACCGTCATTGAGATCTTGGTGATCTTGAAAGCATTTTCCAGGATTTGAAATAACATGAAAGTCAGTAAATTGTTGAATACATTCATTATTTTTATTTGTTTGTGCACAAAAATGATCCTCTTTGCTTTATATTATTTAATGCTAAATCACTGGAGTCACAAAAAGACTATTATACAATAAGTCTTTAAACACTTTCAGCACTTTGAAAGTTGGTTGCGTTGTAGTTTATGGTGGAGTCAGTAGAGTTTGTTTGACCTTAACAAACCTATTTTAATCTATTTTTTTAAAACTTTTTTTTTAAACTTATGTATGTATGTATGTTGCAGATGTTCCCTGATAATGCAGTGCTGTAACTAAAATGACCCATGCTTTTTCTAGGTTAATGATGACATGATGAGGTCCCCACTGTACCAAGGAGCACTGGTTACGCTTGGACAAACAATCCTTCTTCTAATGGCCTTTGCTGTAATTGTGGGATTAACACAAGATGGTTTGCAAACACTTCTCCAAATTTTGAGTCTTATTCTACCACAAGATTCTCACTTGCCAGCCACCAAATATCTGTTTAAAAAACTTTTCAAAACGGGCAAATATGATTTTCATGTATATTGCCCTAAGTGCTGTTGTGTTTTGGAAAATAATGCATGTAAGAGGTGCCATCAAGACTTTGACAAAAATGAACTAATGAAAAATGGTAACTTCTTCTTTACCTTGCCCCTTATCGACCAACTTAAACATTCCCTAGAAACTTCAAATCTCGGAGAGTCTCTAAACTACAGAAAGACCAGACCAACAAACCCTGACACCATTTCGGACATTATGGATGGGAAATTGTACAAACAAATGTGCAAAGACTCAAATCTAAAAAAAGATTACTCCTTTAGTCTTACTTTTAACTCTGATGGTGTACCCATCTTCAAATCCTCCTCCTTTTCTATCTGGCCCTTGTTATGTCACATAAATGAGCTTCCACCAAACATAAGGAAAAAGACCATGTTTTTAACAGGACTATGGTTTGGTCCGAAAAAGCCTTCCATCTCCACATTTTTTAGACCTTTTATCAATGAGATGAAAACTCTCAGCTCAGTCGGTTTCGAGTGGTGTTCAAATGCTAAGATTGTGAAATCTTATGTGTATGCTATAATTTGTTCATGTGATAGTGTTGCTAGAGCCATGTTGCAAAATATCAAGCAATTCAATGGCAAATTTGGCTGCAACTGGTGTCTGCATCCAGGGGAAAGAGTTGAAAAAGGTAAAGGACATGTTCAAGTATATCCTTTTCACGAAGAAGTCACAGAACGCTCTCACACAGATATGATTAAATACCAAAGAAATGTAGGCACTGGTGAAAACTTTGGTGTGAAAGGACCCACACCTTTAAGTTCATTGCCTTTTTTTGACATTGTTTCTGGATTTATTGTTGACTCCATGCACTGCATTGATTTAGGTGTGATGAGACAGCTGTCTACCCTGTGGTTTGACAGTTCGTTCCACAAAGAGCCCTGGTATATTGGAACCAGAGCAAATGAAATAGATAGGAAAATTGAACAGTTTCAACCTCCATCCAACATCACAAGAATGCCAAGATCTATCTTAACCAGAGCCTATTGGAAAGCATCGGAATGGCGAGCTTTTCTCTTGTTTTATGCTCCCATTGTTTTAAAATCTGTTCTTCCTCGTAGATTTTTTGAGCACTTCCTCCTTTTGTGCCAAGCAGTTTATGCCCTGCAAACAACATGCATTACGCAGCTGGAGCTATTTTATGCATCTCAACACCTAAATGAGTTTGTGCTAAATTTTGAGACATTGTATGGTAGACCTCATATGACATACAACGTTCACATTCTTTTACATCTTAGTGACAGTGTCAGAAACTGGGGCCCCCTATGGTGTTATAGTGCATACAGTTTTGAAGGGTGCAATGGATTTCTGTTGAAACTGTACAATGGCACACAATCTGTACCTTTACAGATAGTAACATCTTTTCTCTTACTAAAAGAAGTAGAGAGCATGGGGAAGGTTCTGATGCAGAATGCTCATCCTAGAGTGCAGCAGCTGTTTGACACAGTGGTTGATGGCTTCAATGCAACTAAACATGTACGAAGAGTGAATGGCACTGTGTTTTTTGGTCATGGTTGCTCTAGAGCTCTTGATCTATATGAAAAGGATGCTGTTGAGCAGTTTCTTGAAAACCCTGTCAAAGATCAAGCAATATTTTACCACAAAGCTGTATATAACTCACAGATATTTCTTAGCATTAATTACAGAAGAAAACTTAAGAGAGATAACACTCTGGTCAGGAGATCTGATGGTAGTGTTTGTCAAATAGTTGGTTTTGCCAAAGTTGAGAGTCACACTGGCTGTGAACATGCATTATGTCTTGTGAGAAAGTGTGTGTCAAAACCAAGGTTGTTTCTTCAAGGCTACTTTGGTGAATCTCGGTGCCAGATTAAGCATGTGATGTCAATATCTTCTGAATTTGCTGAATTAACTGTTCTGGACCTAAGCCAACTGTCAGACAAATTTGTAGTATACAGACAAGAAAATAGTTGTTTAGTTTGTTTATTGCCAAACAGTTTAGAGCGAGATTAAATTCTTGAATAAACACACACACACGTCATAAATAGCACAGATCTACACACACATAACATTCAGCAGGGGTCTACACAAACACACAAGTCAAATTAAGCGTGGGTCTGCACACAGATCTCCGCACACAGATCTCCACACACACACACGTTACATTCAGTGGAAGTCTACAGACACACACACACACACACACACGTCACAAATAGCGCAGATCTACACACACACACGCCACAAATAGTGCAGATCTACACACACACACGCGCATCACATTCAACATGGGTCAACACAAACACTCAAGTCACATATAGCACGGGTCAACACAAACACACAAGTCACATTCAGTCCAGGTCAACACAAACACACAAGTCACATTCAGTCCAGGTCAACACAAGTCACATTCAGTCCAGGTCAACACAAACACACAAGTCACATTCAGTCCAGGTCAACACAAACACTCAAGTCACATATAGCACGGGTCAACACAAACACTCAAGTCACATATAGCACGGGTCAACACAAACACTCAAGTCACATATAGCACGGGTCAACACAAACACTCAAGTCACATTCAGTCCAGGTCAACACAAACACTCAAGTCACATTCAGTCCAGGTCAACTCAAACACACAAGTCACATTCAGTCCAGGTCAACACAAACACACAAGTCACATTCAGTCCAGGTCAACACAAACACACAAGTCACATTCAGTCCAGGTCAACAAAAAAACACACAAGTCACATTCAGTCCAGGTCAACACAAACACACAAGTCACATTCAGTCCAGGTCAACACAAACACACAAGTCACATTCAGTCCAGGTCAACAAAAACACACAAGTCACATTCAGCCTGGGTTTTCTGCACACAGATCTACACACACACTCTTCAAATTTAGCACGGTGATACACACACATCTGCACTTTGTTTCGTGTGGATATGTTGCAGTTCTTAAATTTAAATAGTTTTAAGTGCACTACTTTGACAACTTAACTGTTTCTGGTCAGTATTTCATTTTTGGTCAGTAGCTTATTTATTAATGTAAATCATTTATAATGTTTTTGTATTGTATGAAATGTATTAGTAATACCAAATGTAAATGTTGCAATGTTGCAACAAGTGTGAACATGCTGATTTGAACACTGTATCTGGCCAATATTTTAATCAATAATTTAAATAAAGATTTAAAAAATAGTTACCGCATTTGTGCCTTTATACAGATTCGTTATGTATGTATGCATATGTTTTGTGTTTGACAATACAAAATTTGTTTCTGAGTGAAAGGTCAGTATTGTGATGTGATTTACACTTTGGAAAGAGTCTCATTTTACACATGTGCTCTACGTGTCATAACCTATGGTAACATCTTTTTCACATGTGCTGCAACATGTGGTGACATATTGCCCACGTGTAATCACATGTTGCCCGCTTGTGGTGTTAGGTTGTCCATATGAATTTCACATGTTGTTCACACATGGTCACATGTGGCCACACGTGATCACATGTAAAAAACATGTGACCACGTGTGAAAAATGTGTGAAACTCATGTGTCTTTTCTGTAAGGGACGCAATGAATATATCTGTAAAATAAGTCATCTTAGGAAAAATATTAATTAAGATATAAAGAATATGTCTGGAAGTCAGGTGTGGGTGTTAATTTGTATAAATGTAGGTCGTCAAAATATAAAGTGTAAAATGAACAAACACTAAACTTTTAAGGTATCTACTGAAAATTTTGATTTAATCAAATATTCACACAAAATGCACAGAAAACAAAAGACACAGGAATACACTTTAATGGTCTACATGTATTAGTATTCAAATTTGTTGATTCTCTCTAGTAATAATATTTTATAGCCATTCTCCTGGGCCTGGACTCAATAAGCTTTGCTCATTTGTGAATTTCTTTGAACTGAGCTTACATTCAAGCAGAAACAATACAACATGCATCATTTTTTTAATACATCTTTAATGGTTTATTTCAATAAAAAGACGTATGTTCGAGTCACTACTCCTGGTCCTCATTGTTTTATGCTATTTTGCTTATTATATCTGTACTGGTGAAAAAAATAAAGATGTTTTTTAAAGCTCACAATATATTTTGATATGTTATACTTCTCAAGTTCAGGCAGACGGTCAGTGTTTGAAATGCTTGTCAATATCTAGACTATATTATTGCTGAAAATGTTGAACATGTCAAGGTCTTAAGTGATCCTTGTCTTTCTCATCTTGTCATAGATTTCTGACTGCCCCAAGCTCACAAGTTTGCTAAATTATGGACTTTTATCATATCCTTGCACGTGACCTTCAACATGATCTTCAGCCTCACCTTACTGTATGATAGAAGAGAGAGCGAAGACAGCATATGGGAGTGAAGGAGCACGGACCTTTTTTCCACCCCGTCACTCCTGTTCTTTCAGCGCTATAACATAGAGAGAGACAAGGTGCTGAAACACATCCCTCCTGAGGGACGACCCCCTCCCACCTCTTAGCCATATAGACACACGGCTGACTGCTTCCCTGCCTGTTCAAAAAACAAGTCACACGTTTGCTTCTGACAGGCAAGTTCCATGTGGATGTGCTTGCCGTGGATCCACTGTCCCAGTAAGCTCAGCTGAAATGTGACGTTCTGAATAGAGGAGAGAATGTTGTCACAGAGCCGTGAAATAGATAACTCTACAGCCCACCCAAAGTCCGATCACATCCGTTCGGACTTCTGCATTCTGTGCTGCAGGCTATTCAGATACGGCACTGCTGTAATGGAAACCAGACTCAGGAGCAAACATTGCTTTACACAAAATACTTCTCAGCAGCTGTTTATTTTTCTTGAAAGAGTTTCACGCCAAAATAAGGAGGGGAAAAAACAATTCAAATATGTAGGAATTTCTAATGGCACTCCAAGAACTATCCATCCATTTAACTAGCCAACCCATCCATCTACCTATCCATCTTCTCATCGATTCATTCATCCATCTATCGACTTGGGTGGCAGGCAACCCATATGCTCAGCGGACTGCAGTGTCAGAGGGGAAGGCTTGTCTGTCAGTGTCAGGATGCTGGCGTGTCAGGGACCCGTTGATGCAGGCTGAGGCCCAGAGCTGGTTCCAGCTCTCCCCAGGCCCTGCCCTCCTAGCCCTGTCCCGTGGTGGGCCGTGGCCCCCTGCCTCTACATATTATCACAGGTGGGCTGTTGGTTACAGCCACCCTGCCCATTCTCTCCACAGCACATCGGGGGCGGTCAATAGGCCCTGGTTCTATTACTCCGGTGAGGGGCAACGGAAGAAACTTGTTCGGGCCTTTTAGGCGAGATCCATGAGGGTGGTTGAGCAGATAGATGTGTGGTGAGGAGATGAACAATTAGTGATCGGGGAGGGCGATGAAAGAGGTCGACATTTGTGGAGAAGACAGACAGCCTTGTTGTAAGCAGTACGGGTGCAAAAGAGTTGACAGCTAAAGTGTCACATGAATTATTAAAATATGCATATGCTTCATTGACTTTTGCCTCTACAGTATCACAAATATATATGCAAAAATATATAAACGTAGACCGCAGCCATATTTTGATTGTTATTTAGTAACACTCTGAAGTGGAATCTTATCTTTGCATACAACGTATAAATAAACAGACATATTGTTGTTGTAGGACGAAGGAACCTCAGTAAAGTCAGAGAGAATGTTATTCAGGGACCACACACACTCACACGTTGAGATTATCCACATATTATTTTTCCAAAGTCTATCACAGTAGGTGTGCTGCCAGTTCGGTCTCTGCATACCCAGCCCGCATTTCTCTCTCTTCTCATTCTCTCTGTCTTTTCACACATAAGTTGCTTCTTCCAAGCACCACAAACTTTTTCTTTTTCTTTTGACTGCAGCAGCACATTTAAATGAAGAAATGGAATGGGGGCTATAATGAGATGTTAGAGTAAAACCACTTTTCTCAAGAAGTAGAGAGAAATATCATCAGCTCATAGGAAATTCTTCTCCATAGAAGTGCAAGAAGCAGTGCGACTGGGTGGTCAAGAACTAGATGCCAAAGGCACTAACGTGCAACACACAGACTGAGAATAGGTTTAAGCATAGACACACTGCTTTATCATTGACTGATCATGTGCTGCAGCTCACAGTGCCGCGGGAGACGCTCCTGAATATAGAATATGTGTGCGAAATTCTGCGAATACAACCAGATGCAAAGGTGAGATGAATTAGCAACAGATGTGGATGAGGGGATTCAGAAGTCTATAGTCTGCAAAACAGAGAACTGTTTGTGTCTATTTGTAAACATCTGTTAGACAAACCAAAGGGGTTGATATTCACAAGAAGTGCTAGAGCTGCTGGACTGTGATACTGGCTTTGTCTTATAACCTGAGTTATCTGTCTTGTGTCACAGGTCATTTCTCATCGTGCCAAAATGATTCCCATAATTGTGTCTTGGCAAGCAGCTCTCTTACACAGATTTAACCTTTTGCAAAGGCCAGCAAAATGTGTACAGGGGTCAGTTGTGGTTTAGTGGTTAGAGAGTTAGACTCGTAGCCAGAAGGTCGCTGGTTCAATTCTCAGTGCCACCAGGAAATGACTGAAGTGCCCTTGAGCAAGACACCTTACCCCTGTTTGCTCTGCAGTGATAGCTGCCCACTGCACCCTACTTGTAAGTCGCTTTGGATAAAAGCGTCTGCCAAATGAATAAATGTAAATGTATGAAAAATGCTATTTTGTGGCAGTTCTTTAACAACATAGGGATGCAGCTGATATTAGTAGGCTACTGTGTATCTTTAGAAACAGTAAATTAAACGTTTTTTACAAAAAACTTTTTAATGAAAAATTGTAGTAACAGCTGGTATAAATAAGACATAACTTATGTGAATCATTATAAATGATGAGTGGTGCAAGAACAGTCAAATATAAATTTATAAAATGTTATAAAAAATAAAACAAGAGGTTATTTTCATTATTAGAGCCCACTGTAGGCTGGTCAGCAGCACGCAAACATTACACTGTCGTTTAAAAAAACGTTTTAGAACGATCTTCGTGACAAAAAAGGTTTTACTTAAGGCAGTTAACCAGTGCCTGTGGGCATATTTTTTTAGAAACGCTTTTTTGCCTGCATGTCCCTCTTTGTCCACCGTACGAGAATGAATGGATTCAAGATGGCGCTTTCCATTCGGTTCAACGTTAAATCTGTATTTCGCTATATTACTAAGAATAATTGCCCAAGAAGATTGTTTAAAGCCCAACAGAGCACGGTAACAACGGTAAGAAACGCTTCTTTCACTCCCTATTCTGTTATTTCCCAATTTGACAGCTTTACAGGGAATCTGCATGTTGATTCCCCTTAAGTCGTTACCTTCTAATAAACTGAAAGTATCACAAGAGTCAGTCTGTGCAGTTATCGCCTGTTAAGATTAATGTAATGTTAAGGCAGTGGGAACTGAGACATGTTAGTCGTGATTCCACAGTTACCACGTTTAATAGTCTATAATAGGTAGATCTTATGCTCTATAGAGAATATAATAAAAATATGTTGCAAGTTAGCATAAGGGCATTATATGCATTAGTATTAATTCTGCATAATGATGTTTTATTATAAAATATGTATTTCTTATGCTTTAAAACGTGCATTTATGTTCTCTGCTCTTTGGATGAATATTTACATTTAGGCATGTGGTATTTAATAGCATTGTGAAGGTGCAGTTGCGATAGTAGAAGGAGACCTTTGCCACTTATTTTGATGGATTAATCAGTGTATGAAGTCTCAGAAGAAAAGATTGGTGGTAAATAATACAATTCTGTCAGTTCCTTGTGGTACATTTTCCACGTAAAAGAAATTGGAAACTGAAGAGTTTTATTCAGATATTTCCCAGAACTGTGTCTTTGTTGCGACCTTAATGTCTTTTATAAGGCTTTACCTTGCTTTTATACTGACATAGTTGTAGGTACTTGTTTTACCTTAGGTTCTATACTATTTGTTTTCTGCTCTTAAACGCCTATTCTATAGATTTGTTTTTAGAGAGATTGTTTTATTTTGATATTCGAATTTTAAAGTTGCAAAGTTTACTTGCTTAAAGTCTGAATACTTGTTTATTAGACACTGTTAGAAGTCTCACTAGAATCCATGTCCATAAAATGTCAGGAATTGAGACAAGCGTTACAGCCTTTTGTTTATTTTTAAATGACAATTCTGTCATTTATTCACCCCGTGTTTTAAAGCTATATGAGTTTTTTTTTATTGTGAAAGACAATTAAGAAGAAATTGGAAAAAAAATACATAATGTGAAGGGTAATGGTGACCGTCAGTGATTAACATTCTAGGTCATGCATGGAAGAAAGAAATTCTGTTTGCAACAACATGAGATTAATAGTTTTTAATGTGCTTCTGTTTCATTTATTTGCTTCACTTCAATGCATTAATAAATCTAATGTAAGTTTGCAGCATGGACTTTATACAATGGTTGAATATTAATTTTTAACTGACTATTGCTTTAAGAGACTGTTCATTAAGAATGCAATACGTATGATGTTTGTAAATCTATCTGGACCAAACACTGTGAATTCCTATTATTAAGCCTTTTACAGAGCACGTGGGAGCTTGGGTTCGCTCAGCCTTCAACATGGACTTGATTGACAACCAGGTTTTATTTGATGGCTTCTGCACACTTGCCGTGTAGGAATGTGCATCCACCGCTGGCAGTCAGACTCTGTTTTGTTAACTACAGGCAGCGTGTCACTTGGGACGCTAAAGTGTGGAGCGCCGCGACTGTGGGAGTGAGTGAGGGGGTGTTGTGGTGGGTTATAGAAAGACGTCAAAACCATCCCAGCAGTCCTTATTACCAGCAACAACATTTGAAATGAGGTGTTGGTTTTCATTTCTTTTAATTTCTCCAAATGTGGCGAGTGTGTGTTAACGCGGACGTTCACAATGCCCCGAGGTGTGATGTGCGTCAAAACACTGAGCGTACTCTTTGGCAAAGAAAGGTTATTAAAAGTCATTTAGTCGTGATATGACATGACCTGGTCGGCACAGATCTTTCTGTCCAAGTGTAAGCGAGAGTGAAATCTAACCTAATGGAATCTATGCCTATAAATAAACAAGGTTTATAAAAAGTGTCAAAAATGTATCTTGCAGATTTAATTGTGGGAAAACTGTGAAATGAGCAGTTTATGTGTCATTTTATTCTCTGAGTCAATACTGGGATTGGTCGCTTCTTACCTCCAAAGTCAGCAAGCTTACGAATGAAAAATAGAATGTTAGCCTTTTATTCAGCGTTGAAAACTGTTGTTGTGCTTATAAGGATCTGCTGAAAGACCCCGTTGTGTCAGTGTTTTATGCACTTTAAAATAATAAAACGCAAGTTAATTCTAAGCTTTTGTTTCAATCAAATCCTGTAGCAGCTCTGATTAGCCTTCCATACTTTGCAGTGGGCCTTTGCTCCAAGCTGTGTTATAAAATATGAAGTTCCCTATCCGGCCTTAATCGCCTGTGGTCTTAATGGCTGATATCAGTCATCTCAACCTCGCGCTTCGCAAAAGGGAAACGGCTCTTAATTCTCCTTCAGGTCGAAATGCTCAAACTCTCATGTCAGCTAAAACCATTAAACCGACTCCCGGAGTCTCTCTGGAGAGGAAACTGCAGGAAAGGGGGTGCGCATGAGCTTGGCCTGATTACATTTATTAATTACACGATTGTTTTTACATGTCAGCCGAGCACTTTATTTCACACTACGCTGTGTATTTCAGTTTATCATTCTGAAGGATGAACGCAATATAGGCAGAATTATTCCTCCAGAGCTCTCGTTTTTTGATAATTTACCATGTTTTGGCTTTAAATTCCTTGAGTTATGCTGGACCTTTGCTCTATCTTGAAGACGTATGGGTACAGAAAAACTGACCTACTAGTTAATTGAATTGCACTCACTATCTGGTATCAAATTTTTGGGCTGTGCTCAAACCAAAAGTCAGTGCTTATGTTGGAGGAAATTAAAGTGAGAAAGAAGCAGCGAGAGAGGAAAAAAAACCTGGAACTTGAGTTTGTGGGGAGTTACCATAATTACACATTGATAAATTTATGAGGTGCGTGCAGGTTATTTCTGCTTCGTTGTGACTTTTATGTGTTTAATTTGTCATTAGTAGGCTAGCGCCTCTGCTTTTTCCTGGCCAAAAAGGAAAAAACTGCAGAATTGGCTTTGTCCTTTATTTGCTCACTACAGTTTATATAAAGTGTCCAAATATTGTAATATAATCCATGCAAAACGTTTGTCATCCTCAGTGCCAGGCATTGGTTTATGGTTTGAGATTTCGACGCTCTTTTCCGTATAGTTCGCAAATAATTATATTTCATGTCAAACTAAGCGCAACTTGTCTTTTAATATGTAATGTGATCAGCAGTGAGAAGATGGTAGGGCGGTTAAAGTGATTGCTCCTAAACGGTTCTTGTTGGGCTCTGGCTCTGAGCACCGGTCCGTACTGGAGCGGCTGTCCTGTCCTGGTTATTTTTGGAGCGCGGTGCAACCCTTTCTGCTGGGAGCGCTGTTTTTGAAGGGACTCCAGCCCCATTAATCAGGCCGGGGACCCCACGGTGCGAGAGGGCCCCCAGCCTGGCTCTCCACACTGCATGTTTCTGTTCTTCTCGCCGCGCTCTCCGCACAGTGTGAAGCGTAGAGGAACCTCATCAATCTCACCTGTCCGAAACGTCAACCGCAGATTTAATCAAACGCTCCATCTCCTGCCCCTCGCCACCTCCTGTACACCCTCTGAAATACCTCCTCTTTAACGCTGTGCTGTCTCTTGCTCATTCTTTTGCTTCGTTTTAGGCTTTGTTCCGCACTCTTCCCTAATGTGTTTCCGCCAAAATGGGGTCTTGTTCCCTTCACCCGTCTGTTTTATTTTTGGTCTTCGCTTCAAGCTGAGTGCGTTTCAGTGCAGCAAAAACACACACCGAATCAGTCTGTTAAAGCAGGGGAAGGTGCATTTTAATGGTTTTCTATCCAATGCGCAAGCAAAGCCGGGCTTTGTAGGTGACCCAACTGAGAGCGTGAGAGGCCTACTGACAGAATAAAGGCCCGTGTTTCTGCCGTTCAGCGTGATGTCTCTTTTAATAGGGAGACTGGGGCGATGCGGATAGACACTGTTACAGTAGATTCTGTGTGTGTGAAGCTGCTTGGTGGGGGACAAATGGACTGGGACGGGAGGGTCAGAGGTGCCGTTCAGAAATGGCCTCTTTAATATTGCCTCCTGTAGAGAGGGTCTCCACATTGACTGAGCTGCTGATACTTTCCTGCAGAACCATAAAGGGTGCTGAAAGGCTGTGTTGGAATTGGCATGCAAAGATGGCCGTCTCTGCTGGAACGCTGAAGTCTAGTTAGGCCCCCTCTGTTTCATCAAGGTTGGGATGTCTCTTGGGTTTGTAATCGTTTCTTTGTGCATGTCTGTTAGAGTTTTTTAAGCATTAATAGACCTTTTTTGAGTTTGGGTTACTGTGAGCATCAAAGGGCCTAAATGAAAGAACTTTATAAAATCACTATGAAAACAAGAACAGTCCATTTTTAAATTGGGAAGTTGATGCATAATGTGTCCCTCAATTAAAAAACAGATATCATTTATAAAGAAAGGTTTATACGTTTGGTCCGGCAACTGGTCACCTTATTTATGACATTTTTATTTCTAAAACATTTTGTGCTCACACCAGCGTTTTAAGTCCTGTGGTATGATTGATTTTAATTATTAAATTAAAAAGTAATTTCAATGTAGTCTCTCTTAATTTAATATGAGGTCATGGATTACATCAGGGGTATATTTAAATTAATATTAGAAAAGTGGTGTGGATGGAAATTGAAGAATTGGCTGTTTTTCATTTCAGCTCTTCCTGCCAATCCGAGTCTCTGCACCCAGAACATAATAACAAAATAATGTCTAAAATGGAAAGCTTTATTGCGAGATATAGGTTATAGTTTCTTAACTCATCTAATTATTTTGTAATAAAGAATTTTATAATAAAGAATAAAGGATTAGTTCATTTTCAAAATAAATTTGAATGATAATTTACTCACCCCCATGTCATCCAAGATGTTTATGTATTTGTTTCATTAGTAGAAAAGAAATGAAGGTTTTTGATGAAAACATTCAAGGATTTTTCTCCATATAGAGGACTTCATTGGACTCCAAACAGTTGAAGGTCGAAATGACTGTTTCAGTAAAGCTTCAAAGAGCTTTTAACAATACCAGACAATAATAAGGGTCTTATCTAGCGAAACAATCGGTAATTTTCAAAAAAATAAAATTGTATATGCTTTATAAACACAAATGCTTGCCTTTCTATGTTCTGCGATGCGCATTCATGACTTCACATAATGCATAGTTACGTTGAATGGGTCACGCGTTTTTAATATTACAACATCCAGGATACGCACATGAAATATTGTAACTTACGTATTATGTGAAGTCATGAACGCTCATCGCAGAACAGAGCAAGGCAAGCATTTGTTTTATAAAGCATATACATTTTTTTTTTAAATGACGGATCATTTCGCTAGATAAGATTCTTATTCATCGTTTGGTATCAATTAAAACCCTTTGAAAGTGCACTGAAACTGTCATTTTGAACTTTAACCGTTTGGAGTCCATTGTAGACCACTATATGCAGAAAAATCCTGGAATATTTCATCAAAAAACGTTAATTTCTTTTCGACTAAAGAAACAAATACATAAACATCTTGGATGACATGGGGAGGAGTAAATTATCATTACAATTATTTTGAAAACGAACTAATAGTTTAAGTGACTCAGCAGCTGAATATTTTGCTCTGTTTTTCCATCACCAATACTCTCCACTTGCAGTATAGACAATGAAGTGGCTAATATACTGTCTACACTATAAAATAAAAATATATGTAAATAAAGGGTAACAATGATATCTGTATATTTCATATTTTTTATTATATGTGGCTTTTAAGTGCAGTCAAATTGATAAATCGCAATACTTAATTCCAAAATAAATATGTGTGATTATATATAGCTGTGTGTGGCATGCATATATAAATAGAAAAACATACATATAAGAAATGTGTAATAGATATTATATTTTACAAAAAATAAATTATAATATAAGTTTATAGTTGGTTGTAAATATTGTTATCCATGTATTTGTGTGCGCATATTACAAACATATACATCACACAATATA
Source organism: Triplophysa tibetana (assembly GCA_008369825.1). Lineage (NCBI taxonomy): Eukaryota > Metazoa > Chordata > Actinopteri > Cypriniformes > Nemacheilidae > Triplophysa > Triplophysa tibetana. Next base: position 15,009,844 of record CM017902.1, read on the forward strand.
CACAAACATTTATTTTTGAATTGATTTATCGCGATTAATGGATTTGACATCAGCTCTTTTTTCATAGCCATTGATTGCCCAGAAAATAAGATTGTGACAAACCAGTTAGGAATAGCTCATTGCATTTTAAAGCAAATTATTTAACTACATTTCTAGTCTATATTTCTAACTTATTACAGATAATACACTAAAGGGACAAAACTAAATATTTCTGGAATGTTTCTGAATTTAACACCAGGGATTGTAGGTCTACTCTATTTAACCTTGTCATCTGGTGTAACATACAACACATAGTTTAATGTATAGTCCATATGTTAGAAGGATGAAGAATTATCTCACCACTTTACAGTGTTGTCACAGCAGTGTTTCGTTTGTCAGAGTAAAATATGAACAGAGAAGTAACTTGTCATGTGTCATCAAGAATGGCTGAAGAAAGAGTCTGGCAAATATGTCAGCTTGATGAAAATGGATAGTATTTTTTACACCAGGTGAGACTGGAGGAGCATGTTTCGCTCACCTATGACCTGACACCATATCCTCAGATTGGTCAGTAATGAGGAAACAATGAAAACCTCTTAAAGAATGAATAAAAGTTTTAAATGTACTATTTGATTCACATCTTTGTTTTTATTTTTCATTGTTACTTAAGCCAGCCAACCCTAAAAACCTTTTCAGTAGATGGGAGGTGTGACAGGCTGATTATTCCTCGGTAGTTTGTACTTGTGTTGTTTTAGCTCATGGGCGATTGTCTCAAATGACACCATTACCATATCTAGATGGTTAATGATCGGCCAGAGGGGAAGAGGGGAACAGTGCGAGGTGAGAACACACATGAACCAGACTCCATTCTGCCCCAAATCACTTCTGACACCTCCGAGAGGCCGCGTGCATCCGGGCCACTGCAATTACTCACCCAGTAATGGTATAAATAGCCTGTTTCTTTCTATATAGACTGACAAGTCAATGACTCTGGATCAGTGATTGTATTCTCTTGGATGTAGGCTTCCCTAAAGCCAAACTGACCTCAGATCAGCCAGTGATGTCAAAATATGAATAGACCCAAGTCAACCTTATGCATATGATGCAGCAGGTGTTCACAGGTTGTGTCAAGTGAAGTTTGAGATTTGATTTTATTGTGTTTAAAAATAATTTTCTTCTTAAATCTATAATCAAATTTTTGCTATTCCTTTTTTAATTTATGTTTTACAGAATTTGTTGCAAGTTTTGAATTTGGATTATTTTTTGTCAGTGAATTGATATAGACGGTTTCATTGGACGCGCACATAGTTAACTTCCGGTCTGTGTTTGTTTATCGGTCTGCCTAGTGACTAATAAGAAAACTATCTATATTTAAACCGATTTATATGAATATTAATTTATATGAATATTTATTAGTGGTGGGCATAGATTAATTTTTAATCTAGATTAATCTAGGGGGCTCATGTCCTGTTTCCAAAATGCATCACAACTGCTTGAGAAAGCTGTTCTACTATGATAATTGGTGATGAAAATTAAATTATGTTCAATAAGATGTACTTGTGTTTACTTCCGCATTAGCTAAGGGATGCTTTGTGTTTAGGTGGTACTTGAGACTGGAAGAGCTCCTACAGTACATTTACATTTAGTCATTTAGCAGACGCTTTTATCAAAAGCGACTTACAAAGAGTTAGGGAGCAACACGCTATATGTCATACAGGAGCCATAATACATTAGGTGCCAATACAAAGTTACTGGTTTCAACTAAAGCTAGACCTGTTGAGAGAAAGTTTTTTTTTTTTAAACCAACTGTATGTAAACCAATTCTGTACAGTAAACCAATTCCACATTGAAAAAGGTGCAAACAACCTTAGTCTTGTCGAGGTTCCATTGGGAAGCTTCTTAAAGATACATTTTCCCTAAGTATAAATTCCCTAATTCCATAAATTTTTTAGCTGCATCCATGTTAGCACGTCACGTTTGATGTGGTCATTTCACAGTAATGTTATGTTGTGTTCAGACCAAACGCGAATGGCGCGTCAAGCGCGAGTGATTTACATGTTAAGTCAATGCACAGAGGCGATAGACCTACTTGCTGCGCAAGCCTGATTATGAGATGATGAGGCGGCGCGAATGACGCGAATGAAGCGCGAATGACGCGAACGAAGCCCTGGTTATTAGATGATGAGGCGGCGCGAATGACGCGGTTCTCGCCCCCTACAGTGCAACTAGTATACATCCGCGCTAAAATATCAAGGTGAAAGTCATCATAGCTTGCGTAGTATAGACCCAGCTCCCAACCCAACTTGAGAATAGATTAACGGCGACATTTTTTTATCGCGCGATAAGAGTCTCACGTTAACGGCCCACCACTAATTTTATTTTATTAATTTTATTAAATAAACAATTTGTTGGTTGGGTTTGTAACTTTAAGTTTAGCCAAGTAACAGTTCTTCTACTGGTCAACCAAAATAATACTGGCTAGAGATACTTTTAACTTGCTTCTTAATGTAATTTACTTGTTATATTTTTGCTTGTTATTAGAAATAATCTTCAGGGACTCTATTCTTTGCGGATGGTTACCGAAAGTAAAGTTCGGGCCACAAAAGCGTGTATGATGCGCAGTAGTGTTTGTTCATGTTGTGCCGTTGAAACCATATATATGAAAGCAAAATACATCAGAACAATAAGTATGTGTATGTGACCCTTTGTAACCCTCATCTCACCTCTGCACACTGAAATTCTCTTTTTTGCTGTATGGGAAGAAGTGGTGGCTAACATTTTATTCCATATATTTTAAAACAAGCCTAATATACATTACGGGTTTATGATGTTTGTGCTGCTCTTTATTGCTATTTTGGTAAGGAGCACCACTAATGCGAATGTTATCCCACGATTATGTGGCTCTTAAAAGCTCCTATGGCTAGCTGCAAACTGTTGAGTGTTTCATTGGCTGGAAGGCAGTTCCGCTCTAGCACTCTCTCACCCAGTAGGGTGCTCTGTTAACGTAAGACACGCTTTGGATTTATCGCTTTGATAACATTCATAAAACTGTGTTAGGCGTCTACCTTTTCCCTCTCCTTCTAGCTTTAGCCAAGATGACCCCCACACACCAATCATCTCCTTATTTAACTTTTAGTCCACTTTTACGCTCTTCCTCGTTATATTACAGTGTCTTTTCTATAATTTTCATCAGATTCCAAACAACCTTTTTTCTCTCTTATTTCGTCTAGAGTACCCATGATGAGCGGGTCTTCTCCGGAATCCAGCTACAGGTGTTCCTCACTTAGGGAACTATCTTGGAGCTCTAGAGAGCTGGGTGGCCCTGCAGGGAACATTCAGTTCAGTGATGTACAGCATTGTAGATCTTCATTCCATCACCCAGACTCAGGACCCTCAGATTCTCCGGGAGAACATCCTGGACATGGTGGCCAGTTGTTAGCTTGTGGCATCAACCCAACTCGCTCCATTCTCTTCCAGCAGTCTCAGGTGAGTCCGTTTGGGTATTAACCTAAAGGCCTGCGCTGTGGCCTAAGGTTCCTTTCATGTAACACCCACATATTAACGCATTAAAGCATAGCTGCTGCTAATATTATGTTTTTAAACTGTGCAGGTGACTTCATTCAAACTGCTGCCAAAAAAAAAAGGTCCAGGGCACTTTTTTGGAAGTTTAGTTTTGAGAACAATTGGCAGTCAGCTAAAACACATATCCTGTTGCCAATGTTTATTTAATTGAGGCTCACCTTAAATGCTATTTTACCAAATCGATTTCTATCTGTACTGCGGAAAAATTCACAGGATGGCGAAAACACAGATTCATTTTTACAGTTCACTTCAAAAGAACCACATAAAACATAGAGAACAGGATAAGAATAGCTTTTACTGTACGCAGCAACTTGCTAAACCTTTGCTACGCTTCTCTCAAACTGAGATACTTTTGAAGCGTAACTGTAATAGGTGTGGACGTTTTCTTCCCCTCGGCCACCTGATATGCTTTCAACTGTGTGTTTGTGTATGTAGTGCAAGAGAGTGAAAGTGTGTTGGATTGGTGGAGTCTGCTGTTTGATCGCTGGAACTTTGCAGCGAGCTTGTGAAAGCTCTCACATACACACACACACACTTCCCATATTTTATTCCATTTTAACTTCATGCCCCATATCTTGGCAGGACTGAGGACCTCCCATCGACCATACGAGCTCAAGACTCTTCCACATGTGAAAATAATACCGTGGCCCAAGGAAAACACTCAGCTTCATTGAAAAAATGGTGACAAGCTTAAATCGATCAAATCTTAGGTTTAGGGCTTCACGTTGTGTATTTGGAATGTGTTGCACTAAAAGCTCTTTTAGTGGAAAAATATTCACAAAACAATGAGAGATATGCAGAAATGTTTTACAGACATGCATTTGAATCTATAAACGATTTTGTCTAAGGAAAAGTAGTTATATTTAGCGCATAACATTGCTAAAAGGAACAGTTCACCAAAAATAAAGAATTCTGTCGTCATCACCCTCGAGTTGTTCCAATTCTGTATACATTTCTTTGTGCTGATGAACACAGAGAAAGATATTTGGAAGAATGTGGTAACGATCAGTTATTGACCACCATTGACTACCATCTTAGGAAAAAATACAATGATAGTGTAAGTGCCCCAGAACTGTTTTTCTTTCATAAATTCTTTAAACTATATTTTTGTATTCAACAGAACAAAGAAATTTAAAAAGCAAATTGTCCTACAATGGTGGTTAATCGTGGCCAAGAATTGTTTGGTCACAAGCATTCTTCCAAATATCTTTCTCTGTATTATCAGAACAAATAAATCTAGACAGATTTGAAATAACTTGAGGGGGATTAAATAAGACCAGAATTTTATTTTTGGTTGGAACTGAATCCCCTTACGTTGTCCTTTCTTTGTCTCGGTAGATCAATCTTTCTTGAGATCAGATGAGATATCCAGCACTGTTAAAACATTATTGATTCTCCAGCTTATCAGATTTTCTGCAATCCCCTTCATCTTCACATACGCTGTCTCGCTCTTTCGTCTAGATTATCTGGCTGTAATAAATATCGCTCTCATCCCCGTGCCATCAAATGCCAATAAATCTCAGGATTGATGTCGACGCCTCAGAATCCTTCTGTGAATCTGAGAGATGGCAGCTGAGTCACTGTATTAAATAGAAAGAGTTTATTTCTTGAATCTAAGCATTTTTCTTATATTGGGGGTAATGTGTAGACTCAAATTATAGGAGTTCTTTATCATGGATGTGAGACAAGCTTATACTGTGCCACTTTGCACTGTTGGGAGGTCAGGAGGGTCGTGTTCTCCTCACCACCACATGAGGGCACTACGGGGTTCCCTCTTATATTTAATATACTTCATTTAGTAGTGCATTTTGTTATTTGATAGTGTAATGCTTCGTTGTTTGATTGGGTTTGTCATGAAAATTGACTCTCACATTTACGTGTGCAGGTCTCTCAACATGCCGAACTCTCGTGGATCCTGGGCTGCCTCACTAGCATGCCTCGATTGAGGCACCTGCCTCAATGGAAGGTAAAAAAATGTTTGGTTTTGTGGCACAGCCACAAAAAAGTGTTAACTTGGCTTACGGCTCACATACAACTTTTGTTTGCCTGTGCTAAATAAAAAAGAACACGATATACCATCGCACTCTGGAAGATGGTATGATGCCAGCTTGAACATTCAGGCTTCCCTCCTCTGTTTGTTCTCAATGTGGCACGGCGACAGCTTTTCCTGTGCCGGTCGAGGGGGGGGTGGACCTGGCAGCCAGAGACAGGGCTCGATAATGACTGTGATTCACCCAGAGAGGACAACCCTTTTATGCTGTACAGAGCGCGGGCCAAAAGCCTCCTACCGCTGCAGGAAAAACAACTAGCTGTTTACTCAACAGCTGAGTGCATGTGAAACGTGGCGGAAAGAGTCCTTTGGATGCTGCCTGTGTGTGTTAAGTGGCAAAAACTCCTCCACACAGCCCGAAATGGGACACGGAGACAGCGCTTGATGTTAGGACACCATTGTAATAAAAAACATATAGAACGTCATAGCCAAGAGTAATGAAAGGTGCT